>OX101818.2:26987815-28328649 GCA_944452925.2 Chrysolina oricalcia
CCAATAAGCCTGATGTTGTCCTCCTCGACCACCAAAGTAGAACGATATTCGTCATGGAGTTTTCCGCTCCAGGCGAAATTAATATCGTTCGAAAAGAGGAGGAAAAACGGACTAAATATCGAGATCTTCTCTTTGAACTCCGCAGGTTATATCCGGACCATTCTGTCAAAATGGTGGTTCTGATCATAGGAGTCCTTGGTGGAATGATGGACACACTGCTCTCCAATTTGAAAATAATACCTGCTTGCCGTAATATGGCAGAAATCTTAGCAGCAAGAATGCAGAAGGCCGTTATACTTGGTTCGCTTCGTCTACTCAGGGCACACGATTCTCGGACCCAATAATCACTCACCCTACGGATGTAGGGAGTGGTTATTGGGGTTAACGACACCAGCGCGCCCTCCGGATGGGTCGGAGCACCGGAGACAGGGCCTGACTGGTACACTCCTAAGGAGAAAAAAAATAATAATAATAATAATAATAATAATAATAATAATAATAATAATAATAATAATAATAATAATAATAATAATAATAATAATAATAATAATAATAATAATAATAATAATAATAATAATAATAATAATAATAATAATAATAATAATAATAATAATAATAATAATAATAATAATAATAATAATATCCGGACCATTCTGTCAAAATGGTGGTTCTGATTATAGGAGTCCTTGGTGGAATGATGGACACACTGCTCTCTAACTTGAAAATAATACCCGCTTGCCGTAATATGGCAGAAATCTTAGCAGCAAGAATGCAGAAGGCCGTTATACTTGGTTCGCTCCGTCTACTCAGGGCACACGATTCTCGGACCCAATAATTACTCACCCTACGGACGTAGGGAGTGGTTATTGGGGTTAACGACACCAGCGCGCCCTCCGGATGGGTCGGAGCACCGGAGACAGGGCCTGACTGGTACACTCCTAAGAATAATAATAATAATAATAATAATAATAATAATAATAATAATAATAATAATAATAATAATAATAATAATAATAATAATAATAATAATAATAATAATAATAATAATAATAATAATAATAATAATAATAATAATAATAATAATAATAATAATAATAATAATAATAATAATAATAATAATAATAATAATAATAATAATAATAATAATAATAATAATAATAATAATAATAATAATAATAATAATAATAATAATAATAATAATAATAATAATAATAATAATAATAATAATAATAATAATAATAATAATAATAATAATAATAATAATAATAATAATAATAATAATAATAATAATAAAAATAATAATAATAATAATAATAATAATAATAATAATAATAATAATAATAATAATAATAATCGCTTTTATTGACAGATAATGGTGAACAAAAATAGTGAACATGTGACATTATTTGTCAAAAGGCAGAGTTAGCTCTGGTTCGGACTCAGTGAAGAGACGAACAAGTGCTTTCTTTCTTCCACTCAACCTGAGGAGTTAGTATTAGACTAAGCTAAGTAACCTAAAACTATATTAACAACTGTTTATATTCAGTAATGCAATACATTGTATTTTAATAAATCTACATGGAATTTTAAATAATCAAATAAAACATATAAAGTTATGTAAGTGAGTAGGAGGTAAAATGGCATCATAGGGATTTTTCTCCTGACAATAGACTTTTTTTGAGTTTGCTTTTGAAACATGCAGTTGACAATATTTTGAATCGTTCGGGAATCCTATTGTAAAGCCTAGTAATAGTGAAGGAAAAAGACGATTGAAACTGGGCTGTGGTGTGCTGAGGTGAAGTCGTGATTTATGCAGTATATTAATGTTGTGCACGTCCGTGCGAAATGTAATTTTGTCGAATACAAAGATGGTTAAATTGGGGAAAATTTGCGCATCTATGTGACCAACAAAAAACCTTTAGGAAAGTTTCAAAATTCCGAGTATATCTGGAGATATACGAAAAAAACCGAAATTTTGAAAAACCATTTTTATTTTTTTCTGGCGTTATTTGATGAAGGATATTAAAATGAAAAGTACATTTACATTGTCATTTTGTCCCCGCTTTACGACGGTATTTTCAGATTTACCATCCGACGTTTCGTCTGTTAGCCACCATCATCAACTTTATTTTTTCTTATGGGCGTCATATTGAATTGTTACAAAATTAAATAGAATTTTTCATTCTTGTTTAAACGATGTATTATATGTGATACTTTGTTATGTCACAACTTCGCATAACATTTAAAAAAAGTTTTAGTTGGCTTCGATTCCATCAAATAACACTTGTCAAACTTTACTCGATTGGTAAACGTGATACCTCGCTACTACTGTATGCCAAAAATATTTTAAAAAATTGGATACATGAATACTCCATGCCCAATTCAACATGACCCTTCAATAGTGGTAAAATAGGTTTATCAATTATAACTTGACAACGCCGCAATATCTGGAGATATACGAAAAAAAACGAAGTTTTGAAAAACCATTTTTATTTTTTTCTGGCGTTATTTGATGAAGGATATTAAAATGAACAGTACATTTACATTGCCATTTTGTCCCCGCTATACGACGGTATTTTCAGATTTACCATCCGACGTTTCGTCTGTTATCCACCACCATCAACTTTATTTTTTCTTATGGGCGTCATATTGAATTGTTACAAAATTAAATGGAATTTTTCATTCTGATTTAAACGATATATGATATGTGATACTTTGTTATGTCACAACTTCGCATAACATTTTAAAAAAGTTTTAGTTGGCTTCGATTCCATCAAATAACACTTTTTAAACTAATCGATTTGTTGTTACCCCATTATTTGTCACGTCTGCTGTTATTCTCAAAGTAATAGTTACGTAGAATGTTTTTTTTTTTAACAATAAACGAGATATAATCTGATTAAACTAGTTTTTAATGAACTTTATTGAAAATATCTGTGTCTAACTACAAATTAACGAACGAAATAAAACAACACTGAAGAAGAAAAATCTGAAACATCAAAGCAACTGCTCAAAATTTCTGTCTTCTTCCTGAATACATAGGCGTGCTCGCCGTCCTAAGTTTTCTACAGCCCTTGTTATATCCCTTCTTCTTATTGACCGACACTGTTCAATTATGCTTCTCCTAAGATCCTCAACATTATTGAATTCTTGTTGGCCATCAACCCGGTTTTTTAATGTGCCCCACAAAAAAATGTCAAGTACTGTAAGGTCAGGCGACCTTGCTGGTCATTTCACGTGACCATTATTTCCAATCCACCTATCTGGGAATCTTTCTTTTAGGTATTCACATACTGCTCTGGTATTATGTGGAGGGGCACCGTCATGTTGAAACCAATATTAATTTAAATTTACGAGAGGTAACATGTCTAGATAATCCTCAAAAGCGCCTCGGAGAAACTCCAGATAAGTTTGTCCATTGAGTGTTCTATTGAAAAAAAAAGTACCAATGATTTGATCTCCACAAATTCCAGCCCATACGTTCAAACTAAACCGTACCTCTTTTGAACATACCACAATTAGTGAAAGTGCACTCATCCGTCCAAATAACCTTTGAGTGAAATTGAGGAAAATCATTTCTATTCATTACTACCAATTACAGTAAGCCAATCTCCGTTCAGGATCACCTGGTTATAATTTTTGGCAAATCTGAATTTTGTAGCATTTTAGACCATTTCTTCTGAGCTCCCTCCAAACACTTGTTTGTGGCGCACCTGTATTTAGAGCAACTTCATGTGTTGAAACTAACGGATTAATATTTATCTAAAAAAACAGACATTAAAAATAAATTATATTTTAATAAGAGGATAGAAGTTTATTACCGCATTTTGAATATTGTTTCTCGTATTTTCATCTAATCAATTTTCATATTTATTCCTCGGTTTTTGAAACTACCATACTCGGTAAGGTTTCTATCTAATTTTTTGAATAATGTTCTTGCAGGATGTATTCTTTCTGGGTATAGTTGAAGATACATTTCTGCAGTTCTCTCAGTATTACAGTAAACAGTTTCATCATATCCCGTTTTTCTTGGTTTGAAAACACCATTTTACGTTTATTATCACTTTGAATTTGTGACAGCAGACGTGACTACGTGACAGATAATAGTGTAACAACGAATCAACTCATTTAACAAGTGTTTTTGACGGAGTCAGAGCCTACTTGAAAATTCTAGTTTTTGTGAAATATAAAGGGTTGTGACATAACAAAGTAACACATATTATACTTCGTTTGAATCAAAATGAAAACTCTATTTGAATTTGTAACAATTCAATATGACGCCCATAAGAAAAAATAAAGTTGATGATGGTGGCCAACAGACGAAACGTCGAATGGTAAAACTGGAAATACCGTCGTATAGCAGGGACAAAATGTCAACGTAAATTTACTGTTTATTTTGATATCCTTCATCAAATAACGCCGTTTTTTTTCGTATATCTCCGGATATACTCAGAATTTTGAAACTTTCTTAACGGCATATCATTGGTCACATAGATACGCAAATTTTTCCTGATTTAACCATCTTCATATCTCTTATAGTTTCCGAAATCCCAATGGTGGCCCTCGAATTTGAATTAACCTATTTTTCAGACTGAAATATTGTAAAATACATAAAAAACATTAATATTCTTCATGAGATAAACTCACCAGTTCCTGGAAGTGTGCCATTAAGACAGTTTCATTTACGGTATTCACTCTGTTTTCATCTTTCCATTTAAAAAAATGGTCATACTCCTTCTCGTATGAGTATTTGGATTTCACAGGCAGTAAATTTCCTAACGCTTTTTCAGCTTTGAGCATCACATTCTGTGGGATCTCCATAATTATTATGAACACAACCGTTTTTAGTTTCCTCCACTACCAGCTTGTCAATTCTTACAGAAATGCTGCGTCATTTTATTAAATAAACAACCCTCAGCAACCTCTTCAATGTTTCCATGGCAATTGCATAGAAGCTCACTTGAGCTCAGTTGCCGACCAGAACGCAGTAAATACTATGAGTAAACAACGTCGTATAAGATTATTTTTTCGTGAAAAATTAAATCTTGCATCACGAGCGTTACTAGATCCTAACGCCCATCGGGCAACATTCATCCCTCGGGCCAAAGGCCCTTGGGTGAATGTTACCATCCGGGCGTTAAGATCTATATAACGCACTTGGTACATAAATAGCTATGTCTTGAACTTATTACCTCAAATTGCATGGCAACGCAGTCATCCTTGTTTTGTATTATAGAATATAATTTTAGGTCGTTAGCAAAGAATAAACGTTCATGATCTGTGTACAGAGATCCGACCTGTTCTCGTACTTTGTTTCAATATAACAAATGTAGCTCTTAAACATACACTGAAGCTTTTAGATTTTGTCCAACAAAAGAGCAATCATTTTCCTCGTAGAATGATTGGCGATCTCTGTTTTTCTCTCGTACATATTTTCATTGCTACTCCTTTTCTGACATATCATCAATAATTTTACTCAACAAGTATTCCCACCTCTTATGACAAGTCTCCAAAAAGACGATCTTTGGATAGTTCCTTATGTTCTCATGGATTTTCTTTCAAACGAACTGCAATTTGTTGAAGATGAAGAAAAAAGAATCGCATCGTTAGTTACGTTGTTGAAATGATTACGTTCGATAAGGAATATTTGACAAATCAGGGGACTTATCTGAATTTTTTGAAAATATATTGTTTACAAGCTCTCGAGAGCTTGAATGAAATGAATCAAATAACCTGAAGTGTTGACCATAGCACATGAACCAATTATGTTAGATGTTCACCCGCACAAGCGTTCACACTGTGAAAATTATAGATTTGACGCTATAATTTTCGAATAAATATAACCCTCCATAAATCAATTGGAAATTGATAAAACACGCACCTTGAATATTCAATTAAATATGCACGAGTTGATTTATATGTCGATCTTGATTGTGGTGCTATTAAACTTGTTCGGTAAATAATACTCATCTGGATGCATTCCCAATTTTACGCACAGTTGGCTGTTTCAACTTCGAAATGCGCTTTTTGTTCGTTGCAGAACACATGTTACACGAGAGCTCTTAGTCTAGTCTACAAGATCTATTTTGGTGAATTTCTCTTCAAGGGCACCGAAAATTATGATCCAGCGCTCATTCGATTCGGAATGACCTCTAGAAACTTGAAAATTTGAAGGTGCGCCGGCAAAAATTGCACAAGTTATAAACCGTTTAGTAAAAAAGGGGGGGTTTTGTTTTTTTGCAAATATCTCGGAAACTTTTGAAGATATCCAAAAGTTGAAAAAATATCCTGAAAGAGGAGAATTTCATCAAATAAGTCCCATCTCCCGAAACTCTACCACCAATATTTAGAATTTTAATTTATAGTCGAAAATAGCGCTAAAAGCGGGTGATGCGAGTTCCGCGTGTGCTGACTGATACGGACCCTTGAACAATAAGAATAATTTTAACACATTAAATATCAATATAAAGGAATAAAAAAAATTCACTTACCTTTCAGACACTTGGATTAACAAAAATCCGTGGAAATAAAGTTCTTCCTCTAATTATTTTATTACATAAGATTTTGTTAATTAACTAGTTTTTTCAAGTTTCAAATTAACATACAAACCCTGATAATTTTTATACTATAAATCTCTGATTTGTTTCACTTCTTGGAGCTATTCTTGAAGGGCTTCAAAAAAGATCTTTATTAGAAAAATAAAAAAATGTTGATTTTCCACTTTGTTATGAAGCTATGAATTTTTTTCAATTTGTTCGTATTTTGATTATTTTGAGTTAGATAAAAATGATTTTTTCAAATTTTCTACTCTAATAGTTTGAATAATTGTTATAAACAACTGCATTGTTTATAAGATATTTGAATATTTGAAATATTTCGATCTTTAAGAACAAAATCATTCCTTTAAAAAAATGTATTGCTTAAAAACGCATTTGTTGATTAACTATTTTTTTGCTACCAATTTTTTTTTTTAAACAACAAATGACATATTGTTGTTTTTGTTATCTTCCGCAGTATTTGAAAAAAAAAATATATCGTGAAAATTCGTTTGTTAATAACAAATTGTTTATTAAATAAACAAAGAAAATATAAATGTATATTTTTTTTAGAATATCGAAGTAATGGATATTATGATATTAATATTTGGTAACAAAAAAAATTTAACCAACAAATTAGTTTTTAAGCAATAATTTTTTTTTTTTAGGAAATCATAAGATAATAATATTTATTGCTGATTAAAATTCCAAAAACCAAAATTCAAATATCTTATAAACAATGCATTTGTTTACAACAATTATTTAAACAATCAGAGTAAGAAATTTCAAAAAATCATTTTTATATAACTTCAAATAATTAAAATACGAACAAATTGGAATATGGAAAAAAAAAATTTCATGGCTCTTCGTCTCTTAGGTTGTTAATAACAAAGTGGAAAATCAACATTTTTTATTTTTCCAATGGGGATCTTTTTCAAAGCCTTTCAAGAATAGCTCCAAGAAGATAAACAAATATGAGGTTTTTAGTTTAACAATTATCAGGGTTTGTATGTAAATTTGAAACTTGTAAAAACTTGTTAATTAACGAAAGCATATTATATAATAAAATAATTACGGGAAATTTTTTTTCCATGGATTTTTGTTTATTCAGTGTCTAAAAGGTGATTGATTTTTTTCATTTCCTAATATTGATATTCAATGGGTTAAAATTATTTTTATTGTTCAAGGGTCCGTATCAGTCAGCGCATGCGGGACTCGCATCACCCGCTTATAGTGCTATTTTCGCCTCTAAATTGAAATTCTAAATATTGATGGAAGAGTTCCGGGAACTGGGATTTTGTTCAGGAAATTTCCTTCTCTTCCAGGATCTTTTTTTAAATTTTGGATGTCTTCAATAGTATCCGAGATATTTGCAGAAAAACACTTCCTTTTTTTACTAAATTGTTCACTTTTGCAATTTTTGCCGGCGCACCTTCAAATTGTTTAAAAAGTTTATAGAGGTCATTCCGAATCGAATGAGTCCTGGATCATGATTTTCGGTGCCCTCGAAGAGAAATTCACCAAAATAGTTCTTGTAGACTAGACTATTTGGAACTATACTTATTTGATCAAAATTGAGACCACGACTATTATTGATTAATATTAAATTACATTTTTTGGCAAAAGTAATATTTTGAGATCAACAAGTAACAAATAATCTGTGAAATTGTGCTTAGAAAATGTTCCGAGATTCGATAATTTCCTTATAAGAATCAAGAGTATTTTCTGAAAATATAATTTGGCAGAAAAAAATGTACCCTGAGCACCGAAACTCCATGAATGTGCAAATTATCGTGGAGGTGACTTTCCAAAGCCCCTCAGGACTAGGAAAACCCGTTTCCAAGTTGGTTTACCCGTCCGCTAAAGTCTCTTCGTTTGCGCATAAAAGAATTTTTATAATAATAATGGTCAGTCATGAAGAATGTATGAGTGAGTTATACAAATACGAGGATGTATTGATATCTAGTTAGCCTAGACCAGTTCCCTGCATAAACAAAATATTGCGTTACCATAGCAACGAACAATAACTTATTAGAAGTGTCAGTGTAAAGTTTGACGTCAAAAAAGTAAACCAGAGTTACGCAATAAATTAAAAGAAAAAATATGTCCACCGAAATTGAGAAAATCAAAAAATTGGATTATCGAGCAAGGGTAGTAGCATCGCGTTCTATCTGTGCTCGATTTGAAAACGCCGAATTGTTACTATGGATGAGACTTGGGTACATTTCTACGATCCAGGAACAAAGCAACAATCGATAGAATGGCGACACTCCGGTTCTCCAAGACCTGAGAAGTTTCGTGTCCAAAAATCTGCTGGAAAAGTTCTTGCTTCAGTTTTTTGGGATTGCCATGGATTAATCATCATTGATTTTTTGGATAAGGGTAGAACAATAACTGGAGATTACTATTCGACATTACTGACCACTCTACGGGAAAAAATTAAAGAGAAAAGACGCGGAAAGCTGTCCAGAGGTGTTTTGTTTTTGCAGGACAACGCCCCTGCACACAAATCTCATGTTGCCATGCAAAAATTCGTGATTTATGGTTTGAATTACTAGAACACCCCCCTTATTCACCAGATTTGGCTCCGCCCGACTATCATCTCTTTCCTCAACTGAAAAAAGTTCAAATGGTCGTAAATTTCCTTCCAACGAGGAGGTAATAGAGGCTGTGGAGGTCTGGTTTGCAGAGCAAGAAGAAACATTTTTATGAAAGGTCTAGTTTAGAGACGTTGCAGGTTCGCTGTAATAAATGTGTCTAATTCAGAGGAGAATATGTTGAATAATAAAATATTTTGACATTGAAATTTTGTTTGGTTCTATAGTAGGCTAAGAATTTTTCAATATATTTTCGTATATAATGTTTCAGCACGTATAAACATGAAGAAATTTAGTATGGAACTATCGCTTGTATGTGATTTGGAAAGTGATTAATCCTAAAATAATAGTAGTATAGACTATAAAATTATAATAGTAAATGTAAAACACATGTACATGTTCATAAAGAGTATAGTGAAAAATGTTTCTGTACAATATTTGTGGTGTATGTCATAATAGACCGTCAGATAGTGACAGATTTAAGTGCCCCATTTTCACATACAAGCCTCGAATAGGGTTGAGAAGTACATCGATGTTGAGTAAAATGGAGGGAAATTTACGAGTGGCTCCTGGGGATAACATATGGAAAATTCGATTTTCCATGAAAAATTCGATTTTCCATATTTTAACGCGAGCCGTGTTCACCTAATCATTAATTAATAGAACCTGGCTTCAGAAGATCAAAGGCTTGAATGTTGAAGGTGGCTAAAGGGTTAAAATGAGGCTGTAATCTTGTAAAGAAAAATCGAGATTTTAACAGGTTTACCCACGCAAGCCCATCGAAACTATGAAAACTTACATCGTCACTACACCGAAAAACATAATGGCTTGAGTGGCGTGAATAGAAAAGTAGATTTTGTCGTCGGAAAATTTAATGGAAATTCTTTTTGATTTTTCCATATGTTTTCCCAACGAGCCACTCGTAAATTTCCCTTAAATTTACTCAACATCGACTTACTTTTCAACCCTATTCGAGGCTTGTATGTGAAAATTGGGCACCTAAATCTGTCACTATCTGACGGTCTATAATGAGAATAATAATAAAGGTCATTCATAAATAATGTAACAATTCAAGAATAATCAACAGAAAATCACAGAAGCTACACATGGCATCTCGTATATGATTATAGACGATGATCGGTAACAAATGGTTATATCCGGTTAAATAGTTACAGTCAGGTTTTTTATGATTCAAGATCAGTGTGAAAGCAGCCACGAGTTCTAGCCACGAATTTCTCGCGGTGATACGGCGCGTACTCGACCGCCAGTAGTTCCGAAATTACGTTATAATTTCGTGGCTAGCCATGAATTTACTACAATAGAGGATCGCACAAATGAGCTTGTTTTGACAATGGCATAAGACTTTTGGTTATTAGATATGTTTTGAGATAACATGTACTTATGTACATGTACTTATGTAACATGTACTTATGTATAGAAAAATATTACTTTAACTAGAATTTTCAAAATTATTTGAAAGGGAATTATTTCATCAGTTCGTGAAAGTTTTCGTAGGTGGGGATTTTTTTGCAGAAATCGATGAAACAGAAGGTGATTTATTATAACACCTATTCGTAAAAATATTTTGTCGGAGAGTATTTTTACCCCCACCAGCAATAATAATAATTATCAAAAAAGTTCATAAATCCGCCAAAGTTTTCGTGGATGAGGTTATTTTTGCATAAATCTGGTGATTTTTTTGCATAAGTCTATACTACAGAAGGTGCTCTAGAAGATCTATTGGTCAAAATATTTTGTCGGGCAGAATGTTACCCCCACCATCAATAATAATAATATTCAAAATAGATTCATAAGTTCGTCAAAGTTTTCATTGGTGAGGAGATTTTTGCATAAATGTATACCACTAGGCCCTTTCCTCAGAATATTTTGTCGGGCAGGATTTTATCCCCCACCACCATTAATATTAATTCTCAAAAAAACTAACTGGATAACTTCGTCACAGTTTTTGTTGATGAGGATTTTTTCGCAGAAAGCGATAACCTATATGTCAAAAAATTATGGGAGGAAGATTTTCACCCTCACTACCAATAATACTAATTTTCAAAAAAGTTCACAAATCCGAAAAAGTTTACGTGGATGGGTTTTTTTTTGCATGAATATGGTGATTCTTCTGCATAAGTTTATACTACAAAATGTAGTTACTCAATGGCTCGTATAAGGTTATTTTTTTCAAAATTCCACATGTCATTATTTTCTGGAAGGATTGTTAGCTGAAATGGTTCTCACTCAGCCGTGTTTTCAAATTCCCTGCTCTCGTGTCAATACCATCATTATCGCTTTGTCGTAGCAATAATAGTGTACATTATTTGTGTGAAAGTCATTTTTCACACTCTTAATGTTACATATTGCTTCTACTACTTTGCTACAAATCTTCATATTCCCTAAACAATGCAGGAAAATGATTGTTTCCTTACCGGTTCTGAGAACAAACATAATTAGTTTTTTAATACTTCTACACTTTATTTCATCAGTTTGATTTTTTAACAAGGCAGTTTTTGGAAATATTCACATATGATAGTCCATTTCCATTTCTTTATGCAATACAGTGCGACGCTAAATTATGGAACAAATTCATTATTTCTGAATATAACGATATTTCGGAAAAATCCTCGGACAGGTCGATTTTCTTTTCCGATGGGCCAATTTTTGAACCTCACCCAAAATATATAGGGTTATCCGCATTTGAGGAAGAGCGACTTTGGTGATATTTTTATATGGGACACCCAGTATATTTGTCCATATTTGGTTAGGGATCGTCATTACAAATCCAGTGATACCAAGTTTGATGGGATTATGTCAAACGGCTGCGGAGATATGGCCAAAAAACTTCTCCATACAGCCAATGAGTGCGACAGAGACTTTTAACCTTCTGAATCGTGTGGAGTCTCGCAGTCATACTCATTAGACATACGAAGAAGTTTTTTGGCCATATCTCCGCAGCCGTTTGACATAATCCCATCAAACTTGGTATCACTGGAATAGTAATGACGATCCCTAACCAAATATACTGGGTATCCAATTTAAAAATATCACCAAAGTCATTTTTACTCTATTGCGGATAACCCTATATATTTTGGGTGGGGTTCAAAAATTAGCCCATCGGAAAAGAAAATCGACCTGACCGAGGATTTTTCCGAAATATCTTTTTATTCAGAAATAATGAATTTGTTCCATAATTTAGCGTCGCACTGTATAATAGAAGAAATAACTTCACCAACAAACGAATCGTTGTCAACAAGGTGGTGACGACGCAACGCCCACTTGATATTTTGTCATACCGCCGCATATAATTCCATTCATGCATTACAAAGTTTAGGACAAAATTTTAAAAAATTATTACAGTGGCCGTAGAAAAAATTATGTACACACCGCCAAACGAAAATGTTTTTCCTTCTGCGGATATCAAGGCCCGACGCGAAGCTATATCCGCCAGAGACAAAGCACCTCCCTTGGCACCCCCCTTGGTTAATAAATAATAGCTATTACTGCTATAATTTTATATTATCTTAATTCATTGTTTTGATTGTGACCAAACTAGTGGGTGCGTGTAGGACCAGCAGATGAATTTTGTTTTCATCATTGATTCCTGCCACATCATTATCAGTGAATATTAGGAATTCCTAGTTATATAGTTGCATATAGGAATTCCTATGTATCTATTAAAAAATAGGCTCCAATTATAGGTACTACCGGTCCACTACATAAACATAATTTATATTGTAATGCCATCCAGCCATAGGAAGAGATAGCGTTATTGCCATCTGATTTATACAGTTCGACAACCGTTTTCGGGAACATTATATATGTGAATCAAGTTACGACGTATACGTAGGTTTGTCTCCCTGTGTATTTTATTTACGATATAACTTTGTAACGAAATTTACTATGGCCATCTATGCTTTGTTTCCACAACGATCAAAATTCCAGGACAACTATCTTATTTCACTTTAAAGTTGAAACAATAACAGGCCTGGAAATAATTCCCCGCCAACATTATTACATTGCAAGTACTTTTGTTGACACGTGTTCTCCAAAACAACACCGACATGTGTTGTACAGTATTTGTGCGAATAATTGGATAGGTACTTCTTTGTTAGGGAAGTACATTTATTACTAGTATCAGCTATTTGGAATATTGCAGATCCTTCTGGAATCGAATGTTGAATATTCAATGCTAAATGACTGAATCCTTCTGTTCATTCGCCATGCGCTGCGATTAAAGAAAATATTTTGCCTGTCCGTCCTTTCATCTTCGCTGGAATTAGTATGTTTTCAAAAGTTGAAGAATACAGCGAAGTGGTCGAGGTGTTAGAGCGTTTGGCTTCCACCCAGACGGTCCGGGTTCGATCCCCGGTCGTGTATCACTGAGCTGAAGTGGTTCGGATTCCACTTTTATTTAAACTGTAGGTCCCGGATCTCCCTTGCTTGCACAAGCTCTGCTTTTGAGGGTTTTTTTCCGAAAACCTGGGAGTTTCGTAAAAACAAAAAAAAAATACTTATTATATTCTACTGGAGAGGAAAGTTATGGAGGTGGGTGCTAAAATTCTGCCCAAAAAAATATTTTGACAAGTTTGCCTAATCCCATAAACTTGGTATCACTGGATTCGTAATGACGATCCCTAACCAAATATACTGGGTATCCAATTTAAAAATATCACCAAAGTCATTTTTACTCAATTGCGGATAACCTTATATATTTTGGGTGAGGTTCAAAAATTAGCCCATCGGAAGAGAAAATCGACCTTACCGAGGATTTTTCCGAAATATCTTTTTATTCAGAAATAATGAATTTGTTCCATAATTTAGCGTCGCACAGTATAATAGAAGAAATAACTTCACCAACAAACGAATTGTTGTCAACAAGGTGGTGACGACGCAACGTACCCCTTGGTAGTATACATTTATGCAAAAAAAATTCCACTTACGAAAAGTTTTACGAACTTATAAATTTATTTTGAAAATTATCATTATTGATGGTGGGGGTAACATCCTGCCCGACAAAATATTTTGACACATAATTCTTCTAGAGCACCTTCTATAGTATAGATCTATACAAAAAAATCACAATATTTATGCAAAAATACCCCCATCCACGAAAACTTTGGCGGACTTATGAACTTTTTTGAAAATTATTATTATTGCTGGTGGGGGTAAAAATCCTGCCCGACAAAATATTTTGACGCATTGGTATTATAGATCACCTTCTGTTTCATCGATTTCTGCAAAAAAAATCCCACCTACGTAAACTTTGACGAAATTATTAATTTATTTTAAAAATTATTACTATTGATGATGGGGGTAAAATCCTGCCCAACAAAATATTTTGACACGTGGGTCTTCTAGAGCACCTTGTATAGTATAGACCTATGAAAAAAAATTCTCATATTATCAATGATTTTTATTGCTGGTGGTGGTAAATGTTCTGCCTGACAAAATATTTTGACGAATAGGTATTATAGATCACCTTCTGTTTTATCGATTTCTGCAAAAAAAAATCCCCACCTACGTAAACTTTGACGAACTTATTAATTTATTTTGAAAATTATTATTATTGATGGTGGTGCTAAAATCCTGCCCGACAAAATATTTTGACATAGGGATCTTCTAGAACACCTTCTATAGTATAGATCTATACCACGAAAACTTTGGCAGACTTATGAACTTTTTTGAAAATTATTATTATTGCTGGTGGGGGTAAAATAAAAATCCTGCCCGACAAGATAATTTGACGTATAGGTATTTTAGATCACCTTATGTTTCATCGATTTCTGCAAAAAAAATCCCCACCTACGTGAACTTTGACGAACTTTTTAATTTATTTGAAAATTATTATTATTTATGGTGGGGGTAAAATCCTGCCCGACAAAATATTTTGACACGTGGGTATTCTAGAGCACCTTCTATAGTATAGATCCATGCAAAAGAATCTCCATATTTATGCAAAAATACCCCCATCCACGAAAACTTTGGCGGACTTTTGAACTTTTTTGAAAATTAATATTATTGCTGGTAAGGGTAAAAATATTGCCCGACAAAATATTTTGACGAATAGATATTATAGATCACCTTCTGTTTCATCGATTTCTGCAAAAAAAAATCCCAACCTACCTAAACTTTGACGAACTTATTAATTTATTTTGAGAATTATAATTATTGATAGTGGGGGTAAAATCCTGCCCGACAAAATATTTTGACATATGGGTCTTCTAGAGCACCTTCTATAGTATAGATCTATTCAACAAAATCCTCATATTTATGCAAAAATACCCCCATTCGTTCTCGTAACTTTGTCGGACCTATGAACTTTTTTGAAAATTATTATTATTGCTGGTGGGGGTAAAAATCCTGCCCGACAAAATATTTTGACGTATAGGTATTTCACATCACCTTCTGTTTCATCTATTTCTGCAAAAAAATCCCCACCTTTAAAAACTTTCACGAACTGATGAAATTCTAGTTAAAGTAATATTTTTCTATACATAAGTACATGTTCAGATATCTCGAAACATATCTAATAACCAAAAGTCTTATGCCATTGTCAAAACAAGCTCATTTGTGCGATCCTCTATATAGTGTAGTAAATTCATGGCTACCACGAAATTATAACGTAATTTCGGGACCACTGGCGGTCGAGTACGCGCCGTATCACCGCGAGAAATTCGTGGCTAGAACTCGTTGCTGCTTTCACACTGATTGATTCAAGTACCGTTTATGATATTGTGAAAAACTGTTCAATTCGTTTGTAAAATGCATTTTTCAACATCAAGTTTAAAGTTTTCAGTACTTTTGATAATTTCTATATGAACAAGTAAAATGTTATGAAGTTTTGAACTCGAGAAATTGCAACTATGTTGTCTTATACTTTTTTCACATTTTAATAAAACAGATTTCTCAATCTTTTTCCTTGTTTTAATTAAAACTAACATTCTTCATCTGACTCTCTTTAAAAAGAGTCACTCGAATATATGATATCTCTGCGAAAAATTATTTTCAGAATCCATTTTTGAGTTATATGTTACTCCTCCCCATCCCAGAATATCATACTGGAGTTGGCTCTGAATCAGTGAATAATGGTTTATTTTGAATTGAGGGATTTCTAAAAATCCTTTCAAGTACTTGAGTCGTGCTAATTAAAAACCACAATTTATCAATTACACTGCTGATATGGTGATCCCACCGCATTTGACTATCCACGATCATTATTACAATTTTTTGACCCTCTTCATATCATACACTGCTGAAATTTTGAACTAATTCCATTTTTTCATCTTTGAAAAGTTGTTCATATACAGGGTGTCCCGTATAGACCACGTCAAACTTAAGGAGGATGGAGATCAAAGGATACCCTATCTGCTATGAAAAAATCCCCAATATAAAAGTCTTACCGTTTTCGAAATATTTTTTTTATGAAAACTTTGAATTTTCCCCTCTCCCAGTAGTTTATTCTGTGGAAGTGGTATAATTTTACACTTTTTCAATTAATTTTTGTAGTATAATATTGCCGAACGATTATTCTAACGTCTACATTAAAACATTTTTCGAGTATTTTAGAGGGGTGTTGCGAGAAATGTTTTTATGGAAAGTTTTGGTAGTAGATTTTTTGTTCATGAAGTCTAGCCCATCGTAGTGAAACCAACATGTACTGGGCTACTGCTGCAACTTACATCTGTAAATTGCGTATTTTCTGGTGATTTCAAAATTGTATAACAAATAATATGTTATAAAAAAAATTTATATGGATATTTTTATCCAAAAGGGTACGTTTCTGACGAAATAGAGTTGGTCATTTCTATTTAGAAATCTTCGATTTTGCATTACCTATTGAACAATCTCAATCGTTTACGTGAGAAACTGTTACTTTCACAATTATTTACCTTGAGTAAAATTATTCATTACTTGCAAGGAGCTCTCCACCGACTAATGTAGGGTGATTAGTCAAACAACATAGAGAGTACCCAGCACGAGCTCAATTTTTTTGGCAAATGTTGTGAAAACATCATGCAGATAAAGAATTTGTAAATAAGATTATTGGGAACGATGAGTCTTCCTGTACCAAGTATGGGTTCATGAATCTCAACAATTTGCATAGCTGGCAAATCACAAATCCACACGAGAAGAGATAAGATAGATCCTAATATCGATTTAAGTCAATCTATGGACGGGAAAATTTAATGGTGCTATTTTGGGCCTTGGCACGATTTCATGTTGAGCTTTTGGATCTCAACTTCATATCCGAATCTCTTCCCGATATTGATATCATTGGTGCGAAAATCATTTTCTACAATTCTTCTTCTTATTTAATTAACATCTAACTACCACCGAATACATCTTTGGATTCCTACGATGATGTCTTTGGAGCCATATGCAAGTCTTCAATGTTTACTGAATGATGACAGTAATTTAATAGTAATTGGAGATTTCAATATTCCCGATTATGTTTCTCTTTTCGGTACCAATTCACATAATAATAAATTAATCAGTTCTTTTGAAAACTTTTTGAATTTTTTAGGCCTCACCCAACAAAATGAATCTCGTAACATCAATAATAGAATCTTAGATTTAGTATGTAGTAAACAGTCATTATTTCCTCTGGTTCCCATTGACGTGCATCACCCCCCGCTGGAATTTTCTCTGAAATTCTTTCCGAAACAAAAAAATTGTATAACAAATAGCTTAAAAAAATTCAACTTCAAAAAATCTAATTTTCCTGCATTTTATGATGAGCTTTTGAAAACAAATTGGAATTTTTTGGAAAATCATTATAACGTCGACATCGCTTGTGATGAGTTTTACAATATATTAAATAACATCTTCACAGAATATGTTCCTAAAACCACTGGTAGAAAATCATCCTACCCACCGTGGTTCACAAGTCTCAAGTCGATGTCATTTACACAGAATTTTCCAAGGCCTTTGATAGGCTTGATCACGGTATACTTCTTAGAAAACTCTCATCATTTGGCTTGACCAACAACTTCATTCTTTTTCTGGAGTCTTATCTGAGCGGAAGGCGTTTGAGGGTTCAGTACCATGGCTTCAGCTCTGTAGAAATAAAGTAATCTTCTGGTGTCCCTCAAGGATCTGTACTTGATCCATTATTATTCATAATTTTTATAAATGACATTTGTATGGGCATTGACTAGAAAATCCTCCTATATGCAGATGACTGTGAACTGTTTCGTCAAATCACCTCTCTGGGTGATAGTTGCTGTCTTCAGAACGACATAAATATATTGAATGAATGGTGCGTAGTCAATTCCTTACCTCTGAATATAAAAAAGTGTAATGTCGTCACCTATATACTCGTAAAAAACACCAATTGAATCCACCTACACCGTAAATGGCTATCATCTGCAGAAAGTGGCAGAGTTCAAAGATCTAGGAATAGTCTTCGATGCAAAGTTAACATTTTCACATCACGTAAGTACCATTGCTAAAAACGGTTTAAAAATACTTGGTTTCATTATCAGAAATTCCAAATGGTTTATTGAAACTGAAACTCACTTACTCCTCTTCGATGAACTTATCAGATCGAAACTTGAATATGTCAGCGTTGTATGGAATCCTGGTTACAGCACTTATATAAATAACATAGAAAATATTCAGAGGCGATTTTTGAAGTAGATGAGTATTAGATGTGATGGAGTTTATCCAAACCGTGGCGTTCCATACGATCAACTGCTCTCAAGATATCAAGTCAACTCTCTGTATAAACGTCGTGAATATTTAGGAATAATATTTTTGCAAAAATCCTTGTCTCACGAATGGACTGTCCATTTTTGCTCTCAAAAATAAATTTACATGTGCCTCGGCTACCTGTACGTAATATTTCTACATTTTACTTTCCCGCTCCACTAACGAATGTACTTCATTTCTCGTCTCTGTATACTATGCTCATGTTCCGATATTACTGAACAGTACTGGCCACAGTGGGTAATTTCGGAACAGCTTACAGTTAGTAACAGTAACTTGAAACTACTATCTAATTTCGGAACGACTCGTAGAGGCAGACTGTCAAATCTAAGGCAGGAACATGATAGGGATTCGACTTCCGGCAGCGGTTGAGGTCAGACGGCGGCCTTGTGTTGAAAGTCAGGTTAATGTGTGTAATGTCCGCCGTCTGAGGACGTGCAACGACCCAAGATTATAGTGTTTGTTGAAAATTGAAAAGTGTAAATTAATATGGGATGCAGTATTGCCTAGAGCAAGACTACTGTGTCCACCCGATAAAGCTTTGCTGTCTACGCCAGTTAGAGGCCGGATGGGAACGGATTTCTCGCAGCAAAGGCGAACTGAGTAGATGGTTATATAACCGAGCTCAAAAATGGAAAGGAAGAAAGAAAGAAGGCAGGAACATATCTAGTTCAAAATTATATCATGATTATTATGTGATACTAATTGATGGTTGCAATTGATTAGGTAATAATAGAGGAAATATCAGGTGATAGGTATTCTGAATCAAACTCTAGTGGAGCAATGAATGTAAGATGGGTATTATTTCTTTGTTATAATGACCTGTGGATTTATTTTCTTGATCTGTTGTCTTTTAAGTGCCTGCAAATATCGCCTGGTATGATTTTGATCTGAAATATTTATTTTCATACATCTACATGGACAAGATGAGAGGCGAGAGAGAACAAAGCTCGTAAATTAGCGGTGGTTTCGGCATCAACCTCTACTAGCAAATCTTCTCATACCACTCAATTGATACATTTGTTCTTCTGTCTTTTCATATGAGCTAACTGAATCGATATTGCTATCAATAAATTGAATAAATATTAGATAACACATCCCAACCTACCTTATTATCAATTCGGGGAGGGGATACTGGGACTACACGACCATTTCTGTGACAGTAGTCACCAGTAAATTTCTAGCCTCTAAGAAGGTTCCATGAAAAGTGGCGCGAAATGTGTACCAGTCAATTTCAGTAAAATCGGAACGACCAAAATTACTGGGCAGTACTGCTCGGGAATTTCGGAACATGACCTATATGTGGAACCACTTGTCAATTCAGAGTTATGTGGACATTTTTCATTGTAAGCCAATCGACATTAAGCGGGCTATTCTAACACGATTTTTCTTCTTTTTTTTTATATATATATCAAATTCTTTCTATCACTGCTGTAGTGCCATGTGTGAACTTTTTTCTCACTGAGTTTTTTTCAGTTCACACACGAGATTTCTGCATGTGTTATATTTTTTAATATACAGGCCGTTTCTTTTATCATGTGGTAACATTGCTATATTCTAAACTGTAACAGATACGAAGACGATTAAATGGGAGAAAAGGTAACTATTGTGGAGAACAGTTTAATGGCCAAAGAAAATTTACAGGGAGTCTCGCCCTTCCCGAGTTATACAGGGAAAACTAAAAATGCTGTTATTTGTTTTTTACGAATTGAATTGTTATTTCTGAAAATATAAAAAAATGGAAAAGGAAAGTTTTATTGTGTTCTAAATGTACTATAAAAATGTAACAATGAATCTTTGATTAAATGTTTCGTGTCAACACGGCCACCATCAACATTTCTTTTCAAATACGGACCTGTGTGTTTTAGTACAAATATTGATAAAGCGATGAAATTACAATTCAGTGGTACATCACACTTGATATTTTTATAACGTTTCATTTAAAATAACTAACATCATCAGTGACAACAATTTTCAATTACGGTCCTGTCGTTAGGTCGTTTATGGATTCCACAAAACCTAACTCTCCGATATAAAAATTATCAGTGACGCTTTGAATAAATGTATCTATTAAAATTATGTTTACACTATAATAAAAGATATCTGTAGTTTCAGAGACGAACGATAGCAATTTACCTCGGAAATAATCTTACTTAAGAGTAGAAAAAATCAAACAAACAGAAAACAATTTATTTCATATTGAATTTTTGAGTGAAAATAAAACCAATACAGAAAATGAATTCTTCATGATAACCTACAATAAATGCTCGAATTGCCGACCTCTTTGTTGAATGCACATAAGTTGTCTGTCCATACAATTTCTGTGGCAATTTTCTAGCATGATGGGTGTAATGCTATTACATGCATCTCTTATTTTTTGTTTGAGATGGTCGATATCTGTACTAGTTGTCGAAAAAAGTTTCCATTATGTATCCCCAGACAAAAAAATCTAAAGGAGTCAGGTCTGGGGATCGAGCTGGCCAGGCAATTGGTCCATTGTTTCCAATCCATTTTCTTGGGAATATTGCATCTAAATGTTCCCTTACTATTGCTGCATTATGGGGAGGGGCACCGTCTTGTTGAAAATATTGTATTTCACGGCGGATGTTCAGTGGCAATTCATCTAAGTAGCCGTCAAACTCATTGGATAAAAAATGTAAATGCATTCCACCATTCAAATGCTCGTCGTAAAAGAAAGGACCTAGTATGTTTGTTCCCAAAATTCCCAACCAAACATTTATTCCGAACCTTTCCTGGAAATTGGTTTCTCTATGTAAATGTTCATTAGTATTATTCCACCTATAATGGATGTTTCTGTTAAAACAACCATTGTTGGTGAATTTTGATTCGTCCGTCCATATTATTTTATTACAAATATTTCCAACTTCCCTATTTCTACGTCTCAACCACATCGCAAATCGTACTCTCCTTCCGTAATCCCTTTCATTGAGGTGATGATTTTTGCGTATCCTGTAGCATTTGTATTTGTTCTTTTTCAAAATATTTCTGGTAGATTTTACAGAAATCCCTAGTTCGTGGGCAATTTCTCGTAAAGAACAATCTTGATTAGAAATATTTTTGTAGCGGACCAATCCTAAATTGAAAAAAATATTTTCGTCACTTTGTTAATCTTTATGAAGTAATATTTGCTTACCTAAAACATTTATTTGGTTCCGCATACTTCCAGTAACAACACATTTTCTAGTTTTATTTCTATCAAATGCACCACAGTCTCTCAAATTTCTTTCTAATCGTCTAAACATGTTTGGAATACGACGAATTGGGTATAGCTCACCATATATAATTTTTGCCAAAAGAGGATTTCTATTTGATTTTGCATAAGCAAATAGCATATCAGTCCTTTCGTCATTTGAATACATCTTTGATATGGCTGAGTGTATAAACGACTGACAGTTCTTAACACGTATCAACAACTCATTTATTTGTCCTGCCATAGAATCCAAGCAAAGCCTACTTGTTTAAAAATGGTAAATGAAGTGAGATGCTATTTAATTGTACCATATCACACAATAGTCGTATTTTGACCAAAAACTAATATTTTCGTTACTTCCAGGATTGAGAATTATAGAAATATTCAGTATCATAATTGATTCAGAAGAAATCAGCCTTGAAATAAGGATTTCTGTAATACAAAAATGCCCAAGAAGGAAAATACGAATGTTCGTTCTGTTGGGGTATCTTCTTATCGAAATTATTGGGTGAAGTATGAAGTATGCCAATAGTTGAATAGGTTTTGAAGAAATCAAAATAATTTACAAAAGAACTAACGACAGGACCGTAATTAAAAATTGTTGTCACTGAGGATGCTAGTTATTTTAAATGAAACGTTATAAAAATATCAAGTGTGATATACCACTGAATTGTGATTTTATCGCTTTATCAATATTTGTACTAAAATAGACAGGTCCGTATTTGAAAAAAAAAAGTTGATGGTGGCCGTGTTGACACGAAACGTTTAATCAAAGATTCATTGTTACATTTTTATAGTACATTTCAAATACATTAAAACTATCCTTATACATTTTTTTATATTTTCAGAAGTAACAGTTCTATTCGTAAAAAACAAATAACAGCATTTTTGGTTTTCCCTGTATAACTCGGGAAGGGCAAGACTCCCTGTAAATTTTCTTTGACCATTGTACTGTTCTCCACAATAGTTACCTTTTCTTCCATTTAATCGTCTTCGTATCTGTTACGGTTTAGAATATAGCAATGTTACCACATGATAAAAGAAACGGCCTGTATGATTTTCTACTTTTCTTTTATTGTGTAATATGGCGAAAAGCCCTCAAATTTTTTTTGCCTCATTCTGTAAAAGGCCCTGGCTGTAGAATGATGTACTCAATAAATAAATAAATAAATAAATAAATTAACATGTTTCAAGTATGCTATAATTTTTTTGTAGCGGAATACAGATTTTTCAATTTTTTTTTTGGCAAACTGAAACGTTTCACCGATTAAGTTCATCTTTTCATGCTCACCATGCCAGTTTTTTCGTTGAATCGTCTATACTTTCAGATTATGTAATAAAAGAGTAGCACTACTATGGAAATTTTGTCAAGAAAACGCGAACAAATGAAAGAACAGATTTTAAAAAATCTGTTTTTTTTTGTAATTCTTGTTCTAAACTCATAATTATTTATTAAAATTACTGAAATCAATAGTTGAAACCTTGGGAGAATGAAAATTACAATATTAATTTCAGGTTCCCTCAATAGGTACAAAAAATAAACAATGACACAAATAAGGATTTGATTATGATAGAAGAAGGGCGAAAGGAGGTGAACTTTTGGGGGTAAAAATGGTTTCTCACGATTTGCAGAGAAAATTAACTTCCTCAATACAATAAGGGAAAAAGTTGTTGGCAATACAAAGGTCTACAACTTTTGTATTTAAGATTTTTCAACATAACCTCAAATTGTATGCTTGTGGCAAAATCTAGTGGAAGACATGGAGTCTGTCAGACATTCAAATTAGTAGGAAGATGATATTATATTCTACGTTGTTGTTCGGATACGTGGTTGCCATGACAAAGTGGTGTTACCAGCTCGAAAGGAAGGAACTGCGTATTATCGAGACATACTTTCCTTATTGGTCGTAATATTGCAGGAAAGGAGGGGGTCATACGGCGAGTAAAATTATCGGGGGTATAATACCACAAGTGCTCGCAATACTATCGATAGTTATTCTGGCAGAAATCAACGAGATCAAATTGCTTGGTAACACCACGAGTCGTTTAGGACGAGTGGTGTTACCTTAAAGCAATTTGATCGAGTTGAAGATTTCTGACAGAATAATCGATAGTATTGGGAGCACGAGTAAAATTGATTATTTCACGAACTAACAAAGTAAAAAAAGTTCAATTGTCGTGAATTCTTCAATAGTATTGAATAATGCTTTATGGCTGTGAAGTCTGTCAGACTGACATCCATATTAGTAGCAAGATGATATTATATTCTCCGTTGTTTGGATACATGATTGTCATGACAAAGTGGTATTAACGTCTAAAGAGGAAGAAACTGCGTATTATCGAGGCGTACGTCCCTTATTGCAGAAAAGGAGGGTTTCATGTGGCGAGTGAAATTATTAGTGTAATATTATCTTCATTGGATGATATTCGAAAATTTATCAACCCATTTCGTTCCCATGTTTCCACTTCAGTTCCTGTTGATCATATTTCATTTCTTGTGTATCCTCCATGAATTTCCTATTTACTAAGCACTCGAACGAATGAATATATGGCTCAAATCACTTCTTGAGCATTATTTCAGTTCAGTATACTGACAAACAGATCAGTATATGAAGACTATTTTTATCAGGAATTCGATATGGAAATGAAGGAATGTTGAAGAACATCATGATACGTCTAGAATTCGATTCATATTGGTTATGGACTAGGAGGAACATTCTATTATAGATTGTTCCACTGTTCTAGAACTTTGTACGAACAGCGTCTGGTAGTTTTTGAGAAGTCACTGAATTTTTATGACACTGAGTTCAAGTAATATATGATCCTCAGAATGACTTGTTGATTTATTACGAAGTGTCAGAAGGAAAAATTATTTGAAAGCGGTATTTTTGTATAAAACTAATCCAATGAAGATTGTTGTGGGGAAATACAGAACTCAGAACGTAACGTTTTCTGTTCTTTTTCTTTACTTGAATTATTTATATTTCATGATGTATTGATCACTAGCGGTACAATTGAAACCAACTCAACTAATCACTTAATTAGGCTCACTAATTTTGGTAATGAACGTCAATAACAGTTAAAATTTCCAAATCATCCTGCTTTACAGGCATTAACCAGCTGACTGGGTTTTGGCAAGTCATTTCGATGATAAACGACTACTGAGAGAGTTGTTATGAAGTCGGAATCATTCAAATGAAAATACTGGAACGAATTGATCGTATTATCACGAATTAGTTATGCCTCGTTGAAAGAAAATTTAAATGTGCGACTAATTATTTTTCTCGGAAGTGGATAGAACGACATGTTCATAAGCGTGTTCAAAAAATTATTTTTAGTTCGGTTGACCACATTCATTTATTTATTATTATTTATTAATTGATAAAAGATAAAAACGGAAGGAACCCAAAGCCAGTATTAACAAAAATTACGGTAGATTTATACTACTGGATTTGTTACCCACCAATCAGTTGGGAATTTATTCAGAGCATCGGCAAAAAAACAAAGAACTTGAAAGAATGTATAAATGAAAACTCTCCCGAAGTGAGATACCAAAATCTTACAGCTCTGTGCGAAACTCGTTGAGTTGAGAATCTGATGGTTTAATTATATTCAAAAAAATTATCAAGGCTATCTTTGAAAATCTTGAAGAACTAAGTGAAGATAGGGATTCTGAAACTTCATCAAGAGCGACTTCCTTTTTAAGGTCTATGATTACTTGTGAATTTGTAGTGAGTCTATGTTGCTTGGCCATGTTGTTTTCAATAACACTTCTACTTTGTAAAATACTCCAGTCGCCTCTCTGTGACTTGCAACATGTTGATTTGATCATAGACGATATCAATGATATTCAAAAAAATGTCAAATCAAAATTCGCCAACATTAATAAGAGTATTCTTGGTTTGCTCAAATCGATGAATGAAGAAATAAAAGTTCCACGAAGAGTGTCGTGACAGTGTCACAGGGCAAACTATGGAACCGAAGATCCAGAAGACTACTTTAGAATAAGTATTATGATTCCACTTCTAGATGATTTCATTGATCAACTCCACTCAAAATTCCAGAAGCATAAATCTACTCTATCATCTTTATATACAGAGTTAGTCATATGTATAAACCCGCCCATTTTTCTCAGTTAATATAAGGGTTATCGATAAAAAGTTAGAGGGTATTTCACTCTGCACCTTTTCATGAATTCAAATATTTTTTAGATGTGCCATTGGTGAAGGAGTGACGTCATCGACATTTTTATTAAATTGAACCTAGTTTCATGTTTGGTACCGCTAGGTTGCTTGTTTTTTTCTCATTTCTTTAGTACCAATATTATTTTAATTCTCATAGGTATAGTGTGTCTCGCATTTTTGCGTCCACCTCTGTAAATTTCTTACCTACTGCTCAATTTGGTCAAAATTGTTCTCAATCGGGGATTGTAGCCAGTTGGATATTCTTAGTGATATGGCAATTTGATTAAGACAGTGACGTACGTATTTATACGTTTCTCATATGCTTATTTTTCGAAGAACATTTCTAGTTATTTTTCTATAGGAAAATGAAAATAGAAAATTTGGTTCCAGAATGATTGAATTGCCCTTATCCTGCTTTTTCCCAAATAGAAGGTAATAGAAAAAAACAGAAATAGTCATTTATTTCAATAGTTCAAAATATTACTATTTTTTTAAAAAGTGGAACAACATATGTAGAGCAACTATTTAATTTACTCATTCATTAGTCCTGAAAACTAATTTTTTATTTGAACCCGTGATCTGAGATAAAAAATGTAATGTTTCGAATGGCTGAGCCATTGAGGTAAATTTTGAAAATATTCTATAACCATTACTCATTTTGAAGCGAATGTTATTTGTAAACATCGTAAGTGGACATTTTTAATGAAACAACAGTTAATGCAGCACATAAAAAATATTTTTTTATAAAATCTTACGTACGCCACTGTCTGAATCAAATTACCATATCGCCCAAAATATCTACCTGGCTACATTCCATGATTGAGACAATCTTTGAACGAATTAAGCAATAGGTACCTAAGTGAATTACAGAGATGGACACAAAAATACGAAACACACTGTATCTATCGAAAGAGATGAAATTATATCAAAACTACTGAAATGAGAAAAAAACAAGCTTTCTAAAGATACTAAACATGACATATGGTTCTATTAAAAAAAATGCCGATGACGTCACTACTCCACCAACGGCACATCTAAAAAATATTTGAATTCATAAAAAGGTGCAGAGGGAAATACCCCTCAACTTTTATCCGATTTTTTTTGATAATCCTGATATTAACTGTGAAAAATGGGCGGGTCCATACATTTGACTGACTCTGTATTTTGATTCCATCAGCTTGTTGTGAAAAACAGCCCAGTGTTGAAGAAAACGAATTCATTCAGAATAGGACTTATTGAAAGAAGAATTAGACCTATGGAAAATGAAATGGCTAAAAGAACCTGTTTCATCTCGACCAACATGTACTATCGAAACACTTGGAGAATGTAACCATGAGTTGTTTCCGAATATTTTTAAACTTTTGAAATTTTTGGCTACATTACCCGTTACAAAATGTACTCATGAGAGGTCATTTTCCTCGCTGAAACGCCTCAAAACCTTTTTTAGGAATTCCACAGGTCAGGAGAGACTGAATGGATTGTCGTTGATGTCAATTCACCGAGACGTAAACTTTAACATTAGCCACGTTGTATTGACCACTATAGTTTACATATACTAGTAGAAGTAGAGTATCATAAACACGTAATTTCAGGGTTTCCAATAGATGTCAGATAATTCTAAAATTCCCTGAATCTCTGTTGAAACTTATAGTTTTCATTATCAGAAATGATACATTCAATATAAATAATTTGCTTGCATTAACAACTACTACAGCCCAAATAGACAATGGAAGAAGGCGCGATCAGTATTATATCTATTCAAAGATTAGATCTAGGCGAAAATGTTTCAATTGCAATGATAAACTTATCACATATGTGAGTTCCTTAAATAATTTCACTCAGAATGTAAGAATTATTATGAAGAAGTGATTCCTAGACCTTCACACCTTCCACTTTCGAGGCAGCTTTGAGTGAACTAGCAAATAAGCCGGAATTATCTTTAAAAAATTAGAGCATATTTGTATGTTGGGAACAAATAGGAACTGATTTTTTTTTATATTTATCTGGACAGTTTTTCTCTATTTATCATACATACATCGATTTGACATGTGTTTCTAAATCATCCCATGCACTGATGTTTTTGAACTTTCGCTACTTTCTGAGTCATCATTGTTTGGTATCCATTTGTATATTTGTTTAGTACATGATTTCAAAATGAAGGTTCAAGAGATGTTTTTAATGAATTGAGAATCAATATGAACCCACCTTCTTTGTTATATAATTTAAACTCGTTGTACAACCTATACGTATTTAAACATTTTTCTCTATAACTTTACTCACGTCCATAACACTCATATCTATTTCAACCAGAGGCTGTGAGTAAATGAAGTTTTCTGAGCTTCAAAATACAACCAAACTGAAATGAACAGAAATGAAGTCTAACCTTTCAAACTACTTTGAATGTCAAAAGTGTCAATTTCTGCTACTATTTGAATTTTCCTTTTTCAACCAGTTATCTACTTTTGCTACCCTCAAATTCAATCGTAGCGGAAGTAAAAAAAGTAGATATATGTGGTGTCAAAAAAACAGACATGTCAAATTTTACTTCTACGAGTAGAACATTTCTGTCTACAATAAAACGCTCCAATTGAAAAAGAAAAAATCATTGATTTGTTTGCAGCAAAAATATCTAGAAGGCTCAATATTATTATGTAATGTGGATCTGACGCATCTATAAGTTTCCCATAATAGTATTAAATTTTGTTTGTTTTGTTGTTGAATTACCTAATATTATTGCAAGCAGTGTCAAATATTATTTTATGAATAAATCTGCAAAATTGTAACATGGTTAATACCTATTATCCAATTTGATTATTGTGTTATTATATCAGCAAAGTCAATCATGTGATCTTTCCTGGGTAAATTACAAAATTGTGATGAACATACAAACTATACTAAAATTGATCAAACACATTCCGCATTTTTCTTCTCCAGCTCAAGTCAACGGACCCCCCCAACCGAATTTTTTTTCTGGCTATACGGCCTTGGTTATGGGATGCACGAATTGTTCACAATAACCCATATTTGTTATGTTTGAATGTGTATTAGTGATACTCTGTGCCTATATACTTTCATCAAAAGTTAAAGAGAAAGTTGGACTTATATTGATACTGATTTTGATAATCGGATCAAATTACGAGTATATCATCATTCTCACGCTTTTGATTTATTATTTTGGACTGGGCCTTGTTAGAATCAACCGTTGAAAAATAATAAACACAAAATGATGTACTTTAAATTATTTGGGTGTAAGAAAGGTAGTTCAGACGCCAATTATTTTTTATCACTGGATGGTCATCCTTCCACATCATTATATATAATGTATGTCATTCCTCATACAGAAGATAATGCTGTGAAGTAGGTTAAATATCCCTATTATTGTTTGTAGAACATTTTGAAATCATGAAAAAGCTCTGGTTCTTCTTGTCTAGTTGTCACCACAATCTGTCACTATAACTCAGGTAAACAATGAATTATCACAAAGAAGAACTATCATCGAAGTGTTCCGAATTATGGGAGAATCTGTTAAATACTATCTCCTGGGATCCAGGATTCATAGACAACGCTATTATTACGAGGTCGCTTTGGGAAAGAAATATTGGTGGAATGCAAGAAAAAGCTAATCGGACAGTAACAACAAACTAAATGTATTATTGACTTCAGAAGAAAGCCTTTACCTATGCACAATGCAATCACCTCTGCATTCAACAAGATCTTTGTCAACAGGATAATAGGAATCGTTCGTTTTTTTATTCAATTCGCTTCTACAAAATGTATATAATAATCCCAATTTATTGAACGAAGTGTATTATGCTCTGAAACTACATATAGTAGTATAAGAATGGTTACTAATCATAATATGCCTCTGAAACGCCCCCCTGGGTGAGACGAATAATTTTCTATGCGAAATGGAGCATAAATGAAAAAAAATTCTGGTGATTTATAATTACAAGCTTTTGAACTTGGCTTATTTGACTGTTTTTATTTATCTCTACTTTCGAGTAAACTTCTAACCGTCCTATTAACTTGAAATTTGGCAAGTGTTCTTATTTCCAAAAATTGGTTTGGGGAGGTTTTCGGAGTCGGATATCAAGATGTTTTCATCAAAATTCATAAATTCTGGGTGCAAGCTCCAATATGACCGACATGTTTTGTGAATATGGATCCATTTTATCAAAACTTTGTATGTGGTGGTTTTCGTGGTCTAAAATTATTAATTTTCAATAAAAATACATGAATTTAAGATAGCGAACGTGTTTTGTGATTATGGTATATCCTATTCGAAATTGGTATGTGAGTTTTGTGATTATAGTTCGATTATATCCAAAATTGGTATTTCAGCTTTTCCGTGGAGGGAAACTATGATTTATTTGATGATACTCATAAAATCGAAATGGAGGCTTCAAGATGGATAATGAGTTCAATAACCATTCAAAGTTGATATGTGGAAGATTTTGGGGTCAAAGATATTGATTTTTGAGGAAAGAATCATCATTCATTTGGTCATTGGACTGTCTTCGAATCGAAGAGTTAGATTAAACAATAGTAAGTAGCGAATCGCCCCGTAATACTGAAGCCTTTATAGAAATTAACAAACTGGGTAATCATCTGATTACTGAAGACTTAAAAGGAAAAAAATTCCTTTAATTCAAATGCACTAATGAGTAAAAAAATAATTTAAAGGAACAAAAATGTTAAAGGCTTTCATTCAAATGCAACAAAAGGAGATAATAATTACTTTAGTGACGTTAGTTATTGTGTGAGATTCAAAACGATGCAGCGTAAAGTAATTAGTTTTTATACATATACATTAGGTTCTTTTGTAAAGGAAAAAAATTGTTGAAGACTTTCATTCAAATGCACGAAAATGGAAAAGAATTGATTAGATGTGTGATGTAGATGATTGTGTAAATAACAGATTCAAAAGTTTGCCGCGTAAAGTTATCACTTTTTGTACAAAAATTAGTACCTTATGCGACGAACTTTTTGAATACTCATAGAATAACATACTCCACATATCTTAGGCAATTATTTTTCTTTTTAGTGCATATGAGTAAGGCGTTAAAAATGAGTTTTGTCTTTTGATTTTATTTTATATTTTTTTACAATTTGTTTTAATTTTGTGAAGAAATATTGTTTTCATTCATTTTCCATCATTCACTCTTCGAAAGAAAACAACTACATTTTTTACGGGAATTCCTGCAACAACTCGAAAATATAAATCTGAAAACTCGAATGAACATGTTTTATTACCAAAATTATTGCAAAAAGTGAAATGGCAATAATTAACGCAAGGCACATTAATGAAGAAGATATATATTATGCAAAAACTCAAGGCTTCTGCAAACGAACTTATACAATAGATATTTTCATCTGTTGAAATCCAATGAAATCAAGGCAAATCTTCTACAAGAACAACTCTATGAACTTTGTCCAATTACATTTATTCCACTAGCTATGTATGTACTTATATGAACCAATACCAATATAATTATTGAATAATTTCTTTCTAGCTATCCAAAAATTAAACATAGTTTTTGTAAAAATTTGCCAGAGCTACAACGTCTGACAGTTTGATGGATTTTTTTGTATATGTCGTCCGCATATACAGTGTGACCCATTTTTAATGGAAACACCCCCCTAAAATTTGAAGTTGTAAATCGATTTTAATAATTTTTTTTGAAATGTCAAGTACTGAAAGGTCTACCATGGGACAAAATTTGAAATGTTTATTCCAATTTTCAGGGCACACTACGATATTTTTTCTTAGTCGAAAATCAGGATTTTTTATTAGCAATTTTTTTATTGAAAAAAATCACTACGCCACTGGATTCAGAGTGCATCTAAACAGGTGTGACCAAAATATCATAAAAAAATACTAATTAATAACAAAGTTATGACAACTCAAAAATTCGAAAACTCACACAGCTAACAGTCACAAAAAACACCCTATATCAACAGATATAGCCATGAGAATATTTTTATATTATTTCAACAAAAAAGTGCCGCCAAATGAAAAAAAAAAACAAATAGCGTAAATATTTTTAATGAAAATAACGGAATTACATTCAAGTTTTCACGCAAATTAACTAAAACTAAGACCTAATAGATTTTTCAATTTACATCTTGGCGGCCATAGAAATGATATTACAGTTTGACACTTGTGAAAGATTTGTGTACTATTGTCAACAATATTCACCTTACAGTTCTTCGAATTATTTTGTGTCATGGCTGCAAGATTGAGCGTAAGAGTGAAAATTGAAAATGTACGCCTTCCGGGAGATGACGTTAGAATTGCTAGAGAGGTGTGTAGAGTATTTAATGAGAGACATCCAGATCATCCTCGTATTAGCTGCGGTACGGTAAATAAAATAAATGAAATATTCAATAAAACTGGCGCAGTCTCAAAAATGATGTTAAAAAGTATCCTGTACAAATACGAAACAGGAATGACAGGAATGACCAAATCATTTTAGATTATTTCGGAAATAATCCTAATGCCAGTATAGGGAATGCCACTTTAGATTTGAATATTCCACGAGAAACTATTCGGAGATGTCTCAAGGCGAAGAATATTAAACCTTTCGAACCAACATTTTTACACACACTGCAAGAAGGCGACGAAGCAAGACGCCTGGAATATTGTTTATGGGCCCAAGGGGAATATTTAAACAATAGAAATTTCCTATAAAATATTTTATATACCACTACAAATGGAGTAGTGTCATCACAGAATTGTCGCTATTGGGCAGCGGATAATCCTAACTGGGTAATAAACTGTAAAAGCCAGTATTCCCAAAAAATCAACTTCTGGTGTGGGATATTGAACGAACGAATTATTGGTCTTTTCTTTTTTGAGGAAAACATTAATGCGCAGAGGTTTCTTGAATTTTTAAACACAGAGTTTTGGGATGCTATTCACCAGCTGACAATCATTGAACGATCAAATTTAATTGTCCAGTTAGATGGGTGTTCAGAGCTGTGAGGCAATGGCTTAACGAACATTTTCCAAACCGATGGATAGGCCGTGGTAGTCCGTCTATAGAGTGGCCACCCAGATCTCCAGACCTCACAGTTTTGGACTTTTTTCTATGGGGATTAAAGGTTTACAAAAACCACTCAAAAGATAGAAATGAACTTTGTGCAAGAATTCGACAGGTATGTGCAGATATTACCCCTCAAGAACTAAGGAACGTAATCAGAAACATTCGTAAGCGCTACGATAAATGTATCGAAATACATGGTGGATTAGTAGAGGCTACTAGAATATGAGTTAGAATTAATTGTTGCACTGAATCGAAACATTTCAATAATTAGTTATCATAGTTACGTTTATCAAAATTTTTTGCTTCATTATTGTTGAACTGTGTGAATGTAACACCTTTATTTTCATTAAAAAAATTTACGCTATCAATTTTTTTTTTTTCATCTGGTGGCACTTTATTGTTGAAATCATACAAAACATATTCTCATGGCTATATCTGTTTGTGACTGATGTTAGCTGTGTGAGTTTTCGAATTTTTGGGTTGTCATAACATTGTTCTTAATGAATATTTTTTCTATGAAATTTTGGTCACACCTGGTTAGAGGCACTCTGAATCCAGTGGCGTAGTGATTTTTGCAATAAAAAAATCGCTTATAAAAAATCCCGATTTTCGACTAAGAAAAAATATCGTAGTATGCCCTGAAAATTGGAATAAACATTTCAAATTTCGTCCCAAGGTAGACCTTCTTGTACTTGACATTTCAAAAAAAAAAGTATTTAAATCAGTTCACAACTTCAAATTTTAGGGGGGTGTTTCCATTAAAAATGGGTCACACGAGGTATGGTTTGTTCGAGCAGCAGTTTGCAGTCATATTTTAGCGTGCTCAAAAATTAATACTATTCTTAACATTATCGGTCCATTGATCAAAATGGTACTGTTTTGATTTATATCGAACTAAACTACTGATACATGATATTGGTATTACACATAGGAACACATCATAATTATGAATAGCTCTTATCTTCCCGCGCAGAATAATTTTTTTGGGGTAGCCGAATGTTTATTCTTTCCATACATGTAAGCGTCTTTATGTATTATGTATTGAGATTTCATATCGGATGAATACAGTTATTAATATTATTATTATATTATACCCTTTCACGTTACGATAAAGCCACTTTTATAATACTTTTTTGACGTTAATTCGTAGTTTATCAATTATTGAGAACCTACTAACCTACAACCAACGTCAATCGACGTATTATGATGTTGAAAAAAGTCTACAAATTGACGTTCGATGAATTCTCAATCGACGTCAATATTCTCAAATGAGTTACATTCGACGTTTATTCGACTAATCCTAGAGCATTAATTTCTGAATATTATTTTCAAGCCTCGGCGTAGTTCTTTGTATTTCTGTAACGGCTGACAATTTTTGTTTGGTTCGGCTTGGATATATTAATACCAATAGCATGTAATTTAATTTTTGTTCGAGTTTGTTATTCTGAGTGTGGTGAAGACAGCACATTTTTTATTATACCTATCTGAATACACTATATTTACATGCTTATTTGGAAAACAGAAAAAGGATTTTTTTGGTGCGCTGGCTAATTCTCAATTTTAAGCGGTTTAACGGTCAATAAACCACCAAGTTACATAGACCATAGTAAAGTATACTTTTCAGCAATTGAATTGATCACTTCTGGACCTTCGAAATAAAGAAAAATATCCTAACAATTGTTCGATGGAAGATGAGGGTATTTTGTTCTAAAAATGTACATAACATATACATTATATTATGCATACGCATGAAAAAAATTTGATACTGAAAAATCGGGTTTTCGCCATTTTGACGGTTATTTTGAGGTTATGGCAGAAAGTGTTTTATTCCTTAACATTTTCTGCCTGGAGATCACGTTTCGCCGCAAATACATTTTCAAACCCTAAACCATGTGTTTTTGTGTTTAAATATTTCTTTCCTTGAAGTTGGAACCTCAAAAACATTTTTCATCTGGCCCTTGCCTGTTACTTTCTTCTTATTTTTAGCGTTTATAATTCGTTTTGGCACCAGCCTAATGTTGGAACATGAAACAAAATGCATCAATGCGAATAATTATTAGAAATGTTTTTCCCAGTCCATGCGTATGAATTAGTCACATTAAGTAAAATCAGGAAAGGGTAGGTATTGTGTGACAAAATGGTTGGCTATAAGACTTCAATAAATGGACAAATAAGCTGTTTCGAGAAAAAAATTTACTAATTTCATAACTATCGCGCGGTAATTGAAATGTATTACTCACTCTGGCATTAAAACGGTACTCCAGGATGTAACAAACATTCTATTAAACTCGAAACTTGAACATTATTATTACTAGTTTATATTGTGCTAGAACAGGCCCTCGACAAGCATATAAAAGGTTTTTACGGTAACTGCCGAAACCGTAAAATAATAAATAGTTCAGGGAAACGAGTGAAAAATTGTATATTGATTGGTAATTGATAAAATGTAATCAAGAAAATTATTAAGATTTCGAATATTTTCATTTGTTTTCTTGGTTTCAGATACACCAGATGTATAAAGATCAAATACAGAAAAAAATACCAAAGAATATAGGGGAATGGTCGGCTTGGAGTTCGTGGACACCTTGCTCGAGGAGTTGCGGTGGGGGCATCACACAACAAACAAGGAACTGTATTAATCGACCTGCAGACTCAAGGTAGGTGAATGATAGAAATGTTTTTTCTTCTTTCATTTATTAATATAACACTATTTTTTTTAACGAAAATTTTGATTGGCAAGCTATATGGACAAGACAAGATACAGTTTTTCATTCAGTTCAGTATACCTTAAATTCTAAAATGATGATAGAGCGTGATAGTGATTAACAGAATATTCGAAGTATAGGTACGTTAAAGTTGGTGAAGACGAAAACTTTGTGGCAAAACCGCTGTTGTGTTTGTCATGCAACGAAACATATACATAGATTCAACAATCTTGGTTTATTTAATATAAAAAATACTCGATATTGGACGCAAGAGAATCAGCATTTATTTAGGCAGGGGAATTTACAAGAACGTTTTGGATTTAATGTGTGGCTGGGAGTAGTTGGAGATCGAATAATTGGTCCCATAATATTTGATGGACCTTTGAATTGTGGTAGATACCTAAGTTTCCTCAAAAATGAAATTGAAGATTATTCAGAAGATTTACCGCTAAATCTGGAAAATCGACTGTTTTTTCAGCAGGATGGTGCACCTCTGCACAATAGTAGGATCGTGACTGATTACCTTCGTGACCGATTTGGGGAAAAGTAGATCAGAACACATGGTCCTGTTAGGTGGCCTGCAAGATCACCTGACTTAACCCCTTTAGATTTTTTTATTTGGGATCATTTACGAAACCTACCCAACGACCCGCGATGATCTAGAATTACGAGTTAGACAAGCCATTCAAAGTATAACGCCTCAACAATTGATCAATGCTATTCGAAATACCGCCAAACGAGCTCGAAAATGTTTGGATGTTTCTGGTACGCACTCGAGTATTTCAAAATGTAGATTTATTTTGCATTTTTGGGAGCTTGCGTCACATCCGAATTGTCAGTCTTTTGAATGGGATTTTTGTTCGGATTCATCTGAATATCTGACGCGCCCGAATTCCTTGCTTTTTAACTATAACTTAGACTAATATGGCAAGTTGAATAAAATCAACACCACCGGTTTAGAGAATAAGTTCGTTTGCTCCTACAAATATTGGTCTTTTGGAAAAGTTATTTACTAATAACATTTTTCTGAGATAATTTAATAAATAAACTCAACAATAAACCCGGAGAGAAACATGGTGATTCCAAAAATAACTATGTAGGGTTTTTTTTAATAAATACATACTCATATTTTTCGAAAATATCCTGGAATTTGAAAGTTGAGAAGTAACTTTGGTTCAAGAATAATCCTCTTTACAAAGCCTTCATCATATTAAACAAACAGTAACTATTAGACCGGGATCCCACGCCTATTTTCAAAAATGAATAATAATTACAGGCTGAATCTTCCTGAGTAGCTTCATTTTGCCGAGTCGCTTGCGCATTTTATTATCTACCCCTAATGAGAAATTTCGTAGAGGAAAAAGTTAGGCGTCTCGGCAAAATGAAGCTACTCAGGAAGATTCAGCCTTTTATTAATTATTATTGAAAATAGGCGTGGGATCCCGGTCTATATTACATTTTACAGTAGCAAATCGTTTTCACTTTATTTCCCTTTATTTCGTCCCGGACTTGAACACCCAATTTCGCTGTTACCCTCTGGGGCCCATAACTTTTTGCAATTTCAAACCAAGCAGACTTCTTAAGCCAATATTAGCATCTTTATTGGTACAACATTTTTATGGCCAATTTATTTTAATGGTCAGTAAACCGTGGTGTGCATTTTAGTGTGTGTCATGCAGATTTACATGTAATTTATGGACCGTACATGTCAGATTATGAATTTCAATAGCAATAATATAACACTCGTATGAATGAAATGTATAATTCTCGATATTTATTCACTAACAGTGAAGTCGACTTGTAAATGTTTGAACGTTAAAATTGGGAGAATATTTCAATCAAGTTTTTATATACAGGGTGTCCGGTAAACCTTGTACAATATTGGAACTGGTCATAGACCAGGTCATGACTATTCAGAATATCGGAATTTTACCCTAGTAAAAATCTCACCGTTTTCGAGATAATGAGCATTTTTTAAATTTCGGAAAAATCACTACCTCATCTTGGATTTTTGAGTGCCCTGTCTACGAATTGGGACCAATTCGAATATCTTTGCTGCTGAAGATTACTGATGAGTGATGCTTCTAGATGTACAAAATAGTTTTTTAAAAAACGATACAATTTTTTCAAGTAATGAGGGTAAAATGCCAGATTTGAGTTTCACCAATTTTTTTAACAACAGTTTGACATTATTGTTTGAAAAAAACATACCCAAGTGGAAGTGGATATTCATTACAAAAGAATGCCCATGTTGTTCAGACTCTACCATGGCATAAAACATACGATAATTTTTTTTGGAAGGAATAGAATTTCGATTATATTAGAGTATGATGTTATTCTGAGCTAAAATCAACTCCATTAGACTTTGTCAGTAATATCTTTTATTTTCATCCTACCAAGATGCAAATGATAATAATTATGAGTAATAACGAATCAACTGCTCAAAAGCATTTAATGAGATGTTAAGAAATAAATACTAATTCAACGTTTTTTTGAATCAACATACACTATAAACCACATCGCACTGAATAATATTACAAAAATGTCATTTTCCATCCACTCGTACGCAGAGACGACATCTTTTCGAAAAGAACCTTTTCAAATGCGTTTTAGGTTATAGCCCCCGAATCAGCGATTCTCTGAGCGGCATTGTGCAATCGGATATCGTTCTGCATAAATCGCTGCTGCAGAAGTAGCAATACCTCCGTGTGTTCGGCATGACAAAGAAATAAATACCACTGAATGAAACAAGCGGAATGATTTCAAAAAAGTACGACAGAAGTCACAAGTGGTTCAAACAAAATGTGACAGCCACCTACCAGATTTTTTCAATTCTATTTACAGCGGATCCGTTCATGCACAATGTTGTATTTTATTTTTTCAATAGGGAACTATTGCTTCTACGAACACAACACAGGAGTTAGAAAATATTTTAATTTTCGACAAGGATTCACTTCCTCAAAAATTTTGCACTTACTTGGTTACACCCTGTATATCTGTCGGTCTCCGAAACTTCGTTGGAATCTGGATGATGAACAATTGCGATATTTATCACAAGAATTCGTATGAATCGGTGCCATGTCGGATAATCGACATATCATTTCGATAATTTCATTAGGGTTAATTACATGAAAAGTTAATTTTATTTACATACTATTTAATGCTACCAAGCAGTCTATTCTTCATTATTAATAATCATTTTCACATTTTATCTTGATAAAATCGAAATAAAATAATTTTTGTTCGTAAGTATAAAAGTTGACGGAAGCCTAGAATAAAACCATGCCTTATTCAATGGAGATCACTTCCTCCAAAAATAAGTATAGTTTGTTCTATACCATGGTAGAGTCTGGACAAAATGAGCATTCTTTCGAAATGAATGTCCACTTCCACTTGTTTTTTTTTTCAAACAATAATGTCAAACTGTTGTTAAAAAAATTGGTGAAACTCAAATCTGTGATTTTACCCTCATTTCTTGATTTTTTTTTTAAGTAGTTGTTTGTGCACCTTGAGTATCGATACTCGAGGTGGGAATTCTCAGGTTGCGGTTGTAAAGCTTTCGAAATCCCTTGATCAAGCTCCAGGTTCCTTGCAGAGTAGAAACAGTAGTAATATAGCACCACCACTTGAAATTTATAGTGTTCTATATATTTCTATAGTATTTAATATTTTCACGGATCTGATATCATTCACCCTACTATCAACCCTAACAACCTAACGTTTGTTGTTTTTGATTTATCCACGCCCTGGTCTGCAGAAAAAAGGTTAGGAATCCAATGATTCCGCTTACAATTAAAAACCATAATATTGTGTATGAATCAGAAAGCTTCGGCATAGAAAATTTTTATGAATAAAAAAAGAGATCGCCAACTTTTCTGCAGCGTCCTGAGAAAAACACTTTGGAAATCCCGTGGCATCCCCCGAAACCGGAGGCATGAGGTAATCACCCATTTATTTTCAATGGATGACTTCAGACTTTATGCCTTAGAAGAAAAGGATCTACATCAGTCTTCAAGGATGGTGCAAGAGTACACGCATGCCATCAGATAAACTGTTAAATTGTTGTTAATTCCGTCAACCTGTTGCAACCCTATGTGCAACACTCATAAGTCTTCGAAATACTTGTTCGTGCTAGGAAAGACGCAGCCCTTACTTTTCAACGTGTGATGCCATGCACGAGACTGGTGAATTAGTGAATTAAACCCACGACCCTATGCTTTAGAGGCGAACGCTCTATCCGCCGACCACCACGTTCTACAGAAGCGGAAGATGTGAGAAATACTGACACGATGTTCAGTTCGTAGACGGAAGCAGTCCACATCATCTTGATGCCAGGAGGTAACCATAGTTGAAAGCCGTCTCCGCGGCAAGTATCAGCATCAACTCTTATAGATCTGCTCATCAGAACTGTTGGGTGAGAACGAAGTTGCTGCAACTAATATGCTTGCCGTTACCAACATACTCTTCTCATTTGAAGTGATAAAGTGGACCCAAGAAGAGCTGCGATAACTCGATGTGAAAACTCGCAAAATGATGCATCTTCATAAAAGCTTGCATTCTAAATAGTCCGTTCCTCGGATATACATCTTCAGAGAACAGGGAAGGCATTAACTTTTGAGTTTGGAGAGTCTACTACATAACTAGATGGAGCAAAGCCATTATGAGTTTAGATCCCTCCAGTGGATGGTCCGTATCCATGAAAATGCATGGATTGGAGTATTATTTGTCGACATTGAACGGGCGAACCCAAACTCTATCACCAAGTTGGAACCTGTTGAGCAAAAAGCTCACTTCAAAGCTGCAGACACATGACCTGCAGCTAAAATAGGATAAGCCAACGAAAACATTGAAGATCTTGTCTTATCCAAAAATTTGGCCTTTTCAGTCCTCAGGTCAAGTGGTCTGAAGTCGGAGGGATTAATAATGGCGTGATGGGTGTAGAGTTCCCTGATACCTCAATTTATTTTCTGTCAGCTTGACAATATCTACAGGCATAACGATACTGGCACTGTATAGACAAGGACCGGTTTTGCCTTAGCGTTGGGGGATATTGAGTCCATTGTGGGGAATGACAAGAGCCGAAGTTATTGGAAATACATACTCATTCCCCACCCTGAGGCAAATATAAGCCAATGAGCCTGATAGGGTCCTCCTGGACCTTCAATTTTACATCTAGTCCCGTAGCGAAACGAACATCGTTCGAGAAGAGAAGTAAAAACGGACTAAATATCAAGATTTATTTCTTGAACTCCTCAAGTTCTATCCAGACCACTCAATTAAAGTGGTGCTTCTGATAATAAAAGTCCTTGGAGGAATGATGGACACGCTGCTCTTGAATCTAAAATTATATTAACTTGCCGTAATACTGAAGAAATCCTAGCCGAACCAATGCAGAAGGCTGTTGTTGGAGTATTACTCTGCATATGGACACGAGACTGTCAAGAGAAAATGGTGGCCATGACATGTCCATCTACGTCAAAAATGTTCTTTCATCTCATTCTATTAGTGTCTTCATTGTCTTATGGGCAATACACTCTCCTAGTCAAATTTCGTTTAATCTTTTTGTCATCAAGCTATTAGCTCAATTTTTACGTCTTCCTTTCAGTCAAGATATATCTGGTGCTGAAAATTCACAACATTTCTTGACATACCTAACATAACAAACCATATGTCTCAAGTCTAAATACAGAGTGATACTCCAACAACTCTCCTACGCGCAACCCATTTGAAATCTTTCAGACCACAGTGGCAGAAAACTGCAAATATGTGTAATATAAAAATGACTAGTATATAACAGAATTGCCAAAGACCTAGGGGTCCATAAATATTGGCCAAAAGGTAAGATTACAAGACCGATTACAAAAATGTGGGACCAAATTGGAGTAGTCACAGAATTACCGTAATTAAACAGTTATGTTACCAAGTGGTATTGGTAAGAAATGAAAAATTTCTTCTGTCGTTTTTTCCTCATATTCGAGTTTGGAAAATACTAATTTTTTTGGAGATTCAGACTCTTGTAAAGAGGTCAATATGGGTAATTAATATGGAATGAATCAATGATATATTATTATTTTTTGATCATATATCAACATTTATATAATACAAGGAATGAAAAAAATCTTCAAAAAATATAATATTTATAAAAAAGAATAACGGAAACTGTCGAACATTTCAATCATTTGTGGTAAAATCTAAGCTAAATAAATAATAATAAAAACTAAAGACAGATTAATAAATAACATAAAAAAGGCACACGAAAAACAGTCGTTGATAATTCCAAAGTAAATGAGGCTATGAAAATATCACATACTGGAAATTGATATTATTTTCTTTGAGAAAGCATGTCCTTTTTCAATCGATTTTAAAATTGTAGGATATTTCTGGAATTCTTGATCTAATTTGGCAATCTATTGAAATCTGAGCTGAGTTTTTTCGATTGGTTGGTTTGTGAACAAGCTATCAATTCCAAAACTCTCCAGAATATTTCTTAATTGAATTAGTAATTCATTCAGGTTTCCTAAAAAGTGGGGAGTGTTTCTTATAAAACTATTGCAATTTCTAGATATTGGTTTGAAGAACCAGTGTAACTCACAATGGGTCTCATGGGTCTCAAGGGATGAGTTGGTTTATGAATTCCGTAGTCCATAGAAATATAACTTTTCTGGGCAAATTGATCGATTTACCTTTCAACACCCAAAATACCATGTCGAGAATGGTCGTTGTTATCAAGAAAACTGTTTCAAATCAGTTTAAGTCTGTACTACGATTCCTGACTTCAGCACCGTATATGTCGTCGCCGAGCTTCGTTTGCATCATTCAAATACGGCTAATTATCGATAAATAGTTGCAATGAGTGGTATGTGCATATTCGGGCGTGCAGAATAGAGGAAGTGACGTTATCTCACGCCCTGGCCACTTCACTGCGCCGGAACAATGAGCCATTAAATCAGGGCCCCGTCAAATGCTCGTGTCGCCGTTCATACAACTTGCACGATGTCATCTTTTACCAAGATGGGAATGGATGCCCGGTTCACCTTCTTTCTACGCGTTACAGTTATCGAAACAGACGTTAACGAGCTGGATGTTATAGAAAACAATGTTGGACCATTATGGATTGGTGTATTTCATTGTAACTGTGTAGTATATTTTTATAGGTCAATCATAGAACCGACACTTGTTTCTGCGAATGAGTTTGGCTTGATTTTGATTGGTATTAGTAGGGAATTCTTACGATTAACATTGTCATGAACACAATTCCATCTTCGGGAACTGAAAGAAAGCACTGACTAATGCCAAACATCGATAGGATGTCGAACCTAAAATAAAGTGGAACTTTCAATAATTTTGAGTAGTCTGTGAACTAAAAACGAATCGAAAGTTTGATTTTTAGAAAGAAAATTCGTTTCTTGATTTTTGCATAATCGTTCACAATTCCTTCGGTTTGGATGACATAGCGTAATGAGACATTTTTGGAACAAGCAGCACTTTTTTGTGTTGAATTTTTGATATTTTTTTTCTGAACTCAAAGATCCTTTATTGTCATAAAGTCACCCAAGTGGACAGACCAATTTTCAATGTCTGGCCTCTCAATACTAGTTCCATTAGTCACCCAAAGTTGGCGGGAGCGTAACAGAATCCAACTGGTAGGCTGTTTTGCCTCTTAGTCCAAGCAATAGGGAAAAGTGCATGCAAAAATTAATATCCGAAAATAAAAAATATGAGCGTATAGGAAATTGAAATTCAGCATGAGTTTTTATTCCATGCGACTCGATCGTGATTACCGAACATTACCTAAAAAATTGGCAAAGGTGCGAAAAGTGGTTTTTTGTTTATAACTAAAAAACTACAGCTCCCATCGAAGAAAGTAAAATTAGAAAATTGTAGGTATTAAACAGTTCTATCAATTAAATAACCTATAATTTCCCTATATCATTGATACTTTTCGAGTTATATTGGAAAATCAGTGAAAAATCGGGTTTTCCATAACTCGTTAACTGTAAGGTATTCAAACTTGTTACTTACCGTTATGTGTAGCCTATGACAAGCCAAAAAAGTCTTTCTTTCAAAAATAGATGCATATTGATTATTTTTCAAAATATATGAAGTTTTCTCAAAAAAATGCTCTCTCAATATGGCTACTCTTGCTCGGGGAATGACGCTACATTAACGATTCATAGCTTATTTTTTTCTGTGAGAGTTGTTCCTTCATATTATTGAATGAGTAAATCTTTAATTTTAAGGGTCAAAAAAGGACTTTAAAAATATTGCACAATTTTTTTACATGTTTTTTCTAAATACATTGCTCAATTTTGTTTTTATATAATTGACTTTTATGAAAATGGATTCCTAGCATGATTTCAAGCATTAAAAATTGAATTCCTACGATCACTATGGGAGCCGAGATAATTTTTTTATTTCAAAAGAATCTGGAAGACGCAATAATCATCGTAGAGCAGTCACCTTCATAGATATTAAGGTTGAATACCTATATTTTCAATAAAAAAATACTAGGATATGTCTAGTTCATTTGCAGTATTATTAATTGATGAATAAAGTGAGGCGTGCAGGCGCGGATCGCGATAGCTGTAGCGGGTGGCGGAGTGGGGATAGCACTGAAAACTTATTTCGTGCGTTCAAAGTGGCTTGTGCTTGAAAAATATTGAGTATCTCGGCTTGTTGTTCACGTACGTTTTCTTTTGCAATGTACACTAGTACTTGAAATTGAACCAATAACTTTTCTTTTTTCAATGACACTGTCAGGACGAAAGTGTCTTAAATGTCAACAGTATTTGTATCCCCACTGCGCCACCCGCTAAAATTGCATCGCTCCGTGCCTGCACGCCTCACTTTGTTCATCTTATAATAATACTGCAAATGAACTTGACATATCCTAGTATTTTTTTATCGAAAACTTGGGTATTCAATCTCAATATACATGAAGGTGACTGCTGTACGATGATCATTGCGCCTTCCAGATTAAAAAAAAAATTATCTCGGCTCCTAGTGATCGAGGGATTTCAATTTTTTTAATGCGTGAAGTCATGCTAGAAATCTATTTTCATAAAAGTTATTTTTATAAAAACGAAATTAAGAAATTAATTTAGAAAAAACATGTAAAAAACTTGAACAATTTTTTAAAGTAATTTTTTGACACTTAAAATAAATAAAATAAATATACTTATTCGATAATATGAAAGTACAACTCTAACAGATAAAAATAATTCCTGAATCATTACTGTAGCATCTTTCTCCGAGTAATAGTAGCCATATTGAGAGAGCATTTATTTTTTTGAGAAAACTTCATATATTTTGAAAAATAATCAATATAATGATATCAAAAAATTATTAGTTATTCAATTGATATATCTTTTCAATACCTACAATTTCTTCCTTCATCTCTTTTTGATCGGAGCTGTAGTTTTTTAATTATCAACAAAAAACCGCTTTTCGCAACTTTGCCAATTTTTTTGGTTATGTATCGAGTCGCATCAAATAGAAACTCACCCTGAATTTTAATTTCCTAATACGCTCATATTTTCATTTTTCAGATATTAATTTTTGCACATTTAACATTGGGTCGGTTTCGTGGACTATCTGTTATCTGGAATAACTCCCATTTGCCAGTATCCACTTTTCAGAATCAACGTTGAAAACTATAACCGGATAGTAGTCGGAACTACCCTTGCACTGATGAACCTCGAAGGAAGTCTGCAGGTGGTCATCTACAGCCGAATGGAGGATAGTCTTTTGTTTGTTTACAATAAACACTTGCAACTTGAGTCTTCTTGCAAGAACGTTGCACAATTATCTGTAAGATGTAGTTCAATATCTGTCGTGGTATTAGCCAGGCAAGTAGTTGTTTTCTGTCAGATTTTTTAATAATTCTTTCTATTTAGTGAAAATCTCCAGCCGAATGGAGGATAGTCTTTTGTTCGTTTACAATAAACACTTGCAACTTGAGTCTTCTTGGAAGAACGTTGCACATTTTTCTGTAAGATGTAGTTCAATATCTGTCGTGTTATTAGCCAGGCAAGTAGTTGTTTTCTGTCAGATTTTCTACTTTTCTACTTGGTGAAAATTTTTGGAGAGATAGGGTACTTCGACTTTGTCGATTTCATTCATGTCATTTAATTGGACTCTCCGGCAAAACCTTTGAACTTGTTCGAAGTTTCGCATTAACTTTCTTCTTTGCTTTCTCGAGGAGGGCCTTGTTGATTTTCCTGGCGGGTGGCGCTGCGACTGACTTTACTGTACGTCGCTGCTTCATCGGTTGGAAATTATAAGATAAAAAATACATTATAATTCATTGGGCAGGAACAAGGCAACTCCAAAGTTCTTGGACCTACCTTTGCATTGATGAGAGGCAAGAATTTCAAAACAAGTCAGCAGGTGGTCATCTCAAGCCGAATGAAAGATAGTATTTCGTTCGTTTACAATAAGCTCTTGCAACTTGAGTCTTCTTGGAAGAACACTGCGCAAATATCTGTCAGATGCACTTCAATATCCTTAGAAGTTTCTCATTTACTCTTCCTGGCAGGTAGCGCTGCGACTGACTTTACTGTAAGTCGCTGCTTCATCCGTATTGAATTATTAGATGAACAATAGATTAAAATCCACTGGGCAGGGACAAGACAACTCTGAAGTTATCGAACCTACTCTTACACTAATGAGAGGGAAGAACTTCGAAACATTTCTGCTGGTGGTCAACTCCAGCCAGATGAAGGATAATCTTCTGTTTGTTTACAAAAAACACTTGCAGCTTGAGTCTTTTTGGAAGAACGCTGCACAAATATTTGTCAGATGTAGTCCAATGTCCGTCGTGCTATTAGCCAAGGAAGTAGTTATTTTCTGTCTCCTACTTTCCACTCGGTGGAAATATTTGGAGAGAAAGTTCGACTTTGTCGATTTTTTTCATGTCATTTAATTGTACTCTCCGGCAAAACCTTCGAACTTGTTCAAAGTTTCGCATGGAATACAATAATAATATTTGACGTTATGATCTAGAACAAAAATTAGTGTTCCTAGAGTTTTTCATCAAATTATTCGAAAATTTCTGAGCATTTCTAGAAGAATTCACTATGGTTCCATCGATTTCAAGGTTCGTAACACTGCCTCCTCCGCTAGGTTATTCCGTTCCGAATAATACCATCACCATTTTGGTTGTCTTTCTGAAACCAATTTGGGGGATCCATTGGTATTATGCTAACCTCTCTACGTGAACATGAACAACCTTGGGTTTATTCCTTGGGGTGAGCTGGATGCGGTATACCACAAAAAATGAGAAATAAAACTTTCTATGTTTTTATACCACTTCTATATGTCACCAACGATACTACAGTTTCGTCCTTCAAGGACATTATCAAACGAATACTATAAACTGAGTATATCAGTTAGTTGATTTTCTTTATGACGACGTAGGGTCCTTTCCAAATTCTCTGTAGCTTAGAGCATATTCCTTTCTTACTCTGATATTGGTTGAGCCAAACGGCATGACCTGGCTTGAATATAGTCCCTGGAGTGTTCCTCCTCCAATTCTCTTTTTCATTTTGTCGCTGGGCATTTGAAGACGATTCTGCAGAACTCATGAACTTTGTCGACGTATTCTAGAACAACTTTGTCCACAATCTGGATCGCATTCCAAATGGTTCATAAGAAGGATACTCCGTAATTTTTTCTCGACTTTGACTAATTCGAGTGGAACAACATAGGTCACAATATCTACTGTACCATTTTTTCATATCTGGACGGTAATTTACCGAATAGACTCGTTCTCGAATTTGAGTCAGTATACTCTTGATTCCAAAGTGTTTCTGTGCACGACTACAATGAAGTTGCCCAATCGCATTTTTTATTTGTTTCGTCGGCAGGACCAGTTGATGCACTACAGTTGCTCCATCCGGGCTCACCCATTTGCGATGCAAGAGGCCATCACAAATACATAGGGAATTTCACTGAGAACCAGTTTTTCAGATTTCAGTTAAACTCCAGATAATTAACTAATAGTTTAGATAGTGAACGACATTCTTGAAATTACGGTTGAAAGATCACATTCTAAACTATCAGTTAGTTATCTGGAGTTTAACTGGAACATGATAAACTGTCCAGTATCCTTTGGCAACTGCACCGAACTTCAGCCAGTTTTGGACTAACTTCAAATTGATATCATTTTTCAGACTCTTTCTTATTGCTTCTATAGTCCATAAATCAAATTCTTGGAGCTAGACTCTTACGGTGTTAGCTTGCAGTATTTCCTTGCAATGCACGTCATGTCAATGTTGATTTCTCCGTTTTCTTCAATTGCTGTGCCCATATTGAGGGTATCAGGGTTGTTTGGAATTAAGGAGATTTCCTCGACATAGAACTTCACTGTCTGAGTTTTCTCACCATGATTGCTAAGAAAATTCCATTATTTCCGCAACCAACATAGAATGTTCCATAGTAATACGACCTATCTGGATGTGTACGAGCGTTTTCCCAATAATTGGTGTAGTTTGTCCCATAGCCGTCTCCAAAACCATATTCCGTCCTATCGACTTCACACACACACTTCAACTTTTAACGGGGGTCTATTCTCGAGTTTCAACGTATACGAATTCAATGTTATATCTGTTTCCAACGCGCGGTGTTTGTATCGCTCTATGTCACTTGAAACGTTTGAAAATGATTTTGCATGAACTCGAGAATAGACCTCCTGGACGAGTGATCTTGAAGCACCGGTTTTCAAATGGTAAAGCTGCATCTTTGATCTCCTAAGTAGCCTTTGTTGTAGATTTTGTCCGTTTCTCTTCAATGTCGAGATCGGTATCTTAGAGATAGGTCTTTTCTCAGGTGTCCAAGATCTTCCTTCTGGTATGAACGACGTTCTAGAGTCTGTGATGAAATGACTCTGTTGTACTCCTCTCAAGCTCGTAAAATCAAATTCGCTCCGTTTCTTGTCGACCATGAATTTTCTCTTCCTGCACTCATTCTGAATCTTCATGTCACCAACCAGCTTCTCTGTAGGTGGCTGGTTTTCCCGCAGTTATATTAGCGCCTCTTCCTGTTTTCTGGGCAAGAAACTTATTTGTCTAATGCTAATTTGGAGTCCAATTTTTTTTTCAGAAGCTCCTCGCTCGCAAAAACATATTCGCTAGATTTAACTTCACGTAACTTGGGCCTTGTATTTCTTGATGCGATTTTCGCTGCTTCATACTCCAGTGATGATATTACCACTGTGCATATGGTTTGAAATCGTCGTTGTCGACGGGCTTGCTGCAAATCAGTATCTAAGCCATCAATGAAAGTATGTACCCCAATTTGTTCCATGAACTCCTTCGGTGCTTATTGGTAGGCCAAATTAATAAGTCGCTCTATATCAGCTACATACTCCTTTAAGGTTTCGATTGATTTTGGCATCGACTCTTTAGTTGGCTCTGGAACATCTGTTCTAGATATTGCTATCTATATCTGATATCCAATGTCTCAATGATTATGGATATTTCCTCTCGGGGATGTTCTGCAGGATGTCCTGAGCTTGGCCTCGTAGACACAGGACTAGTGAAGTGGCCATTTTCTCTTGGGGCTTACCGATTGAGTTTGCTGTTGCTTCAAATTCACGTCGATACATAGCCCAAGAAGATGGTTCATCAAATCTTGGAGGCTTCTCCTGTGCAGCCCATGGAGATGTTAGTGAAAATAGCCTTTCATTGGTGAGGTAGATTTCCACAGAGGGTGCTCTCATGTGTCTGTGTAGAAGGAGTGTTGTTTCCAGCCTTTCCTTGATCCTATCCACTTCTTCCGTTAAATTTCGTGTTCACCTCTCGTGCTACCCGTTCTTCTATCTTTCTTCTATCTTGTACAGCTCAATTTCGACACATTGGACCTATTTGCTGACTCCCTGGACTCTGCCTCTGACATCTTGAAAGCACTGCTGACTTTGACTGATACGTTGCAGAAGTTTACCGTATTCTTGAATTTTTTGGACTAGCCGTTCCTCTTTCTCCTCCTGTTCTTGTTTCCTGTGCATTCTAAATTGTTGAGGAAGCTCTTTCTGTTCTTCTTGTTCCTGTTTCCTTTTGGCTTCTTGTCTTCCAAAAACTGAAGTATTTGTACTGATTTCGCCATTTCATCCTAATTAAGAGTATTCACCATCAAATAATTGAAAACTGCTTCACTTTTCTTTCTTCAGTATCTTTTATTCCGCCGCATTCACCAAGTAATGTTACGTTTTCGGTTTCTAAATAAATAATAATATGCTAACGCTACTATACTTGTCACTTCAAATATTTATTAATCATAAACTGTCAATTACTGAACTAGTTCTAAACTTCACAATTGCAAAATATAGTTCTCGAACGATAAAGAAAACCACAGAAAACTATAAGAATATTCGACGTTATGATCTAGAACAAAAATGAGCATTTCTAGATAGTAGACGGATAGGAGCTGAATTGAAGAACATGTTTTGTCAATTTGCACGTTCCCTATAAGCAACAAAAAAATTAAGAAAATAAAATTTCCCTAACAAAAAATTAGCCTTTCAAAAGAGTTTACAAACATAAAATTCTCAACAAATACAGAAATTCACCTGGGCAATAGTTAACAAAAATACTGGGAGAAGGTCCCCTTTACATAATATTGAGAAAATAGAAATTTCAGGAAAAACTATTGAAAATAAAACAGAAGTTGCCTACGCTTTTGCCACATACTTTGCATCATCTGCATTAAATGCAATCCAAGGCTCAGTTCGGCTGTGATCCTTTCGATATCTCTACAACAGTGCAGGTTGTTTTGTCGGTATTAATGGAGAACTACTGACAAATTACAGTACCTACAGTGCTTTGTGAAGTGTTTAAGAAATGTATCTTTGATAATTTGCCTTCTTTTCTTAATAAACAAAACGTACTAACTACATCTCAAAACGGCTTTCTTCCTTGTAGATCAACGGAGAGCGCAGCATGCGCGCTTTGGAACTCTATCAGTTACTCTATGGGGTAGGGAAGATTTTTGGATGCCCTCTCTTTTGATCTATCGAAAGCGTTCGATAAATGTGGCCACAAATAAGCTGGAATACCTTGGTTTCCGAGGATAATTTTCAGATTGGCTTGGGTCATACTCAAATTCCAGACAAATGTTCGTAAAAATCGGTGTTTTAAAATCTCACACTCCACTTAAAAGTGGCGGCAATTACTAACGATTATGTGATAACTGTAAATAATGAGATTATCAAACTGTCTTCGTCCACAAAATTTCTAAGGTTAAATATAGATAGTAATATGAGTTGGGTGACAACTATTAGTATTTTAATATCTTCACAGCTAATAGATGTATACTTCGCCATCATCTACTCGCATAATATCATATAACATTAATCTCTGTGGGTGTGCAGTTGGTGTCTCTATAATATTCATATGACAAAAATGTTTGATACGCCTAATATCTAATCAAGACTATGACAGGCTTGCAAAGAACACTTCATCAAGTTGAAATTATTGACTTTACCTCAATCTACATTCACAAAACCTTATTATTCATAAATAATAAAATGGAAAATCTCAGCACAAACTCAAACTTTCATTCATATCCCACCAGATGTGGAAATCTTCTAAGGCTTCCAAAGCATTCAACAGCTCTCTTCGAAGAATGCCCAACTCATTTTGGTGTGAAGTTATTTGATCGCTTCCAGATTGTATGAAGTTAGAAATAAACAATAATCGTTTCAAACTTAAAGTAAGGAATTATCTTACTGAATCATGATTTTATAGTATACCACCACCTACACACAAATTTTCATTGTGCTCTCTTCACCAAAAGAAGTTGAAAACCAAAAGAAATTACAAAAATGGAACAAAAAAATACCTGATTGATTTGTAGGAACGCGCCGCCACTGGATAAAACTGCTTGCGTGGAATCGTGCTTGCATTACAAAATGCCACAAATAAATGGAATATTTTTGCAAATCGCAAACATAACACAGTATAACTTAATTACATGTTATAACATTAAAGCCGAAGTTTTAATGTTGATCTGGTACGTCATACTATAGTTTACGTTAAACCAATTCTTTGACTTATCACACGGGTGCTTGTTGATGGTTCTTCTTCGAAGAGTTGCAGAACTGCTTCATCAAAGACAACAAACAGCACGATTCACTGCACGTTCGACGTGAGTTGAAAAACATCACGAAATCTCTGCACTGCATCCAAAACCGTTCGTGAATTTGGATGGCGTATATTTGGAAATTTTCTCGCGTATTCTCGAACACAAGCCCTGGTATTTTTATTCACTGCACTATAAATATTTAATTCAAAAATTATATCATAATATTTGCTACTTAAAGGTTATCGCTGGCATATTGAAAAGTACCAATGTACGAAACTCGTCATACGATCACTTTCGTAATTTAAACTGACGTTGTTTTGACGAGTGACATACATACGTGCACCAGTGCCAGGTCGTCTCAAATTTCTGCACTTATGACTATTAAGGTTCATAATTGAATTGTCTGTAGAAAACGGGTTATGTCGAGGGGCGATGTTAGTTTTTTCAACATACGTTGTGGGTTTACGTTTACAACCAAGACAAATCGGTGACAAGTAGAAAACGACCGTCGGCGATTTTGCACTAGGAGTTAGTAACATTGCAACACTGCAATGTTTCAGTTCTCACGAAAAGCACCATCACATTTTCATAGTTCCTAAAATCAAATGATGCAGTGGCGTATCCAGTGCGGTTGACGTAAAAAAAGGTGGAATCATCACGGATAACTCTCAAATTTTACAGATTGATGGACCGGTACCCCATTTAATTTTGTGTAAGTGATGGTAAATCACCCTGTATATGAGTATTTAAATGGAACTGGTTCTTATTTTAAATTTAATTTTGTATTTGTACATCATTATGGCATATCCTATTTCATGTTATGTGATCCCAAAGGATGAATAAACTATTGTATTATATTCTTCATCCGAGAGGATGGCTCAAAGAAAGAGCACCGAGTCACCGATATCTGAAGTCAAGCAATTTTAGGCGTGGTCGGGCTTTGGATAGGTGACCAACGGACTCCTTTCGAAATTCTCCTGGAATCGTGCTAGGAATCGCACGTAAAAAGGTAAGTCCTTGTTAATCCTTGGCTCGCTCAAATATCGACTTCTGAGGGCTACTATTTGTGAGGGAACGACAGCTGGTTTACGGAAAAAAAAATTTAAAAAAAACGAAAAAAAAAAATTGTATTTCCATCAAATTCATCGAATGTTTCTAAGTATTCCTAGAAGAATTCACTATGCTTCCATCGATTTCCAGGTTCGTTGCAATATAGATAGATAGATAAAAGATTTATTGTTCTTTAATATAAAATATATGAACAAGAAGATGACAAGTGACGAAGCTTACTTTCTAATACAATGATAAAGATAATTATAAGGTATGAATTATAATAGTATGTATCTAGCAGTAAAGAATAGGCTTGCATGATACTATCCGATAAGGGATACTACTCGTTTATAATGAATGACCTGATTTTTAAAATATTCTTTATTATATCATGTATTTGATATAACAGTTGTGTTTCAGCTTCATTAATAGGAAATAAACATAATTTTTTTTATTTGTTTAATAATTTTTTTACTTCGTTACAATATAGTAAAAAATATAAATACGGTTGAAAGTCTAAGAATAAATTTTTAAAAGAATATATAAAATAGCGATTGGACCTATTCAAACGCCTCCATTTTCGCGCGCTGTGGATGACGTCACATGGCGCGATCAGTGTTGTTCTTCTTCAGTGGTTCGTTGAGACGTACTCTGATTGCTCTACTTGCTTGACGTTGATATTTTATAAAAGAGTAAGACAAATGCAGTACAAGTGTTAGAGAGAGATGAACATATGTGAAAGTGATATCGATCAACCAGAGCAGTCTTCAATGAACAAGCCTTTCTATAGTTATGGCCATTGACACTATTGACATTTATTAATTAGGTTAGGGGTTTGCAGTTTTAATCGCTATTACGATAATGGAAAATGCTAAAAAACCATTCTATAGGTATTGTCTAGTACCGAAATGCCAAAACACAATTATAAGTACATCAAGTAAAGTATTTTTCTGTTCCAAAAGAGATGCGAAAATACGTAAACAATGGTGTAAGGTTATGAGAAGAGGCGAAGTATCTCCAATATCACTTGTACATTGTTGTGAAGATCATTTCAATGTGAGTACATTGTATTTCGATAGTTAACATGAGGTGAATTGACCAGAAGTAAGTTTTGTCTGCATAAATGTTTTGTATATACCTGCCTCACCTAAATTACAAAAGGAAAACTATCATTTGATAAACTATTACTACTCAGCAGTTCAGGTATTGTCGGATTGTGTTTTGATAAAACCACTTTCAGTCATTGCTCTTGATAATTTACAATTGTCACTAGACCAAAATCGCACTATGTAATGGAAAACACTACAAATATATAAATAAAAACAAATTTTCTATGAATGACGTCATTCTACCAATGGTAATGCGTTACGCAAATTTGAATTCCACGCGCTTATTATGCACTTTTTGATTAAAGTTTTAGGGAGTTAAATACAAACTAAATGATAAACTAATGGTTTAGGTGTAATTTCAAGACAGTAAAGTATATGAGGTAAGAAAATCAAGTAAATTTAAATCACTTGCATATTCCCTATTATTATTAAGTCGATATCAGTTAGATATTGATATATTTCAGAAAAGGAACGTCTAATTCCTTCATACATTGGACATACAAAGAATAAATGTTGTAGGGATTCTAAAACTTAGGCAGTTGCAAATTGTACATATTCCATTAGTTTTTATTGTATATGCATTGTTATTGATATACATATATAGTATTTTAATGTTAGTAGTGCGTATCTGTGGATGAAGGTTCGTTTCAATATAGACCAAGCTATAAAGTTTTTCCCGCACAATATAAAAGACGCAAATGGCTTATACTAATTTTTATAAGATAGTTTGGTAATGAAAACCCCAGTTTTCGCCCCAGCAAAATCGCTTTGTGGAATTTTTTAAACAAGCTAGTGAAACAAATACAACTTTTTTGATTTTCTGTCAATGAATCGTTTTACAGCCAATAGAACTTTTGTAGAAAAAAACCTACAAAGTGGATTTTCCACTGAGAAAATCCGCAAAAAACTCGAAGAAGAGAACATTTTTAAAAAATTCATAATTTTCATAAATCTGAAGCTGGACAAACAATATTGCGGAAACTGATAGAAAATAACATGTGGTTCAACTGTGCGGAAGATGGTTTCTGTCCCATGTATAGGTAGTATTTGCACAATCGCGTTATAAACAATTTAAGGGCACATCTTGAGAGATATGCCGATTCAAGGGAAATCGTCGTATTCAAATTCTGTAAACGGCATCTGGAAGTAGAGATCAATATCTACAATTTGATCATTTTGTATTTTCACCTGTGTGGAAGGAAATCTAGTGAAAATGTCACAAAAAGTTGATCAAAACGCTTCAAAATGCGTCCGAAATCATCCGAAGCTGCACTGAAGTTGACTCGAATTGAGTACGGGCGACTTCGGGTGCACTTCGAAGCATTTAGAGTAACTTCCAGTGACATTTTCAACACATTTCCTACCTCTTAGGTGAAAAACCAAATTATGCAAATTATAGATATTGATCTCTACTTCCAAATGCCGTTTACAGAATTTGAATAAAATGATTTTTATTTAAACTGTAAGTCGCACAAGATCTGCTTTTGAGGGGTTGTCTACGAAAACCTGAGAGTTTCGTAAAAACAAACTTGACAATTAAAAAAATGTTTAAAACGTGATTGTGCAAAAACTACACATCGGACAGAAACCATCTTGAGCACAGTTGAACCACATGTTATTAAAAAAAAATATGTTTTTTCCGTTGACCAGCTGTCGTCCCCTTACGAACGGCAGCCCTCAAAAGTCGAAACTTGTGCGAGCCAAGGATTGACAAGGTCTTACCTTTTTGCGTGCGATTCCTAGCACTTTCTCGGGCCATCAGAAAATTGTCTGCAGTCGCTGTGGTTTGTACCATCGCCGACTGGCATCCAAAGTGATTAAACCATGTCGCTTTAACCACTCGGCTACCTGGCCCCTATTATTATCTATCTCTTTCCGCAATATTGTTTGTCCAGCTTCAGATTTATAAAAATTATGAATTTTTTAAAAATGGTCTCTTCTTCCAGGTTTTTCCGGATTTTCTCAGTGAAAATGTACCGATCTGATCGTATAAAAAACTATTTTGTAGGTGTAAAACGATTCCTCCAATACTTTTTGAGATATTCGCAAAAAAGACAAAAAAGATGTAATTTTTTTGACTATTTCTTGTTTGAAAAATTCCACAAAGCGGTTTTGCTAGGGCGAAACCTGGGTTTTCATTTACGAAATATCTTATAAAAAGTAGTATAGGCCGTTTGCGTCTTTTATTTTGTGTGAAAAGAGCCTCTCATTTTTATCTACAGCTTGGCCTAATATAGGTATTTACTCAATCTACACATTGTATAAAAATCAGTACATTTATACCATTCTGATTTCAAAAAATGCCGAACGTTTATTGAATAATATGATTAACTTCAATCACGGAGCATTGAGACTGGCCGTGATATGGCCATGCCGTGCCTCCCACCTGGGCTAGACGAACGAGTCGGCTTATCAGTCGAAATGATTCACAATTAATATTTCCCCATTTTTCGTAGGTTTGCCAGACGACAAAGACGACGACGTCAGAACGCGAGACAACCCAGCGGCTGTGTAGGACTTTATAAGAGGATTCACTTATGCAACAGTCAGGTAAGTTGATTTATCCACTTTCATCCTCAACACGATCGCCTTATATATTGTCCGACAAGATATAAATTAGATAAACTGGAAGGCTACACCTTGTACTTGGAACGTGTGGTTGTTTATTTATCGATAATGAAGGTATTGTATTAGTTTATTAATTTGATGAGAGTTATGGCACTCCCACTCTATTATATTGTTTGTTTACAAATAGTTGAATGGGACAGCACATTATACTAGTCGGAGAGCTAGTGGGTTTGATTCACCTTGAAATTTTGTGTAAAAGGATGTTAGGGGCGAAATTTAGGAAAGGAGAGAAGTGAATGTGCAGTAATGTTTCACGCCACTAACATATCCAGTAGCTCAGTATCGTGGGGTCGACAATAAAAATTGATTTCGATAATATTGAAATATGGGATTTAATTTTCCGGAGCGCCACGGATTTATCGCCAGTGAAAATTCCGAAACCACCCTGATGGAATAGGACAACCCACTGCATTATTATTACCAAAATATTAAACAATAGCTATTATGGTATAAAAATAACATATAAATATATAGAGGCTTTGTCTTTCCTCATGCTTGGAGAACTTGGACCAGAACAAAAGAAATAGTCATGTCCCTTACTAATAACATATATGGATTGATGTTACACAATACTGTATGTGCACAGTTTGGCACACAATACAAAATTAAATGTCGGGGCGTGGCGCAGTGGTTAGAGCGTCCGACTCTGGGTCGAAAGGTCCGGAGTTCGAGCCCCAGTGGCGGAATTTTTTAATTTAATTTGACCTATTGAATTATTCAAATCTCGTGGCTGGACTGGGATGAGTACTGCACGAATCACTGTTGCGTTCCAATTAACAGTGCTGCTCCTTAGGTGGCGCATGGAGTTAGTAACAAGGCCTATCCAGAACACGTGGCTAATGACCATAGCAGTCGATGCCAGAACACCAAAAAAAAAATACAAAATTAAATGATTTTAATGTAAATATGGCACCACCAAGATGGATTGAAGTGTACGTTATGATTGAGAGTAGTGTATCGTTTAAATATATCAACATTAAACCTCCAGTGAGGGCTATGTCTGTGACGTCACGATAATAGCTAACAATTATCAATACCTATGGGGCTCAATCTCAAGCTAGACTCATCTGATGGTAGATTTTCTCAATAATGCCAGTTCATCAGCTGTAGTTTATGAATCCAGCGCCTTGGTGAGTACAGGTGCGCAGTGGGTACGACACAATCAATCGAAGTACGTGTACAGCTGCAGTGGGACTCTGTGTCATATAGAATTCTACCCCTCGTTTGCTACAGTCGATTACCACTATCGCAATTAACGATCACATTATTTGGCACTCTGTGATTTACCCTGTGTCAAGTCACCGGTCGGACCAGGCACGCGCGTTCAGTATGAAGTATGACCATGAGTCGGACCGACCAGATGATTGAAATATTGGTCACATACATACAGTTCTAATGAGGTCGTCAAGTCAACCAAATGACCGCGCTGGTCGAATCATATTGGTCAGACCGTAGACTTGACTCAGCCTTCGTCGCCTACACATCGGGTTTGTTCGGTAACGTACTCCCTGATTAAGCCAGAAATCACACCAGGATCGACCAGGACCGACCGTCCGCGAACGTCCACCTACGACCAAAAATTGAAGTAGATCAATGAAAACTTTCAAACTCATACTGATCGACCATCTACGACCGTCCGCCAGAATAATTTTGTAAATCTGACATTGATCTGACATTCAAAAGGTTATGTCAATTTTCTATTTATTCAACGAAAAAAAGTCAAAATCGTAATTTCAATGCTTTTGTTGTGAATGAGTAGGAGTGAAGAAGAAAGAATCATGATAGTGTATGATTTTTATAAATGATTAATAAAGTAAGGTAAAAAAGTGTGTGGAATAGAGAACTTTGTTTATATCGGGAACAAGAGGGCGAATTTTGAACCAATTACCCCAAATTACTAAAAGATCAATACAGTTCCAAACTATCTACTATTGAATGTCCATAAATTACATCAACAGAAATTCCCAATCAAAAGAAGGCCAATTTTCTATTTGCTGGGCAGTAATTCCCGATGGAGCACCAAGGAATGTCTCCTTTTTCTATATCTAGCACGTTGATTCTTCAACTATAAAGAATATGTAAGAGTTGAACTGGTACTGAACAATTATTTTCTTGCGTTAATAAATTCCAACAATGACTTCTGTATTGCTATAATTAGGATTACTCTGATTTAACGTGGTTCGTCACCGCTGTTTTCAAAATATTCATCTCTGTGGCGGTCCACACGGTTCCTGTATTATTCCGCTGCTTTAAAAACATTAAAACTTTGAATGTACTATAAATTGTAAATAAAGTACTCACGAATTTCTGACTCAATTGGAAATATAACAGTTCACACGAATAATATTAAATTTTTTGTTTAGCTGAAAAACTGTTGAAAGTTTATCACAAACATGTGTCCAAATGATAATTTAGCTTATGGACATTGCATCACAGAAGTCTGAGGCCGACCAAAATTTCCAGCAGGTTGTAATTTCAAACATGGTCTTTGAAAACCGGTCGTGGACGGTCGAGAATGGTCGAACAGTGTGAGTTGGGCGATAAGAATATACGTGTTGGAAATTTTGGTCGTTGGTGGACGGTCGCGGACGGTCGGTCCTGGTCGATCAGTGTGATTCCTGGCTTATGCATTTGGCAAAATTTGGTAATATTCTAGTGACATTTCATATTCTTGTGTCCAAAATTACTGTCATTGTCAAGCATTTTTATTTTCAACGGCTATAAATCTTAAATAAATTGTGATATTGCATTATGTTGCCTATAAACGTATTACATTTACAAGCTCTGAAGGAAAAAGAAAGGCTAGAAGATATTCGCTCAGAAAATATTGGGAGAAGACTCATGAGAGAAGAGTCACGTCCATTTCCAATAGAAGATACGATGTTTGAAAAACTCTTTAGAGTAAATAAGGATATGGCTCAATACATATATTTTTACCAGTATTAAGTAAAGTTTTCATGCAACAGGATCATACCGAAGAGTAGTAGGTGTGGAAATCATGATCTTTCTATAAATAGCTCAGCAATCTGTAACGAGGCCATTGCTATTGTAAATACTTTGTCAGAACATGAAAATGACCTAGAAAAACACCTAGATTGAAGCTTAATTAATTCATGGAGGAAAAATTTCCCTGAAGAACATGATTATATCAATAAAACAAAGTGTAAATTAGTTACGTGAAGGTATTTTTATAATATTTATTCATTGTATAAGTGTTTTAGATATCATTTTATTTGCACAAGAATGTTTAAACGCGAGAGCGAAGCTCGAGCGTTTAAATTTCTTAAGCAAATAAAATGTATCTAAAACACGCATGCAATACAACGTTCACAATCACATTCATTTAGAATCAGAATCGCGGAAATTTTTTATCACAAAATGATTTGACGTTTTGCTCTGACAGCGGCTGTCACCTCCTCAAAAATCATTGAAATAACATACAAAAATATCGGGAGGTGTTGAATGGTTGGTATGTATTTTCGATTGTTTATCGACTCCATTTGTAAAAATTTGTGAAGGTGTTGAAAATAAGTAAAATGTGATTGATATTCAATATTGTATTTTTCATTATTCCACTAGTGGAACAAAGTAATTTCATTATTCCACTAGTGGATAAAGTGGTACTTTATACGGTTCATAAGTGTGGATAAAACTTCAATTATAAGGTGATTGTGGATAAATTATATTTATTTGCGATATTTTGTAGATTTGTGATCAAGACTTACGAATTTTAAATATAAATGGGAGTTTTATATTATATATATATATATATATATATATATATATATATATATATATATATATATATATATATATATAGAAAAGTTATTGGGTATAACCCTCAAAATGTTCTGCAACCGTAGACACGTGTTTCGAGCTTAAGCTCTCATCAGTACGGTAAAATCAAGTGCGATGATGTACAACACTTGGATGTAAAAATAGAAACAAAGGAAGTCAACAACAGGAAGCCAACCACACATTTGTGGCTTTGGTTAGAAGACCTTGTGCTTACAAGGCAACAACTAACGTCGCCACGGAGGCAGATATAGCTACCAGCGTGACAATCCTACCCAGGAAAATACAAATAAGGATGGATTTAGCGAGGGGCAATATATAAAAATATAAGTAGAAAAGTTATTGGGTATAACCCTCAAAATGTTCTGCAACCGTAGACACGTGTTTCGAGCTTAAGCTCTCATCAGTACGGTAAAATCAAGTGCGATGATGTACAACACTTGGATGTAAAAATAGAAACAAATGAAGTCAACAACAGGAAGCCAACCACACATTTGTGGCTTCGGTTAGAAGACCTTGTGCTTACAAGGCAACAACTAACGTCGCCACGGAGGCAGATATAGCTACCAGCGTGACAATCCTACCCAGGAAAATACAAATAAGGATGGATTTAACGAGGGGCAATATATAAAAATATAAGTAGAAAAGTTATTGGGTATAACCCTCAAAATGTTCTGCAACCGTAGACACGTGTTTCGAGCTTAAGCTCTCATCAGTACGGTAAAATCAAGTGCGATGATGTACAACACTTGGATGTAAAAATAGAAACAAAGGAAGTCAACAACAGGAAGCCAACCACACATTTGTGGCTTCGGTTAGAAGACCTTGTGCTTACAAGGCAACAACTAACGTCGCCACGGAGGCAGATATAGCTACCAGCGTGACAATCCTACCCAGGAAAATACAAATAAGGATGGATTTAGCGAGGGGCAATATATAAAAATATAAGTAGAAAAGTTATTGGGTATAACCCTCAAAATGTTCTGCAACCGTAGACACGTGTTTCGAGCTTAAACTCTCATCAGTACGGTAAAATCAAGTGCGATGATGTACAACACTTGGATGTAAAAATAGAAACAAAGGAAGTCAACAACAGGAAGCCAACCACACATTTGTGGCTTCGGTTAGAAGACCTTGTGCTTACAAGGCAACAACTAACGTCGCCACGGAGGCAGATATAGCTACCAGCGTGACAATCCTACCCAGGAAAATACAAATAAGGATGGATTTAGCGAGGGGCAATATATAAAAATATAAGTAGAAAAGTTATTGGGTATAACCCTCAAAATGTTCTGCAACCGTAGACACGTGTTTCGAGCATAAGCTCTCATCAGTACGGTAAAATCAAGTGCGATGATGTACAACACTTGGATGTAAAAATAGAAACAAGGAAGTCGAAACACGTGTCTACGGTTGCAGAACATTTTGAGGGTTATACCCAATAACTTTTCTACTTATATTTTTATATATTGCCCCTCGCTAAATCCATCCTTATTTGTATTTTCCTGAGTAGGATTGTCACGCTGGTAGCTATATCTGCCTCCGTGGCGACGTTAGTTGTTGCCTTGTAAGCACAAGGTCTTCTAACCGAAGCCACAAATGTGTGGTTGGCTTCCTGTTGTTGACTTCCTTTGTTTCTATTTTTACATCCAAGTGTTGTACATCATCGCACTTGATTTTACCGTACTGATGAGAGCTTAAGCTCGAAACACGTGTCTACGGTTGCAGAACATTTGAGGGTTATACCCAATAACTTTTCTACTTATATTTTTATATATTGCCCCTCGCTAAATCCATCCTTATTTGTATTTTCCTGGGTAGGATTGTCACGCTGGTAGCTATATCTGCCTCCGTGGCGACGTTAGTTGTTGCCTTGTAAGCACAAGGTCTTCTAACCGAAGCCACAAATGTGTGGTTGGCTTCCTGTTGTTGACTTCCTTTGTTTCTATTTTTACATCCAAGTGTTGTACATCATCGCACTTGATTTTACCGTACTGATGAGAGCTTAAGCTCGAAACACGTGTCTACGGTTGCAGAACATTTTGAGGGTTATACCCAATAACTTTTCTACTTATATTTTTATATATTGCCCCTCGCTAAATCCATCCTTATATATATATATATATATATATATATATATATATATATATATATATATATATATATATATATATATATATAACAAACTTGACAATATTTGGGACAGCAGCAAAACGCAAGTGTACTCTTATAACATTATATTTCCAATATTTCGACAGTGGTTACTGTCATCATCAGGGAGCTACAAAAATGGATGAAACTATGGTAAAATGGTAAGGATGAGAGTCCTATACTTGCAATGTTAGTGAGATTGGTCGCTTAACAACGATGTTACAGAATTAAAAAAGACAAAATCCATGTGCAACATGGGGTACTTAATAAAATTTATGTAAAACATTAAACAATTTAAAAAATGTGTCGGAATAACAACACCTATAGGAATACCACGAGGAGCGTGGGAGAAGAGAAAATTGTTGGGTTAGAATTTATTAAAATTAATCATATGTCATATGTCAAAGTCAAAGTCTAATTTTTTCATAGAAGTTATAGAACAAGAGAACAATTGGCCTGAGCTGCTGGGGTTTCCAGTACAATTACTGCTAAAGAGGATATATAATTATGGAATTAATGTAATTGTTAAGAAAATTATTAACAATTGTTTGAACAAGTTTTTGAATTAATGTGGAAATTATGGGTATTGAAAAAGTGTAAGGAATACCGAATGAAATTAAGTAATGCCAAAGGAGCTGTTATTGAGAGCACTTGGGTTCTTGTCCAACAATAATAAATAAGAATAGATCTCACTCAAGTGGTTAAGATCTGTTCTTTTGTTTAAACAATGATCAGATTGAGAAATAAATGTCATTTCCAAGAATATTCGTTTTGAAGAATTACCTTCTTTACTTAAAATTTTTGTTGAATTGTAGTCCATTGAGTGACCTTCTTTGAAAACATGTTCACTGAGAGCACATCTCTCAGGGTGCAATCTACTATCACTTTTGTGTGAAGTTATACGGTCTTCTAGCAACCTTGCTGTTTGACCAATGTATTCATGACTACAGTTGGCACAAGGTATGCAATATACTAATTTAGATTGAGAAAATAAAGGAGTTTTGTCTTTTACGACCGAAAATAAGGAATTTATAGTAAGGACCGTTTTATTTGCAATTTTTACATTACCTATTTTATTGAAAATTCGTGAAAGCTTTGGCGTGATTTCAGCAACAAAGGGCAAAGATGTGTAAAAAATATTAGGTTGTGAAACATTATTATTATTAACATTATTATCACCATTGTCATTATTGGCAACATTAACAGTATTATTAATTTGATTACCTGGAGGAGGTACAATAACAATATGGTCTATAGGCGACGTACTAAACAGGATCTTGTTAAGTAAAGATACTTGATAAGAATTTTGTTTAAAAAGATTATGGAGAATTTTTAAATTTTTTTGGTGAAAACATGGGTCAGAGATAGGTAAAACTCGTTGCTTGATTTGCTTGATCAGATTTATTTTAATAGATTGTCTATGGTAAGACCAATAGTTCATATACCTACCAGCACTGATAGGTTTTCTGTACCAGTCAACCAATATTGTATTATTGGGAGTACGAATAAATTTGGTGTCCAGAAACGGAACACTACATTCAGCATCTTCATTTTCGATGGTGAATTGAATAAATGGATCATAGCTATTGAAGACATCTAAGATTGATCCATAATCCGTGATCCATGATCCTATGATCCATTTATTCAATTCACCATCGAAAATGAAGATGCTGAATGTAGTGTTCCGTTTCTGGACACCAAATTTATTCGTACTCCCAATAATACAATATTGGTTGACTGGTACAGAAAACCTATCAGTGCTGGTAGGTATATGAACTATTGGTCTTACCATAGACAATCTATTAAAATAAATCTGATCAAGCAAATCAAGCAACGAGTTTTACCTATCTCTGACCCATGTTTTCACCAAAAAAATTTAAAAATTCTCCATAATCTTTTTAAACAAAATTCTTATCCAGTATCTTTACTTAACAAGATCCTGTTTAGTACGTCGCCTATAGACCATATTGTTATTGTACCTCCTCCAGGTAATCAAATTAATAATACTGTTAATGTTGCCAATAATGACAATGGTGATAATAATGTTAATAATAATAATGTTTCACAACCTAATATTTTTTACACATCTTTGCCCTTTGTTGCTGAAATCACGCCAAAGCTTTCACGAATTTTCAATAAAATAGGTGATGTAAAAATTGCAAATAAAACGGTCCTTACCATAAATTCCTTATTTTCTGTCGTAAAAGACAAAACTCCTTTATTTTCTCAATCTAAATTAGTATATTGCATACCTTGTGCCAACTGTAGTCATGAATACATTGGTCAAACAGCAAGGTTGCTAAAAAAGACCGTATAACTTCACACAAAAGTGATAGTAGATTGCACCCTGAGAGATGTGCTCTTAGTGAACATGTTTTCAAATAAGGTCACTCAATGGACTACAATTCCACAAAAATTTTAACTAAAGAAGGTAATTCTTCAAAACGAATATTCTTGGAAATGACATTTATTTCTCAATCTGATCATTGTTTAAACAAAAGAACAGATCTTAACCACTTGAGTGAGATCTATTCTTATTTATTATTGTTGGACAAGAACCCAAGTGCTCTCAATAACAGCTCCTTTGGCATTACTTAATTTCATTCGGTATTCCTTACACTTTTTTACTCCCCATTATTTCCACATTAATTCAAAAACTTGTTCAAACAATTGTTAATAATTTTCTCAACAATTACATTAAATCCGTAATTATATACCCTCTTTAGCAGTAATTGCAACTGTACTGGAAACCCCAGCAGCTCAGGCCAATTGTTCTCTTGTTCTATAATTTCTATGAAAAAATTAGACTTTGACTTTGACATATGACATATGATTAATTTTAATAAATTCTAACCCAACAATTTTCTCTTCTCCCACGCTCCTCGTGGTATTCCTACAGGTGTTGTGCATCCGACACATTTTTTAATTGTTTAATGTTTTACATAAATTTTATTAAGTACCCCATGTTGCACATGGATTTTGTCTTTTTTAATTCTGTGACATCGTTGTTAAGCGACCAATCTCCTGATGATGACAGTAACCTCTGTCGAAATATTGGAAATATAATGTTATAAGAGTACACTTGCGTTTTGCTGCTGTCCCAAATATTTTCAAGGTTGTTTCTAACTAGTCAGCAATAGATTACCTCTCTTCTCTAAATCTTTTCTGATGAGTGCGTTAGCACGAAACAGCTGTCAAAGGTTTAAAACGAATTAAAACGAAAAATACTCTATTTTCACTTAGATTCTGCTTGCGTTCCTCTTAACGTACGAGAAACTTGATTGAACCTTGGGTTGGTCAGAACAACAAATTGTTGGCTGCCTGTCAATGAGTAGATAAACATCTAACTTTGGATTCCATGGTTCGTGTCAAATTAAGTTTCAACTAGTGACTGTAGATGTCATAAGTATATATATATATATATATATATATATATATATATATATATATATATATATACAGGGTGTTAATTAAGTACGTTGACAAACTTCGGGAGGTGATTCTTTGAAGGTTTTCAGGACGAAAAGTTCATATAAACATATGTCCCAAACGGCTTGGTTTTCGAGATACAGGGCGATAAAAATACATTTTTTCCAAGATTTTTTAGAGTTAACTTCGACATTTTCGACAATAATCAGTTCAAATTAGGCAAGTACAATCCATTCAATAGGGCGCACGATACAAAATAATGCATTTCTTAAATAATTCACAGGGTCCTCCTTTTTTCAGAGTCAAGCTTTGTTCAACCCTTCAGAATTTTTTTTTCCGCCGCCACTGACATTTTATGAGAAAGGAATAATCAATGTTGTTTCATTTAACATCTTTTTGATATCTTGCATTTTTTCATTTACTTGTACGGTTCAGGGGCTATAATGAAAATATTAATTTAAACATTTTCCAGTGTGGCATAACATTAGAAAATTTGAAAATTAAACATTTTCAATTATTGTAAATTGATGGAAATATTTTTTCAGAATTAGAAAAATCTACGATGAATAAAAATTATACAATAAAAAATATAAAGACAAGCTTTTATACAAATGCACTGAAAATGAAAAAATAATTTGTTTCATTTCTTGTAGGTTATTCTGTGAGTATCAAAATCTTTCTGTACAAGATTACCTAGATCAAACAATGAAATGAATTATTTTTTCCTTTTCAGTGTATTGTATAAAAACTTTAAATTGTTTTCTTTTTATAATTTTCATTTTTAACATTTTAGTTTATTTTTTATGTGAAACTGAAAATCTCCAACCCAAAAACCATCACATACCAATTTTGAACAGAATCGGATCATAATCACAAAACTCGTCCGCCATATTGGAGCCGCCATTTTATTTTTTAACAAACATTTTTTTAATGCATTGTCACCGGAATTACGGAAACCTGCCAGATTTCAAATTAATCGGAGTATTAGAAGTGGGTCAAATTCAACTTTTATTAAATTGTTTGTTAGTTAGTTACAAGTGAAGCTAAATAAAAGCTTGTTATTGTAAAGATGTGATTTCTTTTTGTGATATCTAACAGAAAACTACTATCTCCCCGTCACTGCGGTACGCTAGATATTAAACTAGATCTGACAGATATTGGGAAAACCTTAACTTTCAACCTGAATATTCTGATGGTAAAAATGTGCATTTTCATTGAGATATTTGATTGAAAATGTTTTTACCCATCAGTCTTGATAGAGAACTCATACAAATTTTTTGTTATTTTAACAAAAGATATTTTTTAGTTTTCAATTGAACGTTTCCTTTTCAACATAAAAAACTTCCGAAAGGTAATCCTGTAATGGAAAATAGTTAATAGGGTTTATCTAATAGTCGCAGAACATTACACATTTGATTTTCATTTATGAATCTTTGGTCATAACTCCGAAAAACTAAATCAAACAAATTTTTGTTTCTGTACGGAGTACATTATTTTATCAGAAATTTCGGTTTGTTTTTTCTTCTGCAGTAACGCAGAAATTTTGTAATCAATTTGAATTCATAAAAATAGCAAAGTGGGCTTTGATATTAATTCATTTATTTAAATATCAACAACTTGACAGTTATCGAAAGTTGAGAAACTGTCGCATTGTTAATTCTTCATTAGTGCAAGTTATAAAACAGATTCATTCAATATTCCTTTGGATAAAATGGTTGAATATACAAATTCAGAAATGGCAGACATGCACTTAATGTATGGAATGGCTGATGGTAACGCTCGTGCCGCCAGACGAATGTATCTAGAAAGATTTCCACAACGTCATATTCCCAGCACACAAATGTTCATCAATATTCACTCCCGTCTTCGTGAAACGGGTACTTTCAAGAGGTCTGCTGTTCTCATAGGAAGACCCAGGAGAGTTAGAACAGTTCAGATAGAAGAAGCTGTACTTAACGAAATTGAGCAGCATCCAGACACCAGTACAAGACAAATTGCTGCACAGTTTAACGTAACCCATGTATTGGTATGGCAAATTTTAAAAGAGCAACAACTTTATCCCTATCACATACAGCGTGTTCAAGCTCTTCTGCCAAGGGATTTTCCAAAGAGATTAACTTTTTGCACTTGGATTCGAAATGAATTGTTGGAAAATCCATGGTTTTTATCTCAAGTGTTATTCACCGATGAGGCATGCTTTTCCCGTAAAGCCATTATTAATTTTCACAACAATCATATGTGGGCTGATGAAAACCCACACGCCGTGATTGAAAACCATTTTCAAGAGACGTTTTCTGTGAATGTTTGGGTTGGAAATGTAGGGAATTTCCTTATCGGGCCACATTTTCTGCCTCATAGACTCAATGGTGACCATTATCGACATTTTCTTGAATTCATCTTACCTGGACTCCTAGAAGAGATCCCACTGAGGGAAAGAATTAGAATTTGGTTTATGCATGATGGTGCTCCAGTACACTTCAGATTGGTTGCACGCCAATATTTAGATGAGAATTATTCTGATCGCTGGATTGGGCGTGGTGGGCCACAACTTTGGTCACCAAGGTCACCCGATATGAATACACTTGATTTTTTCCTCTGGGGGCACCTTAAATCATTAGTGTACCGAACTCCAGTTCAAAGTGAAGAAGACCTGAGGAATCGCATACAGGAGTCATGCGGAATTATAAGAAACACTTCTGGTATTTTTGAGCGTGTCCGCCAGTCTATGGTTAGGCGCATAAACGCATGCATTGAAGTTGGCGGTGGCCATTTCCAGCAGCTGCTCTGACATATCAATTTCAATAATGGTCCTTTTCTGAACTTAATTTTATTCCTAGGGAATTTATGTTACTTTGCTCTAGTATTTGATAATAAAGTTATTCACTATTGAAAATGTCCAAAATTATTTTGCCATAATTAACTTTGTGCAATACATATTCAACCTGAGTTATGGTAAAAAATGTATGGGAGCTCCATAACATTACTTTTTCTCTACACGAGCAGAAAATAGCTATTTGTGTAATGAGAACAAAATGACGTATTGCGTCACGCGCTAATCTTTGGAGAGTGGCAATGACACTTCGAAAAAGGAATTATTTTATATCATGCGCACTATTGAATGGATTGTACTTGTCCAATTTGAACTAATTTGGATCGATTATTGTCGAAAATTTCGAAGTAAACTCCAAAAACTCCTAAAAAATGTATTTTGATCACCCTGTACTTCGAAAACCAAGCCGCTTGGGACATGTTTATATGAACTTTTCATCTTGAAACCTTCCAAAGAATCACCCTTCAAGTTTGTTAGACTATTTGCTTCTCAAATTTCTTTATGTTATGCGTTACTGGAAAATGTTTGCGTTAATATTTTCATTGTAACTCCTGAACCGTACAAGTAAATGAAAAACATCAAGAGAGCAAAAAGATGTTAAATGAAACAACATTCATTATTCCTTTCTCATAATATGTCAGTGGCGGCGGAAAAAAAAATTCTGAAGGGTTGAACAAAGCTTGACTCTGAAAAAAGGAGGACCCTGTGAATTATTTGAGAAATGCATTATTTTGTATCGTGCGTACTATTGAATGGATTGTACTTGCCTAATTTGAACTGATTATTGTAGAAAATGTCGAAGTTAACTCTAAAAAATCTTGAAAAAAATGTATTTTTATCACCCTGTATCTCGAAAACCAAGCCGTTTGGGACATATGTTTATATGAACATTTCGTCCTGAAAACCTTCAAAGAATCACCTCCCGAAGTTTGTCAACGTACTTAATTAACACCCTGTATATCGAGTATTATGCTAGTTTATGCTAGTGTTCACTCCGTACCTTCATCATTCAATATTTCATATTATTTGCATATTTCCTTTTGAAAAAGTTCCATAAATATGTTTAACATCCAACATTGACAAAACAAATCAAAAGAGAAAAGTAGGGTTAAACACAGAAAACGACATGTCTCGCCGTCTTGCTTTTTTGCTACCGCGATAGTCGAATTTAGGCGATAATTTTTATGAACAGAGTACCAGTCATGTCGAATTCAGTAGATAAGTAGAATTAAGTATGACACAGAGTCCCACTGCTGGGACGAATACCATCAACGGGGAATACCAATAATAGGGTACGAACAGAGAAGGAATACTGAACAACAGATGAATATTGGAATAGCCACAGTTGAGCAGAAACATGACATTTATGATTTACCGGATCACTTTGCAGGGTACCGGAGGGCTTGCCTACCTTTCGGTATCAAGCCGTTTACCTATCGCCACCATCTAGGTTCGCCCTCTGCCAAGAGAACCCATCCCAACTCCGCACTCCAAATATTAGCGGTTCCAGAATTCTGTTTTGTCGTGTATTTTTTAAATTTTTTGTTCCATTTTCTTTTTATTTGCCCGTTATTTTATGTTTATTTTGTTTCAATTTACATCGTGTCCTCATCTTATTGTTGTACATATTTTTCTAAAAATTCGTTTTTTGTTTGCTTCAGCGTTGTACATGAAAGTGATACTAATCAGGCTCATCATCCAGGATCATGTGTTCGCCCCAATTGTTTAGCTGTGTGATGATTATTGTGTTTACTGTCTCTCTGTTTCTAAAATTTGGTGGATATTGTATGTTGTGTGCTTGTAATGTGTTGGATAGTGTGTGTCTTGCTTGGATTCTCTGTATAATGGTGCATTCGTGTATGATGCGGTGTGTATTTTCCTCCGCTGTACTGCACGTGCACGTCCCATCGGTTTCCCTCAGGCCGAAGCGTTTGTAGTGTCCCATTATCAGTTGGGTTGTCTTCCACGATAGATTTATCCTCTGTCTTGCCACTGTGGAAAAAAATTCGTATGTTTTTCTGTCGGTTTTTGACAGGTTCCAATGTGTCTGCCATTTTCCCTCCTTTTGTTTGTTTTTCTTTTTGTTTAGTTCTCTTTTATTCGGGTTTGTTTTTTGAAGGTTGTCGTCATTTATATGTAGTTTCGCTCTTTCATCTGCCTTTTTTATTCCCTGGTTGGTTCTCTGTGCGTGTATTATGTGTATTTTTGGCCTCTGTCATATTTGTCTTGTGTTTTCTTCTGTATGTATGCTGCTATTGTTTTTGTGGTGTTTTCTGTCATATTTTTGGCTCTTTGCGAGTCCGTGTGGATTAGGGTGTCTCCGTCATTTTCATCTATCCAGTCTATAGCCTCTTTTATTGCCAAGAGTTCTATTTGTTGTACGTCCTTGCCTTCCGTCACTCTTCTTCCTTTGTTTTCCCAGATGTGGCTTTTTGTTTTTGTTATTCCATATGCCCTTTTCCCATCATCTTGTACCGTCGCATCTGTGTATATGTGTGTTGTGTATGCTTCTGTTTCCTCTACTTTCCTGTTGATTTTTGCTGGATGTGGTTTTTGTTTTTGTTTTATTTTGTTTTTATCGATGTCCATTTGATTCTCTATCGCGTGAGCGTGTTCTACTTCTGCTTCGACCTGTAGTGGCACCGTGCCTGCGAGCACATGGAGAGTGTCTGTAGGTGTCGTCCTATATGCCTTCGTGATCGCTAGCAGAAAAGTCTCCCACTTTGTCAGAACCTGTTAGTAATTTCGTCCAGCTATGATAATGACTTGGTCGTCTGCGAAGGCCTGGGTTTTTACGTATCCATCTCTGTTCGTGGCTGCATCCAGGGTAGCGAACCAGTCCTCCATCACTATTGTCTATAGGATGGGTCCTAGGCTCGATCCCTGGGGGCAGCCCCGTTCAGTAGTCTTCGTGACGTTTCCACTCGTAACTGTCCTGTTTGTCAAGAAATCGTAACTGATCTTCTGAATGTTTTTGGGTGTGTGTATGCTTGTCATGATGTTGTGTATGTTTGGTTGCCAGGCCGTGTTGGAAGCGTTTGAAATGTCTAGTGTGATGATTTGGGTGTGTAACCTTTTGCTTTTGTTTTGTTGGTTTTGTATCATTTTTTGGATGGCATCTGTGGTGTTTAATGTTTTTCGTAATCCATATTTGCGTTTATCTATTTTACGTGTGTTTTCTAGGTGCTGTGTCAATCTTTGTGTGATGAGCTTGTCCAGAAGCTTGACAAGTGTCGACAACAGCGATATCAGTCTTTGTCCTTTACCCTTCTTCGGTATCCACACAATGTTTGCCAGTTTCCATACCCTCGGGAATATACCATGTTCCAATGCCCAATGCCTCATTGTATACTTTCGTGATTTCCTGGCCTATGGTTTCCATTAGGTGGATTGCCGCTTCGTTGGGTATACCGTCTTTAGCTGCCGCCGTGTTTGGTTTCAGCTACTTCGCAAGCTCATGTGTTTCATCTGTGGTGAGAGGTGTATCGTTGTCTGCATGTATTTGTTGTGTGTTTATGTTGTGAACGATATTTGTGTGTTCTATGCTATTTCTTGTATCTTTGGGGAAGTAGGTGTTTATCAGTTCTTCGGGTATTTCATCTTCGTTTTCTGTCCATGTGCCGTCTTGTTTCTGAATTGTGTTGAGCTGTGTTTTGTGTTTTTATTCCTCCTATAGGCTAATCCCCATGGGTCGTTTTGGCTGTTTTCGGTTATGTACTCTTGTATTGATTTACGTTTTGTTTCTTTGATTTCTTTTTTGTATTCTCTCTTTTTGTCTTCATATTGTCTTCTTTTGTTTTCGTTCTTTCTATCCTCTTGCCATTTCTTTCTGAGTTTGTTTGGTTCTCTTCTGTGTTTTGCTATTTCTTCTGTCCACCATATCTGTTGTTTCCGTTGTGTTTTTCTCTTTTTTGAGATGTCTTCCTCTCATGCTGTATTTTTCAGCTTTCTTCTCAACACAGTCGCTTTCTGTAATTACAAATATTTTTAATTTTTGCCTGAATTTTACCCACTCTGCTCTTTTAGTGTCGTAGTGTTTCTGTGTAGTATTTGGTGTTTGTGTCTGTGTGTGTCCTGTTTCATATGTAATGTATCTGTGGTCGCTCAATGTTTCTTCGTGATGTTTTTTGATAGGGTGACATCAACCCAGCTCTGCCCTCGGTTACAGCTATACGTTGCTATATCTCTCCTGTTGTCTATCAGGAATCTATGTGCAATCGTCCAGTCCATCAGATCCTTCCCTCTTTTGTCCGTCTCTAGTCCTCCCGATACTGTGTTATTTTGCGTTCATGTCTCCGGTTATGAGTATTTTTTCCTTTTATTTTTCTAATTTCTTCTTCGATGTTATTGAATTAATTGTTTTGTTATCCTCCTGGCTCGTCACAGATGTTTATTAATGTTATTCTCGCTTTTCCTTCTCCAATTTGTGTAGTTGTTGTGTTTTCATTTGTGAGTGTTGTGATTGTGACTATGTTTTTGATGTTATTTTTTATTAGTGTTTTTGAGTTATCATTGTGTTTGTATAGTGTGTGTGTATCTGTTGACATCATTTTTTATATGTTTCCTGGATGAAGGCTATACTGATGTCTTCGTCTTCGATTTTTTGAAGCAGCTGATCTGTGGCTCTTTTTCCTTTTCCTACGTTGATTTGTATCACTTTCGAGTACGTTTGCTTTTGCTCCTGTCTGTAGTTGTTCCTTCTTGAGCAGGAACAGTGAAACAATTACAGTAGTGGAACAATCACAGTAATGGAACACCAATAAACGGTAGCGGAACAAGGGAACAGTAGCAGAGCACCAATAGAAGGTCGCGGAAACACCAGAATGAACAATACCAGTCTGACTTCTGATTACACTTGTATGGGGCCACAAGTAGAGCCAAAATGCGAATACTAACCTCTTTTGAGTGGGAGGGTTCTGGAAACAGCTTTGCTGGTCTGTTTGCTGCCTGATACATAGTTTCTCGATGAAGAAAAGACTACAGGGTCTTCTAACCTCAAATCCGCACAATAGCGAAAAGAGATCTTCTCGATAAAATACAGCGTCAAATATCGCAAACAATATGAGAAAATCTCCAGTCATGAATTTTTCCAAGATCCACCAGTGATGATCAAAATTTAATGTCTTCGAATTGGTTAGTGATGTCACTCATCAAATGTCGAACCGGAAAACGTCGCTCTCAAAATGATTCAGAAGTCAAAGTCAAAAACTGTTACTATCAGACAAAGAGCTTCCTTGTTCGTTTGTGGTCTGTGCAATCAGTCCAGGAACTACCTCGAGCTATTCGGAGCTACTCCTTGGGACAATTAGACAACGACTCAGGTGAACAGATCACCTAAAGATTCAGTGTTGCCAACTGAACCAGGACGAACCAAACACAAACAAGGTCGAGTATTCGAAAGTGAAGTAGGTACCTCAATGGCACAAAATAGAGATAGAGAAGGAATGTCACGTTTTATTGTTCTGAACACAAAACAATAAACTAACAAAAAGTATGTTTACAAAATAACGTTGTCATACCGCGGAATGCGGGATGTTATTTTTAAGGCCAGTGCATGTCCGTTTGCACAAGTACGGCAAAGGTAGTACTAAAATACGAAAAGAGCTTCACATGACAACGATCAAGTTACATTTTGAAACAGTGGCGTACAGAGTGGAGAGTTTATATCAATGACAGCGAATTTCTGATGTTATTGTATTAAAACAGAAAGGGTTTTCTAGTGCAAAATAAACCCTTAACAAGTATCTACTGGATATATGAGCAGGTATACATATGTTTGCTAGACCTACCTGTAGACACCAGGTACTGCGCAGAAAAGAAACATTTAAAAAAGTATGGCACAAAAAAAGTATTTAGTTCAGAGGCCCACGAATACTGATTGAATGTTAAGTTAATTTAAAACAGGAATAAATAAGGCAGACACTTTTGAGAGGGTTAACATTGAACAACAACACCCCATTATTGTTTTTTACAAAATACGAAATGAAGTGTTTTATTCACGCTGAAATTTTAACAGCATCTCAATTACATATAGTGAAAAATTATAACAAAAAGTCAGACACTTTTTCCGGGGATTACTTATTAGCAAACATGAAAATGAATGTTGTTTATAATAGAAAGAGATAGGCTTGCGCGTAGTCGTAAACGTAAGTGAGAGCACCGATCACCAGCGTAGCTACGGTCTTTCTCTGCTCTCTCATTGGCTGTTGGTTACGTGTTCTTGTACAGCTGTACCGGCTATACATTTTCAGTTGCTACCTCGAAGGGAGTATACGCAACTAGTTATACAGGGTGTTCCTTAAAGACATGCTTATATTTGAGGGTGTGATTCTTTTACTCATTTTAACGAAAAAACTTTCCTTAAACGTTTGTCCTAAAAGTCATAACTTTTGAGATACAGTGTGATAAAGTTTTGAAAAAAAAACAGTTTTTTAATAATAACTGAGATAATATTGTGGACGTTAATATAAAATTTGATACATGTAGTCTATGCATCAAGGTGCATTTTGTAATGCACAAACATTTTCATTTTCCCAACCAGTGGCGTCCGTACGGGTTTTGCATTGAATATTTTTGAAGAAAAAAATACTACGCCACTGCTTTCTTCTAAAAAAAATAATACTTTTGAGATCCTCATTCATTTTTGAGCAAATTTGATCTCCTGAGTTTTCTCTGTCAGACGCATGGTTTTCGCTTAAAAAATAAAAATCGTTTCATTTCAGGATCAATTCTTCAAAAATCTGATGCGGTGGGGAAATGTTTGTGCATCGACTGAAAGCAAATTGAGGGAGATTTGTTCCAAAATGAATGAGAATCCAGAATAATTTGTAATTCTTGTCAGATGCTCGGTTCTTGATTGATATAATTAAATTGAAATTGCTTCATATCGCAGTACCTAACATTTTGTTGACAATAAATCGTCCGATAGTAATTTAGCTACGTGTTTATAATTGATATTTCTTTTCACAACTTCTCAATTTTTTCATAATAAATCCATCTATGTCGACAATACCTGAATGGATTTCCGATATTAATTCAGCTACCTGTCTGTAATTAATAGTATATTTTGTTCTTCACTGGTTATGGATACCATTTTGTGTTTGAAAAAGCTATAGGAATAGCGAAGCGCTCTATTATTTACTTGATTTTTAAGTGTGTTATTGAAGTTATTTTGGTTGTCCGCTGTTTTTCTGAATATCGGTAAATATGGTGAATTACACGAATGCAGAAATGGAGGCAATGCATGACGTATATGGCCTCGCTGATGGTAATGCAACAGAAGCCAGACGCATTTATCAGGAAAGATATCCTAATCGTGCCTTACCAGATAGCCGAACCTTTTCAAATATTCATCGCCGACTTAGGGAAACTGGTAGTTTCAAGAAAGGTACTTCAGAAGGTAGACCTCTAAGCGTCAGAACTCTTGAAATTGAGGAGGCGGCTCTGCAAGAAATCGAAGAACATCCTAAGACGAGTACGAGGAAGATCGCTAGAACTCTGAATATTTGTCATCAAATTGTTTGGCGTATTTTGGTTGATTTTTTGTTATACCCATACCATATTTTACGAGTACAGGCATTACTCCCTATAGATTTTCCACAGCGTGTGAACTTCTGTCAGTGGTATCTTCAGAGTATTGCACTAAATCCGCAGTTTAAGTCACAAATTTTGTTCACAGACGAAGCAAATTTTTCTCGGAATGCTATTCAAAATTTCCATAACAATCATATGTGGGCGGAAGAAAACCCCCATACCATAGCCGAAACACGTTTTCAACACCAATTTTCGGTTAATGTATGGGCAGGAATTATTGGTGATTATCTAATGGGCCCATTTTTTCTACCAGGACGCCTTGATGGTCGGTCTTATTTACACTTTCTCGAAGAAGAACTAAATGAATTGCTTGAAGATGTGCCGATTGCGTTAAGGAATCGAATATGGTACATGCACGATGGAGCCCCTGCTGATTTCAGTGTAATTGTCCGAAACCATTCAAATATAGTTTATCATAATCGTTGGATAGGTCGCGGAGGACCTCAGCAATGGCCAGCAAGATCCCCTGATCTCAGCAGTTTAGATTTCTTTTTGTGAGAGCACCTTAAAACTCTAGTGTATAAAACTCCCGTTAATACTTTAGAAGATTCAAGAGAGCGAATAGTTGCCTAGTGTGAAACTATTCGAAATACGTCGGGAATATTTGAACGTGTGCGTAATTCCATGCGTAGACGGGCGGAATCATGCCTATTACGTGAAGGTGGCCCTTTCCAACAATTTTTATAATCAGTGTTAGTATTGTCAATAATTAATGAATTTGATCCGTTCATTTAAACTTACTTTTATAAAATAAAATAAAATTCGTTTTTGCACAAGCTGAAATCCATATATTTCTCGTTCATTTTGGAACAAGTCGGATCCCTTAATTTGCGTTCAGTCGATGCACACTCATTTCCACACCACATCAGATTTTTGAGGAATGATTCTGAGGTAAAAAGATTTTAATTTTTTTAAGCGAAAACCATGCGTCGGACAAAAAAACCCAAGTGATCAAGTTTGCTCTAAAATGAATAGGAATCTCAAAAGTATTTTTTATTTTGAGGAAAAGCAGTGACCTAGTATTTTTTTTTTAAATATTCAATGCAAAACTCGCGCGGACACCACTGGCAGAGAATACGAAAAATTTTGTACATCACAAAATGCGCCTTGATGCACAGAAGACATGTACCTGATTTTATGAAGATGCATATATTATTAAAAAAATGTTTTTTTTTTAAACTTTATCACCCTGTATCTCAAAAGTTAGGACTTTTAGGACATACTTTTATGGAAAGTTTTTTCCTTAAAATAAGTCAGAGAATCACCCCCTCAAATATTAACATGTCTTTAAGGAACACCCTGTATACTGCGTTGTGAGCAAATGTTTTTAATGTTTTTTTTACTGTGTGTAATTTTGCAAAATTATTAATCACAACATATAAAATTTGATATCTTTCAATTTTTTGAATCAACCACCAGAACGGAGTGTGTGTCATGTATGATATGTAAACAGAAAGATGCTGGAAAGGTTGATGCATTCTCTGAGACTGCTTCAAATAAATGTCGATCAGCATCACAAATTCCACAAGAAGATAATTTTTTTTTATTGGTGCCCCATTTCACCTATTTATAGGACGCCTCAGCGTGTTTAAATAGAACTTTAAAAAATGCACAGTTTTTAAGTTACCATGGTAACATCAACAACTTGAGAAACTTGAAGTCTAAATGACAGCTTTTGACTGCAGTAACTTGTAACGTCAAATAAACAACTCTTTTATTCATATATCTGTTATATTTTGCTTTTCCATCCATTGATTTTCTTTTTCATGCGTATCATTAGATTTTTGCCATATTAACCGCGATTCTGCTTTACCATTCAAAGAATCGAGATTAGAATACATTTTTTGGCATTACAGTGACAACAATTAATCTTTGATGACAAATTGCAAATTTACCTGTTTTTCTCATTTCCATGACAACGAAAGGTATACTGATGTCACATCACGAATTCAACCATTTTTCATTATTAGTACATATTAACATTTTTTGTAGTAATCATACCAGTATTTATGATTTCGAATTTCACCGATAAAAAAATAGCGTAAAGTATTCGTGTATGACTGGTCTTTCAAATACTTGTTTTATTTCGAGCACACCGGCTGCGACGGCGTGCTCGAAATAATATCGCGCGTGTTTGAAAGACCTTTTTATGCACTTAAACTTTGATATACTATTAAAATACTGTAGTGTGATTTCATCATCAGAAGTGCCTACTACGAAAGGTTATCATCGGAAATTTTACGCAAATTTTACGAGTTTAAAACAACAACACAAGGGGAATGTATCAACAATTTCTCCAGAGTCTCCTTCTTCATCAGGTATTGTACAAAATTCGATTATTATGAAGTTATATTCTATAATATACATTCAAAATTTTAATATTAAAATATATCTATAATAAAACATCAGCCCTTTTTTTTAATTGTAACAAGATTTTTAAAATGAATGAAAAAAACAATTTTGCAACAACAATGAAAGGATTTTTTTTTCATTCTACTCCAAAATATCAACTGATTATGTATAGCCGGTACAGCTGTACAAGAACACCAACAGCTAACGAGAGCGCAGAGATCGTAGCGACGCTGCTGGAAAAATCTGCTGGAAAAGTTCTTGCTCCAGATTTTTGGGATTGTCATGGAGTAATCATGATTGATTTTTTGGATAAGGGTAGAACAATAACTGGAAATTACTTTTCGACATTACTGACTACTCTACGGGAAAAAATTAAAGAGAAAAGACTCGGAAAGCTATCCAAAGGTGTTTTGTTTTTGCAGGACAACGCCCCTGCATACAAATCTCATGTTGCCATGCAAAAAATTCGTGATTTAGGGTTTGAATTACTAGAACACCCCCCTTATTCACCAGATTTGGCTCCGTCCGACTATCATCTCTTTCATCAACTGAAAAAAAGTTTAAAAGGTCGTAAATTTTCTTCCAACGAGGAGGTAATAAAAGCTGTGGAGGTCTGGTTTGCAGAGCAAGAAGAAACATTTTTTTTGAAAGGTCTAGAGACGTTGCAGGTTCGCTGTAATAAATGTATCCAATTAAGAGGAGAATATGTTGAGTAATAATAGTAATTTACGTAACAAGTCCGGAAAATACTGTTTTTTTGGACGAGTAGACCAAATTCTACGACGAGCGTCAGCGAGTCCTGGAAGTCTGCGAGTCTAAAAAAACTGTTTTCGGACGTGTTGCGTACACTATTTTTTCGGCAACCATGTAGAATAACAAATCAATGAGACGCATTTAGTCTAAAAGACGAAGAGAGGTCGACTTTCACCCATCTGTTAACCGGATGAAACGATTCCAAATTTGAACATTTCGAACATTTCAGTTCTTATTTGTATTATATATTGAAATTCGAACAGAAGATAGGTACCAACGCACGAAATGAAAAAGTTTATGCACGAGGCCGCGCAGCGGCGAGTGCATAAATTTCATGAGTGCGTAATGGGCTTACAACTCGTGTAACATACTATACCTTTTCTACGCCTATTCATTTTCTTCCTCGATTCCTTCAGTAATAAAACTTAAAGTATTGAATGAGTTTTAACACACATTAAGATATTGTGCTTTATTATCGAAATTATATAAATCTTCACAAGACCGCTTCTTTTTTATCTGTTATTGAAGAATAATTTTGACAGCCGAAGCTCTTTTCACATTTTGCATAAGTAAAAAGTCCGAATTTTCCCTAACTAGTTTCGCCACATCCTTTTTTGCAGGCAATTCAGCGTATTAATCGGATGTAATGATTCTTCATTTTCATATAGTGGATACAAAAATATGTCTTTAGATGTATATTTATAAACGTTCCAAAACTGTCGTGAATACAGCAATAGGCGAGGACACGAAAAAATATTATTGCACCAAATATACTTCAAAATACACAAAGCGGATATAAATGATCTCAGAAAATATTTCTTTGGAGTCAAATTTCAATTATAGCCGTTTCCCATTCTTTTCCGAAAATCAGCAAATTTCAATTTAATATAGTAATGAACTGCGAATACCTTGCTTTCGACTGGCTCTTGGTTAGGACTCCCCAAGTTATTTTTTTTGAATTTTCAGAACTTTAGGTGTCATTTTAGAATTATTCTATTTTATTTGTGTAAATACTTAATTTTATGGATTTTATAATCCTAACTGATGCAACTTACTGTTATTTCATTATTGTGCTTACCCTACTTAATATTTAATTAACTCTTAGAGGTAATTTACACACTATAACTATAGATAAGTGTACTTGCTTTATATATTCTGACTAGTATGATAAAGTTGTATATCTATATTGTGAAAATATATAAAAATTTCAATGATGAATAAATTTCTGTTCTACTCAATTCTATTGGCACTTTTTGTGACGCATGTCCCGAGCCCAATCAGCCAAAGGACGTATTCTAATCGGGTTGATTGTGATGTGAAACGGCAATGACTTTGGTTGTTTGGAATTCTCGGGAGAGTACGTCACAACAATTTGCAATGAGGCGAGAAAGAATCCATTTGAATTTTGTCGACTTTAAATATTTTTTCAATATTAAAAAAATTTACAGAAGAAGAGTTTTCACAACCTGCAGAATCCTTTGAAAATATTTTAAAAATTCCGTGTTCTAGCCTATTAATATGCTCCAAAATTTTCACAGTAAAACGTGCTTGTTTTTTTGTCGATAACTTCCTTGTTGAACCTGTCACCTTAGATATTTTGTAAATCAAAGAGCTCGTGGATGGTGGTAGTCGCAATCGAATCTAAAATGAAATGGGTGATATATGAAGTGATTTTTACCATACAAAAATAAAAAAAGTACATTTTCTTTAGCAAACTTAAATTTTCTAACTTTTTAATTTTTTTAACTGATAGACTAGGATCGACCATCCCATACCGGCTACCAACGACCAAAAATTTTTCACCTATACATTGCGGCTTTTTTCCCCCATCATCACTGTTAACTTTTGAACGGTTTGACAACAAATTTTTGTAAAATTTTGTAAAATTTGTTTCTACGAAACTCCCAGGTTTTCGGAGAAAACCACTCAAAAGCAGAGCTTGTGCGAGCAAGGGAGATCCGGGACCTACAGTTTAAATACAAGTGGAATCCGAACCACTTCAGCTCAGTGACACACGACCGGGGATCGAACCCGGACCGCCTGGGTGGAAGCCAAACGCTCTAACACCTCGACCACTTCGCTGTGAATAAATGTAAATATGGAACGAAAACCATTTTTTAATAAAACATACTTTGATGGGTTTATAGATGGGTTTATAGCTGAAAGCCATTTTTATAAGGTTTTGTGCCCTGTCCTTTGTAATATTTCGAAAACGGTTACATTTGGGTAAAGGTACTCAAAATACGTTCTCGAATTTTTCGTAGAATCTGTGATGATATACAGGAGGTCCCATTTAAAATAAGGAAGTTGGGGCTCACTTCTGGCACAACCGGAAGTGCCACATTATATATTTAGGCGAGATAATTCCCATCAACAATAGTGAACTACCAAATTGTAAAAATCCGCACACTCACAGTTTTCCAAATATTGATAGATGCGGAGGACCCCCTGTATAATTGATATTTAAAATATGAATGCCATTAACAAAGATTTTTCCGATAGTTTCTTCCTTTACGTCTTTAAATAACACTGAAATAATTAGTTTTTTCATGTTTTATTAATAGAAGTAGCTATAAATATATCAACGCAGAAATTAGTAGACATAATTTAGGAATTCCAAAAATCCAACTCAATATGTAGCTTGTTATTTGCTGTTGAACTAATTTCAATCCACCAAGGCCGTAAATACCTCAATAATGTGATTATTTGAATGCCATAGCAGATTAATGGATGAATTGACATCACATAAATAACATGAGGTTTCTGAACTGAGTTCTGAAAATATTAATAACATTCGATATATTTGAAATGTTCTGAAGTAGTGCTAAGTTGTTCTAGGCTCATTCATTACATTAATCAGTGCTGATGAAGTCAAAGTGGATTCGTTTATTGATAGCGAATTTGTGCTGCAGGTTCTTGTTCAAACACATTGACTTCAACTTCTAAGAATTTTTCACATCTACGTTTGACGTTTCCTAGAGCTCGTTTTATCATGTCATTATGTCCGCTGAAATAAAGTTGAAAACAGTACGAATTCTGAGGATCTTGTTTTGTTGTTGGCGTATGTGAAATTTCCTCGTTCTTTATATAACCTTTAATAAAACAATCTATTTGAATTAAATCGGGCGATCGCGGTGGCCATAGTTGAGGACTGTCGGTTCCAAACCATTGGTCATAAAAAGTATCATTTAAATGCATCTTCACCATCTGCCGATCAAGTGCTAGTGCTCCATCATGTTCATACCATATTTCAAGATTTTTCAAAACATCTAGGTATCATTAACCAGAAAATAAAAATACTGTTATGTACTGTTATGTATTTCCTCATTGCATAGCCACCAGGCTAGCATTTTTCCTGAGTAAAGTATTTTTTTTTATTGCTTTTAAACAACATATTATTCCGATACTTTTCAACAATCCATTTGAATTTTCTTCATGAAAGTGAAGCCATTACCTACTATGGTGTTGTCTTCTACAACGCAAAAGCATTGAAATTCCAACGGTCTATAAATTGACGTTTCCGAACTGAATGTGGATTTGGTAAACTCGGTAAATTCCGCTTCGTTGGTCCATATAATCTTTCTCAAACATTGGTCGTTTTCTTGATTTCTCATAATGACGAACTCCGCAAAGTTCATCCTTCTCTCTCAATTGGATAGCTTCAGGCCGTGGACTAAAGTATGAGAATACGAGTGATATTTGTTGTTTTTTAATATTTTCTGTATGGAAATTTCATTAAATCCCAAATCTCGTGCCGGATCTTCTAAAGATGAAGATGGTTTCGATTTTTCTGGATATATTGTAGCATAATTATCACATGTCTCATTACATTCGCCATAAATCAACAGTAACAATACGATATCGTGATTATTATACCCAACACGAGCCATATTGTACCTTTGGAGAGCACTATCTGACAATAAACAACTTTATTTCATTATTTGTCACCAAAAATTGTGTTGAAGGATGGACAGCAGCCTAATAGAAATATCAGCATTTTAGGCAAGAGTGCAGAATTAAGTAATATATTGATATATCTCCAAAATTCAGTTTTGGATATAGGGAGGTATATTATTTTTATAATAGAATGGAATCTTGAAGAAAAAAGAGCGGTTTCCATTTGAAAAAAAAATTTCCCATTTACTTCTTGGGCCCACGTTTTTGCGCACCCTGTGGATTATTCAGTGGATGGGAAAATGGTGCGTAATTCATTCAACCTTCAGTCTTCATGATTTACTCATAGCATATTTTTTTGAATGTTAATCTACATAAAAATGACGTGTGTTCGAGAAGCTGCATCTGTCACTGCTTCTAAAAAAATATATATAACCAAAAACGGTTTGTTTTGGATATAGGGTAAAATCGGAAGCATGACGAGAATTAAAAAATGGGATGAAATATAGGAAGTGCCATCAAAAATAACAAAGATAACGTCACTTCCCGAGAAACTGGAAACGTTACAATAATGGAAAAAGTGTAGTTAAATTGTTCAGTAGTTCTTCATCCATCCTACCAATTTTCAGAATTGCTCTAATTTAAGTACTTTATATATACAGTGACCGCCAAAAAGTATGTACTATATGGGAAAAAGTTTATTGTTAGAGTACTGGAAAAATGTTTCTCAGGAAAAGTTTGTGCATATCCGTTAACATAAAAATCGATTTCGATACATACAGGGTGGGGCACCGAAAACGAAACAGATCGAATATCTTCAAAACGCATGTGTTGTGAATAAAATGCAAAAACAGGTCGATTTTTAATCCAAGGGGGACATCTTCCGATAATAACCTCAATTGTCATACTTCTCCCCCCACCCCTTGGTTCATAAGGAATTCGGCCGTTTCAATTTTTGCCACCTAACTTTTTATTTTGGCGCTCTCTTGCTGGAAAAATAACTGTTCCGTATTCCAAATTATAATACTGCATTTGCAAGCTATTTTGACATAAATTCGGTAACAATGTATTATGGAATTTTTCTAATAGAAAAAACAAAATGGCGGCTCCAAAATGGCGGACATGAGTTGCAATTATGGTCCGATTCGATGCAAAATTGATTTGTGGTGGTTTTAAAGCTCGGAAATTATGATTTGTTTGTCAATGCAAAAAAAGAAGATGGTGGCTCCAAGATGGCGGACGAAATTTGTAATTCTGGTCCAATTCGAATCAAAACTGATATGTGGGGATATTCAGGGCGAAAAATTATGATATTTTTGTCAATGCAAAAAACCAAGATGGCGGACGAAATTAGTAATTGTGGTTCGATTCGATTCAAAATTGGCATATGAAGGTTTTACAAGTTTCCAGTATGACTACAGTGAATTAATTGAATTATTGGAAAAAAGATTTTACACAAATTAGGAAAAAATATTTTATTTAGATGTGTGACGTAGGTTATTCTGTGCGTAACAGAATCAGAATTTTACCGCGCCTGAAAATCCCTGAAAATCTTCACATACTAATTTTGATTCGAATCGGACCAGAATTACAAATTTTGTCCGCTATCTTGGAGCCACCATCTTGTTTTTTTGCATTGACGAACAAATGATAATTTCAGACTTCTAAAACCACCACATATCAATTTTGAATCGAATCGAATCGAATTTTGAATTGAATTGAATCGAATCGAATCGGACCATAATTGCTAATTATATCCGCCATTTTGGAGCCGCCATTTTGTTTTTTCTCTAAGGAAAATTCCATAATGCATTGTCACCGAATTTATGTCAAATTAGCTTGCAAATGCAGTATTATAATTTGGAATACGGTTATTTTTCCCGCAAGAGGGCGCCAAAATAAAAAGTTAGGTGGCAAAAATTGACATTGCTGAATTCCTTATGGAATTACCTTTTCAATGATGTATCACACTTACTACTTACCCTATTCAAATTGTTTGGGTGATAGTGCCCAAGGGGTGGGGGGAGAGGTATGACAGTTGAGGTTATGATAGGAAGATGTCCCCCTTGGATTGAAAATCGACCTGTTTTTGCATTTTATTCACAACACATGCGTTTTGAAAATATTCAATATGTTTCGATTTCGGTGCCCCACCCTGTATAACGTGACCACTAGTATGCCGGCAAATTGAAAAAAACTACCAAAAGTGGAGTAAGATGGCAAGATATCGAAAAAAGTTATTTGAAATAGTTGCTTGGAATATAGTTTTATACTCACATACAGAGTTTCAAGCAATAAATCGGAAAAATTTCAAATTGCAATTTTTTTTGAATATTTTCCTATCTCTTTACAAATATCAAAGTTTTTTTCTGAATGGCTTGACTATCGAAGAACATTTGTATTCTGATGATAATGACAAAAGTCTTTCATTTTCTCAGCACCAGATGGAACTAAATTAAAAAAATTGGTTTTTGCCAAAACCCTCATCGCTGTTAGGCAGGGCGCCCACCAAAGTAACGTGGCGTCTGACATGGCGTATGATCTGACATGTAGCACGCATCTAGCATGCCACATCAAATTGAACAAACATAAACAAATAGACAAGAACCCACCGAAGTGGCAAGGCAAGTAACGTGCATGTTGTGACTTGTAGCATGTCATGCCACTACATTAAAAATAGAACGAGTTCTATTTCTTGCCACGCCACAAGACCGAGTTGTAGTTGATGTTTGTGTGAAGTGTGTGTTGAACAATATGAAAGACAGTCCGGAATTCAATGTTGATTTTGTTGCGATTGTTGAGAGGTATCCTCTCATCTACGATTACAACAGTAATGACTACTCGAACAGAAATTTGCAAGACAAAGCATGGGAACAAATAAGTAAAGAAGTAAAGGAATCAGGTAAGTATTTTTATTGTAGTTACATAGTGAGCGAAATTTTTGTTCATTTATTGCTGACAAGAATATTGGGATAACATTAGGGCTTAAGAAAAAATCGCAAAGTTGGTTTCTCAATTCAAGAGCTGTATTTGTAGGCCTCTGGTGGCCTCTTTGAGGTGCAGTCACAACAGTCACACGGTCCTCAGGTTCCCGAGGCACTGTGGGGTTTGTGAAAACTCCATCAGAAATGCGTATAAAATTGTGTAGTACACAGGCAGCTTGAATTAGGTTATCAATTTTATCAACATCGCAGCAAATATGCGTTTCAAGTAGTCTAAATTTAGAGGTCAAAATTCCAAAGGAGCATTCAACAGACCTTCGTCCTCTAGAGAGTCTGTAATTAAATATTCGTTTTTCGTTGGTCAAGTGTCTTCGAGGATATGGTTTCATTATATGATTTGTGAGAGGAAAAGCTTCATCTGCCGCAAAGTAGTAAGGAAATTTTAAATTGCCATAATTTCCTGGCAACGGAGACGGCTCTGGAAGATTTAGCTGATTATGTGCTAGTGCTTTTCCGAATGCACTTTCCCTTAGTGCCTTTCCATCACTGTTTCGTCCGTACTCGCCAATATCGACTGAAAGGAACAGTTCGTCAGCATCTGCAACAGCAAGTAACACGATGGAAAAATAACCTTTGTAATTATAATATGCTGAGCCTGAATTTGCCGGAAATTTAATTCTGATATGCTTTCCACCGACACTCCCTACGCAGTTAGGTAAATTCCATAATTCCCAATAACGTTTAGCAGTTTTTATCCATAGTTCTTCTGACGGGGCTGGCATATATTCTGGTTACAATGTTTGCCAAACGGCTATACAAGTATTAATAACAATACGACGAATTGTAGTGTGTCCCCTTAGAAAATAGTAAGAAAGAGCTTTGAAAGAACAGCCAGTCACCAAGAATCTAAAAAATAAAAATAATTATTGCAGTATTTAGTTTGTTGCTAAATTCTGCAGAGCTAAATAAGATTTTTTTTTTCAGTTCACGATTGTAAGGAACGCTGGAAGAATAAAAGGGGTTCTTATACGAGACATCTCAAGTATACAAATATAGCTTCAGGTTCTGCAGCAAAAAAGAAAAAGCCTTACTACCTTGCAGAACATATGACTTTCTTATTGCCCTTTACGAAATCGCGAACAATGAAAAGTAATATTGTTACTCCATCGCCAGTTGCCAACGCAGATAATTCTGACAGTGAATTCGACAACACTGATGAACTTTCGAATACTCAGACCAAGGAAGGTCTAGAAAGTGAATCTTCTTTACCAGTCCCTCATAGTCCTAAATCGTCAAACATTCCTGATTCTTCCGCTTCTGCAAGTGCGGTGACACGTACGTCACTTTCTGCAAAGGTATTGAAAAAAAGTCGCGTGAGTTTTAACAAGTCTGGACCAACAATTGACGATGTAAACAAATCGGCATTAGACTATTTTGAGAGCAGAAAAGCATCTCATCAGAGAGCTTGTAGTAATGAACAAAAATGTGCAGATCCCGATGTTTTATTTTTATTGAGTCTTTTGCCAGATCTAAAGAATATGAATGATAATCAAAAAATGCGCTACAAAGTAGAAATGTTAACAAGGGCTGGAAAAATTTTGGGCGATTCAGTTGCATCCACATCACCGCCTGATAACGTATGCAACACAGGCACAACAAATGAATTTACATCACCACTCGATAACGTACACAATACGGGAGAACTGGTGGATTTGGATCTCGTTACTACTGAGACCGGTATGAAGTATTTGTCACAATACCTTCAGTTTAACAACACATAGTATTGCTTACTGTTGTATGTACTTCTATACATTAAACGTGTTATATGTATAATAAATGCCAATATTTTATTATAATTATTATTTAAATAATACATGATAACTCACCTTAATGTAATTAACAGGCGTTCTTCCGGAGAGACAGCGCGTCTAAAATTTGTATCTTTTTTAGAAATTGCAGGTCGTAGTTTTGTGAGTAGTAACTCAAAAGTTCCTTTTTTCATTCTGTAGAAAGATTGGAATTTGTCTGGATATAGATTTAATTCTTTAAATACATTAAATCCGCCATATGACTGCCGGTATTTCCAATAGGGATGAATCCAATGCCGATTTCAATAAATATGTAATAAATTCACGATAGCTAAGGCATACTGCTGCTGATTTTTTTGCTTTGCTTCTACTGACTTTTGCCATTCTAGTGGGCGTCTACTGAGCCACGCTACTTACATCGTTGTCATGCTACACGCGCCATGTCATATGCCACGCTTCACGTTACTTTGGTGGGCGCCTGCCCTACATTGGTTTGTATCTAACAGATATATCAGAATTCCAAGACTATTGTGATGATATGGCAATCTAGAAATATCATGTTTCTTGATTTTGATGAAGTTTCAATGATAATGCTGCATGAGCGTTTGTTTCACTATGCCCATAAACTTTAAGCCTCTTCAATTTGACGCACTATTTTCAAGTTTATGTGTAAAGTCAAATAAAGTGAAACGCTCATGTACGATTATCATCGAAACTTGATTATATTCAGGAAACCAGAATATTGTTTGATTGCTATATCACCACAGTAGTCTTGGAATTCTGATATAAGTGTTAGGGACCAGGGTGTTGAAGACTCGATCCTGGCAGACCATTATGAATCCCTCGATATCTGACTTCAGTCTATTTGATCTAAAAAAGCCAAATGTCAATTTTTTCGATAATTCATCATCTTCAATTGTCTGGAAGGGATACCCCACGTATTGTCTCGTCCTCAGTACATCTTTATCTGCAGCTTTCATGAGAGCTTTCTGCCATGGCCTTACTGTTGCCTGCAGAGGTTTAATCGTCAAATGGACGATTTAGGAAGCAAGCTCCTATTAATTAGAGAGCTGCCTATATGATTCACTGACATGTGAAGAAACCGTCTGCTGGGTATGAAATATCATTCTTGGTGTTGCCCCAGGTATCCTGGATGTAGTTTTCAAATTTCTTCAGGTCAAGGTCAAGGAGGGTTGTGGGGCGTTTGAAAACCAGTCAGTTTGTGACTGATTGAGAAACCGTCTGCTGGTTTTATATTTCGGTAGATATGTATGGTCTTCGACATACCTTATGCAAAGTTTGACCAGCGAACGAGGTCAAGATTCAGAGTTATGCCCAAGAAACGCGATTTTCAAGTGTCGCCCATTAGGACTGTCACATGAGCAAGGTGACAGTTCCAGAAACAGCTCAAAACTATTTGGGCTGTGTTAAAGCTCACTAGAGGTATGAGAAAATGCTTTCAGCAGAAGTGCAGCTGGTCAAGGGCCATTTTGGCAGCACTTTGAAATGACCGAAAAATCGCTAAATTCTACATATTTTGTTATACCTAAATTAAAAAATAAGCTCTGAAAATATCTGCTGCTTCTCTTTTTATATACCTAACTGTATATGTACCGAACAAGAAAAACTAAGCAGCAGAAGTTTTTAGTCGAAAATAAATATTTCATGTGAAAAAAACGAACGACAGCTTTGAGCGCCAGATTTTAATTCGTCCATGAATATGCATTATTCAATCGTACGAGATATACAGGGGGTCCCTCCAGGAACTGCATCGATCAATTTATAGAAAACCATAGGTGGGCAGAATTAGAAAATTTGGATGTTTGCTATTGTTGATATTTGCTATCCTGCTAAACTATTTTGAAGATTGTGGCACTTCCGGTTCTACCGGAAGTGGACCCCAACTTCGTTATTTTGAATGGGACACCCTGTACATTATCAAAGTTCATGTATAATATCCCTTACCCAAGTCTAACCGTTTTCAAAATATTTCAAATTTTAAGTTGAAAATTGCGTTTGCAGACCGAAAAATATTTTTTTTTTATTTCTGGACATGATCATTTATTTTTTATTGTGTATCATTTCATTCGTAGAATTTCGATCAATTCGATTATAGTTATACATGGCGTTCACCAGAAAATGATATAGATCCGGTTGAAAAAATTATTGTAAGTCCATTTTTTCAAATGGAAACCCCCAATTTTATATTCTCATTCGATTCGGCATCGAAAATGAAGTTAACTTTGAATTAGATTATCTATGCCTACACTCAATAGTTTTCGAAATAAGTATTGGCGAATTAACATGTCTCAGTTCCAGAAAATCTCGTTTTCTTGAGTTTACTTATTCTTAGTTGGCCATGGCGCCCGCAGTTGCGTTGGAAACAATCTACTGCCACGAAAATCTCATTGTAATCAATCATGCCGGCTCGTTTGAATTATTCGAATGAAGATTACTCAAATCTATTTATTATTTATGGCGAATGTAATAGGGTTATCTCAAGAACATGTGATATATTTGCTATTCGGAATCCGCAGAAGCAGAAGCCCTCACAAAACACTGTCAAACAAATTATATAAAACTTCAAAAACATTCCATCTCTGCCAATACAAAAATGTAGATAAAGAAATTCTAAAACAATTCGAATGAAAGAGAACAACTAATTATTGAGAGGTATACAAAAATTAATTGGTCAGTAAATGTTCAAATTGGCGCCCTTCAACTTCCAAACATTTTTCACATCTCACTAATAATTCTTGATGTTTTGCTTTTCGTATTGAATCGGGTCTGAGATTCTCAAATGAATTCCTCACTCGTTGCATACAATCTTCCATGGTTGTCAATTGAGTTTCATAGACTTGATTTTTAATTGTACCCCAAATGAAAAAATCGAGCACTGATAAATCTGGAGAGCGGGGCGGCCAAAGAAATGGTCCATTGTTGGCTATCCGCTGGTCATGAAACAATTCTTGTAAACGAGTATTGACTAAGTGCCCCGTCATGTTGATAAAATAGGTTTCTATAATCAGAAATTGGTAATGCGTCCAAGTTCTCATTTTCGAAATTAGGCAAAATACTCAAATATCCTTCACCTGCAAAAAAAGTACATCTCAAACTATTCTTGTTTCGAAATTGACATCTGTTTTTGGTAAGGTAGTGCTTGTAATTGTGAAATATGGGTTGATTAGTGTGTAAAAAAAGGGCCTATCAAAAGAAGGAAATACTTTGAGTGATTTTTGACTGAAAAATTCGTGTTTGAAAATGCTGAAGACCGATAAGCTTACCTTTATTCTGTTTTTTACTTACCATTTAAGTTTTCTTGATCAAAATGCATTGCCACGACGCTATCACTTCTTATCGCACAATAAACATTGAACTGCCAAGGCTCTTAAAAATTCAGTTCCCTGGATACATGCTGATTCGAGTCACTCCAATTATGGCAATTATGTCGGTTGAAGACACCATTTTTTGTAAATTTAGCTTCGTCTGTCCATATAATATTATCCAAAAATAATTCGTTCCCTTGCGACCAAGTTAAAACGAATTCACAAAATCTCACTCTTCGTGGAAAATCTGTTTCTTCCAGGTGCTGAACTATGGAGAACTTATATGGGTGAAATTTATGTTTGCGCAGTATTATGTGTACTGAGTTTTTTGACAATCCTGTTTCTCTTGCAACTTATCTCAAAGATATTGTTGGATGTGCAACAAAATATCCCAAAATGGCCATTTCAATATCTTCATCATCAACAATTGGCTTGTCTCTCTGCACTCTTGCTTTGACGGATCCAAAGTTTTTGAGGTTTTCTATAATTTGTTTAACAGTATTTTGTGAGGCTTCTGCTTCTGCGGATACCGAATAGCAAATATATCACATGTTCTTGAGATAACCCATTCGCCATAAATAATAATTAGATTTAAGTAATCTTCATTCGAATAATTCAAACGAGCCGGCATGATTGATTACAATGACATTTCCGTGGCAGTTGATTGTTTCCAACTACGGGCGCTATGGCAAACTAAGAATGAGTAAACTCAAGAATACAAGATTTTCTGGAACTAAGACATCTTAATTCGCCAATATTTCGAAAACTGTTGAGGGTACGCATAGATAACCTTATTCAAAGTTAGCTTCATTTTCGATGCCGAATCGAATGAAAATATAAAATTGGATGGTTTCCTTTTGAAAAATAATTTTTTCAACCGGATCTATATCATTTTCTGCTGAACGCCCTGTATAACTCTAATCGAATTGATTTCGAAACTCTACTGAACTGGGTCCTCTCCTACGGAGAAATCGAAACACAATCGAAAATAAATGATCATGTCCAGAAATAAAAAAAAAATCGGTCTGCAAACGCAATGTTCAACTTAAAATTTGAAATATTTCGAAAACGGTTAGACTTGAGTATAGGTTAGGTTTTAACGTGAGTGGGCCCGTATCAGGCCCTCCACTGCGGCCAATGGTAGTATAGGACATTTTACATATAACATGTTCAGAATCATGCGTAAAATCTAATACCGTGATAATATTCAGGGTGTTCCATTTGAAATAACGAAGTTGGGTCCACTTCCGGTACAAAATACTTTAGCCAGATAGCAATTATCAACAATAGTGAACTCCCAAATTTTCAAATTCGGCTCACCTATGGTTTTCTATATCGATCGATGCAGTTCCCGGAGGGACGCCCTGAATACAGTCATTTCATACTGAATGAGCACAAGCAGTATAGGGTTCTTGTTGATAGTGCGTTAAAGCACCCCTCGCACACTCCTCTCCCTGCCTCCGCTGCCCCCCGGACACCCCGCCCCTAACACGTCTGCCCCAAAATAAAAAAAAAAACGTTAATCCGTGAAAAAATACTTTTCAATAACCTTGGTATATTATGTGTACATGCAAATATTTATTTATATATGTATTCAAAGAAGGAAGGGAGTGACTCCAATAATACCATTGTTTATTTGCACTGCATTGTAATATGTCATAGAGCAAGATCCCAGGGCCGTCAGACATTACTTATTATTAAACGTACGAAATGTGTACGATTGAGTAGTGTTAATACGTACTATGTTCGCATGCATACCTGCTAGCTTGTCCAGATGACCATTCTTCAGATATTAGGGAATCAAGGTACGTAAAAACACTACTCATTTAGTTGCATTGCCAGTTTACAGAAATGTTTCTATAGCCCATGGTGGATCAGTGGAAAGAGTATCTGGCTACCAACCCCGAGCTCCGTGTTCAAATCTCGTCTGCAACAATTTTTTTTCTTTTTTTTTAACTCCGCAGACGCATCACACTAGGGTTAGCCATCTCGGTTGGAAACGGCTTCGACTCTGGGGGGATTTTTGTTCAAAAAGAAGTTTAAAAGAAAACAGAATTTTGGTAAATAAAAGATTTTGTTAAGATTTCCTTATGAGTAAAATCCCAGGGCCTTCAGAAATAACTTATTTTTGAAAAGATGCAGACTTTGATTCTGAGTGGTGTCTCATGTACTTTTGATACCTGCGCGCTTGTGGAGATCGCTCTGTGACACCTTGGCAGGTACCTGACTTGAATTTGTATGGCTGATTTTTTATATATGTTTTGTAGAATATTACTCTTTAGTAATTTAAAAAGTGTCAGACGCTTTCCATTGACCAGAACTTTTGTCAAACGCTTTAAAGCTCCACAAATTATTCAACAAATTACACATAAAAATCAGCCACACAAATTTATTAAACTATTATTTTTAGTTGCCTTTCTCACCTGGTACCTGCCCAGGTGTCACAGAGCGAACTCCACAAGCACGCAGGCATTAAAAGTACATGAGTCTTCATCTTTTCAAAAATAAGTTATGTCTGAAGGCCCTGGGAATTTACTCATAAAATTCTGTTTTCTTTTAAATTTCTTTTTGAACAAAAATCCTCCCAGAGTCGAAGCCGTTTCCAACCAAGATGGCTAACCTTAGTGTGATGCGTCTGCTTGGGAAAAAAAAAGAAAAAAAAATAGTTGCAGACGAGATTTGAACTCGGAGTTCCGGGGTCGTAGCCAGATACTCTGTCCACTGATCCACCATGGGTTATAGAAGTATTTCTGTAAACTGGCAATTCAACTAGGTGAGTAGTGATTTCACGTACCTTGATTCCCTAATATCTGAAGAATGGTCTGGACAAGCTAGCAGGTAGGCATGCGAACATAGTACATACTAACACTACTCAATTGTACACATTTCGTTCGTTTTAAAATAAGTAATGTCTGACGGCCCTGGGATCTTGGATTATCACCACAGTACAAATCTTATGTCCTATCTCTTAAGCAAGTTAAAGTACCATGTACACATATTTTTATCTGCTAATAAACATTATTATTATTATACTCCAATAACACATGTTTAGTAATTGGAACTGCGATGATGCGCGCGTCATATCAAGACGAGTACGCGATGCTCCACTTGTCGACTTGTCCAGGAATTTCGTAAAAGTTAAAGGCTTTTCTTTGAAATTGAAATTAAATAAAATAGGGATCATCATTCTTTAACAATTATGGGGCAGGGGTTTTTGGTGGTGATACGAATGATATTTCATATCCAGAAGACGGTTTCTTTATCTGTCAGCGAAGTGGTCGAGGTGTTACAAAAAAAATTGTTCTATACGACTGGAATTGGTATATTGTACAACGAGCATGGAATGACAATGATTTCTCACTAGTAATGAAATTGTGATGTGAGCCGAAAGCGAGAATCGCAATTCATACGACTGAGAAATGGATAGTCCATGCTCGTTGTACGCTACAATTTTTCTACGACTTCAATATTTTTCGCTCAATTTTAATTTATTATGTCAGTCAATCGCAATATATACCAACCAGCAAAACTTGAATCAAATTATAGGTTGTCAGGGTGCATAGAAAAAGTTTCAATTATTTATTTTTGCGTTTTTGGCATCGACTGCTATGGTCATTAGCCAAGTGTTCTGGATCGGCCTTGTTACTAACTCCATACGCCAACTTGAGAGCAGAACTGTTTATTGGAGAGCAACAGTGAATTGTGCAGGACTCACCCCAGTGGAGCCACGAGATTTTAGTAATTTAATAGGTCAAATTAAATTAAAAAATCCCAGCCGCAACTGGGGCTCGAACTCCGGACCTTTCGTCGCAGAATCGGAAGCTCTAACCACTGCGCTACTTCCCGACATTTAATAATTATTGCAAAACTATAATTTGATAAATTTCGTTTATTTATAATCATGGATGAAGAACTTGATTATGCAGTGTGACCCATTTTTAATGGAACACCCTCTAAAATTTGAAGTTATGAACCGATTTTGCTATTTTTTTTTTTGAAATGTCATGTACTGAAAGGTCTACTTTGGGACAAAATTTGAAATGTTTATTCCAATTTTCAGGGCATACACGATATTTTTTCTTAGTCGAAAATCAGGATTTTTTATTAGCGATTTTTTTATTGAAAAAAGCACTACGCCACTGGATTAAGAGTGCCTCTAACCAGGTGTGACCAGAATTTCACGAAAAAATAATCATTTATAACAAAGTTATGACAACTCAAAAATACGAAAACTCACTTCTCTAATAAATCACAGTACAATTTTTTTTAATCATATTTTTATTCAGTTCTATCAATTATAACCTGATATTACGTAATACAAAAACCTTAAAACTGGTTGCCGTAAAGGCATTTATAACCTTTCTTTTAACAATGTGAGATTCAACACCCCAAATGCAGGTAATTTTTTATTTGATCTTTCATTTTACTTCTCACAACAAAATTTTTATACGGCATAATTTCTGAAAATAATTTAATGTGTTGAATAATAATGTGGAATCGATGCCCTACATTTTGCAATGATCTTGAAATATACAGGTCTAAGTATGAATTTGTGTACGGCGTTGTTAAAAAATTAATCTATGAAGTTATACAAGTGCATAAATAACCTGAATTCATAACAAAAATTTGCAAAAAATAAAAAAAAAATCCTGGCTTTCAATACCGTTCTTTTTGTATTAGTGTGAAGTTAGCCACACTTTCCTGGTCACAGTTTCTGACGTGGACTAAATCTTAGTTGGGAGTGATCGTCCGCGATGTTGCCACATTAATTATTTTTAAAGGTATGTTCAGAATCAGTTTATTGTGTTATTTGCAGCTAGAGAGGAGGGTAGCATGATGATTCATGGAATTATTGAAATTTGTTTTAAAGCAGAAGTTTTGGAAAATTTATAATTTCACATCTACTGGAAATATTCTAACTACAAAGCAAATTAAACAGCAATTCGATGAAGGATCTCTGGAAGGATTTGAATCTGGGTCAAATCAACTTCAACGGTCGTAAAATGTCTGAAATGAAATAATTTTTAATTCGCGCAGGAGAAAACTTCGTGATGGAGTTCACATGTCACATAGACACAAAAATAGTGGCTGAAGGGCTCAAAATAATGCTGGAATGGCTATCCAAATTAACTTGATCGGCCGTCGGAATGACTGAACAAAAATAAAGGTTAAATTCTTTTTTTTTTTTCAGTCATCCCGACGGCCGAACAAATCGATTTAAAAATCCATTTCTCCATCATTTTGATTCCTCTATCTCACTGTAATTTCTTCCATGTGGCAAGCGGACTCCTTCACGGAGTTTACTGATGCAAGAATTTAACCTTTATTTTTGTTCAGTCTTCCCGACGGCCGAACAAATTAATTTGGGTAGCCATTCCTGCATTATTTTGAGCCCTCTATGCCACTATCATCGTTTCTATGTGAACTCCATCACGAAGTTTACTACTGCGCGAATTAAACTTTATTTTATTACAGACATTTTACGGCCGATGAAGTTGATTTGACCCTGATTCAAATCCTTTCAGAGATCCTTCATTGAATTGCGGTTTTGTTTTATAGTTAGAATATTTCCAGTAGTTGTAAAATTATGGATTTTCCTAAACTTCTGCTTGCAAACAAATTTCAATAATTCCATGAATAATCATGCTACCCTCATCTCAATAAACTGATTCTGAACATATCTGTAAAAATAATTCATGTGGCAACACCGCGAACGATCACTCCTCTATCCCAACTAAGATTTACCCCAGGATTCGACTTCCGGCAGTGGTTGAGTTCAGACGGCGGCCTTGTGTTGGAAGTCAGGTTAATGTGTGTAATGTCCGCCGTCTGAGAACGTGCATCGACCCAAGATTATAGTGTTTGTTAAAAATTAGAAAGTGTGAATTAATATGGGATGTAGTATTGCCTCGAGTAAGACAAATGCATCCCCCCGATACAGCTGCGCTGTCTACGCCGGTTAGAGGCCGGATGGGAACGGATTTCTCGCAGCGTGGCATGTCCAAATAGCGCCATTAGGAAGCTCACGGACAAAAATTTAAGAGAGAGAGAGAGAGAGAAGATTTACCCCACGTCAGAAACTGTGGCCAGGAAAGTGTGGCTAATAACTTCACACTAATTCTTTTGTACGGCATTAGGTCACCCTTGAATATTTTTCAGTGATCTATCATCTTGAGAAATGCCGTACAAGAATATTTTATCGAAAAATCTCTCCTCTGGATGGAAAGTTTCTTTGACCAGCGTACACACCTGCACGCACACAAATGACGGCACAGTGCGCAAAGGAGTTTTTTCGTCTGGCACTATAATTCTGAATATAATTCATGCTGTAGTCTAGTATTTCTGAGTTCATTGCCACTTCAAAGGAGTATAGTAGGTAAGATCGGAACAGCTAGCATATTTGTAGCAGTAACTTTGTTCTCACATGACAGCTCTGATGACCAGATCAGTCCTAGTTTGTGCTGATACTTGGCTCAGGGAAAGTGATCAACTTTAGAGTAGCCTTCTCCACTCCTAGGTAACTATGCCTCTCTCCGGTATCAAGAAAGATTCGTTCTACGAGCGGGACATTGAGGAACTACTACTATTATTATTATTTATAATTTACTTGCATCACAGTGTATTTCCAATACGTACGATGTAAACAATGATCAATAATGCATGCTTGCCGCGTGTCCACCTCGTGATCACCAATTCTCGCAACACTATTGGTCGTCAGAACATCAACTTGACCAGACTATTCAGACTTTGCAGAGTTGTATTCAGGTAGGGTTGCATTACAATTATAAAATCTGCGTTTTGTAGTTGCCGCGGTGATTTCTTTTGTGTTTTCAACTACATTATTGATTGTTTACTTCAAATATTTTTTGTTTAGTGTAAAGATTTGTGTTGGTTTTGGGTGACGTTAAACATTCGTGGGTTTCATTTCACAACATACATACGTTTTTTATTCCACAACGTACCTACTTGTAAGCCTAATACGCCTCTGTTCTAGTTTGGTGTTCACGTGCTTTTGTTGACATCGTCCGTATTTGCAATGTGAATACACTATAGTTAATTATTCTTCGTTCAACTCCTTGACATTGAAGCATATTGTGACTTTGACATTAACAACCAACATTGAACTTGGCTTCAGGTAGATGTGATTCTTTTTTCATCGATATATAAATAGAAGAAATTGAAACGATAATTGTTTTTAAGTATAAAGAATGCCCTGTCACCAATGAAATAGCCATTATCTTTTATTCGATCAGACACACTCGCACTTGAATACGTGACCTGTCTACAGAAATCGAAGATTAAAAATATGCAAGAGGCAATTTTTTACTAACAGCACTATATGTGAGTCGACGGATACAAAAACAGTATCGAACAATTTTTTTGAAAGTGTCCAATCACATCTTTGAATCGCCCTATACAGTGCTTACTTTTCATTTTGATAACAAGCCATGCTCCGATATTCAAGATTGCATCATTTGATGAGAAGAATTGCATTTTCCGAGACGGTCTAAAAAGAAATCATGATTATCATTATTTTTAATTCAATTGCAGGATTGTCCATCTGGCAGAGACTTTCGAAACGAACAATGTGCAGCATTCAATAACCGACTATTCAGAGGAACGAGGCATCAGTGGGAGCCCTTCTTGAAAGGTGGGTACAGTTATCAAAATACCCTTGTTCATAAAGAAAAATAATGATTGCCTATACTCTTGTTTTTATCACAATAGCGAAAAGGTATTCTTTTAGTTATACAGTATGTTGCAGCGTCATTATTCGCCTATTGTGGGTCAAAAGATTGTATGTTGAATGAACTGCATCAGTCATATTGAACGCTACTCAATTCTATAAAAAGTCATTCAACAGTTTGAACAAAATTTTACTCGGAAGTCATCATTTGATAATCAGACAAAAATTGAAAACTTCGAAACCTTCAACAATTGCTACAATTTGTCAATATAACAACTGCATTAGAAACATTTTTGTGAGCTTTCTTGTACTATCGTGATTTGTTGAACAAAGTTCACGCTCATACAGAAAAGTTAAAATCTATTTTCTACGATATTGTGTGAATTAAGGTTTACGGTGTGTAAAGTTATAATTTGCATATGTGCGTAAAAAAAACAACTGTGTGTATGAACATTAACGGTACATAAAGTAATGATTTACGCACTGTTCAAAAAACTTCACGCTCATTCAAAAAGGTCCTACTTTACGAAAATTTTATTTTGAAAAGTAGCTGATATGTGTATTTGGATTGAAATAAGTAGCTGATATGTGGATTGGATTGAAATAAGTTCGAAGAAATTTGATTTCAAAGTTATAGCGGTATAATTGAGCTCTTCATATAAAAATCGTTTAAATTGGACAACAAATAGAAAAGTTACAGTGGTACTCCGCTTTTAAATGGGTTACTCTGTATATTTCAATTGTTGAAAAGTACAAATAAGATAATTCTACTTATATAAGTGCAATAACAAAGAAAACGTCAAATTTGCTGTATATATCCAATGGTTCATTTAAAATTAATCAAAAGACAGGAAATATACAAAAAATATTGAATGTGTTGTTATAAATACTTTTTTATAAAAATGTCATTGTATATTCAACGATTATCAAAAGAAACAAGATACACGAAATATGCAAATGAAAATTTTAAAATTTGTCTAGCGTTTAGTAATTTTTTTAAATTATGACATTTTTCCATGATTTGAAAACATTTACGTCTATGCGCTTTTTACATGGTTATCCGGTTCGTCTGGTTCGTCTCTCAAGCGTAGGGTCTTGGTTTCGATTCCCAGCATGTTCACCGGTCTCATACATGGCATCACACGTTGAAAGGTAAGGGCTGCGTCTTTTCTAACTCGCACAAGTCTCTCGAAGACTTCTAACAGCCGTATGCATAGTGAATTCCAGCAACTCGCCAGAGTTTCGCCGCTCGCTACACAAGAACTATAATGCACAGTCGAGCTCCAAAAAAGTGGTACATCGCCATCGTTTCGCCAAAATGTGACTCATTGCGTAGTTGTCACTTTTTTGGAGCTCGACTGTGTATTATAATCTTTGTGTAGCGAACAGCGAAACTCTGGCGAGTCGCTGGCGATTGACTATGCATACGGCTGTAAAAGTTTTTGTATGAACGTGAAGTTTGTTGAATGGGGCGAAGCCGAGTTCTATACAAAACACGCGAGTACAAGAAAGGACTTTACGAAAATGTAACACACAATTTTTTTTTACGACAGTTATTATACAGGGTGTCCCACGAAGTTTAGGACAGGGAATATCTCGGAACTCGAAAGTGGTGGAGAATTGTAATTTTGGCGTTCTGAATAAAAGCAATTGGTGCAGCTTTTTTTGATATAATGTTACCCAATGAGCTTTTTGTTTTCGGTCACGTAACATCAGATTCAAAATTATCAATGGAACACCCTGTATATTTTTGTCATTTTTATGTTCCTCCCGATGAAACAATTTCAACAAACTATCACACTTGTGGTCTAAAACGACCAATTCAAAAAATACAGGTACTTCAATATCATCTGTCCCACGACGTCTGGAAGAGCAATTTCCAAATTATTTAAGTTTAGGGTCACCCTGTGTATTTCGGCAGTCCTATATTTTATGTGATGAATAAAACAATGCAATATTAAATTAATCATCCATATTTTATTGAAAATCGTCGTGGGACAATGTACCTGTATTTCTTGAATTAATCGTTTTAGACCACCAAGTGTGATAGTTCGTTGAAATTGTTTCATCGGGAGGAACATAAAAATGCCAAAATATACAGGGTGTCCCATTGAAGATTTTGAATCAGATGTCACGTGACCGATAACAAGAGGCTCATGGGGTAACATAGTATCAAACAAAATCTGCAACAATTGCTTTAACTCAGAACCTCAAAATTACAATTCTCCACTACTTTCGAGTTCCGAGATATTCCCTGTCCAAAACTTCGTGGGACACCCTGTATATATTGCCAAATTGTAGGTAGTTTTCAATTTTTGTCGTAATGTCAAATGATGACTTCAGAGTACAGTCTGACGCAAAATACGGTCTTTTCATACACAGTAGGTGATTTTACGCAGTAGAATTTTTGCGCACTTGTGCCAAAAAGTATCACTTTACGCACTATGAACAGTGTAATTACTATTTGCCGATGTTTTTACTCTTTGACTCAGATACTCTGATTTTTTTTCTGTTAGAGAATTCTGATCCTTGATAACAAAATGTGCGTCGTCATCACACGCAAATAAATACATGAATATTCGATAGGCTTTTGAAATAGTTCACCAGGCCATTGAAGCATACAGGGTCCTACAACAGTGCGTCAGGCTTTCATAGCATCCATAGGGTTGAGTTGAGTAGGAATTGACTAGATTCGTCTGGTCATGACTAGACTTCGCCCATTTGCCCTCTGTATGTTTTTTTTTTTTTTTTTTTGAGGACAAATAAAGACAAATTATTATTATTATTATACCATACAAGTTACCGATTTTGTTCGAGTGTACTCAAACTGTTGACAAAAGCACATTATAAGAAACTATTTTCAGATGTACAAAGTGTTTCAAAAGAGTGTGGCAAATAGAAGTTGAATTTTTTCAAATAGAATACCCTGTATTTTTTCCATAATCAGAATCACCCTAAAGACCTCAATATTAGCACCAGTCTTTTGCAAGTTCGGATATATTTTTTTTTCAATTTAATGTACTTCACACCACCCAATTCAAAAATTCTTGTTGTGTGAATTAACAATTTCACTGTAAATCGGTTGATAATTCCATTTGGGATGGTTATAAGATGCTACCATATCATTTTTGAAGGTCGGCATCATACAGGGTCTTCACAATAAATGTTTGAAATTCGAGAATTTGGAATCGAATTTTGTCAGCTTTTGCAAATGGAACACTCTGTATATTTTTTGATGGATCAACGTAGAATTGAAATACAATTTTTTTTTCCATTATGATATGTTGCTCATTTCTAGCCGTTTTTAAGAAAACTAAAACTCGGGTGGTGTGAAATCATTATTCATTTCAAATAAATCGAAAAAAAAAACAAACTATTACGAAATGTTCAAAATGTCTTCCACCCTGTTCTATACACAATCTGATATTTTTCCGGAAAGACATTTCAACTTCTGCTAACGTATCAGGTGTAATAGTGGCAAATACATTTTTTATTCTTTGTTGCATATTCATAGGAGTTGTTGGCGGATCATTGTAAACTTTTTGCTTCACATGTCCCCACAAGAAGAAGTCGAGTTTGGTTAGATCACGTGATCTACCCGGCCACCTGGTGGGTCCATTTCTTCCAATCCATCTGTTGGGGAAAGTATCTGTACAGTCTGTGAAAAATGTGCTGGAGCTCCATCTTTCTGAAGCCACATTCTGTTTCTAGTATATTGAGGTGAATCGACCAGTAACCCAGGCAGTATATTCCTCGGGAAATCCAGGTACATAGTTCCATTGAGATGCCCCTTGAATATGTTTTGCCCTATTACAGTATTGCCAATTATTCCACTCCACACATTCAATGACCATTGGTGCTGGTGGACTATTTGTTTGAAAAATCGTGGACTTTCCGTAGAATAAAAATGAAAATTGTGTCGATTCACACACCCACTACTATGAAAAGTTGCCACATCAGAAAATAAAAAATAGTTGAGAAACATGGGATCTTCCTGTATTTTATATCTTACCCAAAACTCAATGCGACGTTGAAAATCAGTATCGTTGAGCGCTTCATGCAACTGAATGTGGTAGGGGTGAGAACGATGTTTTTTCAGAATACGTTGTACATATCTCTCGCTAATACCTAATTCCTTCCCGATATTTTTTGGATGATATGAGGATGTTCAGTAACAGTCAGTAACACCGCCAATTCGTTTTTCTCGTTGGTGACAACCTCACTTCTTCCTTCCTTTTTATACATCACATAGCCAGTTTCAACAAATCTGCCAAGCAATCAATAAGCTCATCTTTATCTAAATTCATTTTGGTCTTAAATTGAAACCACATCGTACACTGACAACTTGTCAAATCCATTGAACAGAAGAATCCTTAAATTATGTGAATAGCATTGACACCCTAGATGCATTTGACAATCATGAGGACTGAAATCCGAAAAGTCACAAACAACGGTTGGTCGTTCCATAGTACAATTAATTTATGTTGATATATAAAATGGCATATTTCTAACATTGATTTTCAGTTTATAATTCGTTATATTTCGATCTTTTCAATTTATTTCAAATAAATTTAGTTTTCATAAATATCTTAAAAACGGCTAGAAATGAGTAATAATCATTATACAAAAATGTGTTTGTATTTCAATTCTACGTCGATTCATCAAAAAATATTCAGATTTTACCATTTGCAAAATCTGAGAAAATTCGATTCCAAATTCTCTAAGTTCAAATATTTATTCTGAAGACCCTGTATGATGCCGACCTTCAAAAATGATACGTTAGCATCCCATAACTATCCCAAATGAAATGATCAGTTAATTTACATTGAAATGATTGATTCACACAACATATGATGGACTTCTTGGCTCTCCACAAAATTCTACATCGTCAGCAATTTGGTTTTCAACCTAGCAAAAGCACTGGGGATGCTATTATTCACTTTTTAAAGAATGTATATTCAAATCTGAATTCGAGAGAGGCATGCGCTGCAGTATTTTGTGATCTGACAAAAGTATTTGACTGTTGATTTCATTGAAAATATGAACAGGATGTTCATAAAGTCAGTTGTGGAATCATCTGCGACTGAAAGTTGGAATATAGTCGCTGTTTTCCATCGTACAAGATTACCTCTCTTGGAAGGGATTCATGTTTTAAAGAGAAACATTCTCAATTGAAAATTGAATCAATACATTACTCAATTGAGAATGTTTCTCTTTAAAATATTTGACTGTGTTAATCACCAAATACTGCTGCGTAAGCTCCGCCTTTACGGGTTCAGAGACCAAAGTCATGACTGGTTTGCGTCTTATTTGAATCAACGAACTCAAATTGTAAGAGCTAATAGCTATTCCGATATTGGTTTAATTAAACATGGTGTACCACAAGGGTCTGTGCTTGGACCTATCCTGTTTTGTTATATTTTAATGACCTTGCAAGTATCAAGACTAAGGGTGTATTCACTTTTTTTGCAGACGACACAGCGATCCTATGGCGAGATCAAAATTCAAACAATCTTTTTAGCAAAATGTCTCGGGACATAACTGCTTTCGTTCAACACTAACAAAACTAATCTTTTGTCATTTCAATGCAGTATACCAGACATTCCCATGGGGAATGATATTATTTCATTTAACAATATGAACACCTTCCTAGGGATTCACTTAGACAGTAACCTCAATTTTGAACATCATATTTTCCTTCTGAGTAAAAAGCTGTCCTCAGGGTGTTATGCTCTGCGTGTTATTTCGGTGAGACAAATTGGGCGAGACAACTGCGAAAGTAGTCGCACTATTTGAGTCACATGTTAGGTATGGTATCCCTTTCTGGGGAACCTGCAACAAACAGCGTTTGATTTTTACTCTTAAGAAACGTGCTGTTCGCTATATTTGCGGAGTTAAGTCTCGAGTATCCTGTAAAGAGTTATTCAAAAAGCAGAAACTCCTCATGATTCCATCTCTCTTTATTCTTAAAACCGTATATCTGGTACATAAAAACAAATCAACGTATGACACAATTCTTGGACCCACCCGCCAAAATAACTTAAAATTACCCATTCCATCTTCCAACTTAATAAACAGCTCAATAATTTACAATGCTGCTAAATTGTATAACCATCTTCCAGCAAGAGTCAAAATCATTTATTCTTTCACTATATTCAGAAAATCGGTGAAACATATTCTGATAGAAGAAGTATTTTATGATGTCAAAGATTACCTCAATAAAAACATAAGTGATCCTTCAATTTAAATTTTTAGTCTACTTTTAATAATAATAATAATACAACATCGCATGAGTTAATCTAGCATTTGCTCAGATGTTTCGAGGTACCCGATCAAATAGTGGGATGCATTGGACAACTGATGCCACTCTGGAGGACTCGCTTCACCATAAGATCTGGTAGAGACACAGTCCAAACAGAGCAGGTCATCATTAGAAGAGGCGTGTTTCAGGGAGACTCCCTCAGCCCTCTTCTCTTCTGCATCTCACTATTGCCATTGTCCGTTGTACTCAGGAATACCCTTGGGTACAACTGCGGCACCCCCAGCAACCGGAGGCATAAAGTCACCCATCTGTTTTACATGGATGACCTCAAATTATATGCCTCTGGAGAAAGCGACCTACATCAGTCCCTTAGGGTAGTGGAAGAGTACACGCATGCTATCGGAATGGAATTTGGGATCGACAAATGTGCCACGGTTCATCTCAAAACAGGACGATGCGATGAATACGGAGAGGATGTCCAGCTCGTAGACGGAAGCATCCTACATCATCTGGATGCCGGAGAGACGTATACTTACCTAGGGGTAGAGCAACGCCGCTCCCAAGAGGTATTCACAGTTAAGAACTCTCTCCGCGGCAAGTATCAGCATAAACTCCGACAGATCTGGTCATCAGAACTGTCGGGGAAGAACAAAGTTGCTGCAACCAATATGCTTGCCGTTCCGATCCTTCTCTACTCTTTCGGAGTGATGGAGTGAACTAAGGAAGAGCTGCGATAACTCGACGTTAAAACTCGCAAAGTGATGCATCTCAATTGGAGCTTGCATCCTAAATCGTCTGTTCCACGGTTATACTTTCCCAGACAACGGGGAGGCCGTGGACTTTTGAGTTTGGAGTGTCTGCATAACAGAATGGTTCTGGATGGGGCCTGTAAAGTCATCAGGAGTTCAGATCCCCTTCTCTGCATGGTCCGCGACCATGAAAAAGCAGGGATTGGAGCATTTCTTTTTAAGGCAGCAACCCGTGCGGCCGATGAACTCGGTCTCGTATTCGACACTGAACGGGCTAACCCAAACTCTGTCACCGAGTTGGTACCCGTTCAGCAAAAAGCTCACATCAAAACTGCGGAGACAGAGGTCCTGTTACAGCAACATATGGATAAGCCAATGCATGGTGTTTTCTTTCACAACATCGAAGACCTTGGCTTATCCAAAGGCTTGACCTTTGCCTTCCTCAGATCGAGTGAGCTAAAGTCGGAGACTGAGGGATTCATAATGGCCTGCCAGGATGGTGTCTTCAACACCCTTGTCTAGCGTAGTCGCGTGATGGGTATAGACGTCCCTGACACCCTGAGACCGTAATGCATTTGCTATCAGCATGCCCATCTCATGCGGTCTCAGCCTATATCCACAGGCATAACGCGGCGCTACGAGTGTTGTACTACTATCTACGATACTCGTACCATTTCTAGTAGGATAATTGTGGTAGTGCGAATTTGTTTTGAATTTGGAGCAGTTTTCTTTGATGTACATTAAACATTTGAAAACATACAAGCATGGAAATGTTAAAATTTCGTAAAAAATTAAGTAGGGCCTACATGACTCTCTTGGAGGTAGTTTAAACATAGTTCGAATTATCCTCTTCTGTGCTGTGAAAATTCGGTCACTGTTTACAGAATTTCCCCATAAAACGACGATATAAGACAAGTGGCTATACACAAGACTATAGTATACTGTCAACAAAGTTTCAATTGGCATTGTGGAACTAATCCGTGATATTGCATATTTAGAATTGTTCAATTTTTTACTGAGAGCGTCGACATGATTGGTAAAGCGTAAGTGTTGATCTACATACATATACACCCAAAAATATATGTTGTATTTAACTATACATTAATTGTTATGTGAAATGTGTTTTATATATATATATATATATACTGAATTCTATTTTATTTATATTTTTACAAGACTTTGTTAATAAGATGTAAATCTTCAGACAGTGAAGGATATTTTGATTTGATTTGATGAATTTTTTAATTGGGAGGTCTGAAGTACATCATAAATAATTTATGTCCGAACTTGCTCATATTGCGGTCCTAAGTTAAGGTCATTAGAGTGATTCTGAATATGGAAAAAAATACATGGTGTTCCATTTGAAAAAAATTCAACTTCAATTTGCCACTTTGTAGATCTGAAAATATTGTCTTGTAATGCGCCTTCGTCAACAGTTTTCATTTGAACAAAATTGGTAACTTCTATGGTATGAGTGCTATGCCTGACGCACTGTTGCAGAACCCTGTATGAAAAAGGATACAGGACTCAGTCTAGAACCTTGAGGATTATTTGCTCGATGGTTGCTAATTTGGATGAATTCCTTCATATAACTACTTTCATACTTGCTCCATATACCTTTTTCCAATGTCAGAAGTAGAAGGCCGTGATTGACACAGTCAAAAGATTATTTTTATTTTGAAATTATTGTGCTTGAATCTATTTGCCAAAAATGAAAAATATTTCAATTCAGAATTATAGGTCGAGTGGTATATGGCTTGATTATTGATAATGAAATTTGATAGTTCTAACAATTTTTTTACAAACAAATTCTTAATTTGATACTTTTTGGACATCCCAATAATATGCATTGAAGAAGACTTTATGGCAAGTAAACATTTCAAATTCTGATGTATTTTCATCGCCTCATGTCAAAATTAAGTGAAATTGTCAAGCTGTGTGCATGCTTCAATATACTTGAAGAACGAAAATTTGTATTTCATGCAAAATATTTTTATTTTAAAAATCGTAGCAAAGCGCTTTCGACTGTTAAGTCATCTTCAGTGCGTACTCGTCAGGTGTACAAGAAGCCGTACAAAAACATCAGGTCCATGGACCAAAGTGAAATTTAATATTTTACATAATATATAACATATTTAAAATGAAACAATTTTCATCCTATTCAAGGATTATTCTGGATTCAGATATGGGGGATACTACATCGTGTCTGTCCGAAGTGAAGTTTTGAATTGACAATGTGTGACAATGAGACTAATGACAAGTGACAAAGACCATTGACATATGTGACATAGATTCAAAGAACTGTAATAGAATAGTATATTCTATATCAAGGTTAGAATGAAAATTCGATGCGAATGGAAAGTTCCGAGCGCGAGCGTGAGGAACCACGAACATCACGAATTTTCATTCTAACCGAGTAGCAGACTATACTTTCTCCACGATCAAAGATAGGAAACGTGATAGCAATAATCTTGACACTTGCTCAAATTTTGCCACTACGATGACAATCAACTGCGTCAAGGCTAATGTTATTATTGCTAACCAGTGTGATAATATTATTCTGTCATAATAGAGAGAATGTAAATACATTTAAATTGCATGGTGGCAGAGATGTTGCAGAATATTTCTTCATTCTCAAGAGAGAGAATTCCAGCATTCTGTAACCAAATTTGATTTCAGAATTGGCAAATTCTGTGATGATCGTGGAGAAATTGACTTCTTGTACACCTGTCGAGTACGCACTGATGATGACTTAACAGTCGAAAGCGCTTTGCTACGATTTTTAAAATAAAAATATTTTGCATGAAATACAAATTTTCGTTCTTCAAGTATCATGAAAAATCTATGAAAAATGAAGTTTCTATCTTTGAAAAGAGTATGAAACCTTTGAATCGACGTAAAAAATATAACGTTTTCTTGAATATACAGGGTGGGACACCGAAAACGAAACAGATCGAATATCTTCAAAACACATGTGTTGTGAAAAAAATGCAGAAACACGTCAATTTTTAATCCAAGGGGGACATTTTCCTATCACAACCTCAACTGTCAAACTCCTCCCCCCACACCTTGATCATTGTCACCCAAACAATTTAAATAGGGAAAGTAGTGAGTGTGACACATCATTTAAAAGATGATTTCACAAGGAATTCAGCTATGTCAATTTTCGCTACATAATTTTTTATTCCAAATTTTGATACGTCATTTACAAGCTAATTTGACATAAACTTGTTGACAATGCATTATGAAATTTTTCTAAGGGAAAAAAAAATATGCAATTATCGTCTGATTCGATTCAAAATTGAAATGTGGTGGTTTTCAGGGTCGAAAATTATGATTTGTTTATCAATGTAAAACACAATATGGTGGCTCCAAGATGGCGGAAGAAATTTGTAATTATGGCCCGATTTGTATCAAAATTTGTATGTGGGGATTTTTAGGTTCGAAAATTATGATTTTTTTGTCGATGCAAAAAACAAGATGGCTGGCGAAATTTGTAGTTATGGTTTGATTCGACCTGGCACCAAAAACGAATTCTTCAAAATACAAAATGCAAAAACATGTTGATTTTAAATCCAAAGGGAAATCTTCGTATTATCATAACCTCAACTGTCATACCACTCTCTCCACCCCTTGGTCACTCATACAATTTGAATAGAAGTATGACACAGCATTGAACAGGTAATTCCATAAGGAATTCAGACATGTAAGTGTTCGCTACCTAACTTTTCATTTTGGCGCACAATTGCGGGAAAAACAACTGTTTCCTATTTCAACTTATAAAATTTGATTTGAAAGCTAATGTGAACGATTGCATAAATTGCTCAAAAAACGTCAGACAGCGTTTCGAGACTAACTTATACTCATGTATGGCTGTTCATGGCGAACACTTTGAGCATCTACTGAATTAATGTAGTTTGGAATTATTGGACTTGAATTTATGCAAGGTTTTCCAATTTTTTAAGTTTATGCAATGTCCAATTTTTTTTTCAAAAGCTTTTATTCAACTTGCCCTGTCAATAAGTATGTACGTATGTGGGGGACAAATCTTGCAGCTGAATTTTGACCCACTTCTAGTTTTCCCATCAACTTGAACTTTGGTAGGTGTTCATAATTGCGATGAAAATGTATTATGGAATTTTTGTTAAAAAAAAAACAACAAAAAGGCAACTCCATTATGGCAGTTGATATTTGTAGTTATGGTCCGATTCGTTCAAAATTGGATTGTGGGGGTTTTAGGTACAGATATTCAGCATGACTAAAAATAATTGATTTTAATTGATAATAAAAGCTATTATACAAATGCAATGGAAAGAAAATAATAATTTTTTTAGATGTGGGACAAAGGTTATTCTGTGCGTAACAGATTCAAAAGCTTGCCACTAGTACGAAATAGGTATTTGTGCGAGGTAAAATTATGATTCTGTTACGCACAGAATAACCTACGTCACACATTACACATTTAGCGCATCTGTATAAAAGCTCTTTCTTATAAATTTTATTCATTCATTTTAGTCATACTCGAAACTATTGAAAGCCCCATATGCCAATTTTGAATCGATTCGAACCACAATTACAAATTTCGTCCGCCTTCTTGGTTTTTTGCATTAACAAAAGAATCATAATTTCTGACCCTGAAAATTCCCACATACTAATTTTGATTCGAATCGGACCATAATTACAAATTTTATCCGCCATCTTGGAGCCACCATCTTGTTTTTTTGCATCGACAAACAAATCATAATTTCCGACCCTGAAAACCACCACATATCAATGAATCGACCATAATTGTTAATCTTGTCCGCCATTTTGGAGCCGCCATTTTGTTTTTTCCTTTAGAAAAATTCTATAATGCATTTTCACCTAATTAATATCGAATTAGCTTGCAAATGAACTATCATAATTTGGAATCCGGAACAGTTTTTTTTCCGCAAGAGGTCGCCAAAATAAGAAGTTAGGTAGCAAAAATTGACTCCTGAATTCCTTATGAAATTACTTTTTTAATGATGTGTCACACTTACTACTTTCCCTATTCAAATTTTTTGGGCGATGGCGAACTAGGGGTGGGGCGATAGGTATGATAGTTGAGGATATGATAGGAAGATGTCCCCCTAGGATTGAAAATCGACGTGTTTTTGCATTTTTTCCAAAACACATGCGTTTTGAAGATATTCGATCTGTTTCGTTTTCGGTGCTTCACCCTGTAAATTTGATATTGACAAACGTTTTGAACAAAATGTACGGTCCTTCTTTCACTGAGTATGCCAATATAGGCATGAAAAAATGGTTTTAAGGTATTGAGCATATAAAATACCTATCAATGATAAGGAAAGCATTACGTTTTTTTATATTTCGTGTGAAATGTTTCTATTCAGAAAAACTTCGTAGCAATTTTGGTGGAACTTTCAATTAATTAGATTCGGAAAGGATTACTCAAACAACTTCTGAAATTACTTTAGGAGTAACTGAATTTCTATAACAAGCCTAACTTCGCTTGAATACATTGTGGAATGAATGAAGGTCAGAATGAAAGTATTCATATTTGAGCCACCGTAACTATTACAACCAACGACCTAATAGAGAATAATCTAAGATTACAACTATTACTGTTTGAAGTCTGAATATATGCAACCCAACACACTGTGATATGCTTGCAGGATTGACTGACGTGCAACGATTTGAATCTGTGGGATGTAAATTTAGAATATACCAGTCTGCTGACCAACATTATTGTTTCTATATGTATATAGTGGATCTCGGAGCTTGAAGGTGGCAGTAAAGTATGATATGCATAAGGACCACGCATATACAGGGTGGGCTAATAGTGCGTGGGCGGAAGATTATGGTTTTATCATTGGATTAACAATAGTTCCAAAGAAAAGTTGTATATTTACATGGGATATACCTGGTGCTCTACCTAAAATTAGTTTGTTGTTAAAATTGTTATTTCCATCAACCGGTTGCACCATCACGTCCTTCACGCCCAACCCTCAGAAGTATTCGGAAGACTTGTGCGAGCCAGAGATGTCGCAGCCCTTACTAACGGGTGATGCCATGCACAGGACCGGGATTGGAACCCATGCACCTACCAAAGAATGCGTTAGGAAGCGAACGCTTTACCCACGCTCCACCACGGGGGTGGCAGAATGATTTTTAAGTAAAACAGTGGATAATTTATTATTTTTTTGGAGAAAGATGATCAAATATAGAATATATAGTTGATTTAGTTACTACAAGCTGTTTCATGTAATCTGAACATTTTTAAAAAGCCTTTCTAATTTTTTTGTAAATGGTGCAATTTTATACAGGGTGTAATCTAAATGATTTCATTAATGTCAGGTGCTGATTCCTTGTCATATTTGTAAAAAAAAGTTAATATAAACGTATGTCCTAAATTGATTTTTTTTTTCAAGTGAAGTTGTGTCAAAGTTTTAATAAAAATTCGGTTATTTATTAATTACTCAAAAGTATTTTCGCCGATTTTCATGAAAGCTGGTGTGTTTATTAGCAGTTACAGGGAGCTTGTTTTCATGAAATTATTTTTCAAATCATAGGTGGCGGGTGGTTACTTGATTGACATTTATAGTAAAAATCATTGTACTCCACTGTTTTTCTCTAAGTTTCATATTTTTTCAGAATGAATAATTAAAAATACAACTTTCTTATAATTCCGTGAATTTGAAGTAACTAAAAAAAGTCAGTGGCGTAGGAATGGTGGTTACGCACCAACAAAAAGTCATGTGAATGATTTTTTTCCAGATTCTCCATATTTTCATGACATTCTATTTAATTTAATGCCCAAATGTTTTGTTGAGTTTTGACGAAACAGGTGACAATAATAGGCCCAGTACGTTCAGTACATCCATTAGATCAACGACGAAACCAACAAAGGAGTTCAGGAAGAAATAAATTAATTAAGGAAATCTATGGATTGATAAAGTGTTGCCATTTCTAATTCACGGCATTATATGAGAGTTGTATTTTTAAATGTTTAATCTGATAAAAATATGAAACTTGGAGATAAAAGTGTTATAATTTGAAATCTAACCTCAAGAAAACAAGCCCCTTGTAACTGCTAATAAACACACCAGGTTTCATGAAAATCGGCAGAAAGACTTTAGAGTAATTAATAAATAACCGATTTATTATTAAAACTTCGACACTCCGTCACTTGAAAACAAAGCAAGTTAGGACATACGTTTATTTGAACTTTTTTTATAAGATACGAAAAGGAGCCACCACCTGAAATTAATGACATCATTTAGTTCACATCTTGTACATGCCGTATTTTATTTCATATTCAAATAGCCCTAAAGAAGACTTTTTCCACAATATCGATAATTAGGACCTACCCTAGGTGATAAGAAAGTTATGAGCATTGTTTGTGAAGTATTGCTTTCCAAAAATCCACAATGGTATGCGTAATATCAGATCCTGTCAGTTACGAAAACAGATATTCCCGTGAAAAAATAAGTTCGGATCAAAAACATGTCTTTTCTGCCCAAACATGAATAGACCATCTATATTGGTGGTCTACAAGCCGTAATAAATGGGGTTTCATTTTGTCAAATGCTTCTTCATGGCAGAACATAATTATTATTAGATACTGCCTATCTTCAGCCATGTTGATATCAATCCACTGATAGATGATCCTCCTTGTTATGTTTCGGGTGATTTCACGATAAAAAAAATCCTGAAATTGTTGTCCCAGTACGAAAAAAATTCTCAAGTGAGAAAAATGGACTGAGAATAATTTGGACAGTGAAGTCGACGTGCCTTTCGAATTTCTTACCTGATCGGATGATCCTGAAGGGCTGAAGTTTGGGCGGCCGGCAACTTTTTGGGAACTGGGCCGAAAGTCCTTGGCACCCATTCGGAATCTCCTTTCACTGATGAAGTTCGCAGTTTCGTTCCAATAAATTCGAATTCTTGTTTTACGTCGACGATGAGGCGGTTGATACGGAAATTGGGTTTCCACTCCGTTGTTTAACGAAAATTGTACGGAAAAACCATAAGGATTGTTTGTACTCAACGAATATTTTTCAAGGACATGCATAGAGTTGTCCGCTAGGCGGTTAAAATGAAATCTGAAAGGCTTGATCGCGATAAAATATATACACGGTGAGCCACGATCAACCAATTTAGGATTGAGCATTCAAAAATGAGAATAATTAATCATTTTATTTTATTATAGAATTGGAAACATTAGAAATTATTCAAAAGAAATACACACATTTGTGTATAGACGCAACAGTACAACAGTTATTTCAGATATACCCAGCCATGCCTCAGTTGTCTGGTCCTTCTGAACTATGGCTGTCATCGCAACAAATCCGATTTCTTCGGTTAGAACACTTGGCTGTTGTGCGATGATTCTCCCATGGGAAAACGTCTTCCTGGATATCTACACCTCAAAATAATGGCGTGGGGCTGCGGTAAAGATTTACATTGAGTTTTTCTAGGCCAAAACCATAGTTTGGGACTCAAGACTTTGACATGGACCATCGAGATAGTTGCAACTCATTTCTTATAAGGAAACACTGTTATTCGTTCCTTGCATTTGTTTTTTGAATATTTCAACTTGCGAGTAATAACCTTTAATCTTCCGAAATGATAGCATCAACACATAGGTACTTATAGTACAAGATTCATAGGACAACCTTGGATGCTAAACCGTATACGTTCTAAATTCTCAAATTCCTCTGCTTACAATATCTTGTCTTTCTACAACACATTACCCAATCACAAAAAAATATTAAAAGTTGAATTTTTATTGATTGACAGGTGCTACTGTAGCCTGCAAAAGTATCTGAATGATACTCTCTAATTGGTTATTTCATTGACTTCTTCAATAATTCTGTATGTAAAGCTGTGACACTGAACTTTCCTTTGGTTTTGGTGATTGGTGTTTTTTATCTGTACGCTTCATACATATTTTTATTGAAACTTTCTCATATTATTTTTATCTCAAATTATATGAACTACGATATGTACCTTATTGTACCAAAGGGTAATATATTATTATAATTATTAATCAATTCGACCCGTTGAGCTGCTGCGTTTACATTTTTTCATTTTCAGTCTTTGGAAGGTCAAAATCCTAAAAAAAGTATGCCAAGAAATGAATTTTCCACTCGAGATTAGACTTTTTATAGGTCCATATGCAGATGAATTGGTTATTCCATCACTTCCTTATGATTCAGGCATGGTCCGACATGCTCCGGAGTATTAGCAAATTTACAGGGTGTTATCTGTGAACGAAAACTAGCTTCACTTCTAGTGATTACATTTTAACATTTTAAGTCCGCACCAAGTTTAATGGTCAACAGTTGTACATCTTCAAAAGAAAAATGCATTTTATTGTTATCTTAACCATTCACAGTTTATTTTGTTTCTGTTAGAGCCTCCAGATATAAAAACTAATAAAAAATAATACCTATGCCCACCAACTTGACATGATCTTCAGCGTGTTTTAATCTTCCGCAGACAATGGAATTTCTTCTACGAAATCAAACTGTCGCTCAAAATGTATCATCGTTTCTTTTTGAACTTATTGACAAGATAATTATATTTTAATATTTTTCAGTGAAAGATGAATGTGCCCTTAACTGTCGTGCAGTGGGAATGAACTTTTTCGCAACCCTCAACAAAACAGTTATTGACGGAACACCCTGCTTGTACCCATTGACACACACAGGAAAGGCTGCTCCCAGGGGAACCAGAGGGGTGTGTATCGATGGATACTGTAAGGTAAGTGAATTGATAAAAATCAAGACGACTCGGTGAAAGTTCCTGAATGGGGGTGAGGTAGCTAAATATACGTTTTCAGGGTTACCTACATATTGGTTTTTACGATTTGTGGCTGAAATAAGCATCCTATCGAAAATAGTTTGATGCAAAAGTTGTAGATAATTGAAGAAGTAACGAGACAAAAGCTAAAAACCGTTTTTTTGTTTTTATATCTCTCAAAAAGAAAATAATTAGACTTGGTGAAACGTTCTTTTTTGTTTTTCAAATGAGCTGTAATTTTCTCAAATTTCTTTATTTTAGCTGTGATCATTTTCTTCTTTTAAACCTCGAATGCTTATTCAGATTTTTTATTAAATATTTCATATAAGTACATAAACTATAAGTAAGGAATAAGAAGACTTCAAAAAAATTAACTGTTCAGATTTTCATGTACCTACAGGGTATTTTAATATTTTTTGAAAATATTCGTCTCGTATATTCTTGAGTCACACTGTATACTACTCATAATTTCTCTTCCTGAAAGTAGCCAAACGGCACATATCGATGCATTGAATTGATCAAATTGCGTTATCTGAAGCAAATATAACGTATACACTTATAATTTCAATCTCCCATGTATATTTGAAAAATAGACATATTTTTTGGTTTCAGCTGATCCTATTGAGTATATCCAACACAGTAACTTCAATTCCTAAACGGTCCGACTTATAACGTTGTTTCGTTCTGACATTATTTTCATTCTGTGTAACAGTATATTGTTTTCAAAAATGTTTAGAAAACATGCATTTGCACTGGCTAAGTTCGATACTATCGTGTAGATTAAAAACTCACTAATAATTCGGTGAGTGATATTACCCGCATTAAAGTTCAGTCAATGGTATGAAAGTGACATTTTACAACTTCAACACTCTGTATTTCGTAAACTACACATAGAATTTTTGTGTGCCCACGGTAACTTCTGTTCAGTGTGTCGAGTTCAAGAACATACTGACGACTTTTTGCATAAGAAGTGTGCGTGGGTTTTTTTAATTTAAAATCCAATACAATCGAAAAATAAATATATTTCGGTTTGAAAATATTACTACCATAACACAAAAATTAATGTTTTCACCAAGTATTGTACTATTTTTGAGGGAGATAAAAATTAAACACAAGCAAAATGGTCTTTAGCGTTTTTCTCATACCTTCATACTTAGTCGATACAAGACAAAAACATGATTAATTTTTTGGTTACGAATTTGAATAATATGTGTACAGTCTTGTAGGTTTATGAAAAATAAATTTACCTATTTCCACCAAAACGAACAAACCGTACAAATTCCAGAAATAAATTAATATCACTGCTTTGAATGAAAACAAGTACGAAGGCGTAGGACGCCAACAACAAAATAGAAACAAGTGACTTGAAAGTTGCCACGTTGAAATGAAAATTATTATTACGAACTGGCAAATGCCACTTTGAACTGACAATTGTCACTTTGAACTTGCTTTTGCCACTTTGAACTGACATATGTCACGTTGAACTGACAAATGTCACTTTGAACTGACAAGTGTCATTTTGATCTGGCATTTGCCACATTGAACTGATAATTGTCACTTTGAACTGACAATTCTCACTTTGAACGGCATTTGCCAGTTTGAACTGACAGTTGTTACTTTAAACTGACAGTTGTCACTTTAAACTGACAAATGTCACTTTAAACTGACAGTTGTCACTTTGAACTGGCAATTGTCACTTCGAACTGACAATCGACACTTTGAACTGACAGTTGTCACTTTGAACTGGCATATGCCACTTTGAACTGACAATTATCACTTTGAACTGGCAATTATCTCTTTGATCTGGCAATTGTCTCTTTGAAGTGACAATTGTCACTTTGAACTGACAATTGTCATTTTGATCTGGCATTTGCCACTTTGAACTGATAATTGTCACTTTGAACTGACAATTCTCACTTTGAACGGCATTTGCCAGTTTGAACTGACAGTTGTTACTTTAAACTGACAGTTGTCAATTTAAACTGACAAATGTCACTTTAAACTGACAGTTGTCACTTCGAACTGGCAATTGTCACTTCGAACTGACAATCTACACTTTGAACTGACAGTTGTCAATTTGAACTGGCATATGCCACTTGGAACTGACAATTATCACTTTGAACTGGCAATTATCTCTTTGAACTGGCAATTGTCGCTTTGAAGTTACAATTCTCACTTTGATCTGGCAATTATTACTCCGAAGTAGCAATTGCCACTTTGAGCTGGCAGAGAAATTGTTATATTATTATTCTTCATAACTTGGAAATTATATAAATTTAACCAAAATTAAATCTATTGTAGTTTAGATGAGCTTTGAATGAATACTTACTTCTTTCATAAACTGAGAAAATTGCTCAAAGAGGACATTAATAGGGCACCTTACGAATGGTGTTCAAAACACAATTCACAATTAACAATAACAATTTGTTTTTGTGCACACATAAACTAGATATGATTCAATACTTTCATGAGAAAGGACAATCCTACTTTTTAAAAAATGGCGGAGTTAAGAGTTTTTCAAAAAATTGCAAAATTTTCCGGATTTTCTAGTTTTTCTCCATTGCTAATGATCCGACCATCTCGCAAAATATCCCATTTTGTTCGTATTTCAATTACCCACAATTCTTTTCATTGGAGCAACCAGATTGCTCTATTAGTTTTCATTTCATAAGCAAAACAATTTTAAAATACACATTTTTTGTTATTTTAATGTTTATAATAAATTAATAAATGACAGTTGCGAGTAGAAAACAACAGAATATAACTACGGACTGTCTTCTTAATTTTTTGCTGTGTTGATTGGTGTATTACGTTTTCCTTTACTTATGGAGGAGACAATAATAAAGAAATTAATCGATATCGTGTGGAAATAGCACTTGCTCTGACATTTGAAAATTATATTTTATATGTTAGAATGAATTGTTACCAGCATGTATATAATAACCCTAATCACCATATTTTCCCAGACAATTTGCACATTTATACCCGTTTGAAAACAATTCCGAACTCTGCCGTGGCAATCAGTTAACACTACCGACAGCACATTTTTCAGTCAGTACCATTATTAGCTATTCCAATAGCTTTGGTTCGTGTCTGATTTGTAGTTATTACTGTAATGAGAATTCCTACTATATTATTACGGACTATCTTCAACAGTTTATCACGTACAATTGAATTAGCTCCCAATTGATTTTTGCCGTACAAAAATGATGGGATTTATTTAAAAAAAAACTCCATTCAATGAACGCTTATGCTGATGGAAAGTGTACGAGGGCAAGTATGAAAGAACCACGCACAAATGTAATGGCAAATATTTTTTTCGAAGAAGTAGCTAAAATTTTTTCATGACCCAGTAAAAAAGATGAGGTGAAAAATAATTCAAGAAATTCCAATATTTACCTCATTCTAGGATTTCACTGTTATTGAATACAATGATAATGAAACTTTAGCATTGACTTATTATCAGAAATGTAAATGTATATTTCGAAACATTTGCAAAATAACTCAACAGTGTGATCATTTTCGATACGTATACACTGGTAAAAAAAATCAAAAACTTTTGAAATATAATTCATAATAAACGTACCATTATCGACAAGCTGATTTTCATAAGCTGAGTCACGCTATCAGAGACGTTAATTGGAAATCGGTGTCAGATGACCAAGATGTGACAAAAGTTATTTCTATGATGTAAGGGATGATATTGTATCAAAGTGTGTTTTATAATGTACTGCAAATAAGAATACTAATTCATATCCAATCTGGTATACTGAAGGAATAGAGAGTTTGTTGAAAGAAAAGGAAAATGAAATTAAAGTTGCTATCAGATATTTACAACAGAAAGTTCATAGAGTCAAGAAGTAAAATAAAAATTATGATCATAAGGGCCCGTTTTTCCTGTTCGAATTAACCTCCAGATAACTAACTAATAGTTTAGAATGTGATCCTTCAAACGTCATTCAAAGAATGTCGTTCACTATATAAACTATTAGTTAGTTATCTGGAGGTTAACTCGAACATAAAAAACGGGCTCTAAGTGATGAAGATGAAAAATAAAATAAAATGTTGAGGAGTGCATAAACAATGATGGTTATGAGTTTTGGCGTTTCGGGACTTCCAAAAAGAAAAGCAACACCAACATAAGTGGTTTTGTTTACAACAATGAACCAGTGGTAGACGAATAAACGGCGGGAGTATTTGCATATAACACAAATTTCATAAAAAATTAACCAAAGTTTTGTAATGAAATAACTTTCACCATTCATTCAATAAATGAATCTGATTTTTTCACGTGCTAGGAATGGCACGTGGAAAGGTAAGACCTCGTTAACCCTTAGCTCGCACAAGTTTCGACTTCTGAGGGCTACCTTTCGTGAGGGGACGACAGCTGATTAACGGAAAAAACAGTATTGAACAACAATTTTTAAACCAATTTCCACGTTGCAGTAAAAAAACTCGAACCTAAAAAATCAGAAGGTACAGATGGTATACCTCTTCCTAAGATATGAAACAACTGCAGCGAATGGGTGAGAGTCCCACTGGCCCATAGTTTTAATATAATTATTGTAAATAATTTACTTCCATCAATGTGGAAAACTCCATAACCATTACTTTGCATAAATCTGGAAACAAAACGAGTGTAAAGAACTATAGGGTTATCTATCTCAATAATGTGCTCACCAGAAAAATTATTTCAACACGGTGGATGGTAGCTCAGTGGTTCAATGCATTGGACATATTATTGATGCGTTGCCCTTGAATCTTCTGCTTTCATCTGAATTGGTTTGAATCCGGGGTATGAGGAAATTTTTCTTAAGTACATCGGTATCGATAGGCGACCTCATTCCTTGTTGTGAAGCAAGTGTGATATGAGTTGCCTACATGCCAATCCGCCAATCCCGACGTCTGGTGTTTGCTTGAAGTGTGCAACCGACCACCCGGTGTGTTGCTGTACGTTTTTCGGGTTTTCCTGCAGCTGAAAAGTGAATACGCCACCAAAAAAAGTCGCCCCGGAGCGCAACGGCACATAATGATAATAGTTGTCCTTTGCCCGCACAGGCTATGCCTTTGAGTACACTCTTCGAGTGTTTTTGAGGGAGTATTATTATTACTATTTTATTTTCAACAAACTCAGTAATTATACTAACAAATACATAGTACTGGAACAGCACGGTTTCAAATCACAACCAGACGTGGTGTTCACAGATTTTCATAAAGCATTTGACCAGGTTCGTCACGATATTGTCCTATAAAATATAAGCAGATATGGAGTGTCTGAATTTTTTTTTATTGATTAAAAATTATTCACAAAATACATATTTCATTGTCGGGCACAATCTTGGGGCAACGTACATCACAGTTCTCCTTTTCCATCATTATTAGCAGAAATGTGAGGTCTGCCAATAAGATTTTAGGATTTGTAATCAGACAGACGTCATGTTCTTCCAATATAAATACGATCATGTCACTGCATTATTCCTTAGTCAGACCAAAACTAAAATTTGCTTCTATTATTTGGTTTGGAGCATATCAATCACATTTGTTCGAAATGAAAAAAATCCAGAATAAACTTCTGATATAATACCATCAGAGCTTCTCAGTTGAGATCCGTATTTAAGATACTTACTGTCCATGGATCAAAGGAGAAACTCAACCTCTACGATGTTTTTGCACAAAATTATTAATAACAAAGTGGATTATCCAGAAATACTCAACATGATTCCCTTCAATGTACCTCCACGTCGAACAAGATCCTTCCTCATGTTCAATGTTTCAGAAGTAGGTAAAACAACGAGGGCACCGCTGGTATCTGTTCTGAAATTGAAACTAGCCAACAATTTCAATATTACGAAAAATGTTTTTATACCACTTCTACTTGTAACCAACGTTACTGCAGTTTCGTCCTACAATACGATTGTATTGTTTGATAATGTCCATATAGGACCATATAGAACATGAATTTCCACAAAATAAACAAGTCGTCAATCAAAGAAGTATATCGGGTGATGCAAATACAGTTCGGGTTAGGTCAGAATTGAACGGGATAATTTTGCATGAGCTTATTATAGTCTGAGGATATTGTTGGACGGAGGAGTATTGGCAGGATATTTTTGACAGGATATTTTCGGACGGGATATTCAGTCGTGCTACCCTTCCGTCGGGTAAGCAATGTTCGATGAACGGTTCGTCGTGGATATATTGTCAATACTGCTGATAGATCCGAATGAAGTTACCGATACTTTTTTATATTCCCTCGTAGCATCATCGAGTTTATTGTGGAAACTATAAATCTATTAACCATCACGCATTGCGCATCATATTCTCCGTTGCGAGCATTATTATTTAGAGCGATATCTGATTGAAATAGCTCGTAAACCAAGCGACGACCCTGAATCAACCAGATTGTTAGGAGCGAATTGTAGGATTTTATATCTGCAGGCTCCATAGGGAAATCAGGAAATTCAAATGTAAATCGTCGAAATGAGTCGATGAATATATACAATTGTATACGATCACTTGAGAAAGAAGAAGAGGTACAATTGTTACGGTTCGAAATCAAATTTTAACATCTGTTTGCAGATGAGACTATTGTCTTACCTTATATTGTGTAAAATCCGGAAATCTTGCCATGGATTCTACATTCTATTTTAATGAACATACGCCTATGGTATGGTATAAATTTGACCACTGATTCTCTTTCTGTTTATTGTAACTAGTAGGTACCTTGGATTGTGTATGTGTTCTGGGAATTTTCTATTTTAATCATCTTATCATATTGGATTTCATCTTTTAATTGTTTGAGTGAAATCTTTTCGTACTTTATATTGTTTTTCAGCTGGATAACTTTCAAACTGTTATTAGGTATTTGAGGTTATCATTTCTGACAGTAGTCAATTTGAAAGAATTGTTTGTGTCAGTAGTTCATTTCAATACTTGAGAGTTTATTCGTGAAGTAGACGTTTAATGGAATTGATCACTCTTGCGCTTTAGTGACGTCATTGATTTGTTTGTTGGTCGGACAACATTATTTGCACGGAGGGTGACTTATAGTTGATTTGATTTTGATCCTAGTATCTCTTCTGACTTTTACTAACTATTACACTAACTATGTTGTTAAATATTCGTTTCCAATAATAGTTGCTGAAAATCAGTTCTGTACGATAAGATGTCATTTGACACTATCTGTGACAGATTTGTGGACTTGTGTAGTCATTTTGGTATTTGATATATTACCGAGAGTACGTGTAATGGGGATTTAACGTTAGTGTCACACACCGCCATTTTGGAAGCCCCGAGTCCAAGTTATTAAAATTTTGTTGCTGCCATTCATTCTTTTCTTTGGAGTGATACTTCCATTTCACCTGATAAACCGTGATACCACGATTAGTAAGAATCCACCCACGAAGACGAAAGTTGGATCTTCAGTTGTACCAAGACCATAGGTACGCTGAGCCACAGGGGAACAAGACATGACCCGTATTTTACCATCTTACCTTTCAAGCGATCTATTTCATCAACCTCAGGACAATGAAAGTCTTGGAGAGACAAGAGGTTCCGTTCACTAGTAGTCTGCAGTGGTGAACGAAACGAGAGACTGGAGTCTTTGAGATACCCATCCCTAGGTTGTTGACAAGAGGATGAAGGGATCAGCACGTTGTTAGTAGTTGCTGAGAGGGCGAAAGTGTTGGATCTTCCAGTTGAACCAATGCCATACATACCCTGAGCCACTTAGCAGGAGTAGAGACTAGTACGTGTAACTATAGCAATCTCACAGTTCAACTTTTCTACATAGGTATATTATCAAACTTTACAAAACCTCTCTTGGCCTGAGTTCTTTTCTATACCAACAAAAAGTTAAAAATCAGTAATTTTTATTTAATTATTGTCTCGGGATTTGAAAGTGCCAACTACATTTTTTTCCACTATTATCATCAACGTACCTTCATAATACTAAATATCATTCAGATGGCGCAGATTATATAATTATGTAAGAGTGAAAAATAAAAACATTTTAGTAATGTCTGAAAATTCGATGTAATAATGAAATATTGATGAAATTATTTTGGCATGCAATATACTATTCTTATTCCATCATTATTCACAATTCATACATTTCGTACAGGGTGATTTGAAAAATTGGTGAAATATATGGCAGGTTCTTTCGTACACATTCTGTATATTCAAGTGATTTTGTGGTAGTGGGTTTTACAAAATGGCCTTCTCAACTAAAATATGTTCAACTTCCGGTCTCTTTCCGTTATACCGGAAGTTGAGAACAACTTCCTTATTTCAAATAGAACAACCTGTATTTTGTTACATTTTTGAATTTCTCAGCACATTTTAGGCCCACTCTGTATAACAATGCCTATACCAAAATTTGTTAGTTTTCGAGATATTGATTTTTTTCTGAAAAAATCGACAGTTACAGCACCACTCCGAAAAAATCATAACTCATAACAGTGACAGTTGAAAATGTGAAACTTTCACGTCCAACGAATTTTCGACAATAATTTACAGGGTGGTCGAAATTTCCACCTAAAACATAACAACGAGAAAACTGATGAAACACGATTTTTTCAAATGGAAACCATTCACTATTCTATTATTTTTGGATACTACGAAAAAGAAGATATCAAGTTCATGAAGAATGTTCTATACCTAAAATATACCCCTGGCAATATATATATATATATATATATATATATATATATATATATATATATCCGATTTTGGGAAATATTTGAAATGTAAATCATTCGAAGCAATACCAAACCAAGAAAGCTTTGAAAACAAATGAACTAATTAATATTAACTCTGTCGTTGGTAAAAGGTAACCCAACATGAAAATGGATGGATTGAAATAAAATACTATCAGAGAGATGAATTATATCTTTGTTTATTGATAGCGATTAGAGTAATTTTATTTTGTTTATATTTATTAAGGTTAGATTTAACTTTAATTTTAGAATTTAACTTAATTTCATTGAATTCAAATAATATTGTGGATCATTTCAACAGATGTTCAAAGACATTGCCGTTTTGTTCTAAACAAGAATGTATTCTTTTCTGCATACCACTATTTGTGGCTTTCTGTATGGAGTCAGGAATCAAATTATTGAAACCTCTCAGAACCCTTCGTTTCATGATTTCTCTATCACTCACAGGATCCGCATAAACATTTTCTTTGATATATCCCCAGATGAAGAAGTCCACTGCCGTCAGGTTTGGAGGGCGAGGAGGAAATTTAAATGGCCCATTGTAGCAAAGCCACTGATCTTCGAACATCCCATACAACAATCCAGCAACGGTAGCAGTACTATGTGCAGGAGCTCCATCCATCTGATACTATAACTTGGAACGGTATTGTTCAGAAACATGCCTTATGGATTCACCAATCACATTCCTAATTATATGCGAATATCTATCGCTATTCAAATTCTCATCATAAAGATATAAACATAAAATTCCGTCTTCCTTTATAGCGCAAAAAACATTAAAACTCCATGAATCCCGGAAGTTGTGCTGGCGAACGAGCTTTGGATTTGCTGCTGCCCAAAAATGACTATTATGGCGGTTGGACATACCACTCTTGGCAAATTTTGCTTCATCTGTCCATATAATGTTCTTCATGAACTCAGAGTCCTCCAGTATCTTGATAAAAAACCATTCGCAGAATTCCACTCGAGCAGGTAAGTCGTGAGGTTTCAGATTTTGAACCTGATGATATTTAAAGGAACGCCACTTACGTTTGATTAAAATCCGGTTTATTGACGAACATGAAATTCTAAGTGACTTTTCTGCGTCTTTCAACGAATTTTCTGGATAGGCTGTGAAGTAAGCCAAAACAACAATTTCGATGTCCTCATTGTTTACGAGTGGTTTTTTTTGTTGATGACAGACAAAAAAGATCCGAAATCACGGCAGTTTCTTAGAAGTCTTCTCAGAATATTTTTATTGGGTCTGTGTAGATTTGGAAATCTTTCTGCATAAACACGACAAGTTCTGTCCATTATCGTATTGCATTCGCCATAAATGATTATTAAATTCAGGAAATCTTCATTAGAATACCCCAAACGAGACATTTTGCACACAAATAGAAAACTATGAAATACACGTCAATTATATCGCATCAAATTTTGACATATTTCTTGTAACTTCATTTGTTTTCAAAGCTTTCTTGGTTTGGTATTGCTTCGAATGATTTACATTTCAAATATTACCCAAAATCGGATATATCTTGCCAGGGGGGGATTTTAGGTATACGACATTCTTCATAAACTTGATATCTTTTTTTTTTCGTAGTATCCAAAAATAATAGAATAGTGTATGGTTTTCATTTGAAAAAATCGTGTTTCATCAGTTTTCTCGATGTTATGTTTTAGGTGGAAATTTCGACCACCCTGTAAATTATTTTCGAAAATTCGATGGATCTGTTCATGACTTGATGCTTAAGGTGTGATTCTGTGAAATTTCACATTTTCAACTGTTACTTTATATGAGTTATGATTTTTTCGGAGTGGTGCTGTAACTGTAAAATTTTTCAGAAAAAAATCAATCTCGAAAACTAACAAATTTGGGTATAGGCATTGCTATACAAAGTGGGCCTAAAATGTGCTGAGAAATTCAAAAATGAAATAAAATACAGGGTGTTCCATTTGAAATAAGGAAGTTGCCCTCAACTTCCGGTATAACGGAAAGAGACCGGAAGTTGGACATATTTTAGTTGAGAAGGCCATTTTGTAATACCCACTACCACAAAAATTCAAGTTTTTATTTTGAATCGTTTCCATATATTCCTAACGAACGCTCGTCGTAAAAGACCCTGTATATCTCCATGTATAGTAAATAATTGTTGAAATAATTTTGGCACAGCGTCAAATGTACCATCAACATACCACGTTTCACTTTCCTGCAATATTATAGTCAAATTTCTCTGGGTGGCGAACATTATGATTTTATTTTTTCATTCCCTATCATAAAACAAAAAACTGTCTCCTCGTTCTGTTGAGCAATATTTTTCAGGCAACACAATTTCCTCGCGTTTTTGTGGCATGTAGTTATCAGCTGTGCGAATTCTTCTGGTCGTGCGGCATAACTTATCAGCATTGGGTAATTTGGTAGCAGCAGGTAGTGTTACTTTGGAAATTATATTACTTACGATCATCGAAGGTGATTTCTGAGTAATAAGTGCCTTCTTTTATTTTGTTAACTGCAACTTTCGCTTCGATAGTTGCTATGTCTGGACTGTGATTATGGGATGTTTGTAATTTCACTTCAACTAGAATGAAATAATACTGGGCTAACCTGAAATTGAATATGTCAATTGCACTATGAACAAATTTCAACTAGCTACCTACCTGCAGAAGTTGCGCTTGTGGTGTGACATATTCCCTAAAGGATTGACTTCCATATAATATAAAACGCCATAAAACATTGTTTTCATTCTCACGATATAAGCAATAGATATATCCCTCGGTTATCAATTGTTTCATACACTTTTGACTCTTGGTAAAGGACCATGCAGCCTTATGCAGTCTTATGGAGAAATGTGCTTCGGTGAAATTTCATGAATTGTTAGCATATTATAGTTGACGACTTTCTCAACAATTGTGTCCATGGGCCCAACTCAATCCTATGACTAGTTTCAGAGATACTGGGTGTTGAAGTTGGAAAATAGCCATTTTTCAAAAGCATGTATTTCTTATTTTCTTCAATGTATCAAGAATGTTTTCCTGTTATAGTGTTTCAATGCCACTAGATATCAGTGCCTCATGAGAAAAAGTTTCATTTGCTACAGGGGTAATCAAATTCAAAACAATATTATCAGATCGCTGGAGCTCTAATAAATAAAATCCATTCCCCAATAACCATGCCTGGTACATTACAAACAGCGCAGGAAATATTAGATCAATTGGAAGAAGTTGATATTATGCAAACAAGAGTTCAAGCTGAAAACCTACATTTAAGGAATGGTCATTGGAATTTATTAAACCACTTGCACGCATCTGAATTTCCTTGTTTGGATTTACATTATTTGAAACAGCTGATGGAAATTAATCATGTTAACTTCGCAAAAAGTTATATTCACGACAAACTTTAAAGAGAAGAAACAAATATTCTTCAATTCGATGAAAAAGTGGAGGAGCCGAACATTTTACGAATGCGAGTTTAATCCAGGTTTCGTAATTCATGTAAATATATGTAGTAGATAGCTTTCACTGTTGAAGATAATATCGAAAATCAACCTTTGGAACTTCACTATTATTGTACTTGTAAGTCGGGAGCTGAAACTTTAGGTTCATGTGCTCATGTGGCCAGTGTTTTAAGTTATCTGGACTATACCAGATACGAACAGAATGTGATATATCCATCTACTCATCTCCTCAATGAAGTAACTGATGCAGCTGAATGGATGGTACCAGAAAACATATATCATAGTCGAGATACTGAGACCTTTAAATTCCTTCAGTTACTTCAGTTCGTTTGGACAGGTATATGTTCATTGTTTTTTCCGATATCAAGATTAGCTTGTATGTAATTCATTTGTTTTTAGGTATATGTCGATCATGGTATTACATAAACAACATCGAGAATACCGATATACATATATGAAGAAAATAATGATAGACTTGTCATCATAGTGTCGGGATAAAAAAACTAATAATAGCAAGTTGACAAAACTTCTACATCCAACCAACTAACTCAAAGTATGGGTACTATGAAAGTATCACAGAAATTCACTGAGGAAATATTTAATTACAGGGAGATTTCCAAAAAAAATCGAATCTCGGATTTTATTCCATACATATCTTTTGAATAACCCTGTATATGATATATATGTATATATATGTATATATATATATATATATATATATATATATATATTTCAAAATGACTCAATGTCACCTACTAACAAGCAGTATAAAGTAAATAAAATTTTATTAAATATAGGATACAGGGGTGTTTAACTTTCTGACTCGCCCTGTACAAAATGTTTGCATATGTAGCATATGTAGCAAATGAATCTTTTTCTCATCAGGGACTGATATTTAGTGGCATTTCACTATCGCAGAAAAAAATTCTTGATGTTTCGAAGAAAATAAGAAATACATGCTTTTAAAAAATGACTATTTTCCTTCTTCAACACCCTGTATCTCTGAAACTATTCGTAGGATTGATTGGCCCATGGACACTATTGTTCAGAAAGTCATCAACTACAATATGCTAACAATACATGAAATTTCAACGAAGCCCATTTCTCCATAAGCCGGCTGCCTGGTCCTTTGAGTGGGATTTTCAATATAATGTTCACTGCAAGGCAACTGTCCTAATGATTCCGTCCAATCTTTTTTGTATACAGTCACACCAACGAGACCCTTTTTTCATTGATCAGATACGATCCACTGCATAAATTTAAAGTATATAATATAAAGAGCCTGTGAGTGAGAGGAAATTACATGAGTGCAAATGATCTGAGAGGAAATTTTCTGAGTGCAAATAACTGAAGACCATGTTGTCCAAGGCGATATTGGGAGAAAAAAAATTATCGAGAGGATATTGTGCAGTAGTAAATGACCAGTTTTCACTGAAACAGTGTAGTCGTCATACTACACACCACCAGTGCTTTTATTATTTGATATTATATACGAGGATGTATTGGTATCTAGTTAGCCTAGACCATTTCCCTGCATAAACAAAATATTGCGTTACCATAGCAACGAACAATAACTTATTGGAAGTGTCAGTGTAAAGTTTGACGTCAAAAAAGTAAACCAGAGTTACGCAATAAATTAAAAGAAAAAATATGTCCACCGAAATTGTGAAAATCGAAAAATTGGAGTATCGAGCCATCATCAAGTACCTTTATTCAAAAGGGTTAAGAGGTAAGCAGATTTACGAAGATATGCTTAATACGTTTGGTGATCAATGTCCTTCGTATGCGACCGTGAAAAATTGGACTGCAAGCTTCAAAAGAGGTAAATTTTCCATTGAAGATGATGACCGATCGGGAAGGCCAGTTTCTGTGTCAGTCCCCCAAAAAAATATCGATGCAGTTCATGACATGATTTTAACAGACCGTCGAATTGGGCTAAAATGGATATCTGAAGCACTGAATATTTCATACGAACGCGTTCGTCATATAGTTCACGTCAATTTGGACATGAGAAAAATTGCTGCAAAATGGATCCCCAAATGTTTTAATGTTGACCAAAAGCGTGCAAGGGTAGTAGCATCGCGTTCGATCTGTGCTCGATTTTAAACGATGTAGACCTCTTAAACCGAATTGTTACTATGGATGAGACTTGGGCACATTTCTACGATCCAGAAACAAAGCAACAATCGATGGAATGGCGACACTCCGGTTCTCCAAGACCTAAGAAGTTTCGTGCCCAAAAATCTGCTTCAGTTTTTTGGGATTGCCATGGAATAATCATGATTGATTTTTTGAATAAGGGTAGAACAATAACTGGAGATTACTATTCGACATGACTGACCACTCTACGGGAAAAAATTAAAAAGAAAAGTCACGGAAAGCTATCCAAAGGTGTTTTGTTTTGCAGGACAACGCCCCTGCACACAAATGTCATGTTGCCACGCAAAAAAATCGTGATTTAGGGTTTGAATTACTAGAACACCCCCCTTATTCACTAGATTTGGCTCCGTTCGACTATCATGTTTGTCCTCAACTGAAAAAAAATTAAAAGGTCGTACATTTTCTTCCAACGAGGAGGTAATAAAAGCTGTGGAGGTCTGGTTTTCAGAGCAAGAAGAAACATTTTTTTTGAAAGTTCTAGAGACGTTGCAGGTTCGCTGTAATAGATGAATCCAATTAAGAGGAGAATATGTTGAGTAATAAAATATTTTGACATTCATATTTTGTTTGGTTCTATAGTAGGCTAAAAATTTTTCAACATATCCTCGTATATTATAAATTTTATTTAGGAATTTCCTTGGAGATCTGGAGCAGTCTGTGTTTTGAGCTGGCTTCTTCAACTCACTGACGCGGTATAAATTTTAGAAAGAACCCATGGCATCCGAATTGAGTTAGTAGGTGACTGCTATGTTTCCATTTGCTTTCTAGTGGTCTTTATCATCATCATTATTATTATTATTATACTTCTTTTTTCTATAAAAGAATGTAGCACATTATGTGAACCGCCAAACTTGGGGCCAATTTATGCATCATATCATAATCCTAATCACAATCACTGTTTCAATCATAAAATGAAATTAAAACTACATTTCAGTAGGGGCATTTTTGTAATTTCTTTGGATTCAGTTCCAATTATAATCATAAGAATTTGACCTTCAAAGTTGGCAATTTCCAATTTTTATAATTATGATTAGGACGACATGCACAACGCGCATGCGCATAGATACCTATTTCATAAATGATATGAATAATAATTTTTTTTTGACTTGGTATCCTTGTTATATTTCATTGTGTTTCGGAAAAAAACGAGCCAGGAAGACGGTACTTTTATTGGAATGATTGAAAAATGTGTCCTCCTTTGGGATAAAAATACACTAATTACAGTGTTGCTATCTATCAATTTTTTATTTTCGAACTAGTGACTGTGATGCATGAATATAAAAAAGTCTTAAGACAATGACTAAGACTAGGACTGTGGTAGTGAATAAGACTATGATAATGATATGTTGCATAAATTGGCCCTTATGTAGTCTTAAAAGTTTTTCAGTTGTAATACCACATGGGAGTGAGAATAAAGTGAAAATAATTCGACAGATTTTTTCGAAAACTTGTTGCCAGGCAATAGACATGAGAACCCGAAGGGCTCGAGTGGCTATTGCCAAATGGCAACAAGTTTGAGAAAAAATGTGGAGAATTATTTTCTACTTTATCGAACTCTCTTGTGGTATTCGATATATTATTTTTTGATGCCCCAGTCATAGACACATTCTCTATAAGTATAACATTTTTATTCATTACTGTTATCTAAATTGATTTTTCAATTTGCATGCAAACTGATGTCAGTCGTCAAATCAAAAGTATCAGTTGTTGTCACACAATAAAAACAAAATACCACGAATATTCCCGAGGCAATAATCTAAGTAGAAAATTCCCACTATAATAATGTTGTGATTGGTTTGAAAGTACATCATAGCTTCAAATTGATGGTTTTTATTGGTTGCAAGATATGTCGAAAAATAATCACGAAAATTAATGTTACTAAAAGAAACATACAAAATGATAAGAGTATACGGCTAAATTACATCTTGAATAAATACATATCAAGAAAAATAACCAGTGTCATTAATAATAAATAGAATCAGTTCGTGGCAAATCAGAGAAACAATCCAATAATTATTTCGCTATTTGTGAATGACTCCATCACCATTAATTACCAAAATGTCGCCGTATTTAAATGGAAGTCTTGGTTTGAATGGCAACTCTCTTGTTTTCTACCAAAGTCTAGTAGCGTAGAGGTAATGCACTATATAGACTTGACATCGAGAGGTCTCAGGTTCAAATCCTGGTTGGTCTCTGTTTTAATTCGTTTTCATTCCTTCTTCTACTGTCTGAGTCACGTACCATATACAGAGTGACCCATTCTAGATGGAAGCATCCTTATAAAATCTATTCTTTTCAATCGATTTGAATGATTGTTTTTTTTTGTTAGGTACACTAGTACACCGAATTACATGAATTAGTATTAATTTTCAGTGCCAGATATTATTATCCGTTTCGTATGCGGTGGGAAGCTATTTTCCCACCATGAAAAATTTGTTCTATGGGAAAAGAGACTAATAGTTTCGAACGGTATTGGTGTCGCCATCTGTTTATATGATCGTGATCATTGCCTCTTAAGTTTGTCTAAAACTTGTTGAAATTTGTGGAGTCTATAATTTTTTGAGCAGAGCTGGTAATCTCAAAAATGCCGTTTTTTCAAAAACACACACACAATATTCAATTAGGCATTGAAATATAAGAAAAATATCGGTTGGTTTGGAAATCCTTACAATCTTTTATATGGATACATCTTGGTGCAAGTTACCATGATCACATAATCCAATGGAAATGAGTCATCAAAAACTAAATTTTCTCACTCTCATTATCTGGAAAAATTCTAGCTGACCTAGTACTCGACATGTTCCTTGAATAGTTATTAATCTTTTATGAAATAACACATCATATGTGATTCATATGATTTGTAAAAGAAGGAATAGAAACATGAAATGAATGCATGATAGTATATCATTTTGTAAAATACCGTTTGAACATTTAAATAAATGTTGGATGCGCTCCAGTTGCTCCACTAAAATTAGACGTTCCTCAAGAAAATATCGTTTGTAGTAACGAATTGTCATATTCATTCGACAGTTACATTTTCTATAATGCGTTCTATTAAGCAATGTTACAATAGTTAATGAAACCGCAGGGTGCATTTAAATGATTTTCGAACTGACTGAAATCATGAAATCGATGGATTTTGTTGCTAGTTTTTCAGTTCGTTTCATATTAATCATAGGCATATATTATGTCAAATTGAACACTTATGAGCGGAGATGTACAATATCCATATAGTTATAAGATGTTATATAAAATAATAATAGAAATTCTCCCTCATAAACACTCGTAGCGTATGCGGGTAGATGACGGTTATTATTGGCGACTTACTGATTTTTGCTGTCGCTCTCACTTGTCAGCTGTAGGAAAACTCGAAAAACCTACACCGACGAAAGTCTGTTGAAAGTCGAATAACCGCATCGATACGGATATATCTGAGAAAACATTTCTCTGTACCGGGTCTCAAACCAACGTTCAATGCTAGCTGAAATTCAAGCGACCAACAGCTACTTCTCATTTCTAATTCAAAGAAATCAAGAAAGTGTACAAGAAAACATCCGTGGAAGAGTGAACTCGAAATAGGATAAAGCCACTTTTTTATTAATATAACATCCAAAGGATGCCCAAAGGGAGTTGCATTCTCACTGAACTTGGCGTGTCAAGACTCGGGTTCGATAACATCCTCTGGGATATGAAGAAAATGAGATTTCAATCAATAACCAATCCAGATTCCCCCAAAAGTACTCGTGCGTGTCTCTAAATAAATTTAAGACTGAACTAGATACACAATCAATAACATTCAACTTCTTTCTACGCATATTGCATATTTCTCAATAATTCCATATTTTGCTCATTGCATTTTCTATTTCGCAGAATGCAACAGGTAACAGCGAAAATTACTTTTTCTAAGAAATGGAAAATTAAAGTTTTAAAAATAATGCGTAGCTCTTGGTAAATATTTTCTATTAAGTTCTGATTCCTTGAATATTCCACTCATGTTTCTTGGACTAAATGAGTTCCCATAAAGTCGGCAAATTATTTAAATTCCAATATAATGAAATTTTCATTTGATTTCACACTTTTCAATAGCCGACAGTCATCTGATGAATAAATCAATCGTTATGGGAATTTAAATTATCAGATTTGCATTTGTACACTACATCACAGTATTTTGATTGTATATTTTGCGAAAACATTACAAATATTTTAATGGCTTATTTCAATTCGTACATTTTTTAGTGTCAGAGATGTATTGAAATACAAAGTGGCCCACGAAAAGTATTTGTGGTATGATTTTGAAATTTTCAACAAAAGGGAGCCTTGTGCATTTTTAATACGGAAGGAATTTATTTCAGCCTCATATTTCCGGTAACGTAACATCAATTTCAGATTGTTCAATGAGCAACTGAATTATACCTCATTTACCAGATATTCAGGACAACAAAGATAATAAACATGGTTTGGAACAAATATCCTATCTAGCCCAACAACTAACAGACATACTTGTGATGAACTGTAAATCAATATTAATTGAGTCGCTGTTACCAAATATAAAATTTTCTAGTTTATCATTCCGCAATTGTGGAATCTTCTTTGTAGATGCTATTGAATCATTTATGATGAATTCGGACTTGTCATACTGTCTTTCCAGCCTATCCATTATTTCATCACTTCATAGGTTCTAGGTAAAATTTACTAATGCTTGTTATATTTTCAACAGTAATACCAGAATGAAAGTACTAAGTGTGACGCAGCATTGAAATGGTAATTCCATAAGGAATTCAGACATGTGAGTGTTCGCTACCTAACTTTCCATTTTGGCGCCCTCTTGCGGGAAAAAACAATTATTCCAACTTTTGATATTTGATTTGAAAGCTAATGTGAACAGTTCACGACAACAACAAAAATTGCAAAAATTAACATTACATGAACTTACAAATTGAACAATTTTGCATAAATTGCCCAAAAACGGCAGACAGCGTTTCGAAACTATCTTATACTCATGTATACTTTGAGCATGTGTCATTAATCATTGCAGTTTGGAATAATTGGTTTCGAATTCATGCAAGGTTTTTAAATTTTTAAGTTTATGCAGTGTCCATTTTTTTATTTTTCAAAAAATTTTATTCAACTTGCCCTGTTAGTAAGCATGTATATATGTGTAGGATAAATCATGCAGCTGACTTTTGGCTCACTTCTAGTTGTCCGATCAACTTGAACTTTGGTAGGTATTCATAATTGCGATGACAATAATGCATTATGGAATTTTTGTTGAAAAAAAAACAACAAAATGATAGGGTAAATAAGATTTGTAATTATGGTCCGATTTGATTCAAATTTGGATTGTGGGGGTTTTGAAAGAGATTTTCAGCATGAGTAAAAGGAATTGAATGAAATTGATTAAAAAGCTTTTATACAAATGAGGAGAAAATAAAAAAAAATGTTTTTTTTAGATGTGTGACGTAGATTTTTCTGTGTGTAACAGATTTAAAAGCTTGCCACGAGTACAAAATAGGTATTCTTGCACAGTAAAATGTTTATTCTATATGCCAATTTTCAATCGAATCGAACCACAATTTCAAATTTCGTCCATCCTTTTGGTTTTTTGCTTTGACAAAAAATCATAATTTCCGACACTGAAAATCCCCACGTACTAATTTTTATACGAATCGTGCCATAGTTGCAAATTTTGTCCGCCATCTTGAAGTCACCATCTTGTTTTTAAGCACTGACAAACAAATCATAATTGTCGGCCCTAAAAACCACCATATATCAATTTTGAATCGAATCGGACCATAATTGCAAATCTTGTCCGCTATTTTGGAGTCGCCTTTTTTTTTTTTTCTTTTACAAAACTTCCATAATGCATTGATGCCGAATTTATGTCAAATAAGCTTGCAAATTAAGGATCATAATTTGGAATACGGAACAGTTGTTTTTCCCGCAAGAGGGTGCCAAAATAAAAAGTTGGGTAGCAAAAATTGACATGGCTGAATTCTTTATGAAATAACCCACTAAGCAAAGTAACATTCATTCAATATTTCAGTAACCTTTCATGGTAATGTGTAATGTTACATCAGAGTTTTCTGCTACCTTACTGCAAAGCTTCAGCAACTACTGAAACGGACGTTCAGCAATATTACAAATGGTATATGCCATTATCAATTATTCCAGCAAGGTTTCTGCAACATTGCATATAATATACAGGAAAATTGCAAATGTAATATTGAAAATAACGTCTTATGACAATGTTGCAGCAACTACTGATATGGATTGATGGATATAATCTTTCATAATTAGTAATTGCAGCAAGGTTACCGCAACATAGAATATAAATTAGTGGAAAATATCATCTTCAATATTTTTATATAGCAGCAACTTACCACCAATCTTGTCTATTCCTTTCCATAACATAACAGTAAGATTTCATAAATTACGTTCCAGTAGGTTTGTTTCCTACTGAAGAATTTTTGGATTTTCACTACTTGCTACCAATATTGATAGAAAATGAATACAATACAATCATTCAGTATTGATGTGTCCTCTATGGAAATCAAATTCACATCATTTTCTAGTTTTTAGAAACAAGCAGTGACAACCCAAAGAATCTTCTGAAATGATACCTATCAATTTGAATGTCCAATTAAATCTTGGAGATCAAAAAGTCAAAGATTTGATATTGAAACCTTTAATAAAAATATCACAAAAAAACAAATAAGTACTCATATTGAAATGTCATATTTGAAATAAAAATCTGTTTGGCCTTATCAGGTACCTGAAACACAACAATCATTGAATTGAATGTGTAGCTTAAATATCGACATCTCGATCTACTACCTAACCCTACAAGTAACGTGTTTTTGCGAATTGTAGCCAAGCCATCACATTTATTTGACATGCATCATCTCTGATGCATGGAGATGAATTTCTCACTGCATCTGGAACAAAAATATTATTAATAAATATATAATTAGTCAACTCAACAAAATTATGGTCTTATTTCAATATAGAATGTACAATTGAACTTGTCCTTGATTATGACACTATTGTGCTTACATATTTGCTTTATATTCAAATTGAACTGACTCGAATTTTAAAATTTGTTTAGATTTCAATTCTTTGATTCTGAAATTGTCTTTTTTGTTGATCCAATTGCAAAACATGGCACAATGATTTGTTAAAAAACGTTCAAGACTTGTTCCAACTCAAAACTTTTCATTCAAGCCACCAATATATTGAAAAACCTGCAACTAAAATCGAGATGTAAAAGTATTCCACAACATTTACAAATACAGTACCTTTCGAATTGACACCACTACCAGATTTATTCGCAATATGAGAAGAAAAAAACAATCCCCTAATAAACGCAGAACGAGCATACCAGACCATCCTAACCTAAAATAATATTTGATGTATCGCCTTACCTTACATGAAGATGCCTTAAACTTATTAGCATTATCCATTATGCTGCTTCAACACTCAGTGAACTCTTAATCAAAAAACAAAATTGCAGAAGAATATGTACTTTACTTAGGTACCTAGGTTAAGAACGAATGAAAGTATCCAAAACGAAACTAACGCAAAGGCACGACACACAACAACAATATAATTTACAATATCAAAATGGCGTGAAGCGCGTGCTTGTCTGGGATCTGGGTTACTGGGTCGCCCCGTTAGGTGGCATCTCATCAAGACCGGGAAATTCAAAACTGGTTGGATTCCTGACAAATGAAATATTATTTCAAGTTTCTTCATACTTACCATTTAAAATTGTTCTAGCGTATCATTTTGTATATTTCTGCGATGATGCAATCGAAAATTGAAAGTGTATTGTGTTTTCTAAATACTGTCAATATTGTTTGTAGTTAGCTTATGTATGGTTGTAAAAATAATGGAATTTCAAACTCAGCGCAACATTGCGATTTGAATTTGTTCGATAGTTCCAAATGTAACTTGCACTCACATTGTTCGTAGATAGTTTCTGTATTGTTGCAATTACAATACACTTTCATGGATCATGTAACATTGCACTTGAAACTCAATCAATAGCTTGCTTTATAACTTACAAACAACTTGTCTGTAGTTCATTCTGTTATGTTAAAAACTTAAATATAGCATTGAGCTTTATGCAATATTATGTTTTCATTTTACGATGGCAAGCCATACATAATATTGTGGCAATGTTTTGTAACATTATATGTGTTATATTTGAACTTTCAAATATATCTTTTTAAAAAACACAAATACTTTAAAAACTTTATTACAAAATAAACACAACTACTTGGTTGGAATATCAAAATCAACTAACTAACTTTTGACCTCGCAGGGTCTATTTATGTATTCCAAGTAGCTTCATCAGCAGCAGACTTAAAATAACAAAGAGTATCTGTTCTGCTGATTCTACGTCTTGGATTTATGGGAAGCCGTTATCTCAAGGTGACCCGATAAGGGACTGCGTAGATTAAGGCATAATTACAATATAACAACTCCCCTTTTCAAAGAAAAGTTGGTGCTTTGCAGCAACTTTTATCAAGCAATAGATTTATCAAAACTAGAGGTTAATTCGACATCTTCTTCAATTGGTTCTCCTATTCGGACGCTGGGTCTTCTTCTAGGGATGAATCTTGAAAGGGTTCTGAGGGATGTTCTTGGTGGTCTTGGTGGATGATCGTCGGTTGACGAGGTGATTCCAATTCTAATTCCTTTCCTTCGGCGACATTTAATGAAGGTATAAAAAATAATCACTAAGACAATAAGGGCGATCGTGAAATACGTAAACCAGGAAATATGTTTGTTTACGAAGGGTTCATTGATCAATTTATCCAAATCGTCAGAGTATTGGTTCAGTTTATGTTCAGCAATACTAAGGTCCTCGGTATTTAGTTTACTGAGTTTAAGCGGCTTGAGTTCCGGGAGTTTTGATTTCTCCGGTAGGTGCTCACAACACTGATATGGAATTTGAACTGCATGATTTTTATACGTGATGTTTTTGAGTTCGTCGAGAAAGTATTTCGAATAAACTCTGGTATTTCCAATATAAGCATTGCACTCAGGCTGAAGTTTTAGGAGAGAGTTGGATTCTATGATTTTTGTAATCACTTCTCTGTTGACACATTTGATCGTGACTGGTAGCGGATCAGATATAGAAATCAACCATAAATTTTGGGAGATTTCCTGAACATTGTAGTCCTTTGCGTAAATCAATGTTGATTGACAGGATTCTGGGATTTTCAAAACTTGTTTGAGAAGTTGGGCTTCACAAATGGCGTTATTGTCGATTGGGTACGGAAGCACTTCGGAACAGATTCGCTCGTCGCGTTGGATCACTTTACAATTTTCTAAATTCCGAAGGGAAATGTACAACATTGAATCATCGTCACGCGCAATGAATTTTTGAAAAGCTAATAAAATATGATGAAGTCCTGTTCGAGTATCCAAAATCGGTATTGGGTACAAGTGATGAAGGGTATATGTTTCATGTTCCACGAGTGGAATTTTCAAAACAAATACTACTTTATGATCTGTTTGAAATGCCTGCAATTCAATAAGTTCAAAATATTGAGCAATATATCCAAGATTTGTTGGTAAAGGCAATTTGTTTTTGCTGAGTGTTTGCGATATTTCCCGAAGGGAAAATGCCAAGTCTCTTGAGGTTATAATTGAATTATGAATAATTTTTAGGCGAGCGAAAGTGATCGCATTTGTAATATCATCAATGGCATTTTCAAGGAACAAATAACTTTCCATGAGTGATTCACATATTTCGAGGGCTTTTACTTGTGCTTCATAGAATGCCAAGGTATCTGACATATCCATTAGGGTTTTTTCAATTTCTTTGATATCCTGGTTGAATGTTTCTTCATCAACCTGTAATTTTTGAATAGTTGAGTTGAAACTCTTGATAACGGAGGTGGTAACCGAAATTTGGTTTTTCAAAAGGTTTTCAATTTGATGTTCATCTTGACTGATTTTATTTATGCAATCTGTGAAGTATTCACCATCAGATGCATCAAGATTTCCTGTGATGGCTTTCCAAAATGTGCCAACACCATTTATTAGGCCACGTTTGGTCCTTTTTTCGAAACTTCCAGTATCAGCGAAGATTTCTCTATATTTTAGTCGTAATGAATCTGATATTTGACTAAGGAGGCTGATATGTGTCTTTACTTGAGCTTTAAATGATATTATACTGGGTTCATCCTTTTCGAGGAAATATATCAAATTTTCTAAAATTTTATCGTTATTGTCTAAAGCTTCTTTGATAGATGATAAGTCTTTGTAAACCAAAAGGGTCCATTTTTCATTGGATATTTTGAGGGTTCCTTCTTCATGGAAGAAAACTCCTATTGAGCTATTAACTTGTTCAATGGTGTATTGGGAATTGGCTGTTGATGACAGCAGGAGTGTCCTGAAAGAAATTAATCTTCGTGAAAGGGTTTCAGTCTATCAAAATTGACTTTAGTTTTATTTTTAGTTTTCCAATTTACTAACATTGCGGAATTTGGGTAGATTTCTATGATTTCGAAAGGTCCATTAAATTTATTTTCAAGTTTATTTGAAATTTGGGACTCTTTTACATAAACTTTGTCTCCTACTTTGTAATCGGGGACAGTTTCGGAAACCGTTCGGTCAAATCTAATTTTTGCTTTTTCTTTCTGTCTATCTGTCTTGGCTCTAGCAGCTTTATAATAGAATGACATTTTATTATTTAGGTCCCTAACATATTTTGAGATGAGTTCTTTTTGATTGTAGACCGTCTCTGCAGGTCTGCTAGCTGTATGTCCAAATACTAACTCTTGAGGGGTAAAACCGTGTGTTTTATTTTTTGTATTATTATAACATATGACAGCATAAGGTAAAACATTCAATGGGTGTTCGTCGGGATTTTCTGCTTTATGAGCACGCATCATTTCGGCGAATGTCGCGTGGAATCGTTCTATAGATCCATTAGACTGGGGGTGGTTAACACTAGAGTATGTTATTTTAATATCATATAAGGTACAAAGGTCTTTCATAATTTGACTAGTGAATTCACGACCGAAGTCGCAATGAATTCTCAAAGGTACACCAAAATGTTGGAAGTAAATAAGTAGGGTGTTTACAACAGATCTTGTAGTTTTATCTTCCAAAGAATAAGCTTGAGTAAACTTAGTTAACTCGTCTCTTACTGTCAGTACGTAGTATTTAGTTGGAACTTCAAAAATGTCAACGTTAATACGTTCGAAACAAGTTTTTGGAGTTTCAGTGATGACAAGGGGTGTACTGAGGTTTTTTCGGCAAATTTTGACTTTTTGACAAATTTCGCATTTCTTAACGAAATTTTCAACGTCTTTCACAAGTCCTTGCCAATTATATTTTTCTCTAACTCGCCTAACCGTTTCATTGATGCCACGGTGTAAGTTGGTTTTTCCTAGATGACTCTGATCTAAGATTATAGGGATCTGGTCTGCATCAGGGGTTGTTGTTATGTTTTGACAGACTTTCAACTTTATGTCTTTATCTGCAAATATAAATGAGAATATTTCCAATATAGGTAATTCCAGATTATTCTCAATTGAATATACTTCTTGGGAATTGAATTCATCTTGGGATGAATAAATGATGTAAAATAAAGTTTGTACGACAGTTGTAGGGTCATACGGAAGAGGGACGATGAAGTATTTTCTATTTTTGACCGATTTACTGGCAAGTATATTAACTTTATCATGATGAAAATCGGGATGTTCTCCGAAAAAATCTTCAATGATTTCATAATGCATTGCGTCTAGTTTATTTTGCCAAAAAAAACTAACAATATTTTTATGATGTTTATCAAGTAGTTGAGAATTGTCGAATTCTACTTTGGAATAATCGATCAACGATTTAGTTTTATAAAGGTTCATGAAGTTTTCGTATTCTTCTTGAATAGTTTCCACGGGGATTTCAGGTTTTTCTACAGGGTTTTCTCCTTCATTTTCTTCTTGACTTTCCTTTTGACTTTCGTCTTGTTTTTCTTCAGGTTCGCTTTCAGTTTCTTCAGGGTTATCTAGTTTCTCACTTTCGTCAGTGTTGGATGTGAGAACAGAAATTTTCTTTTGAAAATTTGCACATTCCTTGAAGTGGTTGACTTTAATGCGGGATAGAGCATCGGCATTTTTATTTATTTTGCCGGGTTTGTATTCTATCTCGTAATCATATTCTTCAAGTTTAAGTCGCCAACGTGCCAATCTACTTCCGGGGTCTTTTATTGAAAAGAGCCAGGTGAGAGGTCTATGGTCAGTGACAAGTTTAAACTTTCTTCCAAAAAGGTAAGGGCGAAAATGTTTTACTGCCCAAACAATGGCAAGAAGTTCTCTTTCAATTGTAGAGTACTTCGACTCAGCGTTACAGAGGGTTCTGGACGCATAGGCTATTGGGAGATCTTTGCCAATAGGTCCCTGAGACAAAATTCCTCCAATAGCAAAGGCACTCGCGTCAGTTGTCAATAAAAATGGTTCTTCGAAGTTCGGGTAGATGAGAATTGGGCTAGATGTAAGCGCATTCCTTAATTCATCAAATGATCGTTTGCATTCAGTGTCAAAATTGAAAGGGGTGTCTTTTTGTAATAATCGTGTAAGGGGTTTTGAAGTTTTGGCAAAGTTATATATGAACCGTCGGTAATAACCGGCTAAACCTAAAAAGGATTTAATTTCTTTTTGGTTTTTTGGTTCGGGAAAATTTTGAATGCATTCTATCTTTGAAGGGTTTGGTCTAACTCCGTCCTGGGTGATCACATGTCCAAGATAGGCAACTTCTTTTCTCAAGAACTCGCACTTATCTGGCTGAATCTTTAAATTGGCTTTTTGAAGTCTTTTAAACACTTCGGTGAGTCTAGCTATATGCTCATGGATGGTAGGGGAATATACAATGATGTCGTCCATGTAGACGAGACATCGTTCATTTTGTATGCCCAGGAGAATGTTGTCCATTACTCGCTGGAAAGTAGAGGGAGCATTCTTCAGACCAAATGGCATACGAACAAATTCATAGTGGCCATTGTCAACAGAAAATGCTGTTTTTTGAATGTCATTTGGTTGAATTTCGATTTGATGAAATCCTGAAGCCAGATCGAGCGTGGTAAAGTACTGGCACTTTCCAAGCTGATCTAAAAGGTCAGAGATATTTGGCAATGGATACTTATCATCTACAGTCAACTCGTTGAGTTTTCTGTAGTCGATAACCACTCTCCACTTTTGTTTTCCTGAGGCGTCTAGCTTTTTGGGTACAACCCAAACAGGTGACGACCAAGGCGAAATCGATGGTTGAATAATGCCTTGATTTAGCATTTTGGAGATTTGGGTTTTTACTTCCTCTTTGTGTACCTGTGGGTACCTGTAGGATTTAGTAAAAACTGGTCTAGCATCCTTTGTTTCTATACCGTGTTTTATCTCGTTGGTAAATGTGAGATTATCTCCTTCTAAATAAAAAATATCTTCGTACTGAAGACATAAATCAGTTATCAATTGATCCTCTTCTTCATTCAAGTGTTCAGTTCTCAGTTGATTTTTAATTTCTTGGATTCGATTTACTGGGTGCGTGTTTTGGGGATATGTTAGGTTCATATTCAAAATTACTTCTTCGGCTGGAAGGGGTTGTAATTTTATTTCCGAAAAATCAATTAATTTGGGTATGGCGTTCGTATTTATTATAGAAGTATAAAATGTACCATTTTCGTCGATTTTTACTAAGGCGTTAGGAAGTCTAACTTTTTCTTTTTCTTCCGCTAGCAGTATAGCGTCGGTATTCCTAAGGTCACAACTCAATTTAAAAATTCGTTCCATGCGGGGTTCAATTTTAATTTGGTTTGGTTTTTCAATATGATTGTGATCTAGTTGATTTTCTTCTGGAACTTTGAATAATGGAACTGTCTTGAAATTTGTTACTAATTGTTTGTTTTTCAAATCTATTATGCAGTTATAATGTTCTAAAAAATCAGATCCGAGTAGGCCATCAAAGTCAATATCTAAATTATAAATATATACCTTGTGTGGGTCTTTTGGTTTAAAATCAATCAAAGTGGATTCATTGACAATTATTTTCTGATCAGTAATGCCTTGTATAGTGACATTCTCAGGGAATCTATAGGAATATTTTTCACATGTTTTGGGTTTAAAAATGGATATACCTGCACCAGTATCGATGAGAATTCTAAAAGTATTCGAAGCGTCTTTGATGTAGTAAAGGTTCTTCGAATTCATGGAAAATAATGAACTCATATGAAACTCTGTTCCGGGAAGTTCAGATCTGGGTGATAATCTTGAATGTTCAATGACTGAATTTGGGTTTGGATTTCGTACATGGGATCGACTGATTGGTTGTTGCTCATTTGGAATTGATTCGGTGGGTGGTTTGTATTCGGGAGTGACAGAAAATCCTGGTATGTAGAAGGGTCTTCTGGAGGTTGTGATTGTTGCAGTGTGTCATTTTGATAATATTGATTACTATCAGTATAGTAATCATAATCGTTGTTACTAGGATAATAATCATCGGATTGAGGATAATTAGCAGAATAATTATCTCGATTATCACCTGTATGATAATCCTGATTTTCGTATGTCATAAAGTGAGCTCTTTGTTGGTTAGGACGTTCTGAAACGTTTGGATTTCTTTGGATCACTGGTGGTCGATATTGGTTTTGGTTATTTTGGGATTGGGGTCGAAACTGGAGTTGAAACTGGGGTTGATTCGTTTGAGGTTTATTGTATTGTTGGTTAGGTTGAGGATTCTGTTGTCTCGAGAAGTTCTGGTTATATTGGGAACTTGGTTGTCTTGAATAATTCTGATTGAAATTTTGAGGAGGATTTTGGGGTGGAATTCTTTGCTGTCTTACTCGACATTCAGTGGAAATATGACCTACACGACCGCAAGAGTGACAAGTTCTTTGAAATGCGGGTGGTTGATTCCTCCTAACCATTTGTTGAGAACGTGGCTGATTTGGTCTTTCAGATTTTTGATTTTCGAAATAGGAAAGTTGCATTTCTCTCCTAATTCTGATGTGAGCTTCAAGTAGGTCTCCAGGGTTGGAAGCACGGATTATTTGACCTATTCGAGGTTCAAGACCAGTTAAAAGTGTGTTTAATGCCATAGTCTCTATAAGACCACATTGAGCGGTTTTCTGTTCTACAGTAAGACCAGATTTTTGAATGCAGGAGTGCATTTTGGCATTGTGGACTTGCAGACGATTGAAAAATGTTATAGGTGATTCATTAGGTAGTTGTTTAATACGTTGAAGATCGTGAATTAATGAAGTGAGATCACGAGCGTCACCAAAATATAATGTTAAAAGATGTCTAATTTCGTGGTAGGTTACAGGGTTCCTAGAACTTATTAGTTGTGCAGCTCTACCTCTGAGTTTATTCTTTATGTGAATCACTAATAGAACTCGTTGGTCCACTGTGGCCATGCGATATGCACAGTCACATGCATTTAAAAAGGTGTTCAAAAAAATTTGGTCTCCTTCAAACTCAGGCACTAAAGAAAACACTTCAGATAATTTATACGGCTCAATTGCATCGCCTTCATGTTCAGGTCTATGCTGATTATCTCTATCTTGGTTATTTTCAGCCATTTTAAATAAACTTATTGGATACAGGTAAATCAAACTTTGAAATAGTCGAACAGTACGACTTTTCCAGCACGGTAATTGGCTGTACAATTACCAATATTGTTCAACTAGAAATAATTAATCAGTATGATTATTGGTTAATTGCAAACAAATATAAACGAGTTGATTCAAAATTGTCTTACAATAGTATGATGCTCATTCTGATTCGTCTTGTTCTCGAAGTCGTTCAGCTAGGGGCTTCACCAGGTGTTCCTTCCGCTGCTCTTCGAGTGTTGACTCCTCTGGGGTTTTCGGTTCGTCTTCTGTTGAGGGATAGGGATCCGCCGCTACTAGTTGGGGTGTCTCCGTGTTCTAGTAACGTTTTTCAGATCCTACCGACTGCGCCAATTGTTATATTTGAACTTTCAAATATATCTTTTTAAAAAACACAAATACTTTAAAAACTTTATTACAAAATAAACACAACTACTTGGTTGGAATATCAAAATCAACTAACTAACTTTTGACCTCGCAGGGTCTATTTATGTATTCCAAGTAGCTTCATCAGCAGCAGACTTAAAATAACAAAGAGTATCTGTTCTGCTGATTCTACGTCTTGGATTTATGGGAAGCCGTTATCTCAAGGTGACCCGATAAGGGACTGCGTAGATTAAGGCATAATTACAATATAACACATGTTTAGTGGGAACCTTTTTAATGATGTGTCACACTTACTAGTTTCCCTATTCAAATTGTTTGGGTGATAGTGACCAAGGGATGGGGGGGGGGAGGTATGACAGTTGAGATTATGATGGAAAAATCCCCCTTGGATCAAAAATCGATGTTTTTGCATTTTTTTCACAACGCATGCGTTTTGAAGATATTCGATCTGTTTCGTTTTCGGTGCCTCACCTTGTATATAACCCTTCATTAGCAATATGCTCTTTACAGTGACTAAAACACACAAAATTGAAACTATCATACTAAAAAATATGAAAATCTAGTATAAATTTAATTTTGAAATTTTCACTGTTGCGTTAAAAATTAACAGTGCTGCTCCTAAAGTGGCGTATGGAGTTAGTAACAAGGCCTATCAAGAACACATGGCTAATGACCATAGCAGTCGATGCCAAAACACCAAGGAAAAAAAAAAAAAAAAAAAAAAAAATAACATGAAACTACAATGGTTGTACGAAGGCAACACATTTTCAAGGATTCAATCCGGAATATGAGCTTTCCGATATTTACAACATTTCTTTTTAAATGAAAATATTGATGATAGTTTATTCAATTCTGTTTGGTAGATTGTTAAACAAGATCAATCCTTTACTTCATAATATGCCTGCTTTCAAATTAGGTTTAATGTAAAAATAATTAGTCTCTTTCCTACGTGTATTATACAGTGCGGCATTGAATTTTGCGATAAGTCTGTCGATTCATTCCTGAGCGAAACTGAATTGCTGGTGTATTTTCGATACAATTTATTTGAGTTCAGAAATGAAAGACAGACTTATGAGATGTTGAACAATCCGAAATTTGGCAGAATTAGACGAAATCAGCAAATGAGTTAATCTGAGAAATTAATAAAGTTCAATAAACAGGAATCATTGAATAATTCGAGAGTCAAGAGTCACTATTATCGATAATTTCACTTGCTGCGCCGTATGAAACCCTCCTTTCCTGCAATATTAGGACCAATAAGGAACGTATGCCTCGATAATACGCAGTTCCTAGCTTTCTAGCCTGTAATACCACTTTGGCATGGCAACCATGTATCCAAACAACAACGGACAATATATCATCTTGCTACTAATATGAATGTAGGTTTGCTCACTGGCCACTGCAAACTCAAACATCACATGCATAAAATCGGACTTGCACAAGATGCAGAGTGCCGGCTATGCATGGAGGATGATGAAACGGCTGAACACATTCTGTGTACATGCCCTGCAGCGGCCAGAATCAGATTCTCAATATTTGGCGATACGACAGTAAGGCCAGAAAACCTGGTAAATTTTTCTCCCAATGCATTCCTCAATTTCGTCAAGAGATTGGATATACTGGGAGAAATATAACCATAGGGTGAGCCACAATAGGCCATTGGCCGCAGTGGAGGGCCTGATACGGGCCCACTCACGTTCAAACCTAACCTAATATGAATGTCAGTGTGACAGACGTCATGTCTATCAGACATTATATATGACTATTGAAGAATTCACGACAATGGAACTTTATTTACTTTGTTGGTTCTATCTCAATAAATACTACTCGTGCTCACAATACTATCGATAATTCTGTCAGAAATCTTGAACTCGATCAAATTGCTTTGGACTCGTGGTGTTGCCAAGCAATTTGATCTCGTTGATTTCTAACAGAATTACTATCGATAGTATTGCGAGCACTCGTGGTATTACCCCCGACAATATATCTCCTTGCTTAACAACAATCAGTCTATTTCAAATTTTTAAATTCAGCCAATAGAATCGGAATCAGTGAAAATATAGCTTGTCGCTGTATTTTCACGGTAATAAACCTGCTTAGTTTTTGTTTTACTAGCTGTCAAGTGAAAATAATGATTTAAATTATAAACATCAAATCTTTGTGTTTTGACCAGTTATATTTCTTAATCAATATGAGCGATCGTTGGGGACAAATGGCTATTGGTATCATAGATGAAGCAGTTGAAAAAAGTATTCCGTTGAATACGGCCAGAAATAAAGAATCAATTACCAGGCAATTCAACAATTTTCAAATCGATATATTGTCGTCCTAAATATAATTCGTGGTATGATTAATAACCTATAATTTTTTGGAATATCAATTCATTGGCAATCCCAATGCAAGAAAATACAACTCGTCCTGCGGACTAGTTGTATTTTCAGCTTTGGGAGTGCAATTCATTAATATTCCAAAAAATTATCGGTAATAATCATATACCCCTGATAATCCGATCTTGACTAGAGCTTCTGATTGGTTCATTTGGCAAGTGCGTGAAATAGTCACTATCAGTGAAGCCAAATATTCTAGTTGATTCTCTAATCGTAGTGTGAACGGCAACCATTCAATTTATCCATCAGAAAATATCGGTAGGTCTTTAGAAATTTAAGTCTTGCTGAAAACTTCGACATTTACCTCTTCTCTGATTGTCTTTTCTTTCCCTCGTGACGGATTATGTTCCTTCTTGTTGTCACTTTTCTGTCCCTGCTTCAATAACGGAAATGTGCACGGAGTAGTTACCTCTGCCAGACCTAGAACTCAAATCAGAATATGGATTAGTGAATATATCATGATTGTCATTAACCCAGTTTTGGACCCAATTATCAATGATTAATGATTACGTCAGTGATAATTTCTCGGAGGAGATTTATTTCCACCTGGTCTTCACTTCGACTTCTTACTTCAACCAGTTCTATATTTTCGTTGTTCTTGTTACTCTTCTATCTCTGCTTTTTTTCAGTGTTATTTCCTACTGGATCAGCGATTTTCCTAATTATACAATTGGGTGCAGGGCTTTCAATTATATTTCTACTTTGCATCTTCGTGTTCTGATATATCCTCATCTTCATTTTCCTTTGATATCCTTCCCATTTTCCTGTATTAGGCCGAACAAAGTGGGACTCTTGATCTGCTTTGCGGTTGTTGTTATCCACATTATATCACTGAGGTATTCCTAAATTCTTTCTATTGATTTTTCTTATGGACAACTAACTACTTTTTGCTACTATTTCTCCACGAACTATGCAGTTTTCTGCTCAATGGACCAAATTTTGTTATCTTAAATTCTTTGTGCTATAATAATGAAAATCATTTATTTCCAGAAACAACTTGTACAATTTATAAATACTTGGAATATGTCGATAATATACACGAAAATATACAAGATACAGAATATACATGAAGGGATGGAGGTACATTTCATTTCTTTGTATAATCTGTAGACATTTTAAAAGTTACAGAGGTAAATTATCAATTAGAGTTTTGAATATACAGGGTGTCCGGTACAATATTGAAACTGGTGATAGACCAGGTCATGACTGTTCAGAATATCGGAATTTTACCTCAGTAAAAATATCACCGTTTTCGAGATAATGGGCATTTTAAGAATTTCTGGAAAATCGCTACATAACCTTGGATTTTTGAGTGCCGTGTATACCAACTGGGACGAATCCAAATATTTTTGCTGCTGAAGATTACTGATGAGTGATGCTTCTAGACGTACAGAACAGTTTCTCAGAAAGTGAAAACATTTTTCAAGAAATGAGGGTAAAATGACAGATTTGAGTTTCATCAATTTTTTTTTTTAAGTTTGACATTATTATCTGAAAGAAACATAACCAATTGGAAGTAGACATTCATTTCAAAAGAATGCTCATTTTGTCCAGACTCTACCAAGATATAAAACAAACTATAATTATTTTTGGAAGAAGTGATTTGCATTGAATTAGGCATGGTTTTAATATAGGCTTCCATCAACTTTTATTCAAGAAAAAAAGGAAACTACCCAAACACCAAAACTACGTCACAATCACACTCGACGCGCGCATCTTCAGGAGCTAAAAGTAAGCTTTAAGATTTTAAGATTGTGACGTAGTTTTGGTGTTTGGGTATTTTATTTTTTACTTGAATTGTATTCACACCAGAGGTTCCAAAATATTCATTTATTTGGTCCACTTTTATGCTTACGCCCAAAAATTATTTTACTTAGATTTTATGAAGATAAAATGTGAAAATAATCATTAAAAAAAGAATGGACTACTTGGTAGCATTAAATAGTATGTCAATAAAATTAACTTTTCGTGTAATTGGGCCAAATAAAATTATCGAAATGAAATGTCGATTATCCGACATGGCACCGATTAATACGAATTCTTGTGATAAATGTCGCAATTGTCCAACATCCAGATTCCAACGAAGTTTCAGAGACCGACAGATATACAGGGTGTAACCAAATAAGTGCAAACTTTTTTAAGAGATGAAGCCTTGTCGAAAATTAAAAACTTTTGTTTGAACAACTTGTGACTTCTGTCGTAGTTTTTTAAAATTATTCCGCTCGTTTCATTCAGTGGTATTTATTTCTTTGTCATGCCGTAAACACGTTATACTCCCCGAGAATATTCGCATATGCACTACATTTTTGGTGAATGTGGAGGTAGGTAGTGCTACTGCAGCAGCAGCGCATTATGTAGAACTATATCCGATTGCACAATGCCACTCATAGAATCGCTGATTTGGGGGCTATAACCTATAAAGCATTTGAAAAGGTTCTTCTTGAAAATATCTCGTCTCTGCGTACGAGTGGGTGGAAAATACCATTTTCGGCAACCATCCGGGAAGTGTTCACTTCATGGTCACTTTTTCTTTGGGAAAGTAGCACTTCCGGCCTAGTCCGGGAAGTACGTACTTCCCGGACTAGGCCGGGATGTGCTTGAATGGTAATACAAATATTAATATAAATAAGAATTAGAATGTTTCTATTGGTACCTATCTTCTGTTCGAATTTCAATACATAATACAAATAATAACTGAAATGTTCGAAATATTCAAATTTGGAATCGTTTCATCCGGTTAACAGATGGGTGAAAGTCGACCTCTCTTCGTCTCTTAGACTAAATGCGTCTCATTGATTTGTTATTCTACATGATTGCCAAAAAAATTGTGTACGCAACACGTCCGAAAACAGTTTTTTTGGACTCGTAGACTTCCAGGACTCGCTAACGCTCGTCCTAGAATTTGGTCTTCTACTAAAATTACTATTTTTGTAATATTATTCAGTGCGATGTTGAATAATCGTTATTGTGGTTTATAGTGTATGTTCATTAAAAAAAATTTAATCATTTCATCTTGATGGAATAAAAATAAAAGACATTACTGACAAAGTCTAATGGAGTTGATTTTAGCTCAGAATAACATCACACTCTAATATTATCGAAATTCTACTCCTTCCAAAAATAATGATCGTATGTTTTATACCATAGTAGAGCCTGGACGAAATGTATATTTTTGTATACCTTGTATAAAGAATGTTAGGGAGACAAAAGATAGGATTGTCAGATTTTATTGTCAATTTGGATGAGCAATATACATCAATACAAAAATCGTATTTTGTTAGTTATTATTACTACAATTGGTGACCCCTAAGTGAGGATTACTTGTTTCACGTTCAAAATATGGTCAAGTTTCTTCAAAACCTTTCCATGGACCAAACGGTGAAACTTTTTCAATACTTTGGTACGAACCCTGGCGGAACAGTAGCTGATATGAAGATTATGCTCGAGGCTGAAATTCTTAAGAACTTTCCAAATGTGTCTAACTTACATGATTTTGATTTCACGGAACTGCTTGGTGATATCGAAGAAACCATTGAGGTAGTACCTCAACAAATTCTCACTCAAACAGTGAAAAATTTGGAGGTTCTTTGTATTAAATTGATGGAAAATCTGGAGTTAAATAACAAAAAAATTATCTTGAAAAATGTATTAGTGAGCAAGTGAAAGAAATACCGACTACAAGTTCCTGCAACACAGTATTTACCAATTCGAAGTGACCACAAAAGATCAACCTATTCAAGCAAATATGAACCATAATAATGAACAAATTAACAAACTAGACATATCTGACAAGAACTCTGAATTCAATAGAGTAAAATCTGTAACTTTACCACCGTTTTGGAAGACTGAACCTGACTTATGGTTTAATGCTGTTGGTACGATATTTGATTTGAATTGTATACATTCAGATAATATCAAATGTGGAAAGGTATTAGCAATGCTAGACTGCAGTATGGCCAAAGAAAACTCAAATATTTTCAAAATACAACAAGAAAATTCTTCAGAATCATATGAACTACTAAAAAATCAACTGATCAAAATGTACCAGGTATCAGATGAGGAAAAAATGACCAAATTATTCGGAGAGTGTCAACTTGGAGACAGAAAACCTAGTCAGTTATATCGAGAAATGAAGGATCTTGCTTCTGGACAAATGACACCAAATTTTATTTTATTGGCTTGGCTTAAAAAGTTACCTAGTACCGTTGAACAACTTATTCATGCCTTCCACAAAATCATCAGCAGAGGAACTTGTTAATATGGCTGTTGGAATGATGAGAGGAGCAACATCTTCAGATATTTCTGTCGTACAGTCTAGCAGAGAGAATAGTAATTTGGAGAGCAAAATCGAGCAACTTATTAAGAAACTTGACAAAACAATTTCAACGAGAGAAAGCAGACATTCTGAACGCAACTGGACCCGGTCGAGATCTAAATTTCGATCAAAATCAAGAGTACAAGAAACATATCCAAATGAAGAATACTGTTATTACCACAGACGCTTCGGAAATTTGTCTAGAAAATGCATAAAACCTTGTTCCTTTGACGAAAAATATCCGGAAAACTCGCAGGCCAATCGTTAATGACGACAAACGAGAATGGCCCCAAAGAGAGTCGTCTGATAATTTATGATCCTGAATCAAATATAAATTTTTTGATTGATACAGGTGCTGATGTTTCAGTTATTCCACCAAAGTTGAATCAACGTTTACCAATATAAGAGAGAACACTGTACGGTGCCAATGGATCTAAAATAGCAACTTTCGGAAATAAACTTTTGACAGTGACATTAGGTTTGAAAAGGCAATTCGATTGGAAATTCATTGTAGCAGACGTTGATAGAGCAATCATCGGAGCTGATATTTTAGAAAATTACGGACTAATGGTTGACTTACTCAACGGAAGGTTGGTTGATATCAAAACCAATTTGATGAAAAATTGTAAAATTTTACCAGTTGAAAATCGTTATAGTATCAAAACAATAAACAGTAGTTCACCGTATCACCGACTTTTAGCTCTTTTCCCAAATTTAACAAAAACTTCATTTAATAAACCATGTAAACAGACAAACGTGGTGCATCAAATCCTAACTAGAGGACATCCAACTTATTGTAAGGTCCTTAGACTTAATCCTGAAAAACTCAATGCTGCGAAGAAAGAATTCAAATTCCTAATGGAACAAGGTATAATTAGGCCATCTAAGAGTCCATGGGCTAGCCCTTTGCACATGGTTCTTAAATCTAATGGGGATTGGAGACCATGTGGTGATTATAGGTCCTTAAATTCAAAAACTGTTCCAGATAGATATCCTCTACCAAACATTAAAGACTTCACCTTTGATTTGAAGGGAAAAGAAATATTTTCAAAAATCGACTTGGTAAAAGCATTCCATCAAATTTCGATGGCAACAGAGGATATTGAGAAAACAGCAATCATCACACCGTTTGGACTGTTTGAATATCTTTCTATGCCGTTTGGATTAAAAAATGCAGCACAGACATGTCAAAGATACGTCCATCAAATAACAAAAGATTTGAGTTTCTGTTTTCCATATTTGGATGATTTTCTGATCGCTTCAAATGATGAAGAAGAACATAAAAAACGTTTGAAACTATTATTCGAAAGGTTAGAGAGCCATGGAGTTGTCATAAACGCAGAAAAAAGCGAATTTGGCAAGAGAAACATCGAATTTTTGGGATTCTCAGTTACAAAAGAAGGAATTAGGCCAACTAAAAAAAAAGTTCAAGGGATCCTGGAATATAAAAAGCCGGAAGATTTGAAGGCGTTGAGGCGATTTCTTGGTATGGTCAATTTTTATAGAACATCGATTCCTAATTGTGCTAAAATTCAAGCACCGCTTATTGACTTTCTGAAAGGAACTTCAAAGAAGAACGAAACATTATTTTGGACAACATTACAAGAAGAAGCTTTCTCCAGAATAAAAGAGGCAATATCCAATGCAGATTTGTTGGCACATCCATCAATATCAAGTCAGTTGGCCCTAATGGTTGATGCATCAAACGAATCGATTGGCGCAGCAGTCAATCAATTGGAAAAAAATAATTGGAAACCCCTTGGATTCTTTTCCAAAAAAATTAAAAATTCCCAGACAAAATATAGTGCATATGACCGAGAATTATTGGCTATTTATGAAGCTATAAAATATTTTCGTTATATGTTGGAAGGCAGGGAGTTTACCATTTATACTGATCACAAGCCAATTACATTTGCTTTTGGGAAAAAATCTGAAACGTCTTCACCAAGACAAGCTCGGTATTTAGACTACATCAGCCAGTTTTCTACAGATATACGCCACATTCCTGGAACTGAAAATTTTGTAGCTGATGCTTTATCGAGAATTTCCACTATAAATCTGGAGAATGTAATAGATTTCACAACCTGGGAGAAAGAACAAAGCAATGATACTCAACTACAAAAGTTACTGAATGGAAACACTTCACTTATCCTAAAGAAAATGGAAATTCCTGGTACCAGTTTTAGTATCGTTTGTGATATTTCAACCGAAAATATAAGACCGTATGTTCCTGAATGTCTCAGAAAAGAAATTTTCAATAGAATTCATAGTATGTCTCATCCAGGTGTGAAAGCAAGTCTTAAGTTGATGAAGGATAAATTTGTTTGGCCAAACATGAACAAACACATCAAGAGATGGGTTCAATGTTGTATTCAATGTCAGAAATCAAAAGTTACGAAGCATAATGTAAGTCCAACAGGGTATTTTAGGATACCAGATACAAGATTTGAACATGTAAATATTGATTTAGTCGGTCCACTTCCTACCTCCAACGGATATTCGTACTGTCTCACCTGTATTGACAGATACTCAAGATGGGTTGAAGTTTTTCCAATACAAGACTAACAGCTGAAACAGTTGCCAGAGAATTCTACCGAGGTTGGATTACTCGATTTGGGATACCATCTAGGGTGACAACAGATCAAGGAAGGCAGTTCGAAAGTGCACTTTTCAAAGAATTTTCACGAATTATGGGTTTCTATCACATACGAACTACACCCTACCACCCAAGCTCGAATGGGATGATTGAGAGGTTTCATAGGACGATGAAATCAGCATTGGAATGTTATCCTCCTGAGAAGTGGTCAGAACACATTTCAACTGTTTTGTATGGACTCACGGTAACACCGAAAGAAGACTTGGATGGTTTGAGTAGTGCTGAAATACTTTTTGGATCTTGTCTACGTGTACCTGGAGATATTGTGATTTCAAATTCAAAGGCAGAGTTGTCTCACCAGGAATTTTTGAAAACATTGCAAGAGTCTATAAGGAATATGAAAATTAGAGAACAAGCCCCACCTCACGGTGAAAAGAAAGTTTTTGTTCACAAAGACTTACGAAATACTTCCCATGTGTTCATGAGGATAGATAGGGTTTAAAAACCATTAGAGACCCCATACTCAGGTCCACATAAAGTAATTGAAAGATCCGAAAAATACTACACTATTCTACACTATTCTAGTAAATGGAAAGAAAAAAGAATATATCAGTAGACAGACTCAAGCCAGCTTTTCTAGAATTTCCTGAAGATGATGTTTTGGAAGAACAGAAGGAAATACATAAAAGAAAGGAAATTAAATCATCAACAGGGAGCCAAAATGAAGATTCGGTTCCATCTTACACAACTCGATCCGGGAGAAAAGTTCATTTTCGGTTGTAGTTTTTTTTTGTAAGGGGGGGTATAATGTAGTGCCCTACAAATACCTATTTTTGTATACCTTGTATAAAGAATGTTAGGGAGACAAAAGATAGGATTGTCAGATTTTATTGTCAATTTGGATGAGCAATATACATCAATCCAAAAATCGTATTTTGGTAGTTATTATTACTACAAACTCAAATCTGTCATTTTACCCTCATTTCTTGAAAAATTGTATTGTTTTCTGAAAAACTGTTTCATACACCTGAAAGCATCACTAATCAGTAATCTTCAGCAGCAAAGATATTTGAATTCGTCCCAATTTGTATTCATGGCATTCAAAAATCCAAGGTGAGGTAGTGATTTTCCAGAAATTAAAAAAATGCTCATTATCTCGAAAACAGTGAGATTTTTACTAAGGTAAAATTTCGATATTCTGAACAGTCATGACCTGTTCTATCACCAGTTTAAATATTGTACAAGGTTTACCGGACACCCTGTATAAAATGACGAAAGTCTAAATACACATCGATATCTTAAATATTTGAAAATATAAAACAACTCGGGTTAGAAATTTAAAACAAATATAGAAATAAAGAGCGTCTTATTATTATATATAAACTTACAGAATTGGGTTCAGTTAAAAACATTTTTACATAAAATTGCATTTCCAAAATAACAAAAAAGTGTGTACAGTAAATGACATATTGGGAAAGGTGTCATTGAGGTGGAATGAGAATGATAACGAGTATATAGGATGAACATTCGATAATGCGGTGAATTATTGTTTTATCGGTATCCAGGATCCAAATTCTCAATCTTTTCCTCAATAATGATTTTGAGTTGCTTCTTCGAAGTTTATCAGGCAATAACCGGTTTAAGTGAAGCATCTCTGGCCAATTGACTCATTTGCTTTGGGCATGAACAAATTGATCCCTTTGATGTTTCTGGTAGAATATTTTTTATGGTTCACCGAATGGATGAATCTTTCATTAAAATATGCATATTGAATAATACCGATATACATATTGAACAGTTGTTTCATGTCGAGTAGTCTTGATTCAAGGAACAGCCATTCATTTGAATAAGTTTTTGGTATTCCCAAAATTATTTTGGTAAACGAGTTTTGGAGAACCTCTCATGGTTTTAGAAGTCAGCTTAGAATGCCTCTGTACTGGCTTTTCTATCAGCAAGTCTTATGTGGATTGCACATATAATTGAGTTATACAAATCAGTAAAACGCAAAGTCGTTTCTACAATTTAATATCACCATCCGGTGCAGTAAGAAGGTAAAACGGTTGTCAGAAGGTTGACAGTCACATAGTATACATGTTTCGGACCTACATAGATCCATCATCAGCTGTTTAGTAATTCTACAATAAAAGGAGAACAATGTAACTAAAGACAATTTGGCTCTTTATAATATTACTTACATGAAGATGAAAAAGTGTATGTGAAAAATAATTGCTGTGCTACATAATAAAATTTACACCTTGACTGCCGAGTAATTCATACTGACTTTCCCATGGTGCCACAGAGAACGGGTACTGTGTTACAGTTATTTATGAGATAAGAATACCATTACGTTATCGGTTTACATAGAGATTTCAAATTTGAAATAGAGGTATAGGATTGAAGTATACGAAATTTTATTGAAACTTTTTTGACATAATCCTATAGGACGAGTCAGAAGTGCTGACAACTTTTTTATAGAAAATTGCACCTTGTCTATTTTCATCATCTTAACAATTTTCTTAGAATACTCATCACAAAAATGTATGGTTTGTTGATATTCGTCCACTAGATGGAGCTGAAATCGAAAAAGTTTAATATTCGAATCGAACAATTCGAATGTAGTGAGTAGGGTGTAGGGATGGATTCATACACATATCCCGGTCTTTTCAGTCCAAAATAATAATAATAATTACAAAATAATATTCACATGGTAGTTCTTCGGGTTGTAAGGCCGACGTGTGTTCAGAGAAGAACTCGACGTTTCGCCAACACGAGTGGTTAGCATTTTCAAGAGTTATTTTAAAAATTTTCGCTTTCTGTAGTCGCTGTCAAATGCTTGACATTTGTTATACGTTGTCTCAATAAATACCTGTGATTTGACGTTCTTACATCTGATTGGTCCATAGCGTTAGCAGACATCAAAGAATCGTTCGTACCGTTATTTTGTGGGTAGGGAGCTAATTGAGAATTTTTGAGAACTGGAAGCCAAACCTTGTAGTCCTTCTTCGGTTCTGTTGAAGTTGCTGTGGTGTTTCTGGATTTCAATTGCTTCCCGGAAGAGTCTTGGGTAATACGCAGATGTATTACCCAAGACTCTTCATCAAGTTGGGAATTTCTGACTCATTGACACCGTGTTTGACGGTGTTTGGTATTGAGACCGAATATATCCTATATTCAACCTTTCACTAAATGACACAAATTACGAGATCATTCTGTATTAAACAAATATCATCTTTTCACAAACTTTTGTTTTTGATCTCGTCAGTTAGAAATACTCTTTCTAAGTGCCTGAAATATTATGATATGGTGAGTTCTTTTACCAACAAGTTTAATAGCCAGCGATACACTAGTATCAGAATTATCAGCAAACGGTCTTTTTCTGGAATATAAAAGTCTATCAGACAAAAACAACACACAATGTTTGTTGTGACTGATGTACCAGAAACACATTCATTCACAAAATGTATTTTCAAATTTCGTGTATAATGATTTCCACAACACAGTTTGAATAGTTCTATTCCACACTTGAAAGGTTTTTCTGGGAAATATTGCTTCCTAATCAATCGTCCTCTAAATGGAACTGGCGATAAATTGATATAATGTTTCTCCAGTTATGAATCTCATTTTATGAAAACTGCCAGTAAACTGGAAAATTACACACTCTCAAGAAGAATTGGAATCCTTTCTTTGTAGAGATTTGTGGGGCGAAATGGTTACGAAAGGACATATTGGTTAGCCAATAATCGGCAACATGTAGCTTATGATCTTAACCCAATATATACCTTGTGACCCTGATAAATCCCAGGATTTCATTGCTATAGGTTGAGGTCTATTCATGAAGCCTTGACTGAGTAGAAGTACCATTGTTATTCAACCAAATTTGATTGATACAGAGATGAAATCATAAGGGTGTTTCTATGCTGCAAAATTTCATCATTTTCATTATTGGCAATTGCTTTAGATTCGTCCGTTATTCCATTTTAAAATTTTAAAACTGGAAAAAGGGAGTCTGAGAATCCTGCATCCCTTATTCCTATAGGGAAAATTAAAGGACCACATGGATAAATTTTGGCCAGTCTGTGAAAGAAACGTGGAGGAATAACGGAAATAAACTAACCGTAAAGCCAGAACTACTGTCAAAATTGTCTCACGTCATCCTTGACACGGAACAATGACAAAAGAACGTGATACACAGGACGATCGATAAAGGAGGGAATAAATCCAACAACAACATCATCCTGAGTAAGAAGATCCCAAGTCATATATCCATACCACTCATACCAATTGCATTATGAACAATCAAACAATGCAACTGGTATGGATATATGACGTGGAATCTTCTTACTCAGGATGGTGTTGGATTTATTTCCGCCTTTATCGTCCTGTGTATCTATTGTCATTGTTCCGTGTCAAGGTTGACGTGAGACAATTTTGACAGTGGTTCTGGTTTTACGGTTAATTTATTTCCGTTCTTCCTCCACGTTTCTTTCACAGACTGGCCAAAATTTATACATGTGGTCCTTTAATTTTCCCTATAGGAATGAGGGATGCATGCTTCTCAGCTTCCCTTTTTCCAGTTTTCATAATTAATTATACACAACATTTAATCTAATAAAAACCATGTTCTGCTGTTAATTTTATTATGTAGCACAGCATTTATTTTTCACATATAATTATACATTTTTTCATGTCCATGTAAGTAATCTTATAATGAGCCAAATTGTCTTTAGTTACATTGTTCTCCTTTTATTGTAGAATTACTAAATAGCTGATGATGGATCTATGTATGTTCGAAACATGTACTACTATGTGACTGTCAACTGACTGACAGCCGTTTTACCTTCCTACTGCACTGGATGGTGATATTAAATCGTGGAGACGACTTTGCGTTTTACTGATTTGTATATCCATACCACTCCACTTCGAGATATAAAATGGATTTCTACCACAGGTTATACAGGGTGACCCAGGGTTAAACCGCCAAACGAATAGGATCCTTTTTTAGGCAAAAATAAGACTTTTGTTTCCCATAATCATGTGTCCCAACTTGCTTCGTTTTCGAGATACAGGGTGTCAAAGTTCCTCAGCCTACACAATCTCCTGACTTAACCCCTTTGGATTTTTGTATAGGGTACAATGAAAACCGAAGTGTATTCTGAGCCCAACGACGAAGTTATTTTCCTAGAAAGGAATGTTCAAGCAGCTCTAGAGATCATACCAGCAAGGTGCCGTGCAGCTGCAGAATCCATCGTTCGTAGGTGCGAACTTTGAATTGGAAAAAATGGTGGTCATTTTTGTGAATTTTTCTTTTTCTGTTTATTAATAAAATACAATGAAAATGACAGATTTTTTGAAATCACCTAGATGGTTTTCAAATTATTGATAAAAAACTATTTTTTGTAAAAACGTTGAACACTCTGTATTTCGAAAACGAAGCAAGTTAGGACATATTCTTATAGGAAAATAAGTTCCATTTTTACGTAAACAAATGATTTAACCCTGGGTCACCCTGTATAATTGAGTAACTATCAGATTAGAATGACTCTTACAGCCGTATGCATAGTCAATTTCAGCGATTCGCCAGAGTTTCGCCGCTTGCTATACAAGAACTATGATGCACATTCGAGCTCCAAAAAAGTAGTACATCGCTAGCGTTTCGCCAAAATGTAACTTATCGCGTAGTTGTCACTTTTTTGGAGCTCGACTGTGCATTATAATCCTTGTGTAGCGAACGGCGAAACTCTGGCGAGTCGCTGGCGATTGACTATGCATACGGCTGTTACAGTCGTATGCATAGTCAATCGCCAGCGACTCGCCAGAGTTTCGCCGTCCGCTACACAAGGATTATAATGCACAGTCGAGCTCCAAAAAAGTGACAACTACGAGATAAGTCACATTTTGGCGAAACGCTGGCGATGTACCACTTTTTTGGAGCTCGACTGTGCATTATAGTTCTTGTGTAGCGAGCGATGAAACTCTGGCGAATCGCTGGAATTGACTATGCATACGGCTGTCAATGTCCCCTCCTTTTATTTATTTATACACATAATTCAGAGCGCTGGGTGGCCGTTAGCATGTGAATTCTTTAAGCTACTGAAATAATATGAATTGTTCCATTCTGTCCAAAATACTATTCTTTAACAAACAACTTCACAGAATAACACTTTTGTGGAAATTGATTCAGCTATAAAACCCTTATTTGTGATCTCGAATATAACAATGATTTTACTCTCCTAAATACCCTGTCTCCTTCGTCTTATTGGTGGATACCAGAATTGGTTCGAAGTTTACACATACGCGCACATACGTGAAAATACCCATATATGCACTGGTTCCTTAGTATTCTCAATGACTATGAAAATATCGGTTGTTTTGACTGGATTCAAATTGTACTAAATTATAAGGAAACTCGATTGGCTTTGGTTGTTTTCAAATTTATTGGCTAGGAAAAGTCATGTGTGGAAATAGAATGAGTATATATAAAACTGATATAAAAATGACTAGACAATGAAAATATTTGAACTAAGAACCGGAATTAATATATTAACATTTACTATAGACTTTCTGCAATCCTTCTAATTACCAAAACAATGAAATTAAATCTGCAAATAGGTTATTCCAAACTTGAAAAACTAATTCTGAATGCAATCCTACGTATTCATCTGTACCAAATACCTTCCCAGAACACACATGGATATCGAAATACGTTTCTACACGGCGGCGAACTAGTGACTTCACTTCAATGAATAATTATGAAATGGCTTGGTTCGGGATCTGAGTCCCGAATAACTGGTTTCTGGTTCGGAAACTACATTCTCAAAAATAAGCTCAACTTACTTTCTTCCCCTTTAGGGTTACCTAGTTTTTAGCCACGTCCTCGACATAGTCGCCGTGAAGAGTTTTTTGGATACGGATGAATCGTTTTGTGTGACAACTCTACAGCGAAGTGGTCGAGGTGTTAAAGCGTTTGGCTTCCACCCAGACGGTCCGGGTTCGATCCACGGTCGTGTATCACTGAGCTGAAGTGGTTCGGATTCCACTTTTATTTAAACTGTAGGTCCCGGAACTCCTTTGCTCGCACAAGTTCTGCTTTTGAGGGGTTTTCTCCGAAGACCTGGGAGTTTCGTAAAAACAAATTTAACAAAAAATTTAACTCTGATAGCTAGACTTTCCCAAATGACAGCTTGGGTGGACATCCTCCGTACATATTCATAAACATGTTGTATAATTCTTGAATATTCAGCTTGGAAGAAAAATGTGCAAAAAACTTCCATATTCTTTCGAATGACTTAAATACCATCATCGCCCCTAACCCTATAGTAACAAATATATATTTACATATGACATATCGATTCGATTCCGTTGTTTGATCGATTACGTATTCCCGCATTTTAAGTTCGGAGAAACTGTATCAATCTGTGCTATTTTTACTCCTTTGTTCGCGGTTTTAAAAAGGATCATAAAAAGTAGAAATCTCTCTTCAGAGAAAGGAGGAGTTTACGGAAATACTCGAGAATTCGTTCCTAACATTATTTTTTATTGTGATGGGTTTCGACTCGCAATAAACAATTCGTCACTCTTACAAAATTGAATTGTAGTTTTGGGAATGCTACAGCAAATATCTGGTGAGCGAGATCTTCAATGTGATCTTATTGAACGATATCCCCAAGCAGTGGCGTACTGAAAGAGTTCATTTGTTACACCTCCCCAGCCAATACTACCATACTGAATGATGGATTCTACTGAAGCATGGTACAGGGTGTTGAGATATGTAAACCCTAAAAATTTCTTGAACTGTCAGAATCTGTATATCAGTCCACGGGTTTTCTTCACTACATTAGCAATATGTATCTACCACCTGAGAAACGAATCAATGTGGATTACCAGAAATTTCACCGATCTCTCTGATGGGACATCCACATTGTTCAACGTGAGAGTATCACTATCATTCATTAATGAATTTTATTAATGTTTTGAATCTTTCCATCATATCAGTGTCATTAAATTGAATCTGACTCATTTATTAATAATCCCTTTCCAACTGTGCAGATCAACTTCCAGCAACTGATTATATGAAAATTAATGTTTTAACAAGTCACAAATAAAAGTAATCTGTAACATTTTATCTGAAGTAAATTTCTCATCGTCAAAGATCTTTAATTTTCCTGAGCTGTCGAGGATACCGTGCTAACAGAAAAAAAAAATTGTTGTTGTGCGAGCTAATGAATGACGAAGGTCTCACCTTTCAACGTGTGATCCCAAGCAAAGTCGAGAATTTCTACTGAAGATGTCCACCTGAACATGCTAAGCATCCATCCAAACCAGAACCGCGCAAACGGTTGCTTGATTTTCTGATTGATACCGCCCTACTTATACACTACACTTATAACCTTCATTTTCAACACTAAACCCAAAGTCAGAGTTCGACACGTACTTGCACATATTTGTTCATATGCTGCCTACTTCCTGAAAGTCATTGTATAATTTTCAGAATTAATTTATCTTTGCTGTTTAAATCCATAGGTGATATCAAAGCTATCGGTGCCACGTCTTGCATCATCTGTCTTGTTGTGGGGCAGTATATAATTTCAGACGTAAACCATAAAATATTAACCATCCGTTGAGTATAATAAACAAGCAATTAGTTGCATGAACATTATAAATTGATAAAATTGCACTCCGTTTATGTGCATTCACGATGAGTTGTCGAAGCGCGGCAGATAAAAGACTTTTATGTGCATATTTGCACCCAGATGCATGGCAATAATGCATCGCATTTGTATATGTACATAAATAATTCAAAGCATTGAGATTGTACAATGTTCGCGACTATGAAAGCTACATTTCAAACATATTTTAATATCATTAGGCTCGTTATGGAATACTACTGAACAATAAACATACACCAGGCATTGCATAACTGCTGATACTTGTTCGTTTTTTCTCTATTTGAATTTTATTAAGGAGTTTTGATTCTATTCAAGTCATTGAAGTGAGTGTGATTTGCGAAGGTAACAATGAATTACGGTATGAAAAATAAAGAGGCAGTTACACCTGGGAGGTTTTATGCATTCACTTCATGGCAAGCGGTAGCACCGAAAGCTAAGAAATAGCTTTCTGGGGGACCAATTATCAACACGATGAAAATCATGAAAATACTTCGAGTGGCCACGTTTGTAATATCACCCTGTAATATGGTTCTTCTGCCGAATTGTGTGCGTATGTTCAAAAAAACATCTCACATCTGTTCCCTTCGCCGTGTCTGCCAGTTTCTTCCACTGCGATGGCTAATAATCATTCTCATGGTAATACTTGAAAACAAACAAAGGAACTTTTAATACAAATTTCCACGTTACTAATGACGTACCATTCAAAGAGTAATACCTTGGCGATACAAAAAAAAAACTTTCGACAAGACATAGTTTTGCACAATAGCTTGAGGATTTTCTTTGGTCTAGCTCTGGCGATTTAGCATTTGCTGAAATGATGTGGAGAATGGGTGAGAGAGCCTTTACTTCATATTTATAATAGACCGGGAGGCGAGAGGGGTTTTGCATGTATCATAGGCCCCACGCTGAGACTCTGGGGGCAGATAGACGTTATTCCCCAATGTGAAATCCCGGTATGGCACCTCTGAAGTGTAGCTTTTAGGGGGGGTGAATTTTCAAACGTGTAATTAATATTCATGCCCATGGATCATAGGCCCCACTTTGATTCTTGTTTTATGTCGTCAAGGAGGTCGCCAAAGTCCGCGAACTCAATATGCCATACTAATATGGCGTCACTTAAGGCCCACTATACTTACCGAAACGTGTAATTTTTTCACTGTGGACATGGATCATGGGCCCCACGCTGTTGATTCGTGATCCTTGTTAACAATGAACTGTAGAATAAAGATTTCGAAACGCCATACCACTGGGGCGTCGCCAAGTGGCCGCCATACTGGACCAAATATGTAATTTTTAGCAATGAACATGTCTAATAGGCCCCATTATGGAAATGTGTTTTCTTTGTTCATTTTGATGTCCTGAACAAAGTTCTGAAAGCGCCATACCGATGTGATGTCGCTAACGTCAGATATTGGCTTCCAAAGTTGTCACATTTTTATAGGTCAAGTGTATGAAAGGCCCCACTGCCATACTGGCATTTTTATACGTATTTTGAAGTATACAGTACGAATATATCACTGCCATACCGATGCAATGTCGCTAACGTCAGATATTGGCTTCCAAAGTTGTCACATTTTTATAGGATACGTGTATTAAAGGTCCCACTGCCATACCGGCATTTGTATGTGTATTTTGGAGTATAAGGCACGAATATATCACTGCAATAGCCATGGCATGTCGGTAACGTGCACAATCAATCGTATATACAGGGTCCTGCAACTGCGCTCCGGTGGTACATAGCTTCTAAACGGCGCAATTTAAAAGTTTCTTTTGAATGCAAGCATGTTTCCTTCGTGAGAGAGTATCTTTGGAAAATATTTCGAATTATACAAGGTGATCCAGAAAAGTGCACCAAACCAAACTTATGTTTTTTTGTAATGGAACACCCTGTATTTCATCACATGGTTGAACAAAGATTACTTTGACAATTCAAAAAATATAGGGTATTGTATATCCATCAACGTTATTTTCGGAGATATATCGATATTACTTCAAAAAAGATAACGTATTCAACAATCTGTAACTATTCGTGGAAAAATAATTCAAAAACTTTATGGGAGGTGAAATGACTCCAATATGGTCTAGGTTCTGTAACATGACACACAGTTGTAATTTCATTAATTTTTTTGTACCAGATAGATGGAAACGCAAATTGAAAGATATCTTGTTTTTTTCAAATGGAAACCCATACATTCAATTTCAGTATTGGAAAGGCCATAAAATTTTCTTTCGAATGATATATCACACTTTGTATTTATTTCACCTTGTAAATAACGTAAATTTCCAATTGAAAAAAACCAAGATATCTTTCAATTGGCGTTTCGATCTATCCGGTACATGAAAAGTAATGAAATTTCAACTCTGTGTGATGTTACAGAAACTAGACCATATTGGAGTCATTTCGCCTCCCATAAAGTATTAGAAATATTTTTTTCACGAAGAGTTACAGAGTGTTGAATACGTTATGTTTTTTGAAGTAATATCGATATATTTCCGGAAATAACGTTGATGGACATACATGACCCTATATTTTTTTAATGGTCAAAGCAATCTCTATTCAACCATGTGATGAAATACAGGGTGTTCCATTACAAAAAACATAAGTTTGGTTTGGTGCACGTTTCTGGATCACCTTGTATACTTCGGAATATTTTCCAAAGATACTCTCTCACGAAGGAAACATGCTTGCATTCAAAAGAAATTTTGAAGTTGCGCCGTTTAGAAGCTATGGACCACCGGAGCACAGTTGCATGCCCTATATATCTTGTTTTGGAAATTTATGTGTATATGCTAGTATTGGGTAAAACGTTTTGCATGTACATAAGAAAAAATACAAAAAAACTTTGAAAAAAGCTTTTATTTAAATGGACCAAAAAGAAGAAAATGAACTGAAGTAAATCGAACCCATCATTTTGTTACATTACGAAATTTCAAATGATATACAAGCTTGTCACGAGGAAGGTATTCCTAATAAATTCAATTTGAATTCATCTGTAGCAAGAGTTATTCTTGCGACAAGCTTTTATATATATATATATATATATATATATATATATATATATATATATATATATATATATATATATATATATATATATATATATATATATATATATATATATATATATATGAAATTGCATGATGGGTTCGATTTACTTCAGTTTATTTTCTTCTTTGTAGAACATTTAAATAAAAGCGTTTTTTAAAAAAGTTTTTGTTTATTGTTATTTTGTTCTTTTTAGCAGTAGAGTTCATTCTGTTATCTGTTTCAATAGACGCGCCAGGTACTAAATTTCTTGGCATGTACCCCACTGTTCTCAGCTTGCCTTCGTTCATTGACGTACCTTAATTTTATTTCAATCTACGGATTTGGAATTTTTTCTGTCCGCCATTTTGACTTTTACAATTTGACATCAAATTCGTGATCAGCGACCTCGAAAACATATAAATACAAGTTTGGAAGCAATTCTGCCAGGCCATTCCGGAGCGTCGGTAAAAAAAAATAGTTTTTTTCGGTATGGCACCCCTTTAGCGACACGCTATCGGTGTGGCAGTGTAATCCCCGCTAAAGTGATCCAACAGAGCATCTTAAAACCAAAACGCCATACCGGTACCTATTAGACATGTTCATTGCTAAAAATGACATATTTGGTCCAGTATGGCGGCCACTTGGCGACGCCCCAGCAGTATGGCGTTTCGAAATCTTTGTTCTACAGTTCATTGTTAACAAGGATCACGAAACAACAGCGTGGGGCCCATGATCCATGTCCAGACAGTGAAAAAATTACACGTTTCGGTAATTATGGTGGGCCTTAAGTGACGCCATATTAGTATGGCATATTGAGTTCGCGGACTTTGGCGACCTCCTTGACGACATAAAACAAGAATCAAAGTGGGGACTATGATCCATGGGCATGGATATTATTCACATGTTTGAAAATTCACCCCCCCCTAAAAGCTACACTTCAGAGGTGCCATACCGGGATTTCACATTGGGGAATAACGTTGTCTATTAGCCCCCAGAGTCTCAGCGTGGGGCCTATGATACATACAAAACCCCTCTCGCCTCCCGGTTTATAATCCCATTCTTTCATCTAGTACTTTTCCTTCGCACTGGAAAACTTTGATAGTTACACCAATATTCAAATCAGGTAACAAAATGGATATTACCAATTATAGACCCATATCCATAATGTCCGCACCAGCTAAACTATTTGAGCAAATAATCTATTGCAATCTATATAACTATATTGAGAAGTATTTTGTATCCCAACAACATGGATTCGTCGCCAATATCTATCGGGGGTACTACCACGAGTGCTCGCAATACTATCGATAGTAATTCTGTCAGAAATCAACGAGATCAAATTGCGTTAGGACGAGTGGTGTTACCCCAAAGTGATTTGATCGAGTCTAAGGTTTCTGACAGAATGATCGATAGTATTGTGAGCACGAGTAGTATTTATTGAGATAATTTCACTCGCCGAATGAAACCCTCCTTTCCTGAAATATTAGGACCAATAAGGGACGTATGCCTCGATAATTCGCAGTTCCTAACTTTTGAGTCGGTAATACCACTTTATCATGGCAATCACGTATCCAAACAACAACGGAGAACTTAATATCATCTTGCTAGTAATATGAATGTCAGTCTGACAGACTTCATGTCTATCAGGCATTATCTATAACTATGGAAGAATTCACGACAATGGATTTTTTTTCCTTTGTTGGTTCGTGGAATTATCTCAATAAATACTACTCGTGCTCTCAATACTATCGATAATTCTGTCAGAAATCTTGAACTTGATCAAATTACTCTGAGCAATTCGATCTCGTTGATTTCTGACAGAATTACTATCGATAGTATTGAGAGCCCTCGTGGTAAAACCCCCGATAATTTCATGAACCAACAAAGTATAAAAATGTTCTATTGTCGTGAATTCTTCAATAGTTATAGATAATGCCTCATACTGACATTCATATTAGTAGCAAGATGATATTATATTCTCCATTATTGTTTGCCATGCCAAAGGGGTATTACCGGCTCAAACTTGCTAAGCTGAGAACTGCATATTATCGAGGCATGCGTCCCTAATGATCCTAATATTGCAGGAAAGGAGGGTTTCATACGGCGCGGCGAGTGAAATTATCAGTACAAACAAACTTGTTCGTCTTTGAAAATTGCGTGTACGTTACCCTAGAGAGCAATTCCCAACTTGACACAGTTTATACAGATTTCTGTAAAGATGACAAATTTGTTGTTAAAATTATATAGGTTTGGTCTGTCTGATAACAAGACAAGACAATAAAAAGTAATTGAGAAAATAGAAATTCAAAAGTGAAACATAACGGTAATACATCGAGAAAATTTGAAGCTGAATTTGGTGTACCGCATGGCTCAAATCTAGGACCTTTTCTATTTTTAATTTTTTCATCGATCTTCCGTCTGTGCTAAAATCTTCAAAATGCCTTTTATTTGCGGACGATTTAAAATAATTTAACAAATACATACAGTGCGTGATTTTATTATGCTTAAAAAAGATATTAATAGAGTTTATGCATGGAGTTTGATTAATAAACTGTACTTCAACGTCAAAAAATGTTTAGAACTGACTGTTACTGAAAAAAAAGATCCCATTTTTTTCGAAGATATGATTGGAGATGAGGTTTTGATGCGCTGTAATAAAGTGAAATAGCTCGGTTTAACCTAGGATAGCAACTTTTCTTTTTTCCACCACATTACAAGTATACTTAAATCTGCCAACCTGCTGGGATTTATGATAAGGCAATTTACAAGGTTCACAAACAATAATTTTTGTTTCTTGAATACCACACTTAATTAGGTCAGTTGGAAAAAATACAAAACAAATGTCTGAGATTCATTTACTTTAAGAAATCCAACAATCGAGTTGACTATAAAACAGTAAAAACACACCATTTGAGAAATGAATTCAAAATACTATCGTTAGAAAATAGACGAGCTCTCATAGTGTTGACCTTTTTGCATAAATTTATCAACAACAAAATGATTTCACCGGAAATTCTATCTCTAGTAAGATTCAACGTACCTCCAAGAAGAACTCGATCTTTTCCAATATTCAATATCCCTCTTATTTTCACCACCAGATCTCCCTTAAGGAACTAGACTGGACAGTGTCGCAAAATGTATTTCGCACATCAGTTTTGCTTCATCTCATACACCTCTCTGTGTAATTCAACCCCAATATATGTTTACAGGTTTCAGTTAGCACACACCTGATACCTCCTAATATTTATTATTATATTATATGATTTGGTAATTTTTGATCCTTGTGATGAGACCTTCGCGGTCTGTTAGGATATAAATAAATAATTGAATTTGAATCATTCAACACTGACAAGCAACATGATGTTTTTACGAATAGTGGCAAATTGTTCCAAAAATGTACGTTCCGGAATTAGTAAAAATTAGTTTTGATAACAATTTTACGTTTTCTGGGTTGGATACTTCAGCAAGTATTCATTAAAATTACTGGTGGATCTTTTGTTACCACCACGGCTCCATAAAAATACAAATGATGATGATGACAATAATACGAGTATAATCCAAATTACGACAGAACAGAACATATTCTTTTAACATATTTTGGAAAAGAAATTGGTAGGTGGTTTGTAACATTATGCAATCATGAGTACACATTCAGCCCAGTTTTGCACTTTCCTATCATTTTCAACGACTATTCCATTTCGGAGTTGAAACTGAAGATCAAGAAAAACTTTATTGGACTTCAGGAATTTTAGGAAATTGTTAATTTTATAGCAAACAGGAAAAATGCATAATTTTAATAATAATAATATTAATAAGATGGTGTCTATAACACCCTAGTCTACCGTAGTCGCGAGATGGGTTTTGAAGTCCCTGACATCAGATAAAGAGCGTGTCGCGGGGCAACTGAAACCATAATGCATTTGCTATCAGCTTGCCCACCTCATGCAGTCTCAGCTCATATTCACAGGCATAACGCGGAGCTACGAGTGTTATACTACCATCTGCGAGACGCGTACGGTATAGACGAGACACCGGTGTTGCCTTATCTATTAGAACTACTCATCCCCTACCCTCTGAAAAGTACAAGCCAATGAGACTGCTGTTGTCCTCTTCGACCACCAAAGTAGGATGATTTTCGTCATGGAGTTTTTCGCTTCAGGCGAAACGAATATCGTTCGAAAACAGGTTGAAAGACTGATTAAATATCAAGATCTACTCTTTGAACTCCGCACCGGTGTGAAGATAGTGGCCAGTATTTCCGAAGTCACCCGAACGCGGGAAACAGTGGCGTACCAATGTTTTTTTACTCATACGAAATATCAATTGTTCCATAAGTCTTTTTCAATTATTGAGATGGAAGGGAGTGAATTGCCCCTTATCAAAATTTCTGACTAATGAAAATACAGGGAATTGTATAACTTCATTATTTGATCTCAATAATATCGACAAGATATTCCGAATAGCATTTCGTCGTGAATAAAATCGAGAGGTGCATTTTGCATTACGATAAAAAAATATTTTTATGTGAAAACGTGTTGCGGATGTATTTTCCAGCCATTTTATTATAAACTCGAATGCTTCGTCGGAGCATAAACAAATTTTGACAAAATGTTGCAAATTAGTTCTCCTTTACTCTTTGATGATAAAATACGACTTCCCGAAGGAGCCAGGAGGTGCATTTAGCACCCTTATATTAAAAATTCGAATTCTAGGTGAAATCGTCGCCGGAGCATAAAGAAGAATTGTCGAAATGTTGCAATCACTTCTCCTTCACTCTCTGTTGAAAAATTTTTACTTCAAGAGAGAGCCATCAAAGAGTAAAGGAGAACTGATTTGAAACATTTTGACAAAATTTGTTACTGCCTCGGCGACGATTTCACACAGAATTTTAATTTTTTATATAACGATTGCCAAATTCACTCCCTGGCTCCTTTGGGAAGTCAAATTTTTTTAACAAAGAGTGAAGGAGAATTGATTTGCAACATTTTGACAAAATTTGTTTATGTTCCGGCGATGATTTCACACAGAATTTGAATTTTTCACATAACGATTACTAAATTCACCCCCTGGCACCCTCGGGAAGTAAAATTTTTTCATCAATTTCTATTCAAAATAACTTGAACTGCCTCATATTGAAAATTCAGTAAAATTCACCAATTTTTTTTTCGTTTTGTGCCCTTTGGGGGAGGGAGGATCATTGTAAAAACTGCTATTTCCCTTATTCAGACATCTTCAAACATTCGACGAAAGGCACTCGAGAAATATTTTTTTTGCGTTTCGTAATAGCAGTTGTGGAAAAGGAGGGAGGGGAATGAGAATTTTTTTATAAAACAACACAATATTGTGCAACATTGGCAATAATGAAACAAGTGAAAATATTGTTACCGGATTCAATCATAAATAGTCTAATCTGCGTAAGGGGTGATTTCAACGCCCCCTAGCAGCAAAACTATTCCTTTTTATGGGTTGGCGCAGTGGTAACATTGGTTGAGAATTACATGGACTACATCATCTCAAAAATTCATTGGATGTAATTCAACGTTCGTCGTGGTTTTGTCAGGAAAGTAGTTGTTTTCTTATGGATTTTCTACCCAATTTTTCCTATCGTATAGGATTATGGCAATGAGCAGCGTCCTGGTAGGGCAGGACACCTTGTTGCTATCTTTCTTAGTATTCATAAAAGTTTTCCTTACCAATATATTTCCATAATATTTGTTAAATAAATATTGGTCTTCATTCTGGAAGATGTTTTTGATTTAGCTGTGATTCAATGAAACGAGGTATGACTCTACCTGCATTATGGTTCCTAGTTTTTTCAAAGATGGCTCCCATCTGCCATTTTGGGGATGAATATTTTTGTCTGTAATTTTTATATAGAGAATTGAATGACAATTCGAAATCCAATACCACTTAAAATAATCATTCGAAAAGATATTGTTGTCAAAGAGCAGCAGTCAACAACAGGTAGGTGCAGGGGGTTAGTTTATGGACAAACGGTTTATTGTTTTTAACATGTGCTGCTCCGCGACAAGTTGAGTAGGTTTCTAATCAAACAAAAGTCTCATATTTTTTTGTAACTATCAACTAAGCAATAGTATTACTTGGAAAACCTAGAATATGAACTATAAACAATCGCCAATCAAGATTGCTTCACATTGGAAATTTATTCTCATTACTTATCTAATGCTGGTGGTATGACTTAAAGCAACACTGTTATTGATAAAACAAACGATAACCAAAAGACCAGCTATTGTTTTCGTACCTAACTATCAGTATATGCAGTCTGATTGCTCGGGGATATCTAGTATGCAATTGATTCAGAACCGTATTGCTGCTGGTGGATTGAAAGCCGGCACAAGATAGCAAGCTTTAGAACAAGAATTTTATTCAATTAGTTTAATAGCGTTGAAATAACTAGAAAACCTGATCGATCGATATCTGTTACAGATCTGCAGATGAATAGGGCTATTCATAATGTTTGTAATCCGAATGATATATGCATGACAAAAATGTTTATAATAAATATTTCAATTGGGCAGAGAGGACAACTTTCCCCTCATTTGTTTCACAGTTTAGATTTTTGTATGAACACTTAAAAAAATTATATGTAATCTTGAAGTATGAAATGGTGGGTATTTTGTACCAAGGACTCAAGTGATAAATTTTCATATTCACTTTGTCCAATTATAATGTATGTGTGGAATTGTTAGATCACCATTATACTTAATGTAAATGGTAAACTGACATTTCACTCAGGCATTTAAAACGCGATTCTGCCATAGTACAATAATTCAGACTTGTAAAACCTAAAATGAAAATTTATAAATTCATGATGAGTTGCAAAATCACAATCCACCCCATTGGACTCTTGCATTCATCTCAATGCAGGGTGTTCTTGATTCAGAAGAACACGTGATGGATAATGATTGAAACAGTAAAATCGAGTTGAACATTTATCATGCTAATCACCAACAACAAAACACGAATTCATGACAAATGAATCAACAAAAATGGAGTCACAGAGTTTGATACAATAAATAAGGTGGATTAAGACATATTTCTTCCCAACGAAATAGGTTTATCGGCAATATTTTATAAATATACCTAAATTAAGGATGTATCTTGGAATTGTTTTTACTGCTACACAAACACATGAATTAGAAGAAACAGTTTCAGTGCTTCCTCGAGTGTTGTCCTAATATAGTCATCCACTTAATAACGATAATAATAATATCTTTTATTTGCAGCTAATTATCAGTTACATTCATATTTCATGATTGCATTTTCAACTTCTTCATTTATTAGTGACGGACTCGCTCTGGAATTCAAGAAAATTATCTTTTTTCGAATTTTGTCCAACATGTTTAGGCGATTGAATTTGGAAATCAACAGAAATCAAAAACAATCTACTGCTCTCATTTTATTAAATAGTAATAACGCACAGAGCAATACACAGTAAAATACCGCATCCCTATAATAGCATTTTTCGTGGCAGGTGATTGCTTGTTGAATGAGGGGTTCCGATGATTAGGCAAGCGATCGTTTCTATCAAGGAGGGTACTTACTGAGCAAAAAAAGGCCAAACGAACAACGAACTTAGAAAAACGAAGGTTCAGAGTTTGTTCGGCCGTAATTTGTCGGAAGTTATTTGAAAATTCGCTGTTGGCTTGGCATTTGGCTTTGTCTCTAGTTATAGCAAAAATGTGTAACGACATTAAACGATCAAACGATTATATGAAACGTCCAGTCCGAAGAAATCAGTCCGCCCCGGTCCTACTATCACGCAATTTTTCCATCTTTCCCGTCATTTTATTTAAAAATGGCACAATCACTATACTACTTGGTCTTTGTCTTCAATAATGAAATTAGGATTATGATTCGCCTACCATCTACAATTTGGAGAACTGACGACATTATTTGAGGTGAAAGTTAATTCGTTGGAAAATAGCACATTTTTTGAAAAATCGCGATTTTCTGGTAACATTCCCTGAAATCATGCACAAAAATCAAATCGAGCGTCATAATCCCTGCCTCACAGTTCTTGTACAAATTTTGGCTTGAATATGTGAAAAGTTATTTTGCTTTAAAATTCGTCTAACAGAGGTTTGAGATATTTCTGCATTTTCTGCCACAGTTCTCTTCGAAACTCTTGGTGTCTCAGTGACCGTCATTGAAACACTGTTTACATTATTTCCTTCATTTATAACTAGCTCAACAAGAACAATTTATATTTGTTTTCAACCGAACCAGTTCGTTTATAATTTTTGCAATATCTTTGCCACCGTAGTGAGATGCAAATTTTTGTCCGATGCCTTGTGTTGAAAATTCAGCTGCTTCTCTTGTGCTGTGATAATTTTCGCCATTTAGCAATACTATTTCAATTTTTTTCTTGTATACTCAGTTTTGGAGCCATTTCTATTGACAATTGAAAAATACAAAAACTAAGCTGTTTTTGAAGTTCAAATTTACTAACCAATATTTAATTTACCAAGGATAAATAATGTATAATTAAGTTTTAATTGCAAATATGAGTTGGTTTAAATCTCATTCACGGGTTGAGAATAAGCTCACGTGCATCAATATTTAGAACATGGCTACACCTAGTGACAAGGCTAAATAGTGTTTTCATAATTATTCTCCCGCGAAATGCCTCTCTCTACGACAAATATTTGATTAGTTTTCACCCAACTTATGTGATTTGATGTTATCAAAGCTGTTTCCAGACGAAACAAGAATGTGTAATGTTTCTTAGTAATGGTAGAGAAATAAAATGGGATATTTTTATTTTTTTGGGAATTCTATATGGGGCCCTTGTTTAATTCCTAACATACCTTATCAATAACATTTTTCAGTCAGTCAGTTAGACTAATTTTTCGGCTAAACCGTCACATTTTTTTTAAATCCCGCCAAATCTGAGGTCCCATTATACAAGTCGCAACAGATTTTTCAGTTGTCAGACATGCAGAAACGAACCGCCATAAGAGTTTTTCAGAAATATCAGTAACAATTTTGTTTTCCATATGTAGCCACTTTATGGCGGACACTGTATGAAAAAGTAATAAAAAAACTAATCAGCGTTGGATGCTAACAAGAAATTGGTGGTTAATTGAGATATGCTCCGTAGGTTACCAACAATAAGCTTTGTTACGTTCGAAATTGTCTAAACGTTATTATACCCAGAAATTTATAATTTATATTTTATACAATATGTATTCGACATGTCATCCGCCTAATAATTATCAATCCAATATTTTCTATGGTCCTGGTTGACGGTGTGAACGATTGCATTTCTACGAGTCCCACCCGATGTTTGGACTTCGCGCCGTCGGTGTTGTAGCTACTTCGCGGTCGAACCAAATTTGTTGGCCCAGAGTAAAAAAAAGGTTTCGTTATCGCAAATACGCAACGCTCGCCCTTCAGCTCCACTGAATCTCATCGTCCTATGTCTACCAGGAATTTGTTAATTTCAGCCGATATTATCGACTGGTCCTTAGATTTATCATTTTAAGTATTCAAAGAAAATACTCTTTTATTAGTTAAATAAATTATTGTCCGTCATAGCCATATTTTGAAGGTTAGTCAAATCACTATCCTCGGTTGGCAGTAGTTCAAAATACAGAAATCTCGGGTACGTATCGAATCACATACTGCCGAAAATAATTATTATTGATAATGCGAATATTAATATAGTTGGTAATGAAGCCACTATTTTTTGGGGATTCGGCTCTGTTCTTTTTTTTTGTTATCCAACACTGGAATAAATAAGATAATAGCCATTATTAAAAAATAAAATCAAAACTAGAGGGGCCCTCTAGTGTGAAGTCGTTCGACTTAGGGGTTTCTTGTCCCCTTGTCCAGAGGTCGCACTGTGATTGGCTAGAAAAGTTCTTGTTACAAACGAGAAGTATTCTAGCTGGGAGAAAGGCCCTCCATTTTTGCCCCTGAACACTAGGTGAACACAAGTCGACCGGCATTATTTCACGAAAATTTTGTGATTATTGCAATCAACCATTTTGGGATCTGTTTCGTGAAGATTAGTATTTTTGGACACTCGACCGTATAGTTTGTTATTTGATGATATTGGTCGAAGAGTCGTTCTCTAAGAGGATTTGTTGCCGGCATTTGACTTGTGGAACTCGTGCATCCAACGCCATTCAGGGAACCATTCAGGCAAGCTAGGTATGCCCTAAATAACCAAAGAACCCCTGGTCATATTGACGCCCTTGCAGTGCTGGAAGTTGATTGTCGTCGCTGATAGGCCCTTCAGAACGCAAAGTAGAGGAAAGGCAATTCAAAACGGAAAGAAGCCCCTATGCTAAGGGGTTTTGTTGACGGGGCTAAACCATTTGAACGGGCCTACTGCTGCACACCAGGGAGCTGCTGCTGCTCTCTCAAAGGGTTTGATAGTGTGAAAACCCCGAAAACTTTAGCTACTGAAAGACCCAACTCATTTGGAATGGGATCGGGTTGTGGCTCCTACGCTGCAAATATACAGTGTGTCCCACTTACCATGCTCACCATGGGTATCTTTTTAATGGTGAGAGATACGAGGTCGGTTATATGACACCAAATGTGGAGTTTATCAAGGCCAACTATAATGTGAAAAAATATTTTGATACAATTTATTCATTTTTGTTTTATACACAAAAAACAGATTTTTATCATTTTCATGTCTCGTCCATAACTTCTTTATTTATGAAAATATTTTAATTTCACATTCTCATGGCAGTTTTTTAATGAGATTACGAAAAAAATATGAAATTCATACCAACTCTTCTAGAATTTGAGATATCAGCACCAACTTTTATTTTTCAAATGTAGGTCATAGCTCACTATGACTTGGTTATGAATAACTTTTTTTTCTCTTACAGATGATATGTCACAGTAATAGCTTTTTGTTGATAACAACGGAGTTATCGTCATTTATACAAAAACAAGAACTATTTTGAAGTCGCCATCTTGAATTTATAAATTTTAACAGAAAAATCATGATCTCCGACCTCAAAAACCCCCACATACCAATTTTGAATGGAATTGGACCATAATCACAAATCTCGTCCGCCATATTGGAAGAGCCGCCATATTGAAAGAGACGCCATTTTTTATTTTTTATTTCAATAAAAATTCCATAGTGCAATGTCACCGGAATTTTGAACATCTGCCAAATTTAAAGTTATTAGGACCGCCAGAAGTTGGTCAAAATTCACGGGCAAGAGACATGAAAATGATCAAAATCTGTTATTTGTGTATAAAACAAAAACGAATAGATTTTATCAAAATATGTTTTTACATTATAGTTGGCCTTGATAAACTCCACATTTGGTGTCATTTAACTGACCTCGTATCTCTTACCATTAAAAAGATACCCATGGTGAGCATGTTAAGTGGGACACACTGTATAAACGTTTTGGTTATCCAGGTTTTTCCTAGTTTTGTTTTTTTTCTCCAAAGGATACAGTCAGAAATTTGCTGTAATTTTTTTTTTATTAATACCTTTGGAGGGCCAAAAGAAATATCGCATTTCAGGATAATTTTTTATGCATACCTTTGCCGCCTACGTCCGCTCAAGCTTGAGCTCGTACTTCCGCGAAATCCGTGTTTTGGTTCGCCTGACCTGTATTTCGCTTACAGATATATTTTTTTCGCCCTTATTCATGATATTTGATAACGTCTCGCATACTTAATTCTTGTGTTAATATCAAACTGACAGAATATTTCCAGATTTATTATTTTGTAAATGCTTATTTCCTGGTTACTTTCCTGTAAGGGCTGGCTTACATAAATAAATGTGAATACTCGGACGTGGGACGGTTGTTTAACTTTTTTAATTTAATTTGGTAGGTTTAGATGTTAATGATTTTACTCACTGGGTATTTGGGAGGGGTAAACTCATCTGGCGCCCATTTTGACATTCTTTTCATTTCGTTGAACTTATACGAACCACACCATCTCCACTGAAGCTAAAGGGGAAATACAACTGAAATGAAATTATATGATGACTGGAATGCTCGTCAGGCTGCGCGACTGGATTTCTCATGGAGGCCGCCATGTTTGTTTTGTGGTTCCTGGCAGTGACGGAGTAATCAAGATGGAGTTGATTGTAACATATAAATAAAACTGATACAAAGACGCGCTGCACTTTGGTCATCAGGGGTATCCCAGAATCAATCTCGGCGGCAGACGTCCAACAGGACCTCGTCGAGAGAAACTTCAAGGTCCTAGAATGTTATAGGATGACATCGAGAAGGACAAGAGCGCCCCTACCACTGTTCCTGGTAAAAGTTCCGAGAGAATACAGGGACATCTTCAAACTAACCGAAGTGGTCGACTTGAAAGTCACCGTGGAAGGACAGCGACCCCAAAGAGGCAGAGTGTCTCAATGTCATAACTGCCAGTGGTTCGGACATGCACAGAAGTGCTGCCACTCCACAGCACGTTGTGTCAAGTGCGGCGGTAGCCATGCTACACATGAGTGTAAGAAGGCAAGGGAAGAACCCTCCAAATGCGCTAACTGTGGTGGAAACCACACAGCAAATTACAGGGGATGCCCAAAATTCCCCAAACCAAGGTTGGTGGCAAGACAACCTACCAAGCAGGGGCCTCCACCCCCACGGCAGGAGTCAACAACCCCAAGGCGGAGACCAGACCCTCGAACTGGTCCACAACCACAGCCAAAAACCGCACCACCAAAATGGGGTCCTTCGAACAAATCCTCTAGTGCTCAGGGCACAAGCAAGCAGGAGCAACTGTTGCAGACCTTGTCGCAGGTTACCCCAGAGGTACTCGACAAAATCATGGCCGTAATAAACGCCTTAGTGAAACCGTCGAGCCAGTAATGCCAGCACGAATACCGAAGATCCTGCAGATTTGTTCATGGAATATAAATGGCGCAATTCAGCGAAAAGATGAACTACTGGAACTTATCTCCAGAATCTCGGTAGACGTGGTGGCACTACAAGAGACCAGGCTGAACCAAGGTAAAGTATTTAATATTCCAGGTTTTATAAGTTACAGGAATGACAGGCCAGGACCCCGAGCTCGAGCAGGTGGCTCGCTCCTGCTGGTGAAATCAGACCTGGAACACAATGAGGACGCACTTCCGGAACTATCACTCGGTGAATCGGTAGCGATCAGAGTTAAAGTAGACGGAATAAATCTCCTAAGAGTTTCCTCAGTCTACATTCCTCCAGGCCCCAAACTCAGGAAAACGGACTTGGAGAAACTCTTTCCCGACCATCACCCAACGGTGGCTATAGGAGATTTCAACGCGAAATCAAGAGACTGGAACTGCCGCAACACCAACCCTCGAGGCAGAGACCTAGCAGACAACCTACTACCAGACTTCGACAACGTAGCAGTGACAGCGACATACGAACCCACACACCATCCTGGGAGGGAAGACCAACACCCAGACATTTTGGACATAGCCCTCATACAGAGTATTCCATCCTTGGTGGACATCTCTGTACTAGACGAAGGATCATCAGACCACAATCCAATCCTACTAACAATAGGGGAGGAAGAAGCTGAAATCGTTAACACGACAAAACGGATAGTGGACTGGTCACGATTTCAAAGGGTAGTCCATAACGAAATAAACATCCCCAGGATAGACACGACACGCCAGCTAGAGGAGGCGGTGACCGAACTGAGACAAGCAGTACTGACAACAATGGAACGGTGCTCTAAAGACATACAGGTCACAAACTTTGATTTCCAAGGAGGGATCCCACCTGAGGTCAAGGAGATGGTCAGGCTGAGACGACGTCTGAAAAAACGTTATCAGAGAACACTGGCGCCCGATGACAAGCGGCAGCTCAACTTTGCGTCTCGACGGCTGAGAGAAGGGCTGAAGCTACTCAGAGAGCGACAGTGGTCTGAACGTTTGGACGAACTCGACGCCGAAGACAACTCCTTATGGAGAATGCAGAAAGTCCTTAGACACGGTCGGAGGAAACCGTGCAACCCCCCCCTTCATGGTGAGATGGGCATCGTTTTCACGGAGATGGACAAGGCAGAAGCTTTTGCGGACTCCTTCGAACGTCAGTGCCGTGAAAACGAGGTCGATTACACCGATGAAGTCGAGGACACGGAAACGCACGTAGACCAGACGATCAGACGGCTTAGAAGAACTGACGACTCAGTCATTCTTCTAGAGCCGACATCTCCAGAGGAAATCAAGGACATACTTAGACACGCAAAGACCAGGAAAGCACCGGGCCCAGACAACATTCCAGTCAGGGCACTAAAAGCCTTACCTAGGAAAGGACTAGCAGCCCTGACTAACATCATAAACGCTGTACTCAGACTTAGACACTTTCCTTCCAGCTGGAAAGAAGCAACGGTCATCATGATTCCGAAGCCCAACAAGAACCACACGTTCCCGCAAAACCACCGCCCCATCAGCCTAACACCTGCCATGAGTAAGGTCGCAGAAAGGGTGATCAGGACTCGACTTGAGACAATGTCTGAAGAATTGAACATCCTACCAGATGAGCAATTCGGCTTCAGACAGGAACACTCAACAGAACTCCAGGTCACCCGGATAGTGGACGCCACCATCCAGAGCTGGAACCGCACGAGAAAAGGACATCTTTCAGGAGCAGTCTTCCTTGACGTCTCCAAGGCCTTCGATAGAGTCTGGCACGATGGGCTGATCGCAAAACTGGTTGATGCCGGATACTCCACACCAATGGTCAAGCTGATAAACTCCTTCCTAAGAGGTCGACATTACCGATGCAAAGTCGGAAATGCTCTCTCTTCACGAAGGAGGCTAGAAGCAGGAGTACCACAGGGAGCAGTACTGTCGCCACACCTGTTTTCGATCTACACTGCAGACATGCCTATGTCGGACAACCCCATGACCAAACTTGCTCTCTATGCAGATGACACGGCAATCTTTGCTGAGTCATCCCATGAGAGAGGAGTAACATCGAAGCTGCAACATCAGATAAACAAGCTGGAACCGTGGTTCAATCGTTGGAAGATCGGAATCAATGCAGACAAAAGCAAGGCCATACTGTTCACGAGGCGACGTAGGACACCCGAGGGCCATGTTACTATGAACGATGAGAGAATTCCATGGGTAGACGAAGCCGTATACCTAGGAGTAACCCTGGACAAGAAACTCACGTTTCAGAAGCACGTCTCCCACAGATTGGCTATAGCGAAAGCCGCGAGGCATAAGCTGTATCCACTCATCGGGCGTAAGAGCAATATGGCACTCGAGTTGAAACTACGCCTCATCAGGACAATCCTTCTGCCAATCATGATGTACGCGTCTACTGCTTGGGGGCAATGCGCGAACAGTTACAGGCAGAGGATGCAGGCCTTCTTCAATGTCTGCCTGAGAATGGCAACAGACGCACCACGATATATGCCAAACAGGTTTATATATCGAGACTTAGACATCCATCCGGACTACATTGACAGACTGATCAGGAATCACGTGGGGACTACTCTAGACAGAGTAGAGACCCACACGAACCCGTTGCTCACGGAGCTCCTCGAGTACAGACGTGAGCAAGACGATAGAGACAGAGACAAATACAGACGACCAGTGAACCAGGGAGACAACGACACCCCTGAAGAAGTAAGACGGAAGCGAAACCTTCGGCGACGCCAACGTCTACTTCAACAGGCTTAAAATTTCGATAATCATGCTTTTATGTTTCAGATTCCAAGAAGAACCGACCAAGTGGTAAACTCAGTAAATTCAATACACAACACTTGGCCCTCAGCCAAGTATTTTTCAGGCCTTCAGCCAGTTTCAGGGGGGCACCATGCACATTAAGTAAAGTCATTGTAAAATCAAATTAAACTCATGTCAGATATAAGAGAGTTTCAGGCCGAGAATTGGCCGAGCACTCCATATCAAACGATCAGATTTCATTCTGCTGATCGCCAATCATCAGGATGAGGAACCGCTTTAACGAGCGGGGGTGGTGGATAGGGGGGGTGAGCTTTCGAGTACGTACGAGTGCTGGGGCGTTCATCCTTCCGGGCCTCAACCTTAGGGGGTGCATGGTGGACGCGCTGCACTGCACTGGCGTGTTTACAAGCAGTGTACGTGCAGATGAATGTTTCTCTCGCACCCATACAAGTAAGCAATAAAGTATTTCTCAGCTAGATTGCATGTGCCTCCTTTCTTCATCTCCTAGAGTTATCACCTTAGACGGGTGCGCAGAGGAACAAAGAGCATTCCAGTCATCATATTATGATTTCATTTCAGTGGCAAATACCCGTCTGTCTTCCGACAGCCGAGTTAATGCGACTTGATCATTATTTGTACGTTGCAGCTTGTGAATTAAAAATCTTCTTTTCCTACCTTGTATTAACATGTCTTTTTAATGTTTTTCAATGCAAATGAAATCGATTATTAATGACCCCTATTAATGAACGATTTGTTAACGGTTTTTTGGTAAAGGAGTCGATAACTCAAAAACGGTTCGTCGCATCGATTTCAAAAAAGGACAGGCTTCTAATGGACGTTAGATTCTATGTACCTACGTCTGCGGCATCACCTTACAATGCTTTTCACATATAATCGAAGTGGATGCAATAATTCTCTTCCATTAAAATTTGAAGCAAACTTTATCCAATCGAAATGAATTTGGTATCAAAAGGAAGGTGAAATGTTGATCTATATAATTGCTGTAATGTTTTTTTGAAATTACTTGTTGAGGTTCATATAAACCCATGAAAAAATTAACAGCAAGGAAAGAAATTCGAGTTATTAGTAAAAGAAACTCACGATTTTTTTCAGAATTTTTAACCACAACGTTCTATCACAATTAAAAAAAATTCTGAAAATCTTGTTATAAAATCAAAGACAGTTGAGAAGAAGTGATATTTATATGAAATTTAGAAGACTGAACATTGAGGAACTATTCATACTATTTTTCAGACATACAATCAGACGATTTATATTTTTAATAATGATTTTCAAAACCTCCGACAAAAAACGGTGGATCGCTCCAGTAAGTGATTCCTCTGTAGTACATGAACGAAAAGACAAAAATAGTTCTGCTACTGTCCACAAGGTATTGCACAGAGTTATTGTCACTATGATATTTACTGTACAGCGTTGCCAATGGTTCTAAAAGGCGGTACCGATGTAATTTGTTTAATTTTTCTAAAATGAAAGTTACTTCGATAGAGGTTTGTCAGTTCATCAGTTGGATGTTGGATTGGTCCGCCTAAATGGAGTCTCTGGATACAATTGAAGAAGTATGTAAGTATTAAGTTTTATGTTTTGCGATTTAAAATAACAATTTTGGAAATAAAACAGGACGCAAAACAGAATTGAAGAATAATAATCATATAGCGTCTTTATTGACAATTCCAGTTGTTTTTAAATAACATTATATACCTAAAAAATAACGGCATAATAGGCGGAGTTCAGCTCGCAAAGTTGAAAAATATTGATAAAAATAAATTAAAGTGAGTTGTTCATATTAGCTGCTCTTTTTGCAATATTGTTGTTTGTGCTAAAAGCAAATTCAATCTTAGCAAGATCAAGGACTATATCTATAACAAACCAATGGGCACTGAAACCCCGAATATCAGAAAAACAAAAGGAATGAATACAATAAATAATATACAGGTGAACCGAAATGGTCGTCACATTCGGCAATCCTTACTATTTAGGCGTCCTCGTCTCGTTTTCAGATGGCTTCTGTACAATAGTCCGATAACTATTCATACATTGCTGCCTGAGCATTTATTTCTTTTAGCTCGGCTCTCTCGGCGCATTCAGACAGACATTGCTGCCCGAGCATTTCTTTTTTTAAGCTCGGCGCTCTTGGCGCATTCAGACAGACATTGCTGCCCAATCATTTATTTTTTCAAGCTCGGCGCTCTTGGCGCATTCGGACAGATATTGCTGCCCGAGCATTTAATTTTTTAGCTCGTCGCTCTTGGCGCATAGATAGAAATTGCTGCCCGAGCATTTATTTTTTAAAGCTCGGCGCTCTTGGCGCATTCAGACAGACATTGCTGCCCGAGCATTTATTTTTTTAAGCTCGGCGCTCTTGGCGCATTCAGACAGACATTGCTGCCAAAGCATTTATTGTTTTAAGCTCGGCGCTCTTTGCGCATTCAGACAGACATTGCTGTCCGAGCATTTTCTTCATTTATTTATTTATTATTATTTATTCTCTAGCATTCTCTGGCTCTGGCCTTGATCTGCTGAAATTAAAATCATGGTTGATGTTCGTTAGTTATATCATTTTAACTCTTAAATGCAGCGACTTCTCTTGAACACATATTTACCTATATATACATTACTTTTCCAGGTTTTGAATGAATTCAATACTCGATTCAATAGATTCCCTATGTATTTAATAGATTCGAATAATGGCTTTAGTTTTGAGAAGAAGCCAGTATTAGGACCTTCTCTAGGCGACAATTTGTGATGCAATATCTTCCAATACTTTCACCTGTTTATTAGTATTCACCAATTTCCCATTTTATTCGTATCATATTGGGTGTATCTAATGAACAATGTCTGCAAACTAGATTGTTTTATCATAATAAACAAATCGCCATACCATTACCACCACCATGCATTTTTAAACATATACATATAGAGTATACAACACCTTTTATTTTTCAGTACCTCTTCATTTTGTTCATGCTCACTAGAACTTTTCATTCCATTTATGATCACTAGGGCTCAACATTCTCAGTGTATTCTATCCTAACTTGGTCTTTTATTTATGAGAACTCTGAATGACCTTCTGGATGAATTACAAATACAAACATTGAGTCAAGTAATGGAATAATTTTTTGGATTGTTTATTTTTTTGTGCTGCTTTTTCTTTGCCAGAGAAAAGTCTCTGCTATAAATTTCTTCAAATGAGTACTACAAGGTGAATGCCTTGAATCTTTGACGCGTGAGTGCCTTACTGCAATCACATACATTTCGTTTTTATTTTCCTGTAAATAAAATGGCTTTTATAAGTGGATACCGCTCTTGAGATCGATCAATCACAGTCTGTGATATATTCAAAATATTGAAAACTGCACCATGGTAACTCTGTTTTCGTAATTATATTACTATGGTTTTTGTTGATTGCAGTGATTCATGAAAATCCGCCTGAATGACTAGGTCTTTATCTGTCAACAGTGTCAACTGAAACTATTATGATGACATAAGAGAAATCAACTAAAATAATTTGATTTTGTTGTTTCAATATGAATTCGTAGAAAAAGTACGGCATGTAACGTGTTCATAAACTCCTCTAGACACTCGTCTTTCAAACATTCGTTTAGCTACGCTGCACTCGTGCTTACTCGTTACCCAAGGTAGTTTATGTATATCGGTACCGCAAACATACCAATATATCTCTCAAAATGTGTATTTTTTTATTCAGTGGTCTATGGTATTCGGAAGGCTGAAAGTTTCAAGAATGGAATCGCTAAAATATAAAAGAGGGAAAGAGGGACATAACAGGATGAGTTGACAAATAGCAAATTGCTGACACTGTCCAATCTATTGAAAAGATTATTATAATTATAATAATTATGAGTGCCCAAGGGTTCTGTTTGTAAGCGCAGATGAGACATAAGTGAACATTTTTCAGATGAATCGTGGCATACTGTAACGTTTTCATTTTCCCAGTCAGCATCAACGTTCCATCTATGACATTTTTCAATTATTAATTCCAGGAGATCAGACAATACAGTGTATAGTAGATAGTATTTGTGCACATGAAAAAGTGATTATTCATTTATTGAACATCGTTTCCCCCTGGAAACAACTCTGATCTGATAAACGTTAATAAATTGGCAACTCACATGATTCAACTGAAAATACCGATTTAGGAATAATAGCTTATTGATAGCTTACCCTCTTCGTACATATTGTCAAGTTCAGGTGTTTGATTTAATCTATTGATTATTTTATTTAATGTTCTATAATTGTATAAATATAATAGTTATCCAATAATAATCCATAAGAATATTATCCATTCTCACATATCTTATTTCAACTGACAAAATATAGATGTGTCCGACTCTGTCGAAATAGACATTTCGTTCGCTCATTTGAGTTCCCAAGTTTTTTTGCTATCAGTACGAAGGAGAGAGGATGGTCACTCACCATTTTGTTCAGCCAGATATGCCAGAGAATGTTGAACAATCAAGCTAATTTGTGAAGTGCTTATTTAAGTTACAACTGACACATTATATTCGTTTTTTTTTGTCAACTGGTGGCATTTCATGAGTATGTTTCACTCTGTTGCTTTATTCTCATTGGCGAGCATTTCGCATTATCTAATGCTGAAAACCCTCTCTGGAACAGATGAGATGAGGAAATTACATCATTTTCAATGAAAAAATAAGGGCGTGCAAAATTCAGAGAATGAACTCTTGTTCTTCGTTTTAGAGTCTTATGTTATGCCCCAAGAGTTTCGAAGATTTCGACATTGGATGCGCAAATTTTCATCCATTTGAGGACATCTTCCAGAATATTAAAAATGCCTCACCTCCATAGTGTTCCTTTTGGCACTGTCCGGTGTCATAAGACCCTGCATGCAGCCCTAATGCTGACGCTACAGTGACGTTTAACGTTCCTATCATTTTTATACTTTAAGAAGAATCAACTGCACCCCAACTCACCATTAGAAATTTGATTGAATTATTGGTATTCTGCAAATGGTTCTACGTTGGATAACAGGCCAGTTATAAAATTTTCTTGAGTTTCTATTCACAAAAATTTTTAGTTTATTATTTATTTACATTCTTATCATAATTATTGTTATGATTTATTTGGTACGTTTGATGTTCATGTGCCTTTCAGCCACCCACATTTAATTAATTTTAGTGCTACATCATGCGAAATTCAAGAATTTTCCCTGGAGTATTTACTGAACATCTACATGTTTATTTAAAAATATGTAATCACATTTAATTTTGAATTTTATTATTTCAAGTGGGTCTGAAATACATTTCGATTCGTACAAAAGTGAATGAGAAATCATATTTCATCACATAAAAATTTCAGGTACCATAAGCACACGTAGGTTTATTTGTATATTTATATATTTTTCATCTTCATGTAAATAAGGGTAATTGGCTTTGGAACATATAATGTGTAAAATCATTTCCTTCTTTCATTTCACTAACATAATCACTACTTTAGATTACTTATTTCGCCCGAGCGAACATCAGCTAAAATAATTTTAAGAAATCAGCGGTGTACAATTTTGATTCTTTCAGTAAGTATTTTTTTACGACAGTGCGTAAACTAAGCTTTTACGCACTACTGACAGTACGCAAAGTAATATTTTTCGCACAAGACGTGTCAGTTGACACGTCTAGAAGAGTACTTCGACCACGCCACTGAAGATGACTGCCGCAGTTGCAGTTGAAACGTTTGGAGATTTAAACCAAAGAAGACCCCGTCAAAAACCGGAAACCAACCAAGACATTGACGCCAGCCGTGAAAGCCTACATTCCTACAATATAATAACTGTCGAAGAAAAAAAAACTTTGTATGAAACACTTTCGTAAAGGGCTTTTCTGTACTCGCGTGTTTGTTGAACTCGGTTGCGCCTCATTCAACAAACTTCACTCTCATACAAAAAGTCCTACTTTACGAACTTGGTAACATAAATAGCTATTGATTGTCTTTCTATTGTCTGAAAGAATAAAAAGAATAAAAGTGAATATGAAATATTGCAATCACCCGCAGCCCAATGCCGCCGACGTACAGCAGCCGTTCGCAACGTTAGTGATCTTATTTCTATTTGAAAAGATTTTCTTTGTGAAATATATCTTCTAGTTATTTGAATGAAAAGATATCGTTTTGATACCTTTGAACCAAAATTTACTTTTAAATTGAATAATGGTCTTCATGAAATCAACAAATATTTATTGTTATAATTTTGGACAAATACCCTAGTGGAAGAATATGAATTAATCTCCCTTGCTCGCACAAGCTCTGCTTTTGAGGGGTTTTCTCCGAAAACCTGGGAGTTTGGTAAAAAACATTTTTTTCAATTGTGACATTTTCTCCATAACTAAAGGAAAAGAGCGCAAGGAAAAGTTCGTCTAATTCAAATCAGTTGATACTCATTCCATCAGGATTTTTTTGAATTTCAATAACCTCTACTAGAATTTCAGAACAATCTAATATGATATTTATTGGCAAAACTTCTGCCAAATTTTAATAACTACCTGTGTCCAGGTATCCTTTACATAAAAAAGAATAGGTAGAAAATCATTCAAAAACATTATCATTAATGAAATATCTACAATTTTTTGCTTGCCTTTGTAGTAGCTGTAGTTTAGCCGGTTTCAGATGCCAACAATTCTCCTTCAATGTCCTTTTCGGCTACAAAGGGTACATTTTCTTGCTTTGGATTTTGCATCCACAGCGTTGACGTTCTTGGACCAGTAATGGATTTCTGAATCCTTGGTCAATTTGCCCAAAAATCTCTTTCTTGATATAGTCTCCTCAATTTGTCACATTTTTGCTGATATGGGTTTTGATTTTCGGTTCCCTTATCATCTACGGAAGGTTTTGAATTGGGTAGCTCAGTATGTAAATTCCGTTCCATATGGAATGTTGAGCATCGGTTTTGTTGCTTTCGTGAATCATGGTGATTGTCACTATCACTATCACTACTTCGAATCTAACTAAAGGAGGCGCGAAAAGATCCCACTTCTGAAATATTACGACTAGAAAGTAATGCACATGCGAACGGTTCAACGATTTATTCTAAACTCCCTTTTACAATTCACATAGCAGATTCAAGCTATGAATAATACTTTAGTCATTCTCTTATCTGGTTAAGTAGGTGAGTCAGAGACCGGTACCTGCTCGTACTCGATCCTAAATGAAATGGATATGTACAGGGTGCTTCCCCACTGCACAGGAGTTGGATACAATGATGATTACATCAATAATACCGGTACATTTGGAAATGGTCGTCACACTTTTTATTATGATCAAGTCCCCAGCAACGAATCAGATTTGCAATTATACGGAGAAATCTATTAAAAGGAACTCATCACTGTGACGGCAAGCCATAAACTGGAAGTTTGTTGATGCCAAATGACTCCTTAGTGTTTCAAGGCCTTTCATGCCAGTGAGATTATTGATTTATCGATCAATTATTCAAAAGAAATGTCCATAATTAGCATTTTTGATCTTTCAACGAAACTACAAGTTTGTTGAAATTCTATATAATCGTAAATGAGTATTTAATAACTGATGTGCAATTTTATGAAAATACACAATCACTAGGCGAAGCAACGCGGAACAGTTCTCTGCTAATAACAGTCTTTACGCAGTTTTAATAACTTTCGCTACAAATCAAAGTGTCAACGTAATGTCTTTTTCAGCGGTGTTAACAGGGTACGCTAATTTATCTCCGTAAACACGTCCTCTCAGTTGGTTTTTATTATTAAGAAATTTGCATGAACATTCCAAAGGAGATTGACATAACTTATTAGTATTTCGAGCGCATACTATATGATATGAACTTTTTTAGTATGCTGGGTATCATGATATCAAATCTTTGAGGCGTTACAATCCTTTTGATAATCGCTGGGACTATAAGAATTCAGGAATACTGTATACGTGTTTGTTCTTCTCATATGAGGATTGATTCAAGATTCAAGAAATTGACTAGTTCCATAGCGAAACAATTTTAGTAGAAAATAGTTATTTTTGTATCAAGTGCGTAAAATTAGTGTTTTTTTAATGGCACATGGGAGTGTTAAAAATAAAAAATTCACTTGAATGTGCCATGAAAACACAAATTTTATACACGAAATACAAACAACATTTTTTGTACAACTGTGAATGTCAATTTAGATCGTCTGGAATATACTAAAAATAAATACTTCCAATTCATCTTGACGTGGTTTTTTGTTCCGATAAGTTATCGCTTTCAAACGACTTTTGTCTTGAAAATATTATTCAATGTTTTCAGTTAAATCGTATTCAAAAATGTTTCCTGTCTGATTTATATCAAAAAACAAATAATGTTAGCATAATATGAAATGTTTTCTTACTTTTTCTTAATTGTTATTGAGTTCAATCTTAAATTTTTTGAAGTCTTTGTATTACTTTATTTATAATAAAATGCTCGGTAAGAAAAACAGCTGCTAGTTGAATATTGTGATGTTAGGAGCAAAAACTCTTGCTGTGACTGTTTGGAAAAAAAACAGGAAAATCTTACTATTTCATTAAATTCTGACTTACATTTCTTTTCATACATTGAATTGGTAGACACTTCTTTTATAAATACTTTGTTTTAGTATTCAAGAATATAATATTACAGAATTATTAACTTTCTTGATAAACTGGAGCAGTACAGAGAGAGAGACAGACGTACGCGAAGATATAAATTTTCGTAATGACACAAACGGTAAGAAATATTTAAACATGGTTCATTTCAATATTAGAAGTCTGAACAAAAACTTTGAGGAACTCATAGTATATATCGAATCTGTGAAAGACGAAATTGACGTCATAGTTTTATCAGAGACTTTCGTCATTGAGGGTTCAAATAATTTCGAAATTCCTGAATATAAAATTTTCTATAACCAATCTAGATTTAATCAAAACGATGGCGTTGTACTATATGTAAAAAAGCAAATTGGGAACGTTACAAGCACAATATATTGGTTTGGTGCGTAACTGACAGCTCGGAGGTACAACAAACTCAATCGTAGAAAAAGAAGAAGAAATAACCTCACTTTTCCGTTTGTTTTTGTAATTACAAAAAGTTTTGTTTTCATTTTTTTCTGTTACTGCCCTGTTTTTACTGTTTTTGATGTGTTTATTTCTGTTTCTAATGTCTTGTTGAAATTTAGAAATAACGGACTTCACAACATATTATTCAAGTTTAGAAGATGTTCATCGACAACAGGATAAAAATAAACTATCAGCTACTCTGTGCTATCAGTAATAGATATTGATCCATATCTTCTGGAATGTATCCTGATCTTGTAAATTATTTAGTGGACACGAAGAGTGGTTTCACAATGAATAAAATTTGATAAAGTATATAGTCTTGAAGTGGCAGGGAACTATTTCAGTAGAGGTAATCCCTTTTCAAAGTAAACAAGGCAGTTCTAATGCACCTATAAGTTCTTCAATTTCTTTTACCAAATTAGAAAGAAATTCCACTAGCACAACCTCCATGTCACCAGAACTATCTCAAAGATCGTCAAGGGTCTCTACATTACCCACCACCCTGGACCTGTAACTTGAACTCACCTGTCTGTCTCCTTAGTAATCAGCTTATTTGAGAAGGAAGAAAATATGTTGAATAATAATTATTTGTTAAGCTTTGATCATTTCCATCAAAGGTGAAATTGACCTGAACCATGAATCATATTTAAAATATTCATCTGTTACTAGGCATTCAGATTTTGTAAAATTTTGGATATGAATGTCAGAATGAAGTCAGTTATCTAAAAAATTATCAAATTTATTAAAATATAACAGTAGGTGTAAAGGTTGACATATCTTCAACAATTAAAGAATTTAAACAAATTAAAAGAGCAACTTGTGAGCAATCAAAGTGCAAAACATGGTACAATTACCGGCAGGATTTCTCTATTTATATATGTCTAAAAAGATTCAATACAACAAAACTACTTGGATTTTATTTTTTCTGCCAAAGATTCTGAAAATGGTCCTTTATGAATGAAGAACTGCCACTTTGGACTCGACCAAGCTCATCAATAAATTTTGTTCCTCTTCCTCAGAAACAGGAGATATATCTGACGAGTTAGCATCACTTTTATATAGGGGTTCATCTTCAGTGAGGTTCAGACACTTGGGATTTGCTAGATTTTAGTCCAAAACTCTGCAGGTGGCTTATTAGTTGCTTTTTTTCCTGTCAACATAACTTACTCCTGTTTTCTTGTTATTTCGTCTATTGAAAATAACACTGTACATGAGAACAAATCTCCCCAAACCTGCTGTACAACTAACAATACTGCCATCTTCAAGACATCATCCATTGTGTTAATAGTGTTAATAATTTATCGTTCAGTCTTTGAGAACATCATCTAAACTTGACTAATATGTTGTAAAATCCATTATTCCTAAAGTTCAACATAACAGCAGAAACAGAAAAAACACATCAGAAATAGTTTTAATACAGCAGAAACAGTAAAAACACAGCAGAAATAGAAAAAACTCCGAAAAACGTTATTTATTTACAAAAACAAACAGAAGAGTGAGGTTATTGCTTCTTCTTTTGAGTTTGTTGTACCTCCAAGCTGTCAGTTACGCACCAAACCAATAACATCTCAGAAACAAACATTTTGGTTTTGGAATCCATGCTGGAAGATATAACCTTTTCAATATAGCATCATACAGGCCACCAGCCTCAAACGAACAATTGTATATTACTGAACTTAATAACATTTTTTTAACAAGAAATAAAAAAAGATTTCGAAATATTTATCGGTGACATTAATATCAATTTACTAAAAGTTGACGACACTTATGTAAATAACTATGTTTGTAATATGGCCACACATGGGTTCTATCCTAAAATTAACACAAAACCAACGCGAATCACTGAAGAGACCTCAAGTTTAATTGATCATATATTCACAAGAACAAAGAAAAATTATGCATTCGATGAGAAAAAAAATTATTCATTTATATATAAAACTAGCCTAACTGATCACTTCTCAATAGCACTATCTGTAGAATTACCTGATCGATGTGTGACGAAATATAATGCTATTACAACAATTGAAAAGAACTATATAAATTATAAAAAGCTCAGTACCTAGTCAGACATCGGGATCGTTTGAAGTCCAAAAAAATTCACAGAATACACACATTACAGAAACTTTCTAAATAACCTAATACGTAGAACAAAAACCGATTACTATAAGAACAGAATAACAGCTGCCAATAATAACTATAAAAAAGTATGGATCGAAATTAATGATATAACAAATTCATCGAAAAGTTCTCAAGCAGATAGTATAAATATAACCGATGACCAAGGTAATGAAATCTCATCAGATCTCGAAAAAGCTGATTATTTCAATAAATTTTGTGTTCAGGTGGGAGCGCTCATGGCCCAAAAAATTTACACCAAAACCTCATTCGCTATTTCTCAATCCAGTGACAAGTAATGAAATAATCTCCACTATTTCTACTCTAAAAAATAACACTTCGGCAGGTCCTGATCGTGTCTCGGTCTCTTTGATAAAAAAATTCAACAAACACCTATCGGATCCATTATCACATATAATAAATCTATGCTTCCAAACCAGTGTTATACCAGGTACCTGGAAAGAGTCAATAACCACACCAAATTTCAAAGCAGGTAACAGGAAACTCGCCACGAATTACCGGCCTATTACAGTCATAAATAATTTTGCAAAAATATTCGAGAAATTGTTGAAAGTCCACCTATGCAATTCCTAGAATCTAATAACGTCTTATCAAACTCGCAATTTGGTTTCCGAGAAGGCTTTTCCACAGAACAGGCTATATTCAATTTGGTGAAAGACGTCTTGGCTAATATTAATGATAATAATAAGTGCCTAGCAATATTTCTAGACCTGGCCAAGGCGTTTGACACCGTGGATCACAAAATATTATTGCATAGATTGGAAAAATCTGAGATTAGAGATACTGTTCTTAATTTATTTAAAAATTATCTTTCGGATAGAACTCAGAATGTAAAAATCAAAAACTGTTTTATTTACCCCCTCCCTATCACCACAGGAGTACCTCAAGGAACAGTTCTGGGTCCCATACTCTTTCTAATTTATATGAACAATATTGAAATACTGAGAAATACTAAAAGCTCAATAATCTCATATGCAGATGACACAGCGATAATGTTTTTTGGAGATTCTTGGACAAAAGTATACCAACAAGCCGAACAAGAGTTGAATTTTGATAACAAAGATAGTAGCCATTTAAGCTTAAATACTGATAAGACAAAACTTATCACATTCAGTGCTGATAAAATAACAATTAAAAATAAAACCTGTGACCATATACATTTTACATGTCGAACTATAAAAAAATTGAAAATGTGAAATATCTGGGTGTACTTAGACCAACACCTCCGATGGTCTGAGCATGTATCATATCCAATCCTGAGACTTCGCAAACTTATACGTAAATTTTATCAGCTGAGGAATATTTTAAGCAGAAAAACCATTGTGATGGCACCAGCAGAGTCCATTATAAGATTTTGTGTCATCATTTGGAGGGGGGGTATGTACAAGACAGCCTTATGTGGTCTAGAAATTACTCAAAACACAATTATAAAGATCATCCTAAAAAAAGAAAGACTGTTTTCCACAAATGAATTATATCGTGAAGCTAACTTACTGAATCTTATACAAATTTATATATACCAATGTATTCAATAGATGATGAAAACCAAAACCTACACATATACTAGTCATTCCTACACCACGAGGTCTATATCGAATAATCTAGTATCTGTTCCATTTTACAAAAAGTCTCTACCACAAAGATTTATAACTTATTTCGGCCCAAAACTTCTCAATATGGTTCCAGAATATATACGAAAAATCAAATGAAAAGTTAAACTCACCATAGAATTGAAAAAATTCAATGAAGTGAAGTACGCGAAGCTAAAACATATTGTGTACTGATATATGTATGCATAAAATTATTATTTAAAACTTGTCGTTATCACCATAGGTCCATACATATTATTTTAACCAGTGATCTTCTCTCTCCCTCTCTCCGCTCTCTTCTCTCAGTTTTTATCTTTTGCTTTCGTTTGGATTGTGTCTACCAATCAATCTCATATTTTTAAGGTAGGTGTACATTTAAATTTTATTTAAGTTTTTTTTTCTTTGTAAAATGATTTTTTAGCACGCGGTGAGTTGTAGTACAAGCCATAAGGCTTAGACAACGCACCTAGTGCGAAAAAAATACTCTTGTAAACATGTCTGAATAAATATATCATATCATCTAATATGTTACCAGCCAAATCCAAGTTAATATAAATGAGAAATCATGTGACCAATTTCGTGAATGGTGCGACAAGAAACATGTAAAAAAGGTTTGTGAAAATGTGCCTATATGCTACGTTATGGAGTGTCTACTCAATGTTGCTCAGTACATTGAATGTTAAGGAAAATATTAATACAAGGAAGTTTTTGAAGTTCGTCTACCTCATTAAGAACAAAAGCGTCGGATACCAAGGAAAGAAATCTGAAGTTTTATCAAGAGATGATATCAATAAATCTATTCAAGATGCTGATAACGAAACAAATTCACTTTATTATTATTAGTAGTGATTTCAATATTGTTTATTTGTGGGTTGCCCTCCCTAATTTTGGGTATCAGCGGTGCTTGTCGCCGTGAAGAATTATTACATATAACTATTGATGACATTGAAGATGCTGGATCTGTATTGATTGTTAAAATACCTGATAGATACCTATTGCGCAAGAACTTTTACTCTTTCAAATTCTAATTATGTTGATTAGAAAAGTAAAAAATTATTTTTGAAATATTCGAGAGAAAAATGTATCAACCAACATGTGGGGATAAATAGAATAGGAGAAATTCTCAGCTTGATTGCAAAATGGCTTCGAAAAGACATGTATAAGAGCTACACAGGTCACTGTTTCAGGGGAAGCTCTGTAACTCTTCTGGCCAATCCAGGGGGTACCATTACAACCATAAAATGTCACGGTGGCTGGAAATCTGCCTCCGTAGCAGAAGCATATCTAGAAGATAGTTTGAATAACAAAATTGACATTTTAACAAAATATTGAATTGTTCAGCTTCTTCCAAATATCTGATAAAATGGTGGAATCAACTCTCCAAGAAATATCTAACGTTTCTCATCAGCAGCAACATGGAACATCTTCGGGAATTTATGTTGGAAGTAATTGTTCAAACTTTACTATCATTTATTATTTCAATAAATAAAATGGTTCTATTATGAATAATCAATTAATAATTGACTCTGTTAAAATAAAATCCTCCAAAAAGTAATTTTATGTTTATTTTGTGAATTATTTTGGAAGTGAATAAAGTATTGAATATCCAATTTGTTTTCCATAAACGTATAAGGATCAGAAAATAAATAAAGAATCATATCTGAAAGGAAAGTTTTCATTGAAATTTTCGATTATTATTAAAAATTCAAGTGCAAAATAGAAAACTTCGACAGGAACAGTACAAACAACAATATTATCATATAGCACGACCCGTGGTAATTTGAGAAAGAAGCGGAGTAAATACTACTACAGGAGCAGTAAAAACAACGTCATCATATAATATACCGCGACTCCTGGTGATATGAACAGGTTGTTTCACTGAATTGTTCAGTTCTATCATTCAAGAAATATTAATCGTCTCAATAATGAGAAAAGTAAACTAGTTACATACCTTCAAGTAAAAGAATTGAATGAATTCCAACAGTCTTCGTAATTCCGTTAATTTGTATTTTATAATCAGGTGTTTATTGTTCAGAGATACTATTCTTCGATGATTTAGTGGTAACGTATCGACCCCTCTCTTCCACCACCGTGATGACCGGTGTACTGAAACAGGAACAGAAATTTGTAGATTCAAGACTTTCATCAAACTTTTATCTCGCTTTTCCTTATTGTTCAGCTCATGGAAGTATTTACATTTAATTTACTTCTAGTAATCATCTAAATTTTCTTCAACAATCGTCTATGCAGTCATACGCTTAAATCTTGTTTAGCTCATGTATGAGCCCATAATGTTCAATTATTATGGACTTCGGCCCATTGAACATATAGAGAAGCGGCTGAAACAAATCGTGTTTGAATGTGTTCTCTGAAATGTCAAAACCATATAGAATTATAGGCTCTGCAACGAAATAGCGCTTTACAAAACAGCGTGTAATAAAACAGCGCGAACAAAACAGCGCGTAACAAAATAGCGCAGTAACAAAACAGCGCTGTAACTAAACAGCGCGTTACAAATTAGCGCGTTACGAAATAGCGCCATAACCAAACAGCGCGTATCGAAACAGCGCCAGTCATGAAGGATGGTTGAAAATCAAAAAACCTATTCAACTCCATGGTTTATTGGACAATAACAAGTAAATCTGAAAATATAACAATTAAATACTCAAATTATGGACAAAAGACTGCAAATAATCTTCGAATTGGTCAAAGTTATAATTTTTGAATATTCTTTCCAATCGTTTGTTCAGTTGCACATATTTGCTGTTATTTCTCTTTTATTGTCTGAAGCCGCATTTGAAGCGAGTGATAAAAATTTCAGCCTGATGCTGTTCCTTTTTCAAATGATTGATCAATTTATAAATAGATGGATGTTGGCAATCTAATGAATGTTGGAAAGAATTGTGCCAAGCTTCTAAAGAGTTATTTGCTCTAGGCAAATAATTTTTTATGCGTTCGACCAAATTCCATATAGGAATAGGAAATCGAGGTTCCAATTTTACAGTTTTCTTCCCACGTAGTTTTGTTCCCAATATTCCATCAATGGAGCCAGTTCTTCTGAGGTTGAGGAATCCTGATTGTGTGCGATTGCATGGAATGCTCGTTCAACATCATCTTCAGGAACAAAACTCAATGCTAGAAGCATCCTGGAGCGAACTCTAAAACTTTTATCCGACCTGTAGATTGTGGTCAGCTTGGTTTGTTGTATTTTTCTCCATACATTTTGGGAAAGATGGAAAAACCAACCGTCAATTTTTGCCTTCGGAAATGTACATTTCACGGCATTCATTGATGCTAATCGAAAATCTGATATAATAGTAGAGGGACGTAAAAGCGGCTCTAAATTGACTAATCTGGAAAAAATTCTCTTGTACCTATCTTCTGTTTTATTGCGCATGAGGCAATACATAACTGGAACGGCTTTGTCAAAGACTAGTACATGAATTGTGAACAACTGTAAGAAAAGAGTTGGCACAACTTTGAATGTGCCATCGATACTCCAGTGTTTGAATTCTTTCATAATCGAGAGGTTTCCAGTTACTCCGAAGATGAATATTCTGTCGGCGTCTTCTGTGCCAGAATCCCACAGTAGAAAATTGTCTCCTCTTTCTATTAATTTGTGGTTTTCACCAGTAGTGATATCCTTCACGGAACTATAAGTGGGTTGTATCATACCTTCGCTGCAACGTTGGCGATGTATGAGTGTCCTGGCAGCATCATATGTCGGTAATGAAACTGAAAATTCTTCCGTAATACCGCTAGTAGATGCGTGGATGATATTTCTTGATCGCTCTTTGGTGCTTCTCGCAATGTCGGTAAATCTCTCCTTCACCTCATGTACTTCATTTTCCTCCAAATCAGGTCCAAGATTATGACTAGTTGTTGCTTTAGGCTTTCCGCAAGTAACAACCAATCTCACCTTGCAGGCAGCTTTTACGCATCTCCATGATTCGGAAAGAATATGCACTTTATCGCGTCTATACCTATAATCTTCATACATAAGTAAATCTTTCCCTTTCTGAGTTTTAGAAATCTCCATTATTATGACAATGTTTACAGAAAATTGATGTTTGTTGTCAATTTAAAAATGCAAATAACGTATCTATGGTACTATTCATGAATTACATCTCCATATCAACCTCACTCCAGAAAATAATAAATACTATTAACACTGATTCGGTAGGTATAGTGGGTGATGAGATTTGAGTTGATGAAAATTTCGTACTTGTGAAATCCGAATAAGAATTGGCGCTGTTTCGATACGCGCTGTTTGGTTATAGCGCTATTTCGTAATGCGCTAATTTGTAATGCGCTGTTTTGTTACTGCGCTATTTTGTTACGCGCTGTTTTGTTCGCGCTGTTTTATTACACGCTGTTTTGTAACGCGCTATTCCGTTGCAGAGCCAGAATTATAGAGTCAAGAATTCCAGTTTTGTGTCAAGAGGATTATATTTCACAATGAGTTAATGAGTTTTCTAGGATAAAGAGCAGAATGTTTTCACTGCAAGCAAATTAATTTCGAGACAATTTATGTAAAGGAACAAACATCTCAATCAGTTTGAAATGGGAGTATTTTCAACAATAAGAAATAACTATTCTTTTCAGAAGATTATTCTATTCGAGAGTATGAATATTTTTTAATGAAGATATCCTTTTTATCTGTGCACAGAACATTTTTGCAGATAATACTGATTTGCTCATGTTATCGGTCGAATCTCCACTTACCTGTCAACTCATTATCAACATTTCAACCTCTGGAAGATGTGTTCAACGTGTCATTGATTTTTTATGATGAAAGTTGTCTGTCTGTGTTGCGTTATTGAGTCGTCGGTAGTCCACACATCCAGTTTCCGAACTTTGTTGAACCAATTACGACTCACTCTGTGAATTGTTGGTATATTGTTTGTTCGAACGTGTTCTCATATATTTTCTGTATGGTATACATTCACTTCACACCCCCGCACATAAACTTCAGTAGATACGATTGGAATTCTGTGTTTGCACTGCCTGTCATCTAGTCGAAGGGACCAGCGTGAGAAGTTTTAATATGTCTTGATATTAGTGAACAGTAATGCAAATATGGGGTGAAAACAATATGTTCTCCTGAAACGAGCTTCACATGCGACCCTTAGCAAATCGCCAAAATAATACAGTTTCACTAATTTTACTCATTTTGATGGATTTCGAGAAGGGAGAGTAAATGCGTTAAGAAGTGTGTGAGCAATGAGTTTAAAGGGCATACTTGCAGAAATGAGTTTTTATTGGCAACAACCTTATATCAGGATCAGATATAACCCAATGTGATGACACCGTCGAGGCCAGTGACTAGCTAACAGTGGTTGTTATATTGAAAATTTCACACCTCTACTTTTTAACCAATAAAATGCCTTAATTTTGACTACCATGGCAACTAAAAAAAATTCCGGAAATTTTTTCGTGGCGCCACGATATTTAAGTGGCATTTTTTTGGCAGTTGAAAAGGTAAACATATGATCTACCTGTGAATAATGCAAAATTTCTATAAAAATTAACATTATTATTTATTATTCGCTATAAAGTTTCATTAAACAGAAAACACAAATTTGTTTGATTATTATGCATTAACAATATATATTTTAAAAAACGTAGGATCTACAAACATAGTAAGATTTAAATGTTGCTTGAATTCTAACCCATCCTCTCTTCTTAATGGTGAATAGAAAGGTGACGAATTTATTAGATGTCTGTATTTTAAGACATATATGTAATATTTTGAAATAATTTTGCTCAAATCTCTTTTACGCAAAAGGCCATATTTACTTGACATCTGCAGCACACTTTCTTGGATTTTCGTAAACAAACCATTCGACTCTATCGCTTCCTGGTCGTAATCTTCCATTAAATTCGTTAAATATATTAGTTTTGGATGACCTATTTGCACTTGACTCAACTCTTTGCAGTATTTTCATAAATTGAACTTTTCAATGCATTTCGTTTTTCTCAAATTGTTTAACGCAAATGCTTACAAGAAATGTTTTACATAAGAATATCTTTGTTTTCTGGTTTACTATACAGTAACTGAATGTAATTCACCAATATAAACATCATCTGTCAAATGCATGGCCGTCTATATCACGGCCGCCTATATCACGGCCACCTACTGCAACAAACCATGTCAATATTATATTTTTTGCATTAGAAGTGTTATGGATTACTTTAACAAAAAGTACATTTCTACCACCTTTAGTTACCTAAAATTATGAAAGGGCGATAGACTGATCTAATACCCATCTGAGTTTTAGCATTTGGTGTATCTAAAGTTGGTAATATTTTTTATTTAACGAAACATGGTGGACTTGACAAGCAGTGAAATTAAATTAAAATGTCAGATTGGATTATTAATATATTTCCAAATTATGGTGTGAAACTTTCTCACCGAATACCACGCAAGCTTAAATTATTCCTGGAAATTTTCTTTCGGGCACGAATATTTTTAGAAAATTATCCCTCGTCGCTTCGCGACTCGGGATAATTTTCAAAGAAATTTCCGGAGATAATTTAAGCTCTTGTACGAAGGCGTAGCAATTTTTTTTGAAATCCCGACTTTAATCTCGGACCCCCGACTTTAATCTTGGGGGTTCGAGTTTAATCTCGGACCCCCGAGTTTAATCTCTGACCCCCGACTTTGATCTCGGACCCCCGACTTTAAGATCGGGGGTCCGACTTTAATCTCTGACCCCCGACTTTAATCTCGGACTCCCGACTTTAATCTCGGACCCCCGACTTTAATCACGGACCCCCGACTTTAATCTCGGACCCCCGACTTTAATCTCGGAGCCCCGACTTTAATCTTGGACCCCCGACTTTGATCTTGGACCACCGACTTTAATCTCGAACCCCCGACTTTAATCTCGGGGGTCCAACTTTAATCTCGGACCCCCGACTTTAATCTCGGACCCCCGACTTTAATCTCGGACCCCCGACTTTAATCTCGGACCCCCTACTTTAATCTCGGACCCCCGACTTTAATCTCGGACCCCCGACTTTGATCTCGGACCCCCGACTTTAATCTCGGGGGTCCGACTTCAATCTCGGACCCCCGACTTTAATCTCGGACTCCCAACTTTAATCTCGGACCCCCGACTTTAATCACGGACCCCCGACTTTAATCTCGGGGGTCCGACTTTAATCTCGGACCCCCAACTTTAATCTCGGACCCCCGACTTTAATCTTGGACCCCCGACTTTGATCTTGGACCACCGACTTTAATCTCGGACCCCCGACTTTAATCTCGGGGGTCCAACTTTAATCTCGGACCCCCGACTTTAATCTCGGACCCCCGACTTTTATCTCGGACCCCCGACTTTAATCTCGGACCCCCTACTTTAATCTCGGACCCCCGACTTTAATCTCGGACCCCCGACTTTGATCTCGGACTCCCGACTTTAATCTCGGGGGTCCGACTTTAATCTCGGACCCCCGACTTTAATCTCGGACTCCCGACTTTAATCTCGGACCCTCGACTTTAATCACGGACCCCCGACTTTAATCTCGGGGGTCCGACTTTAATCTCGGACCCCCGACTTTAATCTCGGACCCACGACTTTAATCTCGGGGGTCCGACTTTAATCTCGGACCCTCGACTTTATTCTCTGAGCCGAATCCCGTACGAAAATTTCACACCTCTACTTTTTAACCAATAAGATGCCTTAATTTTGACTAGTTCCCATGGCAACTAAAAAAATTTCCGGAAATTTTTTCGAGGCCCCACGATATTTAAGTGGAAATTTTTTGACAGTTGAAAAGGTAAACATATGATCATGTTACTTGTAAAAAATATATTTCTACCACCTTTAGTTAAATAAAATTACCAAATGGCGATAGACTGAGCTAGTACCCATCTGAGTTTCAGCATTTGGTTTAACTAAAGTTGGTAATATTTTTTATTTAACGAAACATGGTGGACTTGACAAGCAGTGAAAATAATTCAATATGTCAGATTGGATTAATAATTTTTTTCCAAATTATGGTGTGAAATTTTCTTACCAAATACCACGCAAGCTTAAATTATTCCTGGAAATTTTTTTGAGGGCACGAATCTTTTGAAAATAATTTTCTTAAAATATTCGTGCCCGAAATAATTTGAGCCCGTGTGATATAATAAGTGAATATTTCCCAGAAAATCTGTAATTTTCTGCTATGAATGTTGCCTAACAAATTATTCACGTCATTTCGTGAATTATTTTTCTTGTTCATTGAAAAATTTATTGCAGTTCACTTAATAGGCGGAAACCCAGTATAGCTTGATATCTAGTTAAAACTTGAACTTGATGTCATTGTCTAGTTACAACTCAAAATTTGTGGTAAATTCGAGTAATAACTGGAAAATTGCCGAATTTCTAATTTAACTCACTTATTTCGAATAATAACTCAAAATTTAAGCTCATATCGAGTGGTGATTCGAAATTAAAACTAGTTTCGAATTATAACTCGAAATTAAGCTGATTAGAGTAGTTACGCGAAATTAACACTAATTTCTAGTTATAACTCGGATTTGAGCAAATTTCAAGTTGTAACACGAATTAACACTAGCTTCGAATTGTAACTCAAAATTAAGCTAATTTCAAGTTGTAAAAAGATAAGAGTTGAAGAAAAAAATCGCATGTCCGTTGTACGCTTCCGTACCTGATTCCTTTGAATGCACTGCATTAAGACGAGCCTTCTGATATGTAAAATTTTGTTTTTTTTGTTTTTACGAAACTCCCAGGTTTTCGGAGAAAACCTCTCGAAAGCAGAGCTTGTCTTAGCAAGGGAGATCCGGAACCTACAGTTTGAATAAAAGTGGAATCCGAATCACTTCAGCTCAGTGACAGGCGACCGGGGATCGAACCCGGTCCGCCTGAGTGGAAGGCAAACGCTTTAACACTACGACCACTTTGATGTAGACTCAGTTGTTTCTATTATCCAAATTTACTTTCAAGAGCGGTCGATCCCAGGCACCTTGTCTTTTCTTCTTATCTTCAACACAAGATGAGAAATACTCGATAGAAAGAGGTTTACTCATAATTCCCCACCTGGTGTAATGGAATTAAACTCTTCGAAAACTCTTAGATTGGAGCATCAAAAAAATTGTTCACATTTATTGGTCTTCAATTCGATGCCAATTTCGTTCAGATGGGATATAATATGTTTCAGATTACCCAAAAATACATTGTCCTCTCCTCCTTTTGAACCATCGTCAAGATACCACCCATTAAACTCGCTCTTGGTCGAATTGGTCAACTAACTCCATGGATGACTTGGCAGAAAAGTGCTGGACCTAATAGGTTGTGAAAATTTTGAATGGTCAGAACTGTATCGCTTAAGCTATCTGAAATCTTGTTCTTGTAAAATTGCAATGACCAAGAGTGAATCAATGACATTTTTCTTTATCAAAGATGAAAGGGATGTTTTTCTTTCTCTACCATTTTGGGACATTTTAAGATTCTCGTAACTGAAAAAACTCTATCGAATTAGTCTTGATGCATTCATTTATAGCATCACTGCGCGAAGGTACAACAAATTCTTGCACATTTCGGAATTATCTTTATTACAAAAGCTGTTTTTTTTTTAACTTTCGCTTAGCGATTATGAGTTTATCACTTTTATTCTGATTGTGGTTTCCTTCGGATTCATGGGTTGAGTGGTTGTTTGAATACATACAGGGTGTAATCTAACCTCTTGCACTTCCGTGTAGGAGGGGTGTATGAAGGCATGTTAGAACGAATGGCAGGTGTGAAAAATTCGAAAAAAATATTTGGAATTGTTAAAATTTTATGAAATGTGGGTCTCTCTAGACCTCTGTAAACGTAATCTTAATACGGTTCGACATTCAGTGTCTTTTCTTCACCGGCAATTGCCTTTTCTGGTCTGGAAGGATGGCGGACATAGGTTCCCAAAATATCCACCCACATTTAAAAATTTTTTTTTCGCATTTTTCACACCTTCCCTACGTTCTAACATACCTTTATACACCCCTCCTTCACGAGAGTGCAAGAGGTTAGATTACTCTCTGTATATCAGCAATGAATGGTGAATTCGGGTAAGGTGGATTTTCAGACATTTTTCAGTTTTGAAAGATTTCATTCATTTCAGTATATTATACAACAAGAAGTATCATAGGTTGCTTCGATTACGTTAGTTTGGGACCCCATCTGGTAGATTGTAGGATTGCAAGAATATTCGTGAGTTATATTCAAAAAATTTCGTTGACGCTGTAGATAAATTCGGCAAATGATTAATATCTTTATCAAGTTTATTTTTCACAAGTGTCCGAAGTGTTTTCTGTTTGTTTGCTGATGTAAGTATTTTGTTGGTATGTAATTGTTGTTTTTCTCTGGTTGGATGAAAGAGCAAGCTCGAACCTAGTCTATGACTAGGTGAGAGACTGAATCCTGCCATTTGATAGTATTCATAGTTGTCCTGTTAAATATCTGTCAATGTACCTACTCCATGTATGTTTTACTATCAATAAAATCCATTATTATTATTATTATTTTTTGGAGTATTCGTTTTTTTTCTTACCACTTTCGTTATCACTTTAAATTTTTTTTTGTACCAATTTCCGTACCACTTTTCGTACCACTTTTCGTACCACTTTAGATTGTTCCCATTTTTGTTTTTAATTCAAAAACGTTGAATGTTAAGAATATTCGACCTTCTGTTTCAAGGTGGTTGATAAGTTGAATTTTGTTTCTTTGATGCCATTTGAATATTTCACTGGTGTGATCTGAAATTCCAACATCGATAACTTTTTTGATATAGTACGTTAGTAATCAATTCCGGATGAGGTTACAATACTACCGTCTAGGCACATATCGTTGTTCTGTAAGGATAATATCAAGTTCATATGAATCTAATAAATCCAGAGTTCTTTATACTGAGGGTATTCTTTATGTAGAAAATTTATATTGAGATCTCTCGATATGATCATGGAGGTATTTTTATAATGAACATTATTCAGTAGAGATTCAAACATTTCCCAAAAAAGTATATTATTATGATAAATATGGTATTATCTTGCCAAACAATCGAAATATCCTTCTAGAGACATGTTCACAACATATTTCAACTTAACGAACAGTCGTTGCCGACCGATGATGAACCCTTTACTACCATATACACCTACTACGTAGACTTATTATGGCAAATACCTGTCAGAAAACAACTGCTCCCCTGGCTAAGACCACGACGGTTATTGAATTAAATCTAACAGATACTTGTGCAACGTCTGTGACCAAATAAATCGAATGAGTTTCTTAACCCGGAGACTCGGAGTGTCCTCCCTCTGCTCGCTAGGTGGAGTGGTCTAGAAACCGCTTCATCGCGTGAACCAGAGTTGACCAAACCAGCGGAGTGTGTGATGATTTTGACGGGTAACAGATGGCTTCAGTGCTGTCTGTGTTGACCTACCCTTGTACTGATGAGAGGCAACAACCTCGAAACTAGTCTGCAGGTGGTCACCCTGTCCAAATCAAAACATTATTCTGCTGGTTGGTCACAAAGGGCACTTGCAACTGCGTCCTATGATCCTTTGAGGAACGTTGCACAAGTATCTGTTAGATTTAATTCAATAACCGTCGTGGTCTTAGCCAGGGGAGTAGTTGCTTTTTGACAGGTATTTGCCATAATAAGCCTACGTAGTAGGTGTATATGGAAGTAAAGGGTTCATCATCGATCGGCAACGACTGTTCGTGACTAAACGATCTCCCAAAGAACTCTGTTTTCTTCATATTTCAATTTCTTTCAATAATATATTAATGCCTGGTGAATATTCAGTCAGGTCGCTTGACGAAGTGAGTGTTGCCCGGCGGGTAAAAGCAAGAAATTTTGTTTGAAATTTCGAAAAATTTGACACTAAAATCCAAACTTTCAGTATTTGTTCAGGGGCTGAACTCCATATATGGGAACAGTACTCCAGGGAAGGTCGGATGTGTGCCTCATAAATCATTATCAATTGACGAGAAGTGAATAAGCTCTTGTCATGAATTAGAAACCTAAGTTTTTGAGAGGCGCACTTTTGGCAAAGGACCTTACATGGCTTTCCCACGAAATGGTACTGCTGATGATAATACCAAACATTGAATTAAAAGACTCCATTAGTATCGTAACTCCGAACCTAATTCTGTTGGCCACTCTGAGATCGGTCTTACTAGAGAAAAGACATGCTTGGGTTTCATTCGCATTGAATTTTATCAAGTTGTTGAATCACCACTCTGGCATTTTTGCTAGGTCCATATTTGAATCGTTCACGTTCTTTTCTATTTCTCTTCTATTTTTACGGGCTGACAACGAAAGTTTAGAAGAGAAAGCGGTGTGAAGGGCACTATCATCCGCAAAGATATGCACTGGGCATGGGATAGTTTCCAACAAATCATCTATATAGAGAAAAAACAGTGTTGGCGCTGAAATAGATCCCTGTGGCAACACCATATAAAGGTGGAGTGCCTTATGAAATGCCATCAACTACCAAGTGGATAAATCTTCCTAAGAAAGAGCTAGATAGCAAAGAACACAACTGTGGGGGGTAAGCCATAAGATGAAAGCTTGACGCGGAGTCCCTGTTGCCAGACATGATCAAACGCATTGGAGATAACTAATACCACGTCCAGAGTTGTACCAAGTTTTTCAATAGAAAGCTGCCATATATGTCAGACATAATTGAGCAGGCAGGTTACCAGTCGATCTCTGATGGCGGAAACCGTATTGTTGATCATTCACACTTCCTGAGCGTTCTAGAAATTTCATTAACTCGATGTTGATATCCGTTTCCATGACCTTCGAAATACCAGATAGGAGTGCGATAGGTCTGTTTTTGCGGGGTATAGTCTCTTACTTTTCTTTGGGGATTGGTTGTACTCTTACAATTTTTCAGTTGGACGGAAATACCCGCAAATCATGAGTGATGTCAAATAATTTGCAAAGAACTGGTTTTTGTTCGAAGGCACATTCTTTGAGAAGGATCAGCGAAATTTCATTAGATTCAATAGCTTTGTTGGTGTTTAGTCCCAGCAAAATGCGTCTGATATTTCGTTGGCGAAAGATAATTTCTGGCATATGACTGTCAATGGGAGTGATGTTCTGTTGGCAAAAATGTCGGCTTTCTCCTGGGCCTTCGTGGCTGGTGTATCGTCTTCCTTTGTTAGGGGACGAAATCAGCTGGATGTAGAGTTTGGACTGTATCTTGGCATTGTGAGCCTCTATTCGATTATATCCTCACACATGTTTCTAGCTTCAACATATTCTTGTCTGGTCTCAGGGCTTTCGTTTCTGTACCATTGATGGTTTGCTGCCTGCTTGAAGGCGACAATCTGGAGCAGTTCTTGACGTAGTTGGTATGATTGTATCCCCCGCATTATGATTTCAGAAATTGGAGCACCGATTTGGATCTCCAAAAGAGAAACACACTCTTTTCCATGGAAATGCTGACATGTAATCTACCTACACTGGCTATGCCTTCATGTATTATTATTATTACTGAATCTTCTCTATTTGTTGGGAGTTGTAGACATGTTGTTTTCAAAACTATTTCAACGTCAAATTCACCCATACAAGTGATGTAGTTTCCGTATGACTATTATATGAAATGTGATTTGATCGGCCTGTAACAGAGACTGATAATATTAATGAGCTTTGTAACTAACAACTTGTACTTGTGGTGTTGATGCCGGCGCCGTTCCATTTCTTCACACGAATGTGTGGCCATCAAAGAAACTTTACAATCAGCTTACCAGCGTACAAATAATTATTGATGTCTCTCATCCTTAAATAGAAACCACTTAATGACGGAACATTATAAATCACAGTTTAAAGTAGATACATGTTTCCCGATTATAAAAAGATCACTCTGAATCGAGTTTATACAAAAAGTGTGTCGTAACTAATTTATTGAGACACGGATGCTCTCTGTGGCGGTGAATGAGGTCTTGATTGTGATTAATTGAAACGGCGCAGCTCATACTCCAGTAACATTGTGAAACAAAATTTTGAATTTCATTAGGAGTTCCGAAAAATTGCCAGTTTACTTCCGGAATTCAGGTCTGTGTCTAATCTTAATTGGTTTGTTTATACGAGATTTTATTTGTTTATCCTTGCTCTGTTCGTATGTATGTATGCCTGTATGTCTTTTTATCCATTGCAATCCATTTTTCAAGCACTAGCTGACCCCCCCATAGAGCTGAAATTTTGCACAAGTATAAGGAACCTATAACAATACCATAATTAACGTCTCACCTTCCTGATGGCTAGATAGAGAACGCGTAGATATTCAGAAAAAAATTCGAAGTGTCGGAAGTTTAAAATGAGGTTGAAAAAAATATCGGTCGGTGGGCTTGGACTGAAATATTATTTTTTTGTAAAAATCGGTATTTCCATCGATCCTCACACAGGAGTTAGACTCGCCCCTGGTATTTTACTGATCCTGAAATTTACAGAGTTCTCTTCTGAAGATTGCTGAAAGTACCATGAAAACTGAGACAAAGAAAAAATTTCACTTATAATCTCCCAATGCTTGAATTATTGCCAGATATTTTCCGAGTACATGAATTTTTTGAAAATTACTCAAATTTTTTTTCGATTCGACTCATACAACACAAAAATTGCAGTGAATGATAAATCATAACATGTCATTTTTCAGTATGAACGAGCCTCAAGAGCTTCCGAACTACCTTGTAAGACTTGTTCATACCCTAGCGAATTTCGCAATTTTTACACGGTAGTTCGGAAGCTCTTAAGTCTCGTTCATACTCTTGCGAATTTTCAAAAAAAAAAATGTGATTCGACTTATACGTCGGAAAAATTGTGGTGAATGATGAATCATCATTAGCCTATGACTGAAAATAAAGGGTTTAAACATGTGGGAACAAAGTGGTCAAGTCTTTGCAGGTATAAAACGTCACAGAACAAAAAATTGCTCGTTTTTGACCATTTTCAATTATGCTTGCTCTGGTGCCACACTGAAGCTAAACGTTCTGCTTTTGTTATAATTGTGCCACAATTTACAATATACCTCCTCTACGTCGAATTGCAATAAACGAATGATACCATTCCGACCCGAGTGGTCCGAGGTAAATACCGAATGCTCCTCATAGTGAGGTTTGGTTTGGTTCATTTCGATGCGGTTCTGAATCAGTTCTATCATAAGCAGTTTAGACGATTAACAGCTGTGCCACAGTATCGGTTCTGGGACAGTTCCATCCTGGAACCAGAACAAACCTCTATTCTAGTTTTTTTGAGAGCTTAACCAATGAACTAACCAAAACCAGTGCTCAATATTTTTAGTTTGCATTTTTAAAAAGTTTTTTCCAAGGTTTCAGAAGAATAATATTACGGAGAATACTTCATAATTAGATGAGAAACAATGGAAAAACAACAAAAATATATATTATTCATATTGCGAAGAACTTTGTGAAGATAAAAGAAGTCACCCATAATTGAAATACTTATTTTACCTATTTGAATATAAAATGCAATGGGGAAGAAAACAAAAGTGAGAAATCAATCAGCGTAGTATAAAGAAAGCATCTGGAAATTTCAACCAAGTTTTCACGAAAAGTTAAGTTTAAATAAAATTTCAAATATTAAATTCATGTAGTCAAGCATAGGTAGACATTTGTATAATATAAATTTCCTATCGATGAACCTATTCATCATTGAAATGCAAGGAGTCCTCAAAATATTATCCGACACATTCGAAATATCTAGTAAATACATAATTATGAAATCTTATCTCCTTTCATGTGGAAAATAAAATTCCAATAATTCCATTTGTACTTGAAATCATTACATACCTTCTGCCAAGTTTGACCCGCGAACGAGGTCAAGATCCAGAGTTATGCTGAAAAAACCTCGATTTTCGTTTTTTTGGCATAGTTCTGCTATAAAATAAGTTAAATAGAAACATATAATAAAAAGAGGGTGTAGAAGATTGAGCGGAATTGAGAAAGCGGAGTCACAACAAGAACTTCGAGTAACAGCTCAATAGCAGATGTGGCTTTCTAATAGATGCTTGAGTTACAGACCGGTAGTCGTATTTAAAAGTAGATATTTTTGGTAATTAATATTACAGAAACAAATAATCGATGAAATGTAAAGTTTCAAGTTTCAAATCGCGTAATCCATATATTAGATTTCTCGAGACGAAACACAATTCCTGGTTCTGTGGTAAGTACGCGCGACAAAGATCGACTCGTGTGACAAAAACTCGGCCGTTTGTAACCCAGTAAAGTAGTAAACTGTCACATTGTTCGCTTTTTATTATTACTATTCGCCCATTAGCCACCCAGACAGCGGAGAAGAGCGTGAGCGAACTGGACTATTACCATTTTCATTCAGATTAGGTAATAGCGGGAGGCAATGACACGAACCAAAATTCTTCCGGTGGTCCAAAGTGGAAATAGTCATTTAATATAACTAATAGTGCCGAATTTGTCAAATAATGATAATAATAAACGCTGCATAACACATTTTTATGTTCAACTCAATGAATTAATAGAGGCATAAAAACATCTATGAATGAGAATAGTTATTTATCACACAAGTTCGTAAAGGACAGAAGGCACAGCTGACCGAGTTCAACAAAACACGCGAGTTCAAAAATTTTCTTCACGAAAATGTATCACATAGTTTTTCATACGACTCTCATTGAATTGTAGCAATTGTATCATTAATTTAAATGTTTTAAAGTCGAAGTTTTATCCAAAATATAATTTTTTTCCAGAATCCGTAAACTTAGTTTTCGCACCGCCGCCGTGGTAGAATATAGTTAATTCATGATACAAGTTCGTGAAGTGGTTAATTTTTTATACACAGTGCGTAATAACTCAGTATACGCACTGTCCAAGAAAATTGTTTTTTTTTTATTAAGTGCGTAAAATGATGTTTTTTAATGGCATATGAGAGTGTTAATTTTTGGCCGAGAACGCAGGTCGATGCCAAAAATTCCTTCAAATGTGCCATGAAGACACGAATTTTATACACGAAATACAAACATTTTTTGTACAACTGTGAATGTGAATTTACATCGTCTGAAGTACATTAAAAATGAAATCTTCCGATACATCTTGACGTGTCCCGATAAGTTATCGCTTTTAAACGACTGTTGCCTTGAAAATATTATTCAATGTTTTCAGTAAAATCGTATTCAAAAATGTTTCCCGTCTGAAAAAAATAAGTCCATAATAACAAAATAACATTTTTCTTTTCTATACATGTTGTCTTTAATGTTATCAATACTTCAAATACAATTTTACAGCAACCAGTGATCTTTCTATGTCGTTACTATAGAAACGGTTTATTGGCACGCCGCGTAATTGACTGTTTGAGTGTGTTTGCTCGTAGTTGCTTCAATTTCAAGTTATTTTCAAGAAGATGAATGTTGATTATGATACCCCATCAGATATATCTGAGAAAGCAAATGCAATAGTATCTAATATGTTACCGGTCAAATCCCAGTTAATATATTAGAAAACATATGACCAATTTCGTTAATGGTGCGATAAGAAACATGTAAAAAAGGTTTCTGAAAATGTGCTTATTTTGAGGAAAAATCAAAAAAAGCGTCGGATACCGAAGAAAGAAAGAAGAAGTTTTATCAAGGGACGACATGATTATTCAAGATGCTGATGACGAAACAAATTTACTTCATAAGGTACAGATATAATCATAATTTTGTAAAATTAGTAGTATTTAAAAAATATATATATATTTGAAGGTTGTCCTAATTTTGGGTATCAGCGGTGCTTGTCGCCGTGCCGAATTATCACATATAACTATTGATGCCATTGCAGATGCTGGATCGATATTGATTGTTAAAATACCTGCTACAAAGACCTATCGCGCAAGAACGTTTACTGTAAAAATAAATCTTTCAAAAACTAATTTTTCATGTTTATTTTGTGAATTATTTTGACAGTGAAAATAAGACTTTTTTTTCAAGGTGAAAAAATTAAACATTTACGCATCAATAGAGATGCAGAACTGTCAAGTTTTTTGACAGTTGTACAAAAAATATGTTATGTAATGAGGAAATGACTGGATTTGTATATTTCTGAGAAAACCACAAGAAAGAACATAGCCTAACTTACAATAAGAAAGAATTATGAGACTGAAGTTGAAGAACGATAAATACCATAAATACCATAAAAACAATTAATACAAAATACAATGAAGATGAAAGTGAAATGAGTTGAATTAAAAACTCAGCGGAGTTGATAAACGTAAGTTATAACAATGTATAGTAACTTTTATCTTAAAATTGATGAAATATACTGTCAGATTACAGAAATAAAATGAAGGAGTAATATAAGTGAATTTTGGGAAGACTCACATAGTAGAAACGGTTGAAATAATAAAGAGGGTTGAGTATCAATCACTCATGTCTGATTGTCAAAATAACTTGAGATCATGGATCTTGGACTGGAGCGAATGAATTGTTTATATTTTTTCTTGAATATTATTAGACTTGTTATATTTTTTTGTATATTTTCTGGTATGATATTATAGATTTGGTGCGAAAAAAGGAGTATGTGAAACAGTTTTCAATATCAATGATGTTTTCGACGAGTGGTGGAATCGTGACGTGGAAGTAGTGAGTGATTTTCAGTATTTATTGCTGGAGCAGAGGAAATATAGTGATCTTAAGACTAGTATTCGTGATTTCTTGTAGATGTATTCTGATGGGTATCTTGACTAGGATCACTGCATCCTAGAAGGCCTTGGCCTTCTTACGGCTATGGCCAATGGGTGGAGTCTAATGGTTCCCATGTTCCAAATAACCCGCAAATTTGGATAAAAAAATCAGGTCCGTTGTTTGAACTACTGACACATGTCAATTTTATGTCATTTGTAATAAAAACATATTTTTCATGTATTTGGATGTAAACGGTTTGGGCGTTTTAGCAGATTATTTCAAGATATGCTGCCAAAATAATGACAAAAGTAATAAATAATATTTTATTCCCAGAGGTGAGTTCAAGATGATTTTGTTTATAGATTGTTAATTAGTAGATTGAAGAATACATTTTTTCCCTTTTCCTCACTAAAGATGAGAGATCAAAGACGAAAAGAACTACATTTGCAGGTCATAGGTTCAGATTTTCTATTTGTCAGGATTGAAGGGGAGAACCTTGATAGAGAAATAAATTTTAATAATGCGTGATACAGTTGATAATTGTGACATTCGTCTTTGTTCATTAGGACTGGCAATTCTTTTTTTTATTTTTTCATATATTCAACCCATTCTATCAATTTTCAGATTCATTCTGGAACCAATTTCGAGCATAAGACCAAAAACTAGTCTATGAAATAAGATGCTCATCCTAGTAAGGACCTAGATGAGAAAAATTACAAATTGCAGAACAGAAGGTTAACAATTTTGTATCGACTTTTATCTCAAGAAAATTGGTTATACTGTAATGAAGGTAGTTAGTGTTAGTATTTTGGTAATCTTTTCAGAACAGCTGTTTCATCGAAATGAATTGCTATATTTTTTGTTTCAACCATGCCATATGGCGGTTATACTTCACTTTCAGATTTCCGAGATATTTGTGAGAACTGTTTTTTTTTTTCATTTAGTCAACACTATCTCAAGTAACTTTGCAATTTATGCTAGAGATACAAAAAAAAATTATTCGAAGATACATGCATAATCGTATTCGGTAATACCATCAGCAGAATACTGTCATTGGAAAGCCATGTGAGGTGCATTGCCAAAAGTGCCTCAACAATGGTTTTCTGCTTCGTGCCAAGAGCTATTTCACTTCCCGTCAGTCGATTATGATTTATAAGGCACAAATCCGACCTGTCCTGGAATACTGTTCCCATATATGGAGTGCAGTCTCTAAACAGACACTGAAACTTTTAGATTTTATCCAAAAAATAGCCTTCGTCTCATAGGTGATGCTGAGCTTACAAGCTCACTCACTTCTTTGGAACACTGCAGAGAGGTAAGCGATCTGTCTCTGTTTAATAGATATTTTCATGGAGTATGCTGTTCTGAAATATCATCGTTCGTTCCATCGTTAGCGGTCCCATCAAGACTGACCAGTCGAGGTCAGTCTTCACATGCCTTTGTCGTCATTTTGGAGTTATGCCGAACATCTCATTCCCATGGCTCGTTCTTTCAACGAACGACAAAGCTTTAGAACTCATTGCCTCGAGAGGTCGTCTCTGAGGCAGAAATTCAAAACAAACCGCAATTCCTCCCTACCTTCCCTTGGCTCTCACGATGTCCTTCGAACATAACAGTATCTTCTTCTCATGGGAACCAGAACATAAAAAACACACAAGCCCTCGCACCATAAAATAGAATGAGTTTTTGATTGGTTTTTATTTACATTTTAGTTACATTTATCAAATTGCAAATTTTTTTGTGTGAATGAGTGTTTTGCATGTACATTATTGTGGTTTGTTTTGGAGTGCTATTCATTGAACGTACATTTAAATCGCACTAATCATTTGTCAGGTATGGTTTGTTTTGGAGTGCTATTCATTGAACGTACATTTAAATCGCACTAATTATTTGTCAGGTATGGCCTGATATATTTCCAGATCTCAATGATATAGATTTTTACCATGAGGAGGGGATACTTGAGGAGAAGCATGTTTGGAGATACACCAACGAACATTAAAAATATGAAATAAAATATGAGGAAATGATAGTGCATGCTTTCAGAAGCATTACACCAGCAATTCTAAGAGCAGTAGGAAACTGATATCAAAGGCGTGTAAAAATGTCACAGCCATTTTAGCCAAAATGTAGAGCACTCACTATAGTTTGATCATTCATTCATAGTTTTATTTCTCGATTTTGCAAAACTCATAATTTTTGTATGCAGTATCGATCATAGCTATGGATCTGAACTACATACAGGGTGTTAATTAAGTACGTTGACAAACTTCGGGAGGTGATTCTTTGAAGGTTTTCAGGACGAAATGTTCATATAAACATATGTCCCAAACGGCTTGGTTTTCGAGATACAGGGTGATAAAAATACATTTTTTTCAAGATTTTTTAGAGTTAACTTCGACATTTTCTACAATAATCAGTTCAAATTAGGCAAGTACAATCCATTCAATAGTACGCACGATACAAAATAATGCATTTCTCAAATAATTCACAGGGTCCTCCTTTTTTCAGAGTCAATCTTTGTTCAACCCTTCAGAATTTTTTTTTCCGCCGCCACTGACATATTATGAGAAAGGAATAATGAATGTTGTTCCATTTAACATCTTTTTGCTCTCTTGATGTTTTTCATTTACTTGTACGGTTCAGGAGTTACAATGAAAATATTAACGCAAACATTTTCCAGTAACGCATAACATAAAGAAATTTGAGAAGCAAATAGTCTAACAAACTTGAAGGGTGATTCTTTGAAAGGTTTCAAGATGAAAAGTTCATATAAACATGTCCCAAGCGGCTTGGTTTTCGAAGTATAAGGTGATCAAAATACATTTTTTAGGAGTTTTTGGAGTTTACTTCGAAATTTTCGACAATAATCGATCCAAATTATTTCAAATTGGACGAGTACAATCCATTCAATAGTGCGCATGATATAAAATAATTCATTTCTCGAAGTGTCATTGCCACTCTCCAAAGATTAGCGCTTGACGCAATACGTCATTTTGTTCTCATTACACAAATAGCTATTTTCTGCTCGTGTAGAGAAAATGTAATGTTATGGAGCTCCCATACATTTTTTACCATAACTCAGGTTGAATATGTATTGCACAAAGTTAATTATGGCAAAATAATTGTGGACATTTTCAATAGTGAATAATTTTATTATAAAATACTAGAGCAAAGTAACATAAATTCCCTAGGAATAAAATTAAGTTCAGAAAAGGGCCATTATTGAAATTGATATGTCAGAGCAGCTGCTGGAAATGGCCACCACCAACTTCAGTTCATGCGTTTATGCGCCTAACCATAGACTGGCGGACACGCTCAAAAATACCAGGAGTGTTTCTTATAATTCCGCATGACTCCTGTATGCGATTCCTCAGGTCTTCTTCACTTTGAACTGGAGTTCGGTACACTAATGATTTGAGGTGCCCCCAGAGGAAAATATCAAGTGGATTCATATCGGATGACCTTGGTGGCCAAAGTTGTGGCCCACCACGCCCAATCCAGCGATCAGAATAATTCTCATCTAAATATTGGCGTGCAACCAATCTGAAGTGTACTGGAGCACCATCATGCATAAACCAAATTCCAATTCTTTCCCTCAGTGGGATCTCTTCTAGGAGTACAGGTAAGATGAATTCAAGAAAATGTCGATAATGGTCACCATTGAGTCTATGAGGCAGAAAATGTGGCCCGATAAGGAAATTCCCTACAATTCCAACCCAAACATTCACAGAAAACGTCTCTTGAAAATGGTTTTCAATCACGGCGTGTGGGTTTTCATCAGCCCACATATGATTGTTGTGAAAATTAATAATGGCTTTACGGGAAAAGCATGTCTCATTGGTGAATAACAATTGAGATAAAAACCATGGATTTTCCAACAATTTATTTCGAATCCAAGTGCAAAAAGTTAATCTCTTTGGAAAATCCCTTGGCAGAAGAGCTTGAACACGCTGTATGTGATAGGGATAAAGTTGTTGCTCTTTTAAAATTTGCCATACCAATACATGGGTTACGTTAAACTGTGCCGCAATTTGTCTTGTACTGGTGTTTGGATGCTGCTCAATTTCGTTAAGTACAGCTTCTTCTATCTGAACTGTTCTAACTCTCCTGGGTCTTCCTATGAGAACAGCAGACCTCTTGAAAGTACCCGTTTCACGAAGACGGGAGTGAATATTGATGAACATTTGTGTGCTGGGAATATGACGTTGTGGAAATCTTTCTAGATACATTCGTCTGGCGGCACGAGCGTTACCATCAGCCATTCCATACATTAATTGCATGTCTGCCATTTCTGAATTTGTATATTCAACCATTTTATCCAAAGGAATATTGAATGAATCTGCTTTATAGCTTGCACTAATGAAGAATTAACAATGAGACAGTTTCTCAACTTTCGATAACTGTCAAGTTGTTGATATTTAAATAAATGAATCAATATCAAAGCCCACTTTGCTATTTTTATGAATTCAAATTGATTACAAAATTTCTGCGTTACTGCAGAAGAAAAAACAAACCGAAATTTCTGATAAAATAATGTACTCCGTACGGAAACAAAAATTTGTTTGATTTAGTTTTTCGGAGTTATGACCAGAGATTCATAAATGAAAATCAAATGTGTAATGATCTGCGACTATTAGATAAACCCTATTAACTATCTTCCATTACAGGATTACCTTTCGGAAGTTTTTTATGTTGAAAAGGAAACGTTCAATTGAAAACTAAAAAATATCTTTTTTTAAAATAACAAAAAAATTGTATGAGTTCTCTATCAAGACTGATGGGTAAAACATTTTTAATAAAATATCTCAATGAAAATGCACATTTTTACCATCAGAATCTTCAGGTTGAAAGTTAAGGTTTTCCCAATATCTGTCAGATCTAGTTTAATATCCAGCGTACCGCAGTGACGGGGAGATAGTAGTTTTCTGTTAGATATCACAAAAAGAAATCACATCTTTACAATAACAAGCTTTTATTTAGCTTCACTTGTAACTAACTAACAAATAATTTAATAAAAGTTGAATTTGACCCACTTCTAATACTCCGATTAATTTGAAATTTGGCAGGTTTCCGTAATTCCGGTGACAATGCATTAAAAAAATTTTTGTTAAAAAACAAAATGGCGGCTCCAATAAGGCGGACGAGTTTTGTGATTATGATCCGATTCTGTTCAAAATTGGTATGTGATGGTTTTTGGGTTGGAGATTTTCAGTTTCACATAAAAAATAAACTAAAATGTTAAAAATGAAAATTATGAAAAGAAAACATTTTAAAGTTTTTATACAATACACTGAAAAGGAAAAAATAATTCATTTCATTGTTTGATCTAGGTAATCTTGTACAGAAAGATTTTGATACTCACAGAATAACCTACAAAAAATGAAACAAATAATTTTTTCATTTTCAGTGCATTTGTATAAAAGCTTGTCTTTATATTTTTTATTGTATAATTTTTATTCATCGTAGATTTTTCTAATTCTGAAAAAATATTTCCATCAATTTACAATAATTGAAAATGTTTAATTTTCAAATTTTCTAATGTTATGCCACACTGGAAAATGTTTAAATTAATTTTTCATTATAGCCCCTAAACCGTACAAGTAAATGAAAAAATGCAAGATATCAAAAAGATGTTAAATGAAACAACATTGATTATTCTTTTCTCATAATATGTCAGTGGCGGCGGAAAAAAAAATTCTGAAGGGTTGAACAAAGCTTGACTCTGAAAAAAGGAGGACCCTGTGAATTATTTAAGAAATGCATTATTTTGTATCGTGCGCCCTATTGAATGGATTGTACTTGCCTAATTTGAACTGATTATTGTCGAAAATGTCGAAGTTAACTCTAAAAAATCTTGAAAAAAATGTATTTTTATCGCCCTGTATCTCGAAAACCAAGCCGTTTGGGACATATGTTTATATGAACTTTTCGTCCTGAAAACCTTCAAAGAATCACCTCCCGAAGTTTGTCAACGTACTTAATTAACACCCTGTATATGGTTGATTCTTTTTTTGTTTTGTTCGTTATGCTCTCGGGAAAAACTTAATTGAATATGTTCAATGAAAAAAAATCTGTAAAATCTGGAAAAAATTAGAAAAATGCATTCCATCTTAAATTATTATAGAATTAGGTTTGTTTTTACTCTACTGTTGTTCCGCGATCTGTCAAACAAATGTAATTATTTCATTTCTATTCCAACCTATTTCGTTACTTTCGAAAAATTTCGTTACTTTCGAAAACTTTCGTTTGACAGATGATTGTCAAATTGTAAATCCTGCCAATCGAATACATAGTGACAAAAAATTGATTTAGTTCTTTATTTTCAGTTGAATTGTGTTTCTGTTGTATGTTTATCGCAATCGCTACTGAAATCTTTGTTATGATTATTTACTTGAACATCGATCTTGCAATCGAAATGTGAATGAAACACCTTGAGCTTCATTGTAATTTCAAGTTTGATGGAAGAAAACAAATCATTTGGTTGTCATGAAATTCTGACTTATAGGGTAGATATAGACATAATTTTTCAAATATTTGATAATAATGAAAAGTTTCAAAACTTCAGTGCAAAAACGAGTACGTTCAGATCAGAGCTGTTCCAAAGCACTGTGTTTAGTGCTCGTCGAGCACCTTTTGGGTTCAGTGCTTAGTGCTTCGAGCATTTTACGAAAAGGGTTTTCTCAGCTATGGATCGATGAATGTTGTTGAAAATATAAAACGCGGTCAGCGGCACCCCCATCCCCATGAACTACTGATTGCTTCCTTATATTATGCACATTCTAGGTTCGAGGTCTCTGTCTTGACATAAATGTAGTTAAAAGTGTTTATAGCGTTCGGAGTGAATTTAGTGCGCAGTTAGGTGAGTTATAGTTAATTAAATTTCATGGTTGCAATTGCAAACAGTGATATTCTATTTAGGAATCTTTAGAACAGTAGTAGAATGGACCAGACAAGTCGTCAAAGTGACACCGATTCAAATTAAGTTTTACCCAATACCTTTAGCGGACCTCTCTGTGTCTGTGCGTACTGAACTGACTACTGGGATATTTTTAGGTACCTACGGGAAATTGTTTCCCGACTTTTTTTTTTGAACACGGAGATTTATCAAAACATTTTTGAAAGGAATTATTTATCGTGCAGTGTTTGTGTGTTGAGGTGACATCTTGCAAATAAATTTTAAATCAATTTCAATTATTCAGTCATCTTAAAATATGGCGAGTGTTTACCTCTTATTCGCGTGACAATATACGACATTTTGATGAGCGCAAAAAACAAGACGTTGGCGCAAGAGGACGGACGACATTTAGGATCATTTGCCCGATTCTATACATTCTGCATTCATAATTATTGTAGGTATTGCAAGAGTTTTTGGGGTCGAACATCATGATTTTGTTGAAAAAATTCAAGAATTCAGGAAGGTGGTAGGTATATGGCCGACGTATTTTATCATGTATGCTCTGAATCTAACGAAACAAATATAACAACATTATTTTGAACCAAATTATTTATTAGAGCTAATCAATATAAAAAAATGTATTAAAGAAACTAAAAAATCCGACTGCGATTTAAACTAAAATGTAAAAATCAAGTGATATAATAATCTTTTCATAAAGAAAAATTGGAAGTAGTCGAGACCCATTCTATTTCCATAGATTTTTTAAGCAAATAGGTTCCGGCTGCTTCCAGTTTTTATTTGATTCAAAAAGATATTACTTCTTTTTTTATTTTTATTTTAGCACAGTCGGGTTTTTTAGTTTATTCATTTACATTTTTTTATTTGCAGCTTTTTACTAAACAATTTTTATGTTGTATCAAGACGGCCAATTTGGCGCAAAAAATCCGCCGTCTAGCGTCTACCGATGTTTATTAAAATCTCATTCTTACGGCAGCAAGCTCTGACATGAATGAAATACACTATACAATGGTGCTCTCTATCCGAAATCTGCCGAACTAAGAAATCAGTAAGAATTTTGGTAAGGTAGGAACTATTTCGCGCCGCTCTATATTTCAATTAAGCTATTCGCCGCCCATTTTGAAAATCAAATTAATTTCCCAAACGACATTGTCTGGATATTCCCTATCAGTTGAAAGTTGCACTGTTTTTATGGGTCTTTCTATTGAAATAAAACAAAGGCAAGTATTGACTCATTACCTTCAATTCCCGACCAAAAAAATCTCAATTTTCGATACCAAATCAATGTCAATACATTCAATAAGTACTCCAATCCTTTCTGAGTTCACTTACCAAATTTGAGTTTTCCAAGTGAAACCGTTTCCAAATGCAAGATGAACTTGGAAAACACGAAATTGAATGCCCTCCTTAACGGTCTCGCCCTTTTGAAAAGTGCTTGGTGCTAAGTGCTCGCTATATCGAATTATTTTTTGAAAGTGCCTAGTAATCGCGAGCACTTCATGAAAAAAAGTGCTTAGTGCTCGAGACTCCCGGGCACTTTTCAAGAGTGTTTAGTACTCGAAGCACTTTTTGTCAGTGCTCGGCACAGCTCTGGTTCAGATGATTTTGCAACCTTTTTTTCTGAACGGAAGATGTTGAAAACCAGTTTTCAATGAACTTTCGAAGTGTTGACAAATAGCCGTTTACATCTTCTGATTTTGCAGCCATTCAAACAAAACGGAAATATTTTATCAAAAAAAGTATGTTTTGAATCCAAGTTTTTCTTAGAAACTTACACAAGTTCTGCAAACTCGAAACGATAACTAAAATATTGTTCTTGAGAATCTTAATTTGTTTTTTTTTATCAAAATTTTTATCAGGATGTTTGCAAAAGTTTTCATTGATTTGCAATCTCGCATTCAACACGGAAATAAAGGTAAAACCAAAAGAAATATATTTTCCTATCTGTACTCTACCCAAAAAAGCAAAAGTTTTGCAAACATTCGAAGTATAGAAAAATAGTACTTTATATCTTCCAATTTATTTACAAACATTCAATAAAAAAGGAAACGTTTGTTCTAAAAAAAAATATCCCAATTTGTCGATGAGAATTCCAAAGGTTCTGCAATCTAAACTATTAAAAGTTACTAAAATATTTTTCTTGAAATGTGCTTTAATTTGCAATCTCTTTCGTCAATCGGAAAAGAAATTTTGTAATTGAATTGCTTTTTTTATCAAAATAGTTATCAACACTTTCACAAAAGTTTTGAATAATGGTTGCAACTGAAGATGACCTCACATACAATGTTTTCAATAATTTGCAACCGCGCCTGCATTATGGAAATGAGGGTGAAATGAAAAAGATATTTTTGTTTTATCCACCAAAAAAAGCAAAAGATCTGCAAACTTCCGAAGTGTTGAAAAATACTAGTTTACATCTTCTGGAAAATCATTAATCCTAAGTTGTCCAAAAACATTCCAAAAGTTCTGCAAACTCGAAAATAGTATATTATGATACGAGTGCACAAGTGCACGAGTGCACAAGTGAGCCTTTAAACGTTGCCAGCGTCTTAAAGCCACTTGTAAACGTGTATCATACGCTATTTTTCATTATGCTTGCATCGTGACTTCAGAAACAACTCTGGAAATAAATTTTACATCAATAAAATCTCCCTTTTATTTTGCACTGATTGAGTGAATTCAAATGTCTCCCATATCATTGGTGCACGTCACAATTTTTTGAATAAAGTATAAATTAACCCTTCGGTATACATCTCATGCACACAATATCAAAATACCGATCTGGAAATAATCATTTCCAATCGACCAGTACAAAATGTAACAGATATACTCGATGAATAATCAAGTGTTCCACTTTGAATCAGAGCGATTTTTTACGTTTCGACTGCTGCACCTATAACATGAATTAGTGAATTAATATTCGTGATTAATTGAGGTTCCATTTCTCGTTTGAGTAAATATCTCAATGTTTGGGTGTATTGAAAATGTAGCGTCGAGGAAAACAATTTGTAAAATAAATTATGGACATGGTTTCCAATTTACATTAATATGGTTAACACTTCTTTCATTCACTTATTCAACTGGCAGAACTTTTGTAATTTCTTTTGCAAATTGTAATGCAAAAATTCAGTATGTATTAAACGTTCTTTGCCATTTGAACAATACTCCGTTCATAGCAGACTTGTGCAACATTTTATAGTTTCTTTTTTCATTAAAGCATACCGCTTAAGTTTGAAAACTTTTGGAATTTGTGAATTGATTGTCCATATCGTGGACCTATAACGTATTGTACTGGACCTAGCTGTTTACATCCTGGTTTGAAGTCGTCAATGGTCACAATCTGTAGTCGTGATATTGAGTTGGGCGTTGTCATATCGCGTAGGTGATAAGTCTTTATCATAGACAAAATTGTGTCACTATACGTATTCCATTCGATAACAATCGAAGAATGAAGAACGGTGATGTTGAAATTATCATGCAACTCAAACCTGTATTACTAGTTTCAAGATCCAAACTATCCAAAAACTATCGTCTTCAAATGGTTGTGTACAATTTGTTGTGTCTGTTCGTTTGTCAACGCTGTTTATGTTATCCACAAAGTAAACTTCTGACAGATGTCATCTTTTGTTATTGGTTTTTAGTGAGATTATTGTTGAAATAGTGTTTTTCGAACTCAATTGTGTTATATAGTGGCATTATAATTGACCGAGACTCATATGGTGCAATCTTGTTGGGTTCGCAAACAATCCATGTGTTCGAACCCGAATATCAGATTCCATTCGTAAGTACCATAGGCGTTACAAAGGGTATCAATCTGTTTTCGCCGAACAAAATGAAATTAATACGTTTATTCAAACCTTTATATGTGGAGATAATGAAATAGACACCTCATGAAACATTTAATTCTTCATTAGGTCTTTGGATGATGTATTTGAAAAAGAGGTTGCCAAATAGTCCAAGAATGTCTATCAAAATCTTGATTTATCGGAAATGCCCTTTTGCAAAGTTGACATCTTCGGATTACTAGATATCTAAAATGAGAAAAACAGTTGATGTCTCGATTATAGACCTTCAACCCATTCTAATGGTACTAATTTTGTTTTGCGGGAATGCGCCGTTGCCATGTTTTGGTCAATTGGGATTACCCACTGGAAATCTGATATGAGAAAAATAATCGAACATCGCCATTTTGTGCCATCAGGCGATTCTAACAGTACCATTTTTGTTTTGCTGAAATGCTCTGTTGCCAAGTTGGTCACGTCGGATTACTGGAAATCTGATATGAAGATGGATCGAAGTGGACATTATTCTATCCAATCAGCTGGTTCAGGCAATGGCATTTTGACTTTGCGGAAATGCGTTGTTGCCAATTTATAGATGCGGGAAATCATTCTGAGAAACTTTATAAATTACCAGAAGAATTACCAGAAGAAAGAGACACGCCTTCGGCCACGGATCGACCACGATATCGGCCATGGACCGAATTTCTAAACGTTCATAAAGGACATAACCTAACCTAACCGAACAAACCCAGCTATCCAAGTTGCTGGTAATTCGATCACTGATTAGTAAGAAAATGTGAAATCACAGTTAATGCTCGCTGCGCTCGCATTTTATAAACTACCAACAGAAAGAGACACGCTGTAACTTTTTTGTTTCCTTGAAAATGAACTTGGTGTCAAAGTACTGACCATTTATAGTCTGTAAGCTGTGAGTAGTATGATAATTTGTAATTGAGAATCCAGAACTTGAGCATTTCAACGTTGTTTCGCATCATTCAGTTATTTCAAGAATTTCTAACGTTTATCATTTGGACTTAAAGTGAGATAATCTAAATGAAGTAAAAATGTTTTTTTGGACCATGCGTCATCAGATATCCAAAAGTATTTTCATAAAAATTAATAAGGATGAATGTTAGCAATGATATTCTTTCAGCAAAATTTCCTCAAGTCTTTCTTTAATGATTTCCAGCGCAACTTGGCAACATTGGCGCATTTCTGCATTTCGGCAACGGTCAATTTTGATAGCGCAATTCATCTAATTGAATAGTGTGGTATTCACTCAGAACTATCCTCATATCAGATTTCCAGTTAGCTAAAGAGACCTTAATTTGGCAACTGCGCATTTCCGCAAAACAAAAATAATAACATTAGAATAGGTTGAGGGTCTTTAATCGAGGCGTTCAACTAACTTTTTTATTATCAGATTTTCAGTAATCCGAATAGTTCAACTTGGCAACAGGGCATTTCCGCAAAACAAAAGTGGTAGGTACCATTACAATTGGCTGAAGGTCCACAATCGCTGCGTTAAATTGTTTTTTCCATGTCAGATTTCCAGAAAACTAAAGTTCAGCCAATGTATTTATTGAATACATAAAATATAATTTTTTAGTTAACACTGTATTATTCTTTTTTTTCAGTGGACTGTCTTCAGCTTTCCTTTCATTGAAAACAAAAGTTTTGAAAGTCTATTTTTTTATTTTCCAATCTTTGTGAATCCAATTTTCTAGTGTCGATATTATTTCGACAATGGAGTCAGGTACCTAAGTCAACGAGTTTTTCCATCTCACGAAGTCCCATCGGATGTATATTTTATCACTTTCGTTGATATTTTCATCATTATTTCAAATTCAGTATTTTTTTCTTGTGATTGAACCATTTCTATCAAATGCGTGCGCTCCTGTCGGTTGTGGAAAGATCATAGTGTCGCTACCTTCTCTCTTCCCCGCAGCCCGCGCGCCAACAAAATGAGCGACTTGGAACCAATCCGGGTTGTTGGTATGGCAATGCTGAGTCCATCTGTATTTATTCGATATTATACGTCCATGGTCCATATCTACTTGCTCATTATTTCAATTCTTACTCAAATTTTGGAATAAAACCGAATAGTTCAATTCGATCACATTCCAGGCACATCACACATTTCCATCGTTTAGTTTAGAAGGTATACTACTGCCGATAGAATTCATCTCTAGTATTACATTGGCGTTCTTCTGAATGTACTCCTCCTAAAATTGAATATCCATGGTCATAATCTTTAGTAGATAAGTACAAAGATTAATCAGAAATAGTTTTTTATCTTCTCATTTTCACCGCGTTTACATATTTCCACTAGTTTTTCACAAATTCAAAATAAATCACAAACACATTTATTGAATCTTGGGGGGTCAAGCTATTGTTTTTTATAAAAAACAGACCACCTATAATAAAAAAACCGACGCCCATGTCAAGAACAGTGAGTATATTTTAATGTTTTTCAGTTTCTTCCAGTTAGGAGAGATTAAGTATGATAGAAAATTATTGTCCGGTGTTTCCAATTTAGATATAACGCCGTAAAGGAATACGAATATGTTCTATCAGTATTTAAGGTGTTGGAAGATATAAACGAAAAATTTCATTAAAAGAATTAATTTGCGAATACTGTTGAGTTTGGAATATGAATTCTAATGAATGGCAGGAGTCAATGTGTTAATTTTGTTCCTTTGGAGATGTTGGAATTCTGAAATAGTTCTCTGAACAAAGGAATTATAAATTTAACCGGTTTGAGCTTTGTTTCATAATTTAAGTTCTGACAGCCCTGCTACAATCCACACTCTGCTACAAGGGTGTGCACTTATTAAACATATGGAATGTATAAATGTTGAGGCTGCATGAATTGTGAGTGAAGTATATTTCTATTTACTGTCTTCAAGAGAAACTGCTGCTAAATAACATGACATCCCACTAATGGGTTGGATGTTTAAAATGATGGACTGGCTTTGTTCAAAAAAATGTTAAATAAGGATTGAAATTGGAAGAATATTGCTTAATCATTCTTGGTAATCCCTCTTCGTGATTTACATCGCAAGATGTAATGATATATTTAATAGGAAATCTTGATTTTTGAATGATTTTTCGAAGTAGTTTTAGAAATTATATGTGAAAGTTGCCTTTACATAAGAAAGCGGAATGATTGAAAAAATGAACAAAAGATGGTTTCAGAAAAAAACTCAAACTCTTCTCAAAGTTGGTGAAATATGTAACATGTGAAAACCACACGAGAGATTTCTGACTTTTATAACATCAGATAATGTATTACAATTCAAGTACAAAATTGTCAGCAATGACTCCACTGACAGACATGATTTCGAAAGCATGGTTGCGAATCTAGCGTTGTTTAGTTTCTTAGAATTTGTCCATCGAATGGACTGATCGACATATATACCTAGAAATTTCATAAATTCTTTGCAATTGCTTCATGTAAATCAAATTGTGGTTCTTTTGTTAGAGTAAAATACATGGTGACGCTAAATTTATGCTAAACAATTGAGAAATACATGAGGAGTCTGTTCTATGAAAAAAATAAAGATAAGATTTCATCAGCTTAGGAAAATAAAAACCAGAAAAATGAGACTGTTGATGTATGATGCCTTGGCTGGGGCAGTACCTTCAAGACATCGCTAGTTAACTCAAAAGTGATTCTAAATTCATTAATGAGGATTATGATAGAAATGTTCGCAGGTACTGTACAAAGTCATAAAGTATAATGAAGCTGGATTATTCGAACTGGATTATTCGAACCTGATTATTCGAAGTTGCTAAACCTGAGTTGGGAGTTTACTATGGACTGCTAGCTATTCAATTACATTTGTACAACATGCATTTAGTACTCGTATCTGTTCAACTGAAATTATGAATGTATATCGTATCTTGGACCAAAACTATACAATATTGTGAAAGGCTTTCGCGGCCATCGTCACTTACATGGTGGTTCTTCGGGTAGTAAGACCGACGTATGTTGAGAGAAGATCTCGACGTTTCGCCAACACGAGTGGTTAGCATTTTCAAGAGAAAGTTTCTGGTTTTTTATGTCGCTGTCAAATGCTTGACATTTGTTATACGTTGTCTCATTAAATACCTGTGATTTGACGTTCTCACATCTGATTGGTCCATAGCGTTAGCTGACATCATAGAATCGTTCGTACCATTATTTTGTGGATAGGGAGCTAATTGAGAATTTTTCAGAACTGGAAGCCAAACTTTGTTCAATTGTAGTCCTTCTTCAGTTCTGTTGAAGTTGTTCTGGTGTTTCTGAATTTCAGTTCCCGGAAGAGTCTTAGGTAATAGGCAGATGTTGAGGAGATGACTTGGGTTTCTTCAAATTTCACTCTATGGTTATCGTTGTTGAGAGTATTTTCTGCGACAGCAGATTTCTGTGTGTGCCCTAACCGACAGCAAGCCTTGTGATCTTTAATTCTTGTTTTAACGGAGCGTTTCGTGGTTCCGATATAAACGCTGCCACAGGAACATGGAATGCGCTAAACCCCAGAAGAGCATAGTACGTCTCGTTTGTCTTTCGCTGATCTAAAGTGGTCTTTCAGTTTTTTTGAAGGTTTATAAACGGTTTCAATCTCATATTTTTGTAGAATACGGCCAATACGATCTGTAACTCTGGGAACATATGGAAAGAATGCTTTTCTTTTTTCGGTGTTGGTTTGACTACTACTTGGTTCACTGGATGGACAGTCATTTGATCTACTATTGATTCTTCCGTCTCTGATTTCTCTTCTATTTTTCATACACCTCTCAATATCTCTTTATTTGTACCCATTAGAAAGAAGAGCGTTTTTTAGATGTTTCAGTTCAGCTTCCAGGTATTCAGGTTCGCAAATTCTTCTAGCTCGATCAACTAATGTCCTGATTATACCTTGTTTTTGGCACGGATGATGGTTTGAGGTATTGTGGAGATATCGATCAGTGTGTGTTGGTTTTCTATATACCGTATGCCCCAGACGTCTTTCTTTTCGAGAAAGGAGAACGTCTAAGAATGCCAGTTTCTTCTCATCTTCAATTTCCATGGTGAATTGAATATTCGGGTGTATGTCGTTGATGTGGTTAAGAAATTCATTGAGTTTTTCTGTTCCATGGCTCCATATTATAAACGTATCGTCTACATATCTTAACCATACCTTGGGTTTTAAATTTGCAGTTTCAATTGCCTTTTCTTCTAGTTTTTCCATGAAGAAATTAGCAATAACTGGGCTAAGTGGGCTTCCCATTGAAACACCATCTAATTGCTCATATATTTTGTTATTGAGAATGAAATATGATGATATTAAGCATATTTTGAAGAGATTGGATATATCACTCGGGAAAAGAAGTTCAATTTCCCTCATGGCTTCATCTAACGGGACCTTTGTGAACAGGGATACTACATCAAAGCTGACTAGAACGTCATTTGGATCAATGGTAATCTCTTTGAGATCTTTTCGATGAAATGTGTGGAATCTCTCACAAAGGAATGTGTGGCTGTAGTAGCGTGGACAAATATTTCGCAAGTTCATAGGTTGGTGATCCAATGGTGTTGACTATTGGTCGGAGCGGAACGTTGGTTTTGTGAATTTTTGGTAGACCATACAGCCTAGGAATGAGAGCCTCACTTCTACACAGTCGTTTTTTGGTGTTGTCATCCAATGAAGAAGATTTGATAAAGCGATTTACAATTTGGACGGTTGCTTGTGTTTGGTCCCGTTTCAGTTCTTTGTATATCAAAGGTTCCAGTAAAACATCTATCTTATTTAAATAGTCCTCTTTGTTAAGACCTTGTTCACAAAGGTCCCGTTAGATGAAGCCATGAAGGAAATTGAACTTCTTTTCATAAGTGATATATCCAGTCTCTTCAAAATATGCTTAACATCATCATATTTCATTTTCAATAACAAAATATATTAGCAATTAGATGGTGTTTCGATGGTGATACGTTTTTATAGTGGAATTAGAGAAATATACCATAAAAAGGAAGAAATATATTCTTATGAAAAACTTGTCAGTCTGCTTTTTATTCAATGATATATACCATTCAACTTTTTCAACATCATATACAATACATTCAATATTTAAGTTCACAATATCAACACCCCCCAATGAACTTATAATTCCTATCAAAACACTAAGCCCATATTCTTCGGGAAAGACAAACAGGGGTTTTGTTAATAAGTCAGCTACCATTTCTTCTGTAGGAGTAAGACATAAGCAAATTTGACCTTTTTCTATATTTTCTTTCAAAAAATGGTGCCGAACGTCTATGTGTTTGGTTCTTTGTCTGTAAGCTGCTGTTTGCTCTAGTTTGATAGTTCCTCCATTGTCACATTGTATAACTGTAGCTTCAGACACTACATCTGATATTTGTCTTAACCATAAGGCTTCCTGACAAGTAGCTGATAAGGCCATATATTCAGCTTCCGTGGTCGAAAGCGCCACTGTATGTTGTTTCTTACTGAACCACGATATCGCTCCTCGTTGAAATGTGAATAAAGTTCCAGATACCGAATGTCTGTCATTTGTATCATTGGCCCAGTCGGCATCACTGAATCCCCGCAAATTACCACCATTTTTGTCGAATTCCATCTTCATGTTAATTGTTCTAGCTAAATAACGGAATAAACGTTTCACAGCTGTCCAATGAACTTTTCCAGGATTATCTGAGAAACGACTTACTAATCCTGTGGCAAAAGCTATATCTGGTCTGGATCCTTGACAGGCATGTAGTAAACTTCCTACTGCTTCTCTATATGGAACGGTTTTCATTTCATTTCGTTCAGAATCAGTTATAGGGGACATATACTTATCCAATTTTTGTTTGGGGTCCAAGGGAGGTGAAACAGGTTTACACTCTGCCATATTAAACTTCTGTAACATACCTCGAATATATGAAGATTGATCCAACCAAAGTTTTTCTTCTTTGACATTTCTTGTTATTTTCATGCCCAAACATTGTCTTTCAATTTATCTTTAATATTTGCCATGTAGTATTCATCATCTGACAGAATTAGTAGATCATCAACATAAACAGACATTTTCTATAATAAACACACTGGTCTGATTTACATTGGATGAATTCCATTTGCTTCAGAATAGTATCAAGTTTCTTGTTCCAAGCTCTTCCACTTTGTTTTAAACCGTACATGGACCTTTGATTCATGTTCTATTTTCTGAAAACCTTGAGGTTGTCTTATGTAAATAATTTCGTCCAATGTTCCATGCAAATGAGCCGTCGTAACATCCATCTGATGCATTATTAAGTTGTATTTCACTGCAAGAGCGAATAAAAACCTCATAGAACTGTATCTTACAACAGGGGAAAAAACTTCGTTGTAATCTATTCCTTCAATTTGGTTGAATCCTCTAACAACCAATCTGGCTTTGTATCTTTGTACGGAACCATCCAAATCCCTTTTTGTCTTGAAAACCCATTTTGTATTGAGGGTATGACTTCCTTCGGAGAGATCTGTCAAAATCATTCTCCATTAACGAATCGTATTCCTGGTTCATAGCTTCTTTCCAAAAAAGTTTTTCAGAACTATGAAGAGCTTCTATAACTGTCGTCGGATCATTGAAGTCACTGTTTACTGTGAAATATGTTATGAAATCACTCATATCAACTGGTTTTCTTGGCCTCATCGACTGACGTGGAATAACTTCTTTATCTATGCTCTGTATTTCTTCGCTTGCTTCATTATTATCGTACGTTTCGGAGTTCTGGGAAATTGTTTGACAAGGATCAATGTCTGACGAACTTTTGATTGACACTTCATGAGAATTGTCAATTATTTCATAATCACTTTCTCCAGGCTGAAAGGTACATACAGGATGATTCTTGTTAACAACTTCCTGAATCATTTCGTTTGAGTTTTTCAGTAGTTTCTTTTCCGTATCTTCAAATTTTGTTTCAAAGAATATAACATCCCTACTTTTTATAATCTTCTTTGAAAGTGGATCTATGAATCTTCTGAATCTTCGAAATATCTCAAGAAAATGTATTCCTTTGACTTAGGATCCCATTTCCTTCTCTTCTCCTTGGGGATATGAGCCATGCAATTGCAACCAAATATTCTAAGATGACTTATATCTGGCTTTTTCAAATTCCAAATTCCTTCAGGTGTATTTTTTGTTTTACTGGAAGGCAATCTATTGATTAAATAAGCTGCTGTTGAAACTGCTTCAGCCCAATATTCTTTTGGTAATTCGGCACCTATTAACATACTTCTTGCCTTCTCGACTACAGTCCGGTTCATCCTTTCAGCAAGCCCATTTTGTTCGGGATTGTAAGGTATGTTAAGTTGATGTCGTATACCTGATCTCTGTAGAAATAATTTGAAGTCATTATTTATATATTCACGGCCCGATAATGGCCGTGAATATATAAATAATGACGCAAAATCTTTATCTTTTTGACTGATTCTCCATAAGAACTTTGAAATCTTCGAAGGTATTTTTGACCTCATCCTTGCTTTCCAAGCAATAAACGAATACCTTTCTGGAGAAATCATCTATCAAGGATAACATGAACCTAGCTCCACCGATGGATTTTGTTTCCATGGGTTCGCAAAGGTCTTAGTGAACCAATTCCAAAATTTCACTGGATCTGGAAGTACTCGTTTTAAATGGCTCTCTATGTTGCTTTCCCTTAATACAGGTTACACATGAATCTTCACTGCATTGTTGCAAATCATATGCCCTGATAGGTTTTTATAGTGGAAGTAGAGAAATATACCATAAAAAGGAAGAAATATATTTTTATGAAAAACTTGTCACTCTGCTTTTTATTCAATGACATATCCCATTCAATTTCTATAACTTTATGGCCTGTATTATTCTTCTTTCATCTAACAGTGACCTGGGCCCATAACCTGATAGGTTTTTATAGTGGAAGTAGAGAAATATACCATAAAAAGAAAGAAATATATTCTTATGAAAAACTTGTCTCTCTGCTTTTTATTCAATGACATGTACCATTCAACTTTTTCAACATCATATACAATACATTCAATATTTAAGTTCACAATATCAACAAATGGGAAGCCCACTTAGCCCAGTTATTGCTAATTTCTTCATGGAAGAAACTAGAAGAAAAGGCAATTGAAACTGCAAATTTATAACCCAAGGTATGGTTAAAATATGTAGACGATACGTTTATAATATGGAGCCATGGACCAGAAAAACTCAATGAATTCCTTAACCATATCAACGACATACACCCGAATATTCAATTCACCATGGAAATTAAAAATGAGATGAAACTGTCATTCTCATTTCTCGAAAAGAAAGACGTCTGGGGCATACGGTATATAGAAAACCAAAACACACTGATCGATATCTCCACAATACCTCAAACCATCATCCATGCGAAAAACAAGGTGTAATCAAGACATTAGTTGATCGAGCTAGAAGAATTTGCGAACCTGAATACCTGGAAGCTGAACTGAAACATCTAAAAACGCTCTTCTTTCTAATGGGTACAAATAAAGAGATATTGAGAGGTGTATGAAAAATAGAAGAGAAATCAGAGACGGAAGAATCAATAGTAGATCAAATGACTGTCCATCCAGTGAACCAAGTAGTAGCCAAACCAACACCGAAAAAAGAAAAGCATTCTTACCATATGTTCCCAGAGTCACAGATCGTATTGGCCGTATTCTACGAAAATATAGGATTAAAACCGTTCATAAACCTTCAAAAAAACTGAAAGACCACTTTAGATCAGCGAAGGACAAACGAGACGTACTATGCTCTTCTGAGGTTTATCGCATTCCATGTTCCTGTGGCAGCGTTTATATCGGAACCACGAAACGTTCTGTTAAAACAAGAATCAAAGAACACAAGGCTTCCTGTAGGTTAGGGCACACACAGAAATCCGCTGTCGCAGAACATACTCTCAACAACGATAACCATAGAGTGAAATTTGAAGAAACCCAAGTCATCTCTTCAACATCTGCCTATTACCCAAGACTCTTTCGAGAAGCAATTGAAATTCAGAAACACCAGAACAACTTCAGCAGAACCGAAGAAGGACTACAATTAAACAAGGTTTGGCTTCCAGTTCTCAAAAATTCTCAATTAGCTCCATATCCACAAAATAACGGTACGAACGATTCTATGATGTCAGCTAACGCTATGGACCAATCAGATGTAAGAACATCAAATCACAGATATTTATTGAGACAACGTATAACAAATGTCAAGCATTTGCCAGCGACATAAAAAACCAGAAACTTTCTCTTGAAAATGCTAACCACTCGTGTTGGCGAAACGTCGAGATCTTCTCTCAACATACGTCGGCCTTACTACCCGAAGAACCAACATGTGAAATGAAAACTGTTTCCCATGAATAGAATGTTCCAGTAATAATCAGAGAATAGCATGTGAACTATGGGAAAAGAGAGATCTGGCGTTTTCTTGAATTATTGAATTGTACAATCGGTTAGGCTTGTGATCAACACTGATGTATACAGGGTGGAGAAATTGTGCGTCAGGGTCATAGAAATATATATTATATTCTTACTCTAGAATGCTAATTCCGCCCATTTTCTCGACGAAAAGCATGCCGCGTATGTAGCCCGTTTACGATGTGCGCGTGCTCTTCTTCTATGTAGTTTCGATTGATCTTTGCCAAGTTTGAAAATCATTTGGTTTTCCATTTCAGAGTTCTGTGTAATGAGGCAATAAAACCCATGTAATTTGAAAGAGAGAAATTTTTCCGCGCATTCAGTACTTTTTCAAACCGAAAGAAACTTTTAGAGATAGATTAATCCGAATTTTAGGCGCGAAAGAAACTTATTTAATGCCATAATGTACCCTATCTTACTGTTATTATAATGACCACGCACAGTGCTTTTTCATCAACAGGAAGACTTGTCACTAAGATCTGTCACTCTTGACAGAGATCAGAGACGGTTTTTAGAATTTCAGATTTTGTCTTGTCGTTTTGTGTAGTGTTTGTTGTCGTTGGTTCTTTCATAATTCGTGAATTTGCATTAATCTTGCTCCTTTAAGATATTTTCTAATAAAACCGTTTCTTCCTACAGATAAAAAATTAACTGTTCACTGTTGTTGTTTTTATGTACCTATGCCCTGCTCAAAATAGCAAAACAAATTAGCTTATTATTTTAGCTTGACACGAAAGGAAGATATCCCAATGCAGAAAGAACATTCGAGTGAGAAAATTGTACTTTGTGGCAGACATTTTTCTCATGAAGATTTATGTAAAGAGGGCTATAGAATCGTTTAAAATATTATGCCGTACCAACACTGCGTCTGCGTAAGCATGGCGAGTGATACAACTTTTTGCAAACAAATTTCAAGTAGTAGCCACACCGCTTCTATTGTGTTCTGACTATTCTTGAATTAGTTCTTGATTCCTACAAAAAGTACTTCTCAGAAAATTAATGTCAGAATGGAAGTGCTTTATGATAAGGAAAATGTTTCTGGTCTCAATTTTTCATAAACCCCCATTGTGGAAATTGCACTAAGGTAACACAACCAGAAATACTCGTACAAATGTCATCTCTTCAAATCATTTGAATTAAATCCAGTTATATATTTCAACATAAATCGTTCTAGAGAAAAGAAAACCTTGAGCTTATATACGGAAGCATCCAATTTTATAAAAACAAATTTGAGTTGAATCATTCATAATATTAGCTGAAATCAATTTTCATAGTTTTTGTATTTTCAATTTATTTTCCGATCTAGTGCTTGCTTGAAATTCGCACCGACTACTTGGGGTGGTTCCGTAGTTTTTGTTGGGTTTATCTACAGCTGAAAAGTGATTTCAATACCAAAAATCAATGAATCGCTTCAGAGTGATAAATAATGATAATAACCGTAGGTACTATACTTTCTGATGGCCTTCGCTGAATAGTTTGGATCATAAATATGAGAAAATATGTATTCAAATCAGCTTAAATAGCAGGTATAAGTACATTGAGTTTTCCAATACCTCTTTCCCAAGAGATTCAGAATTAACAACGTTTGTAAATTTTCACCAGTACCATAATATTTTACTAAAACCGGGACTGTTACAAAAATGACTAATGACGCACATGCGCATTGCGTACTAGTCTGAACTTTTTACAACACTTTTGATATATGGGATTAGCATTCTAGAGTTGGTATATAATATTATATATTTCTATGGTCAGGGTCCAATTGCTCGAATGCCATAATAGCTAGGACCCAAAGTATACTAAAGAAATGATTGCCAAATATTCAGGGCAAAAAAAGGGAAATCTACAGAGAGGGGTGCTTCTTATAATACAATTTCATTTATAGTCGTACATTTTTACAAGAATTTCAGAGACCTCCAATATTATTGACTATCTCCCAACCACTTCATAGTTGAGATTTTTTTGTCCAAATGATGCCATCTGCAGATTCATCCCAAAAATTTCTCTGCTGTTAAATGACCCCCAAATGCATGGAGATCCAAGTTTTTCGTAGCCGAGGGCAACATATAAAGTAAAATTTTTTCTGCATTTTTCTAATATCAATCCAACCTTTATAGACCAACAATGATTTAATCATGATATCAATTGATCTGGTGTAAAGAAGTGATCAATACCTTGTGATGAAAAAAGTGTCACGTCCCCGGTAGTTCTCTGAAAAAATAAACATCTGTATGAGGCAGGTAGTACAGCGATACAAGTAGCTGGGATATCAGATTCAGGTCCATTTGTTTCCTCATTCGTCATATTGTAATGCGATTTTTATGTCCCTGTTATCGGAGATCTACGTCTCACAATGTTTCTGTCGTGAAACGGGTACTCTGCATTTGCCTGTTACGCCGTATGCAAACGAGATGCAAATCTGGACTATGCAAATGAAGAAAATGAGAAAAAAACGATGAATTATATCATTTTTCAATTGCATTTGATGAGTAACACACATACATGGTAGAAACATCTCATTTTTCAATTAAAATTAATGTTTTAAACTGAGTCTTTCAAAAATTTTTTTTTCAAAATGTTTTTAAAAATTAGTAAGATCAAGAAACCATACTTATATTTCTTCTGTTCTATTTGACCAAATTATTGCTGAAGTGCAGGCAGGCTACTTATCGTGAGAGTTCATGATTCTCAACTCATTTACACAAAAAAATATTAAATATAATTTGTTTGATTGACGATCAATTCATTTTGTGGAAATTCACGATGAAACACAGGATGAAGAAAATAACTTTTGTCTAATTTCCTCTAAGACTGTATTGATTTTTTGACAGGTCGGTTACAGGTACTTTACCAACTTATTTTTAAATACAAGTTAGGTTTTGATCGGTATGTGATCAAATGCGAGGCGGTGTGTTTCAGCAAAGGAACATTGAAAAATGTCCTCCCGAATATCCTGACAGAAAATAAAACAATTGCATATAAGAATCACACAAAATATCTATGGGTTACATTAACGAAAAACGTTAAGTGGGACAACCACATACAAAATATGACTATGAAAGCTCTTAAAGGAATTAGTATTTTAAAAACTTTTAGTAGAGTTGGGTGGGGAGCTGACCCAATGGCATTGAACGGCATTGTAAAATCCTCTCTTGACTTTAGATCCATACTTCTAAAAAACCATGTAGCAAAAAAAGTCATAGTAAACTTGACAAAATCTATTTCCAAGGACTTCGACTCATTACGGGATGCATGAAAACAACACCCATAGATGCTATTTTAGGTGAAACAGCAGAAGTTATAAATTTGGAATGCAGTCAAAAATTGTTAGCTTTAAAATTCTTGACAAAATAATTGGATTTCGTAACCACCCAACAACATCCTTAGTTGAAACAATCAAAGCATGTTGTAAACTTGATACAGGGTTCTGAAAAGGCAAACCCATATTTAGTAGAAGCACGCACACAAGTATTTATCTCCAAATATCCCAATAACCAACATTAGTACCCTGTTTTGAATGTGATTATGATATTCAAACCCGCTCATTGAAAATTTTAAACCTATCATTGAAGAAAAGCTCTGACAATAGGCAAGACTTTTCAACAGCAACTGAAAAATATGAATCAATTCATTTTCACAGGTGCATCAAAGGGAAACGATAGAACTGGACTGGGGGTACGTATACCTAAAGTAGATTTCAATTATACAACAAGACTCCAAGATATCCTCAATATACAGTGTGTTTCGCTTCTTATGGAAATACCCCCGATCTTCCGTTATAATTGAGGTAAAATGAGGAAACTCTCAGAACTGATAAAAATGCTCGAAATGCACCTTCTACGTAGATGGGGTTGGCATAAGTGATATACACTGCCCGCCACTCCCGATAGAACAATCCATTTTCCCGAGAAGTTATATTAGGGGGCAAAATTGGCCCAAAATCCTTTCAGATTTGTGTTCTCTCCAAATCACTAATGATACATCTGTTTCTTGAACAATTTTCAGTCCTGAAAAAATCGAATTTGTTTCACTTCTCATGGAAACACCCCCGTATCTTCCGTAATTTTTTACGCAGAACCATGAAATTTCCAGGATCGATAGGTACACTAGAAATGAACTCACTGCACAGAAATGGTTATTCTACGTAATATACACTGCACGCCAGCAGCGAAGGAACTACCCATTTTTCACTGATAATGTTAGTTGTTTTAGATAAAATTTGTGATACATCACCAAATATGGATATTAACGGTTTATCAATATTTTCAATTAAAAAGACAGGTCCGTATTCAAAAAAGTAACTTGATGGAGACCGAGAAGACACGAAACGTCGTTTCGAAGATTTATGAATACACAATTGTAGCAAATTTCAGACACAATAAAGTTTTTCTTCCATCTTTTGATATTTTTTTTAAATGAAAATTCTATGCGTTAAAACCCAAAAGTAGCATTTTAAGTTTTCCCTGTATAAATTTTTAGTAATTTAAACGTCTTCGTATCTATTTTGCTTCAGAATAGAGCAATGTTTGAACATGATGAAGGAAACGCCCTGTGAAACAAATAACTAATGTTAATTATTCAGATCAAGACCTTGATCTTTTGAGAAAATTGGGTATGTTGCTTCCTTATCCAGTATAGGCGTACGTTTTTGTAGACCCAAATTATACTGAGGGAAGTGGCACGGCTATCATGCATGTAGGACATTCTGTGAATTTACGGATTACTAAATATATATGGAGTAGCTATTTGAAGAAAACCAGTCAAATACGCTTCTGTTTACTTTTCTGAGGCTTGTCGAAAACATTCATTATTTGGCGGATTCATCGATCGAAAAGCAGTGACCTTTTTTAACACCGTTTCATCTCCAGTTCGTCTGATTGAATCATACCTCAGACATACCTTGCTCGACAGAATACCCAACCAATATTTAGTGTTAGTGAAACGTTCCGAGAGGGGATTTTTCAAAGTTGAGGAGTTAGAAAACAGAAGACATTTGAATAAGGCGTCTAAATAGTGGCTCAGATGTTCATTATCAAACTTTTTCTACTACCTCAAAAGATAACTTCATTTTCTACCCCTACAAGAGGGGAAATGGATTTCCTAGGGGGGAGAACATTTTTACCTCCCTGAGAATAAATTACTTTTCCTCCTACCCCTATATAGAAAGTATACACTTTCCCTCCTCATATCAGGGAGGAAATTCATACTTTTCCTCCGTAGGGAGGAAAGTACTTCTCCTCCCCCATATTTCAAGTAAGTTGTAAACGATGAAACTTGTGAATCTATTATATTCAAATTGTTTCTGTAATTTCTAGATGATCTTGTATATCCTGTATTCTGGTAAGAATCAAACATGAATGTTACTTCAACGTTCTTAATAGCTATTTGTGTAATTAGAACGCAAAGTGATTGATTGTCACTCGACAATCTTTGGAGAGCGACAATGACACTTTGTACTCGAAATACACACCTTATTTTTTCCACAAACGCTACTCTTAGACAAAAAAACAATTAACGCCCCATTCAACAAAGGCACATAATATTACCTATGAGAAAATTAACACTCATTATCAATCCCAAATGTATAAGCTATCCAAATATCCAATAATTTTCATCTCTAACAAAATAAAAGAAGGCAAATAATATACTTAATAGTTATTTACGCAACAAGTGCAGAAAGTGAATGTTTATTGCACCCGACGTGAAATTGTCCGACGAGGCCGTTAGGCCGAGTTGGACAACACGTCGAGTGCAATGAACAATTTTTGCACGAGTTGCATACAACATTTTTTCTACGTTCATGCAAAAAGCAAAAAATTATTTATTGAGGTGCGGCACTAGGTGTAGGAAAATGAAAAGCGCAACTTAAATACTTTATTATTAATATCGATTTGCATTGAAACAGGAACTAATACGTTACGAACAATTTAACTCAAACTTTATTTTTACCCTCAATGTTGAAAGTGAATGAACAATTGGTGCAATTTTCAATATGAATATTTCGTAGTGAAGTACCTATTGCCAATCTCACAGAATATCTGCTAAATATGTAGTAGGTTTAAACGTTTATGTTTGTCATGATGACAGCACGTTGAAGTAGAATGACAGATGAGTGCAATAAAACTTTATTGCACTAGTGCAATAAAGAACTTCTTTTTCCACTGATTATAGTTCAATAAAGTTTTGCTTTTTGCATGAATGTAGAAAAAAAAAATTCCGATTGCCTCGATCGAACACGGTACCTTCAGTTTACTGGTCAGCGTCGTTTACCACTACGCTATCAGAGTAATTCAGATAGCTATAAATAAATTTTCTATACTCTCCGTCATGCAAGTATAGGTCCGTTTTAAACAAATAAATTTTCAAAAAAAGGTTCATGAAGTGGGCAGGAGTAAAAATCATATGCATCACATGGGAGGAAAGTGCTTTTTCTTCTCTTGATGTTTACGGCCCTCCGCTTCGCGTCGGGCAGTAAACTATATTCTGCGGGAGTAAAAGTGGCACTTTCCTTCCTAGTAATACAAATAAATAGCTTTTACCCGCTAAGATTCTTAATACTTTTCTCAATCAAGAGTTATTTTACCTCGGTGATCGATTATGTGAGAAGACAATTTTTGGAAATATTTACGTATAAGCGTCTATTTTAATAAGAAGCTGCAACTGTGATAGCACAAGTAGTGACGTACAACACAGGTTTACCACACTTCCCACTAAACACAATCAGTCTTCAAAGATGATAGCTTCGTACGCCTCAACAAATCAATATCATTTTTCCTCAACACCTTCTTTGAATGAACAATGAACAGTTGTATTTTTCAATCGACCGGAGTGGCATAACCGTATTCATGGGAGACCCAATTTCCACATTTGATCTAATGGTTTGAAAGATGTAGGAAATTCATGTTTTATGAATAGCATGCAGTGTCTTTTGAATTCCGAAGTGTTGTTGAAATTCTTCAAGAATTAATTTTATATGGAGGATTTAGACACTACTACGTCATGAATGAATATAGATCTATTAAAATCTTTTTCTACTTTGCTTGAAAGTATTTTGTGTCCTGATTCTTCTGATGAAGTGTGTATATTTCTCATTTTGGGCACTTTTCCATTTGCTCTTTCTTTTCATGGAAATGCCCCAGCAGTTGATATGAATATTTGAATAGGGTAAGATTAGAGAATCATTCACCACCTGATGAACCAGTTTACTTTATGCACACCTACTGTATATTCTATTATATAAGTATAAATTTTACCGTTTATTTATAGAACACCGTGTATTTTGCAAAATGGTAGAAATCACCAAATTGTTATTTTAATTTAACGATTTTTACATTAATAATTTGACGTCAATTCATAGATTCATCCGGTTTTCGAATTTAGGACAGAAATACAGCATGCTATGGTCGATTGACAGATTAACAGTTTCAACTTGTGTTACGTTATAATATATCTACAAAATATAAAAAAAAATATTCAAAAAATGAGTGATTCAAGCGAATTTGAAGTAATAAATAATTCACCACCTGATATTTTGGAACAATTTAATATAATAATAATAATAATAATAATAATAATAATAATAATAATAATAATAATAATAATAATAATAATAATAATAATAATAATAATAATAATAATAATAATAATAATAATAATAATAATAATAATAATAATTATAATAATAATAATGATAATAATAATAATAATAATAATAATTATTATTATTATTATTATTATTATTATTATTATTATTATTATTATTATTATTATTATTATTATTATTATTATTATAAGGCAGGGGGGTCAACCAACACCTAAGGCCCTGGTGAGTAGCGACACCACCTACCCGAGCAAAGGATGCAAAATCGGACCGGCAGCTCATGCGCATCCGGGAATGAAAAAGCAACTTTCCCTCCGGTGTCGGCCGTGGGTTTACTGGGTTAACCCCCCAGTAAACTCTACTACTCGGTTCCCAACAATCGAGGAAGAGGCCCCCACAACCGACCTCCTCGGATTAGGGGTCAAAGGCAAGGTGGTGGGGCCAACGATGATTTGCCAAATGATGATGACCGCGATAACAACGGACGCTTTGAGTGGACGGACGAATTAAGAGACGGACTTCTGCATTGCTACGAGAGCAGTGAGCCCGCCCGGAGAGGATACATGGCGAGAATGCATGCTCTGTGGTGTGAGAGACACCCCGAGCATGCAGCGTTTTCCGCACAAAATCTCAGGGATTATGTATCCCATCTTCAGGCTCGAGGCTACGTTAGAGCTCCTCCTCAGCCGGTTATCGAAGTGGCAGATATGCCACGTGTCGGTTTGGCTGTGGAGGAGAATCGCATTGTTCCACTGATGGAGGATATCAGAACCCGCAGGGCGCTTCACAAAATGAAGCCCCTGAAGCCGCAAGAACTAAGAAGGGTGGATGCGGAGATTGGCGATGTTCTTCCAGAAGAGGCTGACATCTGGCAGATCAATTCTGTCGTGTACGACGCCGCTCATGCTCTATCCCAAACGGAGAGGAGGGACACCACCGCTCTGGTAGGGAGGCATGAACGACGTGTACACAAGATGGAAGTCAAGATCAAGTCGGCGAGACAACACGCGTCTCGTATCCAATATGTGGTGGACTTCGTGGCGGCCAATAGGCCTTTCACGCTCGCAGTGCGGCGAATTGCCGCAAAATTGAGACGAGCTCACCACACATTAAATCAAGGTGTGCTGTTCACCATCAAACAGCACTGCCTTGATAGGATACGAATGGTAGTGGCTGCAAAGAAGTCACTAGTGAGGCGGGCGAGAGGTATCGCGGAAAACATAAAGTTCCGCGATAAACCTTCTCGCTTATTCCAAGAGCCTCCACGTGTTGTCGATAACCCGCCGGCTGCAGATCGGGTGGAAACATTCTGGAAGAATATCTATGAGTATCCGCAACCACTCAACGTAGATACTCCAGCCCTAGCGCAGTTCGAAGCATTTTGCAGGAGGCTTCGGCAGCCTGAGCTCAATGATCTGCGCATTCCGATAACCACGGAAGAAGTACGAGGGGCCATAAAAGGCTCTAAGAATTTCGCTGCTCCAGGCCCTGATGGGTTGAATAACTATTGGTGGAAAAAGTTTCCAACAACCCACCGCCATCTGGCCAGAGTTATCAACTCATGGCTAGATGTGGAGCAGCAGATTCCGGAGTGGTTTGTCGAGGGGCGAACCGTGCTCATCCCCAAAAACGGAGATTTGTCTGATCCAAAGCATTACAAGCCGATAACATGCTTGAATGCGTGTTATAAGGTGTTTACGCCTATCCTATACACGCGCATTCTCTCCGCAGTTGATCCGGTGTATGAACGGATAAATAAGCAAAGAGGGTCAAAGAAAGGGGTCGCCGGGTGCAAGGAGAACCTGCTCATCGATAGATGTATCACGCAGGACTCCGTGCAGTATAAGCGTAACCTTTCGATGGCCTGGATCGATTACCGCAAGGCATTTGATACAACATCGCATGAGTTAATCATGCATTTGCTCAGATGCCTTGAGGTACCCGGTCAAATAGTGGGATGCATTGGACAACTGATGCCGCTCTGGAGGACTCGCTTCACCATAAGATCTGGTAGAGACATAGTCCAAACAGAGCAGGTCATCATTAGAAGAGGTGTGGTTCAGGGAGACTCCCTTAGCCCTCTTCTCTTCTGCATCTCACTATTGCCATTGTCCGTTGCACTCAGGAATACCCGTGGGTACAACTGCGGCACCCCCAGCAACCGGAGGCATAATGTCACCCATCTATTTTACATGGATGACCTCAAATTGTATGCCTCTGGAGAAAGGGACCTACATCAGTCCCTTAGGGTGGTGGAAGAATATACGCATGCTATCGGTATGGAATTTGGGATCGACAAATGTGCCACGGTTCATCTCAAAAGAGGACGATGCGAGTAATATGGAGAGGATGTCCAGCTCGTAGACGGAAGCATCCCACATCATCTGGATGTCGGAGAGACTTATACCTACCTTGGGGTGGAACAACGCCGCTCCCAAGAGGTATTTGCAGTTAAAAACTCTCTCCGCGGCAAGTATCAGCATAAACTCCGACAGATCTGGTCATCAGAACTGTCGGGGAAGAACAAAGTTGCTGCAACTAATATGCTTGCCGTTCCGATCCTTCTTTGCTCTTTCGGAGTGATAAAGTGGACTAAGGAAGAGCTGCGACAACTTGACGTTAAGACTCGCAAAATGATGCATCTCAATAGGAGCTTGCATCCTAAATCGTCCGTTCCACGGTTATACTTTCCCAGACAACGGGGAGGCCGTGGACTTTTGAATTTGGAGTGTCTGCATAACAGAATGGTTCTGGATGGGGCCTGTAAAGTCATCAGGAGTTCAGATCCCCTTCTCTGCATGGTCCGCGACCATGAGAAAGCAGGGATTGGAGCATTCCTTTTTAAGGCAGCTACCCGTGCGGCCGATGAACTCGGTCTCGTTTTCGACACTGAACGGGCTAACCCAAACTCTGTCACCGAGTTGGGACCCGTTCAGCAAAAAGCTCACATAAAAGCTGCGGAGACAGAGGTCCTGCTACAGCTACATATGGATAAGCCAATGCATGGTGTCTTCTTTCATAACATCGAAGACCTTGGCTTATCCAAAAGCTTGACCTTTGCCTTCCTCAGGTCGAGTGAGCTAAAGTCGGAGACCGAGGGATTCATAATGGCCTGCCAGGATGGTGTCTCCAACACCCTTGTCTACCGTAGTCGCGTGATGGGTATAGACGTCCCTGACACCCGATGCAGGGCATGTCGTGGGGCACCTGAGACCGTAATGCATTTGCTATCAGCATGCCCATCTCATGCGGTCTCAGCCTATATCCACAGGCATAACGCGGCGCTACGAGTGTTGTACTACCACCTACGACACTCGTTCGGTATAGACGAGACACCGGTGTTGCCTTATGCTCCCGGAGATATTGAGTCCGTGGTGGAGAATGAGAGATGCCGAATCTATTGGAACTACTCATTCCCAACCCTCAGGCAAATACAAGCCAATAAGCCTGATGTTGTCCTCCTCGACCACCAAAGTAGAACGATATTTGTCATGGAGTTTTCCGCTCCAGGCGAAATGAATATCGTTCGAAAAGAGGAGGAAAAACGGACCAAATATCGAGATCTTCTCTTTGAACTCCGCAGGTTATATCCGGACCATTCTGTCAAAATGGTGGTTCTGATTATAGGAGTCCTTGGTGGAATGATGGAAACACTGCTCTCTAACTTGAAAATAATACCGGCTTGCCGTAATATGGCAGAAATCTTAGCAGCAAGAATGCAGAAGGCCGTTATACTTGCTTCGCTCCGTCTACTCAGGGCACACGATTCTCGGACCCAATAATTACTCACCCTACGGACGTAGGGAGTGGTTATTGGGGTTAACGACACCAGCGCGCCCTCCGGATGGGTCGGAGCACCGGAGACAGGGCCTGACTGGTATACTCCTAAGGAGAAAAAAAAAAAAATAATAATAATAATAATAATAATAATAATAATAATAATAATAATAATAATAATAATAATAATAATAATAATAATAATAATAATAATAATAATAATAATAATAATAATAATAATAATAATAATAATAATAATAATAATAATAATAATCGGAATGGAATTTGGGATCGACAAATGTGCCACGGTTCATCTTAAAAGAGGACGATTCGAGGAATACGGAGAGGATGTCCAGCTCGTAGACGGAAGCATCCTACATCATCTGGATGCCGGAGAGACGTATACTTACCTAGGGGTGGAGCAACGCCACTCCCAAGAGGTATTCACAGTTAAGAACTCTCTCCGCGGCAAGTATCAGCATAAACTCCGACAGATCTGGTCATCAGAACTGTCGGGGAAGAACAAAGTTGCTGCAACTAATATGCTTGCCGTTCCGATCCTTCTTTACTCTTTCGGAGTGATAAAGTGGACTAAGGAAGAGCTGCGACAACTTGACGTTAAGACTCGCAAAATGATGCATCTCAATAGGAGCTTGCAACCTAAATCGTCCGTTCCACGGTTATACTTTCCCAGACAACGGGGAGGCCGTGGACTTTTGAATTTGGAGTGTCTGCATAACAGAATGGTTCTGGATGGGGCCTGTAAAGTCATCAGGAGTTCAGATCCCCTTCTCTGCATGGTCCGCGACCATGAGAAAGCAGGGATTGGAGCATTCCTTTTTAAGGCAGCTACCCGTGCGGCCGATGAACTCGGTCTCGTTTTCGACACTGAACGGGCTAACCCAAACTCTGTCACCGAGTTGGGACCCGTTCAGCAAAAAGCTCACATAAAAGCTGCGGAGACAGAGGTCCTGCTACAGCTACATATGGATAAGCCAATGCATGGTGTCTTCTTTCATAACATCGAAGACCTTGGCTTATCCAAAAGCTTGACCTTTGCCTTCCTCAGGTCGAGTGAGCTAAAGTCGGAGACCGAGGGATTCATAATGGCCTGCCAGGATGGTGTCTCCAACACTCTTGTCTACCGTAGTCGCGTGATGGGTATAGACGTCCCTGACACCCGATGCAGGGCATGTCGTGGGGCACCTGAGACCGTAATGCATTTGCTATCAGCATGCCCATCTTATGCGGTCTCAGCCTATATCCACAGGCATAACGCGGCGCTACGAGTGTTGTACTACCACCTACGACACTCGTTCGGTATAGACGAGACACCGGTGTTGCCTTATGCTCCCGGAGATATTGAGTCCGTGGTGGAGAATGAGAGATGCCGAATCTATTGGAACTACTCATTCCCAACCCTCAGGCAAATACAAGCCAATAAGCCTGATGTTGTCCTCCTCGACCACCAAAGTAGAACGATATTTGTCATGGAGTTTTCCGCTCCAGGCGAAATGAATATCGTTCGAAAAGAGGAGGAAAAACGGACCAAATATCGAGATCTTCTCTTTGAACTCCGCAGGTTATATCCGGACCATTCTGTCAAAATGGTGGTTCTGATTATAGGAGTCCTTGGTGGAATGATGGACACACTGCTCTCTAACTTGAAAATAATACCGGCTTGCCGTAATATGGCAGAAATCTTAGCAGCAAGAATGCAGAAGGCCGTTATACTTGCTTCGCTCCGTCTACTCAGGGCACACGATTCTCGGACCCAATAATTACTCACCCTACGGACGTAGGGAGTGGTTATTGGGGTTAACGACACCAGCGCGCCCTCCGGATGGGTCGGAGCACCGGAGACAGGGCCTGACTGGTATACTCCTAAGGAGAAAAAAAAAAAAAAATAATAATAATAATAATAATAATAATAATAATAATAATAATAATAATAATAATAATAATAATAATAATAATAATAATAATAATCGGAATGGAATTTGGGATCGACAAATGTGCCACGGTTCATCTTAAAAGAGGACGATGCGAGGAATACGGAGAGGATGTCCAGCTCGTAGACGGAAGCATCCTACATCATCTGGATGCCGGAGAGACGTATACTTACCTAGGGGTGGAGCAACGCCACTCCCAAGAGGTATTCACAATTAAGAACTCTCTCCGCGGCAAGTATCAGCACAAACTCCGACAGATCTGGTCATCAGAACTGTCGGGGAAGAACAAAGTTGCTGCAACCAATATGCTTGCCGTTCCGATCCTTCTCTAGTCTTTCGGAGTAATGAAGTGGACTAAGGAAGAGCTGCGACAACTCGACGTTAAAACTCGCAAAGTGATGCATCTCAATAGGTGCTTGCATCCTAAATCGTCCGTTCCACGGTTATACTTTCCCAGACAACGGGGAGGCCGTGGACTTTTGAGTTTGGAGTGTATGCATAACAGAATGGTTCTGGATGGGGCCTGTAAAGTCATCAGGAGTTCAGATCCCCTTCTCTGCATGGTCCGCGACCATGAAAAAGCAGGGATTGGAGCATTTCTTTTTAAGGCAGCAACCCGTGCAGCCGATGAACTCGGTCTCGTATTCGACACTGAACGGGCTAACCCAAACTCTGTCACCGAGTTGGGACCCGTTCAGCAAAAAGCTCACATCAAAGCTGCGGAGACAGAGGTCCTGCTACAGCTACATATGGATAAGCCAATGCATGGCGTCTTCTTTCACAACATCGAAGACCTTGGCTTATCCAAAAGCTTGACCTTTGCCTTCCTCAGGTCGAGTGAGCTAAAGTCGGAGACCGAGGGATTCATAATGGCCTGCCAGGATGGTGTCTTCAACACCCTCGTCTACCGTAGTCGCGTGATGGGTATAGACGTCCCTGACACCCGATGCAGGGCATGTCGTGGGGCACCTGAGACCGTAATGCATTTGCTATCAGCATGCCCATCTTATGCGGTCTCAGCCTATATCCACAGGCATAACGCGGCGCTACGAGTGTTATACTACCATCTACGACACTCGTACGGTATAGACGAGACACCGGTGTTGCCTTATGTTTCGGGGGATATTGAGTCCGTGGTGGAGAATGAGAGGTGCCGGATCTATTGGAACTACTTATTCCACACCCTCAGGCAAATACAAGCCAATAAGCCTGATGTTGTCCTCCTCGACCACCAAAGTAGAACGATATTCGTCATGGAGTTTTCCGCTCCAGGCGAAATGAATATCGTTCGAAAAGAGGAGGAAAAACGGACTAAATATCGAGATCTTCTCTTTGAACTCCGCAGGTTATATCCGGACCATTCTGTCGAAATGGTGGTTCTGATCATAGGAGTCCTTGGTGGAATGATGGACACACTGCTCTCCAACTTGAGGATAATACCTGCTTGCCGTAATATGGCAGAAATCTTAGCATCGCGAATGCAGAAGGCCGTTATCCTTGGTTCGCTCCGTCTACTCAGGGCACATGATTCTCGGACCCAATAGTCACTCACCCTACGGACGTAGGGAGTGGTTATTGGGGTTAACGACACCAGCGCGCCCTCCGGATGTATCGGAGCACCGGAGACAGGGCCTGACTGGTACATTCCTAACGGAAAAAAATAATAATAATAATAATAAATAGGCAGGGAGGTCAACCAACACCTGAGGCCCTGGTGAGTTGCGACACCACCAACCCGAGCAAAGGATGCAAAATCGGACCGGCAGCTCATGCGCATCCGGGAGGGAAATGGCATCTTTCCCTCCGGTGTCGGCCGTGGGTTTGCTGGGTTAACCCCCCAGTAAACCCTTTTACTCGGTTCCAAATAATCGGGGAAGAGGCCCCCACAACCGACCCCCTCGGATTAGGGGTCATAGGCAAGGTGGTGGGGCCAACAACGATGATTTGCCAAATGACGACAACCGCAATGACAACGGACGCTTTGAGTGGACGGATAGATTAAGGGATGGACTTCTGTATTGCTATGAGAGCAGTGAGCCCGCCCGGAGAGGATACATGGCAAGGATGCATGCTCTTTGGTGTGAGAGACACCCAGAGCATGCCGCCGTTTCCGCCCAAAATCTCAGGGATTATGTATCCTATCTCCGGGCTCGAGGCTATGTTAGAGCTCCTCCTCAGCCGGTTAACGAAGTGGCAGATATGCCACGTGTCGGTCTGGCTGCAGAGGAGGCTCGCATCATACCACCAATGGAGGACATCAGAACCCGCAGGGCGCTTCACAATATGAAGCCCTTGAAGCCGCAAGAACTGGCACGGGTGGATGCGGAGATTGGCGATGTTCTTCCAGAAGAGGCCAACATCTGGCAGATCAATTCTGTCGTGTACGACGCCGCTCGTGCAATATCCCAGACGGAGAGGAGGGACACCACTGCTCTTGTTGGGAGGCATGAGCGACGCGTTCACAAGATGGAAGCTAAGATCAAGTCGGCGAGACAACACGCGTCTCGTATCCAGTGTGTGGTGGACTACATGTCGGCCAATAGGCCTTTCACGCCGGCAGTGCGGCGAATTGCTGCAAGGCTAAGACGAGCTCACCACACATTGAATCAAGGCGTGCTGTTTACCATAAAACAGCACTGTCTTGATAGGATACGAATGCTAGTGGCTGCAAAGAAGTCACTAGTGAGGCGAGCGAAGAGTATCGCGGAAAACATAAAGTTCCGCGATAAACCTTCCCGCTTATTCCAAGAGCCTCCACGTGTTGTCGATAACCCGCCGGCTGCTGATCGGGTAGAAACCTTCTGGAAGAACATCTATGAGTTTCCGCAACCACTCAATGTAGACACTCCAGCCCTAGCGCAGTTCGAAGCTTACTGCAGGACGCTTCGGCAGCCTGAGTACAATGATCTGCGCAATCCGATAAACACGGAAGAAGTTCGAGGGGCCCTCAAAGGCTCGAAGAACTTTGCTGCTCCAGGCCCTGATGGGTTGAATAATTATTGGTGGAAAAAGTTTCCAACAACCCACCGCCATCTGGCAAGAGTTTTTAACTCATGGCTAGATGGGGAGCAGCAGATTCCGGAGTGGTTTGTCGAGGGGCGAACCGTGCTCATCCCCAAAAACGGAGATTTGTCTGATCCAAAGAATAACAGGCCGATAACATGCTTGAATGCGTGCTATAAGTTGTTTACGCGCATCTTATACACGCGCATTCTCTCCACAGTTGATCCGGTGTATGAACGGATATATGAGCAAAGAGGGTCAAAGAAAGGGGTCGCCGGCTGCAAGGAGAACCTGCTCATCGATAGATGTATCACGCAGGACTCCGTGCAGTATAAGCGTAACCTTTCGATGGCCTGGATTGATTACCGCAAGGCATTTGATACAACATCACATGAGTTAATCATGCATTTGCTCAGATGTCTTGAGGTACCCAATCAAATAGTGGGATGCATTGGACAACTGATGCCACTCTGGAGGACTCGCTTCACCATAAGATCTGGTAGAGACATAGTCCAAACAGAGCAGGTCATCATTAGAAGAGGCGTGTTTCAGGGAGACTCCCTCAGCCCTCTTCTCTTCTGCATCTCACTATTGCCATTGTCCGTTGTACTCAGGAATACCCGTGGGTACAACTGCGGCACCCCCAGCAACCGGAGGCATAAAGTCACCCATCTGTTTTACATGGATGACCTCAAATTATATGCCTCTGGAGAAAGGGACCTACATCAGTCCCTTAGGGTGGTGGAAGAGTACACGCATGCTATCGGAATGGAATTTGGGATCGACAAATGTGCCACGGTTCATCTCAAAAGAGGACGATGCGAGGAATACGGAGAGGATGTCCAGCTCGTAGACGGAAGCATCCTACATCATCTGGATGCCGGAGAGACGTATACTTACCTAGGGGTGGAGCAACGCCACTCCCAAGAGGTATTCACAGTTAAGAACTCTCTCCGCGGCAAGTATCAGCATAAACTCCGACAGATCTGGTCATCAGAACTGTCGGGGAAGAACAAAGTTGCTGCAACCAATATGCTTGCCGTTCCGATCCTTCTCTACTCTTTCGGAGTAATGAAGTGGACTAAGGAAGAGCTGCGACAACTCGACGTTAAAACTCGCAAAGTGATGCATCTCAATAGGTGCTTGCATCCTAAATCGTCCGTTCCACGGTTATACTTTCCCAGACAACGGGGAGGCCGTGGACTTTTGAGTTTGGAGTGTATGCATAACAGAATGGTTCTGGATGGGGCCTGTAAAGTCATCAGGAGTTCAGATCCCCTTCTCTGCATGGTCCGCGACCATGAAAAAGCAGGGATTGGAGCATTTCTTTTTAAGGCAGCAACCCGTGCGGCCGATGAACTCGGTCTCGTATTCGACACTGAACGGGCTAACCCAAACTCTGTCACCGAGTTGGGACCCGTTCAGCAAAAAGCTCACATCAAAGCTGCGGAGACAGAGGTCCTGCTACAGCTACATATGGATAAGCCAATGCATGGTGTCTTCTTTCACAACATCGAAGACCTTGGCTTATCCAAAAGCTTGACCTTTGCCTTCCTCAGGGCGAGTGAGCTAAAGTCGGAGACCGAGGGATTTATAATGGCCTGCCAGGATGGTGTCTTCAACCCCCTCGTCTACCGTAGTCGCGTGATGGGTATAGACGTCCCTGACACCCGATGCAGGGCATGTCGTGGGGCACCTGAGACCGTAATGCATTTGCTATCAGCATGCCCATCTTATGCGGTCTCAGCCTATATCCACAGGCATAACGCGGCGCTACGAGTGTTATACTACCATCTACGACACTCGTACGGTATAGACGAGACACCGGTGTTGCCTTATGTTCCGGGGGATATTGAGTCCGTGGTGGAGAATGAGAGGTGCCGGATCTATTGGAACTACTCATTCCCCACCCTCAGGCAAATACAAGCCAATAAGCCTGATGTTGTCCTCCTCGACCACCAAAGTAGAACGATTTTCGTCATGGAGTTTTCCGCTCCAGGCGAAATGAATATCGTTCGAAAAGAGGAGGAAAAACGGACTAAATATCGAGATCTTCTCTTTGAACTCCGCAGGTTATATCCGGACCATTCTGTCAAAATGGTGGTTCTGATCATAGGAGTCCTTGGTGGAATGATGGACACACTGCTCTCCAACTTGAAGATAATACCTGCTTGCCGTAATATGGCAGAAATCTTAGCAGCAAGAATGCAGAAGGCCGTCATCCTTGGTTCGCTCCGTCTACTCAGGGCACATGATTCTCGGACCCAATAGTCACTCACCCTACGGACGTAGGGAGTGGTTATTGGGGTTAACGACACCAGCGCGCCCTCCGGATGTGTCGGAGACAGGGCCTGACTGGTACACTCCTAAGGAGAAAATAATAATAATAATAATAATAATAATAATAATAATAATGTTTATTCATGTTAATACAAGAAAAATAATACAAAAACACAGCGAATAAACAAGAAGAAAATCAAAACCAGTGATATAAACCTAATAAGGCAAAAACCTTTCAAAAGAGGTAGTAAATTAATTTTTAGTAGAAGCCCCCGATGATAATTATTCATTAATGAAGGTAAGATATCTTCTAGAAGTAAATATATTAAGAAAATAAAAGTTAAACGGCAAATATTATAATAGAGCTACAACAATACGGTATGCTCATGATTCCGCAGAAGTTGCCGTTAGTCCCGGTAGAGCAATGAGTTGGTGCACCGCTCACTGTTCATGATAGGCTTGTAGATGTTGGTTCGAATTCCAGCGGCGACAGCTTTTTTCCTTTTTTTATAAATTTTTCTTCCTTTGTTTTGTAGGTTCTCCTCATTTTTGGAATTTTAGGAGCCAGCAGGAGTGACGAGCTCCTTCAAATGGCAACTACAGATATTGAAGATAAATGTTCAATTTTAATAGTTAATATACTATAGATTCTAAAACAAATATACAGAGAACGTTTTTAATCGATGCTTCACCGGGGAATGTCCCTAATTATATTGACATTTATAGAAAATATATATCGCAACACGATTATCATTGCAGAATTTTTAAAACTATCTAATGCCATGAATTATACCGTTCATAGTTACAGAAGAACCTTGGCAAGTTCACTTTCAAATTCTGCAGGAGACATTCTTACTTTAAAGCAACACGGAGGTTAGAAGTCTACGAATATCGCAGAAGAGTATGTGCAGCAATCTCTTGCAAGTAAGCGAAAAATTTCGAACCAAATTATGGGAGTAATCAGCCAAGTACAAGAGTGTACTTATGGGGAATACCAGCTGCACAATAATATTGTTAATGAAAATATCACGAAAACTGCGTTGGTTCCAGCTCTCACTTCTAGTGGTATTCAAATAACCACTGCTCAAAACTGCGCGTTTGACATTAGTATAAATAATTACTCTACCACAAATTAAAAATATGTTGGATGCAGGAATGAAAATAACGTGCCTATAAGTTATACTGTACCTACTTCTTAGTTTTAGTTCTTTAATAAATTTTGCGTAGCCTTCCGCTACGCGTCGGTCAGTAAACTTCATCTTCGGAAGGAAATGTAGCACTTTCCTCCCTTGTTATACAAATAGCTATTCCTCTTGCGAATATTTATGCCAATCAATTCGCTAGTTTTCTTTGATGTAGAAGCTGATTTCTACTAATGATTTTCTTGAATTGAATTTTTTTTTTTCAGGTGAGTTGATATCGGGAACGAGTTGAAGATCGGATTCAGGCGAACTGTTACAACTAATCGAAACAATCATAGTAAGTTGCTTACACTTCTTTTTGGATTTATAGTGAAGGTCCCTACATGTGGTATTGGTGAAATTTTCGTTCTCATTTCAAAACACGTTACCGTAATGTGTGTTCGCATGCGAGCTTATAAAAACTCATTTCTTTTTTAAACAATTATTTACGGGACGTCATTTAGAAAAGCATTCGAGCATTCGAAACAATAAATCCAAATATAATAAAGCCAATAATTCTTGGTGATACAATATAAAAAATGGGCATTCGGGGACCCATAAATCGATGGATGCTGAGTTATGTAAGGCATCACAACATGATTGTGAAAGTGAATGATGAATTATCTGAAAACTTTGAAGTTGATCTAGGTACACCCCAGGGTGGAGTTCTAGGACCATTACTGTTCCTACTGTACGTGAACGACCTCTTCATATAAGTGAAGGGACGGTGTTGATGTACGCAGACGATACAACCATAATTGTTACATCCGAAACTCTCGAAATCCTGAAAAAAAAGCATTAACGGTCATTAACCAACTTAGTCATTGGTATGAATCCGCAACCATTTAATAAATAATACAAACAAAACTGTTTTTATTGAATTCATAAGCAAATATCGAACAGCTAATCAATTGAGTATTAATCTGAATACCAAATTGATAACAACAACGAATTGCACAAAATTTCTAGGAATTCTACTAGATGAAAAACTTTCTTTCAACGGTCACATAGAACAGTTATGCTCTGCCCCAAAAAAACTTTACTTTGCGTTCAACACACCTTAATCAAACTTTGACAGAAAATATTTATTAGACCTCCATTACGCTTTCATATATTCCAAAATATGTTCAAATATAACAACATGGGGACAGGCTACTGAGGTTTCCAGTGTATTCGTTATGCAAAAGAGAATAATAGGACTTATATTTGGTCTCAAATTCAATTAATCCTGCAGGGACACTTTCAAAAATTACAAAATTTTCACTGTCACAAGTATATATTTATTCAAATTACTCTGTTATGTACATAAGGATATGAATTCATTTGAAAAAAATCATGGTAATCATAACTACCCAACAAGAAGGAGAAATGATATCCATATTCAAAACAACTTACAACAATATAATATGTCTTCCTTCTACGCTGGGGCAGACCACTTCAACAACCTACCAGATCAAATCAAACATTGTCCTTGTGAAAAAGCCTTCAAAACATCTCCCAAAGAATATCTATCGGTGAATTGTTTTTATTCGTTAAGTGAATTTACAAACTAAAAATAAATGTGTTTAATCGTAAAAAATTCTCATTGTCAATTAAGCCTCTACACCTATTAAATTTAAATTTTAATTAAATTTATTTATTTATTTTTATTTATGTATCTGATATGACTATTTGAAAGGCGATGATCAATAAAAACTGTAACTGTAACTGTAAAAGAAGACTGCTGCCGTCAACCTGATACTTAAAAGTTTGGTTCGTAAGATTCCCTGTGTGATAAGAGAAATCTGTTATACGGCATAAACCTAATTCGAAAATCTCAGCCCAGTTGTCATCTTTACTAAAACACCCCACCTTGAAAACTATTTTTGTTCCCACCTGGTATATGAATCCAAATGAACTTAGTTTTACATTTGAAATAACTCAACCAGATTGACCCATTATATAATTCATATTTGACCAAAAAGGGCTCGTAATACGATATTATGTCATTGAAACAAACATTACACTTATCAAATAAGTAGTTAACGAGTTTGTTAAACGAAAAAACATGTTTAGAGAATGCCATGTTTTTGATTAATGATACCGGATTGTTTCCTTTTATGTATATCGCTAGTTACGCTATGAAAAATACGATATACAATCTACATAAATTTCAATTCAATATTCGTACTCTATAATTTCACTGTATTTTCTAGAGCAAACAGATAGTGTGATGAATTGTGAATTATGTATTATTATGGTTTGAAAGTGACACTCGATTTGCAAAAGTGCAAGGTTATTTCTCTATGCACACCCCCTATAATTGGTGTTTTTCGTTTAAATATTCATAAAGGTCATTATTTAATTTATTGACTGATCGTCACTCACGAAGTGGGATCTCAATGTTTACCATATTAGTGGTTGTAACGTTAAATCATGTCACTATTGACTTTTCGCGGCATTTCAGAATTTTAATGATATCTTTACACGGATTTTGCATTATTTGTCCTGCACATAATATTTGGTAACTGACAAATACTTGCAATACCTAAGTTGAATGAGAACAAGGTCTTGCCGTTAAAATGTCACTTCTTCGAGAATGTTCATTTGTAATATATTTCGACATTGAAAACAAAAGTTTTTACTCAGTTTTGCATACTAATATCATATAAATCCCTTGCCACCGTATATAGGTGAACAGAAGTATGTGCACTCATCGCCATATTTGTGTCAACTTTCCCACCTCGAATTTTAGCTTAGCCGACCTACGGCTCTGCCAAAGCTATCTGAGATCCGAACTCCGTACGTAAGACCAAGTGAGATAGAACAACTTACAGCCGACCCCTCTTGCTCCACCGTATTCCAGATGAAAAATAAGATCTCGACACGTTCCATAAAAGGAGCTGACTGGGAGTGCACATACTCCTGTTTTCCTATTTACGGTGCTCTTGCCCTTACCATCGTAATGTTTTACCACATTCCCATTTTGAAGTGAAATACTAAAATAATATTCACGAGCTGCAACAAAATATACCATTATCATAATTGTTTTGTGATAATTCAACTCATTCGTATAAGTTTTTACGGTATTACGTAATAGGGAATATGCAAGTGATTTAAATTTACTTGATTTTTTGTCTCGAAATTACACCTAAACCATTAGTTATCATTTAGTTTTTATTTAACTCCATAAAACTTCAATCAAAAAGTGCATAATAAGCGCGCGGAATTCAAATTTGCGGAACGCATCACCATTGGTCGAAACGAAGAATGACATCACATTGCACGTTATGAAATTCATCTGTGTTGATATTCATACTGTGCTAGTCGTCTTTCATAGAAAATTTGTTTTTATTTATATATTTGTAGTGTTTTCCATTACATAGTTCGGAACTGATAAGTAGTAATAGTTTTTCAAATCGATTTTAATTGAACTGGGTGAATATTTCTACAAATCGTTTGACAATGACACTAGACAAACATGTCGTAAGACAAAATCGACCTGCCTGATCTATTTCTGGAAATTCGATGTCTCTGCCTTCCCATAGTTCAGTATGTCTCACTAAGTTGGAACCATATGGAAAACTTTTTTACTATTAATTTTAGGAAAAAATGTTATTCTTTATAAAAAGTTCTACATGTCTTAAAAGCTAAAATAAAATCATCAGATATCAAATTTTTCCAGTTGTATAAGAGGTTTATTTAAAAATACGAATCTAAAGATGAGTAAAGTATACCTTTGATTTTGACAGTATCCAAAATTGTCAGGGTACCTATAAAGTTGGTTAGAATTAAAAGTTACGTTCAGGTATTCAATCTCGTCTAACTACCATGGAAAATTAAGTGGTGTTATTTTTTAGATTTTTCTTTTGTTAGTATTTATCAAGTTTTAGGTTTCCGACCATGTTGAAGTTTTTTCTAAAACTAACAAAAAAAGTGAAAAATTAGAAAATTACCAAAATTTAATTTTTCATGGAAGATAGATATGACTGAATATTTGAACGTAATTTTTAATTCTGAACAACTTTGTTATATGACAATTTTCGATATTGTCAAAAATAAAGGTATACTTTACCATTATGAAAATTCATATTTTTTTAACAACCCGTGTTTAAGACTGAATAACTTTTCTTTGTAAAATTATTAATAAAAAAGTTTTTGTGTATGTACATTCTGTATTTGAATTGCATGTCAAGTCATGTAAAAACGCTTTATATTATGTGAGGCCAAGGCATGTTACATACAGATCTATTAATAATACACAATTAGTAAGGGACATTACAAAATAAGTTATGTTTATTATTTTTTTTACAAGTGAACTTTACAATGTACAATTTTTGTACATAATTTCCTACGCAAAATTACTTTCAAGGTGAATTTACATGAATATTCAAGTGAAAACCTAATTATCGTTAAATGTTATGTGAAAATTACATAAGTAAATGTATAATTTTCACATGCATTTTTTTGAGTGTAGTTTTCCTTTTGTAATTTAGGTGAGGCAGGTATATACAAAACATTTATGCATACAAAACTTACTTCTGATCAATTCACTTCATGTTAACTATCGAAATACAATGTACTCACATTGAAATGATCTTCACAACAATGTAAATGTGATATTGGAGATACTTCGCCTGTTCTCGTAACCTTACACCATTGTTTACGTATTTTCGCATCTCTTGGAACAGAAAAAAATACTTAACTTGGTGTACTTATAATTGTGTTTTGGCATTCCGGCACTAAACAATACCTATAAGATGGTTTTTTAGCATTTTCCATTATCGTAATAGCGATTAAAACTGCAAATTCCCAACCTAATTAATAACTGTCAATAGTGTCAATGGCCATAACTATAGAAAGGCTTGTTCATTGAAGACTGCTCTGGTTGATCGAGATGTTCATCTCTATCTAACACTTGTACTGCATTTGTCTTACTCTTTCATAAAAGATCAACTTCAAGCAAGTAGAGCACTCAGAGTACGTCAAAACGAACGACACTGAAGAAGAACAACGCTGATAGCGCTACGTGACGTCATCCACAGCGCGCGAAAATGGAGGAGTTCAAATAGGTCAAATTCAATCGGTATTTTATATATTATTTTAAAAATTAATTCCAAGACTTTCAACCGTATTTATATTTTTTACTATGTTGTAACGAAGTGAAAAATTGATTAAACAAATAAAATTAAATTATGCATATTCCCTATTGTCGTAAAATGAACTTCATAAGCATGATAACCACATAAAAAAATATGAACAACATGATAACATAATTTCTTTTTATTTACGTTCTTTTATCATTCTGAATAATCAACATTCAACTCTCATCGTCACTTGTATCACATTTTTCATCGTCTTCGCTGTCTTCGTCGGTATTTTCATTTTCATTGTCTTTGTCGAAGCTTTTGATTTCAATCTCTCAACTGTTTCTTTTTTATGCGCCAAATGTGTCTGCAGACGACCTTTGAAACTTTTTCTGGATTTCTGACATAAAATGCACACTGTGAGTTATCCACTGTTTTTTGCATTATTTCCTCTTCTGCAGTTTCTACATCAGAATTACCGTCATCAATCAGTGGACCGATTTGTTCACTTGAAGAATTAAAATCTTTTAATTTCGGTTTCATGCACACATTCAAATAATATTCACACATAGAAAGACTGTATTCAGATATCGGGTAAAAGTTGATGATAAAAAAAAATTTAAAAAAATCAAAAGCAGTGTATCTCTTAGATAGTAGTTATTATTAATTCATGATTTAACGCCAACGTTTCAGAAATGCATAAATAATCTAATACAGAGAACGAAAGCGTCAAAATGCTCAAGTCCGGCGGGTGGCTACGGAAGTATTGCCTACGGAATATCTCAGTTATTGTATGAGGCTTGTGATATTTGAAGCATCGATATAATAACATAAGAGCTAGAATTTGAGCATATTATTATTGTCATGTCGAAGTTAACTTTCTTATTTTAAATAGCAATAATTTTTTTCGCTTCACGTCTTTCAACATTCAATTCCTTTTCTAATGACATACCTATCACAAGTTGGTATCTAACAAGAAACTAGATCAGAAAAAAAATATTATTGAAATTCATTGAGTAGCCCGTGAAAGCAAAATGAAAAAAGATTGGAAAATTTGGGAAAAACCAATACTCTATAGGTCCATAACTTAAATAGGGACATACAATTTTTTCTTGCCTGTACTATTTAGCATAACCATTTCTTCCTGATGATATAATGGAAAGTAATTTTTTAAAAATGAAATACCGAAAAATCCAATTATTATTCTTCAAATAACAAAAAACAGCTTTATCGAAAAAACTATTTAAGTTGATAGGATTAAAGATAAAATAAATTTAAAACAAATATTCGAAATGCATCCCCTCAGCGTCAATACATTTATTGACTCTGTTGATATTTTCATGTGAAACGTTTCTCAACATTTGGAGCGTGATATCTTGGAAAACTTTCCGAATTTTTACTTCTAGCTCATGTAGAGTAGGCTGTGTGGAGTACACCCTATTTTTAAGACGCCCCCATAGAAAAAAGTTGCACGGAGAAGATCAGGTGACCTTGTTGGCCACCTGACTGGACCATGGGTTGTTATAAGTCTATCTTGACAGCGATTTTGAAGATAATTTTTCGCTATTCTTGAATTATGCGGAGGGGCGCCGTCTTGCTGGAAGTACATACTATCCTGGAAGCCGCCTTGTCGAAACCTGTGCTCGTTTTCTATCGCCCAGTACCTGGAACAAAAGACCGTTTACACTTTTAGCACTTTACACTATCGACAATAATTGTATTATACCTGTTGAATAATCCATTGTTGGTGAATCTTGACTCATCCCTAAACAAGATATAATAATTGGATTTTTCTGCATTTCATTTCAAAAAATTACTTTCTATTATATCATTAGAAAGAAATCGTTATGAATAGTACAGGTATTGTTTTTTTCTCAATTTTTGCAATCTTTTTTTGACAGCCATTTATAATGCTGATGAGTGAAAATAAAATATCACAGTAGTAGCAACTGTTATCAAGTGACTTATGGTTTCCATATCTAACTTTTCAGTGTTTGGCTTTCATTTTGCTTTCACGGCATACTAGTGAATTTCAATAATAATATTTTTCTTATGTATTCTCTGGTTAACTACCAACTTGTGATATGTCATTAGAAACGGAATTTAACGTTGAATAACGCGAAAAAATAGGGTTGCTATTTAAAATAAAAAGTTTATGTTACTTCCTGTCAGACCGGAAGTTGACTTCGACATGTCGGTATGCTCAAATTTTAGCTCTTATGTCATTATTTCGATACTCCAAATTTCACAAGCCTACCTTATACAATAACTGAGATATTCCGTAGGCAATACTTCCGTGGCCATCCCATCTATACAGAGCAATAACGGAGCGCTCTGTGTATCCATGTATATCTATACAGTGCGGCTTTCTTTAGTCCTCCCTGTTAACTTTCGATCGGTTTGACGTAAAAACATGGAACAAATACCATTCTGAATGATATCACCGATACTACTTTTTAAAATAAAAGACATTGCGATTGCAAGATAGAGGGCACATCAATAGAAAAATTTCAAATGACATGGGAGGTCAAATTACACATTGTTGAAATCAGAATTCAATTCTATTTTCAGCCATATATTTTTTTTCAATTTTCGTTTATACCTATTTTCACAATTTCTTTGCATTTCCAAATTTTCAAGTTGATGTGCCCCCAGCGTCATCTATCGAGTTATTGCAATGTATCTTCTCTCAAAAAGTAGTACCTATCGGTAATATCATCCAAAATATTTTTGTCCCATTGCTCTACATGAAACCGTTTTATCGAGATAAGGGTACCATTCAGATCCGCACTTATAATTGATATTACGAGTGGATATGGTAAAAAAATATAAACAGAATCTAAAAAAATGCATGTGGCTGAGAATTCTCTTTTCAACGATGAGCCACTTGATCCCCCATGCCACATAATTTTTCTAAATTGATGTGCCCCCTCTCCCTACCTTTCAAGTAATCACAATGTTTTTCATTTCAAAAAGTAGTATCGGCGATACCATTCAAGATGGTTTTTGATTCATGTCTGCGACTCGTACTGTTCAAAATGTAACAGGGGAGGGGACTAAGAAGAGTCGCAGTGTATAAAGGAACAATAAAAGTAAAGCCCGCTAAAACTTTGTTTTTCCGTTGTATTATTAACTAATTAAATCGAGGAAAAAAATAGCCAACAATTATTTACTTGTTTCATTTGGTACTTATGCACGCAACAACATTGTGGTGGTAGTCTCTCATTTTGTTTAGTTGTTACATAAAAACAACAAACTGAAAAAAATAGCATTGCAGGAATCTGTGCAAATTTTCTGTAGCTGCCTCACGGGCTATTAATTTATATTTTATGTTTGTACAAAGGTTACCAATTCATACGGGAATAAGCTGTTCTTTCGGTCCTGAGCAAGACCGTTGTTCGCAGAATGTGATTCGCTACCTCGCTTGAGACGAAATTGTAATTTTTTTCATATAGTGGCTGGATATACCCCTGGAGATGAGGCCGTTCTTCAATTTAGAAGCTGCTTTCGTCTGTGAGGTGATGAACATTCTGGAGTGAACTGAAGTGTCGCTGGTCATTTCTATCTCCTAAGAGAGTGGAAATTATTTCTGACACGACTTGAACTTTCCATTCGATAATAGGATCTCTGTCCAATAAAATCTTTCTTTTCATTTTGTCTCCTGTTTTGTGGTAATAGATGCGTTTACCTAATGGAACCTAATTACCTTTGGTAAAACAGCGCACGGATTAGTGATATGTTTTACCTACAGAACACTGGTAAAAATGTAACGAGATCAAGGATTCAAGGCCAGTTTCACAGGTTTCAGTTGAAATCCAGATAACTAGCTAAGGGCTAATTTAAGCAACATATCATTATCATAGTCACCATCGTTATCACAGTTCTAGTCTTAGTAGTTGTCTCAAAAAATGTTTGTATTTATGCATCACAGTTATTAGCAGGAAAATTAAAAATTGGCAGGTGACAATACTGTTATTTGTGTCTTTTTATCCCAAAGGTGAGTACATTTTTCAGTCAGTTCAGTAAGAGTCCTCTGTTCCTGGCTCATTTTTTTTAACACATGAAACAATAACAAACTACAAGGATCACAAGTCAAAACAAATGATTATTTATGAAATTTGTCAAATAGTTGTCGACGCACATGTGCATTGTGTATGTCGTCCTAATCATAAGCATAAAAATTGAAAATTTCTAAACTTTGAAGGCCAAATTTTTCTGATAATGATTGAGACTAAAACTAAAGAAATTGCATAAATGCTCTTACTGAAATGTACAGTTTCAAATTGATTTCATGATTGAGACAGTGACTGTGATTAGGCCTATGATAATGACAATGTTGCATAAATAGTTGAGATGGTGAATGACATTCTTTAAATGCTGGTGAAAGGTTCAAATTCTAACCATTAGTTTATTAATCTGAAGCTCAACTGGCATCTGTGAAACTGGCCCTGCCATGTAAAATAACCTGATGATAAATAATTACTGTAGAAAAATTTTCAAACGTGGAGGTGTATGTATATTTGCAAAACTCCATGTACATGTGAAATCATAGATATTTTCTAATGATAAAGAGAAGACGTTTGAAGCTCAGGAGCTGTATAACAACTACCAACTGGTGATAAATTATTTGTTGTTAGTATATACCGCGTTACTCTTCTATATGAGCTTATAAATGGGCCGTGGTGCTCGTGATGATAGCGTGACGCCTCTCAATCATAGGGTCGTTCAATTCCCAGAATGGTCGCTGGTCTCGTGCATGGCATCACACGTTGAAAGGTAAGGGCTATGTCTTCCCTAGCTCGAACAAGACTATCAAGGACTTTTGAGTGTTGCGCGAGGAGGTGCTGCCGGTTGACGAAATGACAATTTTAACAAAAAAAAATAAATTGAATCTACATAACAGATTGCTATTATATCATATGTTGGGTTATGAACTTCAATTTATTACTGTATAAAATCCTGACAAAAAAGTATTTTTCTTGAATTCAATATGACCAACTAGTGACAAAATCTTCTCGTATCATAAATACTTCAATTGCTCTTGTTGATATATTCACAAAATGAAACTGAAGAAATTTCTCTAAAACGAATCTTCTTACGTTCACTCATTTTCTGAAAAATTAGCAAAGGCAGGAAATGTGCAATGCCCCAGAAATCAATATAGAATATGATGCTTCTTATAATTTCTATAATTTCTTCAATGCATTTCCATATAGATAACCGGGTAATCACCTAAAAAAAGTTCAGTATTCTGAAGAATTGAATTTGATGCAAGGTAACTTATCTGGATTGTTGAAAAATTATAAATCACCAGGGAATGAAATGATGAAAAATAGATAAAAAAGTATAATGAAAAAGTCAAAAAATATATAATGATAACGGAATAATTCATGCTAGAAACATTTCAAAGAAATCATGGAAAATCAATGGGGAAATTAGATGAATAAATCATAAAATACAATGAAATGCCATTCAGAAAATAGATACTGCCCTTACACCAAAACTGCGTCGAATCACACTCGAAGAGCGTTTCGCCAACAAAGTCAGCATCTTCAGGAGCTAAAAGCTTACCAATTATACTACCTTCTTCCAGTTTATACTACATATCTGAATGGTTACATCTGAATGGCTACAACAAATTATCTAATCTAGTTGTTCACCTAATGTTTGGTATTTTTCTGCTCTGAATTAATTTTGTCCTAATCCTTCAAGATTTGATGACATACATTTTTCTTGAAGAATAATAATTAATGACTCCATTATGAATAGGAGAAACACTCAAAGTTATACGTACTCGAACAATGGGCTGTATAGAATAGGGACTTTATTAGTATTCATACTGTTTTCATACTTAGCAATTTCTAAACTTTCGAATGCACCAAGGAGTCTAAAGTTATGAACCTGTCTAATCAATTTTGAACTTACCTATGCCATTAAAGCGGTGGACGTCATCCAAAGCATGTTGGTCCACAACTGATTTTTCTGGTCTTGAAAATCTGATATGAGCAATGTGCTCTTTGATCATGGCCGTTCTAGTTTGACCCAAATACTTCTTTTTGCAGTTCTTATAGCTAATTTGATGAATCCAAACTTTTCTTCTTCTGCCTCATCTTTGGTAGTAAACCACGATGTTGTACCTAGTGTATACTAAGTTTTCTATACCACCTTCAAATTGAGGTGTCTGAAAATGCCTTCGAAAACCTGAGTTCTCGACATGACGACATATTTAGTAGAGCTGATCAAAAAGTCGAAGACTTGCGAAGGGTTTACTTAAATCTGTTTCCAGTTTGACCACCAAGTCCACAGAATAACTGTTCATCCCAGCTACATCCTGATAGTCATTTTTTCGGTCTTAAAAAATCTATCTTTGAGTGGGAACGACAAAAGTTGATTCACCAAGAAATTCAGTCACACCATTTTGTGCTGTGTGCGATGGTGAGATTGTATCTGAGTGTACTCGTGGCCTTTCTGTAGACATCGAATTCAAGCTGATTTTAGTCGTTTCTAATTACCACTCGATATGGTTTGAAACTGGCTATTCAATTCTGAATTGAAACTGTCTATGTCGACATGTTTTGTATCAAAGATAGCGTACACGTCGTCCACATATCTAAACCAAACCCTAAGAGAATAACTGAAGCTTTTAGGCTGGTCCCAAAACGAATTTAAAAGCTTAAAATAAGAAAAAAGTAAGATGCAAGGATCAGGTGGGGAATGTTGCTGAGGTTCCAACTTTGAGGAAAAGAAATAAACACGTAAACACAATGGTAAAATGAGGGTGCAGTTTAGAGGTTGAAAATGTTTTTTTGCGATTTGCAGCAAAACATGACCTCTTAGCAGAAAATATTCAATAGAAATGCAATCCTCAAATTAAACGTCAAACCAATTTTTCAGTATTTAATGTTTTTCTCTCGTAAAAAGATTCAATATACATGAAAATTTCAAAGAATATATCTTTTCTGCTGTGGAATGAGCATAATTTTTTCGCAATTCAGAAGACGACTAGTTCTCGAGTTAGGTAAATTTTTCGAAAAAAATACCCTTATCTTCCACGTACAAGTTTCTCGGTGTTTTTTTTGTATCTAGAAGGTGTATAAGTGATCTTTTCAATCTATGTACCTTGGTGGTTTATTGACCGATAAAACGCTTAAAATTGAGGAAAAAGTCCCTTTGAATCATGATTTTCTGAATATTTGCAATTATTTTCGACTTTCTTCATTATTTTTATAACAAAATGTAGTTTATATTAAATTATTTATAATGAAATATTTGAATACATAATTTCACTGCAAAATTAATTATTCAATATCATTTTTATTCTTTTTTAAAACTCACTGAAAATATTGAGAAAATCACACCGAGAGAAATATCTATTACCTGTTATACAAAATTGTATAATATTTAAAAGATTTCTGAATTGAATATGCGCCAACATAGTAACCTTTGTTGTATAACTGTTAAAGAACACTCGTATAAAAATGAAAATATTTTCATATCGAAATTACTTGCTTCCAATATAATGGTTAAATGACGGGCGTTTCAATATTATATGAAGTTATTATAAAAATTTAAAGATGCTTATATAAAGCTTACTTGTTCTCAATATAATGTTTAAATGATTGATAGTTCGATATTAAATGGCGACTGAATAAAATTGAAACATACTCATTTCAAGATGACTTGTTTTTGATGTAATACTTAAATGATTGGTATTTCATTATTTTACTATTTCTTATAGAGGTTAAAAAAAATTGTATAACAATCAAACGGTAAACATTTTTGCATCCAAAAACTTCCCTTTACCAGCTAAACGGTTTTTGAATAACCTGCATGAAAATAATTTCTTACTGTACAGTTCTGAAAATAGCATTGAAGTCAAAACACTGCCACAAAATCTTAAATAGCACATGTGGCGATTTAGCTGATTTTGAACAGTTTCTAAGGATTTACAGTTGTTGAACCTCATTTTACAAACTTAAACAGTTTTAATATTGCATGAAGTACATCATGAAATTCGGATCATTAATACACATGAAGGTAGAGGCTATCAAAAATTGAATTATTGAAATTTCAAAATTTTGCCCAACTGTTAATCCTCAAAAACTCTTCAATATCACCACATGTGCTATTCGACATTTTTCAACTTAAAGGAGTTGATGTGGTGTTTTGGCGTTGATGATGTTATCAGAGCTCTAGAGGGAGGTTAGTTTCATGCGTATGCTATTAAAAAATGTTTTGGTTAGAAACAAAGTGTTTGGAAGCGAAAATGTTTGCCATTTGATGAATATCTACGAAAAATATGTTAAACAGAAGTTGCAACACGGTGAGTGCCAGTGTCATATTCTCAGAATGAGAATTCATCAAGCACGCTTTTAAAAATTTCAATCCTATAGATATCATGAAAAAGCTACTTTTGTTATAGAGATTCGTCATAGTTGATTTAATTTCCTAAAGTAGTAACACATTAGTTGTTCTTGCTTATCAGTGGACAGTTCAGCATTGAAACTCGTTGAGAAATTGATCAACATTTATTAAGGAAATTAAAATATAGTGACTGATTTTTTATTTTTTTGGGGGGGTTTGAGGCCTTAAATTAAAGAAAACTCTATTTGTTTAAAGCCAACTTTTCGTCAATTCATTTTTTGACATATTCAGGGCACTGGAAGAAACAAATAGGTGATTTTTTTTAATTAATAACTTATCAATTTGCTACTACTACTTTTCCAGAAACAATCACTGAACAATGTTTAGGTAACGTATAAAACTTTAGATTGAATTATTATTAATTAACTCTGATCTACTCTGAAGTTTTATCTGTTACCAGAACGTAGTTCAGTGATTGTTTCTGGAAAAGTATTAGTAGCAAATATATTTGTATATTATTTTTTTTTCTATCATTTTATTGATTAAATAAAATCCTCTTTCAGTATCTTACAATAGCCTGAAGATGACAAAATAAATTAACGAAACGGCTTCGAAGAAATATATTTTTCATCAATTTATGACCTTAAATCCCCTAAAAAAAGAAAAAATCAGTCATCATTACAAAGGTCGTAAAACTTACATATCAACAATGAAATAAAGTATTTCTTAAATCTGGAAACATTAGAAATACATCAAAATATACACTATTTCTAGTAACCACGGATAGAGTTGACAAGAGGGAAAAATCTTCGAATTATACGATAAATTAGTCATCTGAAACAAAAAAATCATTACCCTATATTCAAATACTATTTTATTTCTGCTCAAGAATAACTAATAAAAATCAAATGTATTGAATGGAGTGTTTCATTACAATACTTTTATGTGAAATTCCAGAGGTTTGAAAACAGATACTTCATAGAAGTCCGTGTTAGTAGTAGGTTCACTATTTTTCTTACAAAACAAAATGATTATCCAAATGACCTCTTAGCGGAAAATGTTCAATGAAAAAGTTGTAGATAATAAAGTAATCAAAAACGTTTATATTTAACAATGTTTGACATAACTCCAAATTATCCGTCAGAATGGCGAAAAACCGATTTTTTAGTATTTAAGATTTTATTTCGAATGAATGATTTAATGTACATAAATTTTTTTGAATGTGGCAAAATCTGTGGCAACCGTACCCTACAAGAAATCGACAGATATTAAAAATTTTGATTTCATTCAATTTGCAAATTTTAGGAACTAGAATCTTTGTTTCCCATATGAAAAAGTCATCTAACAATAATCATCATGTCATAAGATAAAAGTATCTCGTTATAAATAACTTCACAACCTCTTCATGTTCGCAGAATTTGCTCTCCACTTCAGAAACTATAAAATACATAGGATGTTTCTTTTGAAAAATATTTAATTTGTTTCGCTTCTGTTCGAACCGGAATTGAGTACTACTGAACCCGTTCGGTTCCTGAAAAAGTCATATTTTCATTCAATTCCAGCCATCACCGTAAATCTTTTTCGAACAAATGAATATTTTCTAAAATAAAAATGCACCACCCCTGAAGCTCACCCAATACTTACTTGTTTGATTTTAACCTTTCACAAATAATAATCTGTTGTTGAAAACACACACTCAGATAGACACCCGAAATGTATTTCTTGTAGAAACAAACTATAAACAAAGCGTATTTAACCTTTACTTCTGCACTTACACAACACAACCAAATCCTCACGTGAACTGATTGACAAAAATAATTAAAATGACGTAGATGATCCCACGATGAAACGGCCTGTTAGTGGTGAGTGGAATAAAACATCATAGGAAACACGTGTGTGAAGAAGAAGATGCATGATCAGAGGTGGTGGTTACATTTCCAGAACTAAACGACAACTATTTAGTGGTTAATAAGCATCGTTTGACAGTTAAAATGTGAATTATAGTGGCTAAACAGTTTATTTTTTCAATTCCATCTTTTAACCACAATCGTGCCCTTTATTGAATCTAAGAGGTAACCGTTTCAACACAAAATGAGTGTTTTGAAAAAAAGATCCGTTTAACGTTTAAAACCTTCACTTTTTACATTGATCAGATAACATTTAGTTGCAAAAATAATTTATTTAGCAGCTATAAGATTAAAAAAAAAAAAACTTTCATAACTGGATTTCTCTCGGTGCATGATTCAGAGAGACTTGTTGTCGGTTTTCCTCAATTTTAGGCCGTTTAACGATCAATAAGCCACCAAGTTACATAGACCATTTCAAAGTAGACATTTCAGCAATTGAAATAATCATTTATAGATCTTCGGATTACAAAAAAAAACACCAAGACAATTGTTCGTGGAAGATAAGGGTATTTTTTTTTTAAAATGTACCTAATTCGAAAACTAGTAACCCTTTGGATTGCGAAAACGTCATGCTTATTTGACACCAAAAAGATATATTTCTACAAATTCTCATTTGAATCAAATCATTTATACGCCAGAAAAAAATCGCCATCTTGACGTTTAATTTGAGGTTATGTCGAAAAGTGTTGAATAAGATTTGTTTATTATTAGCAACTTTTCAATTGATCATTTTCCGCTAGGAGGTCTCGTTTCGCCGCAAATCGCAAAAAACGTTTTCATCCCCTAAACTGCATCCCCATTTCGAGTGTTTTCGTGTTCAAATTTTTTTTTCCTCAATGTCACTTTTTCTTCACAAAAATTATAGACACCAATCTATCTCTCTTGATTCCGTTTCAAACCTACCAACATACAGGGTGTTAATTAAGTACGTTGACAAACTTCGGGAGGTGATTCTTTGAAGGTTTTCAGGACGAAAAGTTCATATAAACATATGTCCCAAACGGCTTGGTTTTCGAGATACAGGGCGATAAAAATACATTTTTTTCAAGATTTTTTAGAGTTAACTTCGACATTTTCGACAATAATCAGTTCAAATTAGGCAAGTACAATCCATTCAATAGGGCGCACGATACAAAATAATGCATTTCTTAAATAATTCACAGGGTCCTCCTTTTTTCAGAGTCAAGCTTTGTTCAACCCTTCAGAATTTTTTTTTCCGCCGCCACTGACATATTATGAGAAAGGAATAATCAATGTTGTTTCATTTAACATCTTTTTGATATCTTGCATTTTTTCATTTACTTGTACGGTTCAGGGGCTATAATGAAAATATTAATTTAAACATTTTCCAGTGTGGCATAACATTAGAAAATTTGAAAATTAAACATTTTCAATTATTGTAAATTGATGGAAATATTTTTTCAGAATTAGAAAAATCTACGATGAATAAAAATTATACATTAAAAAATATAAAGACAAGCTTTTATACAAATGCACTGAAAATGAAAAAATAATTTGTTTCATTTTTTGTAGGTTATTCTGTGAGTATCAAAATCTTTCTGTACAAGATTACCTAGATCAAACAATGAAATGAATTATTTTTTCCTTTTCAGTGTATTGTATAAAAACTTTGAAATGTTTTCTTTTTATAATTTTCATTTTTAACATTTTAGTTTATTTTTTATGTGAAACTGAAAATCTCCAACCCAAAAACCATCACATACCAATTTTGAACAGAATCGGATCATAATCACAAAACTCGTCCGCCATATTGGAGCCGCCATTTTGTTTTTTAACAAACATTTTTTTAATGCATTGTCACCGGAATTACGGAAACCTGCCAAATTTCAAATTAATCGGAGTATTAGAAGTGGGTCAAATTCAACTTTTATTAAATTGTTTGTTAGTTACAAGTGAAGCTAAATAAAAGCTTGTTATTGTAAAGATCTGATTTCTTTTTGTGATATCTAACAGAAAACTACTATCTCCCCGTCACTGCGGTACGCTGGATATTACACTAGATCTGACAGATATTGGGAAAACCTTAACTTTCAACCTGAAGATTCTGATGGTAAAAATGTGCATTTTCATTGAGATATTTGATTAAAAATGTTTTTACCCATCAGTCTTGATAGAGAACTCATACAAATTTTTTGTTATTTTAAAAAAAGATATTTTTTAGTTTTCAATTGAACGTTTCCTTTTCAACATAAAAAACTTCCGAAAGGTAATCCTGTAATGGAAGATAGTTAATAGGGTTTATCTAATAGTCGTAGATCATTACACATTTGATTTTCATTTATGAATCTCTGGTCAAAACTCCGAAAAACTAAATCAAACAAATTTTTGTTTCCGTACGGAGTACATTATTTCATCAGAAATTTCAGTTTGTTTTTTCTTCTGCAGTAACGCAGAAATTTTGTAATCAATTTGAATTCATAAAAATAGCAAAGTGGGCTTTGATATTAATTCATTTATTTAAATATCAACAACTTGACAGTTATCGAAAGTTGAGAAACTGTCTCATTGTTAATTCTTCATTAGTGCAAGCTATAAAGCAGATTCATTCAATATTCCTTTGGATAAAATGGTTGAATATACAAATTCAGAAATGGCAGACATGCACTTAATGTATGGAATGGCTGATGGTAACGCTCGTGCCACCAGACGAATGTATCTAGAAAGATTTCCACAACGTCATATTCCCAGCACACAAATGTTCATCAATATTCACTCCCGTCTTCGTGAAACGGGTACTTTCAAGAGGTCTGCTGTTCTCATAGGAAGACCCAGGAGAGTTAGAACAGTTCAGATAGAAGAAGCTGTACTTAACGAAATTGAGCAGCATCCAGACACCAGTACAAGACAAATTGCGGCACAGTTTTACGTAACCCATGTATTGGTATGGCAAATTTTAAAAGAGCAACAACTTTATCCCTATCACATACAGCGTGTTCAAGCTCTTCTGCCAAGGGATTTTCCAAAGAGATTAACTTTTTGCACTAGGATTCGAAATAAATTGTTGGAAAATCCATGGTTTTTATCTCAAGTGTTATTCACCGATGAGGCATGCTTTTTCCGTGAAGCCATTATTAATTTTCACAACAATCATATGTGGGCTGATGAAAACCCACACGCCGTGATTGAAAACCATTTTCAAGAGACGTTTTCTGTGAATGTTTGGGTTGGAATTGTAGGGAATTTCCTTATCGGGCCACATTTTCTGCCTCATAGACTCAATGGTGACCATTATCGACATTTTCTTGAATTCATCTTACCAGGACTCCTAGAAGAGATCCCACTGAGGGAAAGAATTGGAATTTGGTTTATGCATGATGGTGCTCCAGTATACTTCAGATTGGTTGCACGCCAATATTTAGATGAGAATTATTCTGATCGCTGGATTGGGCGTGGTGGGCCACAACTTTGGCCACCAAGGTCTCCCGATATGAATCCACTTGATTTTTTCCTCTAGGGGCACCTTAAATCATTAGTGTACCGAACTCCAGTTGAAAGTGAAGAAGACCTGAGGAATCGCATACAGGAGTCATGCGGAATTATAAGAAACACTCCTGGTATTTTTGAGCGTGTCCGCCAGTCTATGGTTAGGCGCATAAACGCATGCATTGAAGTTAGCGGTGGCCATTTCCAGCAGCTGCTCTGACATATCAATTTCAATAATGGTCATTTTCTGAACTTAATTTTATTCCTAGGGAATTTATGTTACTTTGCTCTAGTATTTGATAATAAAGTTATTCACTATTGAAAATGTCCAAAATTATTTTGCCATAATTAACTTTGTGCGATACATATTCATGGTAAAAAATGTATGGGAGCTCCATAACATTACATTTTCTCTACACGAGCAGAAAATAGCTATTTGTGTAATGAGAACAAAATGACGTATTGCGTCACGCGCTAATCTTTGGAGAGTGGCAATGACACTTCGAGAAATGAATTATTTTATATCATGCGTACTATTGAATGGATTGTACTTGTCCAATTTGAACTAATTTGGATCTATTATTGTCGAAAATTTTGAAGCAAACTTTAAAAACTTCTAAAAAATGTATTTTGATCACCCTGTACTTCGAAAACCAAGCCGCTTGGGACATGTTTATATGAACTTTTCATCTTGAAACCTTCCAAAGAATTACCCTTCAAGTTTGTTAGACTATTTGCTTCTCAATTTTCTTTATGTTATGCGTTACTGGAAAATGTTTGCGTTAATATTTTCATTGTAACTCCTGAACCGTACAAGTAAATGAAAAACATCAGGAGAGCAAAAAGATTTTAAATGAAACAACATTCATTATTCCTTTCTCATAATATGTCAGTGGCGGCGGAAAAAAAATTCTGAAGGGTTGAACAAAGCTTGACTGTGAAAAAAGGAGGACCCTGTGAATTATTTGAGAAATGCATTATTTTGTATCGTGCGTACTATTGAATGGATTGTAGTTGCCTAATTTGAACTGATTATTGTAGAAAATGACGAAGTTAACTCTAAAAAATCTTGAAAAAAATATATTTTTATCACCCTGTATCTCGAAAACCAAGCCGTTTGGGACATATGTTTATATGAACATTTCGTCCTGAAAACCTTCAAAGAATCACCTCCCGAAGTTTGTCAACGTACTTAATTAACATGTATATTCGACAAATTGTAAATCTGTGATAAATCGATTATTAAATTAAGCTCGGTACATATTCGTACGCCAAATATAGTTATGTGAGTGAAAAAACGGCAGTTATCAGTTAACAAAAATTTCCTGAATACAGAATGGTTGATACTTGAAGTAATAAATCACTCAAATTATTTTCTGCTATAACTCACGTTCCTGAAAATTTAATAAGTTCCAGGGAAATGAATACAACATTCGCTCATCGGACAATGATAAATTGTAGAAATTCTCCGTAGTAATCGAAATAACATTTTCACCGGTAGCATTCTGCTGTACATACCAACACATTGTTATCGAAGTCCCGCAACGTTAAATGTGAACTAAAGACAAAATAACATCCAAAACTAAGTTTCGAAGTTTTATTGCCAGTCTTTGACACGAACAAAATCACATTTAACTTTCGTTAACAATTGAGTTTTATCTTGCTCCCAAAGATTCTAGAATTTCGAGTCATCAAAGAATAGAAATTTTCTCATGAAATCAGGATTTATATAAAGCGGATTTCAAGTGGCCAATTGTAAGTAATATTATTGCTCTCTTCTCTGTTCATCATTTTTGAAAAGGTATCGGTGTATTGATATTCATGCTGCTGTTGGCTGTAGCGCTGGTTGTGAAATGAAATTTGGAATTTGCGACAGTTGAAAGACTAAAAGAGACAACTCACCTGGTGAATTTTCTTTCTTCTGGATGCCCTCTTGGATACTTGGTGTTATGATTATCATTTGTTGGAGCACTTGAGATTGCGGGAGATTTTAACTTGTAACGAATGCGAAACTCCGAGATTGCGGTAAAGAGTTACGAACACACCTTCGTGTCCCTTTTCGAACTATCCCTTTTTCATCTCGGTCGTCCATATAGGGCGTAGATGACACCTTAACTGAATTTTGACCGCGAAAATTTAAAAATGAGTTCGATAGACTTTTGGTTGCTCTCAGTTAGTAAATAAATTGAAATTTGGATAGTTTGTGAAAAAGTAAATTGTAAAAGCTTATCATTGCTAAATAAACGAATAACCAAATAAGTATTGAATAATATATGTTTGAAAATCACTATAACTAGGAGTGTACAGGTGCTATCAGCATATATAGCACATCAAACATTAGCATTCGCCTTTTAATCGATAATAAACATCCCTTAATCGTGGTCTTTCAAATCTTGTCTCATCTTCTGAAACTAGAAAAATAGTGTTAAGAACATGGTTTTCGTTAGGAACATGGTGAATTCTTTCAACGATAATCAAAAAAAATCCTTTGTTTTTACGAAACTTCCAGGTTTTCGGAGAAAACCCCTCAATAGCAGAGCTTGTGAGAGCAAGGGAGATCCAAGACCTACGGTTTAAATAATAGTGGATTCCGAACCACTTCAGCTCCGTGACACACGTCCGGGGATCGAACCCGGGCCTCCTGGGTGGAAGGCAAACGCTCTGACACCACGACCACTTCGCTGTCAAAGCGATAATCAAAGTCATTAAACATTTCCTCACCTATACCCCCAAGGCAGGCGTTTTCTCGCAAAGACTGATTACAGAGCTTTGCAGTGGATAATTAATCTGAAGAAGCACTATGGTCAGGTTGTCAGATGATTAGGGAGACTCCAAAAATATGACTGAAAACACAGCAATGCAGACACATTATCAACATTGTCAAGTTGAGGAATTGTGCTAGAGGTGTGACCTTCCCACGTAGCACATCATATCGGCAGAATCTTGGTTCCATATTGGGCCAATATAGATATATTGTAAATGAAAAATCAATATTGGTCCAATATGGGTGAATATTTAAAAAACAATTTTATATTAATAATATTGGTGGAATATTGGTTGAACTAGTTTTGAATGCAGATTATCACATAAAATATTGGGTCAATATTGGTTGAATAATTTCTACCAATATCGATAATACAATATTGGTTGGTTATATATTGTTTTCCACATCTAGAATAAATATTGCAATCCCAATATTCCAGTCATATCGATTATAGGGAAAAAAACAATATTGTATTTCCAAGTTTGATAGCATATTAGTTGAATATCATTTCCACTTTATTTGATAAATCGTAATAACTCATATTGAGTCAATATTGGTTAAATGATATGTACCAATATCGATAAAACAATATTGTCTTCACATCGTTTTCAACATCTAAAATAAATATTGCAATCTCAATATTCCCCTTATATCGATTCTAGGAATAAAAACTATATTGTATCTCCAAGTGTGATTACACATTGGTTGAATATCATTTATCCAATATTCAACAAATCTTATTAATTAATATTGGGTCAATATTGGTTCAATAATATTTATCGATATCGTTAAAACAATATTGTCCCATATTGTTTCCTACATCTAGATTGAGATGATATTTGAATATTGGCCGAATATTCAATGAAACATATTAAAATTATATCATGATCAAACCTGGATAAAAATCCGCTAGGTGGCTCTACATATAGAACGTCTTCTAAAACCTACGAAAGTATATTAAATACTTCCCATAACTTGTTTTCAAGACAGCTCACTCAGTGATAATGACGACCAAAAAGTAGACTCTGGTGTCACCTTCATCAACTAAAAGACAATTAATAATCTTCAAAGGTATATTGACATCCTCTAATATATCCAAATGATATTTTACCAATATCGATAAATATTTTGAGGCCATTGTTGCTTCAAGAATATTTCACCAAAACTATTTTTGTAATATTCAAACAATATTCGACCAATATCGCAAAATGTTCACATTTTACTTCTCGACAATATAACTTTTGAATATTGTGCCAAAATTGTCAGAATCTTGTATCAGCGATATTGTGCCAATATCGCCGAATATTTTGAGGCCAATATTAGTTCGAGAATATTTCGCTAATATTATTCAAGTAATATTGGACCAATATCGCCGAATGTTCACATTTTTTTTCTCGCCAATATTGCATTTAAAATATTTCGCCAATATGTTCATAATATTGTACCAATATTTTACCAATATAGGTGTGCTACTTGGGCTTAGTTCTTCAGAAAAGGGACTGAAAATAAGAAGTCGAGCAAAAATGGCGCAGTATGTTCATCTTTCTGGCAGTTGGGATTCTAGGGCCATTTCGTATTACCGAGCATGGAAATAAATACTTGATGTACTATTTCTCCAATTGGCCCGAAGAGATCCTCTAGAATTGCATTCTGTTCATTACTTCGAATGTAAGTTATGGCAGGAAATGATGAGCATTTCATGTATAGGGTTGTGGGTTCGATTCGATTCCCAGAATAGTCACCGGTATCGTTAAACGTAACAACGTAAGGGCTACGTCTTCCCTAGCTCATACAAGTCTCTCTGAAGATTGTTCGTGAGAATGCAGCTGGCTGGCGGAAATAAAAATTTTAACATCAAGTCAAAACGATTATCAATCCATGATACTAATCTAAAAAACGATCATAATCTATCACCGAATGACTTGAGTAAAAAAATAATTATCACCGAAAGACGAAAGATCTGTATACCTACCTCTAAGAATGTACTCTTTGGGATTATTTAAAAAGAAATTGAGACATCACTTGCTGGGGGAATGATTTGAATCAGTTTTTTAACATGTTTTGTGTGACATTTCGTTCAAAATATCTACTATTAATATGGTGTTTGTTGAAAGTGCCTGTCGAACGTTATTATTTTATTTCATACGGTGAGACAGACTTGACCTCATTTATGATTTTTCCATCGTTAAATTTTTATATTTTATATATTTTTTTGTTATTGTGACACATTGTTTGTACATATTCATGTACTAATAACTGTTTTGCTAAATAAAAGATATAATACTAATAAAAAGCCGTGAGATAGAGAAAGGGGGAGGGGCAGAAAAGAAGTCTGGAAAAGATAGTACGGAGAGAAGAGCAGGGGATATAAGAGAACGAGAGAGGGAGCGTGACAGACTGACAGGGAGACAGAAGGGCGAAAAGAGAGATAGCCACACACAGAGAGATGAAAGTTAGAGTGACCGAGAGAGAGAGGTGGAATAGGCGGAAAAAATCATGGGGGAAGAAAAACAAAATGAAGACCAGGAGAAATGAGAGAACAAGAAAGGTAGAGAGAGAGACACTCTGTAAATATTGTTTCCATCAGATTACATGATCCCATATGGGTAATGCGTTGCTATGCATATATATGTTGAGTTACATACCTCATGCAATATTATGTAAAGTCATCACATGACTTCAAATGTGAATTTCCAATATATTCCATGTATAATCACTTGTATACTGATGTAATTTTCTCCATTTTTCCAGATTCAATAGCGATTTATACATGTTTTTTCAAGTATTTTTAACATTATACTCAAGTAGTGTCAATTGACATACATGCTTTACTATGTATTATTCAAGTATCTGTAGGGAAAAATGCAATTTTTGTAAATTAAACTTAATAACATAAACTTTTACATACCACCAATATGATTTTCTATATATTTCCCGATAATTACTGTTATTTTCATGTGATTTTCCCCCTAACTACAGATTTAATTAACGGAAAGTTACTTGTCTGTTTAGGTGTCTTTTGTCCATTGTTTTCAAGTAGTGTCAACTAACTTTACATTTTGTAAAAACTTGTATCGTAATAACTCCAATAGAGAAAAAAAGTAAGAAAATTACCCATTTTTAACGTTGAGTGAATTGAAACGTAGTATACCTTGAAAAATATCGAAATATTTGATAGATTAGATTAGATCTTGATTATGCCAGCAGAGTCAGATCTTTTTTTGCCTCAAATGTAACGGTTACAGAGAAGTGTTATACATCTTCAGAGTTTGATAAATACTACAATATTCCATAATAGTACAGAGAGGGGAGGAGAATCTGCAAAAAAGACATAAAATCGAATTTAAAAATACTTTATTCATCAAAAGAAAAATAACTAAAACTCAAATCGTTTAAATATCGCACCACAAACAATAATTTAACAAAATATCCTACTCTATACTTCAAATCTTTGAAATTAACTGAATAGTTTAGCTCATGAGATTGCCCACTCTCCGATTTCATATTCTGGAATCAAATTGAGATGATAACTATCCACTTGAGATTTGAATTTCAAGAAAATAGGTACTCAAAATCATCACTCAGTTGGCTTTGCGACAACCGAAGTTTCGATTCGATTTCCTATGAAAAAATTGGTGTTATTCATAATATTATGGAACGAACAATTGATGTTTGATATTTTTTCCTCAGTACCTATTAACTCACCTAATATACAATCCAATGACAATTTGGCACCAACATACACAAATAAAAAATATGTCTTGTTTGTTTTTAAAACGTATCTTCGCCAGATGCCCAACGATGTTCATCCTATACCAACATGAACTGTAAATGAGGATTGGGCCGAATGCCGGTATGTGCGCATGGCGATAGCGTCACGGAAAATTACATTTAAACAAAAGAGAATTCACACATTACTTGGAATATTCTGTAAATTGGCGTCATTCCGCTGTAACAATACGTCGTTTTACTAATTATCACATTCATATACAGTCATCATGTAAACCAGCGGAAATTACATGTAATAAAGCATTGAATTACATGCTCACTGTAAAACTCGAGAGGAATGGAGGACATTTACCAAATTTTACTTTAAAATTTTGAATTACTTGTGGAATCAAGTAATAATACTAGGAGGAGTGTGTATATATTACATTTTGGAATGTATTTTTCCATCCACTTTTTACAGTGCAGAAGGGCTAGAAGAGAAAGAGCCATATAGTGAGAGATGAGAGTGAGAGTGACCGAGAGAGAGAGAAAGAGAGAGAAAAAGAGAGAAATCGCTTAAGTCTCCATGCTGACGTTGAATGAATGGAAAGGCCGAACTTTTCTGGTCAATTTTGATGGTACTACATACCGTCATAGGGCGGGTTAAACCTGTGCCTTATAAATAATAGGGAACTTACGTTTATATTGTATTTTATTTTTCAACAAGTACATAAACAAAAATTCACAATTTTAGGACTTTTTGAAAAATTTAATGTGCATTTTGTAATATTGTTGAAGTTTATTGGAGACGATAATTCAGTGGGTGTGTTATTCGTATTGAAGTTGAAACAAATGGAAGAGGGATAAGTGGTCGTAATTCTGTTGTAGTTTCTCAAATATTTGATAACGGCTTACAAAATGATTTACATTTTGCTTCTTTTTTAACCGTCGACTGATCTACATTTCGTTCCGCCACGTTTGTAGAGCGCCAACCACCATGTGTCTTTAATGTTGCAATGACCCCTCCCGCATTTGCTGAGAGAGCCGCAGGTTCTCTTCTCGATTACGCAACTTCAAATATTTGGCTACGTTTAACACTATAGTCTTCGTTGTTATTTGATGGTTTTATGCTGGAGAAAAAAATCAAATATTTCACACTGGAGTAAAGTGTCTTTTTCTCTTTTGCGTTTGCAAACCTTGCATGCCGAAGGAAAATTAACACTTATCTCCCTAGTTAAACAAATAGTTATTTCTACTGCCTCAATAAGAAATCTGGGTTTTCTTCGTGATTTTATGGGAGAAAACACTTTTTCTTTCTGGCAGGAAAAATTAAATTCACCTTCGCTTCCTGTGCATATCAGCCGAGCATACCAATTAAAGTATGTTTTTCTTCAAATCCTCCAAATTTGAATTAATTTTTTGTACAGACCACCAAAACTTCAAGCACGAAAACATGGGAAATTGGCTGTCGGTCAAATTTGCTGATATTTTATGTTATAGTGGGATGAGTCATTATAAAAATGTGTGAGATGAAATTATTTCGTATGTGTCGTTTCTGATATATAAGCGGCCAAAGTTTGTTTCCACAAAGTCGCAATTGGAAAGGATTAACAAAGAAAAAAACTGTTTCCTGGTCGAAATAAGACAAATTCAGGATGGAGGTGTATTTGTCGGATTATAATTTGATGAATGATATTACATTAGGTTGTTTACGGGGCACAGCAAAAAAAATGATTTTCTAGATTTTTTTTCTTGCCCAATTTCAGAACCAATGAGTCATATAATGGTAGGAAATCATAGATTCAGTCTACGTATTTTGTTTCTTGATAACTCTCTGTGTTTGAAATACGAATTTTTTCAATATTGCTTTATACCCCTACACTGAAAACACTTGACAGATTGTTGTTTACTACAAAAAATTGTTTATCGCCAATTTTAATGAACAAAAGATGAGGTAACTTTCTGATTAATTCAGTTATTTTTTATCACCTTTCATTTAAATACATTTACATACATTTAAATACAATGTTTTTATTGAATATCTCAAAAACCATTCCGTTAATTTGGAACTAATTTTACTCACACTATTTTGAAGATGTTGACAATTATAAATGAATGTTTTGTCAACTTTTCATGTTTGAAAATACATTATAAACGCAACATGCAAAGTAGATAAAACTTTCATATATAATAGCCAACATTTTCAAAATAGTGTGAGTAAAATTATGACCAAATAACTTGAACAATTTTTGAGATATTCAATGGAAGCATTGTAAATGACCTAACAAAAAAATGTAACGCACCCTGTATCTAAATGAAAGGTAATATTGAACAACCAAATTCATCATAAAGTTACCTTATCTTTTGTTCAAAATTTATATTTCAAACAAAGAGAGTCATCAAAAAATAAAACACGTTTTTATTATCTGGGATAGACTGAAACTATGTCTTTCCAAATTATAACTTGTTGGTTCTGAAATAGTGCTAGAATAAAAATCTCGAAAAATTATTTTTTTGAATATACCTCGTATATACCCTAATGTACTTTCATCAATAATATTATAATTGATCATGTAAACGAGTTCCAATGAATAAAGGACCCCGCAAACTCCTAATGGAATTTGGGTCCCAGTGGATTTTTTTGAATTTTTGGTATGGTGTAGTCCATGTAATTCTCAACCAATGTGACCATTGCGCCAACCCAGAAAAATGAACAGTTTTGCTGCTAGGGGGCGTTGAAATCACTCCTTGCGCAAATTAAACTATTTATTTTTGAACCCGGTAACAATATTTTCATTTGTTTCATTGATGCTAATGTTGCACAATATTGTGCTGTTTTATAAAAAAAAATTCTTACCCCCTCCCCCTTTTCCCCCAACTCCTATTACGGAACGCAAAAAAAATATTTCTCGAGTGCCTTTAAATGTATCGTCGAATGTTTAAATATGCCTAAATAAGGGAAATAGCAGTTTTTATGATTATCCCCCCACCCCCAAATGACACAAAACGAAAAAATTTCGGTTGATTTTTCTGAATTTTTGATATGATGCAGTTCAAGTTATTTTGAATAGAAATAAATTGAGTGACAAACTCCAAAAATGAATAGTTTTGATGCTAGGGAGCGTTGAAATCATACCTTGCTCAGAATGGACTATTCATTATTATAGGCGGAAATAATAGCTCTACGTATTTTAGTTTAGATTATGCTGATCAATTCTGTAATTTTTTATACTTTGAAAATCTAAAACCTCCCCCTTACCCTCAACCCCTATTTTAATACACGAAAAAAATGTATTCCTGACTACTTGTAAATGATTTTTCAAAATAAATGTTTTTATCAGCTCAATGTGAGGAAATCGCACAGTTGTTTATTTTCACCTTTCCCTCCCTACAGAAAAATATTGGTGGTCTTCGCTGACTTCTTAGTAGGGCGTAGGTTATGTTTTTTGAATACCAATTAATTGGGCGAATATCTTGAAAATAAATAAAAATTAGACATCCACAATTTGAATCTAAAGTGGTGCCTGAATTATTTTTTTTCGTGTTTTCAAATATGGGTTGGGTGTAAGGGGGTGGTTTTAGATTTTCAATTTATAAAAATTTACACAATTGTTCGGCACAAAATAAAACAAAAATACGTAGAGATATTGTTTCCGCCTATAATAATGAATTGTCTATTCTGAGCAAGGTATGATTTCGACGATTTTTGGGGTTGGTTTCCCTAATTTAGGCATATTTAAACATTCGACGACTACATTTGAAGGCACTCGAGAAATATTTTTTTTGCGTTCCGTAATAGGAGTTGGGGGAAAAATGGGAAGGGGTAAGAATTCTGTTTATAAAACAGCACGATATTGTGCAACATAAGCAACAATGAAACCAGTGAAAATATTGTTACCAGGTTCAAAAATATATAGTCTAATCTGCGCAAGCAACGCCCCCTAGCAGTATAACTGTTCATTTTTTTAGGTTGGCGCATTGGTAACATTGGTTGAGAAATACATGGACTACATCATACCAAAAATTGAAAAAAATCCACCGTGACCCAAATTCCATAAGGAGTTTGCGGGGTCCTTTTCATCCTGACTTTGTCTTATTTTGACTAACAAAACAGGTTTTTTGTTTGTCAGTCCTACGACGTTAGGAACTTTGACCGCTTATATCTCAAAAACGACACATACAATGTCATTCAAATTCACATATTTCTCCAACAACTCGTCCCACTATAACATAATGAAATTTCCGCCAATTTGACCGAGAGCCAATTTCCCATATGTTTTCGTGCGGGGTTCTTTGTTATTCAGTATCTGTTTTGAGAGAAATGCAGTCAGGATAATATCTGATTTCAAATGTTATATTTTGTTAGGGTTTTTTGTTGTTGTGAAATACAAGGATTGATTCAAAATTTAAAAAAATTGCAATTTAGTAGAAATATTATGTAAATTCCTCCAGAATGAAGTACAATTCCTACCTTTGATTTTAATGTCCTCCGCTTCGCGTCGTGTATCAAACTATTTACGGGAGGAAAAGAAGCACCTTTCGTACGTAATAACCATTCCAGATGCACTTCACGAACTATGAATTAATAGTGGTATGAATATATTTCAGTCAAATGAACATAAAGACTGAGTAGTTTTCTTTCGTTTGGTGCACTCGAATGGAATAGTTTTTCGGATTTACAGATGAAATGACAGGAGCTATTCGGTTATAACTCAATTAAAACTTCGCGCCGACCAAGTGCAAACCGCACTCGGTATTCGAATTTATCGCGATCTTGCGTGAATGGGAAAAATCACCTCGATAAATTACCGAAGTGAAGTATTTAAGGCTGTATTTATCAGATAATGGCAATTAGGTCGGGCAAATTGACGTTTTTTCTCTCATTTCCCATTTAATTTATGAAGCGGCTTTTATTAACACTTGAAACAAATTGCTCTAATTGCCGGTTCAGTTAGCTTCCATTATCACAAGAGAATATACTGTTCATCTAGCTCGAATTGCAAGATTGACGGCACCTCATTGAGTCTGGGAATATTCGCTTTCAAAATGTTCCTCTTCAACATATCATTCAGCTAACAAGTTTGACCTTCTTCAGCGTATTTTTGGAACAAATACATTTAATGCAGCGACTTGGGCAGCATTACCAGGCAAAAAATATATACACTTTTCACGAAACTTATCAACAGTAGAATCTTCCATCGAATAAATTTCTTTGTGACCTATACTTACACTGGAGCATTTTCTGCTGCAGCAAACACTACAATTCAATGAGAATTTGGTTGCTTGACAATTTAACGAAAAAAAAAGGCTCTGAAAATATCACTAGTTCGTAGGACGAGTAATTTCTCCTGTTGGTATTTTTTTTATAAAATTGCTTAGAGGCATGGAAGCAAATTCGAATTATAAATATTAAGTTCACTTTGATATTAAAAGCTTGAGTATAATGCGGTAGGACAGTTTAATAAAAGCAAAGGACCCCGCACATTTCTTATGGAAAATAGCTTTCCGTATTTGGCTGAATTTCTGGTATGTTGTAGTTCTTGATGAGCTGATCAAAAGTGTTCAAGCCACAAAGCTCAAAAATGGACAGTTTTCGATATATGGAGCATTCAAAATGGATATTTTCCATTTTTGTGGTACTTATTTGCCCATCAATCGGAGAGCTCCCATTTGTTGTTGAGATCGAATTTGAATGTTCAGCGCCCAGAACCAGACTCAGACAAGGTCTTTTTCAGTTACATTAGGCACAGCCGTCAAAAAATGCTATACACTGCTCCACACTGGCTATGAAATGGGATACTAATTCTAATAATTTCCATACATCGTTTCACGCAATGCCAGTACATTTTATATTTCCAAAAAAAACGACATATGTTGGGAATTTCTTGAAGAGAGACGAAAATAACTGATTCTGAATGTATCTTATGTCCAATAATATCAAATATGTTTTCCAAAATGTTCATAACGAGGCTTAGCGACCTTTAATAAGAGAAAACGGAAAAATAATAATCATAACGCCCTTTTTGCCCTAACAAGACAAAAGGAACATGCGTTACTATGGCGCGGCGGTTGTTGGGCTTAATCGATTCTCTCTAACGAGAACGACTCAAAACTCAACAGTGTTTCGGGCGCCAGTTTATTAAAGTGGTATGCTCCACTCTCCCTTATTCAATTCGGAGGGAGGCCCAAGGCAGCTTCAGATGGAGATACGGTATCCCAGGGGTCAAATATGGTGACTTAAGACCAAGAGTGGTCAAGTGATTGCAGGCTTTAATTGCAACCCTTGAGGTTCGTGAAATACCGGCTGCTTTGCTTACTTTCAGATGTCTAGTAAACAGGTTATGTTTAAATAAAAGAAGGAATATAGTAACAATGTCAACATTTATTGTTGATGCCTTGAATTGAACATTCATCTAAAATGCTGAACCCACTGAGACATGATGAGTGAACACTACATAACTACGATAAAAGTTACTATAAAAATTACTACTCAGGGAAGCAAGTTCTGCACGGTAAGCGGGTGTCTGATACTTTTCGGGTTTATCGGCCTTGCAAATAAATTGTACAGGTGTTCTAATCAGGTTGATTCGTGTCCGGAGTAATATTATCAATTTATAAAACACACGGTATATATCTCGGGATTCAGAGTATCTGTAAGTGAGATGAATGTGCTCGGATTAAACAATTTAACAAATATTTGTTTTCTATAATAGCTTCCTTTACGGCTCACAGCAAGTTAGCCACTTCGACTTGATCCGAATTGAACTGAAAATTCCAGTTTTTCGAGTAATTAATATAGAAGCATGGCTTACAACGGAAGAGCTTCCCAATGCAGCGGATTCGCGAGTGTTTTGCCAGCGGGCAAACAACGCCTTAGAAACACTTAGCAAGGCTGTGTTTCTTCAAGCGAGACCTGATCCCGCCAGTGACAGATTGCTCTGTCCCTTAGGGATACTAGTAACGCACAACAAGATTGAAGATCGGTTGGGAGCCCCTAGCTGAGCACTACTAATTTAAATTCCCGAACAGAATGATTCCCTCACCGTTTTCGTAAATTTTCGCGGTCAGTGTCCTGCCAACGGACAAACAACGCCTTAGGGACACTGAAGAAAACAGTACTCGATTACCACCTCTTCCTGCCGACGGGCAAACAACGCCTTAGGGAGGAGATGGAGAGTGTTTGATTTGAAAACGACGGTTGGAGGATTCTAGTCTGATGGATTGCACAGATACACATACCCCAAATATAATAATTATTCAATATTCCTACCATTCCTGATTTGGAACACGTAGTAAATTTCAAACGGCCAAAATAATATAGAAAATTATGTTTCAATTGCTTACGGTTGTTATGCAGGTCGATTCACAAACGCACGGCGGAATATACGGATTGTCTTGATCAAGATCAAATACAAACAAAACGGTTTATTATAATATATCACTTCAAGACTTCAAAGTGTGGAGTCAACAATCGCGAAAAGGTGTTGCTGTATTTATACTAAATCGAAAAACGGAAAAAAGTCTGCTTTGACTTTTTAAGATGACAAAAACATGACCTATAAGAAACCGGAGATGGAAAACTATGCAAAAGTTAAAATTTTTAACTCACCACAAAAACTAAGCAGGCCCGAAAAAATAAAGGGACGGCAATTCTAGGTAAAGTACGGAAGTAATGAAACCGGAGTTGTACAGAAAGGCATTGAATTGAAGTTGTAAACAAACCGAAAGTGTGGTTAGAGATTTTTCGAATAATTATTTCAGAACCTGTCACCCCGATAACAACGTTATCTAACCTACTCTACTATCTAAACATTTCAGTTAATGACTATAAGAGTGAAGCCCAACAGTAATCCAATTTTCAATATCGTAATAATAATAATAATAATAATAATAATAATAATAATAATAATAATAATAATAATAATAATAATAATAATAATAATAATAATAATAATAATAATAATAATAATAATAATAATAATAATAATAATAATAATAATAATAATAATAATAATAATAATAATAATAATAATAATAATAATAATAATAATAATAATAATAATAATAATAATAATAATAATAATAATAATAATAATAATAATAATAATAATAATAATAATAATAATAATAATAATAATAATAATAATAATAATAATAATAATAATAATAATAATCACAGTTAAGAACTCTCACCGCGGCAAATATCAGCATAAACTCCGACAGATCTGGTCATCAGAACTGTCGGGGAAGAACAAAGTTGCTGCAACTAATATGCTTGCCGTTCCGATCCTTCTCTACTCCTTCGGAGTGATGAAGTGGACTCAGGAAGAGCTGCGACAACTCGACGTAAAAACTCGCAAAATGATGCATCTCAATAGGAGCTTGCATCCTAAATCGTCTGTTCCACGGTTATACTTTCCCAGACAACGGGGAGGCCGTGGACTTTTGAGTTTGGAGTGTCTGCATAACAGAATGGTTCTGGATGGGGCCTGTAAAGTCATCAGGAGTTCAGATCCCCTTCTCTGCATGGTCCGCGACCATGAAAAAGCAGGGATTGGAGCATTTCTCTTTGAGGCAGCAACCCGTGCAGCCGATGAACTTGGTCTCGTATTCGACACTGAACGGGCTAACCCAAACTCTGTGACCGAGTTGGGACCCGTTCAGCTAAAAGCTCACATTAAAGCTGCGGAGACAGAGGTCCTCCTACAGCTGCATATGGATAAGCCAATGCATGGTGTTTTCTTCAACAACATCGAAGACCTTGGCTTATCCAAAAGCTTGACCTTTGCCTTCCTCAGTTCGAGTGAGCTAAAGTCGGAGACCGAGGGATTCATAATGGCCTGCCAGGATGGTGTCTTCAACACCCTCGTCTACCGTAGTCGCGTGATGGGTATAGACGTCCCTGACACCCGATGCAGGGAATGTCGTGGGGCACCTGAGACCGTAATGCATTTGCTATCAGCATGTCCAGCTTATGCGGTCTCAGCCTATATCCACAGGCATAACGCGGCGCTACGAGTGTTGTACTACCATCTAAGACACTCGTACGGTATAGACGAGACACCGGTGTTGCCTTATGTTCCGGGGGATATTGAGTCCGTGGTGGAGAATGAGAGGTGCCGAATCTATTGGAACTACTCATTCCTCACCCTCAGGCAAATACAAGCCAATAAGCCTGATGTTGTCCTCCTCGACCGTCAAAGTAAAACGATATTCGTCGTGGAGTTTTCCGCTCCAGGCGAGATGAATATCGTTCGGAAAGAGGAGGAAAAACGGACTAAATATCGAGATCTTCTCTTTGAACTCCGCAGGTTGTATCCGGACCATTCTGTCAAAATGGTGGTTCTGATTATAGGAGTCCTTGGTGGAATGATGGACACACTGCTCTCTAATTTGAAGTTGATACCGGCCTGCCGTAATATGACACAAATCCTAGCCGCTCGAATGCAGAAGGCCGTCATCCTTGGTTCCCTTCGTCTGCTCAGAACACATGACTCTCGGACCCAATAATCACTCACCCTACGGATGTAGGGAGTGGTTATTGAGGTAAACGACACCAGCGCGTCCTCCGGATGGGTCGGAGCACCGGAGACAGGACCTGACTGGTACACTCTTAAAGGAAAAAACAAATAATAATAATAATAATAATAATAATAATAATAATAATAATAATAATAATAATAATAATAATAATAATAATAATAATAATAATAATAATAATAATAATAATAATAATAATAATAATAATAATAATAATAATAATAATAATAATAATAATAATAATAATAATAATAATAATAATAATAATAATAATAATAATAATAATAATAATAATAATAATAATAATAATAATAATAATAATAATAATAATAATAACAATAATAATAATAATAATAATAATAATAACAATAATAATAATAATAATAATAATAATAATAATAATAATAACAATAATAATAATAATAATAATAATAATAATAATAATAATAATAATAATAATAATAATAATAATAATAATAATAATAATAATAATAATAATAATAATAATAGGCAGGGAGGTCAACCAACACCTAAGGCCCTGGTGAGTTGCGACACCACCTACCCGAGCAAAGGATGCAAAATCGGACCGGCAGCTCATGCGCATCCGGGAGGGAAAAGGCATCTTTCCCTCTGGTGTCGGCCGTGGGTTTACTGGGTTAACCCCCCAGTAAACCCTAATACTTGGTTCCAAACAATCGGGGAAGAGGCCCCCACAACCGACCCCCTCGGATTAGGGGTCAAAGGCAAGGTGATGGGGCCAACAACGATGATTTGCCAAATGACAACTGCAATGACAACGGACGCTTTGAGTGGACGGACGAATTGAGAGACGGACTTCTGTATATCTACGAGAGCAGTGAGCCCGCCCGGAGAGGATACATGGCAAGGATGCATGCTCTCTGGTGTGAAAGACACCCAGAGCATGCCGCCGTTTCCGCCCAAAATCTCAGGGATTATGTTTTCTATCTCCGGGCTCGAGGCTATGTTAGAGCTCCTCCTCAGCCGATTAACGAAGTGGCAGAAGTGGCATATATGTCACGTGTCGGTCTGGCTGTAGAGGAGGCTCGCATCATACCACCAATGGAGGACATCAGAACCCACAGGGCGCTTCACAATATGAAGCCCTTGAAGCCGCATGAACTGGCACGGGTGGATGCGGAGATTGGCGATGTTCTTCCAGAAGAGGCCAACATCTGGCAGATCAATTCTGTTGTGTACGACGCCGCTCGTGCAATATCCCAGACGGAGAGGAGGGACACCACCGCTCTTGTTGGGAGGCATGAGCGACGCGTTCACAAGATGGAAGCTAAGATCAAGTCGGCGAGACAACACGCGTCTCGTATCCAGTGTGTGGTGGACTACATGTCGGCCAATAGGCCTTTCACGCCGGCAGTGCGGCGAATTGCTGCAAGGCTAAGACGAGCTCACCACACATTGAATCAAGGCGTGCTGTTTACCATAAAACAGCACTGTCTTGATAGGATACGAATGCTAGTGGCTGCAAAGAAGTCACTAGTGAGGCGGGCGAGAAGTATCGCGGAAAACATAAAGTTCCGCGATAAACCTTCCCGCTTATTCCAAGAGCCTCCACGTGTTGTCGATAACCCGCCGGCTGATGATCGGGTAGAAACCTTCTGGAAGAACATCTATGGGTTTCCGCAACCACTCAATGTAGACACTCCAGCCCTAGCGCAGTTCGAAGCTTACTGCAGGACGCTTCGGCAGCCTGAGCACAATGATCTGCGCAATCCGATAACCACGGAAGAAGTTCGAGGGACCCTCAAAGGCTCAAAGAACTTTGCTGCTCTAGGCCCTGATGGGTTGAATAATTATTGGTGGAAAAAGTTTCCAACAACCCACCGCCATCTGGCTAGAGTTTTTAACTCATGGCTAGATGGGGAGCAGCAGATTCCGGAGTGGTTTGTCGAGGGGCGAACCGTGCTCATCCCCAAGAACGGAGATTTGTCTGATCCAAAGAATTACAGGCCGATAACATGCTTGAATGCGTGCTATAAGTTGTTTATGCGCATCTTATACACTCGCATTCTCTCCGCAGTTGATCCGGTGTATGAACGGATATATGAGCAAAGAGGGTCAAAGAAAGGGGTCGCCGGCTGCAAGGAGAACCTGCTCATCGATAGATGTATCACGCAGGACTCCGTGCAGTATAAGCGTAACCTTTCGATGGCCTGGTTCGATTACCGCAAGGCATTTGATACAACATCGCATGAGTTAATCATGCATTTGCTCAGATGTCTTGAGGAACCCAATCAAATAGTGGGATGCATTGGACAACTGATGCCACTCTGGAGGACTCGCTTCACCATAAGATCTGTTAGAGACATAGTCCAAACAGAGCAGGTCATCATTAGAAGAGGCGTGTTTCAGGGAGACTCCCTCAGCTCTCTTCTCTTCTGCATCTCACTATTGCCACTCAGGAATACCCGTGGGTACAACTGCGGCACCCCCAGCAACCGGAGGCATAAAGTCACTCATCTGTTTTACATGGATGACCTCAAATTATATGCCTCTGGAGAAAGGGACCTACATCAGTCCCTTAGGGTGGTGGAAGAGTACACGCATGCTATCGGAATGGAATTTGGGATCGACAAATGTGCCACAGTTCATCTCAAAAGAGGACGATGCGAGGAATACGGAGAGGATGTCCAGCTCGTAGAAGGAAGCATCCTACATCATCTGGATGCCGGAGAGACGTATACTTACCTAGGGGTGGAGCAACGCCACTCCCAAGAGGTATTCACAGTTAAGAACTCTCTCCGCGGCAAGTATCAGCATAAACTCCGACAGATCTGGTCATCAGAACTGTCGGGGAAGAACAAAGTTGCTGCAACCAATATGCTTGCCGTTCCGATCCTTCTCTACTCTTTCGGAGTAATGAAGTGGACTAAGGAAGAGCTGCGACAACTCGACGTTAAAACTCACAAAGTGATGCATCTCAATAGGTGCTTGCATCCTAAATCGTCCGTTCCACGGTTATACTTTCCCAGACAACGGGGAGGCCGTGGACTTTTGAGTTTGGAGTGTCTGCATAACAGAATGGTTCTGGATGGAACCTGTAAAGTCATCAGGAGTTCAGATCCCCTTCTCTGCATGGTCCGCGACCATGAAAAAGCAGGGATTGGAGCATTTCTTTTTAAGGCAGCAACCCGTGCGGCCGATGAACTCGGTCTCGTATTCGACACTGAACGGGCTAACCCAAACTCTGTCACCGAGTTGGGACCCGTTCAGCAAAAAGCTCACATCAAAGCTGCGGAGACAGAGGTCCTGCTACAGCTACATATGGATAAGCCAATGCATGGTGTCTTCTTTCACAACATCGAAGACCTTGGCTTATCCAAAAGCTTGACCTTTGCCTTCCTCAGGTCGAGTGAGCTAAAGTCGGAGATCGAGGGATTCATAATGGCCTGCCAGGATGGTGTCTTCAACACCCTCGTCTACCGTAGTCGCGTGATGGGTATAGACGTCCCTGACACCCGATGCAGGGCATGTCGTGGGGCACCTGAGACCGTAATGCATTTGCTATCAGCATGCCCATCTTATTCGGTCTCAGCCTATATCCACAGGCATAACGCGGCGCTACGAGTGTTATACTACCATCTACGACACTCGTACGGTATAGACGAGACACCGGTGTTGCCTTATGTTCCGGGGGATATTGAATAAGTGGTGGAGAATGAGAGGTGCCGGATCTATTGGAACTACTCATTTCCCACCCTCAGGCAAATACAAGCCAATAAGCCTGATGTTGTCCTCCTCGACCACCAAAGTAGAACGATATTCGTCATGGAGTTTTCCGCTCCAGGCGAAATGAATATCGTTCGAAAAGAGGAGGAAAAACGGACTAAATATCGAGATCTTCTCTTTGAACTCCGCAGGTTATATCAGGACCATTCTGTCAAAATGGTGGTTCTGATCATAGGAGTCCTTGGTGGAATGATGGACACACTGCTCTCCAACTTGAAGATAATACCTGCTTGCCGTAATATGGCAGAAATCTTAGCAGCGCGAATGCAGAAGGCCGTCATCCTTGGTTCGCTCCGTCTACTCAGGGCACATGATTCTCGTACCCAATAGTCACTCACCCTACGGACGTAGGGAGTGGTTATTGGGGTTAACGACACCAGCGCGCCCTCCGAATGTATCGGAGCACCGATATGATATGTGATCTATTTCACATAAATCTCGCTAATTTGACATTGGTGTGCTGAGACATTTTCATCAAGGTGGCTCGAAATGAATAATAGGATCTCACAGCCAAACAAATTCGTAAAAATTTCTGCATCTTTGATACCCGATAGTACTTTCCAGATAAATAAGGAAGTTCAGGTGTTGGACGCAAATCATGAATGAAACCCCGAACTCTTGAAAATGTTGTCTATAAATGTTGCATCAAAGTTTACACAAATGAATGAATTATATCTATTCATATGATCAAAAATGGGATATTGGACGCCTGTGGTGCCACTCATTCAGAACAAAGAGTATTTTACACCCTCACCACATAAGTAATTTAAAAATGCAGATAATTTTGTTATCGAAATGCGCATCTAGGAATTAAATTACTTGTGTGTTGAAGAGGTAAAATACTTTCTGTTCTCACTATTCATATGATCTTTTGCAAAGTGAATAAGTAGATCATTCGTAAACAATATGATAGTAAGAGTATCATTCTCAATAATGATAATGAGAAAAATGATATTGAACAAAACAGTATATAAACTATCTTCGCAACCTCAAGAAGTCATTTGAAATATTTGTAATCCAGATCATGGGTAACATAACACTATAACTATATCAACGAACGTAAAACAATCATAAATCCGTTCAACATTCTTAAGGAAAAGTCAAGTATCTTACGTCATGTGAACGATCTAAGTACTCGATCATTGGTTGGGTGGATACTACCTTATTCAGTTATCATCATATCATTGGAATTTATCTAGTTCATTCTATTGGCGGCATCGAGCACTCGGCTTAATAGACTAATATATGGATATTTGACTCCTTGGTTATGACGAGCATTACCAAGAGACCATAAAACATTAGCAACATGAGCACTTCATCCAACGGTCCTGACACCCGGTTTGCATGTGCAATAATATCCCTGTATCGACTCTTCATATTCATCGTTAGTGTACACCATCCAGAGCTGATAATTTGTTGCGATCCGGAATTTGGAATATACTATTACTCTCAAAAATCCAAGTTCCTCAAGTAATTCATCCAGTTGGAATATATCCTGCTGTTCTCTCTGAAGTTCGTCCTGTACATAAGATGGTGCTGAATTAACCTGGTAAACACCAGATAGTCTATACTTAATTTTGGAAACTGTGGCACATGTCGTTGATTCAAGAGTAACCATCTTCCATTCCTCAAATGAAGCCTATCCACCTCTACTCGAGCTTGCACAACAATGGGCAATCGTGATCACCTGAGCAATTTCTCTGCAACCCGTTCATTTGTTCCTTTCATGATGATTAGCGGACGATATTTATTGATGATTGCTTCAGCTATATATACGGTTAAATTGTGGTGTATTGAATGTTTTAGAAAAAAAAAATCAAACATACTCTTTATGTGACCATTTCAAAATTCCACTATCCATCTGGTCTTTGTTACCAATCTGGATTTGTTGGCTCTTTCTGTACTGAGTTGACTTTGTCCTCTTGCTAGGTCAACAGGCATCTCGTAGCGTATACCTATGTTATCAAGCAATATTGTGATATCCTCTATCCAAAATAAAAATATCACCATCCTGAAACCATTTCCTTAACAGATTTCTATCGTCTTCGAGCTAAGGGCATAACATCTCCGCATCGTTATTATAATAGTCTAGAAAATGTGGGACTTGTAACCATCCGGGGCAACAATCAGAGCAGGTTTAACCAAGTGACGGCCTCTGTGCACGCAAACGGATTGACGCAAGATTCGAAAGTTGCTGCTTTTAGGTATATAAGAGTAAGTTCCGTCAATGCATACAATAGCTCTTCGTATATTTGGCTCTTAGTTATACATCGTATTCGCAAATTGGGTGACATGTGCTGCTATGAAGTCATTTCTTGTAATCGATCTCAAACCTATATTTTGAGGGACAAATCGCCCCATAAGGGACTTTCTGACTGTGGCAATGGCCTGACTCACGGCTTGACTCATTGCTTCAAAAACTCGTTCGACAGTCCCTGTTTCAGTTTGCACAAAAATACCAAGAGATCTTTCACTGATGTACCTGAAAGATGTTTTTTCATAAACATCAGGATCACAAAATTCAAAAAGTTCCTGGAATTGATTTTTGTTTACTGGTGCTAGACAATGAAAATCTGCATCGGTAAAACTGTTTTCGTCTTCATGTTTTTGTGTATCGGTTACTCTACCTCTTAGTTGTTGAAGAAGAATTTGCAATTGTGGTCCTTTTATTATATAAGGTCTGGTGATGAACCTAAAACCTGGCAGTAATACCCGTAGTAAACACCGTTCTCATCTAAATGGTAGGAACAAGATCTTACGTTTTCTGGTACGTAAATATTCTTTGAAATGAATATGTCAACTCTACATTCAGTCGATATTCTTCGAATATTCACAACTGAATTACAGATTATACAAGAGTTGCTTGTTGTTTGCGTTAAAACGTTTGAACGAATGCAAGCTGGATCTATTTCAATTAGCGTGATTTCGTTCAAGACTGATCTTTTACAATTATTGTGACAGATTCTTGTTTAATCGACAGAGGAATTGGATGATAATCTGGCATATCACGTCTTGAAATCACACTTTCCCGTTTAAATTCATATTCTTTACCGCGCAGGAGCTGCCTTCGGCCAGGAGCAAGTCTCACATTACATATGAAGCATTCTATTCGATTTAAATATACCATAATGTCAATATGTACCACTTCAACTTCTTATAATCACTATTGATGACTGAAGAATTCGTCAGATATTTTGACGTGACAGTTTTAGCAATAGTCTCGTTTTCATCCACGACGACTTTAATTCTCATAGCACGTCGATTATAATGCTATCAAAATCGAGTTGAATGTTCAATAGATAATGTGAGATTTGCTCCACGTCGAATGTATCTTCTCCGCGACGATGAGCAAAAACCCATTAGGTACATTCAATATTTTTTATGATTTATGATGATAGTTACTATTATTATTATGAATGATACTCCTACTATATATCACATTGTTTTTGATTGATATATTTATTCATTTTTCAACCAACCACATGAGTATATACTCATACATAAGTGTAAACTTTAATGCAATATTTATAAAGAAATAGTATTTTCAAGAATTCGGTATTAAATAAATATCGAAAGTTCCATTCGTATTTGGCTTCCAACACCTGAACTTCCCTATTCTACCTAGAAAGTTCTACCAGGTATCAAAGATTCAGACATTTTCACAGATTCGTTTCGTTGTGAGATGCTATCATCCAATAATGGTAATAAATAATTAGAATAAAATAACTTTCCTTTTGTTGTTTTCAAAATCAAAAGAAGGCATGAATACTTTCACTACTCTATCATGAGCCTTCTACTGATTCTCTTACTCCACTCTAGTATGGATGAACTGCGTTTTTATGGCGCCAAAGGTAGATCTCTCGAATTGGTACAGTCCTATCTAAGCAATTTAAAATAAGCATGCTCTCACTCTCAAAGTATTCCATTTTGTGTACCTCAGGGTCCCGTTCTTGGCCCGTCATTCTCTTCATTCTCTATGTGAACGATCTCTTTCACTCTAGTCTCCAAATAAATGCGTTGCAAACGCCGACGGCACTACATTATTGAACACTTCAACTGACGCAGATAGTCTTTAAAGCACTATAGGACCATAGGTGATTCTTTCTATAAGGTGTAGAACTGGTTTAGTGCTGGCAACCCAAGAACTGGTTTTTACTCTTGGAATTACGACGGGCAGTGAAAAGATTGTCATGCTTCTAGGAGTAGTTAGAGCGGTTGTGTCATAAATTATCCAATTTAGTATTTCTGTTGGACAATGTGAAAAATCAATACAAAATCAATACAATACTGTACTGTCGTTTCATTTTTCTTTTTTCAGTAACGACATAACTTTATGTCGTTTTACTTTTCTTCATTCAGTTACTGCATATTGTTATGGGAAAACCCTGTTCAGTAATGAGTTTTTGAAATGCAGAAAAGAGCGATAACAATTATTGCTGTTGCTGGTTACAGTGTCAACAAATATTCACGTTTATCAAACTAGTGGAGCAAACGATTTAAGGCCTTCCCGATAAGGTTTAACAAATCTCAGATGAATTCACTGAATGTTAGACTTTACAACTTCTTGCTTTAAGAGTTCAGGATGCTCAGTTCCAATTTCAGAGGAAAACATTCGATGACACTTCTTGGCACAAGCCCATTAAACTGATAATAACAGACTTATGCATTTAAACTACACAATAGGTCTAATCTTTGGCAAGTCTCCAACAGAAAACAACTACTGCCCTTAACGACCATTGAATTATATCTGTTAGATTATTGTCAAAGTATTCTACAAGAACTACTTTGCAATTTTCTCCCAATCTCAACGTCAAAACATGTCTCAACCGACATGGGGGAACACCTACGGACCGGTGTTATGGTTCTGCCAATCATCAGCGCAGGGCAGCTCACCCAACGCAATCTAAAAACATCTTGATTCCTAGATTCAAATAGCACTCCGACTATGGTGTCGACTTCGTCTGAAGCCAAATAATTTCAGAAGAAAATATTCGATGACATTACTTGGCAGAAGCCCATTAAACTAATAATAAAAATGGTTTAGGCAATCCACTGAATTATTTCTGTTAAATTGTTGGCAAAGTGTTCTACAGGAACTACTTTGCAATGTTTTTCCAATCTCAACGACAAAACATGGTCCGCAGATGTTCCCCCATGTGGCTTGAAACATGTTTTGACGTTGAGATTGGGAAAACATTGCAAAGTAGTTCTTGTAGAATACTTTGCCAAGAATCCGACAGATATAATTCAATGTTTGTAGGGGTAGTAGTTGTGTTCTGCTGGAGACTTACCGACAATTATTATACCTATTGTATAGGTTAAATGAAGTCTGAATTGCTTAACCCATTTTTATTATTAGTCAATTCCAATTGTTTTGAATTAAAACTAAAAAAAACCAGTCTGCTCCACTGTTTTTACTCTTTCCACGAATTCGACTCTAATTCGAGAATTCATGTTCTTGTATCGATTGTGAAAACTCTGTATGTCTGTGATATTTTAGGTGTATATTTTATTGAATTTCAGTTGATATTTTGTACCTGATTGACTTACCAAAAACATAAGTAACTTGGTCAAATTATGAATACATTAGTTACCAGAAGTTTATTACGTTTCTACGTATTCTATATTCTGATTGATATAAATTGCTTTTCATAACCAAATATAAATAATTTATAAAATACATAATAAATATCAAAACAGTATTATTTTAATTGTTTAATATGAATTGTTTTAGAGCATTCAGTATTTTATTCCGAAAGGTGGAACACTTACAGGCTAGAAAAGTAACGTTGGAATACACTTCTAATCCTTTCCATCATGTACAAAAATTCATAATATTGTTGCCTCAGAGACGACGAGTCTCATTTTCGATACTTCATTATCCGCAATGTGCCACAGAATCATGTATCATACATTCCAATACAAAGAGTAAGTAACTTGGAAATTGTGCAGACCAGACTGTCTCCAAATAATATCCATTTACCAAGTTCCTTCATCACTTTTTCTTGTAGTCGTCAGAAATCCTCATAATAGAATGATAAAATGAGAACTTAAATCACGACAAATGTAAGATGTCATAGGAGATCATGACAAACGTCCTTAATGCAAGCCAAAAAAAAAGCAAGCAAGAAAAATGGGACGCCATCTGCTTTCAGTACATCCAGTGACGACGATCCGACTATTTTGAAAGGGTTTTAATATTTGGAAATGACGAGAAGGAAAGCGATATCCGTTCTGTGGGGATCACAAGTCACATGTTACCAACATAACAATGTTTTGCCCATATTCGTGAAACTACACATCATACAGCGTCTTTCATTTCAACTTCATTCCCTGTAACTTCTCTGTTGGCTAGGAAAACTATTTTACGTGTTCGAAAGGTATATGGGGGTAGTATATTTTGTTACGAGTTCAGAAAATAAGGTTTTTTCGTGCGTGTCCGAAATGTTCACGTGGGAGGCGAAGCCGAACACGGGAAGAGTAATGTACGTATTATATCTACCTGAAAACCACAGATTGGTAAAAACATTAATTTTTAATGATGAAGGAACAAAAACATGTATTATTGAAATATTTATGGTACCCAACATATCCAGAAATTGCCACAAAACAAGCGTTATTTACCCAGTTGGTAAGGAGATATCCAAACAATTTGCGATTTCTAGAGAACTATCAACAACATATTATTTAATTTTGACATGTAAATAGGCAGGTATAATGACATCAGCGCTCGGAAAAAATTTCCGTGCGGGCTCACGGAAAATACCCTTTTTCAGTATGCCAAATGAGCATGTAAATATAGTGTTTTCAGATAGGTATAATAAAAATATTATTTCTCGGATTTCACAATAGATATATTTTATCCAAAATGGTAGTTTGGAATTCTCAATTATTTAGAATTCGGTTATGGTATAGTCCGTATATATTTATTTTAGTTAGTAATTTGACTATAGTATAGGTAATTAGTAGGTATCAAATTCTTGAAAAATCGTTGACTGTATTTTCTGAAACTTCGGTAACTTATCTGTCACCAGAGTTACCATAATTTTTCTTTGTTAGTTTTGGGCATTGCTTGTCATTTTCTCAATTTGTATCATTTTATCAATTGACAATTTTCAATCAAGAAGTTAAAATTTATTTCACATAATGTGTTTTGATGGAAGAAAAATATTTGTAACAAATTTATCTCTACATGGCTAAATGGAGCCAGTTTCCTAAGAACGTATAATAGGCTTGAAATAAGAAAAAAGTGACAGGCAAGGACCAGGTGGAGAATTTGGTTGAGGTTCCAACTAAGGAAATGGGGATGTGACATGACCTCTTAGCGGAAAATGTTCGAAAGAAAAGTTGTAGATAACAAAATAATCGAAAACTTTTGTATTACACACTTTTTGACATAACCTCAGATTATCCGTCAAAATGGCGAAAAACCGATTTTTCAATAATTAGTTTCGTTCTTTCGAATAAATGATTAAATTTACATGAAAATTTCACACCTCACTTTTAGAGAGAACCAAAACATTCGTTCTTATTTAGATGCCATGGCAACCCAAAAAATTTCCGGAAATTTTTATCCTCCTGGGTACCCTGGCCGAAATTAATAAGTGGAAATTTTTCTGTCAAATATTTGACAGGTGATAGTTTATATTTTGTTTTGATGTACAAATGGAATTGTATTTTTCATTTGAAATGAGATAATATTTCATATTTATGTATTTATTAAATATTTCGAATGTGTCTGAATATTTTCTTCACGATAATCGCAGAATTTGCAAATTCTGAAATCAAATTTCAGAAACAGTTCAATATACCAGTTGTCTACATGTAAATCAAAGGCCCCGTGGCGAGTCGGTAAAGTGTCCGCCTCGTGGTCGTGTGGTCACTACAATTCCCAGTGGAGCGAACATTTTTACTTTTTTTTTGATTAAATTTAAAAAAATCAAATTGAAATTTTGTTAAGTGTGTACATATCAATATTTTCATGCATCTTTTTTGTACTATGCATATAAATAGTTCAGGTGAACCATAGTTAGTTATTTCTTATGAATTGTTGGATATATTTTGGTGTGAAATTTTCTTACCGAATCCCCGCGTGCTTGAATTAATTGCAGGAAATTTTTCGAGTACATGAATTTTTGGAAAATTCATGTACTCGAAAAATTTCCCGCAATAATTCAAGCACTTGGGAGATTACAAGTGAAAATTTGTAGGAATATGTCTTTTTTGGTGTCGAATAAGCATGATTTTTCAGAAATTCAAGACAACTTGCTTTCGAGTTATGTATATTTTTCGAAAAAAATACCCTTATCTTCTACGAACAATTGTTCTGGTGTTTTGTTTTTGTATTTCGAAGGTCTATAAGTGATCGTTTTAACTGTTGAAATGTCTACTTTCAAATGGTATATATAACTTGGTGTTTCATTGATCGTTAACCAATTAAAATTGAGAAATGTCGGCTTTTCTCAATTTTCTCTCTCTGAATCATGATTTCCCCAATATTATCAATAATTTTTAATAGTTGTAGAAAAAAAGTAATAGGCAATGACCAGGTTGAGGTTGTTGTTGAGGTTTCAACATTAGAGAAAACATATTTAAACCAATAAACACTTTTTGGCATAACCTCAAATTAACCGTCAAATGGCAAAAAACCGATTTTTCAGTGAGTATTTATTTATTTTTTCTCGCTTGTAAATGATTTAGTTCCCCTTTGACGAACAATTGTCTTGATATTTGTGTTATTTCGAAGGTCTATAAGTGACTATTTTAATTGTTGAAATGTCTTATTTAAAATGGTCTATGTAACTAGGTGAGTTATTGATCGGTAAACTGCTTAAAATTGAGAAAAAGGTTTTTCTGGATTATGATTTTCTCAATATTTTCGACTTTCTTCTTTATTTTTATAATGGAAAGTAGTTTTTATTGAATTATTAATAATAAAATATTGGAGTACATAATTACACTACAAAATTAATTTAATAATATCAATTTCATTCTTTGCTACAACTATTGAAAATCATTGAAAATATTGAGAAAATCATGATTCAGAGAGACTTGTTGTCGGTTTGTCTCAATTTTAAGCGATTTAACGATCAATAAACCAACAAGTTACATAGTCCATTTGGAAGTAGACATTTGAACAATTAAAACGATCACTTACAGACTTCCGAAATACGAAAAAACAGCAGAACAATTTTTCAATTTATTTCGAAAAATGTACCTTTCTCTTCTGAATTGTGAAAAAATTGCTTCTTTCAAAAATGCTTAGTCGACACCAAAAAAGACATATTCCTATAAATTTTCATGTGAATCAAATCATGTATCCGAGAAAAAAAAACTAATTACTGAAAACTCGGTTTTTCGCCATTTTGACGGATAATTTGACGTTATGTCGAAAAGTGTTTTGTTTGCTTTATTATCTACAACTATTCCAATTAACCTTTTTCGCTAAAAGGTCACGTTTATATTGAGACCAGAGATGCGCGTTTTCATGCTGAATAATTATCTGAAAGAAAATTTGATGGTCCACTTTTAGTTTTTGAATTATTGAAAGAGAACTGAAATTTGTGATTTTTGTCTTTAATTTTTCAAGCGAAAACCAAAAGAACTAGACATTTTTAACTAGACTGTTCTTAAGGCAGTTTTTACATGGAATCTGAATCTGTCGTATTTTCTATGGCGTTCTTGATGCCAGAGTTACAACACTCAACTTTGGTTTTTCTGTTGGGCGTCATATGGAATTTTGCATTTTTTGCAGAGTATTTATTTTCTCTAATCACAACGATGTATCACACGATATGATCGAATTTGACATGCTGATCAAAATTAGGAAAAGATCGTTTTTGCGAAGAGTGCTTTGGAAAGAACGCTTACAATTTCGTTTGACATACTAAATTCTGCCAGTTCAATAAAATATGGATCTGGAACGTTCACATTTTCGTCAAGATTGCCTCTCAAACTGATATTTTCGATTAGGAACGGCATGTTAAGCTAGAAGTTTATTCTTCGCGTAAGAAAACAAAACAAAATTATGAAAGATGCTCGAATACTCTACCTTCTACTTATAAACACAATTCTACTCGTTTCTCTAAATTCTGAATAGGTCGCGATATGTCACGTCTCGGCTCATCAATATTGATGGGTACGGTTTTAAAAACCAAAGCTTCCACAGAGTTCCCTATTGATAATAATCCAACGCAGAAACACTCCAGCAGTCAGTTAACAGTCAGTTGTCACTATGGCTGAAAAATTGTGTTACATGTGATCAACATAAGGGCGGTTTTGGGGTTGATGTATGGCAAGTTTTGGAAAAGAGAATATTGTCACTTATAAAAGCCAACAGAGAAATGACTACTGTTTTGTTTGCCAAAATTCACTAACGGTTCATACCTTCTATAAGAAAAACTGATTTTAAAACAACCTTCAGAAGGCGACAATAAAATAAGTGTTTATAGTGAAAGCATCTGCAGATATTAAACAAAGCTTAAAACATGTTTGTTTGCAACAAATAATTATTGTGAAGTAGAAATATTATTGGTGGAAGAATGGTTTCCGCCAGACAGTAATATTTGTAAATAGAATATCATATCATCATCAATTGAAGCTGTAAGCTCTCCTAGTTTTGGGGTTCGGGTAATATTTCATTCCCACAAAATGATCCAATTACTCATATATGAAAACAAAATTTCAGATAAAACTCCAATGACCACCACGTGGAGAGATCTATCTGAGAGAGACCTATATGAGAAAACACACAAATCAAGTGGCAAGTCATAGGATGCTATAGCTGATAAATAGCCAATGCCACATATGAAAACAGAGTTTCAGATGAAACTCGAACGATCACCACATGGAGAGATCTATCTGAGAGAGACCTATACGAGAAAACACATGAATCAAGTGGCAAGTCATAGGATGTTATAGCTGATAAATAGCCAATGCCAGAGTTAGAGTTTTACCATATTGTTTAGTAGGTAACTGCCGTTTATATGAGATGGAGCAAGTGGGTTACCAGTTGAAATCCGATGGCGAAAAATATATCAATCATTTACAGGTTCTGAGGTTTCAAATAGTTCACGAGCTTTAAGTTGATAGCTTTTTCTACATCCTTTGAAATAACAGAGCATATAGCAATGTACATATAGCGATGCAACAGGTCTGTAGTTATCAGAAAGGACGCCTTTCCCATTTTTAGGGATTGGTTGTACTATTGCAATTTTTTCGATTGATGGAAATAAGTACGAGAGATTGGGTAAATTTGTTGATGCGGATTGGAGAACACAAGACCACGCCACCACTGGAAACAACGCTTGTGCCGCCAATTGCAATTAATATGGTGGTGAGAGTGCTATATTCATTTGGAACCCGATACGGCGTCAGGAGATTACATTACAGATTGTGTAAAATTGTGAGTGTGTGATCATAATACACTAATCGTTCATCGTTCTATTTTCCTTTATTTGCAGTTGCTTCTGGGAACAAAATGATTCAATAGGTTACTTGAGTTTTGAATACGGTTCCAGATGAGCTGGAATGTGAAAGTGATCTTTTATTTTGAATACAAATATTGGCCAGTTCTCTCTCATTGGAGTTTTTCATCAATTTTAGATTTCAAAAAAGAAGTGACTAAATTATTTAGTTAGTTCCACGATGTTACTTCAGAAACGGTCGTTAGCCATTCATAGAAGTAGAAATTCAAATTTACTTATCCGAAGATATTACATCATGATAAAAACCAATTCATTTCATATTGAAAAAGAAAACAGAAGAAATATCAATTCAAAGTTTTCAATTTGAGTTTACGTATTTATGAAGCCATCCACGATTAGAATAATGACAAGAGATCATTATTACTGATCATTTTGCTAATATTCAATTAGCTCACATTTGAATTGGGCGACATGTATGCCTATTATCAGAAAGAAAATTGAATTGAATGATATCTTTATGAAATAAACTCTTCATTGATCTTAAGAGTTAATACAATTCTCTGTTCCAGTATTACGATTGTGAAAATTTGATACTGGCAAAAGTTTACTATTCAAATAATCAGGTAGCACATAAATGATAATTTTGATAATAGATGTAATAGTCTTTACAAATCGAAATTGTTCTATATTCAGCCAGTTCAAAACCAAGTACTGGATGTCAACTCGTGAATCTGTTGAAATTTGCAGCTCATCAAAATTTGGACTCCTTTATGAATAAAAAAAAAGTAGATACAGTTTGGCAGTATCAGGGTGTTATGAACAGTTAACTTGGTAGGATTCTTTTTTATATTCTTTTTGAAAATACACTTAAACAAGTATTCAACATGTTTCATAAATTTCAGTTCTCTGTCCACCAAAATCCTAAAGAATTTCATTTTCTCAATAATCTCCGCTATTTAATCATTCATTACAATATTTATGTTCAGAATTAGAGAAAGTTCATGCCGAAGAACATCCTTTTACTTTGTTTCTTTCATCTTCAGTTTGTTGAGTTTAAAATGTTTATTTTGAATTTTAGTTCATTATGTACCGTATCAACCTCGTACTTGAAATCTTCGGCGTGATAACAAATTATTGAATACTTCTGCAAACAAATAAATACTGCATTTAGATAACACAATCTCTAACAGCTATTTGCACCGGTTCTTCTTAACAACAAACTCAATAAAGTGGAGGATCAGCTTGAGGTACACCTTAAGGTGAAGATGGTTTGCACCTTTGATTCCTGGCCTGAACCATATTGGAAATGTTTGGCAACAGCGCAAAAATGATCACGTAACCAACGAAGAGACGTTAAACAACGCAAAGTTTTTGAAAATATGTACATTGCGCAAGCGATGTCAGTTCTGTCTAATTTTAAAGGCTGGCGGGAGTATGGCATGTAATTTGGAAAATTTGTCTCTACCGGAAAAACTAGTCTTAATATCGCCAAGAGAGCTGCGTGCACATTAGTTAAAATGCGTAATTTATTAGCCACCCTAACCTGACCTGACTTACCCTTGGTAAATAGAAAAAATATCCATCCAAAATGTTTATGACATAAAGATGTAGTTAGCAATTTTGGATGAATAAGAAAAATTGAAAAGACTTGCCATTCTATTCATCCAGTACACAGCAACAGAATATTTTTAAGTTCGTAAGTAATATAAATTAACAATATATCAATGGACATTTTGTATTAAGAAATTGGTACAGTGTTGAATCTGAAAATTATTTTCATTCTTTCACATCATAAGGATATTTAATATCAGCCTCAATCAGGTTTAGTATAAAGAGACCAATAGGTTTGGTCACCCTAAATAGAGGGAAAAATACAATCACATTAGCAAAATCCAGAAAAAGTGATCGAAATACTTTGAACATCAAGAAAATAGGAAAATACTCCGTGTAAGAAAAGTGAGGTTGGATAGTTAAGTGGATCTTAAGCCTGGAGAATCAGAGACTTATCTTGACTGAGGCTTATGTTGTCCTCAAATAGCGGTGCAAACCAAAATCGTAATGATAGGTCCACTAAAGTCGTACGGTAACCTTGAGTTGAGCCGGTGCAAATATCTGTAAGTCATTGACGTAGAAAATAAAAAGTAAGGGCCTAAGTGGACTGTCTAGGAAATTTCATAATCCTGATGGTTCATCATTTACTATGATTTGATTTCTGTTTGTTGAATAATTTTCCATCAATACTTCAATAATAATATTTTTCTTTATATAGTCTGTTTCAGCTTCAGGCGAATTGAAAATTTTCTATAGTATTGTGTGAAGGTAAGAGTTTATTGATGAAATTTTAAAAATATAGTTTCTATGGAAACAGGGTTCTCTTGGGAGATCGTTTGCTAACGAATAGCCGTTGCGACCGATGATGAACCCTTTACTCCCATTTACACCAACTACGAAGGCTTATTATGGCAAGTACCTGTCAGAAAACAACTACTCCCCTGGGTAAGACCACGACGGGTCTTGAATTAAATCTAACTGATACATGTGCAACGTTCCTCAAAGGGTTCATCATCGGTCGGCAAGGACTGTTCGTTACTAAACGATCTCCCAAAAGAACTCTGTTTTCACATAAATCTCTTAACCCGGAGATTCGGAGTGTTCTTTCTCTGCTCGCTAGGCGGAGCGGCCTAGAAACCGCTTCATTGCGTGAACCAGAGTTGACCAGCCAGCGGAGTGTGTAATGATTTGGACGGGCAACAAATGTCATCAGTGCTGTCTGTGTTGACCTACCCTTGCACTGATGAGAGGCAGCAACCTCGAAACTAGTCTGCAGGTGGTCACCCTGTCCAACTCAAAACATAATTCTGCTGTTTGGTCACAGAGAGCAATTGCAATAGCGTCCTCTGACGTTCAATCAACGTCGGTTTGGGTACGTTCTGTGCACGTACAGTTGGTAGGTGTTCACTCTATATGGGATATCATTATTCAGAAATATGGAAAGTACGCATTGTTGGCCAGTAGGTAAAGATATTATTTTTCCAAAATTTTATTAAAAAAGTTTTAAAACTTCAGTTTAATGACAATTTATTACGTTGAAATGATATTATGCAACCCTTTTTCTGAGCGGAAGATGCTGAAAACCAGGATTCAATGAATTGTCGCATCATAAGCGCGGAAAAAGTTGAAAAAGTTCTGCAACCTCTCGAAGTATTGACAAATACCAGTTTACATCTTCTAATAAATTTGTAACCATTCAAACAAAAGGAAAATATTTGTTTCATAAATATATATATATATATATATATATATATATATATATATATATATATATATATATATATATATATATATATATATATATATATATATATATATATATATATATATATATATATATTATCTAAATTTTTCGAACAAAATATAAGATGCACAATTATAAAAGTTTTTTTAATGAGGCACAAATTAACCCTTCAGTATTTATAAGTACACCTTATGCACCTAACATTGATGAAACACCGATCTGGAATTAATCATTTCCAATCAACCAGTACAAAATGTAATAGATATACTCCATGAATGAACATGTATTCAACTGGACCTACTGAAGAATGATGCCTTCATAGTGTTCCACTTTGACTTTGAGCAATTATTGACGTTCCAACCAAGGTTAATTCAACAACACGGTTAGGGAAATAATGCAAATGGCCCTATATCTGGTCAGTACATGGATAGATAAGGAGGGCCTAACCATTAGTCCCTTCCAATCAACCATTGTAGCGTTTAACCGAAGAAGGAAGTTAGAGAGCTTAGGACCTCTGACCCTCCAAGGTACCCTCATACACCTGTCGGGGAAAGCCAAATATCTCGGGGTGATTTTAGACTCGAAGCTCACATGGAACCAACAGCTAGCAAAAGTAAAGAAGAAAGCCGAGGCGACGTTGATGATAGTCAGACGAGCACACAGGGAAACATGGGGGCTAAATCCCAAAATGATGTATTGGATATACAACATTGTGGTGAAACCCATGATCACATATGCATCTTTCGTCTGGTGGACGAAGACAACACAAAAAATAGCCGCGGCTGAGTTGAGCAAGATAAAAAGACTTTCATGCCTTAGCATAACGAGAGCTATGAAAACAACACCAACATTAGCCATGGAAGCACTGTTGGACCTCCCACCGATTGATATAACAATTATGGGAGAAGCAAGAAAAATCGAGTCATAGATCGGATCACAACAAGATAAAGGATATAGTGGAAGGCAACATTCTTGAAATGGAACGAACGGACCACATGACTCCTAGATACTTCTTCAACATTAACTTCGAGGTTATCACAACATCATGGGCGAACCTGGAGAGAGGATCTGGTATACGGACGGATCCAAAACCTAGGAAGGTGCTTGAATATACAGTGGGGGGAGAAACTCCCAAAAAGCGTCTCACTAGGAACAAATACCTCTGTATTTCAGACAGAGATGTAAGCTATCTTGCAATGCGCAAGAGAAATCAACATGAGGGAAATGCGTAATGAAGGTTCTTATGAACCCAAAGGTGACATCAAGACTGGTTTGTGAATGCCGAGAAGAACTCAGTGTCCTCTCAGAACACAACAAAACAACTTTGATGTAGGTTCCAGGACACTGTGGCATCGGAGGCAATGAAAAATCTGATGAACTAGCTGGTTCATCAACTGCATATATTGGCCTAGAAACCGCACTCGGGATTACTGAATCCGACATTCGAGGATGCATTCGGGACTGGATCAAACGAAAACAAAGGGAGAGGTGGAACGAAGCCCCTTTCATGCACCACGGGATAACTTACATTAAAGAACCGTCAAAACACAAAACTGAAGAACTACTCAAGCTGAGCAGGAATCAAGTTAGAACGATAACGGGCCTTCTCACTGGTCACAGCCCAATGAGAAAACACCTGCATAAAATGGGGCTGTACAACGGAGAACTTTCCTGCAGACAATGTGGTGAAGGGACAGGAACAGCCAAACACGTACGAATGCGAGGCATTAGATCGCAAGAGACAGGCAATATTCGGGAAACCCAGGTTAACTCCCGAAGAATAAAACAGTCAACCGGTGAAGAACCTTTACAGACTGGTACAGGGTTCTAGAGTTACGGAGTAGGTGCTGTAAAACCAATTGGAATGCACAAAAAGCCCAAGAGGCTGAAGTGTAGCTGGTGACAGGACCAGCATCCGAAAGGAAAAAAAACGTTTCGACTGATGCAGCTATAATATAAATTATTACAATTAATATTCTTGAATAATTACGGTTTTGTTTCTCCAATGAGGTTGAAAACTTTCTTATCCACTGAGACCACTGATATTCTATTTATTTGCAACCACAATTTAAAAAAAAATGTAATTATCTCAATGCTAGGGTGTATTGAAAATGGTAGCATCGAGAAAAACAATTTGATAGATAAATAAATAATGCGTTTTTCAGACATGGTTGCAAATGTACAAGAATATGTTTATAATTTTTTTCATTGTCTTTCATTCACAAGGTTGCAAACTTGATGCACGTTTAAAAAAATTATTACTAGCAGTATTCCTAGTTTGTTGAACTTTTTCAATTTCCAGTGAAGAAATACAACAATAAAACGTTTTTTGCCAGTTAATCAATTCATAGCAGACTTCTGAAAAATTTTATATATTTTTTTTTTCATCAATGCACCACAGCAGTTTGAAAACTTTTGGAATTGATGTGAATTGATTGGATATATCCACTGGCCTGATGGGATTCTACTTCAACAAATTTTCAACTCAATCAAATCAAATTTGTTGCTGCATTTCTAGTTTCAATCACGAATCCTTGCAGTGAAAAGCGTCCACCTTGAAATTAGCAAATAACACAGTATAAATAACTCCAAGTCTCCTGTATACATACATCAGTGAAAATACCCGACGCAATAAACATAGGTTTGCCGTCTGTGGGAGACGTTAGTCAAATATTTGAACTCCGCTGAACTTTGCAAATCTCCGTACCTACTCAATGAAGTACCTGCAAGTTTTTCATAATCGAATTGGATTATTGGGATGATACATCACAGTGAGCAATTACTCTAATAACATGAGTTGGGAGCAGGCGCCTGTCCCTGCAGTCTTCAGCACCTGTGAGAGCATGCGGGTGAAAATGATAGCCCGAGGCCGGTAATTTATTAGGAGAATTTTCATGTTTATGACTTCATCTATTTCTGCAGTTATGTGTAGTTATCGTTAGTGCCTTTAGTAGTCCCGAAGTATACATTTTCATAAATGTTTTTTAAATTACTACGTTTTCAAAATGGACTAATAAGAAGAAATTTATTCATCCTGGCTTCATACAGATTTATAACCCCATAAGATTCCTAACCCCATGAATATTCTTCTGAAAATTCCACACCAGATTGTGTTTGAAAATTCAATAATTTTTAAATAAATTTTTTGACAATTCCAATTTTTATACGTGGACAAGACATCAGCAAAATATATGAAGTTTTGATTTAAGTTATTGTTTAGTTACCATGGCAACTAGGTAAAACCTCAACCTGAAATGTACTCGAGTTCCGAATCTGTCAAGCGGCACGAGGGGAAAAAATGTTTCGCTTCGGTCAAGAAAGTAAAGAGAGCAGATTCGGCAGTTAACACCCGAGAAAACTAATAAATCCAAATCAAGCAAATGGAGACAGTTAACAAACTTTTGCGAAGAAAACATGCGGAAAAAGAACTTCGAAGACTCCAGGGAGAGTGTAGCAAGAGTTTAATGGAAATTCACAGCCAAGCAGTTACAAGAGTAAAACAAATTATTGAGCTTGTGATGAAAACACCCCTAAGGGATTGCAAAGAAAGTTTTTCTTCATCGCTGCTCATGAATTGGCCTGGAGAGGGAATGAAGGAGCTGCAGCATGCATAGAATATTTTGTGGAAGAAATTGATAATCTAGGAAAACCAATAGATCACAGTGAATATGATCCAATTTTCTTTGAAACTACCCAAGGCGGTCAAGTCTAAGGCAAGAACGAGCCACCGCTTTAATCAACCTCCTGACATAGTTTATAATTGAAATTTATTCACGACCTTTCTGATGATGACTGTAGAGTAGTTTTTGGGGATTTAGGTCTCAGATTAAAGAAAACGATATTTCTTAAATGCCGACGTTTCGTCAATTTATTTTGACATCTTCAGGGCACTGTAACATTCCCATTTATCTTACAGTGCCCAGAAGATGTCAAAATAAATTGACGAAACGTCGGCTTTTAAGAAATATCGTTTTATTTAATCTGAGACCTGAATCCCCAAAAACTACTCTACAGTCATAGTTTATAATAATTGCGTCTTTCATATAAACAATAATTACAATAGTCAAACTGACATGAATAACTGAGTATTATTTTTTTTTGCGTCTTGGCATCGACTGCTATGATCATTAGCCACGTGTTCTGGATAGGCCTTGTTACTAACTCCATGCGCCACCTTAGGAGCAGCACTGTTAATTGGAACGCCACAGTGAATCGTGCAGGACTCACCCCAGTCCAGCTACGACATTTGAATAATTTAATAGGTCAAATTAAATTAAAAAATCCCAGCCGCAACTGGGGCTCGAACTCCGGACCTTTCGACCCAAAGTCGGACGCTCTAACCACTGCGCCACGCCCCGACATAACTGATAATTTGAATTTTTAGTCGTTTTACAGCTACCTGAATTTAAAACTATGCTAATTCTTGTTATTATTTTTTTGTCTACAACAAACTAAGAATATAGTTGAGAATTCTTCATTTATTTGATTTTCATGAACAAATTTAGTTTGCTATGCAGTTTTGGCACCAATGGAGTCCTAGCTAATAAATTCTCAATTATAACCTATTGTAATTACATGATAATTTCACTCGCCGTATCAAACTCTCTTTTAATATTAGGACCAATATTTACCTCATTGGCCTCGATAATAGTTTATTAGCTTTCGAGCCGCTAATACATGGCATGGCATGGCATGGCATGGCATGGCATGGCATGGCAACCACGTATCCAAACAACAACGTAGAATATATCATCTTGCTACTAATAAGAATGTCAAACTGACAGACTTAATGTCTATCAGTCATTATCTATAACTATTGAAAAATTCACGACAAAGGAACTTTCTTTACTTTGTTGGTTCGTGAAATTATCTGAATAAATACTACTCGTTTTCACAATACTATCGATAATTCTGTCAGAAATCTTAAACTCAATCAAATGGCTTTGAGGTAACACCACGAGTCCTTTAACACCACTCGTCCTGAAGGACTCGTGGTGTTTGATCTCGTTGATTTCTGACAAAATTACTATCGATAGTATTGCGAGCACTCGTGGTAGTACCCCTGATAATTTCACTCGCCGTATGAAATCCTCCTTTCCTGCAATATTAGGACCAATAAGGGACGTATGTCTCGATAATACGCAGTTCCTTCCTTCTGAGCAGGTAATACCACTTTATCATGGCAACCACGTATCTAAACAACAACGGAAAACTCAATACCATCTTGCTACGAATCCTAGAGGACAATTTGATCTCGTTGATTTCAGACAGAATTACTATCGGGGGTAATACCACGAGTGCTCGCAATACGAGGATGTATTCATATCTAGTTAGCCTAGACCAGTTCACTGCATAAACAAACTATTGCGTTACCATAGCAACGAACAATTACTTATTAGAAGTGTCAGTGTAAAGTTTGACGTCAAAAAAGTAAACCAGAGTTACGCAATAAATCAAAAGAAAAAATATTTCCACCGAAATTGTGAAAATCGAAAAATTGGAGTATCGAGCCATCATCAAGTACCTGATTTAAAAGGGTTAAGAGGTAAGCAGATTTACGAAGATATGCTTAATACCCTTGGTGATCAATGTCCTTCGTATGCGACTGTGAAAACTTGGACTGCAAGCTTCAAAAGTGGTAAATTTTCCATTGAAGATGATGACCGATCGGGAAGGCCAGTTTCTGTGTTAGTCCCCGAAAATATCGATGCAGTTCATGACATGATCTTAACAGACCGTCGAATTGGGCTAAAACGGATATCTGAAGCACTGAATATTTCATACGAATGCGTTCATCATATAGTTCACGTCAATGTGGACATGAGAAAAATTGCTACAAAATTGATCCCCAAATGTTTGAATGTTGACCAAAAGTGTGCATGGGTAGTAGCATCGCGTTCGATCTGTGCTCGATTTGAAAACGATGTAGACTTCTTAAACCGAATTGTTACTATGGATGAGACTTGGGTACATTTCTACGATCCAGAAACAAAGTAACAATCGATGGAATGGCGATACTCCGGTTCTCCAAGACCTAAGAAGTTTCGTGTCCAAAAATCTGCTGGAAAAGTTCTTGCTTCAGTTTTTTGGGATTGCCATGATTTTTTGGATAAGGGTAGAACAATAACTGGAGAATATTATTCGACATTACTGACCACTCTACGTGAAAAAATTAAAGAGAAAGACGCATAAAGCTATCCACAGGTGTTTTGTTTTTGCATGACAACGCCCCTGCTCACAAATCTCATGTTGCCATGCAAAAAATTCGTGATTTAGGGTTTGAATTACTAGAACACCCCCTTATTCACCAGATTTGACTCCGTCCGACTATCATCTCTTTCCTCAACTGAAAAAAAGTTTAAAAGGTCTCAAATTTTCTTCCAACGAGGAGGTAATAAAAGCTGTGGAGGTCTGGTTTGCAGAGCAAGAAGAAAATTTTTTTTTGAAAGGTCTAGAGACGTTGCAGGTTCGCTGTAATAAATGTATCCAAATAAGAGGAGAATATGTTGAGTAATAAAATATTTTGACTTTGAAATTTTGTTTGGTTCTATAGTAGGCTAAGAATTTTTCAATATATCCTCGTACTATCGATAGTAATTCTGTCAGAGATCAACGAGATCCAATTGCTTGGTAACACCACGAGTGGTGTTACTTCAAAGTGATTTGATCGAATTTTAGATTTCTGACAGAATCAGCGATAGTATTGTGGGCACGAGTAGTATTTATTGAGATAATTTCACGAACCACCAAAGTAAAAAAAGTTCCATTGTCGTGAATTTTTCAATAGTTAGATAACGCCTGATTGACATGAAGTCTGTCAGACTGACATTCATATTAGTAGCAAGATGATATTCTATTCTCCGTTGTTGTTTGGATCCGTGGTGGCCATGACAAAGTGGTATTACCCGAGGCACACGTCCCTTATTTGTCCTAATATTGCAGGAAAGGGGGGTTTCATACGGCGAGTGAAATTATCGATTGTATGAGGTTGGTGCCAAAACGAATTATAAATTCTCAAAATAAAAAAAAGTAACAGAAAGAGATCAGGTGGAGAATGTTTGAAAATTAAACACGAAAACACCAAAAATTATGATTATCCGTTAAATTGGCAAAAACCCGATTTTTCAGTATTTAATTTTCTTCTCTCGAATAACTCATTCAATATACATGACAATTTGTAGAAACATGTCTTTTTTGGTGTCAAATGACCATGATTTTTTCGCAATTCGGAAGACGACTAGTTTTCGAGTTATGTATATTTTTCGAAAAAAAATACCCTTATTTTCATCGAACAATTGTTCTGGTGTTTTTTGTAGTTCGAAGGTCTATGAGTGATCATTTCAATTGTGAAATATCTACTTTTAAATTGTCTATGTAACTTGGTGGTTTATTGATCGTTACACCGGCACCGCTTAAAATTGAGAAAAACGGACAAGTCTCTCTGAATCATGGTTGTCTCAATATTATACAAAGATTTTCAATAGTTGTAGAAAAAAAGTAACAGGCAAAGACAAGGTGGAGGATGATAATGAGGTTCCAACTTTAGGAAAAAAAATTAAACACGGAAACACTCAAAAAGGTGAAGAGGGGATGCAGTTTAGGGGTTGAAAACGTTTTTTGCGATTTGCTGCGAAGCGTAACCTCCTAGCGAAATATGTTCGATGAAAAAGTTGTAGATATTAAAAAACTAAAAAAACTTATTTACACTTTTTGACATAACCTCAAATTAACTGTCAAAATGACAAAAAACCGATTTTTCAGTATTTTTTTCTCCTAGATAAATGATTTAGTTCAGATGAAAATTTGTAGATTTATATGTCTTTTTTTTTGTCTCATAATATTGAATTTTTCGCAGATGAGAAAGAAGACCTCTAGTTTTCGACTTATTTACATTTTTTGACAAAAATACTCTATGAACAATTATTATCTTCATATTTTTTGTATTTTGAAGGTCCATAAGTGACGATTTTGATTGTTGAAATGTCTATTTATAAAAATATATAATAAATAGCAATAATTACAAAATTCTGGTTAAAATTCTGGCTATTGTATTAACACTTATTTTTTCCCGAGTGACGTCAATGACGTCACCTTTCCTTCGAATACGGCTAAATTCGCCCGAAAAAAGTGTATGCAAATGTTATAACATTGAATGATGGGTTAAAACGAAGGGTTTTACCAAAGGGCATTCCTTCGTTAATAACATTCTAGATTCCTTTCCGTTTACAATACTTACATTTTGAAATTACAGAGAAATGGTATGGAAAGGCGTACGACTTTATGTTATACTGTCTAGAACTTTTGAACTAAGCCTCAGAAATGCTTCGTTACAAAGGAATATTTCATATCCTATGATACCTACCAATGCATCAAACCTGTCTGTGACACAAAATTAGCCGTTACCCTGATATCGTCCAGTCGAACATGGTCAAACTATGCACTAATTGAGTTAGAGTGGAACATTGAAGTAACCATGAATCTTCAACTAAGAATAAAACGAGTTAATTAGGAATCTCGGAAATATTACATACCAATCTTGACGAGATATACATTCAATAATTAGCAGTTAATTATGCAAGGTATCGTGAAGGCATTTGGTATTATTTCAGAAAAAATCAAGTTTATTTGAAGCTCCTTTGTCGGTTGTCGAGATTGAATGTAATAATAATTATAATAGAGCAGCTTTTCAATCAAGACAGTAGGATAGATGTAGCCGAATGCTCTCGATGTATAAAAATATATAGTAACCAAGTTATTTTCCAATACTTTTTTCATCGTGGTTCATTTCGAACAAAAACAATGTCCCAATGCGCCATTCTTATTGAAAATGGGTCCCAACCCAATCCTAGGGCTAGTTTTCGAGATACAGGGTGTCAAAGTTGGTAAGTGGCCATTTCTTCAAAGTAATCTTGCTTTCAAGAAAACATCTTAATTAAAAATATTTTGCTCGAAGAATATTGCTTGCCCATAAAGCAATACTTTTGAAATGGTTTTTGATGTAAATTTTTTTGGATACAGGGTGAGTCCATCATTATTAAAAATGAAATTCTCAATCACCCGTATGAAGTGAAGATGTTACCAAACCAAGTAACACACTATATGCTCATCGTTTGGAAATGTTAAAATTGATAAATTCAACATTTTGTATAGGGTGAGTCAAGAAGTGACAGTTTTTCTGCTGACATTTTGTATATTTTTATTTTATATTCTGAGCTTTAGGGATACTTGACCACGAACCGTTCAACATACTTCTTGATTGAAATTGATATACAGTATGAGACAAACACTAGGTGATTACAAAAATTGAGAAAAGGAGATAACTCATCCAGTAATTGATTTGCTGAATATTTTATATGATGAAGTTTGAGTCAAGCTGATCAATGGTGTTCATGGGCTCAACCTTGAAAAATGGACAGTTTTTTTCTCTACAAGGTGTTGAAGGTTGCCGTTTCAAACACTTTGATCTATAATAAATTATTTTTACATTTTTCATTTTCAGCTCCACACAAAATGAAAATTCCTGTTATGTCCAGTGAACAACATGATGTGAAGGTATAATTATCACCGAATAATATTTTAAATGGATCAGTTCAATAATGGTGGTTTTCGTCGTTATTTCAACATTGGTCATTGAAATTATTCACCCTGAACATAATGAACATCCTTTACCAAATTTCTGAGGTGAGAATTGATAAAAAAAATATTACTATAAGTTCGGTGGAATATGTGGATAACTGAGTTAGTCTTATCTGTATACTTTCAACACCTTGTAGAGAAAAAACTTCATTTTTCAAGATTGAGCCGTTGAACACTATTGATCAGCTTGACTTGAACTTCATCATATCAAAAATTCAGCAAATCAATTACAGGATATAAATCTCCATTTTGCAATTTTTGTCATCGCCTAGTGTTTATCTCATACTCTATATCAATTTCATTCAAGAAGTATGTTGAATGGTTCATGGTCAATTATCCTTAAAGCTCAAAATATGAAATAAAAATATACAAAATGTCAGCAGAAAAACTGTCACCTCTTGACTGACTCACTTTGTACAAAATGTTGAATTTATCAATTTTGACCTATTCGAACGATGAACACATCAGTGCGTTACTTGGTTTGGTCACATCATCAGTTCATAGGGTTGATTAGGAATTTCATTTTGAATAATGCTGGATTCACCCTGTATCCAACAATACTTTTTATCAAAAACCACTCTATAAGTATTGCTTTATGGGCAAGCAATATTCTTAGCGCAAAATATTTTTATCTAAGATGTTTTCCTGAAAGCAATATTACTTTAAAGAAATGGCCACTCACCAACTTTTACACCCTGTATCTCGAAAACAAGCAATAGGATTGAGTTGGGCATGGTCACTTTTGATCAGCTTGACTTGAGATACATCATATCAGAAATTCATTGAATTTCACCAGGACCCATTATCCATAAGAATGGTGCGGGGTTCTTTACATCCAAATGTTCCATTTGTGTGAAGATTTATAAAAATTTTTTCATCATTTATTATTTCAATATATTCGAGGCGAAATAAATGGATATTACAGGTGCCCCAGGAAAAAAAGGAAAAAAGTCGAATGAATCATTTCAAGACTATGAAAAATGGTAAATTGTATAACGAATGCCGGAAGTGACATTTTCCACGCAAGTGTGAAATCCCACGAGACAATCCCACTAGTGTGAAAAATCACTTTTGCACAAGTAATATTCACTATTCTTCCCACTATTGATGTTATCGATATGTGAAGAAAACCGAACAAAATGGCTGGATGAGAACTATTTTTTCTAACTTCACCTGTCTTGAATAATTATTTCCAAATGCAAAACATACAGTGAGTGTCCAAAAGTGTGCACCATATGAGTCAGGTGAGTTGGGGCAAGTGCAAAACAGAATTATACTAGATCATGCTAAGTCATTTGAAAAAATACCAAAATTTGCTTCTTGGAGCTATTATTTTTTTACGGCATATTGGGTAGGTATATCGTCATCATATTCATAGGGAAAATTTACTCATTCTCATACTTTGAAAAAATTAAATTTTATTTTTTGAGGCGACTGTCCGCACTTGACTTAAGTATTGGGGCAAGTGCGTTTACCTGTGTTACAACGGAATCAGTTTGTACTATCAATCGAACAGCGAACAACCCTAAGTGAATGCTTTCAACTGCTTTTTACAGATATACCTAATTCATCTCACTCACTGCGAGCTATGAACTCAGACAATATCAACTTCTTACAATGAATGAGTGTCAGTATAGTGTTCTATTATTGCTGTTCAGAGTAATTCAATCAACTACAGAATGGACAATAAATTATGGACGCACTTACTCCAAAAACGAACTTACCCCAACTTACTATAACATTTTTATTATTAATTTTACAGGAAATGTTACCCTTCAAAAAGGTTGGTGATTTGCAGAAAACTTCCATTGGAGGCATCAGATTTCCAAATTGCCGAACGATATATGGGGAAGAATAATATGTAGGAATTTTGATGAGGAGTGAAGTATATTTTCGATAATATTGAAGAAGTTCAGTAAGGAAAGTTATTTATTCTTGAAAACGATTTCCAGATGCAAGTTTGCATAAAATCATTTCATATTCTTACTCCTTTTGTCAAAATATTTGTATAAGAATTCTATCATAAATAGAGTTTTTACTGATACAAATCAATTAAAGGTCATTCAAACGAATAAGAAATTAATGTGTTTTTTATAAAATGTTCCAAGGATAGGATTATAATGAAAATTTCACACCTCACTTTTAGAGAGAACCAACACATTCGTTCTTATTTAGATGCCATGGCAACCCAAAAAATTTCCGGAAATTAATAAGTGGAAATTTTTCTGTCAAATATTTGACAGGTGATAGTTTATATTTTGCTTTGATGTACAAATGGAATTGTATTTTTCATTTGATATGAGATAATATTTCATATTTATGTATTTATTAAATATTTCGAATGTGTCTGAATATTTTCTTCACGATAATCGCAGAATTTGCAAATTCTGAAATCAAATTTCAGAAACACTTCAATACACCAGTTGTCTACATGTAAATCAAAGGCCCCGTGGCGAGTCGGTAAAGTGTCCACCTCGTGGTCGTGTGGTCACTATTTTAATTCCCAGTGGAGCAAGAACATTTTTACTTTTTTTTTGATTAAATTTAACAAAATCAAATTGAAATTTTGTTAAGTGTGTTTTACATATCAATATTTTCATGCATCTTTTTTGTACTATGCATATAAATAGTTCAGGTGAACCATAGTTAGTTATTTCTTATGAATTGTTGGATATATTTTGGTGTAAAATTTTCTTACCGAATCCCCCGCGTGCTTGAATTAATTGCAGGAAATTTATCTCGTACATGGATTTTTTAAGAAAATTACCCTCGTCGCTGCGCGACTCGGGTAATTTTCAAAAAATTCATGTACTCGAAAAATTTCCGGCAATAATTCAAGCACTTGGGAGATTACAAGTGACAATATATCTCATTGCTTAACAACACCAATCAGTCTATTTCAAATTTTGGAATTCAGCCAATAGAATCGGAATTACAGTGAAAATATAGCTTGTCGCTGTATTTTCACGGCGATAAACCTGCTTAGTTTTTGTTTTACTAGCTGTCAAGTAAGAAATATAGAAACCATGGTGTTATCACTGATTCGCTTTTGTTTCAACAAAGTTGAAAATAACCGAGTTTCCAACATTCCGAAGTACTGAGTCATAATTATTTGATTAAAATTTGAATGATTACAAATTATGGTTAATGAATATCACAACAAATAAAATTCAGTGTTGAAAATTACATAACATGACACTTGTCCAAGCGTCATCATGAATCTGAAAATTTTGCCGCCATCTGTGTGCTAAAGAGGTGAAACGGTATCAACGCAGTAAAAATATCACGAATCAAGTAGGCCGTACCTTAACACTTTTGTATGTCGGTTTCACAGCTATAAGAGATCATACCAGGGTTTCTATGTATCTTGCTGTCAAGTGAAAATAATGCTTTAAATTATAAACGTCAAATCTTTGTGTTTTGACTAGTTATATTTCTTAATCAATATGAGCGATCGTTGGGGACAAATGGCTATTGGTATCATAGATGAAGCAGTGGAACAGAGTATTCCGTTGAATACGGCCAGAAATAAAGAATCAATTACCAGGCAATTCAACAATTTTCAAATCGATATATTGTCGTCCTGCGGACTCGTTGTATTTTCAGCTTTGGGATTGCAATTCATTAATATTCCAAAACATTATCGGTAATAATCATACCACTTATTATATTACCCCTGAAAAGAACATTTTATTCGTAATTATTGATCTTATCCGTACATATGATGCATGTAAAATAATTTCACGATCCTATTCATTTATTCCATATCGACTACTATCCTCTTCAAAACTGTTCCAAAATGAGAGAGAGATTCATACTCCACCTTTTCGCGTGCTGACGTAAATTATATTATGCTAAACATCCTCGAGTCTTCAGAGAATGCTTTTTCAGTTTGGATCCCAGTGTACACCGAATTAATCTTCTTTCGAAATTATTCAGTCGAATTAAATGAAAAGGCACACTTGATTTTGACAACAAATTTGACAGGCAAATAAGCAATACATGGAGATCTTGACGACAGAAGACTTTGGCGTCACTTGAATTCGTCCAATGAAATACCGGTTATATTTCGCGCGAATTTAGCTACTATTTTAATTCTACTCCTATCGTTTTTTTTTTTCGAGATCAAATCAAACCCAATAAAAAAAAATTGAAATGTCAATCTTTACCCAGTTTGACTTAGAAATATTTGGAAAAAAAAAAATTGAAAATGACTAGTGTAATTCTCTATTGTAAGAAACGAGGACAAACATTTAACAGCGGTAAACAGGTCTTGTAATTTAATCACTTATCTAAACAGAGTCTTTTTCATGACGAGGGAAATAATCGTAGGTAATATTCCAAGACCATGACAAATATACGACTATTATTTTCTTCATAAATCTATCGAGAGTACTTTGTATTTTGACAATTTAATTAGACCATTGAACATTAATAATCTGAGTAACTTCCGAAAGCTTTTGCTCGAGGTAGTAATTCTCTGATTATTAATGTTCATATATGGTCGAATTGACTTGTCACAAAATACAAGTTACTCGAGATGAATTATTAGTTATTTAAGTAACAAGGAATGTGTCAATGTGTCAACATTCGAGGTGAGCGAGTACGAGCCGAGGCAAAGCCGAGGCTTGTCGCTTGCCGAGGATGTTAACAGTCGATACATTCCGTGTTACTTATTACGTTTTTCCTGCTGCTTGTTGACATTTATCAAAATTTGCCTGGATTGGCGTTTGTTTTCTTACCTTTCCTTCATGATTATTCGTTCCGCTATTTCATTCTAAGTTGCTTGAGCGCGTAACTGAGTTACCGAATAAACAGACAACAATTATATTCGAAAAGTTTCATACCTAAAAATTATTGATATAAATAAAGCTGAAGGTATTACTTGTCAAAGTCATTATTACCCTAGGCATGTAAATGACACTATTTACACTCCGTTGTCAAGATGAATTATATAGGCCATTTACCTGTTTTGTTGCTAAGCATGTATGGACTATTTACAGTGTCGGCAGTGGGAAAAGAAAATAATGGTGATACAATCACCCATGTACCCGTTCATATACGTTTCAATATTTAATTCAAACCGCATTTTAACAACCATTTTGTAGTAGAAGATAACTCAAAACGAGCTATTCCAATTTCATGTGACTGAGTTATGTCAAACTTTGACACTTATACAGACAAAAGAATTTCTACCAATGGTTTTTCCAAAACGTTACTCGAAATCTTTTGACACGAAAAATGGACTCATGGAGGAGTCTAGTATTACTAAAAACTGAATATTTTCATAAGGAGTAATAATTTTTGTCATGACCATATTAAGACCTTGGTTTACAGTCAATTCAAACCGCGTAATAGTTTCCTGTGAAGGTATGAGGAGTACTCCATGAATGTTCCATAGAGTACGTGAGACAATGAGAAGGAGTGCTGAAGCGTGAATACTTGCACGAGACGGATATTTTGAATTCAATTTTGGTATTCAATAATTAGTTATAAGTTTTTAAAAATTGAAAATGTATTCTTCTGCGTTTCTTTTACTGAATCTAAATGATGGTTACTATAGAATCATAGAATTCTATCCTAAATGCTTTCGTTACCACATATTGTGAAATTGAGACTGAGATAAAAATCGCAAAGTGACAAGCAAATGAATGCATTCCATTTTTCTAACCGAAAACTGACCGCTGGACCAAAAAAGTCAAAAGGTCATTTTTAGGAGACGTTAGAAAACAATTACAAAAATAATATTAATTAAAAAACCGTGACGTACCATTCTCTTGATTAAAAATGTTGCAGAGCATGTTTACAGAGACACCAAGGATGAAAATAAAAAAAAAATTATGCCAGAAAAAATGCATTTTATGCGTAATTTGCACGAACCAAAATTAACAAAGAACTACAAGCTGGTTTCAGAGTAGAGATATTGTGCAAACATTATTTTTGTTGTTAATAACCTGTATCCCATAAATGAACCGGTTGGGGACCTATGTTCATATCAGCATTCAACTATGAAACACCTTGTGTAACTGAATAAATAATAATAGCCTATTGCAAGGTGGAGGAAAATAGAAAGAAAAAGTGAGTGATATTTTGGTAGACACCCACAGTAATGGTTGTCCATTATTCATGTATCAGCAATTTTTAACAAATTTTTCAACTCTTTCGGATTTGAGTAATAGCTCAGTTATGAATCCAGCCTCATTAAATTTTGTACAGCAAACTTGATGAGCGATAACTTCAATTTGCTCATAATTTTTCAATTAATGCAAGTATATGGAGCATTATGTAATACATTCGGAAATCATCGATAAAATATAAGAAATGCGTGTCATTTGAAGAAAAAAAAACTTTTCTAACAATATGTGATTTTTCATGTCAAACCGCTAGTCAATTAGGCTGATAAAACAGGTATTTTGTCTTTACTCTTCATTTGTGTCCATCAGATTAGTTGATGTGTGTCTACCTTTAGATGCAGAAATAAAAGTGCCTCTGAAAAATCAAGTATTCCTATTTTTTTCTCAAAACTGTTATCATACTCATAATACTAGGTTATGTGATCGTTTTAGGCAAAACCCGAAGTAATGGTGAAATATGAGACACTTATTTTTAATTTTTTAATTCAATAAGTAACCATTTCAAGTTTGAGTCTACCCTTGAAGCTCTGGAATCCATGGGTTATCTGAACTTAAACATCCGGTATTTCTAATAAAACTTGTGGTTCTCTATTGGAGTCCAATTCTAGATGACTTTGTCCCACCTAAAATTGATGACGAGCGAGACTTTGCTACCGGTATTCATATGATCATCTTATTAAATAATCCTTAACCTTGTTTTCAGAGGCAAATTTAACGCATTTAAACATATCTATTTTTGTGATTCACTTGCAGTATGCAATACTTCATTTGAGCAAGGACACTGATTTGTTTTTTTTAATACTCGTGTTGGCTATAAATTCAAGTGCACCACATAATCTACTAATGGAATGTCAATTTGGTATTTCTTTCGATTGTGGTGCTAATCAAGTGGGTAATTGAAGGGAATACTGTCACTAAACTATTTAATCGGCTTATTAATGGAAAGAGCTTGAACCAAATAATAACTGCACAATTCATATCGTTTCTGTTGACTTGTTGCAAAAGGAACCCATTCTTCAACATACAGGGCCTGCACAACATTCAGGTTTTCGAAAATGACAAACACATAGTTTGTGGTTAAACACTACGTATCAATAAAGGAAAAAACTATGAAACCAATATAAAGGTCATGAATAGTATACACTGAGGACGTAAATAGTCCTCCTCCCCCCTCAACTATTGAACGGAACAAGCTATCGAGGTCGGGTAGAATTCAGGTAAAGATGTACATCTATTACTACTTCTTAATTAGTTGAAAGCTTTTATTTAACTTGCTCTTTGTGTGTGTGTTGGATGGGTACAAATCTTGCAAGCTGAATAAGAACTACTTCCTCTTGTTCTATGGAATTGAAATTTTACTTGTTGGTTCAGTTCCGATGAAAATACATTAATGTCAAAGGAATTGCCCTCCTTCCTGCCCCCGAAAACTAGAAAGAGAACGTGTATAGGGTTTCGGAAGTTTTCATGATGGATTTAGACGTCAAAAATTACAGCTAAAAAAATTTAAAGAATTTGGAAACCTCGCAAAATTATAATCTGAAAAATCCGTAAAAATAGTGAAAAATATCTGACCATCGAATATTATGGTTAAAAAAAATTCACCTTTCCTGTCTCTTCTCAAAAGCTAAATGGAGAACGCAAAGGAACTTGAAGAATGTTTAGATAGTTTCGGACCGGGAAAATAATGATGAAAAAAATCGATCGGGGAGCTCGCCCCCTTTCCTGCCAAGAAAAAAATTAGGAAAACACGCGAAATAGGAATTAAAAAAATCCGTTAGAATAGTAAAAGATATCTTACTAACGAATAATATAGTTTTGATAAATTTTACCTCCCTATCGAAACTCGAATACGTAATAATTGTGATAAACATCGAATCATGTATTACAATGATAAATACTATTTCACTGGAAGGTCTCCTCATTGAAGAACTGGATTGTACTAAATCAACAGGCAAGTGACCGTGCAAAAATGACGCATTAACTTAAATGAACAGACTAAGATACATATCCAAAGAAAACTAAAAAAATAAATAAACTTTTTAGAGAAAAGCTTTTATGTGAATGCACTAAAAAGAAGAAAATAAATTTTAAAGTGAATTTAATAAATCTTGACGTAATTTTAAATTCAATTTACAATAAGAAGTTCATCGATACTTCTTGCAACAAGCTTTAATATCATTTCAAATCTTATAATTCAATAAAATGATGGGTTGAATTCACATTAAAATATTTTTTTTCTTTTTAGAGCATTCAAATAAAAACTTTTCTTTAAAAAGTTTTTTTAAGTTCAAAAGGGCATCATCAACAATTTTTTTCGAATTTAAGGGAGGGTCACGTGGCACCTGGTTTCGAAGGCCTTCCAAAGCTCTATCCAATACCGCTTCGTTTGTGCAAATCGGCCAAGCCGTTTCAAACTGACAAGTGTTTGAAATTTGCTTCAATTATTTTACAAAAAATAAATTAAAAACCTAAATAACTTCTAATTGCAACAAAATTCAGAAATAATTTCAACTATTTCACCAAATGCTCGAAATGTCCACCGTTCACTTCTTGACAGAAACAAGTCGGTTTTGGAATCCATTCGGAACCCATAAGTTCCTGGAGTGACTTTGGCTGCGTGACGTACACTCTCAATTTCATGAATTCCCACAGAAAAAGGTCCATAGGTGTCATATCAGGTGACCCAGCCGGTCATTCAATGGGATCATGTCGGCCTATCCACCGTCCCCGATAATTCTCGTTGATCCATTTTTGGACAGGATTGTAGTAGTGAGGGGGTGCACCATCTTGTTGAAAGGTAAATTCATTTGGGTTTGCCCCAACTGCTTCTTGAATACTGTGAGAGATCTGATTTTGAAGCATATTTAAATTCAGACGCCCAGTTGAATTTTTTGCCATAATTATTATTGGACCTATGATATGGTCACCCAAAATACCCGTCCATACGTTGATCTTCTCTGTAATTTGAGTGCGATCCTCTCGAAAAACGTGCGGATTTACGTCTGACCAATATCGCACATTCTGCCTATTTACTGTTCCATTTAGAAAAAAACGTACTTTCATTACTGATACAAATAGAGTCGATGTAACCAGGATGTTGGATTACGCTGTCAGACATAACCTCACAAAACTGCAGTTTTCTATCCGGTCGTCTTCTGTGAGTTGGTGCAAAATTATTAATTTATATGGGTGAAATTTGTGTTTTTCAAGATATTTTTTCACAGTGGTCGTAGATACATCATAATCCATGGCTACTGTTTACGTTGCTCGTAGGGGATCATTAGCAACCAATGCCAGAATTACGATTTGCTTTTCTTCTGAAATATATTTTCTTCCAGATCCTTTCTCCCATCCAGTCATTTGAAAATAACTTACCATTACCCTTAAGCAAGTACGTGTTATTGGATCATTCAGAAAGCGCTCTCAAATAATTTTTCTGATTCATGGTAATTACGCATAGCCTCAGCGTAACATAAAATAGCTTCGGTTTTTTTCTTCTAAAGGACGAGGCATTCAAAAATTATAAAGAAATGCTAACACCTATCAAAACTGTCAAAAATATCGTTCTGATTAAAGTCAATAGTAGACTGAAATTGAAATGCCATTTGACGGGGTTACGAATGTAACTTTGTAATTTCCTGTCAATAAAATCTATTATTATTATTATTAAATAAAATGCTATTTGGAGTCTCCAGCAAAATAACAGAGGTATGGAAATATCGAACAAAAAACACATTCTGAAACATAAATAACATGCGAAATTTTTTTACCACAAAAAATTTGCTTTTCGACCAGAAACACTAACGGAGTAGTTAAAATTCTGCTGCAATTATACTTAGTTGAAATAATTTGTCAAATATTTGAAGCAAATTTCAAACGCTGGTCGGTTTGAAACGGCTTGGTATTTTATCTTGATAGCTTATTTATTCGAAATTAGGAATCTGTTCACCTCGCTAACACTCATTCATTTGTTTAAGAAAACAGAGTTCTTTGGGAAATCGTTTAGCAACGAACAGCCGTTACCGACCGATGATGAACTCTTTACTCCCATATACACCTACTACGTAGGCTTATTATGGCAAGTACCTGTCAGAAAACAACTACTCCCCTGGCTAAGACCACGACGGGTATTGAATTAAATCCAACAGATACTTGTGCAACGTTCCTCAAAGCATCAGAGGACGCAGCTGCAAGTGCCCTCTATGACCAACCAACAGAATTATGTTCTGATTTGGACAAGGTGACCACCTGCAGACTAGTTTCGAGGTTGTTGCCTCTATTCAGTGCAAGGGTAGGTCAACACAGACAGCACTGAAGCCATCTGTTCCCCGTTCAAATCATTACACACTCCGCTGGTTTGGTCAACTCTGGTTCACGCGGTGAAGCGGTTTCTAGGCCACTACGCCTAGCGAGCAGTGGGAGAACACTGGTCATAGAGGGTACTTGCAACTGCGTCCTCTGATGCTTTGAGGAACGTTGCACAAGTATCTGTTGGATTCAATTCAATACCCGTCGTGGTCTTAGCCAGGGTAGTAGTTGTTTTCTGCCAGGTAGTTGCCATAATAAGCCTACGTAGTAGGTGTATATGGGAGTAAAGGGTTCATCATAGGTCGGTAACGGCTGTTCGTTACTCATTTGTTTCACGGTACACCAGTCTATTTTGTTCCTCAATACGAAAACACTTATTTATTCAAAAAGTTGCGATTCCGACACTGATTATTATATTGAAAATGCACTTGAAGGTTTCAACTGATTTTTTTATACTGTTCAAATATCACTACTTCATATTCACAATATGACTGAGACCTTTATTTCGCAATGCAACTATATCTACAACTCTATCGACTGTGAGTTGTATACTATCTGTCTTCACTTTCTATGTGCTGTAAATGTATACCCACGTGAACTTCTTCTGGATTTTACAGGATTCTTGTTTCAGAACAATTGGTTTTATCATTCATCATCAATCATCATCAATTATCAATAAGTAGTACTCGAGAGCTATTTTATTTATTTTATGCTACGCCACTGATTATTGAGCAGTTTGGGAAGTCCGAAATATAGATACTTCGTTAGGATTAGCAAGGGATCGAAAGCTATAATGACTGCGACATCATTAACCAGAATATTTTCGATTCACCAAGTAAATAACGATAATTTGAATGTCAAACTCAATTTTGGCAAATTTGAACACCGAATTTCATACTGATGCAGGCTTGGACTGATCATTGGGGTACAGCAACTTTAACTTTTTTCTCAAATTTAATTTTTAATTCAGACTTCTGCTTCTTGACGATTTCAATTATACTCAGTGCACAATGAAACTGTAAAAATTGAGAAGTGCCTTAAAATGGGGTTAGTTCGACAGCCGGGATAACTTCGACTAGTATATTATAATCCATGTTTTTTTAATAAAAATTGACTTTTAAGTGTTGTTAGATTTTATGTTTTGTTGAAAAAATTTTTTTTTGTTTTATATGCCAAATATGCATTACCAAAGTTGTTCGAAATGAATGAGTCCATGCAAGTTGGCTCAATTCCTACCATGAGCATCGGAGCAGTTTTACTTCGACATTATGCTTAATTATGCGTGGTATTAAAGGTACCCCCAAAAAGGGTTAAGGGCATTAGGAGTAGGACATTTTGTTTTGTAAAAAAAACAAGGCTTCAATTGTTATGACATACACAGAGGTGACACTCTTCTCGCTCCCAGGCAACGGAGGAGCATTCCACACAAACCAGAAAAGTTGCCTCGGATGATAGAAATAGAAACCCAGGATATGTAAAGATGAGGGAATTGTAATAAAGTTAAATATTAATATGTTGTTCTGTCAGACAAGGAATCGTCATAGCACTGATAGAGTGAAATGGTACAGGCGATTGAGTTCGATCCACAGTTGTCCTTGTCTTGAAGTGTAGTCATTCGCTCGCGTGGTTAGTCGAAATTGAAATTAAGATCCACGAGAAACGTGGGTCCGAGTATTCCTCTCGAGCGCAATGAGTATGAGAGAGACGGATAAGGTGGGGCGTAAGCTTAGGTGAGCAAACAGATGTGAAATGTGTTGAAAGTTTGTTTTTTTGTGGAAGATCTCAGTTATCACGAGTTTAATGAAACGCGGAAAAGAATAGAATAGAGAGCGTCGAGGGTTTTGAGCAGTTGAGAGTGGTTTTCTGAGACGAGGAAATGGGAAACTGAATTTGGCCACAAGTTGTGTAGACCAAGCACAGTTTTCTGGTGCTGTTGAAGGTTACCGGTGAGGAAAACCTTGATACGAACTTGCTGAATTTTAAAGGTTCCAGAGTAAGTTTGAACGAATGTCAGATTAGGGCTTTTCCCTTAATTTAGCTGTTCGTCAATTGAGTATTTCATTTCTATGAGGTTGTTTGACGGTTGTCTCCTGAGGAAAGCTTGACTCCCTCAGAATAGATTTGCGTTGTTGCCGTTGTGAACGTAGGAAACATTCCGGAGAGATTTGACTTGTTAAACGGAGAAATGATTCAGGAAAGATTTGCACCAGGAAAGGTGTTATGAATTGAGATTATTTCATTTAGAACCCTCAAAGGAGGAAACATAATGTGATGGATTCAATTGGTAAGTCATTTTAATGATGTCTCATAACTATAGGGTTACAGTCAGGAGGTATCATCCTGAAGAATCAATTTTGCAGTGCTGCGTGGTACATATAGCCTCTCCGCTCTAGTAAAGATATACCAATATTCAGTAAATTGGTGCTTTGTTGAGTTGTGACTATTGCATTGTCGAATTGACTTATTTCGTTGTGATATTAATTTTCCAAATACTAACCTCTTCAACTCAGCGACGATCAACTGGTGATTCGTCACTAAGCCTTGCGCTGTGGTGTAACTCTGCATAGGTAGTTCTTTCAATTACTGCGTTGTTACATGTGCATCCTTGCAGCAAAGGACCCCTCTGGTCCACCTGTCATAGAAACGACACATTCTTGAACTGTAGTGTAGCTTTGCATAGATCTTACAATTACTGCGTTGTATCACTCACGTGTCTCGTTGTTGTACAGGACCCCTCTGGTCCACATGTTGCAGCAACGACACATTACTAGTCTAGGTGTGTTTGTGAGAGGCCCCGTGACGTCACAGCTGCGCGTACCTTTTTTTGTTGCCTTTATTTATACGGCATACATATAGGTTATCCATATTCATTTACAATTCATATTTATAAGGGTCAATGTCTTTTCAGTATTATAGGACCTTAATAAAATATAATATTTTCGCAAATCCACTCCCAACCGAACTGAGCTAGAGCAAGTGGTTGCGCTTCTTGAGCTAGTGAGCAGACACATATTGTATTCACATTTTACAAACGTATTGATAAATAGTCTTCCCACCATTTCTAAGTTATTGGAACACATTTCAGACAAGCAAATTAGACAAAAGTAAACAAATTCAATTCCATACTTCCAGTCGAGATTTCGGACTCGGCATACTTGTACAACAGCTCTACTCAAAGTAATGAATGACATATTGAAAGCAACAGATGATAGATAAGATAACAGATAACAGAAAAAATAACAGATAATAAATAACAGATAACATAACAGATGAGATTGGATAAGATGATACCTTCAAATAAATTATCAAATCGAGATTCATGTCAATCCTGCCAGACATTCGTCAAATCGTGAAGGACGCGATCCGGGATGGTACTCGTCTATAATCCCGTGATCAGTACTTGGTAAGATCTTGTGAAATGTTTAATTAGGTACTATTAATTTTTTACAGTTATAATTTTGACTTCTGACATTTCATCACTTTCGTTGAGTTTTATGATATCCCTAGAAAAGATGGGTTGAATATTTCAATGACCTCATAAAACTTTTGGCACTATTTTGGTTTATTCATTACCGGTAAGATGGAGCTACTAAGTACTGACATTTAAGTAAAAATAGTTTTATGCATTGATTTTATAGCGGTTTTCGGGAGTACCATATGTTAAAACACTTATAAAACTTAATTTTAAGTTTTTTTGGGGAGTGCAAAAGAACCATTATAAAACTTTGTATATGGATTATTTAAATACCAAAAACAGTTATCGTGTACGAGTATACAGCCATTGTAAAACCTCCATAAGGACAAAGATACTGAAATGCTCAAATTTATTTCATCTTATAGCCTCCAGGAGTGTTTTGATACCGATTCGTAAATTTATTCGCTCTCAGAGCGTATTAGGAATAATTTGTGATCTGCTTAAATCAAATTAGCCATCACCTGACAGTCTTTCATTAAACTAGGATGAATCGATGTCATTTCGATTAAATTGTTACTTGGGAATATCTTTACTTTTTCTCTAATTAGGCAGATTTAACTTGGTCGAACCTTGATGAAGGCATCAGTGGACGAGAAAGTTCGAAACTAACCGCATGTTAGGTGTATCTGGCTGGATGCAATCAGTGCTTGCATGTATTTGCAAAAAGAGTTCAATGTGGCTATCTTTAAACGAAACGTTTTATCCAAACTCTGAATATGCCCAAGGAGAACGTATATAATTTTTAAACTATCAATATCTAATTCCATTCACACTTGAAATTCTCAACTTTCCCCTCAGTTTCATCCCAACGTCCCTTACCATTTTCATGTTGAAATTTTTTTTGATTTGGCTGAGAGAGAGTATTCAATTTTTCAATTGAGTTTTTCATTTATGAACTCTTAGCACATGGACAAAATTGAGATTAATTTTGAAGTCCGCAATGCTCTTCATTAGTTTCGTACTTGGTTTTGTATTATTTTTTCAAGGTTTTGATGATATTAGCAGCAGTTAATATGTTAAAATTCATGTATCTTTTGGTAAATTTCGAAGTACCTCATTGAAAAATTAAATATCATTACAGACCGCACTGATTATACGGATGCTGATATTGTGTCTTCGAAATAGATCTGAGTCCACCTCTGTACTGTTATGGGAAGAGCAAATAAACTGCAGCACGAGGTACGAGATTTTCATTCCGGAGCATTGTAAATATTTTCCGAGGCACTTTTATTGCTGTCCAATAAAACTGGTGATTGAGTGCCTGATTCGGCTTTCTGCAAACGAATAAATTAGTTGACAATATGAGTAATATATGCTTATTTGTTCGCGGTATTTTGCTTTAATGAACTCTTTTGAGTTATATAATACTACAAAGTCGGGAACAAATTGGGAATTGGGTTTTGAATAGTTCTTTGACGATTTTGTATTGGGTTTATTCTGGTTTTTTCACAGAGAACAAATCGCTAGTAGACATTATTTAAAAGGTTATTTCAGAATTATGGAAACTCAATCTATGAAGGGTATCCCAAGACTTCTTCTTTTCTCTCGGAAATGTATAAGTGATGGTGTCAAAATAAAACCAGTACTTCATATAACTTTTTGTCATAAAATCCTTCGATAATGAGTTAACCCCTTACCGTATGATTTTTTATTTTTGTATCATAAAAATATATATAATAGAATGTATGGTTAGAAACACTGAAAAAAAATTTTTTAAAATATTTGTTATTTTTTAAAGAAAATAAATGTCAAATTTCGACTTGTGCCAAATTTGACACAAAATGCGTAAACAGTAACATTGTTGATTTTTGACAATGGTAGATTTTACTCAAATAAAAAAACAAAATTACTAGAATAAAATGAATTATTTCTTGATAAAAAAGTATAAAACATGAACTATTTCGTGTGGAATTCATCAAAACAATTGCGATTCTTATTCAGACATGGAAATACTAAACATTTGCCACATGATTTTTGGGATTTTCCCTTACAATCTGGATATTTGCACCTCTGTCGTGATGGAATCTGCGAAAAATATTTTTTTTCTACAGACGTCAAAAAATGACAAGGTTCGCGCATTGACAACAGTATGCGAAGTGGCACTTTTTTTCATTTTCATTCGTTACCATGACACCGTGCGCGAAGTAATGTGCGAAATATATTTCGCACACTGCATGTAAACTGTATGGGATATTCATATTCTAACTTATATGGTCCTCAACTCCTCAATCAAGCAAAAAACAAGAAATCGTTTATTTATTAATGTAGAACAATAATTAAGGCTTTCAAATTGTGAGAGATATTTTTCTGGCTTTATTTGCTTCACACCACTCTTTAAATTGCTGATATGCATTTTCATACTGCCGCCTCGATTTCTCCGGTAAAAGGTTAGAAACACTGAAAAAATATTTTTTTAAATATTTGTTATTTTTTAAAGAAAATAAATGTCAAATTTTGACTTGTGCCAAATTTGACACAAAATGCGTAAACAGTAACATTGTTGATTTTTGACAATGGTAGATTTTACTCTAATAAAAAAACAAAATTACTAGAATAAAATGAATTATTTCTTGATAAAAAAGTATAAAACATGAACTATTTCGTGTGGAATTCATCAAAACAATTGCGATTCTTATTCAGACATGGAAATACTAAACATTTGCCACATAATTTTTGGGATTTTCCCTTACAATCTGGATATTTGCACCTCTGTCGTGATGGAATCTGCGAAAAATATTTTTTTTCTACAGACGTCAAAAAATGACAAGGTTCGCGCATTGACAACAGTATGCGAAGTGGCACTTTTTTTCATTTTCATTCGTTACCATGACACCGTGCGCGAAGTAATGTGCGAAATATATTTCGCACACTGCATGTAAACTGTATGGGATATTCATATTCTAACTTATATGGTCCTCAACTCCTCAATCAAGCAAAAAACAAGAAATCGTTTATTTATTAATGTAGAACAATAATTAAGGCTTTCAAATTGTGAGAGATATTTTTCTGGCTTTATTTGCTTCACACCACTCTTTAAATTGCTGATATGCATTTTCATACTGCCGCCTCGATTTCTCCGGTAAAAGGTTGGAAATTACGGAATTGGCCGCATCTATCAAGTTAGGTGGGGTACTGCTTAGTTCATCGTCGCTCGAAATTTCCATTCTTTTACAATAATAAATATCACGCACGAAATTGACGCGAATAAAAAGTCACTCCAAAATAATTATCAAGAACTGACACTTTGAAATAATTGTCAACAAATGCCATTTTATTTCCATAGTTACAGTAATTACTTTATTTGGAAAAATTATTTAAGCCAGTTCAATACTATTTTTCATAGTTATTACTTATTTTAGAACAATATTTTAACGTTTGTAGAAAAAATTTTGTTTGCATCTCATGCGCGAAATACTTTGGTAATCTCGACTATTTTCTTTAACTCGGCTGCGCCTCGTTAAAAAAAATCAGTTCTCGATCACCAAAGTAGCATTTCGCGCACTAGATACAAAAATAACTATTTTCTTTCTGAAGTATAAGCTTTGGTCAAAACTTCTGCAATAGCAAGTTTGAATTCTGAAAGTGGTAGTTATAAATCTTAATTTTTTCGGTTCTGTGCTGCCTTTGGTTACTTGTCCCATATTTGGGACAATATACCAAAAAGAAGTTATATTTTTCAATGGTTTGTTTCTTTTTCAGATGAATTGCAACAAATGTTATGGTACTATTTCCAGAATTTGTTGCAATTCATCTGAGAAAGAAAAAATCCGTTACAATATATAACTTCTTCATGTCATATTCTCCCAAATATGGCAGTTTGTGTCTCGTATTTATGTAACAAATATTTTGCACGACTCCAGTAGTCACTTTTCTGGTAATATTTTTTTACATACAAAATAGGCCAATATCTCGAAATTTCCAACTAACCTCAGACAGATTAGCGCGTGTCGTCAGCCAGCTGTACACTAAATTATGCATCAAATTTACGCGTTAACTGGTGGAGGGTATTTAGAGGCTGAGAGGTAAAGAAGACTATACAATAAAATGCACGGTATAAGCGCCCCCACCAATGCAGGGTTAATAACAATTTTGGAGGAATAGTCATTAAATTGCAAACAATTTTGTATAGTCATTCTTTCTACGTAAGGTTAGTCAGGTTAGGTTGGCTAGTAATTCACGCATTTTTAACTCAGTTTGCCTTCGTCATGTCGGTTATTTAAACTTACCGCCATTACAGTGACCAATCATAGAGCGTGCCGTACCGTGCACTTTATTGTCGTCGTAAAGAAGCGAGTGTGTCAAATAATATGGAACAAATTGAGTTTATGCCTTAAACTGCCAGGGAACTCAAAGATAAAATATTTTTGTTAATGTGTCAATTATGGCACATTATGCGGTAAAGGGTTTTAAGGGCTCTCGAAGTTACTACATGAAAAATGTTTTCCTTCGATAACTTTTCAAGTAAATATTGAAAATCAACCAAATTTTGGTGATTAATAATTGAATGAATTCTTTCGATGAGCTTTCATGCTTTCAGTTGTTTTGCTACAAAGTCAGAAATGGGCTGTCCCTATAGTTCACACCCCAAAACTTTGACATGACTGAGATGATTCAATATTTTTCAACAAAATAAGATTTCTTGGATAATTTTCTGTATAAAAGCACGGTTGTCGAAAGTAGATCGTAGCAATAATTTTGATAAAAATGCACTTTTGTTTGACGACATCCATACTGAGATGTCAGCCATTATTCGAAAAGATTCTTTTTCAATGATATTAATAATAATAATAGAAATAATGGGTAGAATCTTCATCACGAATTTTTATAGTGCAAACACGTTTACCTATAACAAAACTCATAGTGGAAATATCAATCACAATCCTCAAGAGCAAACAGAAATGAAAAATCCGCTAAAAACTGCTCGATACGACCCCCTTCTCACTCAGTTCATTTTATTAGTCTATTACGACACCCTATCTGTACTTTAAATAGCATTCCAGGATCGTTTCGTATGGCTTTAAAAGTATGTAATTTTCTTCTATTCAACAAGGCATCGCTTGTGTGCATAAGTGTAGAGCAAACAAAGCTTCTTAGATGCTCCCACATATAAAAATCTAATGAATTTCAATCTGGAGACCGCGGTGGCCATGAACATGGCCCACCTCTGCTAATCCACCAATTGGGGAAAATATGTGGCTCCGCACAATCAAGCTATAATGAGGAGGACATCATATCTCTTCGGGTTTGCAATGGAACATTAAATAAATGGACGTCATTGCGGTGCAATGAGGTTCTCACTTTATCACGATTATTCTTGGATCCTTATAACATGACATTAGATTTTTTAGAATTGATATTGAGACAATGGTCTGTGCATATATGGGTTAACAAATGATCGTAAAACTTTATTCATCTGTATACAAGCTATTTCAGTAGTTTGAGGAGAAAAACTTTTGTGAATTTGAGTGTCGTCTGCATACAGATAAACAGATTACATGCAGAATGGACCTAAAATTTGACCTTGCCTTTCGCAAATTCCTGTTCTTCTCTATAGAAATTTTGTCTGGAAGCATTGATGAGAAAATAATCTTAAAATAGAATAGAATGTGTTTTATTTCCTTAAGACAGTACATATGCTGTATAAAAAAAGTCAAAAAAAGACAAAAAGATTGGGAAACATCTACAGAGTAAAATATAAGCAGTTTGTTTCAGGACTGCAGTCAAATGAAATATTTACACAAATAAAAAGTATCAACTGAAAACAATTGAACACAGTAAAAAAATACTTTCTCTCAGATGTGATCTAAAAACTCTTCAATATTATAAAAGCTATGCTGAACAAGGAACTCTTTCAATTTGTTTGGGGCATTTTGAGTTATTCGAAGTTTGGTGAATGGTACTATGAAATCATTTTTGTTTCGAGTATTGTAATCATGATTGCTATCATTTTGAGGGAAAGTATCTTTGTTTTTTAACAAATACAAAGACAGTTCTAAAATATATAGAGACGCTAGACTTGAAATTTTCAGATCTTTGAATGAGTTTCTGCATGAGGTTCGACAGCTTATTCCCACCATTGAACGAATGATACGCTTTTCTGCAGTAAAAACAGGTCACACCATATCGCAGTACTTTCAACTTGTGCATGATAGTGCTGCGACAACTGATCGAGATTAAATATTTCCCTGATATTCCTGATCTGATAGGCAACTGAGTGAAGTCTGGAAACAAGATCCTCACAATGAGACTTGCAATTGAGGTGTGTATCGATATTCAATCCCAAGAACTTCACTCGTGTGTCATCAGAGGAGATTACTGGCGTTCCAAATGAAATATTTTCACAAGTTTTCTGGGAATTGTGAAATCGTAGGCACTGTGTTTTATCCACATTCAGAAATAAAAGGTTAGCCAAGAACCAGTTGATAACTTCAGATGTGGTACTCTCACAATTTTCTCTTATGGAGTTCTCATGGGGACTGGATATAATTAGTGAAGTATCGTCTGCGTACATTGTAAAGGCTGCTGGCACCTGGAGCCTGTCTATATCGTTGATATAGATTATAAATAGAAACCGGCCAAGTACCGATCCTTGTGGAACACCCATGTCCTTTTTCAAGTACCCGGATGATTAATTTTTTACTGTAACACATTGCATTCTGTCACTGAGGTATGATCGAATCCAATCAAGAGGTGTACCCCTTATGCCATAATGGTAGAGTTTATCCAAGAGAATCGTATGATTCACACAATCAAATGCCCTGCTGAGATCACAGAAAATACCAACAGGGCATTCACCTGCCTCAATGCAATCTACTATTTTGTGGTAGTACAGGTCCAACAGTCCACCTACGTCTTCCAAATCACCCCTGCCTAAAAAGAACACAGTTTGCAATGCTCCTTGTAACAATTAGCAAATATAAATCAAACTATTTGCAGGCAAGGTTCATGGTTTTGCCGATCACCAGTGCAGACCCGGTGAGGACGGATAGCTAATACTCCCACCCATCATCCTGCAATTGATTTCCATTGATAAGAAAGTAGGCACAGAGCCACCTATAGGAAAATGAGACGAATAATTTTGATGAAGTATATTATCATTAGTATTTTTCGTATGTTTTCAATTTAATTTTTTATTTATCAATTTTAATGCTTTATTGAAAACTCCATATATTTTAATCTATGAGGAGGAAGATTTCCATATCAATATATTGACCTAATATCAACATTTTAAATAGATGATTCCTATATTTGGCTGGCGTCAAAACGAACATTGAACGATAAAAATAATGAAAAAAGTAACAGGCAAGGACCTGGTAGAAAATGTTGTAGAGGTTCCGTTCAAGGATGAAAAATATTTAAACACGAAAACACTCAAAATGGTGAAATGGGCGTTTAAAATGTTTTTGTTGCGGTTTGCGGTGAAACGTGACCTCATAGCGAAAAATGTTGATGAAAAATTTTTGTAGCCAACACTTTTTGACATACCTCAAATTAACAGTCAAATTGGTGAAAAACCGATTCTTCAGTATATAATTTTTTTCTAGCGTATAAATAATTTAATTGACATGAACATTTGTAAATATATTATGTCTTTTTTGGTGTCGAATTACCATGATTTTTTGCAATTCAGAAGACGACTAGTTTTCAAGTTATTTACATTTTTCGAAAAAAATCTTCCACGAACAATTGACTTGATATTTTTTTGTATTTCGAAGAACTGTGAGTAAACATTTTAATCGTTGAAATGTCTACTTTGAAATGGTATGTGTAACTTGGTGGTTTATTGGTCGTTAAACCGCTCAAAATTGACAAAAAAAGTCTCTCTGAATCATGATTTTTTCAACAATTTCCGACTGTATTCTTTATTTTTATAACAAGAAGTAGTTTATTAAATTATTTATAATGGAATTTTTGAATACATAATTTCAATATAGAATTAATTCATTATTATCGTTTCAATTCTTTTGAAAATAATTGTCAATATTGAGAAAATCAAGATTCAAAGAGATTTATTGTCGGTTTTTCCCAATTTTAAGCGGTTTAACGATCAATAAACAATCAAGGTAGATATTCTAACAATTGAAATGATCACTAATAGACCTTCGAAATACAAAAAAATATCAAGACAATTGTTCGTGGAACAATAGGGTTTTTTTTTAGAAAGATGAACACAACTCGAAAACGAATCGTCTTCTGAATTATTGCGAAACAGCATACCGATAGGTCAAAAAATATAAAAATTTTACAAGAATAAATTACCCTTATTTCACAAAATTAAGCAAAATGATAGTTGGGAAAGTTGTTTGCAATTGAAAAATTAATATCCCAAATTCATTTATTTTTTTTATTTCACCCTAAACATTTTCCTTAAATCATTTGCGCATAACTTTCATCAAATTGAAACATATTTGTGAAATTAACTTAGATTTTAATTTTGTTAATTTATGTTTGTTGCAACGATATTAAAGGCAAATTTAAAATTTCGCAAACGTTGTTTCGCACAAGGTAAAAAATTAGTAATGGTAATAGGCATATTGAAAAATTGTCATTTGAATTGTTGTTTATTTTATTCTGAACATAAAATATTCGCGTAAACCCATGGAACAAAACAAATGAGGGTTGAAAGTATGAGCCAGTATCTGACAGAAAACAACTACTGAATTACGTCTGAAATCCATTTGTGCAGTGTCCCTAAAGGAGGACACTATTGCAAGTGCTGATTGTGATCAATAGATCTTATCCTAGATTCGGTTGGGCATGATCACTGCATACATGCATGTGTAGTGGTTTGGGCCTGTTTTTAAGTAAGTATGCCTCTGGCGATGATTGTAACTGGCGGTCGTGGGAGAACTGTCTAGGGGACAGCCACGATAGCTGACAACGAGAATTTTGTAAATGGTTTTTCAATAGAAAATCTGTAGAAACTGGAGTGTTGCATCATTGCTTTCTTTTCTCACCCTACCGAAGAACTTCCTGAAAGGGTTTTAGAGTCTCAGCGCTTTGCCAACTGATCCAAGTCACATGTTTCAATGTTTCAATTATCAATCATCAAGTCAGCATTTCGCTTATTGAAAGAGTTTGCCAACATCGAAAATAAAATAAGCTTGCCTACTTTCTTAGTTGGCACCATAGTCATTGTGGAAATATCTGTTGATAGTCACCTGTTTGATTAACATTTGCTGTTGTTACAGGGAGCATTGCAAAGTGTGGTGGTGACCGGAGGTGATTTGACAGTCGAAAGGGACTATTGCATTATTTTCTGTTCGACGCTTGCCGACGAAACTTCTATAGTATGGGAAATTTGCGAAAGGCTGGATTATCACTAATCCATTTCAATATTTTTGTTTTGTTCGTTTGTTTCTACGAATCTCCAAGGTTTTCGTAAGAGTGGATTTCGAACTAGTTTAGCTCAGTAACAGATAGTGGGTTCAAACCCAGTCGGTCTGGATGGGAGGTATACACCATGACCACTTCACTTTGATTCTATACTCACTGTTTGGATTATTCCCAAGAAGATCAGCCTCTGTATCAACATGAATTCATTTTCAGTTCAAAATACACTTGTTTAGTCTTATAACCATTAGGTTATAATAGACAACGACTAGGTTATAATAAAACAGTTTTCTAATTTTAGAAAATTATTCAAATTTCCTTTGAAGAGGATTCCTCAAACAAACATTGTGAATGTAGCTCAATTAACCTTGACACATTTCAATACATTTATTATCCAGTTTATTTTTTCTCGCTTTATCAATGAATTCAGTGCAGCAGTGACTCACGTACTGAGGTGAGCCTCAATACGAAAACATTACGAGAATATATCTATTTATTATTATTGCCAAACCATACATACTCGTATACTCGTAAAAACAGATTAATAAAAACCACAATAAGATAAACCAGTCTATTAACGTGATCATTCACCAAAATTTCATGGCCAGCTAACTAAAAACAAAAAAGTTATCACAATATCCGGAATGCGAACACATGTTAACTTAATATTGGCGTAAATCACGAAACGGCACTGCGAGTCTTGACAGCAGAGCTTCGTGTATAGCTATGACGCTAGACGGTTTTATTGAAATTTAATCAAGTTGGGTATAAAGGCTGTCTTCGTTTATACGATTAGAGGAAGCGGAAGTATGGGCTGGAGCTCATTGTTTTAAAATGGAAAATTACCTCTTATCCAGTTAACGCAGGATATCCGATAAATGAAAAGATGATCGGTAGGCGAGAGTGTTGAAAACGCTGAATGTTTCTGAAGCCCAATTCTCAAGCATTATATTCGCTGTCTAGTTCGGCAGCGGACTGAAAATGTTGACTATTCGGGTCTTGTAATTTTTGTCGAAAACCATTCTTTCGAAAACAATTTTTCGAAAACCTTTTTTTTTCGAAAAACATTCTTTTCACGAAAATATTTATTTCGAAAAGGTGTTTTTTTCGAAAACAATCCACCTACTTACCTACCCATCAAACCAACCCATATCATGTCTTTAAGTAGAACAGCTGTCATAACCTGTTATAGACCTAGTAGCTCATGCAACATTGAGTTATTTTTCAAACAAATCACTGCTATACTAGACAAGTTAGTAGTCAAATATTCGAAAATAATATTAGTAGGAGACTTTAATATCAACATACTTATCGATGATAATAAATCTATTCTCTGGAAAGACATACTTGAGTCTTATGGACTAAAACCAACTATTTTTGCTCCCACTAGAGTAACATCTTCGTCTTCTACTTGCATTGATAATATTATCACTAACTTGAATGAGAATAACTATAAAGCTTCAATTGACGATCCATGCCTATCTGACCATAAGTCTCAAATGCTCACAATATACTCTGAATTTGAAAATCACGTAAAAGTTTTCAATACAAAAAGGGTTATAACACAGGCTAAGATAAATAGAATCGTCGAAATACTATATCCCATGAACTGGACTGAATTCGTTGATCCGACTTGCCCAGGACAAATTTCTGACTATCTAACAACTCTTTATAATGCACTAATCACACAAAACTGTCCTGTGAAAAGGGTCTATGACAACTGCAATCTTAAAGTTAAATTTTTTAATGAAAACTTGAGAAAAATGAGAAACTTTCTCTCGATCCTAAATACAATTTCGAAAAGTTCGAATGATAATTTCTACAAAAATTTCTACAATAAGTTCAAATCGAGATACAATCAAGAGATAAAAAAAAGCAAAGCAGAAGCTTATAATCAGTTGATATCGAATTCTGACAATTTAGCTAAAACATGCTGGAATTTGATAAACACGGAAAGCAATCGAGGTAAAAAAAAGTTAATGAAAGATGTGACTATAACCCCCGACGAGTTCAATGATTTTTTTATAAATATTTCAAATCATATTATAAGTTCACTACCTGATTGCGATCAGAATGCAATAAATTTTCTTGACCCACTGAATTCTCCTAAAGACTCGCTTTTTCTCCATCCAATAACTGAAAGTGAAGTTCTTGATGCCATTCTAAAACTGAAAAATTCATCTTGTCCTGATATGTACGAAATGACGAGTAAAATAATAAAAAGCACTTGTTTTTTTCTTCTAGAACCTTTGACTATTCTCTTCAATCATTGTATCTCCAATGGTAAATTCCCTGATGAGTTCAAGCTAACTAAAGTGATACCTATATTTAAAAAAGGTGACAAAAATACCATTGATAATTACCGACCAATATCGATAATACCAATTTTCGGTAAAATTTTTGAAATTATTCTAAAAAGCCGCTTAATTTCGTTCTTTACTATACATAAAACGCTACATGTAGGTCAGTTCGGCTTCAGACAGAACTGTTCCACTGTTCAAGCGATACAAAGACTTGTGGCTGACATAGTCGAGGGTTTTGAGGCTGGTCTACATACGGTGGTATCTATGTGTGACCTGAGCAAAGCCTTCGACTGTGTCTCTCACACAGTGCTATTAGATAAACTACAATTTTACGGTATACGCGGTACCTCATGGGAATTATTCAAATCATACCTGAATGGTAGGAGACAAGCTGTACTTATAGACAACAGCTATTCTGAAATCGAGAACATTCATTATGGGGTACCTCAAGGTTCTATCCTTGGTCCACTTTTATTCATCGTCTATATAAATGACATATTTCATTACATGTGTCCAACCAAATGCATTTGTTATGCAGATGATTGCTCCCTTTATGCATCTGATAAGAAACTAGATTACTTGGAAGAAACTTCACAGGATTTTTCAAGAAAAGCCGAAACATGGTTCGTTTCTAATTGCTTGAAACTCAATAAAAACAAAACTCAAAATATTGTTTTCTCAACCAACAATACGATTGCCAACAGCTCAGAAGTTAAATTACTTGGAATTGTTATGGATGACAAATTAAAATGGTCAGCTCATATTGAGCACCTGAGTAAAAGGTTGAACTCAACTCTCTTCATTTTGCGGAAACTCAGCAGATTTGCTAACCTTACAGTTTTGAAAACAGCCTACTTTGGCTTATTTCACTCCCACATTAATTACGGTATAACTCTATGGGGAAACGCTTTAGACTCTGTGAGAATCTTCAGACTCCAGAAACGAGTTTTAAGAATAATATCTAAAGCCAATTTTAGAGACAGCTGCCGCCCCATATTTGAAAACCTAGAAATACTCACCCTACCATGTATTTACATTCTCAATTGTTTGTTGGATATTCATAGAAATAAAGAAAAACTTCAAAGTAGAAATTCATTTCACAATTATAGCACAAGAAATTGTAATTTGATTCGACCTACTAGACATCGTTTATTGACTTCTGAACGCAATACCTTAGACGTAAAGTTATATAATAAATTGCCAGTGTACATTAGGGAATTACCCACTCATAAGTTCAAGATACTAATTCGAAGATATTTGCTGTCGCAGTGCTTCTACTCGGAGGGGGAGTATTTGGAGGCTGGTGTGAGTTCATGGGAAACTACAGATAAGTCATAATATATATGTGTATATATATATATCACTGCAACACAAGCCATTGAGGAGCACTCTTTACCTAATTTAAAATTATATATATATATTTTTTTAACTTTAAAATTTTAAATTATAAACTGCAGTATTGTAGTATTGTATTGTTTTGAACAAATTTTTTAATGTATTATGCTATGTCCTGGACCTACCACAAATGGATTTACTGTTCTGTAATGTGGCTGAATAAACTATCTATATATCATTCAATTACATAAATAGACATCTCAAGGTGTTCTCGTTTACAGCAGCCCCTCAAGCCTCAACTCCTTGAGGAATTTAAGGATTTTGAGGGGGTCTATTCGTGGTATTTTTCCCACAGTCAGCTGGTGTGATCTCAGTATATCCAGTCTCTTGTGGTGTACAGAATAACGCTCCATCAATATATGGTGGGGTGTTTCTGGATGTTCCCCACAGAATCTGCAGGTGCTGTCCTCCTCTAAGCCTAGCTTCCTTAGGTGTTCTTTGAGTCTGCAGTGCCCCGTCAGAAATCCCGTGATTGTCTTTAGACTAGTTTTGCTGAGGTTAATCAGTGTGTTTGACCTTGCTCGGTTGAAATTGCCAATGAAATCTTTGGCCTGCCTTAGCCCCGGAAGTCTTTGCCAGTATGTTGCTCTCATTGCTTCTTCAGTTTTATTGAGTTCTTCTTGGAAGTGAGATTTTCCAAGTCCGCAGAATGGTTCTGGCCCGATCAGTGGCGTTGATGCCCCTTTTCGTGCCAGGGTGTCTGCTTGTTCATTGCCCACCACTGCAACGTGCCCCGGCACCCAGAGGAGGATCACCTTGTTGTTTCTGCCTAGATCGTTGAATTTGTCTAGGCATTCCCAGACCATCTTCGAGTTGATGTTATATGAGCCCAACGATTTGATGGCTGCTTGACTATCCGGTATTTCCTGACGAGGTTGAAAGAAGACTATACATAACATAAGAACTCGAAAAAGTAGTGCACTTGCACAGCCTTCAGACACAATGTCTCTGAATTTACCTGATAAATATAAAAGGACGGAAAAAGGTCATAATTTTTTACTTCTTGATTCAGGTTCGCAAGATCCACAAAGAATCATAATTTTTGTCACAAATGAAAATATGACATTGTTGATCAAATCAAGAGTATGGATGATGGATAGAACTTTTGAAACAGTACCCACTTTATTTCACCAATTGGTCACTGTCCACTGCGAAATAAGTAAGGAAATGATAGTACCTGTTATACATGCTTTACTACCCAACAAGAAATGAGAAACGTATACAAGAATACCTTACTGGATTGAGCAATGTGTAACTGTATCTGGTAATGTTTTTTCTGTCTGGACAATTATCACTGACTACAAGAAGGCATTCATCAATTCAATTGAAAAGATATTCCCGAATATATCACGTCACTGATGCTATTACAACTTCGGCCAAAGTAAAGTATATACAGACATATGCAAAAATATGGTTTGGCAGCCAAAGCGAACAGTGACGCAAATTTCAATTCAAGGATCAAGATGCTGAAAGCGTTAGCTTTCGTACCGGCCCCTTTCATAACCAGAGGCTTGGACTTGGTAGTGAAAGAACATCTGTTCACGGAAGTAAATGAAGAATTCATCAATTATTTTGAAAACACATGGATATGAAAGATGAAGAGAAGAGGTAGAGCTGAGCCCATGTTTGCCTATTCTCTTTGGAACTGTTTTGAAAGTGTTCTTCATCAGCAATCACAGTTGACCAACAACGCCGCTGAATCATGAATCATGGCATTTTATCTCTTCATGACACTCAAAAATCTTCCCTTTGGACTTTCGTGGAAAATATTAAGAGTGAACAATGCTTGACGGAACTTTAAATTACGAAAGCTATTTCCGGAGGGGAGCCCCCCAAAAAAAGTATGAATCATTGGACCAGAGAGTGTGCAATATACAGTGAGTCTGCTTAAGTTGGCTACATATGGGAAACTTTTTTATTATTGATTTTACGAAAAAAAGTTATTCTTCATAAAAAAGTTTTGCATAGTCTAAAACCCAAGATGCAGTCATCAGATATCAAATTTCATCAATATTATACGAGGTATGTCAAAGGATATGAATTTTACCCAACACAGTAAAAGTGGATGGAAAAATACATTCCAAAATGTATTATAACTTGATTCCATAAGTAATTCAAAATTTTAATGTAAAATTTGGTAAATGTCCTCCATTTCTCTCGTGTTTTACAGTGAGCATGTAATTCAATGCTTAATTACATGTAATTTCCGCATGTTTACATGATGACTGTATCTGAATGTAATAATTAGTGAAACGACGTATTGATACAGCGGAATGATGCCAATTTACAGAATATTCCAGGTAATGTGTGAATTCTCTTTTGTTTAAATGTAATTTTCCGTGACGCTATCGCCATGCGCACCTACCGGCATTCGGCCTAATCCGCATTCACAGTTCATGTTGGTATAGGATGAACAACGTTGGGCATCTGGCGAAAATACGTTTTAGAAACAAACAAGCGATATTTTTTATTTGTCTATGTGGGTGCCAAATTGCGTCATCGGATTGTATATCAGGTGAGTCAATAGGTACTGAGGAAAAAATATCAAACATTAATTGTTCGTTCCATAATAGGTATTATAAATAACACCAATATTTTCATAGGAAATCGAATCAAAACTTCCGATGTCGCATAACCAACTAAGTGATGATTTTAAGTATTTACTTGACATTCAAATCTCAAGTGGATAGATATCAACTCAATTCGATTCCAGCACATGATATCGGACAGTGGACAATCTCATGAGGTCAGCTAAACTATTAAGTTAATTTCAAAGAGTTGAAGTATAGAGTAAGATATTTTGTTAAATTATTGTTTGTGGTACCATATTCAAACAATTTGAGAGTTTTAGTTATTTTTCTTCACGATGTAACAATATGTTATGATCAATAAAGTATTTTTTAAATTTGATTTTATGTCTTTTTTGCAGATCCCCTTCCCCCCTCAAAACTATTATGGAATATTGTAGTATATATCACACTCTGAAGAAGAATATAACACTCTTCTGCAACCGTTACATTTGTGGCAAAAAAAGATCTGAATCTGCTGGCATAATCACGATCTAATCTTATCTTATCAAATATTTTGCTTCAACTGTAACAGAAAAGAGAAATGACAGATATTTTTTTAAGGTACACTATGGTTTCAATTAACGCAACGTTAAAAAAATTAATGATTTTCTTACTTTTATGTTCTTATAATCAGTCTTCTCTCCTGCGTATAAAAAAACGACACTAGTTTTCACACAATGTAAATTTAGTTGACACTACTTCAAAGCAATGGACAAAAGACACCTAAACAGGCATGTAACAATTTCCGTTAAATCTGTAGTTAGGGGGAATATCACATGAAAATATACTAGTAATTATCGGGAAATATGTGGAAGATCACATTTGTCGTATGTATAAATGCATCCTAGTTTAATTTACAATAAAAATGTATATTTCACAAATACTTGAATATTTACCCAATAATATATACTAAAGCATGTATGTCAATTGGCACTACTTGAATATAAAGGTAAAAACACTTGAATAAACATGTATAAATCGCCATTGAATCTGGAATTATGGAGAGAATTACATAAGTATACAAGTGATAATACATGGAATATATTGGAAATTCACATTTAATGTCAAGTGATGACTTTACATTATATTGCATGAGGTATGTAACTTTACATGTATATGCATGGCAACGCATTACCCATTTGGGATCATGTAATCTGATGTAAACAATATTTACAGTGAAGAGTAAAGTAACTTTATATTTCACAATATCGAAAATTGTTATTATGTAAAGTTGTTCGGGATTTAAAACTGTGTTTCAAAATGCAGTTACATCCTTCCAATTGGAAAAATATTTTTTTTACATTTTTTTTTTAAATTATCAATATTACATTCAACATTTTTATTTATTACAAACATGTTAACCTTTCCATTCTGTTTAGAATTTGATAAGCAAATTTTCATGAAACAAAATTTTATAAATGTATAAATGTTCGGTATTGATAATTTGAGAAAAATTTGTAAGAAAATTATTTTTACAATTAGAAGGATGTAATTGCAAGTTGACACATAGTTTCTGATTCCGACTAACTTTTTATGATGAATATTTTCGATATTGTGAAGTTACTTTACTCTTGAGAAAATTTCATAATTTTTGACATACCTCGTATAAGATTGATGAAATTTGATATCTGATGACTGCATCTTGGGTTTTAGACTATGCAAAACTTTTTTATGAAGAATAACTTTTTTTCGTAAAATCAATAATAAAAAAGTTTCCCATATGTAGCCAACTTAAGCAGACTCACTGTATGTTTATGATTTAACGAAACATGTAATGATGATGATTTGTTTGTTTTTTTAAAAAGTATCGCTCACGTTTTGTAATTTCCGATGTCCTTTAATTGTAATAAATAAACATGTTTTCAGAAAATTGTTCTTCGAATAAAATGGTTTTCGAAGAATTGTTTTTCGAAAAATTAATTTTTCGAAAATAAATATGATCGAAACTATGTTTTTTTTTCGAAAACAAAGTTTCGAAAACATATTTTTCGAAAATAAATATATTCGAAAATTTGTTTTCGAATACTAGTTTTCGAAAAAATTTCGCGACCCGTACTATTCGTATGTTTTGCTCCAAACAAATATTTGATGATAACTGATCAACGATCAATCCTAGTGCACCCAGTTTGTACCAACTATATCGTTTTATACTCAATCAGAAGAATTCAAAGGCAATCGAAGTTGATCTTATTTGAGGTCTGTCTACCCATCTCTTTCAGGACTTTGGCTTGTTATATAATAATGACCAATATTATACTGATATAAGTGTGGTACAATATTGATGTTGAATCAATATCGCTAAATATTTTCAGGCCAGTATTGGTTCGATTATATTTCATCAGTATTATTTTGGAAATGTCAAAGTAATATTGGACGAGTATCATATTTTTTTGCAAATATTGCATTTGAATATTTTGCCAATATTTTCTCAATAATGTACCAATATTATTCTAATATGAGAGTTTCAATATCGTCGTATGTTTTGAGGCCAATATAGCTTCGAGTATATTTCACCAGTACTATTTTAGAAATGTCCGAGTTATATTGGAAGAATATCACATATTTTTCCAATATTATTCTAATATAAGTTTGCCACATCGATATCGTACCCATGTCGCTTTATGTTTTGAGGCCAATATATCTTCGAGTAAACTTCACAAATATTATTTTTAAAATGTTCAAGTAGTATTGGACGAATATCGCAAAATGTTCACATTTCTTTTCTTGCCAATATAACGTTTGAATATTTTGCCAATATTTCCATAATATTGTATCAATATTATCCCTATATAAGTCTACTAGACAGGTTAAATCTAGCTAATGCAGGCGCGTCGATACCTTTTTTTCTACGGGGGGTTGTTAGTAGTGAAATAGGAATTATACAGTATTCATATTCACCGTCGCCATATTGTCCTGCAATACCAACCAACCCAGGATTCTCAACAAGAATAAACAAATTTACTAATTCCATACGTCGGTGAAAGTTTAAAATAATAAAATTTATTTAGACAGCGCATTTCTCAAAAAAATGTTTAGTAGAGTGGTAGTGATTTTAGAATCAAGTTGATTTAATTTTTAGATGAAAACGAGTGGCCGTGCACAAAAACAATCCGAAATTTCCAAAAATATCTAGAGAAAATTATATTTTGAAATACAAAAAGTCTACAGAAGGCAGTGTTAAATATCTTGGCTACCGCATGCATAAGGCAAATGAAGTTGGAAATATTGGAAGTTATAGTGCAACTGCAAATGTTGTTATTATTAAGGCTCAGGTGAAAGCTGATACCGAGAGTAATAATACCCATAGGCTGGTGTTGAAACGACTTTTAGGACCAGTCTTTTCAGTTCCAGTTGAACTCCAGATTAATTAACTAATGGTTAGAATGTGATCCTTCAATCGTCATTTTAAGAATGTCGTTCACCATCTAAACTATCAGTTAGTTATCTGGAGTTTAACTGGAACTGAAAAGACTGGCCCTTAAGCGCTTAAAATAAGAAAAGAGTAACAGGCAAGGACCAGGTGTGAAATGTTGTTGTGGTTCCAACTTCAAGAAAAAAAAAATTCAAACAAGAAAACACACAAAATGGTGAAATGGGGATGCAGTTTAGGGGTTGAAAACGGTTTTTTACGATTTGCGGCAAAACATGACATCTTAGCGGAAAATGTTCAATAAAAAAGTTGTAGATTATAGAAAAAACAAAAAAAAAATTCATTCAACACTTTTCGATATGACTCCAAATTAACCGTCAAAATGGCAAAAAACTGATTTTTCTGTATTTAATTTTTTTCTCGCGTATAAATTATTTACATGAAATTTTGCAAGCATATTTCTTAAGCATGAGTTTTTCGCAATTCAGCGATCATTTTAATTGTTGACATGTCTTCTTCCAAATGGTCTATGTAACTTGCTGGTTTATTGATCGTTGTTAAACAGCTTAAAATTGAGAAAAACCGACAACAAGCCTCTGAATCATAATTTTCTCAATATGATCAATAGTTGTAAAATAGAATATAAATGATATTAAATTAATAAATTAATTTTGTAGTTTTATTATGTATTCAAATATTTCATTATGAAGAATTTAACATAAACTACTTTTTGTTATAGAAATAATGATGAAAGTCGGAAATCATTGTATATATTGAGAAAATCATGATTCAGAGAGACTTTTCATCTCAATTTTTTAAGCGGTTTAGCTATCAGCAAACCACCAAGTCACATAGACCATCCGAAAGTAGACATTTCAGCAATCAACATGATCACTTCGAAACACAAAAAAACACCCGAACAATTGTTCGTGGAAGATATATAAGGGTATTTTTTTTCGAAAAATGCAGATAATTCGAAAACTAGTCGTCTTCTTACTTGCGGAAAAATCACGCCCATTCAACACCCAAAAAGACATACGCTCACAAATTTTCATGTGAATTAAATTATTTATACGCGGGAAAAAAATCAAATACTGAAAAATCGAGTTTTCGCCATTTTGACTGTTAATTTAAGTTACCTATGTCGAAAAGTGTTCAATACAAACGTTTTCAATTTTTTTATTATCTACAACTTTGCCATTAAACATTTTCCGCTGAAATGTCACGTTTCGCCGCATATCGTTAAAAACCGTTTTCAACCCCTAAATTGCATCCCCATTTCACCATTTTGTGTGGTTTCGTGTTTAAATGTTTTTTCTCTAAAGTTGAAACCTCAACAACATTTCTTACCTGGTCCTTGCCTATTACTTTTTTTTCATAAAGATTATAGTCACGTACCCATTTATCCAAGATTTTCTATTCAGTGAAATTTTTTCTGAAACTCACAAAATACGCACATGAAACATGAAATATGTACCAAATAGAACATTCTTGATTTTCGGGGTTTTCTTAATGATACATAATATTTTTGGTTATTGGTGGCAATGGATAGTTGGTATTTTCACATGACAATATGGCCTCGGTGAACAAATGTAGATCGGGAAGATTGTACAATGGAATTCGTAGGAATCGACAAATCAAGATACACCTATTAAATCAAACAGTGACCATTTCCTGCTCGTTTTTGCGTGCACTGGCATGTGACTGCTGGAGTTGGACTACTATCTCAGTACCCCCCCCCCCCCCTTATCGACGTTGGTGATTTAATGATCTTTAAGGAGAAGACTCAACCAATGGGGATGTATGAATTTTTGTTAACAAAAGATGTAAATAAAATCTGCAAAAAATAATTGAAATAACTCAATTTTCTCACGATTAAAAAGGGCGAATATTTCATTCTAATGACAAATCTCAATGATGCACAATCTCTGAACTACAGGTGAGTATATTAATTTTATGTTCATCACTTTCTTGTTGGATGATTGCGTAATATTTATATATGCCTGAATACACACTGCTTCATTGTCGATATTTGTCTGTGTATTGTGTGTATAATATTTAATTTATTGTATTTGCATTTTAATGTGAGATGAGAATTGCTTCTCATATATTGTGACCTGCCAAGAATGTTTCGTACAATGGCGGTAAATAACTGAATTGAGTTTTTTCACCGCTGATGTCTAATTCGACACAAAAATCAATAATTTGCCTCGTAGCACTGTCAACAGCAAATTATGGACATAGTCCTTTTTTAATCGCCAAAATTTGCTTGTTGACTTCAATACAATTCGATGGTGACATCATTTTACAACGCAACGTTCTCACCATACACTCATTCATTGCTTTGCTATTATTAGGATGATCCATATGTTCGATCACAATAACATTTTTAATAAAATTGTTCATGTGAATCAGTTGTTACAATAGTGTTATAAGTATTTGGGCTCATCTGGGCTTATTTTGGAAAGCAAATTGCAGATATTTGATGTTTCACCTGATGGACTCACAAAGGAGTATTTCATTGAGATAGAGTGTCTATACAAGGAGATAACAATAAACCTGTATTACGAAAATGGAAAAATGGGCACACAGTATGCTCAAATGCATGCACATGAGTGAAAAAATGTGACTATTTTGATTTGCGCACGTGGATTTTAAGAGTTCAAAGCAGGTGCTGCAGGTTGATGAAAAAGATATATGATTATACGGTGAAGATTACTGTGAAAATATATTTGAGCAATGTGAAATATTTTGGGAAGACATCTACGATAAACTCATTGAATAGTTATGCATGAATAAATAATAAGAAATTCAAGTAAATGAGTTGTTTTATTTAAATATTCTCAAAATACAAAAGTTCGAACATTAATTTGTATTAAACAAGTAACTCTGCAAATGTACTATACATGCAGAAAACACGATAAACTCTACCAAATCAATTTTAAATCTACACAAGAATGTTTTTTTATGTTTTGGTTCTCACGAAAACTGTAATGTTCTCAAATTGTCAAAGAACATCATGAGAACCAAAGAAAATTAGGCAGGAAAAGGTGTTCGTCTTGAAATTTTGCAGACTGCATGCCTCAGGGAACACCTCCCGAAGCAGTGAGTTCCAAAGCTTTCCGTTCGTTGAAAGAACGAGCCCTGGGAAAGAGATGCTCGGCATATCTATTATGGGCCGTGGTGGTCGGCTGGTAAAGCGTTCGCCTCGCAAGCGTGGGGTCGCGGGTTCGATCCGCCGATTCACCGGTCTCGTGCATGGCATCACACGTTAAAAGGTAAGGGCTGCGTCTTCCCTAGGTCACACAAGTATCTCGAAGACTTCCGAGGGTTGCGCGTAGGGGTGCAATCGGTTGGCGGAAATAACAATTTTAACAAAAAAACAATAACAATCTCCAAAGTGAAGATTGACCTCGAAGGGTCAGTCTCGATGGAACAGCTAACGGTATAACGATTGATGATATTTCAGAACAGCATAAATCGAAAACTTTTGAGTTATTTTTCGACATAAAATATTTTTTCCTACGAGCGTGCGGAAAAGTAACTTTTTTGTACGATTTTTCGTTTTGAAAGTTCTACTTTTCCGCACGATTTTTACTTTTCCGCACGATTTTAACTTTTCCGCACGATTTTTACTTTTACGCAAGATTTTCTCTTTAAAGCACAATATTTTAATTCAAGATTAGTATATTGTACAATGAGCATGAAATGACATACATTTTCCACGAGCAGGTATATGAAATTTTGTAGTACGAGCAAATTATTTTTTTCATAACAATTCTATCAAAAACACTTATGTCGTCATTGAATATACAAATATTGAAAAATGTAACGAAAATTGAAGAGTAAGTACTCTCATCGATTTCAAAACAAAAACAAAAAAAAAACTTCCCCAGGATTCGAACCACCTACCCCATTAACCATTAACCATCGTAGAACGACTGCTCCCTTACTTTGCCAACTGAGCTATTTCAGATATTAATTCAATTGCAATAATACCATATCAAATCCTGTCAAATTTTAAATATCACTATTTATTTTGATAATGTCTTAATTACTTTATATTTTGAAATTAATTTTATGAAAATTACGGAATATCGGGAAGTTATTATCAAACTTAATAGACTAGATTCGATCACATATTATAAATCTCGCGGAAAGATAAAATCATGCGGAAAAGTTACTTTTCCGCACTAGTGCCGAAAAGTTACTTTTCCGCACTATTCTGTCTTATGTGTCATTTTGTAGCATTATTTTAAAATCTTGTTTAATAAAAACCTTTTTTTTTCATGAATAAGATGGACAAAAACACTTGTAGGAAAAACATTGTACCTAACTCTTGCGGAAAACGTCTTTTCCGCCCTTGACGGCTTGCCCGAACTCCGCTCCGCGTCGTTCGTGCAACTGCCGTCGCGTGCGGAAAAGTACTACTTTCCGCACTTGTTAGGTAAATAACTATTTTCTACGACCGTGCGTTTTTACCCACTTTCCCGCACTCATTTTAGTTTAGAAAGTGTCATTTTCCCGCACTAGTGCGGAAAAACTCGCTTTATATTTATTACTATTCAAACTAATATAGGTTTTAATATTCAATGTGACCCTGACGATTTTTCATTCACTGGAATGAAGAAATTGCGATATTTTTATAAATCTACCCTATACATTTCTCAAAATCAATCCACATAATCTGAGTCAAGTGGTTTGGTGTGGTAACCAAAGATTTGTTATGACAACCAAGTTGTCATCAAGACGTCAAAGTTTCAAGTCGAAGCGTTGTCGAATTGTCCGATTCTGGCATTTTTCAAATTATTTTCAATAAAAGCAATATTTTAATGGATTCGTCTGACGAAGAGCTCCCAGAAGCAATATTAAAGGCCGCAGATGAGGTAAATTCAGACCTGTTACTAGGTAAATCACGAAAAAGATACAAACAGCAATACGACCAATTTTTAAACTGGTGTATGGAAAAAGGAGTGAATAGCTTCAGAGAAGAGTTTTTTTTGGCGTATTTTTCCGAGCTGAGTAAGGTACTGAAATCCAATACCCTATGGTCGCGTTACTCGATGGTGAAATGTTTAGTTAAAATAAAACAAAACCTAGACATAAGCAAGTTCCATAAATAGACTTCGTTCCTAAAAAAGCAAAATGTTGGTTTTCGACCACATAAAGCGCAGATTTTTACCAAAGAAGACATCCAAGTTTATATGCTAGCCCCTGATATATATCTTATGATTAAAGTAAGTGCCATTTTTGCTTTAGCCGGTGCTCTCGCAGAGTTTAGCTTTTGAAAATCACGCTTGACAATATTCAAAATAAAGGAAACCTAATTATTGTGAAAATTTCAGATTTGAAAAACCATACCTCAAGATCTTTTGTTATATCTGAAGACATAAATAATGGAACCTTTTTGAAGCTCTATAGAAAGTATGCATAATTACGGCCTCCTACCACCACGCACCGTCCTTTTTTAATCAATTACAAAAAAGGCAAATGTTCTGTTCAGTGCGTAGGCGTAAACACATTTGGTAAAATGCCGGCATAGATCGCTACCTACTACAGACGGCTAGCGATACGCCTGCAACTTTGGACTGAGCATGCGCCAAACTCGAATTTAAGTGATGTACAATAAGAGGGTCATTTAATGGCGGAGAAGCAAGAAGAGGAAGGAAAAACAAGATTGCAAACCGTGTTGAAAATGCGTGAATTTGTTTTTTCGCTCGCTATTTACACAGAACCCTAACCTGAGCAAGCTAACCTAGCTTGCGATTCGAAAATTCGTTGAATTAGTTTTTTGCTCGCAATTTACACACAAACCTAACCTGAGCAAACTAACCTAGCTTGCGAGTCGAAAATGCGTGAATTATTAGCCAAACCTAACCTGACCTGACTAACCTACCTTGCGATTTGAAAATTGTTACCATATATCGACTATTTATCCAAAATTCAGAAAAAGAGCAGTGATGTAGCAGCCATGTTAGCTATATTTCTCCATTTTTGGAGTCTACGGAGCATACTCGAGTTTGGCGCATGCTCAGTCCAAAGTTGCAGGCGTATCGCTAGCCGCTTTACTACCTACTTAGGCCTACCTAACTCAGAACGTTACACAGGTCACAATTTTAGACGATCTTCGGCAACGTTTCTAGCAGATTCAGGTGAAGGGATAAACAACATAAAACGTCTGGAAGTCAACTGCTGTTACTGAGAGTTATTTGGAGAACTCCGTAGAACAGAAGAAAACCATCTCGAATAAAATCCTTTCAACCGATGCCGTCTCCGTCATCTTCATGCACTTTGCAATCTACGAGTGTTACTCTTAACAGCCAGTTACCACCAACTAACTACTCTGGACCGGCTATTCTGACACATTTGCAGAATGCAACAAATTGTGTTTTCAACATTAATATTAATAATAATTAGTGGATTTTTATGGAATATTTTGTATGTTGAAATAAAATATATATTTTCAATGTGCTTTTTGAATCTTTATGCGGTCGTAGAAAACATTATGTTCCTGATTCATGCGTAAAGTGTCTTTCCTGCCCTTGACTGCTTGCCCGAACTCCGCTTCGCGTCGTTTGGGTCAACGGCAGTCGCGTGCGGGAAAGTATCACTTTCCGCACTTGTTAGGAAAATAACTATTCTTCGGTGATTATTGCTTTCTAGCCAACTTCATTTTCCAATTTTATTTTGTGCTTAGATAATTGTTATCATCTAATAGGGTTTCGAATAGATCCTCTTCTTGGAAACGAGCAACAATTACTTCCTCTGGTATGACTGATGTTAAAGGATTATCTTCGTGTAGAAGTTTATCAAATAACTTGATTTCGTTCTGCGCGTTTATGTACTGCAGGCCTTTTCGGCTTCATGGTAATTGCTTTTTGGAATTCAAATGCATGTTGAATAACTCCGTTTTCAAGTTGTATTCTGCCTCCAACTAATTTGTGTGTTTGATGATGTAAGATATCTCGCAACCCGTGTATAGACACATGGAATTGGTCTGAATGTAAGTGGTGTAGGAAAGATTTCCAGGAAGAGTAGAGTTTTATTCTCTTCTGCATTTTCTAGCGATGTGACCAAGTTCAGGCAGATTTCTCTATTCAGGCAGAAATCTTATTGACCAACCCAGATGCTGTTGGAATTGAAGCGTTACTTTCGAAATTTTCTTCATTCCTATTCTTTTGCAAATCGAAACCTGATGCGGCTAGGTCTATACTTTCTTCATTTTCCTCTTGCAAAATGCATTGATCGTTCTGAGCATCTTTTGACGCTGTCTACCACACAAAAGATTGAACTTCTTTGCCAGACTCAAATAATTTCTTCTGGGAGACATGATTTTATCAATGGGTAAAACATGGCAGCACACTCTTCAGTCGTACTTCCAAGAGTCTCTAGAACTTGTAAGTGGGACTCTATTTTACCACCAACTTCAAAAGTTTACAAATATGGATTTCTACAAGCAAATCGCTTCTACCAAATTGTGATTTCAGGAATTAGATGGCTTTTGAATAATTTTCACTTGGTGGATAACTTTCAATAAGTTTCATGGCTCGAGATTCTGGAAAAATTGCTTGTAACAAGTATTGGAATCTTTACTCATTTTCTAAGATATCATCTTCGAGCAACCTTCGGAATTGTTCCCAAAATAGTAACCACTGCATATACCACCTCCAAATTGGAATTCAATAATAGGTAGCTTCCATTTATAATTCGATTGAGTCAATTGGGGTTCCAGGAAGTTGTTCAACTTTTGATGTCGTAGTCGCTATCGATTGTCAATTTTGAGTTTCTGTGTGAAATGAAAAACGCATTGATCAGCTTTTTCCACAAAATCTGCAAACTTCTTGTCCAATTCAAAAACATCAAAGCATATCATTTGACTTTTTTCCTTGACAAATTTTATTTTAATTTTTTTCAAGGACGTCAAAAACTTTGGTGAACCAATAAAACCACTAACAATTCCTAACAGATATGAACAAAGATTTCAGGGATCTTCAGCATCGTATAAAGAAAAACAAACTGTTATACAGGGTGTCCGGTAAACCTTGTACAATATTGGAACTGGTGATAGACCAGGCCATGACTGTTCAGAATATCGGAATTTCACCTCAGTAAAAATATCACCGTTTTCGAGATAATGGGCATTTTAAGAATTTCTGGAAAATCGCTACCTCACCTTAGATTTTTGAGTGCCATGTATACAAATTGAGACAAATTTGAATATCTTTGCTGCTGAAGATTACTGATGAGCGATGCTTTTAGACGTACAGAACAGTTTTTCAGAAAGTAAAATATTTTTTCACGAAATGAGGGTAAAATGACAGATTTGAGTTTCATCAATTTTTTTAAAAAAAGTTTGACATGATTGTCTGCAAAAATATAACCAATTGGAAGTGGACATTCATTTCGAAATAATGCTCATTTTGTCCAGACTCTACCATGGTATTAAATAAACTATAATTATTTTTGGAGGATGTAATTTCCATTAAATTAGGCGTGGTTTTATTCTAGGCTTCCATCAACTTTTATACTTACGCCCAAAAATTATTTTATTTCGATTTTATCAAGATGAAATGTGAAAATGATTATCAATAATAAAGAAAAGGCTGCTGGTAGAATTGAATAGTATGTCAATAAAATTAATTTTTCATATTATTAAGCCTCTAATAAAATTATAGAAATGAAATGTCGACTATCCGACATGGCACCGATTAAAACGAATTCTTGCGATAAATGTCGCAATTGTCCAACATCCAACGAAGTTTCAGAGACCAACATATATACAGGGTATAACCAAATAAGTGCAAAATTTTTTAGGAGGTGAATCCTTGTCGAGAATTAAAAACTTTTCTAACTCCTGTGTTGTGTCCGTAGAAGCAATAGTTTCCTGATGAAAAAATAAAATACAGCATTGTTATGAACGGATCTTCTGTAAATAGAATTGAAAAAATCTAGTAGGTGGCTGTCACATTTTGTTTGAACAACTTGTGGTAGTTTTTTGAAATTATTCTGATTGTGTTATTCGGTAGTATTTATTTCTTTGTCGTGTCGTACACACGTTATACTCCCCGAGAATATGCACATATGCACTACATTTATGGTGAATGTGGAGGTAGTGCTACTTTATGCAGAACGATACCCGATTGCACAATGCCGCTCAGATAATCGCGGATTTGGGGGCTATAACCTATAACGAATTTGAAAAGGTTCTTCTTGAAAAGATGTCGTCTCTGCGTATCGGTGGATGGAAAATAACATTTTTGTAATATTGTTCAGTGCGATGTTGAATAATCGTTATTGTGGTTTATCGTGTATGTCGATTAAAAAAAAAGTCGAATTAGTATTTACATCTTTACATCTCATTGAATGCATCTAAGCAGTTGATATTACTCATAATTATTTAATAATTTCATCTTGATAGGATAAAAATAAAAGACATTACTGACAAAGTCTAATGTAGTTGATTTTAGCTCAGAATAATATCACACTCTAATATAATCGAAATTCTACTCCTTCCAAAAATAATTATCTTATGTTTTATAGCATGGTAGAGTCTGGACAAAATGGGCATTCTTTTGTAATGAATATCCACTTCCACTTGGTTATGTTTATTTCAAACAATAATGTCAAACTGTTGTTAAAAAAATTGGTGAATCTCAAATCTGGCATTTTACCCTCATTTCTTGAAAAATTGTATCGTTTTCTGCAAAACTGTTTTGTACGTCTGAAAGCATCACTGATCAGTAATCTTCAGCAGCAAAGATATTTGATTTGGTCTCAATTTGTAGACACGGTACTCAAAAATCCAAGGTGAGGTAGTGATTTTCCAGAAATTAAAAAAATGCTCATAATCTCGAAAACGGTGAGATTTTTACTAAGGTGAAATTCAGATATTCTGAACAGTCATGACCGGGTCTATCATCAGTTTCAATATTGTACAAGGTTTACCGGACACCCTGTATATGGCCCAGCTTCCTCCCAGCTTTGAAATTTCTTTAGGGTCCTAAAATACAGAATAATAAATACTAATAGTGAAATTATTACAATACTTGACTGATTTTCCTGAAATGAGAAGAAACTTGAATTCAAAATGAACAATACGATTTTTATAAAATTATTCGTTGTTACTTCTTTCCCATCTTTTAGACATAAACATAATATTGGTTACACACATGATGTAAAACAATTGTGTGTACGTGTTTTGACGTGCTCTTCATGACCATTGCGATGTGAATAAGTGCAAATTGTGCAACACTTGCCATCAGAATAGAAACAAACGCAATCTACCACAGAATGCCAACCGCACTATTGTCAAAATTGATTTATAACAAGCGCCCCATTCAAGTAAAACTTCTTCCACTTCCTGAAGTTCTATGATATCTTACAATATGCCTACATTATTGAAGTACTTCTGTACATAGGAAAACGTGATTGCTCAAAGCAGAACTTCTTGAATGTATAGCTGTTTTCGCGATTTTTCAAGCTTCCAACTCGAACTACTTATTCATACAGTATGCAAATTCAGACAATTGTTAAATCACGAAAACGCAACTGTACGGCCCACCAACTTTTCAGGAAGTTGTGTTTTCAGTGCGCATAATTTGAATAATTTAAATGGTATTCGTAGGTTCTATTCTAGTGAAATTAGGCATTTTTCTGAAAAAGTTAAAATTACATTCACCTCTTTTCCTGATTTCGCGATTTTTTCTGTACCCTACAAGATTTTTGTAAAACCATTCTCCAAGAGTATGTTCCAGAAAACCACAACTGTGTTCTTTCCCGACAGTTCTCGCATTAAATTCGTATAAATTATGGCTATTAGTTACCTGACTATTTGCTCTTTTTATTTGAAAATAGATTATTGATAAATGTATTCATCTCAAATCGATTCTAGAGATAAAAACAATATGGTCATATCCAAGTTTGACAGCACATTGGTTGTATATTACTGCACGAATATTCAACAAATCATATTAACCTAGGAATTGTACTTTCATTTTGATAATAATTCTAGTCGCGAAATGAGGTTGAGCTCAATATAAAGGGACGATAAATCAAGTGATATTTTCAATTCAACCCAGGTACTACCTCATATTGGCTGAATCTTGATTTAATACTTTTCCAATATATATACATTGTAAGTGTGAAAAAATATTGATCCAATATGGGTGAATATTATATTAATTAATCGAAAGAGTATTGGATTAAACTATTCCGAGTGTAGATGGTCACATACAGGGTGGCCACTTTTTTATTGGGACTGTATGGGTAACTTCCAAACCATACAAGAAGGTCGGTTAAATGGAGAAAAAGTTGCACATCTGGATGCATAATCTATCGGTGGAAACTGATCGAAAATGTCATGGCCGGTTCTTGAGATATGCCGAAAAACGTAAATTCGATCATTTCTGTTTTCTGGTTATTCTTCATTTATTTTCAGAAATATCAAAACAATTTGGAGGTGTTTTATTCGAGGGGAAATTCTCTTTGATTTGACGTCTTCAAATTTCGTATCACACATTTTACGACACTGTTCGAACGAACTTTTCATTCTGAATCCAGAGGTGTATCATACAATGCCATTTGAAGACGGGTTTCGGGTAATATGGACCGTAATCAAGATTTCATTAAATTACAGTTAGTTTCCGTCATCTTTAGTTGAATCAACATTCAAGTAATAAGATCCTCATCCCAGTTTTATTGGTTTGGATCTGTAGTGAATTTATATTCAGTGTTCATTTCTATAAAGTGTACAGTACTGCTAGCATAAAGTGAATAATTAGGAAAAAATAAATGAGAATCAATAATTAGTATTCAGTTATTCGAATATTTCAATCAAAGAATGCAACATTTGTCATTTGAAATACAAGTTCCCAATTGTCCGTGCGCGATATGGACAATCCACTCGAGTTGTACAGTATACAACAGAAAAAAAAACAGTTGAATTTAATGACTGGTACCTATCTGATAGCATGTTTTGATAAGATAAATGAGTAACTGATCAACAATAAATCATCGAAAAATTAATTTTATTTGTTCAAAACTTCTACCACTTTTTCAATAATCCAAAAAAAAAAAATTGACCATTTGGGTAAAATAGAAAAATTAAGTCAATTCTCCAGAACTTATCTAAATCTCCGAAAATTTAACAATTCAACTACAAGAGCTGATCTGAATCCATTAGAATTTTATTTGTGGGGGAAATGAAGTATATAATACAACGAATGGAACGTTTGAGATTCTCCTTGAAAAGATTGAAGATGCATTGAACGATATCCAAGGAGAAGCAACAAGCAATTGCATAAGAAATATGAATATCAAAATTGTATTGAAATGTATTGAAGGAAAGGTGGACATTTCGAAAAATTAATCAATTAATTTAAATGACAGTTTCGAATAATTTGGTTTTTACTCACTTAATTTATTTTTGTTATTATCAGCTATTACGTTTCGAATTATCTACAGTAAGTTTTATTGCTCTTTTTGTTGAATTTTTGAATTTTCGGAGAATTAAATTCTGGAGAATTAACTTTATTTTTTGCAGCATTTTAGCGCAAAATGGGAAAATACGTTTTGTGGTACTGTACTTCTACTTTTAAAATCTGTTTTATAAATTGAAATCAGACTATCACTGGAGCATCCAGGCACGCTGCAAGATAGTGCAAAAAAAATTCAAATTGCAATTGTGCCAAAACTAATGATCCGTCAGAGCATGTTTTGTGCACACACAAAGTACAAACAATTCAATGCCAACCTTATTTCTTGAAAAAGTTCGAATTTATGAATTTAAAAAAAAAATCGTTGAATTTTCCGTTTTTTCCGGTTTTCCTCTGTTACTTATGATCCGACAGGGTAGTAAAAAATCCCGTTTTGTTTGCATTTCAACTATCTACAATTATTTTCATCAGAGCAACCAAATTGCAATATTAGTTTTCATTTTATATGCAAAACAATTTTAAAAAACACGTTTTTTGTTATCTAAATGTTTATAACAAATTGATAAATGACAGTTGCAAGTTGAAAACATAACAAAATATAACTACGGACTGTCTTCCATGTGATGGTTCAGTCTTTTTTCTACTAGTATTTTAGTTAGGAAAAAATGCTCTATTGATTGGCCTACTACTGAAAATACGAACATGCAACAAATTGTACAAAAAGGAAACACATCCAAGTTAATTGTTTACATGAAAAAAACTCAATAATTGTGAGTAGGTAATTATGAACAATGTTCCGCTTCTATTGCGCACTAGACATCGATCAGACATCAAATTAGGTACATGGGATGGACAAGTCACAAGACAACACATTACATCACTTCAACAATGAGACATGTTGAGGTTTATAACTGAAAAAAAAAATGAAGTGAACAAAACTATCGCAGTATCAAGAACACCAATAGGACCATTGTTTGAATAGAATTGTTATCATCAAATAGTGATAGAACGCTGACAACAGCACAGTGTATAATCTCTATTAAGTATATAAATAAAACAATGAGACGCTGACAACACATTATGAATTTATTTATATTGTAAACTGCATTGGTGATGAAAAATTACTTCAACTCAGATTTGAATCTTAACAAGTTTGGCAGGTTTTTAAATTCTTTTGGTAAAGTGTTGAAAAAATTTGCCCTTGCGTATCGTGGGGATCTTTTATAGCTAGTGTATTGAAAAATTCTTAGCCTACTATAGAACCAAACAAAATTTCAATTTAAAGTATTTCATTACTCAACATATTCTCCTCTTAATTGAATACATTTATTACAGCGAACCTGCAACGTCTCTAGACCTTTCAAAAAAAAAAGTTTCTTCTTGCTTTGCAAACCAGACCTCCACAGCTTTCATTACCTCCTCGTTGGAAGAAAATTTACGACCATTAAACTTTTTTTCAGTTGAGGAAAGAGATGATAGTCGGACGGAGCCAAATCTGGTGAATAAGGGGGATGTTCTAGTAATTCAAACCCTAAATCACGAATTTTTTGCATGGCAACATGAGATTTGTGTGCAGGGGCATTGTCCTGCAAAAACAAAACACCTTTGAATAGCTTTCCACGTCTTTTCTCTTTAATTTTTTCCCGTAGAGTGGTCAGTAATGTCGAATAGTAATCTCCAGTTGTTTTAAAGAGAAACATTCTCAATTGAGGATGTTTCTCTTTAAAACATGAATCCCTTCCAAGAGAGGTTATCTTGTGCGATGGAAAACAGCGACTAAATTCCAACTTTCAGTCGCAGGTGAGTCAACAACTGACTTCATGAACATCCTGTTCATATTTTCAATGAAATCTCCAGTTATTGTTCTGCCCTTATCCAAAAAATCAATCATGGCAATCCCAAAAGACTGAAGCAAGAACTTTTCCAACAGATTTTTGGACATGAAACTTCTTAGGTCCTGGAGAACCGGAGTGTTGCCATTTCATCGATTGTTGCTTCGTTTCTGGATCGTAAAAATGTACCCAAGTCTCATCCATAGTAACAATTCGGTTTAAGAAGTCTACATCGTTTTCAAATCGAGCACAGATCGAACGCGACTACCCTTGCACGCTTTTGGTCAACATTGAAACATTTGGGGATCCATTTTGCAGCAATTTTTCTCATGTCCAAATTGACGTGAACTATATGATGAACGCGTTCGTATGAAATATTCAGTGCTTCAGATATCCGTTTTAGCCCAATTCGATGGTATGTTAAAATCATGTCATGAACTGCATCGATATTTTCGGGGACTAACACAGAAACTGGCCTTCCCGATCGGTCATCATCTTCAATGGAAAATTTACCACTTTTGAAGCTTGCAGTCCAAGTTTTCACGGTCGCATACGAAGGACATTGATCACCAAGGGTATTAAGCATATCTTCGTAAATCTGCCTACCTCTTAACCCTTTTAAATACAGGTACTTGATGATGGCTCGATACTCCAATTTTTCGATTTTCACAATTTCGATGTTTTTTCTTTTGATTTATTGCGTAACTCTGGTTTACTTTTTGACGTCAAACTTTATTTTTCGTTGCTATGGTAACGTAATATTTTGTTTATGCAGGGAACTGGTCCAGGCTAACTAGATATCAATACATCCTCGTATGTAGCTAGTTCCAGTGTGGCTTCGTTCCTACTTCGAGTGGAATAATTATGAAATACTAGTGATAAGTGTTCATTTCCAGGATAAATATTTCTTTTTGTGGTAATTAACTTGAACATTTGTCCCATATAGTATTCAAGTTTTCACTGGTGTAAGCAAAAAACGAGAAGGTTCTGAAAATCAATTTGTTTTTAACAATTGTGTTTCAATAATCACAAACAATATTCTCCGTAAAATAATTGGATTAATTTCACCTTGTTTGTTAATTTGGAGACTTTCAAGTAACATTCAAGCTTTTCATTTATAATTCGAGTTTTCATGCAATCAGGCAACTCACCTCAAAACATTTACAAAAAAGATATTTTAGATGCAGTTTTACTCGTTAAATTGCCAAGCAACAAAATTTCTATTGAAATGTCAATAAAGTACACTTCAACAAAGCTCTTGTAAGTAAATAAAGTATGATAAACGGTGTGACGTGATCCATACTGTGACAATGAAACGACACTATTAGTACGATTATACAGAAAATAAACGAAGAAATCATTTCACTGCGTTAATAATAAAATTTTTCGAATTTCTGGATTCCCATCATGTTGGTCTAATTTTCTGCGACTAAATCGTAATTTCGCTGTGTAAGATGTATAACAAAACGGGCGCTCATAGAGGTCTTCTGTATGATATAAGATAATAAACACGTCATCTAGTGCACTCAATCATTTTCCTCTGTCGAGTTTACCGGAGCGGGTAATGCTGCTCGACATGAACTATTTTTTATATTTGGAGCGTTAACTGCACAAGAAGCTGTAGATATGATGTTTATAAGAAATTTCAGGAAATTTTCCATAAAGCCAATTTGGTTGGTTGGCAAATGGCTGTGGTTGATGCAGTTGGAATTGAAGGAATACAAATTGAAATGATTTTATTGAATACTGAATGTGAATATCAGAGTATTTTGGTAGAAATGTATCTTTAACAAATTTTTCGAGTCAGATGAATAATTTCAACCTGAACTGTGCCTCCTTTCTATTGGGGAACGAGTAAGTAGCACACAGGTAGTAGAATTGGGGACAGCCATTAGCAGAATATTGAAATAATTTTTCGAGAGTCTTTTTCAAATCATTTTTACCTGAATAATGCGGGTCCTTTTCAAATAGTCCCAAATTTCGTTCACTACAACTAGCAATTTGTCACTTCGAAACTTCAGAGTGGTTACAATACTGAACCTACGAATATCCATGTTTGGGATTCTACAATAAGGGTATAAGTTTGAAGTGCCCAAAATATAAGGAATTATCTTAGAAGAATAATCGAAGAAGACATCTAGCAATAAGCAAGGAGAATGAATTGGTTAAGGCTTTCACGGCCAAAATTTCAACTATAGGTAATCTTTTGGATGTAAAGATCGGTGTTCTTTGGTATTGATTCCTCGCGTTTCGCTAGTGCGAGTGGCTAGCGTCTTCAGATGTCCGCCCATCTCCGAGGTTGGTCATGAACTAACTCCTAGATGATAGCCACTATGCACCTCCTAAGACCCGGAAGGATAAACCCCCTCTTCCACCACCCCCACTCGTTCCTCATCCCGTTGATTGGCGATCAACAGAACAAAATTTGATCGTTTTGATATAGCTTATTCTCGGCCTGAAGCTCTCTCATATCTGAAATGAGTTGACTCATGAAACAATGACTTTACTGTATCTGCATTATGCCCCCCTAAAACTGGCTGAAGGCCTGAAAACTCTCGGCTGAGGGCCAAGTGTTTTATATGAATTTACTGGATTTTCCTGGTCAGTTTTTCTCAGTATCTGAAACATAAAAGTTCATTAGTTGTCTTTACCTATTTTTACCTGGTCGCTGGTAATGCCGCACATCCTTTGAGCCCCAGAGAGAATTCCTAGGGCTTATCTAGGGGTTTCGGAATTCGTAGACATTACTGTCCCGGGATATTGACCATGGCAGAAATAATTGCCAAGAGTTTATCGAGTACCTCTGGGGTAACTTTCGATAAGTTCTCTATGATTATCGACTGAGTCCTTGCGACCTCAGTGATTATGTCCTTGCGCGAAGGGCCCCACTGTGGTGATTGCATCCGTGGTTGCGGCTGTGGGCCGTTTCGGGGTGCTGGTCCCTGCCTAGAGATAGTTGGTTGTCTCGTTGCGTACTTCTGATTTAAGAAGCGAGAGCATCCTTTGTAGGATGCGGGGAGGTTTCCTCCGCAGTTGGCGCATATTGCCAGATCCTCTCTGGCCTAACTGCATTTGTGCGTGGCGTGGTCGCCTCCGCATTTCACGCAGTGTGCCAGTGAGTGGCAGCACTTTTGTGCTCACCCGAGCCATTGGTACTTATGGCATTGGGATATTCTGCCCCTCTGTGACAGCACTGCTTCAGTTCTTCTCGACGTCATCCTATGACATTCGAGAATTTCGAAGTTCCTCTGGACCAGGCCCTCCTCAACGTCCTCTGGCATCTTGTTCTCTGGGATGTTTCTAATTACCACGTGTAGTGGTAATTCCGACTCCAATGTGGAGGTAAAGAAGTCCAGCTTGGATGCCTCGAACATCTTTGTGGCTTCTTTCCAGTCTGTCTCTGAGTTTATTTAGAGGTGGATTCCCTCCTATCTCGACTGAGCCTTGCTGAAACCGATCCTTTGGTCTCTCAAGGCTGTCGAGATTTGCAGCCACGTATAATAATACCTGGGGGGCTTCTTGGGGCCCTGGTTTTGAGTGTTCTGTCCTATCATATCTTCTCTGAAGGTGTCCTTTGGAGATGAGCCTCTCTTGGTCTTGTCGGTGAGTGTCGTGATAGTTTTGGGGCCTAGCGATGTTTCGCTTGCCTCGGTGCGAGCGGCATTCTTTCGCTGCTTGACATGTACTTTTTTGAAACCGTCTACGTCTTCCGTTTCGGAAGAGTCAGTAAGCTCTCTCTTCTTCGCGTTGACGTCGACGGAGTCTGTGGAGTCGGGCTAGGGGGTGGCCTCCATTAGTTCAGCCTGGGCATCGTCTCCTTGTCCTTCTTCTGAGCTTCTAATTCTGCTATGACCTTGTTTAGCTGCTAGAGCAACTTGGTCCTTCGTGCTTTTTAGCTCGTTCTGTGTACTCCTCAGCTTGTGCTTCAGCTGGTTTTTGCGTTCTTCTTTTGCCTTCTCTTTCATGTCGATGTCGGTTGGCGACTTTGCCGTCTTATCTACCTTCTCGCCTTTGAGGGTGCCGTATCTAACAAAGTTTTCTATGTCATCATCGCTGTATCCATCGAATAATTTCGCCATCCTTCCGTCACTATTTCCCCTTTTATACGGAACGAATTCTTTCTGAACGTAGGCGGCTCTGAAAAGAGCCTTGGCCGTTGCCATAACTATGATTACGGGGTAGTGAATGTCGCACTGTGTTCGCACACTAACATACTACTCGCACTTTCGCACTAATAGCATACACTTCGGTATAAATCTAGGGAGCTTCTGAATACACGTCCGATTGGCTCGACTGCTGATCGAACTCTGACTGCGCACGTTATTCCTCAGTCGTTAACTGCTAAATATGAACTGTTAGTTGACAGTTTACCTACTATACACGGCCGTTGGATTTGGGTGCGAGGCTATGGGGCCTGTTGACATCCTATTAACTGGTTGTTGATTAATATTCAATGAAACTTTCCTAGCGTTTTTGAGAATCTGATACCAGATTTGGTTTAGTTTCAGGGTTTCCTTCTTCCTATTGAAATTAAAGCAGATATACCCCTGATACAAATTGGGAGCGTACCAGGATCACCGACAAATTCACTATCGAACCACCATGCAAATCAGAGGCAAGGATTTATCAGCACTCTGAACATGCCCGAGGAATATGTGCACCAGAGCATTTACATGAAGTGGCCTTGAGATAAAATGGATCGAGGTCAACAATGCCATGTCTCAGGTCAAAATATGGATGAAAAAATGACGGTGGTGTATTCATACTCACCATATATCCCTTGGGTGACGGATAGAATCGAAAGAATTCAGCTGAAAAATCAAGAATTTGGAAATAATCAAAATCTTGGTAAGGAAAATCACTACCTTCTGTTCTAATGTTGACATTAACGAATTTTTCAGCTGAATTATTTGTTCTTCCTTCCGTGCCAACTTGGCGAAATCGTAAATAAACAAGACACAAACGGCGGTGGTCAAAGATGAACATTTATTTTTGACTCAGCCAGACTCAGCCCACTCATTCAGTGCCGATGTTACTTGTCTCCTTGTCATGTCGAGTACTTCAAACCTATGGAAATTGGCGTTTTTACGGAATTTTAAAGAAGGCAGAATTAATCATCAAATACATATCATTCATTCGAAAAAGATTAAATAGCTCTTCTGTAGGATTGCAAGCAAATAGTGACAGGTCGAACATATCCGAACATCGACGAATCCTTTTCACTATTCCTTGTGCGTCTGCAGATTACGTATATGCTGCCTGGGACCTACATCAGTGGTATTTTCTTTTCAGTCGCAAGACTCTCCAGGGTATCTCTGCACTCCTAAACCAGTTTTGATCTGGTTCTGGTTGCATTAAGAGCTCTGATGGCGGCCTGACTGCCCAAGCTGACATATACATGTCTCTCTCGGCTCGACCTCACCTCTTCCATTCTGGTAGCAAGTAAACTCCTGCTCCGGCTTGTACAGTTTGGACCCGTCTGTAAAACAGACCAGGCTTTCTGGGGGAAAGATCTCTATTTTATCTTTCCACTCTCTCCTGTCTGGGATCTCTAGCGAGATCATCCTTGTCTACCCGATTTCATCCTCTGCCTGTATCACTTTGATAGCGGATAGTACGATTTCTTTCTCCTCTACCACAGCGATTTCAGTGTGCCCTATGTACATCTCTCCCGCCAGCTGCCTGAGACGCGCATTCTGAGTTAGGACACCAGATGGCAGACCCAGCAAGGCGTCTAGCGCTGTCGAGGGGGTCGTCCATCACGCCGCTTATTCCTCTACAAGCTGGTCTTGTAACGGTCTAGTTGAACTACTACCCCCCGTATATTCCGCGAGAAAGATTCATTCAATCGACTGAGGTGACCACGTAAGACAAAAGGGACTGCGCGGAGGTCGAATAGCTCCCGAAGTCGATAGCGATCGATAGACTTCATGAAACTGAAAGATTATTGTGAGAGTCTTCAAACAAAGTTCACAAAATGAAACACGAAGTAGGTACATGTGGAAGAAAAAATCGATAATGGCAACATTCCGGCCGCTTTTAAAAAAGAAGATAGCGTCTATAAGGTCTGGAGCGGCTGCCGATGAGGTGTTTCATTCCATCGCCTCTTCGACGGCGATGTTTTATTTCTGTCACTTTTCTTTTCAGTACATTAATTTAATTATGCAAACTTGAAACACAGAGCGCTGTCGCCGCAGCAATATCGACGTCCTCTATTGCTGGAGAATTGACTGAATTGCAAGCTGTATGTAAACAGTCAATTGCTTTGAAGGCTGCCTAGGGAGCATTCAGGCAGGACATCGGGCAGCTCGAGTAGCAGCGGCAGTGGCTGCATGTAAAGCGGGTATTATTTGTAGACATGCCTCGTATTACTGCATTCCTTTGTTGAATTTGTCAGTCTGGCACGCTTAAACATGAACAAACTCTATCACGCCAGTTGACGGGATCAATGCCCGACACCTCCACCACTTTCTCCTGCATTCATCTCCCGAGGGCAATAAAAAAGTAGACGCATGCTCTCGGTATGGAATTCAGGGATAAGTGTGCAAGGTAACAAAGGGTTATTCTCAAGAAGTGAAGGTGAAAGAAATTCAGAGAGAGTGTTCAGATAGTAGGGGAAAACATCTAGATAACTAGAACAGGGTCGCTTACAAGATGTAACCAGTCAAAAATTATCTAGGTAGCAAGTAAAAGCGCGAACTTTGGTTGTAACATTTTTTAACATAGATCCTATCAAATCCTTCAATTTCTGGTCAAGTGTTCGGAAATGAGGAATGAACGCAACATTTAACCTGCGGAATCTTTCAATTTCTGATCACGTCATCGAAAATAACAAATGAACGAAATATTCAACTTTAAAGTATCCATGAGTATTTATCAGTCATACATTGTACTTGCCGTACAAAAATGATTTAAAAAATTTGACATTAATTAAATCTTTCATTTTAAAAATGTCACAATCTGGGTCATATTAAAATTGTTCTATGCAAATACTCCAGGAGCATTGATAAATAACGCATGTTATCACAACTTCCTCAAGCACGCAGTTTTTTGCTTTGTTACCAAGCAACGTGTTTACGAAAACACCATGCCATCCATTAATACTTTGATTAACTTGACAATTGAATATATCATTTTAAAAATGTCACAATGAAAGTAACCAGTCAACAGACAAAATCATTGAAGAAACTATACCAAAAAATAGTGTGGACATAGTCCAAGCAATAGGGAAAAGTGCGTGAAACAATTAATATCCGAAAAATAAAGATATGAGCGTATAGGAAATTGATATTCAGTATGAGTTTCTATTTCATGTGACTCGATTGTGATTAACGAACATAACCTAAAAAATTGGCAAAGTTGCAAAAAGCGGTTTTTTGTTGATAACTAAAAAACTACAGCTCCGATCGAAAAAAGTCAAATTAGGAAATTGTAGGTCTATCAATTGAAAAACCTATAATTTTCCGATATCATTGATACTTTTCGAGTTATATCGGAAAAACCGTGAAAAATCGGGTTTTCTATAACTCGTTAACTGTAAATTATTCAAACTTGTTTTTTTACCGTTAGGTGTAGCCTATAACAAGCCAAAAAATCTTTTTTTGAAAAATTGATAAATATTGATTATTTTTCAAAATATATGAAGTTTTCTCAAAAAAAAAATGCTCTCTCAATATGGCTACTCTTGGATGGCTTATTTTTTCTTCAACAGTTGTTCTTTCATATCATCGAATGAGTATATTGATTTTTTTTTAATTTTCAGGGTCAAAGAATGAAGGAAAGCGGGTCCGGCCGACATTTCGCAAATCCGCGCCCGCATGACTCTATGTCCCCCTAGCTAAAGAACTCGTAGATTCGAAATAATATTTGACGGTTTCTGATATGGAAAATTATAAAAACGATTACTATCGGTCGGGGGGGGGGGGTGGCTTGGAACCATTTCTTCCTAGAATAAAATCGTTAAAATCAGTAAAGATAGTGAAAAACAAAAAAACAAGGGACCATCGAAAATCTAGATTTACATTCGATTTTACCCCCTGCCCCCTGAATACAATATAGAGACGAATTGGGAATTCGGAAAAATGTCCAACGGTTTCAGACGTGAAATAGTACGGTAAAAAAGAAATCTGTCGAAAAAAGTTGGGAAAACTCGTGAAAATAAAATCTGGAAAAATCGTAAAATGGTGAAAAACATCTTATCGTCGTATAATTCCACCCCTCTACACTCCGAATGCTACACAGAAAACGCGTTGAAATTCGGAATAATGTCCGATGGTTTCGGAAGTCGAAAATTAAAATGTAAAAAATGTCAGTCGGATCTTTCTCCATCTAGAAAAAAAATTGCAACAATTCACGAAAATTGGAAAAATCAATCAAAATAGTATAAACATCGGACAGCCGAATAATTTTCGTAGTTTTACTTGTATGTGTGTATGTGTATATCCAGTAAAGGGGAGTACGTAGGGACCAAGATGCTAAATGGCAAGTGGTAGCGAACATATACGCCATCAACGTACCAACCTCAAGTCTCCTGGGTTAGAGTCATTTTGCCCAAATGTATCGATTCTTTTGATCTCTATTACGTTGGAGTGGCCTAAGTTGTTGCTTCTCCATTGGCCGAGGCACTTTAGGCTGCAGGATTCTATGCTCGCCTCCATTGCGAAATGCGAAGGCAGGGGAGCGAGATTCAGAATCACCACCTGGCAAATCGTCGTTGTGCTGAATATTGCACCAGTGACTCCGAGCATGGTCAGTCTTTGTTGGCACTTTTTCTACCTATGGCCATTACAGTAAGGCCCCATAAGTTATCACTATCGCTATTTATAGTCAAATGGTCCCAATCCCCATGCTTTGCCAAAGAAACGGCTGGCTATCATTAGTGATGTTCTTGCAATTGTCACACTTTTCCAGATGTTGGTTCCAGATAAGCTAGGTGTTACCCCAGGTATTTCGTCTCTCCTGATGCCGTTAGATACTACGAGGAACACAATTTGTGGATTCAGGTGGAATCACAGTCAGATATACTTCTCAGGAAATATTTCAAAGTTTAATTTTAACAAGAAAACGGAAAAGAAAAACACCCGTTATAAGCAGCCAATTAATTCAATGTAATTTTTGTTGACAATTATATCTCCATTTATTCTGAAGAAACGAATGTTATTACCCCACTACATCCACGAATTCGTCATCATCATCATCATCATGTTGAAGACACTGATTGATATGATGCATATTCTGATATTGATTTCGAATATGACCACCGAAAACTAACTTCTGCAGAACTTTTTGAAGAATAAAAACTAATTTGGTTTACGAATGACTCTGTGTACCTTCCAGATTGTTGGGTAACCGTTTAAAAAATCATTAGAATATGTCGCTATACTTGAGCTATACGTGTCCTTAAAATTCAAATAAAATCTCTGCCAAAAGCAATTATGATCAACACATTTTTTATTCATATAGATTCCATTATAACAACTTTTTTTCCAAAAATGTCCGGTAAGGCATTCATACCCCACCTCGTATTTGTTACATTCATCATTGTTCATTCAAATTAGCGATACAAACTGATAAATTATAGAATTACACAATTCTAGTGAAAATTGTCACTACCAAGTAATGTGGCCATCCTGCTATTGGTCTTCCATTGAAAGCACGCGAAATCAAATCCCAATATCTGGCAATGAGCCGAGTTTATTTATTTATTCAGATTTGGGATACAAACAGGTATAAACCCAAAACAGTATCCACTGATACATATACATATCTCACAGTTTACAAAAACTAACAAAAGAAAAACTTAAATTGTAGATATTTTTCAAAATACATTACAGATATAGATAACATATTATGAAACATCTGTTTGGTTCGTGTTCTAAAACAAGATTAAGATGTACAGAAAATATCAATCTCCGAGCAGTATTTATTGAAACTATCGCTAAGCCTAGGAATAGGGGCGTTTTGACCCAGGTTGGTGTGTTTGAAAATTACATTGAGAAATTGCCTATTTCTTGTGTTTCTGGATAGTACGTGAATATATACTGAAAGGTTTTCTTCCTTGAATAGAGGAAAAATTCCCTAAAACCCTATATAATAGTGCGGAGGGCTAACTCTTATTGCGGAGGCAAAGGTCGTGGTACGGTTATTGGTGATGAACCCAAAGATATTCCTAGAAATTCAATTTATGGCAGAGACAATGAAATAACCAAGTTGAAGTTGTCATTTGGACGCCATCTACAGAAATTCAGTTTACTTATTCTATTCTCAGAGCCAGTCTCTGTAGAAAGCCTTTATTACACTAAAAAAGAAAATGCTCCAGACATACAAATAAAACAATTATTAAAAAAAATAATATCCAATGAAGTAGTAATTTGTGTTTGCAAAGCCAAACAATTATTAAAAAACTAATACTCAATAAAGTAAGTAATTGTCGTTTGCAAAGCCAGAATCAGGGCTTGATGAGAGTTTGAAAACGTCTGAAGTGTTGGTAACTTGGTAACAGACAGGTTAAAGTGACAAAATTTGATTCCTAGAAGTACCTAGGTATACGTTATGTTATTCAAATGGTCGTATCAACACATGATTCTAAATACTGGATTAAATGCATTTAAACCTTACATACTTTTCCAGACCAATAAGTTAATGTACTCCTGATTCAACAACTTCGTCTCTTGTAGTTAGTAGATTGTCTTCCTAACCCCTCTTGGACTCAACGTTGACAAATTCAGCTCTCTGAATTCTCCTGATCCACCACCTGGTTCTGGACACTTGATTGTGTGTAAAATTCAGCCAGTTGTGATAGCAAATACTGAATGGTTATTTGACTACTGCTGTTTGATCTAATAATTCATTTCCCTTTTATTGAATTTATTCTCTCCTGGTCTATTAATCGGCCATACAAATCATCGCTCTTCCAATAGCGAGAAAAAGACTCTGTATAAGAGTCAGGAGTATTTAAATTTAAAAACTCATCATCGATTATCGATGTTATCGATTCAAATGGTTTTTCGATTTTATCGATTCTTTTATTTTTAACCTCAAATCATTTTCAAATGATTTTTCCTAGCAGAACTCTACACAAAAAAAAAATTGTTGTTGAACATGTCCAATGACGCCATTTGAAATTCTATTGGAAATGCTTTATGAATGACAAAAATACGTATTTCCATGAATTCCACATCAAATTCTGAATAGATAGTTAATAAGCTGTTTAACTTGACACTAATGGGATGATTATCAAAAATAATTATTTCGTCACCAGTGTAGTTCGTTCAGTGAGCCAGGAACAGAAATGGACGATGGAATACTTTGTGTTTCCTTCTGCCCCAAATTGAATATCAAACGGAAATTCCGTATTACTTCCTGCTCCCTACCAATGTTACCAATTGTTTCATTATTCAAGAAACGCCTTGCCATATTCAGAACCTCACAGAAATAGAAGCCACCATCTGACCTCTCTCTCTCTCTCCTTGTTTGTGAATTTCAATAAATGTTTTTAGTTGCTACTGAGCAACCTATTAAAACAGATGTACCCATTTTTAACAATCAATTAAAAAAGAAGAAGAAAAGTCATTTTGACTATGTCAGTGGGTGACAGCTATGATTAACCTACAATATAATAGGTATAAACAATACAAACCAATCCATTCAGAAATAATGAAACAAATAAGAAGGCTGTTTAATTTGAAATCCAAGTAGGGTTCAGAAGGATTCTTCGAGCTGTAAAATCAAATGTTTAACAACAAAACACTGCATGACATGTCACGATCGGATTGAATATCAGTTGGTGTTTTTGGTATCACATGCACACTTTTCTGCTCAAAGAATGAACGTTTGGAGAAATGCAAACGTTATAATACTAAGGACGGTAGTTCGGAAGCATCATAATAATTCCTGAGGATATTAAACATGAAAACCAATTAAGTCTGAGATAATTCTTCGTTTTTCTAATAGTAAAATGTTGAATGTTAATCTTGCTGAATGTAAATTTTCAATGTTGTAAACACCATTTACTCTGAAGTTTAAAAATCTTATGAATCTATTTTAGATTATCTCAAGTCTAACTTTATAGAGGTTATAGCGAGGACTCCAGATAACGATGGCAAAACTCAGTCTACTATGTACATAAGCAAAATATAATGATTTGACTGCCTTTTGATTGTTGAAAGTTTTGCAAATTCTACTAATAAATCCTAACACGCAATGTAAATTGAAAGTAAATTGTAATCGAATTCTATTGAATAGTGATTTTTTGTAAATGAGATTTTCGAGCATTTATTCAAGTTGAGGAACAATCTGTTACAGTTACAATATTGAGAGAATCGATAAAAGTCAGATGGGACGTTTAAACAGTCTGCGTTTGACTTTATCTTTGAAATTTTCTCTTTGAAATTATCTTCAGGTCGTCAGCGTACAATAATATTTTGGAGTTCTGTAGTTTCCGCTTTTAACTAACCACAAGGGATCAACGAAAACGATTCACTATATAGACAATCAAGTATGAATTATAATACATTACAGTAATTCATTATTTTAGTACCCTGTATATTGGTTCGTTATAAACGAAAGTTGGCAAAAATGTAGGGCCCCTCATCTCCCTTGCTCTCACAAGCTTTCGAGGTGTTTCTTCATGTTTGCATGGACATGGACATAATCCAAAGTTCACCTCTTACTATACCTGTGATAAAATAGTTAAAATTAAACACTTTTATCCCTCTGTAAATGCAGAGCAATCGTGTAGCTACACATAGTGGAAAAATGCATGATACTCTCAGAATACAACATCCGCAATAAAATGCCACTCTTCTTTCTGAACCTCCTCCATGAATAATTTGCAGTACAACATTCAGAGTATCAGTGTTTCAGTGTTTCATCTCGGATTTATTCATCTTCTCCGTGAATGAAACCAGCTCCGGTATCAATAATTCACACGCATTCGCTCACAGAGTGATTAGTTTTCCAGTTTCTATGTGTTCATCTCTCAAACGGGATAAAGGGGTCTATGAACAGTGCTGTTGAACTTTTCATTATTCAGAACATGTGTGAGGATGCAAAGAGTGAACATCGAGAAAACCGAGGATGGATATGGAAACGAGTGAGAATTGGCAATGAACTCCAAAGCTGTGCCGGTCTTCGAAATTAACAGGCCTGGAAGAGAGGGAGCTTTTATCACAAACCTAATTTGAATTCAAGATCTTTTCCATATTATAAATCCGGAAGTTACCAACTAAAAACATCACACCCATTGAAATGGCAATGAAAATAATAATAATAACAGGCAGAAAGCTGCTCTACGAGTGTTATATCACCTTCTACGACACTTGTACGGTATAGACGAGACACCGGTATTGCCTTGAGTCCGTGGTGAACAATGAGAAGTACTGGATCTACTGGAACTACTCCTTCCCCACCCTGAGGCAAATATAGGCCAATAAGCCTGATGTAGTACAATTTTCGTCATGGAGTGTTCGGCTCCTGGAGATACGAGATATTTTTCGAGAAGAGACGGAAACTCGGACGAAATTTCGACATGTAAAAATGGTTGCTCTGATAATATGATCCCTTCGCGGTGTGATGAATTCGCTACTCTCAAAAACCTGAAAATCATATCGGCATGTCTCAAGATGTCAGAAATCATAGCTGGGCAAATGCAGGAGCTGTAATCCTTTTTTTATTACATCTGTTCAGGGCACACGATTCCCTGGCCCAATAGCTGCTTACCCCATGATTTGGAAATTGGTTATTGGGGTGATGATGAAGCCAGCGCGCCCTCCAAATGTGTCGGAGATTCGGAGACAGTGCCTGACTGAAAAATTTCAGTTCATAGTGAATATTAATAATTATACTTCTCCATAAACACCAGTTAAATGTACCCAAAGGTGTCTGGGTGGAGGACGGCTATCATTGTTATTATTTTAATTTTTCGTGTCGCTCCACAGAGACTTATTAATTCTATGTAGCGTATTCATATTTCAGTTGTCGGAAAACCTGGAAAACTTACAGCACCAGTTCGGTTGGTCTGTGGTCGATGCAAAAATAAGATGTTGGGATTGGCTTCTAGGCAACTCACATCACCCTGGCTTTTCAACAAGCTATCTGGCCGTCTATACATCTGAAAAATAAGATTTCTCCTATATCAGGTCTCAAACAACAAGACACGTACAGCCGTATGCATAGTCAATTCCAGAGACTCGCCGGAGTTTCGCCGCTCGCTACACAAGAACTATAATGCACAGTCGAGCTTCAAAAAAGTGACTTATCGCGTAGTTGTCACTTTTTTGGAGCTCGACTGAGCATTATAATTCTTGTGTAGCGAACGGCGAAACTCTGGAGAGTCGCTGGCGATTGACTATGCATACGGCTGTTAGATATTTGACATTTAACCCTTAACTGGTAACGTGGAATTTTGAAACACAACTGGTAACGTGCAGTCTGAGAGACTGACAATTTTTGGAAGCAAAACAAAAAATTCTCAGACAATAATTTTTTCAAAATATATATTACGAACACTTAAGTACACATTCTTTTGAAATAATATTGCATAAAATAACGAAAAAACTTGATCTAAAATAATTTCGCAATAATCTTTTTCAACATAACGAAAATTGGTAGTGATTTTGGAAAGATCCATAAAAAAATTAAAAATTCAAAAAAAAAAATTCCAGTTATACCAACATGAGAGAGTGTCATCATATTCTTTATCCCCATAACGTACCTACCCGTTTTGATGGACCTGTTAACCGAAATGTGCCGTCTCACGGACTGTACTCAACTAAATACTAAATATTTCTCAGACGTCCTTTACCCAAATTTACTCCCAGTTGAATGATTGGTGGAGCACCAATAGCTGATAGATTAGGTGGCGTGATTCGCAGAAAAGCGAAACCGTTTTAGAAAAACCTCGAAAATAAAAATGGCTGCAGTCTCACAGACGGCACATTACCAGTTAAGGGTTAAAATGTCAATGAAACGTTTGCGGAAAACATAATTGTTCGTACTGAAGAGATAAACCTTCCTAGATATGCAGTCCAATACAGTATACCACAGAATGTACGAAATGTTATGTGGGTTGAACAGGTCATTACCTGAAGAGTAACAGAACAAATTGGACAATGAAAATCCTTGCATCTCAGAATGAGGCCATGGTATCAATTTCAAAAGTGTTACAGTTTTGAATGTTCAGCTTTTCTTGTGATAAACACTTTCAAGCGACTGGTACTCGAGTAGTGAAAGGCACGACACAAGGTAGAGCTTCAACATTTCTGCTCGAAGGGGAGTCCTGAACACAACTATCTTCAATTTGATCATAGAAAGTATTTATTGAAAGTTTGATTTTTTGGAGGAAATTACTAGCTTCTTTTTTTCAATTTTAAACTTCCTCCAGATCAAGATCATCGAAAAACTCTTCTAACACTCTTGTTAATAAATTAATTTAACGGGGTCCGTTCAAAGAACTATGGTAGAAAAATGGACCGATAATTCTGCCTCTAAATAAACAACACCAAACATTAATACTAAATCGTCTTTGCGGATTGTGGGGATGGACTAGAAATGGATTATGTCCACTCCAATAATAAAAATTCTTTCTATTATATATCCCATGATTTGAAATATTAGCCTCATCGCTCCATATAATATTTCTATAGAAGTTTGGATCTTGTCTGCATTTATTCATAAACCACCGACAAAACCCCAATCATCTCTCAGGATCACCAGGTTCTAGTGTTTGCACTGGTATTAACTTATAAGAAGAAATCTTGTTCTTCAGAATTCGTTGAATACCAGACAGTGGAACAGCTATTTCCCTAGATAAAATCTTCGATGGAATTATTTGGATATATGTCAAAGTAGGTTGAAACGTCAATTTCTGTATCTTCAGATATTACAAAACGTTTTTTAGTTCGACGATGAAGCACAGCAAAAAAACGCCGATTAGGTAATTCACGATCGGCGAACGAATTGCTGTGTTAGAGTGCTCTTACACTATTTTTGTTGCAAGCCAAGTAGGATTCTAACATATCACATTTTTCTTCATGGGAAAACGGCATTTCGAAAAATATTCGCACAGTAGTTGACAGTTACAATAATTTATGACATTGTCATGATATACTTGAGAATATTTGACAAATAGTATTTCAACAAAGTTTCAAGGCAACTTGATTGCTCATAATAATTGTTTTATCGAATCAAACACATTTTTTCCAACCACATTCATATGACCCTCCAGTATTTTCTGCTCTGTACAAAAATGGCTTCAAAGTTATCATTACAGCAGACATATTTTGATTCACAAAATAAATGCGGCTAGCGGAATGGCTTAAGATGGAAATTTTGTTATTTTGTACATTAATACCAAATAGCTCAGTGGTGTCAATTGAGTGGTGCGACATGATGATCACAGGTTTCACGAGTTCATATCTCATCGCAATTTTTTCTTTTTACTGTCTTATTTTGCTATAAGTAACAAAATATTGTCATTCGTATAAGAACCAAAATTGGGTGTTTGGATAATCATGAGGTTTTATTCGCCAAAACAAAGAAATATTTTGTACTAGTGAAAGAAATAAATATTTCCACATAAGTCGCTCTGTTGTCGAGAATGTTATTACGAATCGAAATACATGAAAAAAATATAGGGTGTTCCTTTGAAAAAAATATCATTTTATGAAATATTCTGAAAACGCGACTGTCAATTTTTTTTTGTTTTCGGCATCGAGAAGGCCATTAAAAATGCTACTAGTTTGTCCATTCAACCGAATTCGTAGCATTAATAATAACGGAGTTGTCAATGGTGCCGACTTAATTTGGAACACCTTGTACAGTCTGATTTTGACTGTAAGGGGTTTTATCAGATTCGATTTTGGTGGTCTAATCCGAGAATAATCTTTCTTAGTAATGAATTGATCATGTCTGAGTTGAAACTAATTGAATGGAACTATAATAAGCCAATCAAAGATGGAAGATGCAGCAAGAGGTAGAAGAATTCAAATGGAGATGGTGCAAGCAGACTCCTTCTATAGATATTTATTTGTTTATTTATATTCACATAGTAGTAATTTTATGGTTTTTGTGCGAACCTTTATCGAATTATTAGTGGAGTAGAAACATCATCGCTTATAGCGCGCGATTTGGGCCGTGGGGTATTGACAATAATGTATGGAATACACCGTTTATTTAATATTCTATTATAATTCAGTCCGTGGATAACGTTGTAACATTTTATAATTCAGTACCTGAGTGAAGTTGTAACATTTTGAAACACAACTTGTCTTTAACTGTGTCATAAACAGAAAACAAGAGTTTTCAGAAAGGCTACTAATAGTCGAACAGGTAGTCGAAGTGGGGGGGAAGTCGGGGGAGTTTGGAAGATCTGAGGTTGAATACATTCAAAATTTTCAAACAATTTATCTGCCACTGTAACTGTGAGTATAAGTATTTTTAGAATAATTTATTTAAAAAGTAACTATAGTCATTTCAATCGTCATTTATCTCATATTTGTACAAACTTCAATTATCATTCTGAAATTATTATATTCAGAATTTTTTATTTTTTAAAAGATTTTTGGCATAAGTTGAAACTCGATAGCATGACAGGTTTTGTAATAGTTATTTATGTACCAAGGGTATAAATAAATGTTTATGCCCAGAGGGCGACGTTTTACGAACCCGATGGTCTCTGGCCTGAGGGTTTGTAAGTCGCCCGAGGGTATACACATCTGTTTATGCCCGCGGTACATACATAACTTTATGTCATACTAGTTCGTTATTGCAATCCAATCTCAATACAAATCAATATTTAAAAAATCCGGTTTGAATTAACTTAACTATCACCGGATCTTTTCAGAACTGTCAATTTTATGGTAATTCGTCAAAATAATGTTTATCGAATATTTACATATATTACTATATTCCGATTGTAATTTCATGAATAAAGGTTATTAAATAAGTTAAACAAAAAATTATTTCTCTTCATGCCCGCGCGGGCCATAAAGTGAACTTTATGCCCGCGCGGGCCATAAAGTGAACTTTATGCCGGCACGGGCATAAAGTACGACATTTGATAGTTGGTAACTAAGCAATAAAAACACAATAATGAACTAGTATGACACAAAAAAAATTATGTGTTCCTACTACAGTACACACTGTGAGTTAATGGTTCTAACATACTGGGACTATTGACTGATCAAATTACAAAGTCAGTGCACTAAATAAAAACATTTATTGATTAAACTGTTAATTAATAAATAATCAATGATTTTACTGAACAGTGTGAAATTCAAATAACAAATGGATCTGTCGTTACATATATGGATGTTACATTTAACTCAGAAGTGATAAGTTTTGCTTAGAGGATATTTGCAGCGTGTCGAAATATTCTTATAGTCAAAGAGCGGCAAATGTCCTACATTTAATTTAACCCCATTTATCGGTCTAACTTCTTCTCGAACCCTTTTTACGGAAGATACTGATCGCTACTGCCATCAGAAAGTTCTTCAATGACTGCTAAGCATGCCTCAATAAGTGCGTATAGCTCGTTCTTCTTGAGTGGTCTATTGTTGTAACTCACTTCTAATTATGAATTCTAAAATAAACACGGACTTTAATAAAAAATTAAAAAAGTTACTTGATGAATGTTGTTATAATGAATCACACGGTGTACTGTTGTAGTACACATGGCTTCATTTGTAATAATTAGCAAATGTATAACAAATTATCAAACTCTGGCACTTTTACTTTAGAAACTTCGATAAGCACTGGACAAAATATCCCCTTATTTTTATTTTTGAATAATGCACACAAAAATAACATTTTGTAGAATAATGCAGATATGGCCTATGGCCCCATGATTTCTGTATTTCTTCAAATTTAATACCTCATAAATTTTATGTATTATCCGCTAGATCTCAGCATATGTTACTAAATGATAGTAAACTGATTGAATATAAGTACAGAATATCTAGTTACAGAAACTTTAGTCGCAAGTGGTAAATAAGCATTCCCAAAAGTGGTGTGTACTAGTGTCCACAAGGTGACAGAAAGGGTTAAATAAATGTTCTTTTTTCCAAACTGCGTTAAATCTATAAAAGATAAGAATCTACCTAGTTAGTCGTGAACAAACCCCAATTCACGACAATATCATTCTGTCTTTTTTGTTGGCACACCATGTTCGAAATATAATGAATAATACAGAAGAGCATTTTTTTAAAACTATTCGATGAGGTAGGTATTCGATTTTGGGGTTTCCATTGAAATCATTTGAGTGGTGATGGCTGGAAATCAGTGCGATTTAGGGGGGGGATTTAATAATTCATTTAAAATTTCCTTTCACATCCTAGGAACGGTTATGGATATTTCATAAAATTTATATAATTTTCTTCATGTATATGAAAAACTAAATACTGTCAGACTGGGAATCATATGAATCCTCATGTTGTTGATGAAGACCAATTCTTTTTTGAAAAATTGGAAAAATCTAGCACTTCGTTTTCAAGTTTCAACAGATTTGGTGAAATTCAAAACGATTATGTTATTGATATTTAAGTATTTCTATGAACATTGACTTGCCATAATGTAATGTTACACCCTTTGTGAGATATAATTTCTTCTTCGAATGGAGGAAGCTTCAACTTTGAAGTGATGAGTTCATTTATAAGAACGATTAGTCTTGAAAAAGAGGAAAAAAATCAAATCGGTGATTATAATACCCTTATCAGAAAAAACTCGCATTTTGACACCCTGCAACTCGAAAATTGGTCAAAGGATCCATCTATAAATAATACTTTATGGAGAGGATGCCAGGATCTACAACATATCTATCATCAGCCGAAAGCCATTTTACATAGAAAATGCACGAGGTCCATCACTTAATTATGAAAAAGTTGTATTTCATTGTTTGATCTAATGTGAATGTGGTCAAACTTAGAGGTAAACAGTGTCGTACAATAATTTTCACCATAAATATCAATCAGCTAAAGCCTATACGACACCACTGGCATTAAAATTTGACATATAATCTCATGGAAAGAAGCCCCATTTCAGCGAACAATCTCACCGAGTTGCATCAAAATCGGCTGAAAGACTTTTGAATAAATGATAAAAACCCGTTTGTTTATTGAAACTGTGACATCTCGTAAGGTATTCTTAAACGAAGCTAGTTAGGATACATGAACTTTTTTTCATTGAATATGACAAGGAATCACCACCTGCAGTTACTACCTTACAATCTGTAGATTTACTGTTTTTCTGGTTTCATTGTGTTACTGTTGAAAGAATGTAAACTGTGTTAGCAATAGATGATTTAAAATTGATTGTTTTATGTTGAAATGTATTGAAGTAATCATAACCTGAGTAATAATAATTCTCAACTGATCTAATCGACCATAATTATATATATTCAACTGTGTTCCAGATGAGTAGGCATGTAATGCTTCGCTTAAATGGAGTATTACACTGTAAGTATAATTAATTCAAATTATAGATTGAACAACAGCAATAATTTTAATCATATGAAATGCACTGTCTACACTTATAGACCGGGAGGCCATAACGTATTTTTTCTGTCTCATTTGTTCACACTCAGCAGAATAAGAACCCCCTCAATTACACCTTCCACTACCCGGATATGAGGACGCCGAATAAAAATCGTGGACCAATGGGTGGGAAGCACGAGGGTGAAGGTGTATCAAAAAATCGAGGGTCTCGAATCATTACTTACTGTTCGGCGTATGTCGCAAGTTACTGTTATTGAAAAAATGTATGGGCTGACGGCATTGCCGAACGTGTATGGTGGATACGAAACACAGTGGCGCTGTTTATTGCTGTAAAAAAAAATCAAACAAATGTAATCATTTCCTAATAGTCGGCAGTTCGTTAATTCAACTATTCATTCATTGAAACTCAAGATAATGTGATTGCCGAACATTTTGGTTGCATCAGGGGCTAACAACCCTTGCGTACATTTGTCGTAAGGGTTTAGAGTATTCGTGTTTTATACATTAATGCGCGGCATTGACTTTATTCCATTTATTAAATGAAATGGAATAATAAAAAATATATGCCGAACAAACTAATTGGATATTGACTTTGGTAGACCAAAAACCAAATTTTTGTTAATAATGTTATTGGTAACTGTTTGGGGATGATTTTTTATGATTGATGAAAGTATAATAGACGTCATGATGTTACCCCTGAACAAAATTATTGAAACTGTTTTATACAGGGTGTCCCGCGAAGATTAGGACAGGGAATATATCGGAACTCGAGATTAGTAGAGAATTGTAATTGAGCTTTTTGTTTTCGGTCACGTGAGATCAGGTACAAAATTATCAATAGGATAACCTGTATATTTTGGCATTTCTATGTTCCTCCCGATAAAAACGATTCCAACAAACAAGCACACTTGTGGTCTAAAACGATCAGTTCAAGAACTACAGGTTTTTCAATATCATTTGTCCCACGACATTTTTTTAATAAAATATGGATGATCAATAAAATTCTGCCTTGATTTATCCACCACAAAAAATATATACAGGGTGACCCTAAACCCAAATAATTTGTATTCATGATAAAGTGCGGCTTTTTATAGTCATCTCCCTCTGTTAACTTCTGATCGGTTCAACGAATAAACATGGGATACAAACCGTATTGCTGATGCTAGTTTTTGAAATAGAAGACATTGTGATCGTTCGATAGTGGAAGCGGAGGGCACATCAATTTAAAAACTTCAAATAGCAAGGGGGATAAAGTGACATATCATTGTATAGAAAATTCAATTCGTCTTCCAACCATCTGTATTTTTTTGGTATTTCGTTAAAAAAATTACCGTATACACTCGGAATACCTATCAAGTATAAGTCATCTCGATAAATTTGAAAGGTTTAATGTGAACGATAAGACAAAAAAATATTTTGAATCGTATTACCGATACTACTTTTTGAGAGCAGATACATTGCAATTGCTTGACAGATGGCACTGAGGGTACATCAACTTGAATATTCCAAAAGGAATAAAAATCGATGTTGTGAAAATACGTATAAACGATAGTCAAAAAATTATAGATGTCTAATTTGACTCCACATGCAATTTGGAATTTTTTAATTGCCTCCTCATTGGGCAATCATAATATCTTTCATTGTAAAAAGTAGTATCGGTGAGACCATTCAAAATAGTATCTGTTCCATATTTGTACGGCAAACCGTTCAGAACTCAACAGGAGGTGGCTGAAAAACGCAGCACTGCGTTTAATTTTTTGACATAACTTTCTACGTATCCATCATTTTGTCATGAAAATTGAAAACTTCTTACTTCAATGAATATCTATAAAATGCACTTCATGCCAAACGGTACGTAATGATTATGATTAACATCCATTTGGACGATAATTTACATCTGTTGTTCAAACCCTGTAGATCCAATCAAATTGTTCGGCAATTGTTATTTCGTGATATTTTACATTGCAATGAGCTACTATAAAAATTTCAAAGATGAATGCATGATACACGCATACTCTTTACCCTTACGACAAATGCACGCGGAGGTGGTTGGCCCCTATCCAACCTCTGATCTTGAGTTTTGACGAATGAATAGTTGATTCAACAAACTGCTGAACGTTAACAAATGATGATTTTTTATTGAATTTTTTTTTACAAGAATAAACTTCGTGTCGTATCCACCATACACGTTTGGCGATGATGTCCGCCCACACTTTTTTTTCAATAACAGTAACTTGCGACATACGCCGAACAGTAAGTAATGATTCGAGATCCCCGGTTTTTTAATACACCTTCACCCTCGCGCCCCCCACCCTTTGGTACACGATTTTCATTCGGTGACCTCATATCCGGGAAGTTGAAGGTGTAATTGAGGGGGTTCTTATTCTGCTGAGTGAGAACTAATGAGACAGAAAGTAGACGTTATGAACTCCCGGTCTATAAGGAAATAACGATTGTATCAAACTTCTGCTGACTTCACTATCATACAAAATAGTATGTATTATTGAAAATGAATCAAACAAATCATAACGAACATTGATAGATATGATAAAAACAAAAAAATTCTTTCTTGAAAATAGCGAATACTAAAATGACTATATTATTATGTTAATGTGGTGCGTCCAATTTCAAATATTGGCAGAAGAAGAATATATTTATGCAAAAATACCATATGTGGTGAACAGTTCAGCTTACATGTAGGTTAGGTTGGAGTGTAAATTCACCACTGCATGCCCTAGCGAAAAACAAATGAATTTGCTCAAACATGTCCCGAATGGTATAGCATATTCGCCTATCTGATGCCGCGCTCCGAGTAAGATACACCTCATTTCTATCTTGTTCACAGAAAAAGAAAAACGATCTAGAAAATGGGTGTTTCTTGTCTGAATGCTGAACCCTCATTATTTCAAAAGTGCCCAAGTACTATTATATCAATATCGAGAAATCTAAATTTTTTTGGTCGTTATTACCTTTGAATATTTTGCAAAATTTTCATAATATTTTACCAATATTATTACAATACAACTGTGATATTGTACCTAGTCGCTGAATTTTTGATGCCAAGATTGTCGAGAAATGTTCACCCGTATTATTTAAAAATACCCAAGTCATATTGGACCATTATTTTCACGAAATGATCAGATCTTTTTCCCACTTATATAACATTTTAATCTATTTTCAATATTTTTATAATATTGTACCAATATCGTTTTAACACAAGTGTGGTACTGAGACCTTACAGAAATAAATTATTAGCTGTAATTAAATGTTCATTGAATATTAATTAATTGTGGGTAGATATTTTTCTATCAAATACTCACTAGAAAAGTTATTAAGACGTTGAAATATTTATATTAGCTAACTTTTGATTACCCAGGGTTCTTTACTCTCATTATTTCCCTACTATATTCTCATAGGTGCCTTTTTCAGAATATTTTCGCGAAGTAAAAGAAAATCTGTCTACGTAGGAATACTTTATGAAAAATTTATGGATCAAGTCGATAAGAATTATGTGATCTAATATATTATTTGACAATGAAAAATGTATCGTAACTGAGAAACGTAAAAAGACGCACTAAATTGATACCAATAATACTGTAGGTAGATATCTTTCCATATTAATTATAGGTGCAATACTTGAGGCGTTCCTGCTACTCAAATTTCATAACGGGAGAAAGGCCTTCATAATATTGCATTTGTTCTTTGTAGTGATTCATTCACAATAGAAACTTATTCTTTTCCAACGATATAGAAAGGGAATTGCATACGTTCTGCCGTTCCCAAGAGATCTGAATAATTGACAAATCGGATTGGAAAACGATTCTTCCGTGAGATATGGACCTACTTAGAATCAATAATTGAGGTTATGTAATACTGATAAATACTGAAACAATGATACAGTTGTCAATTTGGATTTATGAAACAAAGCTAGGTATTGTTACTATCTGGCTTGGTGAATTGTGTATTAGATTTTGTTTTTATGTAGTCATGAAATGCGTAAACATACGAGGATATATTGAAAAATTCTTAGCCTACTATGGAACCAAACAAAATGTCAATCTCAAAATATTTTATTACTCAACATATTCAGCTCTTAATTGGATAAATTTATTACAGCGAACCTGCAACGTCTCTAGACCTTTCAAAAAAATGTTTCTTCTTGCTCTGCAAACCAGACCACAGCTTTTATTACCTCCTCGTTGGAAGAAAATTTACGACCTCTTAAATTTTTTTCAGTTGAGGAAAGAGATGATAGTCAGACGGAGCCAAATCTGGTGAATAAGGGGGGTGTTCTAGTAATTTGTCAACAAATGCGTGCACTCGGATAGTTGGAAGTTAGGACGCATTGCCTCTTCCGGCTAGCTCAGACCGCCTATCCGAAGTACAGCATCGTCGCAAAATCTCAGCAACTCCGGAGCTCTTCATTTATTTGGAAAACCAGCAGGAACGCGTCTGACATACGAATTCTTTCTCGATATTGTTGGTGTTGCCAACCAACGAGGTTCCATTAATTCGCATGCCAGGCCGAAGATCGCTAAAAACCAGAAATACTATTTACACTTGACACTTAGCACTACTGAGCCATCCAGAAGTGAGGGCTTCTCTCCTGGGAATTGTCCGAGCCCTCGGGCGGCTCCTGGATGACTGCCTAAAACAGCCATTTGAGCCTTTATTTATACACTGGCCGAACATTTTAGTCGGCCAATGGTATAACAATTTACTGGTAGGCGGAGCCTATTAGAGCTCTCGCCTCCAGATATACTCTCCGAGTATTTTTCCAAACTTCAAAAACTTTAGTATTTCTGGCAGATTATGACAAATTCAAACCCTAAATCATGATTTTTTTGCATGGCAACATGAGATTTGTGTGCAGGGGCGTTGTCCTGCAAAAACAAAACACCTTTGGACAGCTTTCCGCGTCTTTTCTCTTCAACTGTTTGTCATAATCTGCCAGAAATACTAAAGTTTTTGAAGTTTGGAAAAATACTCGGAGAGTATATCTGGAGGCGAGAGCTCTAATAAGCTCCGCCTACCAGTAAATTGTTATACCATTGGCCGACTAAAATGTTCGGCCAGTGTATAAATAAAGGCTCAAATGGCTGTTTTAGGCAGTCATCCAGGAGCCGCCCGAGGGCTCGGACAATTCCCAGGAGAGAAGCCCTCACTTCTGGATGGCTCACCAGTGTTAAGCGTAAATTGTAAATAGTATTTCTGGTTAGTGAGTGATCTTCGGCCTGGCATGCGAATCAATGGGACCTCGTTGGTTGGCAACACCAACAATATCGAGAAAGAATTCGTATGTCAGACGCGTTCCTGCTGGTTTCCCAAATAAATGAAGAGCTCCGGAGTTGCTGAGATTTTGCGACGATGCTGTACTTCGGATAGGCGGTCTGAGCTAGCCGGAAGAGGCAATGCGTCCTAACTTCCAACTATCCGAGTGCACGCACTTGTTGACATGGCGCCCAACGTGGGGCTAGTAAACAGGAGTTTACGGTTGTATCCGGATGGAGCAGGGCCCCCGATTAACAACTCTTCCAGTAACCCGGACTTGAGGATACTTATCGGAAAGTTTTCTTGGATGCACTTTCGGAATGAATCTGAAGCGAGTTATGCCAGTGGAATCGAGGATGTCCGTATCCTTCGTGGGTCCGATGGAAGTGTCCATTCCTCAACCAGCCAGTTGTTCCCAAGCCAGGAGGCTGGGGTAATTTGACGCAACGAGAGTTGCCTCACCAACGGTTGGTTGTCCTAGCCAGTGGGCAAGGGCGAAGACGTATGGCCCCTCTTTGGAAGCTGGATAATGAGCGAATGTGGATATATGGCACATCCCATAAAAGTTTCGTAAAGGCGTAACCTGGAATTCCTACGATAAGCCTGCAACAACATCTGCAAGATTTGGATAACCAGTAGCTGTAACATAGTTCTCTTTTAGGTTTTATTTTTAGGTACACGTTCGAGAGAACTGGCCCTTTTCAGGGCAAATCCAACGACGTTCCACCCGCATGCCAAGCGATCCCTTAAAGGGGGGCCGTGTCATAATCTGCCAGAAATACTAAAGTTTTTGAAGTTTGGAAAAATACTCGGAGAGTATATCTGGAGGCGAGAGCTCTAATAAGCTCCGCCTACCAGTAAATTGTTATACCATTGGCCGACTAAAATGTTCGGCCAGTGTATAAATAAAGGCTCAAATGGCTGTTTTAGGCAGTCATCCAGGAGCCGCCCGAGGGCTCGGACAATTCCCAGGAGAGAAGCCCTCACTTCTGGATGGCTCACCAGTGTTAAGCGTAAATTGTAAATAGTATTTCTGGTTAGTGAGTGATCTTCGGCCTGGCATGCGAATCAATGGGACCTCGTTGGTTGGCAACACCAACAATATCGAGAAAGAATTCGTATGTCAGACGCGTTCCTGCTGGTTTCCCAAATAAATGAAGAGCTCCGGAGTTGCTGAGATTTTGCGACGATGCTGTACTTCGGATAGGCGGTCTGAGCTAGCCGGAAGAGGCAATGCGTCCTAACTTCCAACTATCCGAGTGCACGCACTTGTTGACATGGCGCCCAACGTGGGGCTAGTAAACAGGAGTTTACGGTTGTATCCGGATGGAGCAGGGCCCCCGATTAACAACTCTTCCAGTAACCCGGACTTGAGGATACTTATCGGAAAGTTTTCTTGGATGCACTTTCGGAATGAATCTGAAGCGAGTTATGCCAGTGGAATCGAGGATGTCCGTATCCTTCGTGGGTCCGATGGAAGTGTCCATTCCTCAACCAGCCAGTTGTTCCCAAGCCAGGAGGCTGGGGTAATTTGACGCAACGAGAGTTGCCTCACCAACGGTTGGTTGTCCTAGCCAGTGGGCAAGGGCGAAGACGTATGGCCCCTCTTTGGAAGCTGGATAATGAGCGAATGTGGATATATGGCACATCCCATAAAAGTTTCGTAAAGGCGTAACCTGGAATTCCTACGATAAGCCTGCAACAACATCTGCAAGATTTGGATAACCAGTAGCTGTAACATAGTTCTCTTTTAGGTTTTATTTTTAGGTACACGTTCGAGAGAACTGGCCCTTTTCAGGGCAAATCCAACGACGTTCCACCCGCATGCCAAGCGATCCCTTAAAGGGGGGCCGTGTCATAATCTGCCAGAAATACTAAAGTTTTTGAAGTTTGGAAAAATACTCGGAGAGTATATCTGGAGGCGAGAGCTCTAATAAGCTCCGCCTACCAGTAAATTGTTATACCATTGGCCGACTAAAATGTTCGGCCAGTGTATAAATAAAGGCTCAAATGGCTGTTTTAGGCAGTCATCCAGGAGCCGCCCGAGGGCTCGGACAATTCCCAGGAGAGAAGCCCTCACTTCTGGATGGCTCACCAGTGTTAAGCGTAAATTGTAAATAGTATTTCTGGTTAGTGAGTGATCTTCGGCCTGGCATGCGAATCAATGGGACCTCGTTGGTTGGCAACACCAACAATATCGAGAAAGAATTCGTATGTCAGACGCGTTCCTGCTGGTTTCCCAAATAAATGAAGAGCTCCGGAGTTGCTGAGATTTTGCGACGATGCTGTACTTCGGATAGGCGGTCTGAGCTAGCCGGAAGAGGCAATGCGTCCTAACTTCCAACTATCCGAGTGCACGCACTTGTTGACATGGCGCCCAACGTGGGGCTAGTAAACAGGAGTTTACGGTTGTATCCGGATGGAGCAGGGCCCCCGATTAACAACTCTTCCAGTAACCCGGACTTGAGGATACTTATCGGAAAGTTTTCTTGGATGCACTTTCGGAATGAATCTGAAGCGAGTTATGCCAGTGGAATCGAGGATGTCCGTATCCTTCGTGGGTCCGATGGAAGTGTCCATTCCTCAACCAGCCAGTTGTTCCCAAGCCAGGAGGCTGGGGTAATTTGACGCAACGAGAGTTGCCTCACCAACGGTTGGTTGTCCTAGCCAGTGGGCAAGGGCGAAGACGTATGGCCCCTCTTTGGAAGCTGGATAATGAGCGAATGTGGATATATGGCACATCCCATAAAAGTTTCGTAAAGGCGTAACCTGGAATTCCTACGATAAGCCTGCAACAACATCTGCAAGATTTGGATAACCAGTAGCTGTAACATAGTTCTCTTTTAGGTTTTATTTTTAGGTACACGTTCGAGAGAACTGGCCCTTTTCAGGGCAAATCCAACGACGTTCCACCCGCATGCCAAGCGATCCCTTAAAGGGGGGCCGTGTCATAATCTGCCAGAAATACTAAAGTTTTTGAAGTTTGGAAAAATACTCGGAGAGTATATCTGGAGGCGAGAGCTCTAATAAGCTCCGCCTACCAGTAAATTGTTATACCATTGGCCGACTAAAATGTTCGGCCAGTGTATAAATAAAGGCTCAAATGGCTGTTTTAGGCAGTCATCCAGGAGCCGCCCGAGGGCTCGGACAATTCCCAGGAGAGAAGCCCTCACTTCTGGATGGCTCACCAGTGTTAAGCGTAAATTGTAAATAGTATTTCTGGTTAGTGAGTGATCTTCGGCCTGGCATGCGAATCAATGGGACCTCGTTGGTTGGCAACACCAACAATATCGAGAAAGAATTCGTATGTCAGACGCGTTCCTGCTGGTTTCCCAAATAAATGAAGAGCTCCGGAGTTGCTGAGATTTTGCGACGATGCTGTACTTCGGATAGGCGGTCTGAGCTAGCCGGAAGAGGCAATGCGTCCTAACTTCCAACTATCCGAGTGCACGCACTTGTTGACATGGCGCCCAACGTGGGGCTAGTAAACAGGAGTTTACGGTTGTATCCGGATGGAGCAGGGCCCCCGATTAACAACTCTTCCAGTAACCCGGACTTGAGGATACTTATCGGAAAGTTTTCTTGGATGCACTTTCGGAATGAATCTGAAGCGAGTTATGCCAGTGGAATCGAGGATGTCCGTATCCTTCGTGGGTCCGATGGAAGTGTCCATTCCTCAACCAGCCAGTTGTTCCCAAGCCAGGAGGCTGGGGTAATTTGACGCAACGAGAGTTGCCTCACCAACGGTTGGTTGTCCTAGCCAGTGGGCAAGGGCGAAGACGTATGGCCCCTCTTTGGAAGCTGGATAATGAGCGAATGTGGATATATGGCACATCCCATAAAAGTTTCGTAAAGGCGTAACCTGGAATTCCTACGATAAGCCTGCAACAACATCTGCAAGATTTGGATAACCAGTAGCTGTAACATAGTTCTCTTTTAGGTTTTATTTTTAGGTACACGTTCGAGAGAACTGGCCCTTTTCAGGGCAAATCCAACGACGTTCCACCCGCATGCCAAGCGATCCCTTAAAGGGGGGCCGTGTCATAATCTGCCAGAAATACTAAAGTTTTTGAAGTTTGGAAAAATACTCGGAGAGTATATCTGGAGGCGAGAGCTCTAATAAGCTCCGCCTACCAGTAAATTGTTATACCATTGGCCGACTAAAATGTTCGGCCAGTGTATAAATAAAGGCTCAAATGGCTGTTTTAGGCAGTCATCCAGGAGCCGCCCGAGGGCTCGGACAATTCCCAGGAGAGAAGCCCTCACTTCTAGATGGCTCACCAGTGTTAAGCGTAAATTGTAAATAGTATTTCTGGTTAGTGAGTCATCTTCGGCCTGGCATGCGAATCAATGGGACCTCGTTGGTTGGCAACACCAACAATATCGAGAAAGAATTCGTATGTCAGACGCGTTCCTGCTGGTTTCCCAAATAAATGAAGAGCTCCGGAGTTGCTGAGATTTTGCGACGATGCTGTACTTCGGATAGGCGGTCTGAGCTAGCCGGAAGAGGCAATGCGTCCTAACTTCCAACTATCCGAGTGCACGCACTTGTTGACATGTTTCCCGTAGAGTGGTCAGTAATGTCAAATGGTAATCTCCAGTTATTGTTCTACCCTTATCTAAAAAATCAATCATGATTACTCCATGGCAATCCCAAAAACCTCAAGCTAGAACTTTTCCAGCAGATTTTTGGACACGAAACTTCTTAGGTCTTGGAGAACCGGAGTGTCGCCATTACATCGATTGTTGCTTTGTTTCTGGATCGAAGAAATGTACCCAAGTCTCACCCATAGTAACAATTCGGTTAAAGAAGTCTACATCGTTTTCAAATCGAGCACAGATCGAACTCGATGCTACTACCCTTGCACGCTTTTGGTCAACATTCAAACATTTGGGGATCCATTTTGCAGCAATTTTTCTCATGTCCAAATTAACAGTAATAGTAATATTTATTAATCAATTTATGTATCAGCATAACATTTTCATACAGGTAATTTTACATTTACAAACAATAATAAATAAATGATTGAAACTGCAAGGATATGTTATATCAAAATGTAGGTATGAATATAAATAACAATATAAACAAAGAAGAGTTAATTAATAATTTCTAGAAGTCGATGAATATCTGTTCTTGACTTTTGAAACATTTGCTTTTTTTATTTTTGAGATGAACACCTTGTGGGAATTTATCGACTTGATATCAGATGGCAACATATTATAAAGTTTTGGACCCATGTAAATGAAGCTTCTTTGGATAAATGTTTTATTTACTACAGGCAATGTTATTGAAGAGTGTTTGTATCTTGTGTTATATATATATATATATATATATATATATATATATATATATATATATATATATATATATATATATATATATATATATATATATATTCTATTGTTTGGCTCTTATTTCGATACTGCTGTGTTATCAGTGTTTTGTAATATATTTGCCTCAAGTCATGCATGCCACTCAAATTAATGATTTGGTTGAATATCGATAAGGTTTATCAAATAATTATAATTATTTTGAGAATTCACTTCTGAGTTACTTCAATTCTATTCCGTAGATAATTTGATGAACCCCTCCCCCCCATGCAATGATTCCATAATTTAAATGAGGCTGTACCAGTGCATAATACAGACACTTGAGTTGTTTGATATCACAAAATGTTTTGCATAACCTAAATTTGGGAATTATGCATCTTAATATTTTGTTAACGTTATTTGTTTGGATGTCCCACCTCAAGTGGCAATCCAAATAAATTCCGAGGTATTTTATATCCTTTCTACATTGTATTTTCATGGTCGGGAATTCACAGAAGAGATTTCTAATTGATTTATGTTGTGACTCTGTTTGAGTTGCTACAGAAGGGAACGAAAAAAGTTTTGTCTCCATTTACCGTCAATTTTCTTTCTTAAAATATCCCAATTTGTGTCTTCATAGAATACAGCTGTATCATCAGCAAAACTAATGATATCTCCTTTGATCAGTAGGAGGAATAAGTCTTTGATATATATAGTAAACAGCATAGGTCCCAATATAGTACCTTGAGGCACTCCATAATTGACTTTTTTGAAATTACTGTAAGTTTCACCATTCTCAACGCATTGGTGTCTATTTTCTAGATAATTTTGCATTAGACTTGAGCTGCTGCCTCTGAAACCCATGTTATTCAGAGCGATAAGTAATTTTTCATGGCTGACAGTATCGAAGGCCTTTGCCAGATAACAAAAATGCAAATTGCAGGTTTAGCTTCATCTATGGCTCTATACATTTTAGTTGTGAGGTATGCAATTGCATCTTGGGTTGATCTGGCTTCTCGAAACCCAAACTACTACTAGATAATATCTCGTACTTATTGAGATATCCCAATACTCTTGATTTAATTATTCCCTCAAAGACTTTAGCCAAGGCAGATATTGATGAGATTGGTCTGTACTGACTACAGTTTTTTTTGTCACCTCCTTTATATATTGGTATTATGATAGCCTCCTTAAATTTGAGTGGAAAAAATCCCGCAGACATACGCTTATTCAGTATGTATGTGAGAGGTACAATGATTCCATCTACAATAGCGATTAATGTTTCCGATGTGATTTCATCAATTCCAGGAGCCTTTTTCTTCATAAGATTCAATATTGCACTTTTTACTTCATCTTCAGTGGTAGGAGACATCATGATACTATTTACAGTAGTTTTTGTTGGAAAAACCTTGTTAGTTATTTTAATTTTTGCAGCGTATGTTTCTCCTATCGAAGTAAAGAAATCTACCAACTTACTTGAAATATCTGCAGGATTCGTCATTTCCTGGCCATCGCATCTTATTTTAGTTAACTTTTTGTTTGTTTTTAGTTTGCCAATTTCTCTCAGTGTTTCCCATAATTTTTTTGGATTATTCTGCTCTTTCTCTATTTTCTGTTTATAATAATTTCGATCAATGGAAAATTTACCTCTTTTGAAGCTTGCAGTCCAATTTTTCACGGTCGCATACGAAGGACATTGATCACCAAGGTTATTGAGCATATCTTCGTAAATCTGCTTACCTCTTAACCCTTTCAAATACAGGTACTTGATGATGGCTCGATACTCCAATTTTTCGATTTTCACAATTTCGGTGGACATATTTTTTCTTTTAATTTATTGCGTAACTCTGGTTTACTTTTTTGACGTCAAACTTTACACTGACACTTCTAATAAGTTATTGTTCGTTGCTATGGTAACGCACTATTTTGTTTATGCAGTGAACTGGTCTAGGCTAACTAGATATCAATACATCCTCGTATCCATGATGACCAGGTTCTCATGAGAGGGCATTATGAATTCATAAATAAAGGAATTTATCAAAATCTGCAATATCTCATAGTTTATGTTTTTTCGGAAAATTGCTAAAACATTTTGTTGAAATTTTTCAATAATTTCATCAAAACAATACATGATATGAAATCTAAAAATAAATTGAACAACAAAATGACTCAAATAAACAGTAATGAACAAAATAAAATCGAATCTCAACATTTTCTCCTTTCGTTCCAATGCACAGGATGGTTCGTACATACATTTCCCTTGAAACATTCCTCAACATAAATGGCGGTACTTGGGCAGCACATTATCTTTTCGTATTTCAGTATTTCAGTATATCTGATAGGCTAAGTAGGTTTCAAAACGAGCCCGAGTTGATGACAAATTTTGTTTTTTCTTCGTGTATAGAAGAAAACTCTTCACCTGTCGAAAACACGGTCAACTGTCACAGATTCATATTCAGGATACTTATTCAACTATATAAGTATCAGCAAACATGTTTGTGGAAGCAGGCGGAGCTGGTTAAGTGCATTTTCAGTCGAGACTCAAGTATCAAGAGTAAGCCTTAAACACAACCAACAGCACTTGGAATGAATCAAAATAGTTCTTACTTTACTGAAAGAACACATTTGGTATAACGTCACGTTTCACTAACTTCCAAATTTCAACCAATACCGTCGACATATCCAACTCGGGAATTTCAATAACTCACTCTATTCAAATGTTTCGTTGTCTGCTTGAACTTATTGAAGTAGTTTGTTCCAGCGGAAATGAATTGTTAACACCCTGTTTATTTAAAGCCATTAGATCATTTTCATTATTTACATCCAATAATGCATAAAACGTTTAAACGTACGCTCAATAAACAAAAAGTCGGCTGCGTTTCCAGTGGAAACTTATTGTGATTGGTTGCATTGTTACACGACTAGCCATTTTGTTCCGGACTTTATTGTACTTACAAAATATGTATAGGTACGCAGTGCACGTACCAGTTCAACTCGATGAATAACGAGTATGGAAGCAGACTAACTTTTTAGTTTTCAAACATTTAAAAAACACGGTAAATGACTGTTGAATTGTTCTTTCAAAATAAAGCACTCAAAATTGACACAAATTTGATTTTAATATTGGTTGTGATAGTGCTTCCCCAAAGCAGGCCCTGGAACCCTCAATCTCGGAGATCTTTGAGCATTTTGACAGGTTGTTAATGTTGAAATTCCCATTATCATTATCATTTTCAATCTCATTGTATAGCGTCACATTCCACATTCTATCAGGATATGGACTGTTTTTCATAATCTGAAGGTGATGTTCTCCTCTGAAACTAACTTGCTAAGATGTCTACGGTGACCCGTGAGAAATCCTGTTGATTTTTTCTACTAAGGCTATTCAATGTTTTAGACCATTCTCAGTTGAAATTGCTGAGGAGGTTTTTGGCCTTCCTTAGACCTAGAATTCTCTTTCAATGCACTTCCTCTTGGTGCATTATTTCTTCTTCAGGTAGAAGGACTTTTTAAATGCACATAATGGTTGTGGCCAAATGAGTGGTGTGGTACCTCCTTTTCATGCCAGTGTATCTGCTTGTTCGTTGCCCTTTAGTCCGGAATGCTCTGGCACCCAGGTGAGAACTACTTTATTGTTACTTCCTGTTGGTGTTTCAATATCATCTTCAAATTAATCTGGGACAAACTTGAAGCTTTGATGGCTGCTTGACTATCAAATATTTCTGTCTTTTTTCCTGTATTTTATTTCGAGGTCGAACAAGGTGTATCTTCCGATGGCCTGTGTCTTCTCGTGAAAAAGTTATACTTAGTAATTCGCCTATAGGCTCATAGTATTTGTTACTAGGCACAAATACTCCTGGAGGAAAATGCGGTCCTCCAGAGTCTTAGATCTTTTGGTAGGTCGATGTTTGATGCATATTCAGCTTTCCTGAAAAATTATTGGGATTCGGGCCATATGTTGCTAGTTTCTCCCTCCAAACCCACAAGTTTATTATATATTCCTCACCGTCCTGTTATCAAACCCGATAGTCCTGGTACCAAATTGAGGATCGTGTTCGATGCAGCTTCAGCCTGCGCTACTGACAAATTAATCGTTGCTTCGTGGTCTTATAGTAGTAGTAGTTGCGGGAAGGCCGCTACTGCATCCAGGCAAGTAGGCCCCCATGGGTCCTTTTTGCCATCCCCTCATCCTTGGTATTCCACCTTTCTATGAATTGCACCTGTCTTGCTCTTCTAGTTATTCATTCCTTCAATATACCTTCAGTATTTTGCTGTCCTCGAAATTTATGTGGGTTTGTAGTGTGTATGGGTGTTTGTCAGAGGAGCCAGTTCCTTCATACCGCCTTCCAGTAAAAACCCTGGTAGGGCTGGTTCTCAGCATGGTGATGTGGTCGGTTACCAATCCCGCATTATCCGAGCTGAGGCCCTTCCTTGGCTCATATTGGAGACAGTTTCTAGTTCTTGCAGCGAGTTCCTTTGACCCGCCTTCTCGTGAATGCCCTGGTTGGGCTAGTTCTCAGTCGGGAAGTTCGTTCACCAGCTACCAGTCCCGCAGTTCCCGATCCAAGGCCCCTCCTCGACTCCCATCGAAGACAGATTTCCAATCTTTACTGCGAGTTCCTTCAACTCACCTCCTCGAGACAGTCCTTGTAGGGCTGGTTGTCAGTCGGTCGTTGGGTGGCCGCGGGCGATTCTTTCACGAGCTACAAGTCCCGCAGCACCAGATGTGAGGCATCTGCTTGGCTCTCACTCGAAGCAGGTTTTCCCATTCTCTCTCTATCTGTCATGTAAGTGTGTATGTGTTTAGTGTCGAGAAAATTTTGTATGTTTTTGGCGTCGGTGTACGGTGAGCTAGGGGCTCACGGGTTGCTAATCGCGTTGGCTGCGGCGCCTCAGTCATCCTTAGGGACCGCTTCACTCTCGTTAGCCGCCATGACCAGTCATGACGTTGCCCAGGGTTCACTACGTGGAGGTGAGAGCAGCGTTGGGATTTCCGATCTCCAGACTCCCCCTTATAAGTTGCAGCGAAATCTATTAGTTATTTTGTTGCACTTCAGAATCCATCGTATTGCGTTCACCACCGATTTTTGACAGATGTTTTGAAAAATTTGGGTCGCTCCACCTCACCGAGATTTCTTGAGGTTCAGTAGATAATGAATTACTTGTACAGAAATTGTGTCTTATCACTATAAGCTTTATTATTGTGTTTTCGCTGTAGCTGATAAAGGTGGTGCCTATCCAGAAACTTCAAAGTTCGTATTGTCTAATACATATTATGCTGATGATATCATAACGAGTTGTGCAAAGATTGATGAAGCTTTGTCCGTTCAGGCTAAGTTACTAATGCCTTTGCCTACAAAAGGCGGTTTTGAGTTGAAAGAATGGGCAAGCAATGATCCCATGTTGCTTGCTGATATTCCTGCTGGACATTGTCAAAATGAAAAAAAAAATATATTTGATAAGGACGATACGTCCAAAGTTAAAATTATGGGAATGAACTAGTGTCTAGATTCAGATAAATTTTTCTATCTCGTTGGGTTCTTAGGTAGACCTTGCACTGAACGAAATATTTCATCGAATTTGTCAATAATATTCGTTCCGATGGGATATCTTGCGCCATTATATTTTTTTGTTGATTTTTTGATGCAACAGTTATGGCTTTTAGGTCTGCATTGGGATCAAGAACCAGAAGCTACTATATTGAATATTTGAATCCGATTTAAGGAGGAGTTGAGCATTTCGTTGATTGCCAAATTACCTCTGTATTTATCATCAGATCGCTTCGGTTGTAGAATTGCACGATTCCTCAGATGCCTCAAAGAATGGTTACGCTACCGTGATTTATTTCAGGATCACAGATATGAATGGACTGATCGAAGTACATTTGGTGATGGCCAAGTCCAAGGTTGCGCCGTTATAGCTTGTTTCTTTGAAGCGATTGTGTGCAGCATTGCTGCTATCAAATTTGATTCATTTTGTTGTATCAAATACTGCTGCAACAATGAAGATTGTTAAGATCATTGCTTGGTAGAACTCGTCTGTGACTCTGGACTGGATTCTTTCTTTAGCTAACCCGTTCGGTGGAATACATTTTTGTAGTTTTCAAGTTCAATTTTCAATAAGATTCAGCTCGTGGCATCATCATGAGAAAAATCTAGAAATTATCTGATAACACAAGACTTAAGGATTGCAGAAGGGAAAGACATGGAGATTGACTTCTGTCGAAACCAGACATTTCTCTCGTATTATATAACCAATCAAATGCAATCATTTGCTTATTTTGAACCAATGTCAAGACTTTTTGTGAACACTTCTTTCAGGTCGTGATGTTTTCAAATGGGTGATTCGATGATTCCATAGTTCTACGTTTCCAATGTTACAACAATCACGGTAAATATAGAAAACCCAGTTTTAGGGCTCAAACGGCACAAATCACGCAAAATTTTTTCATTCGATGATTAAATGAAGTTCAGTTGTCGATATATGCTTGAAATTGTCTGTTCTAATATTCCTTCAAAATGCAGAATTTTCAATTTACCCACCTTGACTGTCCTCAAACTGTGATACTGTACAAAATGTCTTGCAAGCTCCCTTGTTTCTAGGCAACGCAGTTCTCCTGACAGCAAGGTAAAAGTAATTTTGAAAATTCTGCATTTTGTCGGAATATCATTACTGAGAAGCTGGCCAATAAATATGTTACAAGATACAGTTTACCAGATATACTTCAAGTAATAATTATTATACATGACGTTACGCTATAATTTATTACCGTTTGTTTCCACAAATAATAGATCACACGTTAAAATGGCATCACACGTTAAAAGGTAATGGGTCTTCCCTAGCTCACACATGTCTCTCGAAGACTTCTGAGGGTTGCGTGTAGGGGTGCAATCGGTTGACGGAATTAAAAATGTCAAGAAAAACTTGTTTCGAAGGTACTACACAAATTTTCCAAATTATCATTAGGAAACAAAACTTTATTATGTGAAAAATTGGTAATGAGTTAGGAATTGAGCGCATTCGCCAAATGTTATCAAAAGAATATGAACTTTCAAATACGTCTAAAACTATTGTGCGGGACAAGTAGTGGTACAGACATGCCCATTTTCATTTCGTATATATTTTTGGAGAATATTTTGTTAAAGGCATAGCTCATAGCTCAAGAATTGGTTGGATTACATTCCTACCACATTTTAGGCCAATCAATAGAGCATTTTTACCTAAAAAAAATACTAGTAGAAAACCGAGTGTACCATCACGTAAAAGACAGTCCGTAGTTATATTCTGTTATGTTTTTGACTCGCAACTGTCATTTATTAATTTGTTATAAACATTTAAATAACAAAAAACATGTTTTTTAAAATTGTTTTGCCTATAAAATGAAAACTAATAGAGAAATTTTGTTGCTTCAATCAAAAGAATTGAAGATAAATAAAATAGGAATGAAATGGCATTTTTCACGACCCTGTCGGATGATAAGTAACGGTGGAAAACCGGAAAAATCGGAAAATTTAACGATTTTTTAAAAATACATGACTCCGACATTTTTCAAGAAATAGGGTTGGCTCGTCACATGAAAGTATTGAATCATGTGTTCTCTGTGTGTGCACAAAACAGACTCTGACAGATCGTTAGTTCAGACACAATTGCAATTTGAATTTTTCTGCACCATCTTGCAGCTTGCCTGAATGCTCTAGTGATAGTCCGATTTCAATTTCTAAAACATACTTTAAAAGTGGAAGTATAGTACCACAAAATGTATATTTTCATTTCGCAGTTAAATTCGGCGAAATGGGTGAAAAATGCTTGCAAAAATGACTGAAAACGGCCGAGATGGTGAAAGCGGTCGAGTGATAGGAGTGACTCTCCTACTACTCGGAAGCTTACGCGGGCACGGCCGTTTTCAGTCATGTTTGCATGCATTTTTCACTCATTTCGTACCATTGTAGCGCAAAGTGAGAATATACTTTCATAATCTGTTTGATAAATTGGAATCGGGCCATCACTAGAGCATCCAGACATGCTGCAAAGATAAATCAAAAAAATTAAATTGCAATTGTGCCAAAACTGACGATCCGACAGCGCCTGTTTTGTGCACACATAAAGTACACATGATTCAATACTTTAGTGAGGAAGGCCAATCCTACTTTTTAAAAAATGGCGGAGTTATGAATTTTTCAAAAAATCGCATAATTTTCCGGTTTTTCCAGTTTTTCTTTGTTACTTATGATCCGACAGGGTTGTGAAACATTTCATTTTATTCGTATCTCAATTATCTATAATTCTTCTCATTGGAGCAACCATATTGCTTCATCAGTTTTTATTTTATAAGCAAAACAATTTTTTAAAACGCGTGTTTTGTCATTCAAATGTTTATAACAAATCAAAAATGACTGTTGCGAGTCGGAATCATAACACAATATAACTACGGACTGCCTTTCATGTGATGGCATAGTCGGTTTCCTACTAGTATTTTTTTTCAAAAACTCACTCATTTTATGCTTTATTGCTTGGTGTACATTCACCTCTAGAAATACTTGAAGATGATCTTGAGAAACAAATCAGATTTTGTCAATGGGTTCGAAAGAACAAGACCTTTTTCAAATAACGCACTGTTTCCGATGAAAATATTTTTTTAACAAGTATAATTTCATCACTTTTCCCTGACTAAACCTAATACAATCCTCACCACAGTCACAATATATGGAGTTTCAATGTATGAAGAGGAATAATCTATGACAAATATATTGTGAGGGACACGTGAATGAAAAAGCCAACTTGTGATTGTGATATATCACAATGTCTCTCTCAGAATATATGTTACGGGTTGATTTTCACCCACTTCATTTGATCCATGGTATGCAACACAATGAGGCCAAGGAAGTAATCTTTAATGAATTCCACTCAGAATTATTCACAATACATAATATATTCCACTTGAAGTATCATAATCAAATCTTCTAGCGAGTAGGTTGGAATCTGAAACAAAACTTCGTTGAAATGTTTGGAAATAACTGGTAATGCTGGTTATCTTCACCTTTTGATAAAGCAGTAGGGAGTTCGCTTTTAGCCGAGCTCTATAGGGTAGTATTTCTTAGCTGACTAGCTTTTGGTTCGAATTCATTGTTTCCCCTCGCTTGTTCCAAGTAAAATACTCTCAGTTATCACTGGTGATGCTTTTGGTGGCGGAATGATCCAATATCGGCTTTTTCGCGTTGTTTGACCCTCAATTCAAATCCAGAAATATCGCTGAAAAATATGAACAAAATATAAACAAACAAAACATAACCTAAAAGTGTATATTGAAAGTATTAGGATTTACAATTATCTAAATTCTATATTAATAGTGTGACAAGTACCTGGATGCACTGGAGAAACAAATATAATGATTGTCGGACATTTTTGAGAATGTTTTGGTAAATAAATATTTCATTTCATCCCCATCTATCAAATGTCATTCTATCGAATGTCATTCGTGACGGCTGTCTGACTGGACAGGCGATAGGTGACATGTAAGCAGTGCTACCACCTCTAGGCTAATTAGCCGATTCTAGTGCGGTTAGCTCTGGATCTAGTGACAGCCCTGCATGTAGGTAACTGATTTCATAGGAGGCACAGTACTGGGATTCAAAAAAAAGGGCTTCCTTTTCCCTTTCTTTCCTGATCAGTGGGCACATGTAGAGGTAGCTCGTGTATTAGGCAGATTTAACTTGAGAATTCTCGATTTGAGATAATTTGAACTGGTTTAATTCGAAGGAATGAACCAGCAGCAACAATAGTTGGATCATAAATTTCTATTTCGAACACATTCTCCACTCGTTTCAAGACTGCCCCAGAAATCTCACAAGGCCACATGCCAACTAAGGTAGGTCATTATTTAAATTTCCAGTAGAACCATGTACAGAGTTCCATAGGTACTCATGCTGTTATTTTAGGCCTTTTTGTTGGTTCACTTCACCACGTAGAAAACCCATTCCGCTGAACCACCTGAACGAACAGTGTACGTAGTAGTCAGTAACGTAGTAGCTATTGGTTTGAATATATGAAGATCGCCCTACGCTTTTGCATGACCATTTGTAGTCCGGTTAGAGAGTATTCATCCAGTAGATAGCGAAGGTTCCTCAAGATAGATCCTACGGTAGGACATAGCCACTCATATCCGGGAAGTTGAAGCCACTAGACGGGTAACCAAACCTTGTGACAAGGTAACATTCGTGCCATTCCTGCATGCGCTTTTTATGACCGCTCATAGTTTCCAGAATACGCTGGACGTCAGTCTCATCGGAGGGCCTGCCTACAACCTACAAAGATAATCAATTATATATCATTGTTTCAATCTATGCTAGCTTGTACTATTAGATTTATTGCTTACTGCTTGCTTAGAAATCACCCAACGAAGTTTAATTACAGTAATCTGTGAACCTCTGGTATGCATACTTAAGGTATTTATAGCCCCTAACATTGAAGCCTGATTTATAAGGTTATTTTCATAGTTGTTTATCAGGGGGTAAAGAGTATTGTTTAGAAAATCCTTTTGAAATCATTGTTATGGTACAATTTGCGATTTTTCATTTTCACGATTCACTTAAGTTTTATAACAAACAGAATTTCAGTCACAGGCATAAACAAATATTTCTAATATATTCTTCTTCTTTTGGGCATGTGTGGTTAGGTCATTATACCAGCTTTTCACCTTTGCGGATTTATGTAACATGGTAACAACGAATTCACATTAAAGGTTATATTTGCTAATCTTGTGAAAATTAATTATAGCCTTGAAACCACCTTCACCCAGAATTAAAGACCCGCTCCCATCTCCGCTAGTTGAAAAATTCATTATTCAGGTTACCCTCGTTTAGAGAATAAATAAACTTTCCAAATTTTTCTCTCATCAACGAGGGTGACAAATTGGCGCCCTCCGTTGATTTTTGCTGATAGATTGTCCTACAGGGTGAGCACAGTTGGTGGTTTACTATTTTTTATTTTCGCAAGTTCATTTGATAATTCTAAATTTTTAAATTTTTGTTTGTGGAAACCTGTCTACAGGATGAACTTCTCATTAGGTTTCGTTAGAAATATTCATACAGGGTGTTTTGGTTATGAACAGTTATTTCAGGTTGTTGGATAACAATAATTGTCATACAGGGTGAGCAATTCAGCGTTGGGTTTTAGTAAATTGGTCCAATGTTTTAAATATTTTAAATAGTGGTTAGATATACCTATAGGGTGAATCACACATAAACAAAGTAGTTTTATTATCACCAAAAATAAGAATAAATTTTTCTGTTGCTCCACACAATCGATTGTGTAGGGACATTGAAGGTTGTTTCCAGATACAGGGTGAACTAAATACAGTATTATATATACAGAGGGTGGTCCGAATTATATGTTGATTGATTCCGGTTTCTTGGTCAGAAATCGGAGAGCTTGATTGTAAAGGCAACATAGTGCAGTTATACAGGGTGCACACTGTGCTTGCAGCGGCTTGCCTATTTTCTCTTTTTCAAGAAAGAGGGGGGTTGTGTTGTAACAACACATTGTTATAGTCGGTAACCCTTGATGCAAAATCTGAATGCGACATCTGCGAACATAAACTAATAGAGTTAGAACAAGGTATTCAAAATTTTGATCAGTCAAATCATATCAATGAATTCAAACGTATTACTTCGCGGTTATTCCTTGTACAAGGCCGACTCAGAAGAGTCACATCTAGCGATCAAGCCATCGAAGAAGTTGAAAATGTTTTATTGATCACCTGTATGCGGTTGGTCGAACAAGTTTCTGAACTTCATGATAACTTGTTAGCTAGGGAAAATAAGAGTACCATTTTGGACAGGGATAACGGTCCGGAGAGGTCTCTCCTGGATGAAGCTAACCCATTGATTACAGAGTTGGTGGAACGATATGTCTCAGCTGAAGGTGTACTACCATCGAAAGGTTACGTCAACCAATTGCTGAAATTGATGCGACGAACGATCAGATGAGAAATCGGGTTAGGTTCGAACAAGGACAGCACTTGGTGGACCCCAATTTACGGAATAGTCACCTGAACTAGAGGTAGCCAGGACTGGTTGCAATTTACATTTCAGAGAATCTCCAAGAACTACAACGGGAAATCCACGGATGGAGTCCTCTAGAGCGGAAGCAAACGGCTTATTTGACTTGAATTCAGGATTTCAGCGGTTGTCCTTACCAGTAGATAGTTTTCGTTCCCTCAGTCACGGATTTAGATTAATCGAGAAGGAACTTCTTACCATACATACAATCTCAACTTGCGCTCCATAGTATATCGTCTATTTCAGAGTTAGTTCGGTTATGCAGATCCATCGAAGAGACGGAGATGAGGATTCAACGATTCTTTCCCCCACCGACTAATTTCAAGCATCTTGTTGAACCGGAATCAGCCTACCGAAAGTCCTCGTCGGTCAATTTGCTTTCTTCCATAGAAACCGGTCCTATAGCCCGGCTAGTTCACGGGGTACAGTCAGTAATGAAGTTCAATCAATTTCCGCTGCTCAAAGTACTCAGCCCATGTCTAATAATGTTTCTACCCCCCCCCCCCTACTTGCTGCAAATGCCGAGAACCAGGGCATCGTTTTCGTAAATGCCAGAAACCAAAACAAATATTTTGTTTCCGGTGTGGCCTAGATAAAGTTACAGCTAACTCTTGTCCCAATTATAAGTCAAAAAACGATCCTTCGAGACGCTAGAGGTCCGGCTAGACGCCTCGGAAAAAATAATCCCGGAAGAAAATTCCGATATTTCTTTAGAAAATAAAATATTAATAGACTTCGTTATCGCGCATGCGAAGAATGATAGTCGGCCATACCTTCGTGTGGACATTTTTGGTCAAGAATTCTTGGGGTTACTTGATTCGGGTGGCACTAGATCTGTGTTAGGTTCCCTTGGGTGGAATGAACTGAGCAAATTGTGTTCTCTTCAAAACTCCAGTGTTCCAAAATGTACTGTGGCGGATGGCCAAGGTTATGAAATTTTGGGAGATGTGTCATTGCCAATCAGATTGGGAGATAGGGTTAAGGTGATGGAGGTGTTGGTAGTCCCCTCCTTGCCACATAGCTCAATCCTTGGCATGGATTTTTGGATTCGCATGGCCATAATCCCTGATTTGTTTTCAGATATGTGTTACTTTCGGGACAACACCGAGGCTGGTGTCACCCTCGCTGTAAATGCGATTCACTCGTTTGAGATGCTATCGGATTTTGAACAGCAACGGCTGACAAAATGGATGAGATTTTTGCTAAGATGGGCAACATGGGTTGTACCACTCTTGTGGAGCTTACTATTACCACAGACTCGCCGCCAATTAGGCAGCGCTACTACCCAATCTCCCCTGTCCTACAAAAGCAAGTTGACGAGGAACTCGATCAGATGTTGAAGGATGGAGTTGTAGAACCTTCCAACTCTCCTTGGGCATCGCCCATATTGTTGGTAAAGAAGCCAGATACCTCTATCCGAATCTTCAAAGCAGTGATCCGCCTTTGTGGTCCCCAATCGTGGACTGTTTCAATTTCGACGTCATCCGATGGGCTTGTCATCATAAAGATATCTATTTTCGGCAAATTGTCGGATTGCGCCTTGAAAAATCCGGATTCAGTCATTGTCTTTATTTTCTGGAACGTTCACAGTAACTTATAACAAAAAGATGATAGCCAAATAACTGCTTGCAAAACTCTAATTAGACGGAAAAACAATAATAGCCCACGGAATGGCATGTAAATAAGTGTTGTTGACATGGGCTTTGACATCATCATAAGATCCGACCAATCGCTTTGCGTTGTACCTAATTTTAATTTGCCACGAAATTTTCACATTTTCAATTATGAACTATTTAAAATTCATAAAGTATGTAGTCATATGAACCCATTTGTATTGATCTGGTATCAAAATAGATTATGAAAAAAATTAAAATGAGCTATTTTATGTTACATGCATATGACCTATTGTCACATTCTCAATTGATCCTTGCCATTCTCTTTCTATTTCACAACAAATAAAAATACCACCATTTCCCACAATACGAGGCTAATTTTGTGATGCGATACCCTGAAATTCTTTGCCTAGGATTAGATACAGAATATCACAAAACAATTTCACACTCGCTTTTCACATTCAACAATGTTCATTCAATTCTTTTCAACCTCATTCATTACTTCTTACTCACTAAAACACTGTGCACAGTTTTATCATTGATTTCATACTTCACCCTTTGAATTATATTGACATGTCGGTCATTGCCTATATTCTTATGTCGTTTTCCTACGAACTCTTCTTTTTCTTTAAGTTCCAAACCGCTCTAAAGAACTATTGTGTGCACACTTTTCTCATCATAGGTATTCCTACAACATAAAATGAATCATCATAATACGCTCACTCAATACGACTTCCAATCGCGATTTCATTGTCAAATTCTCTGACAAAACCGTGTATTTAGCATACACCAAGTATTCAACAGATTCATCTCTCATTATTCTGACAAATCGTGTTCTGTAACCCATTGGGTGAACTCCAAAATAATAGTGCATCTATCCATGCATTCTCTGAAGCTCATCTCTTGTGATTCTTTAAAAATATCCCTATGGTGCCACGAATTCTAGAAGGGCAGCGGCCGTACCTTTCTTTCTTGCTTCTGCCAACGTACTAATTTGTGCTAGGGGCCAGGGGGAAGCTGAAGATTCAGTGTAAAGTAGTATTAAATTTGTAATTACACGTTATTACTCTCATGAACCGTATACCCAAGATATTACAACTTTACAAAAATTATTGTTGTGAAAATCGATAGGGAACAACAATAAAATACAATTATTTTTAGTAAATCGTTATAACCTTACATCAATAACATTTATTTACTCTCGATAAAATTCTCTTTAGGTAATTGTATGGCGATATAGCGTACTTTCGTCAAATATTATTTTTCTTCAGAAATGCTATTGTTGCACAATACTTAGGAGAGATTCATTCAAAAACGAAACATATTGATCAGCTATTCCTACCTAGTTGTACCGGATCTAGGTCAAGTTCAACGTAAATACGATGTAGATGACTTTACCACTTTAGTTTCAAATAAATAACAAATTTTGAATTGGACCATTAGGAAGAATGAATCCAAAACTAAAGCACGGTAGCCTCCACCACTTGTCGTGAATTGGGGTTTATTCACGACTAACTAGGTAGATACTGATCATTTATAGATTCAAAACACTTTAGAAAAATACAAAAAAAACATTTATTTTACTAGGTACACATATGAGATTAAGGGGAAGTAGTTGTAGATATTACTAAAAAGTTACTTCAATTCATCGTAGGTTTTTTCCATTTTCAAAGGAGTCATGTATTGGTTCAATTTTCAATTGAGAATGTTTCCCTTGTACGATGGCAAATAGCGACTAAAGTTTGTCTTTCAGTAGCAGATTATTTCACAACTGACTTTATGAACATCCTGTTCATATTTTCAATAAAATTTTTCTGTAATGTTTTGAAATCGTGACAGTGCTACTCCTAACACCCTGTATATGGCCTCACCCTTTTTCATAATCATATATGTTTTTCGCAAAATACTCAGTCCAAATTTTCCTGTAAAGATGGGGATAACTCTAGACTAACCTAGTTCCGACCTGCGACAACCACAACTTCCTGCTCCATCCCATGTGCCGCCACTAGCGCTGCACCGTAGCATCTCGATATTGCACCAAGTGCGACACGAGATGCCCTGCCCACCTACAATGCCATAAATTAGCGAAAACAGAGCGTGAGCACGTGAAATAGTCGAATCTCTTCTCAGAGTCGGGCGCGTGCTGTTATATGGAGTAGGCCTTGGTGGAACAGTCAGTGCTGTGAATCAAGTTGGCTCGAAAAGTCGACGACAACGCGTTGTGGCCGGCGCCTACTGGATTCTCTCCGGTAAATCTCGAACGCGCGGAATTTCGAAGCTGCTGCGGAGCTTTTAGTTTTTGATTGTTTGCCGTTTCTGCGATCAATTATTTTGTTGACTGTGTTGAGTAAGATCTATGTCATAAAATCACTATTGGTGCATCGAAATGAGTTCCAAATATTACCGTATACTTAATCCTACTTCGAAAAATTTTTTGAAAATTTTATTAATGTTCATGTTGATAGAAACGTTTTATTCAAAGTCTATTCTCAATTGAAATATGTTAACTGCAAGCCACGAATTAGCATTTTCATTCCATTTACACTTCAATCGACATTTTGACATTTTAGAATTTTCATTTATTTATCGGATCTTCGCTCGTAGTTAATCAATCAATACGTTGACTCAGTTGAAATGTGAAATGTATTTATGTTGATTTCAAAATCTGTTCAACATTCAGAATTCCGGGAATTTAATTAATATTTTGAAATGGTTCAACAAATTTTATTGCTAGCTCGAATTGAAAATTAATAAGTGATATTTCAAATTTGTTTTCAGATGCTATTTTGAATTGAAATTACGAGGTAGAAAACTACTTGACTAATAATGATAATAATTGGTTTTATTGATGGTAAAGCATACCTACATGAAGCACAGAATAATATAATAATAATAAGAAAGGGTCTTTATTATTTTCCACACATAGCACATATAAATTAATAAATAAACGACATTTTTGAAGAAATCGGAAAACAAAGGGCGAAATTCATTTTCTCTAATGAAGAAAGCACTCACTTCATCAGGAAAATGTTGTTCCATACCGGGTGTCCTCCGAAAGTGGCTCGCCCTTATAACTTTTTTGTTTTTGGAGACAATGGAATGAAATTTGGAGAATTTGTGTGAGATATAATACTGCAACATTTGACAATTAACTTAGCTTGATGCAATTTTCGGTTTCACCAGCACTGACATAAACTATCGATTTTTGAATGAGAACCCCGGTATATTTTCACTTCCTTTTTCTCCATATATTTACCGAATGCAACCATGTGTTATTTGTTACTTTTTGTAACCAAATTTTATTTTTATTTTTAAATTAATCTTCTATTCTAGAGTGCTATGGATATCTTCAAATCAATCATTTCAGTCCTAAAATTTTGAGAAGAATACAACTTTACTTTCTTTGATCAAAATGTACCTGCTGTGCAAAATTTCATTTTAAAATTTCTATTAGATACTAATTTTTTTTCAAATAGCAACATGGTCGGATTACAAAAAAAGAGCATTTTATTACGAATAATTTGATACTACACATTATTAGGTTTCAAACAAACTTTCGTTAAAAAACTTCTGAAGAAAATATTACAAATTTCTCAAAATGAAGGATCTCAGAAGAGTAAAATAATATTTGCATCGAGCAAACTGTAACCAACACAACTGGTCTGCCTGCATGAATAATATTTTCATCAACATTTTCTTTGTATAATTACAAAATAAATACCTAATTTGATTTTGCAGAAGTGAAGTAAAATAAAAAGTGGACCTCTTTAATGAATTTGTTTCATCAGTTGTATTTGTCAGAGGTTACTCGATGCATTTGAATCTTATTTTAATACCAAAAGATGCATTATTTCATGAAGCATCTAACTTAGTTTTTAAGTTTTATAATGGAATTTTGTTTAAAACCTATAAGTGTGCAGTATCAGATTAATCGTAATAAAATGGTCTTTTTTCCTAACCCGACAAGCTACCATGTTACCATTTGAAAAATAATTGTAAATTCAATTTTGAAATTAAATTCCACTCAGCACATACATTTGGACCGAAAACAGTGAACTTGTATTTGTCCCAAAGTTTTAGGGCTGTAATTAGTGCAATCTAGATTGAAAAATAAAATTCATTATTTGAATGTATTACATTCGCTTGAAAAAGATACAGTGTATCGAAACATGTCGCGAAGACAATAAATCTGTGGAAATTTAATCGTGTTTACCTTAGTGTCATATACTATGAATTTCCATCAAGTAAAGGCCACGTCAATCCAAAATTTGAAAAAAATGCTAACAAAAAGTAACAAACGATACATGGTTGTATTCTGAATGTCATATAGAGAGAAAAGAGGTGAAAATATACTGGGTGTCCCGTTTGAAAACCGAAAGATTAAGTCACTGCCGATGAAACATGAACTTTAGTTATTCTTCAAAAAACGCAGTTTTATGTCTTATGCAGATCCTCCAAATTACATTCCATTATCTTCAAAAACAAAAAAGTTATAGGGGCGAGCCACCTTCTGCGGACACCCGGTATTAAAATGTTTAACATGACAACTGTGAATACTATCCAAGGGCAGGATTCAGTCTTTTCTCTAGTCATAGACTAGGTTCCAGCTTGCCCTTCCATCCAACCAAAGCCAAAGATTGAAAAAATAGACTATTTATAGATACACATAAAGAATCAAAAAGCAATTAATACCATAAATTAAAAAATTATAACATTGAGGATAAATATATTTGGGTAGTAACGCTAATTGAGAGGCAGTTTACTTTCCGGCAGAAGGTATTTAAGTTTGGATTTGAACACATTGATGGAAAAGCTCATAATCAGATGAATAAGATATTTCCTTTATGTTCATGATAATGAGTCTTGTAGTTTTCGTCAATTTAGCCTTTACACTCGACTTGCACCCAGACATATTTCAATGAACTGATAGTCCTCAGAGTTGGATAAAATAAAAATAGTGAATGTTATGCAATTATTATACTCATAGAGCAAGATCCCAGGGCCGTCAGACGTTATTCATTTTTAAACGAACGAAATGTGTACGATTGAGTGGTGTTAGTATGTACTATGTTCGCATGCCTACCTGCTAGCTTGACCAGATGACCATTCTTCAGATATTAGGGAATCAAGGTATGTAAACACATTACTTACTCTAGTTGAATAGTCGTTATACAGATATAAATCTAGAACGCCTGATGGGTTCGTGGACAGGGTCATAGGCAACCACCCTGGAGCTCCAAGTTCAAATCTCGTCTCCGACAACTTTTTTTTTTAATCCTGCCAAACGCGTCAAACCAGTCAGACGCTTCGGTTGGAAACTCTCTGGGAGGATTTTTGTTTGAAAAGAAATTTGACTTGAAAACAGAATTTTGGTAAATAAAAGATTTTTTAAAGATTTTCTTATAAGTGAGATCCCAGGGCCTTCAGACATAACTTATTTTAAAAAAGATGAAGACTTACGTTCTGAGTAGTGTCCCATGTACTTTCGATACCTGCGTGCTTGTGGAGTTTGTTCTGTGACACCTGGGCAGGTACCAGGTTAACTTAAATTTGTAAGGTCGATTTTTATAAATATTTTGTAGATTATTATAATCTTAAGTAATTTCAGAATTGTCAGACGCTTTCCATGAACCTGAACTTCCGTCCGACGCTTTAAAGCTCCACATGAACTCAATTGTGTTGTTAAAAAAATGTTAAAATTGTTAAAATTGTTAAAATTGTTATTTCCGTCAACCGACCTACGCGCAACCCTCAGAAGTCTCCGAGAAACTTTTGTGATCTAGGGAAGATGCATACACATACACAGTAGACTGGCACTCGCTCTGACACGCGTGCATAGTGCCCTCACGCTCTTACTCATAGTTGAAAAAGTGTTGTGTTCTGAGGATGTTTGGTCATAAGAATTTGTCTGCCTGATTGAATATAACTTTGTAATAGTTGTCTTAATAACATATTTGAAAATTAGACATTTAAAAATAAGTTAGGTTCATTTCTTTTTTTTTTGAGCTATAAAGCGTCTGACAAAGGTTCTGGTCCATGGAAAGCGTCTGACACTTTTGAAATTACTTATGAGTGATATTCTACAAAATATATACAAAAATCAGCCATACAAATTTAAGATAGGTAATTCTTATTTTTAGTTACCTTTCTCACCTGGTACCTGCCCAGGTGTCACAGAGCGAACTCCACAAGCACGCAGGTATTAAAAGTACATAAGTTATGTCTGATGGCCCTGGGATTTTACTTATGAGGAGATCTTAACAAAATATTTTTTCTCCTACCCCTATAGAAAGTACACACTTTCCTTCCTCAAGCCAGGGAGGAAACTCATACTTTTATTCCCTACGGAGGAAAGTATTTTTACTCCCTAGGGAGGAAAGTACTTTTCCTCCCCCTAATTTCAAGTGAGTTGTAAACGATGAAACTTGTGAATCTATTATAATCAAATTGTTTCCGTAATTTCTAGAACATCTTATATATCCTGTATTCTGGTAAAAATCAAACATGAATGTTACTTCTACTCTAGTTCGTTAATAGCTATTTGTGTATTTAGAGCGCAAAGTGATTGATTGTTGCTCGACAAAGAGATTAATCTTTGGAGAACGACAATGACACTTTGTGCTCGAAATACACACATTATTTTTTATACAAGCGCAGCTCTTAGAAAAAAAATTATCGACACTTCATTCAAATAGGCACATAACATTACTTATGAGAAAATCACTCAATAGCAATCCGAAATGTATAAGCTATCTAAATGTCCAATAATTCAAATCACTAACAAGAAAAAAGTAAAATAATGTTCTTGGAAAAAAAAGTTGTAATTGCCAGGAGATGAACCCAGGACCTTCGGATTACAAGCCCAAGACGCTAGCCATTGCACCATCGCAGATTCTCAGATACACATGACTGTATTGTCTATATTTTCAATCAAGTAAGAATAGGTCTATTTACAAGCAAAGTCACAAAAAGGTTTTATTGAGTAGGTAGGAGGAAAAATCATATGTATTATTATTATTATGGGAGTAAAGTGCCTTTTCCTCCCTTGGATGTTTACTGCCCTCCGCTTCGCGTCGGGAGTAAACTACATCCTGCGGGAGGAAAAGTGGCACTTTCCTCCCTAGTAATACAAATAGCTATTATTTACCAAAATTCTGTTTTCAAATCGAATTTCTTTTAAAACAAAAATCCTCCTAGAGTCGAGCCGTTTCCAACCGAGATGTCTGAGTAGTTTGAAGCGTTTGGCTGGGTTCAAAAAAAAAAGTTGTCGGATACGAGATTTGAACTCGGAGCTCCGGGGTGTTTGCATGTGACCCTGTCCACGAACCCATGAGCCGTTGTAGATATAAATCTGTATAATGGCTATTCAACTAGAGCAAGTAATGTTTTTACGTACCTTGATTCTCTAATATCTGAAGAATGGTCATCTGGCCCAGCAAGCAGGTAGGCATGCGAACATAGTACATACTAACACTACTCAATCGTACACATTTCGTTCGTTTAAAAATGAGTACGTCTGACGGCCCTGGGATCTTGGACTATTAGTAAGTTGCATTTTTTAAAAATTAAAATACACTTGTGTACTAAAACGTGATCTTTTTGTTTATATTTTGAATCAGATTCGTACATCGATGATTTTCGCTCATTATGTACAGTGACATTCAGTAAGTACGCAACAAATGAAAAAAATCTATATTTGTGATTTTTCAAAATAAATGAATTTGTCATCAACTTAGGCTTGATTGAAACCTACTTAACCCATATCAGATAAACTGAGTGATTTTCAGAGTCTTAAAAAACGCATTTTTCAAAATTAACAAAATCACAAAAGTTATATTTTTCGGAAAATAATTAGGTAACATTTGGATGTAATTTCTTAGGAGAATTTTGAGTGGAGCTCATTAAACAATGTGAAGGTGAGACAAATTTGAATTTACCGTGAAATTCTACAAAAATCCATTGTTTAAATTTCGTTTGACAGGAATTGATTTAAATACTCCGTTTGTTTTCTAGGATGATTCTAATGATTGGCGAAACCATTGAAAAATGTCCATCATTCCTTTATATTTCAAAGAATTCATTCAAAAGAGAATTTTTCAAAAACGTAAGTTTTTTGTTGCAAGGCACTTTTTTGGCAGAATACATTCTATAACTGACTGATTCCCATTCAGATGGCTTGTAAAAACTCTAATCGATATCTGCCAATGAATAACACAAAGATCGTGAAAATCTGCTTTACAGTTGGCTACGAAGTGAGGGATCTTCGTAATTCCGCAGAAAAATATATTGGGCGCCCCTTTGAAAAATATCGGTTTTACTCAATTACCGATAACCCTATACATTTTGGGCAGGATTCAAAAACTGACCCATCGGAAAAAAAATCGAACTATCCAAAGGAGCAGTCCAAATGATCTTTATTTTCGGAAATAACTGATTTATTCCATTCTTTATGGAACCTTAATGTACTGGTGCAAAATTGAAATGTAGTATGAGAAATGAATTAAAGCTGAAAATTTCACACCAACAAATTTCGACCAATCGAATGCTCTTCTTTTGACAGATATTACCATGGCAACCACATCGATTTCCGTGGAAGTGATTACACTGTGAATTTTTGGATGTTAGTCACAGGATTAGAAAGTACTACAACTTAATTTTACAGAGACTTTTATTCTTTTAAAATTTTCGCTTCATAAATAAAAAGAGTTATGATGAAAAAAGAATACGTATATTTATTTCGAATAAACAAACTATACTGATCCAACAACTATACAGTGCGGTCCAAAGGTATGGAATAAATTCATTTTTAGCGTTATTATGTATTTTATGAAAAAATCCTGAAACAGGTCAATTTTTATTGGCAATTTGACAATTTACAGTATGAAAATATTACCCCCTTCTTGCACCCCCTCTGAATTATGAGCACCCCCTCAAAAATTTTAAATGAGAAGGGGGGTTGTGTGGCATCTTGTTCGAAAGGGATTTTCATTATCTGTTCAGCAATACTAAGTTTTTCATATTTGGTGCAACCATAACTGAGAAATTTTTTTATTAAAATTTAAAAATATTGACACTGTAAATTATGTATCCGTTGAAAAAACCTGAAACAGGTCGATTGCTATTCTCAATTTGACAATTTATACTTTCTTATCTGTCTTGCTAAAAAAGTCAGGAAAAAGTCGTTGAAGACACCAAAAAATTATTCACAAAACCCATAAATAATATAATGTCAATCTAGTAAACTACTGTTATTTTGATATTTGTGAGTTGCTGGCAGACGTCGGTGTATTGAAAAATATTTTTGTGTGTATTCGATTCATCTATGGCTCATTTATCCGAAACTCAAAGAATATACATTTTAATTATGCTTGGAAGCGGTAATAAAACACGAACTCAAACGGAAGTTTGTGAAATGTTCAATAATAAATACCCTGGTCAACACGTATCACAATCTACAGTTAGCAAAATAGAAACAAAATACCGTGAAACTGGACATGTAAAAACTCGTCAAAAACCAGGTCGAAATGCTGCATTGGATGAGGAGAAAAAGTTAGATGTACTGTTAGCGATTGAGGAAAATCCGCATATGACAAGTAGACAACTTGCCGCCGACAATGATGTAAGTAAATCATCGATATTGAGAGCTTTACATAAAGAAAAATACCATCCTTATAAAGTTCAGTTGGTTCAGGAGTTAAATGAGGATGACCCTGATAGAAGGCAACAATTCTGTGAACTGATGATGGATAGAATCGAAGCAGATTTGCAGTTCATAAACAAAATTGTGTTTTCTGATGAAGCTACTTTTTATTTAAATGGAACGGTTAATAGACAAAACTGTAGATATTGGAGCAGAGAAAATCCTCATTGGATGTGTGAGGCTCACACACAATATCCCAAAAAAGTGAACGTTTGGGCTGGTATCATTAAAAACAAAATTATTGGCCCCTATTTTTTTGAAGGCACAATTAATGGTGAGGTTTATCTAGGTTTTTTGATGAACGTTTTAGTGCCTACATTAAAAAGACTTTTTACCGATGTTAATGATCCAAATGGAATAGATAGATCAATTTGGTATCAACAAGACGGAGCTCCACCGCATTACACTCGTATTGTTCGAGATTATTTGACAGAAGTTTTTCCCAATAGGTGGATTGGCAGACGTGGAACGATTGAATGGCCGCCTAGATCCCCCGATTTGACTCCTCTCGATTACTTTTTATGGGGTTATTTAAAATCAAAAGTATATTTCAATAGACCAGACAATATTGCAGATTTAAAAACTAGGATATCGGAAGAAATTAACAACATAACCCCTGAGGTCCTACAAAATGTTCTACGAGAATTCCAAGATCGCCTTGCTTATTGTCAAGAAGTGAATGGTGGTCATTTTGAACATTTAATTTAACTGTAAAACAAATTGAAATATACTTCCTAAACATTATGTTACATTATTTCCTTCAGTCTATCAACATTTTACATATTCAGAATAAATTTTCTCAGTATTGCTGAACAGAGAATGAAAATCCCTTTTGAAAAAGGTGCAACACAACCCCCTTTCTCATTCAAATTTTTTGAGGGTATAATAAAACGCTATTCCGTTGAAATAGAGTTTCATCACAGCTGATACTATCAATTGTTAGGCCGAGCGGTGCCTTTTTCAATATTTTATAGGAGCGTTTATATAGGAACACATCAGGAAAATTATACATTTACTTACCTATCAAATCTCATCTCCGGCAACCATCAGGAAGCTGCTACCAGCTTTGCACACACACTAGTTTTAATTATTTAAGTTACTTTATTTATTATTATTTTCATCACTTTTCTGGATTTCAATCTATTCAAATTCTTCTCAAATTGTTAATTAATATTATCTGGGCCGAAGGCCCAGGTGGAAGATTAAATTTAACTGAATAAAACAAAGAAATCGGCCAAAAACATTTATTATGCCGAAAGAAAAAAATAGAACGCCGGAATAACTAAGAAGTTTTAAATTTATGAGTTATTAAATCAAACCCAATTAAAAACCAGTGAATTGAATAAAATTTTATGACATTTACGTTTTTAAACTACTCAAAAAGATATAATTCTTACTAAAGTATTGAACTGATATTTTGAAACAGATCATTCACCAGAAAAGGTCACGTTGCTAACAAACATCTAACACTCTCAAGATTTAAAACAGGACTGCCGTTTAGAAGCATAAAATATATGTCCTTCAAGTTAGCTTGGGATTCGAAATCGTTGAGGCAGTAAATATAAGGGTTATTCGAAAATTAAATAGTGAATTGAATTTCTTTTTCAGTTTCTTCTACAATCGGCTTATGCATTAAATATTTTATAACTCAGATATTCCGACGTTACGAGAAAAAAAACATAATGCAAATTTGTCGCATTATGAAAAAAAACTCTTTATATCTAAACAATTGATCTTATTTCTACTTATTCTATGTCATGGATCTTTCTGTAACACTCGGTTATGGTTTGAATCAATTCTATTAACGGAAATATGACGTTGAATTCATAATGAAAACTGATTATTGGACACAAAATATTTGGTTCGAATTTATAAATACCCCTCGTAAAACTCTCGAAACTGTGTTGGAACGATTTTTATAGCAACCATATGGGCGAAGGTTTTGGTGCCCTTCTCGGTATCGTAAAGTAAATGCTGAATTTAATGGCTTCCGGATGTAGATTCAATGGTTGTCCTCTTCGAGAACTTTTGATATATTTCAAGATTACGTTTTGTTACAATTGCCCCCCCTAAAAAAGTTACAATTTTTTTTTTCCATAAATAAATTGTTACTTCAGATCCATTCAAATATCTAATTCTAACAAGTTACGATTTCGTCAAGTCTTAATGGTGCACCCTGTATAATACTGTACCGCGCACTGATGAAATTCCGCGACGCATAGATATTCCGCGAACTACCAACCCGCGCACTTACCCGCACTTTCCTGTTGGTATACCGTATATCGATTACGCGCGAATGTGGTTCCTACGGTGATGGTCAACCCAAAGAAATGGTTTCATGGGACTGCTGCTGCACCAAATGCATTTTCAACGAATGCAATTCAGGAGATGATAGTTGCCCCTAGATTATGAAAAGAACTACGCCTATGGTGGCAATGTCGCCTCGTTCACTGATGGCGAATGGCAAGCTGAGACCTAACTATATAACTCTGAAACAGACTTGTTACCTATATCAAATCATATCAAAACATTTTACAATCACCCAGCTTCTTGCTTTGAGGATGCAAGTGCTACACTTCTTTCCTGAAATTTTCATGAATATTGGTTAGCGTTAGACTTACAAATTGACAAATATTTGGTTCAACGAATCGGATTACTGTTTGTTTATTTCTTTTTCAACTTTTTGAATTCAACATTCATTAATTTTTCGCATATTTCCACAGTATATAGATATATAAGTGATATATTTCTATTCATTTTACTTCAACACGCACCTCTGACAGTATTAAAAGTTACCAGTCTATCTTTTTCTATGTGATATACTTGAAACGACTAAAGTAATTACTGAAAACTAAGTCATATGTGATCTCCAAGTGATTAATGGCCAATTAATTCTTGAAGCTCGACAATATAACCCGATTGATGTATCCAACTATCATCTCACACATTTATTAGTTCTGTCACCTATTTTCATTCAACATTTTCTCATATTTTTAGGCATAATTCATTTCTCTCAAGTTATCCTTTCCTTCAATATACTCATACCAAATTCATTCACCAAATAGTTGAATACGTGTACTTCCACGACACTAGAAATGCTCATATACTTATGTCATTATGAAAAAAAAATTTAATCTTAAAAAAATAAATATTATTATACTCAGAAAAAAAAATCGCTCAGTATATCACAAATCGTGGAAGATGTTATTAGTTATTGATATTAGTAAAACGCTAGTGGCATGCTCTGACAGTGTATAAAAAGCAATGTCGACATCACTACCATACCAGGTCCCTACGAGTCTACTCAATTTCTTCAACTCTTTCTCTGTAGGTTCTTGCGAGCTTTTTCACCATTTTCTTTCACTTTAACGTAGTATGACTTGGGGATACACAATATGCTTCCGCGGGGTGTTTCACCAGATGGACTCCATTCGTCCATGGGCTCATTTATTCACCTATTCGGACAACCTAGAATTCAATGTCTCCATTCGACAAGTTCCGAATACGTTCCCAAGGCGTGACATTTCCATTCAACATCACGTAGTTAATCACGCCTCCATTCGGCTAACACGACCCTCCTACATCTGTCACACTCACGTTCGTTATATCAACTCATCAAGATAGATAACTTTTTACAAATTTCCATACTCGCTTTACCCGAGTTTCATATTCTATATTTTTATCTCTATTTCTCTAGATCTTAAAGGCTCGCTACATTTTTCACTATTTCTTACACGTGCGTCTCTGGGAATTCCTTCACCTTTCATGTGACGTCTTATTTTACTATTTTCATTGTCAGGTTTCTCTTTTTCTTTCTCATTTTCCGCGTGTGTCACTTTTTTCATATTACTTTCATTTTTCTCTATTTACAATTTCATATTTTCGTTACCCCTGTATTTCACATAATTCCATTTTCTCGATATCTCTTCATTTTCTTATTTTCACGGGGTTGGTATATCACTTTATTGTATCTGTTGTTTCTTTCTCTCGATATCTCAATTTTTATAAAATCCCTCGCTACCATTTGTCAATCTGCTTTATTTTATCAACAATTTTTCTCATATTCGACTTTCAAGCTTTTCAATCAATTAATTTATCTAACCAATACACATGTTAAAAACAATCTTAGATTATTGCAAAATAAGTATACATATTTAGAAACCCCATTATTCAAGAGACATTTTATGGGACTAAATTTTACAGCGAGAAAAACTTCGCAAAACGGTTCTCGTGAAAGAAGATACCTTGTATGACACAAAACTGATTTAATTCCTTTTGTCTACTTGTGCCTTAATCTATTTAAGAAGTTACTAGATACTGTTTTGTAATAAAATAAAAATCACACCAAATTTTATAAAATGATTCTGTAAACGGAATTGGTCCGTCCTTGACTTATAATCAATAGGGTTTCACTATCCGTTAAGGAGGTTTACTGCAAAAATTACTATTTTTACTGAAACAATCTGTGATGAAATATGTGTTAAATTTTCCTTCTGTTAAAACTAGTAGCATATTTTATTTTCAATATTAAATTCTGAATTTGAATAAAGTTATTGAGGCCCTTTCATGACATTAACCCTTTTTCCTTGTTCATATCTCCTTTTCTATCTTTCCAATTGTACTCACGCCATAAAATATCCCTTTTAGAATAATAAACGAATAACTCCAAAATAATAATCATCAACTCGATCACCTATGTTACTTTCAATTTAGTATTTGTATTTTTCATTCATTTTTTTTTAGTACCTACTGTCTATCTACCTCATTACTTTTAACTAATCGCTACGTCTAATTACATTCACACCTGCAGTGGATATGGAGTTCATAAAATAATTTCGTATCAGTCCCTTTCTCAGAATTTCAGGACTTTGCACTATTCCCGTAACTACCTGTATTTATTACTATACCCCGAGTTCAGAGTTGAATTGAGGTGTTACAATATCCGATATCCTATTCAATTTTAATTTGTTTCAATTTTTTGTTGAAGCGGCAAGCTGTGAAAACTCTAGTGGACATTCATATCATTCAACAATAACCTTTAAATGACCCACTTTGGTCGATGAAACTTCTTTTTTCAAATAAAAAAATAACCTTCTAAGAGAAGTTCATATATAATTAGCAATTTATATTCAACTGAACTAGTTCCTCATCAAATTTAATTACATAAAATGTTGATTCAATTCTTTATAAAATGCTTACTTTCAACTTAATACCAAAATGCAAAATACTTGCTTTCAAATTAATACAAAAGTGGGAGTTGAGATGTGAACTTTATTGTCAACACTCCTCTGAGATCATCCAACACTATATTATAACTTTAGTTTTTCTACATGGAATACATGAGAATCATTGTCTTACTTTATTTTGTGAATCATTGTCTAACTTCAGTTTGTAGACGTGATTAAGAACAAACTATCTCAGAATATTCGATAATTTCAAAACTTCTCTGACTGTAAATCTGAATTGAGGCCTATGGAAGTAATTTATTCAAGTTCAATTAATTTTATTTCAAATATTCAACAAATGCTGAATCAACAGTACAAAAATAAAAATGATTTAAAAAAATTAAATTTCTAGCCGCTAGTTTATTTATGGTCATATTGATTAAATTATAACACTTTACTTAAAAAATAAATTGAGTGGTACAAACACATGTGTCAAGCAATCAAATCAAACAATGGCATTTATTTTATTTCGGGAAACATATGAATAATCTCAGAATATCGCTGGACAATAGGTTCGAATTGGGAAGTAAGGTCATATAATATTTCTAACCTTCTTATATATACTTATAAGGTACAGTATATTTATTGCTGCTGATAGGACCAAGTTTTCATTATTTCAACCTCTCGACCACCCATAGAGATTATATTGTATCACCCAACCATTCAAGACCATATGTTTGACTGTTTCGTAAAATTCTTCCGCTTATGCTAAAACTCTAGTAGGTAAAGAGAGCAGAGAAATCCTAAATCAACATATCCACTGAGGCGACTGGGATAAATTGATTAAACTCATTAACTTCTTTCTTTTCACAATTACACTCATTCTTAGTTCTGTTTTCTATTTTCATAAAATTCTTTTTCTACTTGAGGTTTATCAACTATCCCTTTTTACGACTATGCCGGAGTCCTGTCTTAGCATCTGTTTAATTTAATTTCAATTGTCTACTTTGTCAGTTTACAGATGCCGAAGTGAAATTTTCCTTCTGTGTTCAGGTTCATTTTTCCTTGAAATTCGAATATCTGTTTAATTTTACTGTTTTTTTTTTTTTAAAGATTGCTATTTTTGCTGATATTTTAATATGAAAATACCAATTGTTTTCGTTGTGACTAATAGATTTAAATAATCAGACTAATCTAGAACTTACATTTTTCTGTATTCAACGTTATCTCCTGTATTTGGAGAGTTCACTCTTCATTTATCTAATTAAATAGGCTCAAAGGCTATATACACAATTTCAAAGGAAAAATTCAAAATTTGTCAATTTTTTTTTTGATCGTCTAATTTTGTTCATTAGTAAAGCACAATTTTTTTTTTTTATGGATTATTGCAAACATAGCCTTATATCCTTGCCGTGCTTGTGAGTTTTTCTAAATATATAATGACTGTGATTATAGTGAGAATTAAAAATAATATTCTGTAAAGTGAAATCATACAAAACCATGGAGATATTTATCTGCATTTTATTTTTCATGACTCGAGTAAATCCCAATGAAATCAAAAATTAATAAAAAATTTATCAAGCAGCTTGTAGCTTCTTTTTTATATAGTTACTTGTTGAATTCAAAACAGCAGAAGGCTCTTTAGGTTTGGTCCAGGACAAATAATTGTCAGGAAATTTGTAAACAATAAAGTATCAAAACTCTTCTAGTTAGTCAGTACAAAATTCAAAATAAATGAAAATTCTTAAACGTTTCGTACTAAAATTCTCGAATAACAGAATACAACACACATTTTTCTATTTCAGATTGGAAATCGAAAATTTTGTTTCATCAAAATACGAAATAAATATACAAGCAAGGCATAAATCCTCTAAGAGTAGCAGAAATTCAAAATTATTAGTATATTACTTCTACTCTACATATTCTGTTTTTTATTATTTTTTTATGAATTAAAATGGATTTTCTAAACCAACTACTTATCTACCTACAATTTCAAGATAACACCATACACACATTGAGAAACCAATATAAAAAAAATATAGTTGCAAGAAAATACCATACGGATTAAGACGTCAACATAATAAATACATATAATTTCAAGAAAATACTCCACGCATTCGAAACCAATATAATAAATATATATTTTCAAGAAAATACCTCACACATTATGACACCATTATAATAAATATATATTTTCAAGAAAATACCCCACACTTTCGACGCCATTATAATAAAACGCTATTCCGTTGAAATAGAGTTTCATCACAGCTGATACTATCAATTGTTAGGCCGAGCGGTGCCTTTTTCAATATTTTATAGGAGCGTTTATATAGGAACACATCAGGAAAATTATACATTTACTTACCTATCAAATCTCATCTCCGGCAACCATCAGGAAGCTGCTACCAGCTTTGCACACACACTAGTTTTAATTATTTAAGTTACTTTATTTATTATTATTTTCATCACTTTTCTGGATTTCAATCTATTCAAATTCTTCTCAAATTGTTAATTAATATTATCTGGGCCGAAGGCCCAGGTGGAAGATTAAATTTAACTGAATAAAACAAAGAAATCGGCCAAAAACATTTATTATGCCGAAAGAAAAAAATAGAACGCCGGAATAACTAAGAAGTTTTAAATTTATGAGTTATTAAATCAAACCCAATTAAAAACCAGTGAATTGAATAAAATTTTATGACATTTACGTTTTTAAACTACTCAAAAAGATATAATTCTTACTAAAGTATTGAACTGATATTTTGAAACAGATCATTCACCAGAAAAGGTCACGTTGCTAACAAACATCTAACACTCTCAAGATTTAAAACAGGACTGCCGTTTAGAAGCATAAAATATATGTCCTTCAAGTTAGCTTGGGATTCGAAATCGTTGAGGCAGTAAATATAAGGGTTATTCGAAAATTAAATAGTGAATTGAATTTCTTTTTCAGTTTCTTCTACAATCGGCTTATGCATTAAATATTTTATAACTCAGATATTCCGACGTTACGAGAAAAAAAACATAATGCAAATTTGTCGCATTATGAAAAAAAACTCTTTATATCTAAACAATTGATCTTATTTCTACTTATTCTATGTCATGGATCTTTCTGTAACACTCGGTTATGGTTTGAATCAATTCTATTAACGGAAATATGACGTTGAATTCATAATGAAAACTGATTATTGGACACAAAATATTTGGTTCGAATTTATAAATACCCCTCGTAAAACTCTCGAAACTGTGTTGGAACGATTTTTATAGCAACCATATGGGCGAAGGTTTTGGTGCCCTTCTCGGTATCGTAAACTAAATGCTGAATTTAATGGCTTCCGGATGTAGATTCAATGGTTGTCCTCTTCGAGAACTTTTGATATATTTCAAGATTACGTTTTGTTACAAGGGGATACTCATAATTCAGAAGGGGTGCAAGAAGGGGGTGATATTTTCATACTATAAATTGTCAAATTGAGAATAGAAATCGACCTGTTTCAGGTTGTTTCAACGGATACATAATTTACAGTGTCAATATTTTTAAATTTTAATAAAAAATTTTCTTCGTTATGGTTGCACCAAATATGAAAAACTTAGTATTGCTGAACAGATAATGAAAATCCCTTTCGAACAAGATGCCACACGACCCCCCTTCTCATTTAAAATTTTTGAGGGGGTGCTCATAATTCAGAGGGGATGCAAGAAGGGGGTAATATTTTCATACTGTAAATTGTCAAATTGCCAATAAAAATTGACCTGTTTCAGGATTTTTTCATAAAATACATAATAACGCTAAAAATGAATTTATTCCATACCTTTGGACCGCACTGTATACATATATTTGGATATATTTGGATATATTTGGATATTTGGATATTTGGATAATATTTGGATAGTATTTGGATACTATCTGGATACTATTCGGATACTATTTTGTTCTGCTCACTTCTGGATTGACACTTTCTTCTGAAGAGAACATATAGAAGCATACTAAACTATCTCTGTTAGGCATGGCAATATTTTGTGATATATCTTAATATAATCAATTTTCTAACAAAACTTGCATAAAGGATTACTCTTGTAATAATAAATGTTAATTTTAAAGCAACTATATACTTGCTGCGCTAGGTAGAAAAGTAAATATTTTCTCAACACACTTTCAATCACTGTCACTGTTTTACTTCAACGCCGCATATGGCACATATCTATTATATAATAACAAATTATTGGTACTTACGAAATTGAATTAAAATTTGAAGTTTGAAATGTTCTGAATCTACTGAAGAATATTTTATGATAATGAAGTTTACGAAAATTTGCTTTTTTGGCCATAACAAATACAGACACATGAAACATTTTTAAATGCTCTAATGACTCGACCAAACCACTCCAATAACTTCATAAAACAACTTATCTGTCATCATTACTCTTCATACTTCTTAGACGACTCAACAAATTAATTGACAATTATAATCCTAAAATGTCGTTTGCCGTCAAATTGGTCAGTGTTCTTTAAATATTTTGGTGTGAAATTTTCTTTCCAAATATCTCCCTCGTTCTTGAATTAATAACAACTGAAAATTTTAGTTGTTCACCTTTTTTAAGGAAATTATTCCTTGTCTACAAATCGAGATAATTTTCAAAAAATCGTCCACTCCAAAAATAGTTCCAGTAATAATTCAAGCACTAGGAAGATTATAAGTAACACTTTTTTTTTCATTCTATTCTGAATTATCCCAATTCTGAATTAGCAACAGGTCAAATTTACGAATCTGCAACTTGGAAAATCCCTATTCTAATCTTTAAACATTGATTAAGGAATTGTCAGAATTCACCAAATTGATAAAGTGGTCGAAAGCAACTACTTTATCAAAGCAAAAATGAATCGCCAACTCTTCATGAATTATTAATTTTATTTGAACCTGCTGGTGATTGAGTATGATGAAAGTTGTCGATTACGATGGAACCCAAACAATATAAAGATCTTGTTTATCCCTTTTCTGTCCGATATCAGAAAAACCATTCATTTATCTTATTTTTTTCAAAGATCAATACATCGAATGCATGACAGCTGGAATGATATATCATTCCACTAACTGAGAATTGATGATACTTGTTAATGTCAATGCAATTGAAGAAAGCTGTGACGATAGATTTTTACGTATCGATGAACTCGATATTCCATCAAGATTTTCGAGATGGGAAGAAATAAAATAACTCGTTGATATGTTTGTGTATCTCACATTCAATGAAATAATCTTTCAGTTTAATAAAAATACAGATTTCTCGAAGATATCGGAATCGGTTTTCATGTTAAAATAAAGCGCACAAACGTCAAATTAATATTCGTAAAATTCAAAGATCGAAGGATCTGCCTGTCAGTTTCAACCGTGATACTTCTAGCAGAGTACCTGGTGCTGCAGGTCACCGAACCCCAATAATTTTGTATTCCAGTGTACTATTGGTACTATTGGTATTGGTACTATTGGTACCATCGGTACTTTCTTAAATAAATGATTTTATTGCATTAGAATCACAGGTTGTTATTTTCCAAGAAGGGAGAAATGGAAAATCTTGAGACTCGTATAATATTTCAAGACTTGGTTCCACAACTTGAAATCTATAAAAATATCAATGTTAAATATTTAAATACTCCATATGATTTAGAATTTGGCACTTTTCATTGACCTGAATCAAACAATAGTTCTATATTCTGAATTCAACAAATGTATTCAGACATTGAGCACAAAGCTCAGAGTACTTTTAGGAGATCGTTCAGTAACGATAGTCGTTGCCGACCGATGTTTCATCCTTTTTACTACCATATACACCTCCGACGTAAGCTTGAATGACAAATACCTTTCAGAAAACTTCTACTACCCCAGCTAATACCACGACGGGTATCGCATTATATCTAACAGATACTTGTGGAATCGTCCTCATTGCAGAGTACACAAAAATTGCAAGTGCTCCCGGTAACCAACTATTACACTTTTGTTTTGATTTGGACAGGACGACCACCAGCAGACTAATTTCTAGGTTTTCGCCCCTCATCAGTGCAAGGGTAGGGTAATACATTCAGCTTTGAAGCCATCTCTTTCTCGTCCGAATCATCACATCACTTTGGCTTTCACTTTGGATATAATTCCAAACCCGTCGTGGTATTATCCAGGGTAGTAGTTGTTTTCATACAAGTATTTGCCATGATAAACATAGGTTGTAGGAGTATTTGAAAGTAAAAGGAGTAATGACTATCGTTACTGAATCAATTTAGTTCACTACTTTACTTTATATTTGCTCTAATCCTTTTCATAATATTTCTTGACGAATTACTAGTATCATTTGATTTACATTTCATGTACTTTTTTTTAAATTTAGAGTCGTAGAAATCAACCGAAACATCAAAACTATGTCGATTTTACCACCTACGTGTTTCGCCAGCAAGCATCATCAGGAGCAGTAATCTTTCTAATTGAAAATAGTGAAAAGTAAATGATACTAATAATTTCGATGATGTCGATATACCCTTGTCTCCACTTATTTCCACAGAGTTCGAATAATAGGCAAGCACATATCAGAAAATAACAACTTTCCTAGCTTATACCACGACGGACATTGAACTACATCTGACAAATATTTGGGCACGCTCAGGACACTATTGCAAGTGCTCATGGCAATCGAACAGTACATAATATGATTTTTCATTTGGCTTGGGATGACCACCTGCAGATGTGTTTCAAGGTTCTTTCCTTTCATCAGTGCTTGGGTAGATCAGACAATTTTAGAGTCGCCATGTCCTAGCCCAAGGAATGATGATATCCAGTTCAATAGCATTTCCTTGCGAATGGAGCCGCGACTACAATATAAGTCAGTCGCTAGCGAAAGCAAAAAGCACTCCTCGGTAGCACCGACGATTGTGACGGAGAATATCTTGTTGGTTGGTTGGTTGGTTAAAGGCTGACGAGCGAGATACCGGGTTTACCTTTGAGGTTTTCCTTAACATTGAGACCATCTATTGTATTGTTCTGTCGTCAGTGGTTCCTAGTTGAATGGGCCTGTGTTTTTCACCAGAATTAGTTATCTATTTACTAGGTGTTTCGGATTCATGCCTGTTTCTAGGTTGATCTGTCCGAATATTCTGTTGCGCTTGTTGAGCATCGTGTCGCATTCGAAGATGATGTGAGAGGCTGTTTCCTCCTCGTCACCACATAGTCTACAGTCCACGGATTCTTTATTTATTCCCATGGTGTGTAGGTGTTTCCTAAGGCCGTAGTGTCCGGTTAGTAAGCTGGTGATCGTGCGTATCTTAGATCTGTTGAGGTTGAGTGTGTCAGCCGTAAGTATTTGGCTCAAGTGCCTCATCATTTCTATGCTGTGTCGATGCCCTTCGATTTGGTCCCAATATGTTTGGTGTTTTGATTTCTTCCACTCATTGATTAGGTTTCCGCATCGGGTTTTGCTAATTCCAAACGCTGGTTCTGGACCTGTAAATGGTGATTCAGATGCTTTCTTTGCAAGTTGGTCTGCTTTTTCATTGCCTTCAATTCTCATATGGCCAGGCACCCACACAAGTGAAACCTTGTTGCGTTTTGACAGTTCATTGAGGCTCTGAAGACATTTCCAGACTTGTTTGATTTTATCTGTATTGAATTCAGAGTTTTTATAGTACTCTGGCTGTCACATAAAATGTAGATGTGTTTTATTTCATACCCACAGTCTAGATTCATCAGTATTCATGTCCTTATGGCATGTGTCTCTGCTTGGGAAACTGTGATGTTGTTGCCAAGTGGGACTTTCACGATCCTTTTTGGCTTCACTCCGTAGATTCCTGCTCCTGCTCTTTCATCTGTTTTTGAACCATCTGTGTACCAGATAAGGTTTCCAGATGATAGTGATTCTACTCCCGAGTCCCATTCGTTCTACTTGAGCGGCGTTTTGAATGTTTTTTCGTACGAGTATTGTGGTATTGTATTGTTAGGTATGGATGGTGACTGATGCGGTGCGACCTAGTTAGATCTATTGTGCCCCATCTTCTTCTGCTATCTCAAGGTGTTCTCGTTTACAGCAGCCCCTCAAGCCTCAATTCCTTCAGGAATTTTAGGATTTTGAGGTGGTCCATTTGTGGTATTTCTTCCACAGTCAGCTGGTGTGATCCCAGTATATTTAATCTTTTGTGGTGTATAGCATAACACTCCATCAATATGTGGTGAGGTGTTTCTGGATGTTCTCCATGTAGTCTGATATCATTTCCTTTTCGGTAGTGTTGACTTCATGGATAATTTTGGTGTGGCCAGTTTGTGGTTGGGTTATTCAATTACCGGTTTGTTTAAGTCTGTATGCACTCATTCTCGCCTCCCCCATGACTGTGATGTCTAAAGGTGGGAGGTTTAGGATAATTTCCATAGCAGCGGTTGGAGTGCTATTCATACCACACAGGCGAGCCTTTGTATTTTACCAAGGTTGGTTTTCGACTGTCTCTGTTTCATCTTGGGCCACCACAGAAGCGAGCCATAAGTGATTCTGGGTCTTATGATCGCGGTGTAAAGCCAATGCATTACTTTCGGTTTCAGTCCCTATGTTTTTTCAAAAGCTCTTCTGCACAATATGAACGATGCTTCGCTTTTGTTGACTACATGTTGTAGATGCCTATTCCTGGTTTTCTTGTCCAAGATCAGCCCTAAATATTTGACATGATCAGCAACTTGTAGTGTTACGCCAAAGAATTTGGGTGACTTCAAGTCTCCCTGAATCCTTTTGCGTGTGAAGGGAATGAGTGTGGTTTTGCTGAGGTTTGCCCTCAGTTCTTTTTTTTTGCACCATTAGCTCAGAGGTTAATTGGGCATACTTTCCCTGTACGACGACTACTATGTCCGCATAACCTTGGGAGCAGTATCTCTGATTGTTCAAAGATTCCAGAAGTTTGTGTACTACCATGTCCCACAGTAGGCGAATAGTATCCCTCCCTGTGGTGTTCCCCTGGCATTTTCCAGCTTCGCCGAGTCTTCAAACATGTTGATATGGGCCTCTCTATTTTAGAGCATTGACGTTATCCACCTGCAGGTGGTTTCGTCAACGCTTCTCCTCCTGGCCGCTGAGACCATACTTTCGAAGGATGTATTGTCAAAGGCTCCTTCGATGTCTACAAAAGTGCATAGTACTATTTCTTTTTTGCCAGAGTGTACTGCAGCCTTGACACCAATTGGTGCAAGGCCATTTTGCACGATTTTCCTGTTAGATAGGTATGCTGGTTTTTATGTAATGGCCGGTCTATGAGAGCTGCCTCCCGTATGTTCCTGACTACCAGTTTTTCTATTCCTTTCAGGCGAAAGGATGACAGGTCTATTGGTCTATAATCCTTGGCCTGGTCATATGAGTTTTAGCCAGGTTTTGGAATGAAGACCACGTTCACAGATTTCCAGGTTTGTGGTATCCAGCCAAGTGCTAGACTTATCCTGTACAGTCTGCATAGTTCTGGTGCTAGATCTTCATTTTCCTGCTGTAGTAGGACAGGGAATATTACATCTGGTCCAGGCGATTTATATGGGCTGAAAGAGTTTATTGCCCATATTACTTTCGGGTATGTTACGATCCGCTTTGCCACCTTCCAGTCAGCTTTCTTCGCTCTTTGTTGAAGGTTGACAGGGTTTTCAATGCTGGAATTTGTGCCAATCGTAGATCCTGGAAAGTGGGTATTAAGCAAAAGTTTAATTGTTTATTTCCCTGTATCTATGTAGCCTCCAGTAAGTTTTTTAGAGTCCCCACTGAGTTTATTGTGTATTCCTGTGGTGTTTTGGAATATTCCTCCCACATACCAGTTTTTCGCAGTCTATTGAATAGTTTGCGTGTTTTTTTCCGGAGTTTAATGAATATCATGTTAATGAAAACAATAATTTTGACTACGTTGGAACACCATCATCTCCGCACATTGCCACCAAATGGCAAATATCTTACAGAAAACAACCACTTTCTCTTACGGACACTGAAATACCTCTGAGGAATGCTAGTTGCAATTAAACATGTATATTCTCCTCTATTTGGTTGAAAATGACCACCTGCCGACATGTTTTATGAATGTACAGCTTGACAAATCTAGCTATGAATGTCGGTAAATGTATGAGATGCGCGAATTTACAATGAGAAAGTTTTCGGACGATGAAGAGGGTAGTATAATTGTACATTCAGTAATAAAACTTCACAGTGCACTTCGCGATGCGACAGATACAATAGAACCTGATCAGTACGTCAACTCATTGTTTCACTTGTTTCGGACTGTACTGAGCTCTTCTGCTACCGCGCATCGATGGGCGTGGCGATTTCACATTCAGAGCTAGATTTGCCAAGCTGTACTGGAGACGACTAACTTCTATGAGGTCGGATATCCTTCTCTCAACACATTTCCACAAAATGACAAATATGATCAGAATTAGCATTTGCTAGAGTGTCTTCTTCGAAGAAAGTGTGTTGCATTTTGTTAAGCCCTACCCCCGTATTTCTGTATATTTTATTAAAAATTCAGCTTTTTTCCAATATCTACTTTTCGAAATATCCTATCTTCTCAGCACCTTTTCACAACCTACCAGGATCACAGGATACATTGAAAAATTGAGATATTGTAATGGGCATTTTTTCGATTGGCACCAGTCTCAATGCGAAATTTCAAGGTGATATTTTATACGAGGTGTTTGCAATTTCATAAAGAGGATTCCTTTCAAATCACTCTGTATAAAAAATTTGAAGTTTATCGGAATGAATTGTAGCAATGATTGTAATTAAAATATAATTTCTACATGAATTATTAATTTTGAAATAAAAAAAAAAATTGAAACAAATATGAAAAAAGGTAATATCACTGAGTCAGATGAAAAACTGAGACATCAACTATTTCAAATATTCGTATGTTCTATATATTCCCATTCATTCTGTATTCATTTGTCATAACTTCTGCGCAAGTTATGTCCAACTCATTGCAGTTCTTCTGGTGATACCTCTACGCACACTGTAACAACTACTCGTCGCTCTTTTTTTAGGTACTTGTTCCTGTTTCGTGTTCAATATTTCCCCAGAAGCAGAAATCCAGAGGAGTGAGGTCTGGCAAACGCGGCAGCCAATGAATAAAAAGGCTTCTACGAGCAATCCGTTTCACTGGATTTTTTTTATTCAAATATCTTCGTACATTACCAGAATTATGAGTGAATGCACCATCCAATTGAACGATAATAGTTTCACAATAATATATGGGGAGATTTTCGAGGATGTTCCATAACTGGTTATACAAGAAATTCAGAACGGTTTCAGCATTCCTTCAAAGAAAAATGTACCCATCATTCTTGTGTCTGAAATTCCTTCAATCTATCAGAATAATGATTTCTACAATTGTTGATTCAGTTAGGATTTTCCCATGCCCAGAACCTCGAATTTAGATATGAAACTACGCAATTTGTTGTAGATGAAGCTTCTTCTGTGATTAAAATGTTACTTCAGAATTGCATAAAAGCCGAAACCGGCCGTAATGCTTAAAGTCAAGTGGAAATTAGACAAAAATGTTATTTTCCTCATCCTGTATTTCATCATGAATTTCGACAAAATGAATAAAACATCAATCGAAGTTTTTGCAGAAATTAATATTATTCACATAATTTTTTTTAATCGATGTCGCCCAAAATCCATGTTAACAATTATTTTAAAGTTTAATGTTGATTTTTACAAAATGTTCTTTTACAAAACCACAAAATATGTTTCGCCAATACAATGGCTTACTTAGTATACTTCTACTTGAAGAAGTCATTGTATTGGCGAAACATATGACGCGGTTTTGTGAACCAACATTTTGTGAAAATCAAAATTAAAGTTTTATCATAAATGTATTCAAATAATACCTTGAGACCACAAACAGAACTCCATTCTCCTCTCAGTATCACCAGGTCTAATCAATTCGGGTTTAAAAGGATTTCTTTTGTTCCGCTTCAGTACCCTCCACACGCGTGCATTGCAGACCCATGTTTGTCTGACGCTATATTATAGTAGGAGAATCAGCTGTTATTCTTTCTAAAATCGCATCTTCTTCCTCAGTTATTCTTCCTTGACACCTTCTTTTTGAATTCTTTATATTTCGAGTTTGTTTGAATTGTCTACTGATTCTCGAAACTATTTTGTGGTCTATAGGATATCTTCTTCTGAACTGTTCAGCAGCTGCGCTGTATGACATACGATACCATTTTTGTTCTGATAGAGTGAGTTTTTGTCTTTCCATTTTAGTTCCACCAATAAATCGCTTCAGGTCAGTCGGTGATTGTGAACAAGTTGTTTGTTCACAGTTTTGAGCAAACTGTCATTGACTGATAAATAACAATATTTGCATAGCCTGCTAGTCAAAATTCTTGAAAACACTCAAAGATTTGAAATTGTTGTTGTTTTAGTTTATCATATGACGTTTTGATGATATTTTTCAACTACTTTTTCCTTCACACACTTAGACTTGAGAGTGAAAAAGAGTTCTGTTTGTGATCTCCAGGTTTTTTATCTGAATATTAATAACTCGAAATTCGAGATACTGGGCATCGAAAAAAATTATCACTGGACCATCAACATTTTTCAAATCAGTATCATGAGAAATTCAATGCGTGGTGCGGAATTTTAGACATCAGAATAATTAGCCTATTAAAATTATTGATTGTATCATCACTCCAACACCATTCGCGTAATTGCTTTCGCAAGTATATTGGAAAACAGGCATTTGATGATAAAACCGAATGTTTCTTAGAAGTTTCGCACTATCCCTATCAATTTAATTCAAAAAATTTAATTCATATTAATGCAAACGTTTGTTCACTTCCGCTTATTGTTGTAATTCATACAAGAGTGTCAGTAATATTGAATATTAGACCATCATAAATTAATAGTAGGAATGTGTTCCTTCTTTCAAATTCATTGTAATATCATTCAACTTGCTATCCGTTGGGATTTCCTCATTTTCATTTACAATTGAAACAGCTGCAATTTTTTTAAACAGTGATATTATTTGTATATAATTCGCTGAACGGATTGAAGTTTATCGCGGATTTTATTGATTCAGGTGCCAGAGGAACCTTTCTCGCCCATATAATCATAGTTCATATTCCTTTGTCGAGAAAAGCTTCACCTTGATATTTGGGTATTCCCAAAATCTACATGATAACCGTTGTTGTGTTTCAAATCTGCAAAACCGTATTTTTCGTTTCGATCTACTGACTCATAATAAAAATTTTATTATACCATTAACCTATCATCAATTGCAAAATACATATTTCAAGGTTGCGTCTAGTACAGCTTTTTGAATGATTCATGGTCACGAGAAACAAATAAATGTTCGACGAACTGCACTATAAATAACTTGCTTTCCCATAATTTTTTATTCCAAAATTGGTATATCTAGTTAACAGCATTCTTGAAATTATTTAGTAGGACTACACTGCTCTATACTTTCTATTCCTTTTTCATCATATTCTTATAACTATCATATTCTTTTTGGTATGATTTTCAACCAATCATAACGATTAATTCAAGGTAAGTTTGCTCGCATAATTTCGATAATTTCTACATGACAGTCCAATTTCAATTTCCAAAGTACCTAACCAATTTCCTATTGCTACATTGGTACAGGTATATTCGCTCTAAATCACCCACCCCTTATCATCTTAATTACTACCCATTTTAAAAAAAAAATGTATTTCGACAATTCGACAGAATGTCATATCTATAATTCAATAAAAAATCCATAAGACATTCTAGTCTTTTTTTTGGCTCACCTTTTAGACACACGGAAGGATAATTGTTACTGAAAGGTCAATCAGCTTTATTTGAAGAATATCGTATCCAGAAAGGTAGAGAAAATTATCCTACGAAGAAAAAATTTAATAATGTTTGTTGAAAAGGATATATTTTCAATGCTGTGTCACACTCAGTACTTTCCCTATTTAAATTGTATGAGTGACTAAGGGGTGGGAGAGTGGTATGATAGTTGAGGTTATGATAGAAAGATGTCCGTTTTAGGTGTCGAGTCGAATCGAACCATAATTACAAATTTCGCCCACCATCTTGTTGTTTGCATCGACAAAAAAATCATAATTTCCGACCCTGAAAATCCCAACATACAAATTTTGATTAGAATCGGACTACAATTGCAAATTTCGTCCGCCATCTTGGAGTCACCATCTTGTTTTTTGCATTGACAAACAAATCATAATTTCCGACCCTGAAAACCACCATATATCAATTTTGAATCGAATCGGACCATAATTGCAAATCATGTCTGACTTCTTGAAGCCGTCATTTTGTTTTTTCCCTCAGAAAAATTCCATAATGCATTGTCACTGAATCCATGCCAAATTAGCTTGCAAATGAAGTATCATAATTTGGTAGACGGAACAGTTCTGTTGTTTCCCGCAAGAGGGATACTTTAATAGGGAAAGTGGACCCCTGTCGAATTACCTGAATTTTTGATTAGTAATAGTCCAAATCATTCCAAACAAAAAGTCCAATGGGCATAACTTTTTCTATAGGCTGGGTTTGACGCTAGAGGCCGCTGAAAACTCTAATTTTTTCTCCATTGTTAAACAACTCAAAACGTTATGCTGAATAATTTTCACTATTCTGAGTATTCATTAATATGAGTTACTATTAAAAGTATTGTTCATTGGTGTCATTACAGTTGGTCAATTACACAGTATGTTCCAGCTAGTTTGGTCAAATTAATACTTCAAGTTGATAATGCGACTCAAGAAAGATATAACAAAATGTGGTCATTTCATTTCGATAGGGTTGTAACTATATCTGATTATTTCATTGGCGCTCAGAAAGTGTGGCGGAGAAACTCCTCCTGGCGAAGAAACTCCTCCTGGCGGGTCAAACAAGCCTCCCTTCGCACATTTAGTATAGGTATAATATGGAGAAAATAATATATTGAATGTTACATTTAACGTACCTATTAAACCTGGTACCGTTGATCGTAATGAAAAACCCTCGAAACTTTGACATCGTTTCCAAAGCCATCTTCAGAAAAATGTTTTTTTTTTTCTACATTGAAGGGATACAATGTTTTCATATTATCCAGTACGTACCCCACAATTTCGAAAATACTCAAACAAGTTTAAAACAAATAGTGCGTCAAAGTTCGATTTCTCAAGTTCTATTGTGATATCGATTTCAAAACGAAAGTTACCTTTAAAAAAATTGTTTAAAGTTGTTTTTACCGGTAACCAGCTGTCGTCCTCTTACGAACGGCAGCACTCAGAAGTCGAAACTTGTGCGAGCCAAGGATTAACGAGGTCTTACATTTTTACGTGCGATTCCTAGTACTTTCTCAGGTCAGAAAAATTTCTGCAGTTGCCATGGTTTGAACCATCGCCGACTGGCAGCCAAAGTGATTAAAACAATGTCGCTTCAACCACTCGGCTACTAAATCCTGTTGAACAAGAATTCATTACCACGATACGAAAAAAATTGGGTTGGAAGGTGGATCAAATAAATGAATATTTTGGAACCTTAGGTGTGAATACAATGCAATAAAATAGGAAACTATCCAAACACCAAACCTAAGTCATAATCACACTCGGCGCACGTTTCGCCAACATGTTAGCATCTTTAGAAGCTAAAAGCTTTGTTGGCGAAACGCACGTCGAGTGTGATTGTGACGTAGTTTTGGTGTTTGGGTACTTTCCTTTTTTCCCGTTTTTTCTTGAATTGGAAGGTGGAGTGCATTATTTTAAAATGAAATATTAATAATAATGATAATAATATATATTGGTAAATTCAAATATCTGCGCCACCTTCACTCACCCCTCAACTATTATTGTTGATTATTGATAGATTATTGATTGATCAGTAAAAATCCCTGACGTTACAAAGATAGACTTAGACGCTTTCAGATCTCAACTCAAAGTTGACTGTTTCCGAGAAATGTCATTTTGTGACAGCTTTTTTGCTCTAGAGCGGAAATATTGAAAAAACACTCAATCTCCCTAGCTTTTGTTGGAAACGAACCTATTCTTGCATGATGGAAAGTAAAGACAGTAAATTCAAAGCTTCTAAAGAACTGAGGTGAATCTGCCTACCAAACCGGCTTCAATATCGGTGTGGGTTCGAAACTCGGAATTCGGTAATTTTTTTTAGGCCAGTTATTTCCCTCTTGTCCTTTTGTTAGAAATGTGAATTATTGGATATTTGGATAGCTTATCCAATTTTCTCATAGGTAATATTATGTGCCCATCGCGCGGTAACTCTCTTTGTCGAGCAGCAATCAATCACATTGCGCTCTATACACACAAATAGCTATTAAACGATATGAAAGACATTTCGTTACAAAAAACGCCAAATACAATAATACCAACTCTCCTCCCACACGTACCTGGTGAACGGTTTTATCAATATTGCATTTATTTTCGTTTTATGGTGACATTTCACTAATTCAAAAACAAAACAGTCATAAAACGCGCTGAACAGTATTCGCCATCAATACATTATACAAGAAAGACATAAAAACACGATAAAAGTTAATGAAATGATTCCGGTTAGTACTCGGATTAGTTCCCAATTATTAGGTGGAATAGTATCGTCACGCGAAACGTTACCATGTATAATAACACTTCTGAAATACCTGTAGGTTAAAGTCCAGGATGCGAGGCCCATTTAAAAAAATGATTACTAACAAGCTGACTCTTTAGGAGTAGCTTCATTTTGACGATCCGCCCAACTTTTCTCTCTACGAAGATTCTCGATGGTATGGTAGCTAATGAACTGCTCAGGCGTAAGTCATTCGATTTGGTGGGTGCAAAGAATTCATTACTAACAGTTACTTTTTTTATTGAACCTGGAGATAATTTGATAAAGTACTCGAGAACATCTTTGTCTTACAAAATGTATGGAAGAGCTAAAGCATCCCCCCACTCCCAACATGTATCAATGACGAGGTCATAAAAAATCATTACTGACCAGCGGATTTTTTTACCGTTGCTTGGTTTATGTTCGTTTAATTGATTGGTCATATTGTCCTATAAATTGAATGGTTGGTGTTCCCAGTCCTACGCTACGAAATTGTCAATTCCACGGTAAAACTTTTTTGATTACTAACTGTAGGACAATGATAACACATGGAAGGTTAGTCTTTACCTTAATAATAAGGTGTCCTACTAAAAAACGGGTATGTGTTGCTAGTCCGACAAAAATTATTTAAAATAACAAATTATTTTAAAATTGCGGTTTTGCTAATTCAGTATACTTTTATTCGTAATGTAATATTAATTTCAATTTATAATAATTTGTTCAATGCAGAAATAACATAATTTAAATGAAGAGTGTATGAAAAAAATTAGGAAAATTGGTTTAAAAAATGTTTCTTGTTTCAAGTGAGTCATTTTTTATCCTACAAAAAATTTAAAATGTACATATTCAAACATAAAAATGAAATAATATTGATCCGATTCATCTGTTGACCCTCTATCTTCTTCACTTCTATCATTCTCCTCATCTTGAACGAATTAAAATATCCCAAAAATTCACTGTCAAAAATGTAAGGGAAAATTAAAACAAATGATGATAACGTATTCAGCGCCCTCTAAGTGCTACATAAAAATCAATACCAAATATTGATTTCTCACCTCAAAAAAAATCCGTTCACCAAATTTAATGCGAAAAATTAATTTTTTCAAAAGTAATTCAAAATAATTAAATATATAATTGCAACTGAACAAAACATTTGCGTACACATGTTCATTTGAACTTTTTATCTTGGAATTAGTCAATGATTTACCCTTTGAAGTTAGTACAAGTACTAAATAAACACCCTGTATATCAGGTACAGCTTTTGAATGTAGGACTGGGAAAATCTACCATTCAATTTGTAGGACAATGTGACCATTTAATTATACAAACATCAACCAAGCTACGGTACGAAAATCCGCTGGTCAATAATGATTTTTTATCACCTCGTCATTGGTACATGTTGGAAGTGGAAAACGCTTTAGTCCTACCACCCATTTTGTAGGACAAAGGTTTTCTCGAGTACTTTATCAAATTACTACTAACTACTTACTACTAACTAACCGTAATTAATTTTTTGCACTCACCAAATCGACATGACTTACTCCGGCGCTGTTTATTAGTTACCATTTCGATAATTTTTGTAGAGAGGAAAGTTGGGCGTTTCGTCAAAATGAAGCTACTCCCGAAGATTCAGCATATTAGTAATTATTTTTCAATCAGGGTTCTATTCTACAGCTTCCGAGCGTAGGACTGGGAAAACGTTTCATTCAATTTGTAGGACAATATGACCATTTAATTAAGCGAGCATTAACCAAGCAACCAAGCAACGGTTAGTAATGATTTTTTATGTTGGGAGTGGTGGACGCTCTAGTCCTACCATCCATTTTGTAGGATAAAGGTTTCCCGGAGAATACTTTATCAAATTACGAGGGCTGACAATAAAGTAAGGTCTCCAATTTTTTTTTTCATAGAAAATGACATTTATTTACAAAAAGCGATACACCGTTGGAAAGGCCAAGGTCTTGGCTACTTTTCTACATAATCGCCATTTTTTTCCAACACCTTGCGCATCCGCACGATGAACTTGTCTATGCCGGCAGAATACCACTCTCCGTCCGCCTCGCGCAGCCAGGTGTTGACCTCTTTCTGAACCTCCGCGTCACTATCAAACTTCTTCCCTCCGAGATGTTTTTTCAGGGCGGGGAACATGTGGTAGTCACTGGGGGCCACGTCGGGACTATAGGGAGGGTGATCGATGATTTCCCAGCCAAATGTCTTGAGCAGGTCAAGGGTAACGTTGGCTGTGTGCGGGCGCGCGTTGTCGTGGTGAAATTTCACTCCTTTGCTCAGCAATCCCGGGCGTTTGTTTTTTATGGCACGACGAAGCTTTTCCAGGGTCTCACAGTACCTTGCTGCATTGATAGTGGTTCCCCTTGGCATGAAATCCACCAACAATAATACCCCGTGGCGATCCCAAAACACCGTAGCCATCACCTTGCCGGCTGACAGTGTCGCCTTAAACTTTTTGGGTTTCGGAGAATCGCTATGGCGCCATTGTTTGGACGACTCCTTTGTTTCGGGTGTGTAGTGATGAGCCCACGTTTCATCCCCCGTAACAAACCCTTCCAAAAAATCATCGCCTTCCTCTTCAAAACGGGCCACAACTTTGGTCGCACATTCCACGCGCCGCTTCATGTGGTCTTCGGTCAGCTGTTTCGGCACCCATCGGGCAGAAACTTTGTGGTACTGCAACTTGTTCACAAGGATATGACGGATTGTTTCGCTGCTACACACTCCTCCAAGCTTCTCTTCCAAGTCCCTAATTGTCGCACGGCGGTTTTTGAGCATTTCTGCCTCCACTGCTTGAACAATCGCATCCGAGACCGACGGTCGGCCACTTCTCTCCTCGTCGTGAACATTAGTGCGCCCGGAATTGAACTCGCGGCTCCACTTACGCACGTTTTTTATGTCCATACACTTTTCCCCGTAAACTTCAACTAGTTGACGATGGATTTCAATAGGTGTCACCTTTTTCGCACTCAAAAAACGTATTACAGAACGCAATTCGCACTTGGACGCTGACGCGAGTGGTACCTCCATCGTTGACGGCTGCTCAGCCAAGACTGAGCGGTCGGGGAAGCCTCACCCAGCAGCAAAGTGGTAGTGGGGGAACCAAGGAACACGGCGGTGTTGCCAGATTTCGCCTAGCGCGTGATCCGGCGAAGTTGCAGCGTTGGAGACCTTACTTTATTGTCAGCCCTCGTATCTCGAGGTTCAACTAAAAAATTATCTGTTAGTAATGAATTTTTTGCACTCACCAAATTGACATGACTCACGTATGAGCAGTTCATTACCTACCAATATCAATTATTTTCGTAGAGAGAAAAGTTGGGAGTCTCGACAAAATGAAGCTACTCGGATTCTGGACTTTCATCGTTCAACAATCACGACGTGTACATACTGTTGCGGGTTCGAAAATTTTACCAGCAAACATCTTGGGCTGAAGGACCCCGCACGGAATACATGGTATTTCTGCTGATTGCGGATTTCAATGAAACTCTGGTATGTTTAAGATCAAGATCAATCGGTAACACTTCAAGAAGATCAAAATCAAACTGTATGATTAGTTTCGGAGAAACAAGGTGAATTCAAAAATAGTTACAAAAACAGGAAATGATGGTAAGTTCTCACAAAATGAGACTAATTCTGGTTTATTTCCTTGATTTGACTCAAATATGTGATGTCTTTTTAGACGCAACATTATTGTGATCCAAAACAGTATTTAGGTTACCAGGGTCATCACAAACGTACTCAAAATATATTATTTCGACGTTGTTTACTTCACTTCACTTCATCAGATTAAGTGAAGTAAACATCGTCGAAATGTTATATTTTGAGTACGTTTGTGATGACCCTGGTAACCTTGAAACTGTTTTTCATCATAATGGTGTTACCTTTCCAAAGGCATGACATATTCAAGCTTACCCAGGAGTATAAACTAAAAATGGTCTCAATTCGTGATGAATTGCTCTAGTTTTCTGTTTTTGTAACTACTTCTAGAACCACCCTGTTTTTCCAAAACTAATCATACGATTAAATTTTAGTCCTTTTGTAGTGTTACCGACAGATCGTGATCCACAACATACCAACGTTTTATTGAATTCCACAATCAAGCCAAATCCCATGTATTTCGTGCGGGGTCCTTTACGGTGTGGGTTTTCGCAAACATGTGATTGAAATGATCTTTCCAACTACAGAGACACGATCTTATACAGAATCCACATCACAAAACAATTTTTAATTAAAAAGCTCTTTCGAATGTTATAATTTAAATTTGGGAAAATGTTGAGAAAAAATATAATCAGAAAATGTCACTAGGAATAATGTTTATGATTATCTACAGGAATAAGAGTGAATTTTAATTATTTTTAATAATATTTCTGGAGTTTTAATTTTTACTCACTATTATATGAAACAAAGGACCACGCACAAACCTTATAAATGGGAAATGGCTTTTGATGAATTCTGCTGATATTTTGGTATGATGAATTTTTCCATGTCCTGATCGAAAGTCTCCACAGGCACAATGAAAAATAATGGACACTTTTTGAGAAAAAAACATATGCGGCAAACCATAGGAATATTATTATATTATTGGATTAATAATAAACTTAAAAAACTTCTCAGACAAAAGCTTTTATTTAAATGCACTAAGAAGAAGAAAATTATTTTTAAAGTGAATCAAACCCAAAATTTTGTTACATTGAAATTTTTTATATGATATAAAAACTTGTCGCGAGAAATAGCTATGTATTTCTTATTGTAAATAGAATTTAAAATTACCTACAGATTTATTCTCGTGACAAGCGTTCATATCATTTGAAATTTCATCATGTTACAAAATGATAAGTTTAATTCACCTTAAAATGTGATGTTTTCTTCAGTGCATTTAAACGAAAGCTTTTCTCTAAAAAGTTTATTATTTATATATTTCTTTTTTAGTTTTCTTTGCATATGTTTCTTAGACTCTTCATGTCAATTAATGTGTCATAGTTGCAGATAGGGGGGTACACTTTTTCAAAATTATAATATTTGATGGTTAGATATTTTTCAATTCCACGGATTTTTCCGATTTTGTTTTCGCAACTTTTCGCAACTTTTTTGAAGAGAGGAGAGAGATCGAGCCAACCGACAGACATATGTTTTCTCGTAATTTTCCATCTACGAAACCGTTGGAAATTTTGCCAATTTATTACGCGTTCCCTGTCTTGCTTTCGAAGGGGAAAGAGGAGTAATTTTTTTTTGAAATCGTATGATTCAATTGTCAAATACTTTTCACTTTTTTACGGATTTTTTCGATTTCTATTTCACGAGTTTTCCTAATTTTTTTCATGACAGGATTTTTTCCGACATTTTCCTAATTCCATTGTGTTCTCTATCTGGCTTTTGAGGAGGGACAGGGAGGTGAATTTTTTTAAACATAATATTCGACGGTCAGATATTTTTCACTATTTTTACGGATTTTTCCGATTTTAATTTCGCGAGTTTTCCAACTTTTTTCAAGAAGTGGGTGGGGGGTGAGCCCTCCGTGCCTAATTTTTTTTCGCTGTAATTTTTGACGTCCAAGTCTGTCAAGAAAACTTCTGAAACCCTACGCTTTTTCTGACTAGCTTTCGGGGGGAAAGGGGGGCAATTTCTTTGACCTTAATGTAGTCATCGAAACTGAACCAACATGTGAAATTTCAATTCCATAGGATGAGAGGAAGTGGATCTATTTTATCTTGCAAGATTTGTATCCATCTAACAAAGACACACACAGAGCCAAAATGAAAGCTTTCTTCCACGTTCATGTAAAAACTAAAATTTTATTGAATTGTATTTAGTGGAAAAACTGGTTCTTTATTGCAATAAAGTCTTTATTGCACTCATCTGTCATTATGCTACAGCTTTCTGTCATCATGACAAACATGAAAATCGAAACAACGCCATATTTAGCCCTTTTTCTATAAGATTGAATTACGTTTTGAACAGCTGCATATTTTATATTATTGTCAATCATATTTTTTACATACTGGGATTACCACATTACTAGAAAATGAAATTTAATGAAAATGAAATTTGTTTCTTTGAATAATATTATACAGGGGGATGACTGAATTCCCTTCGAATTGATATATCATGTTCCTATACCTAAATAGCCAGAATTCCGAGATTATAGCAATTTTCACGTGTAATCTCCCTAGTGCTTGAATTATTGCCAGAAATTTTTCGAGTACATGAATTTTATTTGATAAATTTACGGAAATTAATTCAAGCACGAGGGGTATTCGGTAAGAAAATTTCACACCCAGAAATGAAAATCATCCAACAATTCATAAGAAATAACTAACGATGGTTTCACCTGAACTATTTATAACCACTGAAATATTGATATGTAAAATACTTAACAAAATTTTCATCAATAAATATGTTTAAATTTGGACCAAAGAAAAAATGAAGAAGTTATGTTCTTATCGTGGATTGAACCATCGACCCAGCGACTCAAAAATAAATAAATAAAAGTTTATTCTATCAAAGTTATTATTTACAATTCATTATTCTACCCGAAGCAGCTACTTTTTCTTCAGTCCATCTTCGCCTGGCGGGGGGATAGGATGAAAGGAATGAGAGGACGGCAAGTGTGCTTCACGCCACCCTGCTGTTGCCAGCTCTGGTGACGTGCACGATGCCTTTTGACAGTGCCAAAGGTCCCCATATAGAGAGGGCGCTGGTCACTGCCTCCGCTGGTGCACTCGCGCTGGAGTATTCGCGCCTCCTGCAAAGCTTATCCGTCCCATTCAATGTAAAAAGTTGAGGGTTGGTAGTTTGAGGACCATAATTTGAATGTTGCCCCGGAAAAGGCTAGAAGCAAAAAATCGGGTTGAAGTACTTGACGTTTTAGATTCTCAACTTGGATTCCCTACGGCGCCGGTTCTACCCAGCGCTCCTGAAAGATATCCAGCGACTCATATAACACCCCACTATGTTTGCGGGGTATGTTGTCATGTACTCTTAGCCTGGTGAGACCGGCCACAACACTACCGCTGAGCTACGGGACTTGTGATAAAAACTTGTGACAAATGGTGTATTGAACTTCTTCTGAAATATGATTTCAGATTTGACAATTTCTGCAATAATAGTGGAGAAAATATTTTCAGACACATTCCAAATATCTAATAAATACATAATTATAACATTTCATATGAAAACTAGACCTCCATTTGTACATTGAAGCAAAATATCAACTTGTCACATGTCAAATGTCTGACAGAAAAAATTTCACTTATTATGGTTCATCCACGATAAGAACATAACTTTTTTATTTGTTCCAAATTTAAACACATTTATTGATGAAAATTTTGTTAAGTATTTTACATATCAATATTTCACTGGTTATAAATAGTTTAGGTGAAACCATCGTTAGTTATTTCTTATGAATTGTTGGATGATTTTCATTTCTCGGTGTGAAATTTTCTTACCGAATCCCCATCGTGCTTGAATTAATTGCCGTAAATTTATCTCGTAAATGAATTTTCAAATAAAATTCATGTACTCGTAAAATTTCCGGCAATGATTCAAGCACTTGGGAGATTACAAGTGAAAATTGCTATTGTCTCGGAATTCTGGCTATTTAGGTATAGGAACATGATATATCAATTCGAAGGGAATTTAGTCATCTTTCAGGATATTTCATAATATACAGGATGTTCCATTTAAAAAAACGCACTTTCAACCCTTTTCGTATCTAGCAGTAAGATCATGAATTTTGAACGACCCTGTATAACGCAGAACAAACTTCTCTATACAGAATCAATGTACATGATCTTGATGAACTAAACACAAAATTGCAACTTCCTAAGAATCCAAATACCGCAGAAATAAACATTCCATTCGAGCTATGTTTTGGATAAAAAAACATGGAAAATAACCAATATCTCAAAAACCGTTATAGATAGGTATAGGGGAATATAAGGCAGAAGTAATTAGAAAGGAATGACAAGTTCAAAAATGCGACCTATTTGAAATAACAAAGATGCTGCTACTTTCTGGTATAAGAAGCAACGCTGCATTGCTGAAAATATTATAGATCGATAGACCAAGAGCAACTACTTCAGAAACCAAATTTTCAGAATGATACTATTTCCCGTTCTTCGTAAACGTCTAGGGTACCATCGACCGTGACCCACCCTGTATAACTTTTAGCAGCTAGATTTGAACAAAGAATGTCATCCTTACACTTTAGTACCACCTAAATGAAACAGTTTTTGGTTTTTGCACAAACGTAGAAAAAATATGGGATGCAACTCATGCAAAAATTGTTTATTGCACTCGACGTATTGCCAAACTCGGCCTGACGGCCTTGTCGGACAATTTCACGTCGAGTGCAATAAACACTTACTTTTTTCACTTGTTGCACAAATAACTATTAATTTATTGAAAAATTGTTACAAATAATAGCTATGGTTGAATTCAGCTCGTATAATCTCGAAATATGGGTAAATGGCTTTTGACGACTTTTCCCGAACTGAAATAAACAAACGAATTATAGAACATGGACCTCAACTCAACTGTGGTTTTGCTCTCAGTGGGTATAGCAGTTAATGTTATACTCAAACAATAATGTGCATTATATACAACATAATATTTTGTGGGCTTCAGTAAATTACAACCGATAGAATTGAGAATGAATCCAAATAAATTCAGCATTGAAATGCACTATTCATCATATATGTGTGTTAACTTCATGTAAGTTCATAATCAGCTTCACGGACGAATCGATCCATTCATCCATTAATTTTTCATTTTTTCGTCGAGAACAATTATTACCAATAAAACCGAGGGACACGTCATATCATTTAATAAAAACAAGCTATGTTATTGCATTCATAATCGATTAATTCTTCATTATTTTATTATGAAATATCATCTTACACATACGAGGAAGGTAATTCTAGTAGTCTAAATAGCACAACACCATTGTTATCAGCTGAGTTTCCTGCCCCATGACAAGATTCATGGGAAATATGACGCATAAATAAATAGGGTTTCGTATTACCTACTGTCATTTCAATTGATTTATCAGCTACTATATAATTTTTTAAGACTCTACAAAATTGAATATATTTGATCAGTTGTACCCTCTAAGTTAGTGGGTTCTGAGACGCGATGACCCACATACGTCTTCCGTTTGGTGAGGTAAAAGTCCATCCGTCGAAAACCCCAAATGCCAAATATTTTTCAAATTGGGCAGGGCAGACTCCAGTACGAAGGAAAGGTGTCTATCGGTTTTGTCGACGATTTATGTGTCTTCCGTTATGATGATTTTGTTAAGAAAGTGGCTAATAATCATCTGACAAAGCGGAAGACGATTTGGTTGAGGCACACAATTTTGGTTTCGATCATAGCAAAAATTCGACGTCGCATTATATGCCTTACTTTGTGTTCCTTCACTTTGTTACAGTCTTTACTTTGAGAAAATCCAATTGGAAGAATTTTTCAGTAGGGCCCGGCCTCAGGGTTGACCAAATAAATAAATTAAAAAACTCGCAAGAGCGGCTAAGTTGAAAAATTTAAAACTGCACTTGGTTTCAATCTTTGTCTTCCAAAAGGAAGAGAAGACTTTTGGCCAACATATATCACCCTTTTCCACCAACGAAAGAGATTACAATGAATAAACAGAGAAAATAGAGGAAATTCAATGGGGTGGGAAGGGGTGAAAAGTTGGCCAAAAAATCTTCCCTATGAATACTAGGTTTTCTGGCCTCTGAAGATGCTCCATGCAAAATTTGGAAGCTCAATACTGAACCAAAGTACAGTTTTCGATTTTTCATCTTAGCTACTCCCGCGAGTACTTCAATTTTTTTATTTAGTCATCCCTGAGGAACTTAGTTTTTTCTGAAGTAATGACTTCAACGAAGTGCAAGAACACAAAATTGCACGAATGTGTAATTTGCCATTTTGAATAAGAAGAGTTTTAAGAACTTCTTGTTTTGAAAAACTTGGCGAGTTTTCACATTTGCGATTTCATCCTAGTGCACTGTAGACAACCTAATAGCCCTCTCGTGAGTGTGGCATTGGAAATTTTGGTAGAAAATTAGTATTTTACACATTGAAGTCAGAATGCTTAAATTAGCACATTCGCGATTTTGTCGTGGGACCGATGAATTATGAGACGTCGAATTTTTACGATGATCGATTTTAGGTCCCAAAATTATTTGCCCCAACCAAATCGTCTTCCGCTTTGTCAGATGATTACTAGTCACTTTCTAAACAAAATCATCATAACGGAAGACACATAAATCGTCGAAAAAATCGATAAAAACATGTTTCCTTTGTTATGGAGTCGGCCCTGCAGATTTCAAAAATATTTGGAATTCGGGGTTTTTATCTCACCAAAAGGTTTTAGACCCGCGGCTCTCTTTACTATATCAGCCATTCTTTCAATATCATAATTTTTCCCGTGCTAATCTCATAAAAGTATCACCTATATCTAATAATGTTCATCTAAATAATGGTCAAATTCAACGATCAATAAATACAGGTTTCGAAGAACACAGCACTTATCCGGGTGTCAATGAAATCATTGGCCAAAGCATCATTCAGTTGTTTTTCACGTTAGACTTTTGACATTTGGATTAAAGACATAGTTCTCTAAAACCCATATTTTCAGTGAAAAGAACAATTGAATATAACTTCCGGTTTTACCGGAAATAGACCTAGGTCGATAACTTCAAATGGAACCCTGTAGATATTTTTACGCCATCTGCTAAAGCAAAACGTTTCCTTTTCGATCACATATCACAATTGGACATTTGTTTTTAAAAGGACGGCGCAAGGGAATTTTTTTCTAAAATTATTATGGCGACACTGAAAACCATGATTCATTGCCAATCAGGATTCATTTAACCCTTTCAGTAATTCTTTTAAATGACATTATTCCTTTAGAATTTTTCCGAAAATTTCAAATAGAAAATGGTACTTTTTTTGAATTAACATCAAAGTATAAGTCAATCTCTACAGATTGAAAAATGATTTATGATTACCTACACCTAAATAAATAACTACGTCTGCATAAATTTATGGTTTTATCAATTCAGTTTTAAATGATTTTCCTATTTTAAACAATTATATTAAAGGAACGGGATATTAAAAATTATCTCATTGAATCAATTGGTCTATGCGCTCACCACCTTCTTGCTGACATACCTTATTAAATTCTTCTAATGTTGTTCTGAAATCATGTCAATAGTTAGTTTTATTTAATTTTGTAGGATCTCTAAACTTGATGAGGGAGTTGCATACACGATATCTTCAAGAAAATCCCATATGGACAAGTCCATTGGAGTCAAGTCGAGCGATCTGGCTGGCCACCGGATTGGACCATTAGTACCCAACCAATTCTCCCCAAATCGTTCAGTAAGGTTTTTCGTTACAGCTCTTGCATTATCTACGGAAGCGCTATCTTGTATCATTCACATCTGAATGCAAGTTTCCCAAAAAATTTTCACTTTGGTTTTGAAGAAATTCCAAATACCACCATTCACTCCAAAACTCTCACAAAAAGCAACTTCTCCTACCAATCGTTGATTTTCTATAGCCCAATAGCAAGTGTTTTGTCTTTTGAACATACCGAGATTGGTAAATCTAGATTAATCTGAGAATAGTATTTGATTATAGAATACTCTATTAACATTATAATTCTCCCAAAATCAATCACAATAATTCAAGCGCCTCTCAAAGTCAGTTCGATCATATTCTACATAAGTTAAAACATTTGTCTCAGTTTCTTTGCTTACTATAAAGCCATTGGAATCTTCATCCACCTTATTTTCATTTATCAGTTCTTGAACCAACCATGGAAAATATTTATTTAAATGAACTTCAGGATCTTGGAATCGTTCTCCATATAATGTCTGCGCTTGTCTGGCATTTTGCCTACATTCGTCATAGATAAGCAGCACGTCAATTTGATACTCTAATGTATGAACCATAGCTCATAGTTGAAAACCAACAATAAAACTGAACATCAAAATACGACAAAAGGAAACTTTTCACACACGATGACGGGAATAAAAAATTAAACTCATTGAGAACAAGTATAACAAACAAACATTTTGATGTTTCTAACAGTAACCAATTGCATATACATTTTTTGTTTTTAAAGCTTACTTATCTACCTTTGTATATTTTTATGAGTTCTTAGGCCATACATCAGATTGTGATAAAAATTTAATGAGTTATTGTGGCCACACCCAGGAATATTTCTGGGTCAGGTTTGGGTTAGGTTTTTAAAAAAATATATTTTTTATGCAGACGTAGTCATTTATTTAGGTGTATGTAAAATACAACATGCAATGATTTTTTTATCGAAAATAAAAACAAGAGTCGAAGGGTGTGAAGCGTTTATCTATAGATACTGACTTTGATGTTAATTTTCAAAAAAGTTTCATTTTCTATTTAAAATATTCGAGAAAATTCAAGATAAGCATTGGAAAGAATTACTAAAAGGAATTCTGTTTGGTGATGAATCAAAATTTTTGCATGTTTCATCAAAAACTAATCAAAGTTCTTTATTCATTTGCTATTTCATCAGGTTACTTGACGAACATTTGATCAATGACGTCACAGTGTCGCCATTTTCATTTTAGAAAAAATATATCCTGCGCCGCCATTTTAAAAACAAATATGCTCTTGTGATATGTCATTGGGAAGGAAACTTTTTATTCTATCGAATTCAAGTGTCAAAAGTCTAACTTAAAAAACAACTGAATGACGCTCTGGCCAATGATTTCGTTGTCACGCGGTATACAGAATGAGACAATCTCTACGGCCTTCTTGGGAATCTCGAAAACAGCATGACAGAGATTAGGTGATTAGGTTAAGGCAAAATCGCGCATTTGGAAACTTATTGATATGCTTTGTGGAAAAATTAAAAAGCCTCAGAAATTTGAAGAAAATTGAAATTGTTCAAGATTGATTTTATTGTTTCGTTACTACGGTATTTAATATAAAACATAATTTTACTTGGTGAAACCTCAATTAAAATTTGATTTATTTAACTTCAAATTAAGTTTTCACTTGTAAACTCCCTATCGCTTGAATTATTGCCGGAAATTTCTCGAGTAAATACGTTTTTTGGAAAATATCCCAACGATGCTAATTTGTTCTGGTTGGCTTCCGGGTTTTGCAGTGGTCTTCTTTGGTTAAAATCTAATTCTAAAAATATCTAATTTGAAATTCTAATTTTCTTAAAAAATTCATGAACGATACAATTTTCCGGCACTTGACTCAAGCACGCGGGGATTCGGTGAGAATATGTTATGCCAAGTCTACTTGAAAGTAGAATTGAATTGGTGACATCCCATGTAAGAAACGTCAAAGTAGGCACGTGTTAGTGTTGCAAAGGAATATTTTCATTTCCTTATATGAAGGATCCAGTGGAAAAACGATGAGGTTCCATTTTTTTCCGAAATCGAAATGTTAGCAACATCTATTAGCTTATAGCACGAAGTATCAATATACCAAATCTTACAGGTGAGAAACAATGACATTCCATAAAAACTGCGGTCGAAAGTAGGCAGCGCAATGGAAAAACGTTGAGACTCCCTCATAAGATTTCGTTTTTCTCAACTTCTTATAAAGCGCAATCTCATCGTTTTTCCACTGGACTCTTCATATGTTCTAGTAGAATAAGGTTTAGATGGTTGAATTGTTTTAAAAAAATATCTAAATAGTCATTACCATCAACTAGCTCCACCTTTACGCGCAACCCTCATTAGTAGTAGTAATAGTGATAGTTTATTCAAAATAGGTAAGCCAATATACAAACATCTCGATTAAATATAAAAAATTTACATCACACACATACATATATAAAAATATCACAGGCAATTGATAGTTATACAAGATAAGACAGTATTGTAAGATAAGACTAAGTAACTGACACAGAATCCTATAACAATAATATTAAACAAAGATATGAATGATTTTTCCACGAAGATGTTGTAAACACTCCAATTTAGTACTCTATATGTCCAACAATCATAGAGTTTTAAGATACTCTGATAATGATGACTTGAAATAAGATGAAGATACTGATGAAGTCTCTAGAAGTGTTCTAGAGACTTGTCCGAACTAGGAAAGACTCAGCCCTTACTTTTTAATGTGTGATGCCATGCACGGAACCGGTGACCACGCTGAGATACGAACCCACACACCTACTTATGAATGATGATGCTTGATCCACGCGCCACCACAGCCCATGAAATAAAGTAGAAAACATTCTGCTTACGTAACATAATGTAACGATTCTGGAGCCGGACCTGTCGCTCGTATTCGTAAACAAGCCTGCATTCCAAGAGTATTAGGCCATCTTGACATGACAGCCGTCAACGCTTCTAGAAGTGAGCCATCTAGAAGCAAGCCATCGAACAGATCGAACAGCCGGCAAAGAATCTCAGCTGTCGAGAACTTTTTCGAAAAGTGATCGTCTTGGATATAAATAACCAGTCGACATCATAGAGGATAGAGATATAGTTAGAGACAGTAAAGAGTTTAGCATAGACAGTCTGGTTTGAAATAAATTAGTGTGACAATAATCAGATAATATGGTTAAGGGTTTCGCGGCCGAAGTTTTCAGTGTCACTATTTTCACTCGGATTTGAAGGTCGTCGTTTTTTGGAATTTCTTCCCGACGTTTAGCCAGCGCGAGTAGCTGGCTTCTTCAGAGGCTTATACATCTTGGATAATCTCGGATGACTGAAGATTTTGTCTCCGGAGATTGTATTTATTCTGACTCAGGTAGTTCCGTGTGCTGATGTCCTAATATCGAATATGGAATCCTATCCTTAAAAATTCAAGAATGACAAAGGAAGACAACGACATTAGGACGACACACGGAACTACCTGGTCAGTGTAAATACAATCTCGGGAGACGGAATCTTCAGTCATCCGAGATTATCCAAGATAGATAAGCCTCTAAAAAAGCCAGCCACTCACGCTGGCGAAACGTCAAGAAGAAATTCCAACAAACGACGGCCTGCAAAACCGAGTGAAAGTAGTGACAATCATCATGATAAATTATTGTGATATTATGAAGTAGAAGTTAGATAAATGTGTACAAATAAATTAGTTGAAACCGCGTAGACTTTATATTTATTACAATAACTTAATAGTACTTGAGAAAAGAGAAAATATTCGAACTTGCGTTGTAAACAATATTGGGTGCTTCATTTTAGTCAATCACAAGCATTGCAGTTTCAATTGCACTTTGTTTTTACTTTTCTTGTGCTAAGTGAAACAAAGTTTAAATGATACTCTAAAATAAATATAATTCTTTATACGTTCCTTAATTCTATACTACTAGTAACAAGGGAAAAGTATCAAAAGAATTAAGTAATAATGCATACAAAATAAATTATAATGTCACGCATTATAATAACATAATCAAAGTTGGCTGTGGATTGTAGTTAATCTCCTTGTTGGCGTTTGGGTATCGTAAAAAGCAGAGCTAATTAAATATTTAATAATAAAATGAATTGCAATACGTACAGTATTTCTACCTTTTCTAAAAAATCTGAACATATTCAAGTTTATCAATTGAAGGTGAAGCCAGGGAGATTTCCATTTATTACTCTTACAACTGGGTGATTACGGGTAGGGCAACAAGAATATCACCATTTTCTATGGATTGACGTATAAAGGACCCCGTACTTTCCTTATGGAAAATGGTTTTCGGTTAAATTCCCTGAATTTTTGGTATGTTGTAGATTTCGACTTCCTCGGCAAAAGTGTCCACAGGCACAAAAAAATCGGTCTACTAGTTTTCGAGATACAGGGTGTCAAAAATGAAATGTGAAGTTTTCTGCTCAGAATTTTTAACAACTCCGAGAATTGACAAAACGCCCATTTATTCATGGAATTACATGCTTGAACAATCGTACAATATCATCTGGATCTCGTATCCATTATATTTTTACGTTTCGTGCTCTACAACAGGGTGAACAAAGAAAAATCCAACCAGTGTAAGTTCGTTCATGAGAATTAAAGATGCAATTGATCCTGGATGAACTTCCTCAATCTCGATCGAAGTTTACTGACATTTTTTTATATACAGGGTGTTTCAAAAATACTGGTGCGTCAACCCCTACTTTTTTTAATCGGATAAGGGAGAGCATGTCATATATATATATATATATATATATATATATATATATATATATATGAATATTAAATATTGAAATTTTTATATTATGTTTGATTTGAGGAGTCCAAGATATTGTCATCATTTTTTTGTTATTTCCGTCAACCGATGTTTGTCGGCTATATACTTTTGAATATTCGGATTTTATTGATACCCGATATACTCCATTGGAGACCGAAATGGGCTATTTTCCAACAATTCTTGTTGGAAAATATTCGGGCTAGATTACTGCGGTACCTATTCCAAAAATGCAATACCTTATATACATGGTGAATGAAATGTTTTTCATTCGAAAGCTCTGTTTCCGAAGAAACTAGAGAAAATTTAAATGTACCAGAAGCAATATCCCTCTCAAGGTTGGGACTAATCCTACAGTATTTGAAAGGTATTTCAATTCAAATGTAGAAATATTTTATGATTTCTGTGGAATGTGCAGGTTCTACGAAATTGGGATATTTGGGTCACAATGAACAAATGAATCCCAAAATTCTACAAGTCCGCGAAAAGAAATATGTACTTTTTGTGGTCATTTCTTCTTTGAACCAATTTTGAAATGCATTTGAATAATTTTTCACACAAAAAAGATATATGAAGATAGAAATGAAGAAACTTTTAAAAGATAAGCTTTTATTGAATTGCACTTATTCTATAACTCATTCAAAGACTTGAAAACCGCGATATAAGAGGGTGGTTGGAACTAAGACAACAGAAATTAATACTAAGATATAATACTTTCACCATTCATTTGTTCATTGTGTACCAATTATCCCAATTTTGTAGAAACCGCACATTTCACAGAAATCATAAAATAGTTCTCTATCTGAATTGAAATACCTTTCAAATACTGTAGAATTATCCCAACCTTGAGAGGCATATTGCTTCTGGTACATTTCAATTTTCTCTAGTTTCTTCGGAAACAGGGCTTTAAAATGAAAAACATTTCATTCACCATGTATATAAGGTATTGCAATAGTTACCGCACTAATCTAGCCCGAATATTTTTCAACAAGTATTGTTGGAAAATAGCCCATTTCGGTCTCCAATGGAGCTATCGGGTATCAATAAAATCCGAACATTCAAAAGTATATAGCCGACAAACGAGTCCGGAGACGTATGCTGAGATTGATGACAATGAGGAGTCCGTGAAATCAAACATAATATCAAAAATTCAAGAAAATCAACAGATTCTTTTTCGAAATACAAGGTATTCATTGAAAAAACTCGCATTTTTGCAAGAAACTTGGACTGTATCTTTTTACTCACCCTATATATATATATGGATGGACTTTTGAATCACTTGGTATTGGTTGAAGTGTCAGGTACTTTTGCGGCAATTATCGTCAAGAATCATGAATTTAAAATTTTTCAATAAAAATGGTATCATCTTGTATCATTATTCCATACTTAGTGTTTATTGGAAGTACATTTGGCAATACTTTCAGTTCTCCAAAAATGCATCATGCGATAGTGTCATCAAAGTGAATCGAAATAAAAGTCACATTCGGAAAAGATAAGGAATATACCGCAGAATTTCTACTGAAAAATATCGATAAAAAATGCATTTTCCTGCCAGTCGAATGATATTTAATATTTTCACAGCATTCTCCATTCTATAAATAGAAGTTCTCCTTACATTGGGGCAAAGCAAAACAAAATATGTCTTGTGGAGCAACTTTCATGAAGAATTATCAATTAGGGTTTATTTTCAATTTGACGTACTGTCGCTATATTTAAAATTAATTCAAGTGCTATATTTCATAACGAAAAATCAATTATTATGTAAAAGAGTTTCAAAGTAAGTGGCAACATTCAACGTATTATCCTCATGTGTGAGAATATTTGAAACCAAACTAACCACATCACTCTACTCTACTCTAGAGAAAATTTTATAATTTTTGACACGGCTTAAAAAATGGTTATTTGATGGTCGTATTTTAGGTGATATACTATGTAACTTTTCATGCAGAACAGATTTTTTTTTAATTTTCGTAATAAAAAATGTTCACATAGGTAGAGAACTTACTCACTGTATAACATATACCGGGTGGCCAAGCGGTGAGGTACGACCCCCAATTTTTTTGTAGTTTTGAATAAATTGTTTTCAAATGTGGCATGTCTAATGATTACGCTGATTTTGACCCAAAACTGATAATTTAACATATCCGATTCGACCGGAAGTGACGACATACTTTTATTAAATTGCCCCCTTCATATAATTTTTCGAAAGAGTCATGAATTTATGATACGACAGTTTTCAAAACTTGAAAAATAGTTGAAAGATGGCGGAGATATAGTTGACTGTAATTTAATCGAACAAAGTTGGCCATGTAAGTCAAGTTAACACACCATTACTCATAAACGGCGTCAGAAGTTGCTAAAGGAAGCTTGGAGGTAAAATAAATTCAGAAATTGGGTTTCTCTTAGAATTAATGGTCCAACTTTTTCCAATTGTTATCAAAAATGTCCATGAAGAAATGCTCACAGTCACTATTTCTCAAAACGCAACCATTTCCAACCTATTGAATAAACAACTTTATTTCTGCCATTTTTGGGTTCACTCCCTGTTAAACTGAAAGTGGTAAATTCTCTTGTGGCTTCAAAATGAGTGTATATAAGTACAATAAATAGCGACACCAAACTTGAAAACATTTAAAAATTGGTGTTGTACCTCACATCGTGATCATCCGGTATATTAAAACAAAATTGTTGTAGCTTTATTTCATATCACCCAATACAATTCTATGTGATCCTGTAGGTATATCAGTGTTCTTTCAAGTGTTATTCTTCGAAAACCAATTTCTCACTCACACAGTCAATGAAACTATTGAAATGAGTTATGTTCAGTAGTGAACTTTAATGCAACGAGCCGTTTAGTGGCGTTACAAGTGAACATTCGTTGGGCGGACAAATAGAACAAATCTGAGAAGCATCTCTGCAAATGGTACTCAACATGTGGCTGTCAAATTTTATTACCCTTATCGCTGTTTGTTTGGTAAGTATCTATATAATACGTTTTTTTATGTTAGATGTTTTATCAACTATGAATGACCCGAATAAAAACAACGTACATAGTTCTAATGTTGACAACATGTAAGGAAATTTCAGAAATTGATATGTGTGGGTATACTTAAATATTGTTTTCCGTTTCCAACGCTTCAAAAATTTTCAGGTGTTTTGTAATTACTTGAAACAAACTATTGTTTCTATATCAGCATATCACGTGTCCGTATTCGTTGAAATATTTTTACTGTGTAATTTTTGCAGTAGTGTTCCATATTGTTCTGACGCATGACTCTTTAGGATTGTTCTGGTTTTGAGAAATATTGGGTCAGGATCATGTGCAGTTGATTATAAGCATTGTTTATATAGCAGATAGTTAGTCAACCTTATGGGATTATAATTGGATCAAAATGGATGCGACATGTAGATGGCGATAGTGAGCTCGCATCCAAGTCATGTCGTAACTTGATTAAAACAATGGAAAAGCATTAAAATCAGGGTTTTTTGAAGAAACCTGCATGTTATTAAAAAGAACTCCTTTTCGAAAAACTATAATATTTCGTCTTTATGTAGGTACAATCATCAATATATCATCAACTGTCAGAATTTTTACTGATAAACGTCAGATTGACAACTTCAAATCTTATGTCAAATTGTTTGAATAGTACAGGATGGTGAAGTCAGGAATCTATACAGGAATATTCCCATCGTCAGCGACATTCTCCCCCCTGGTGCTAACTTCCCCGTTAGCACTGGAATGAACATTTAAACGATGGAGCTTTCTGGCTGATCTCTTATATAAACCATGAGTGGTTCGAACATCTGCCAAACGAACTATATCATCTGCTCCTTTGTAAATTTTTTCCACTACGCCCAATGGCCAGGCTCCTCGTGGTAAGTTTTTGTCTGATATAATGACCATTTCACCCTCCTTAAGAATGGGGTCATCTTCACACCATTTCTTACGTTGGATCAGGGTAGGAACATACTCGCGAAGCCAACGTCTCCAAAACATATCAGCTAAGCTTTGAGATATGCGCCATTGTTTCCTGAGGACCAAGTCTCGTTCTGTGAATATACCTGGTGCTGTGATTGTGGTGGATTTTCCAATAAGAAGGTCATTTGGACATATGCTAATATTATCCTGAGGATCTGTGGACACATGGGTAAGTGGTCTGCTGTTAACGATGTATTCAGCCTCGCAGAATAGTGTCCGCAGTACTTCATCAGTGGGATGTCTGTCCTTCATTATTGCTAGTAAGGTTCGCTTGAAACATCCGATCATGCGTTCCCAACTGCCGCCCATATGTGGGGTGAGGGGAGGAATAAATTTCCAGTTGATTCCCTTATTCGTGGACTCTTCAGCCACAATATTGTTATCAAGTTCATCCATAGCTTCTAATAATTCTCGGGATGCGCCACGAAGATTACTCCCGTTGTCGGACCATAGTATTTGTACATCTCCTCGTCTTGCCAAAAATCTTCGTATAGCCATTATGCACGAATCAGTACTGAGTGAATGTGCTATTTCAACATGGATAGCTCTGATCGTTAGACAGGTGAATAAAACACCGTAACGTTTCTCGAGTAGTCGGCCAATTTTAACGAAAAAGGGTCCGAAATAGTCAATGCCTGTGGCAGAAAATGTTTTTTCATACGTGAGAAGTCTTTCATTTGGTAAGATACCCATTTTTGGTTTTGCACCACAAGCATGATCACGTTTACATCTCACACAAAGACGAATGGTTTTCTTTACGATTGTTCCCAGATGTGGTATCCAAAATCTTCTGCGTAACTCATTAATGACTGTTTGAACTCCTTGGTGTCCATTTTTTCGATGGTAATGTAGGATCATTTTTTGGGTGTACTCATGGTTTCCATCCAATACAACTGGCTCTTTTTGTATAACGGAGATCTCTTTGAGTCTGATAATTCTGCTAGAAATACGCATTATTCCATCAGGGTCCAAAAAAATCAAAATTTTATGGAGTCTTCCATTTTTATTTGAGGTACCCTTTGATATATTTTGCATATCATTTTGGAAACAATCATTTTGTACAGCTCTCCACCACTGTTTCTCGCTCCAATCCATTTCGGTCAAGAATTTGGATGTTTCCCTTTGGTCTATGTTAGTTCTTGCATTGTTCAGAAATCTTTTAATTCTTGCGGTGATTCTCAACAGCTTAATCCACGAATAATGTGATTTGATTTTGGGAAGTGATTCATGAACCTTTTCAGTCATTAGCATAACATGTATGCATCCTTCCGAAAACTCTTCTTTTTCTAATGAATTTTCTGGATTCTTTGGCCAATTTTCCCGAGATTCGTATAAAAACTCAGGACCTCTAAACCATCTATGCTCCGCCGTTAGGTTTTCATTACTGGAATTTCTAGTGCAGTCATCGGCAACATTTTTCTGTATTGGCACCCATCTCCATTCACTGACATCGCTGTGTTCCAATATTTCTCCTACCCTTGAAGCCACAAATGTCTGGAGTTTTTTCTCACTTCTTAGCCAATGTAAGACAGTTCGTGAGTCAGACCAGAAGAATCTTGAAGCAAACTTCAATTCGAGATGTTTCATTACTTCTTTGCATAGTCTTACTCCCATAAGTGCTGCTATCAATTCGAGTTTCGGAATAGTCAATGTTTTCAGAGGAGTCACCCGTGCTTTGGTTGCAACTAGGACAACTTCCACATGATTTTCAAATTGAAACCTTAAATATACTGCTGTAGCGTAAGCATCTTCACTAGAATCCGAGAAAATAGGTAGTTCAATACTTCTAGCCGCACTCAGTTCTTTAGAATAACAACGCGGAATTTCCAAAGTCATAACATGTTTCAAATCTTCCAACCAGGTCAACCACGTTCGAAACATTTTGTCTGAGATAGAATCGTCCCAACCGATGGCGGCTCTCCAAATATTCTGAAGAAGCATTCTCACTTTTATTGTGATTATCGATAAAAGCCCGAGAGGATCATACACAGACATGGCCAGCTTTAAAACTTCCCTTTTGGTTGGGATTTTCGTACCACCTAGTACATCTGCGGGAATCCTATGGAATTCGAGATTGAAACTGAAAATGTCTTTGGTGGCATTCCAAATCATTCCTAGAACTCTTTCACCATGGATATGTTTGTCGACTTCTGAAACATTCGTATTTGTTCTGAGATGCTGCGGTATTCTATGCAGAGCTTCTTGGGAATTACGAATGAAATTCCTAATTTGGAATCCTCCCTTACTGTGAACATAAATGACGTCATTTATTAATTTTATGGCATCTTCTATGGTCTCCGATCCATGCAGATAATCGTCTACATAATGATTTTCAATTATAGCCCTAGACGCTTGCTTGTGCGTTTCGCTAAATACTTGAGCATTATGATTTTTGACATATTGCGCCAAAAAAGGAGAAGAAGTCGTGCCTAATAACATTGCCGTCATTTTGTAAACTTTTGGGGGAATGTTTGGATTAAGATGTCTCTATAAGAAGCATTGCGCGTATGTGTCTTCATCTGCAATTTTCACTCTGTTAAACATTTCTTTGATGTCACCGGCAAATGCAATCTTGTGCAAACGGAATTTCATCAAAATGCCAAATAGAGATGTCAGCATATCAGGGCCTGGCAGTAGAAAATCATTTAGGCTCTGTCCATTGCATTTAGCGGCCGCATCGAAGACAACTCTGGTTTTTCCTATCTTATTTGGATTTTTCACCGCAAAATGAGGCAGGTACCAAACTCGTTCAGCTCTGGAAAGTTCTTCATTGGTGACTGAAGTTGCATATCTCTTCTCGAATAGTTTTTCGATTTCTTTGCAGTATGCAGTGGATAATAATTTGTCTCTTGATAATCGTCTTTCCAAGCATTGTAATCTTTGCGTTGCCATGGATCTTGAATTGGGAAATCGAAAATCATCACTTTTCCAGGGCAACTTCACTTCGTACTGTCCGTTCCGAAAGCGAATGGATTTTTCTGCAATTGATATTGCTCTTTCCTCTTGTTTGGTTGTATTTTTATCAATTTTAGTGACTGCTACTCCCAGGTTTTCAATTTTTATGTAATTTTTCACCATTTCGTGAAGAGTTTCGTCTGATTGTTCACAGCACACAAAATATCTCTCGGAAGTTCCAAGTCGATTGAATTGGGTGTTTCCGTGCAGTGTCCATCCCAGTCGAGTTTTTGACAGAATGGGATATTTTGGATCTGGTTGAATGATTTGCCGGGAAACAATTAAATTGGCGTTATTTTGTCCTATAAGAATAATTGGCTTATTCACACCCTCCAGTTCAGAGGAAACCTGTTGGACAAATGGAAACCTCTTGATTATTTCATCCAAATTATATTTTTGTTCTGGCAAATCCAAATTGTCTATGGTTCTTACGTTGCGGAGTTTGTAAACCATTGTTGAATGTTTTCCAGAAATTTCGGGTTCAACCGTTTGGGAATTTTCATCATGTCGATAAATTTCTCCAGTCCATTTGCAGCACAAGGGAGATATAGGACCAACTACCTCAATTTTTTTTGCAATAGTTGAATCCAACACTGTTGTGGTACTTCCTTCGTCCAATAGTGCAGAAATATTGAAAATACCATTGGGGCCTTTGATTTGAACTGGAATAATTTTGAGTAGTGTTTGATGGCAAGTTTCAGATACATTTGTAGTTATTTCTGATGTTATGCCGGTACTTGTAGTATTTTTATGCAGCGAACTATGATGGAAACGATCACAATTATTGATTCCGCATTCTTTCCTCTTTTGACATTTACCATGATGTTGCCGCAAACAGCAATAACAGAGGTTACATTTTTGGACCATTTTCCACTTTTGTTTAACTTCTGCTTTTTGGAACTGATTGCAACTCTCTATGGAATGTTCATCTAGGTTGCAGATTTTACATAATTCTCGTGATCTTTCATAATTTTCAGTAGGACGATGCTTCTCTCTTTTCTCCAGATATGAACTACTGCATGATGGCTGAGAGTTAGGATCACTACTTTTGGATACGAAAATTATTCTAGATACTACCTCAGACATTTTTTGTACCCAATTGGAAAAGTCTTTTATTGTTTCTTGTTGACTTTGTATATTTTTGTCAATCAAGTAACTGCCCCAGTGTGTAAGCAAGTGAGGGGGTAATTTGACAACTAAACTGGTTAATAATTGTCTCTGGTCCACTAATCTGGCTAAATCTCCTTCCATAACGGCAGCAATATTTCTTATGGTGTTGCTGAAGTCGGTGAATGACTGTAAGTTTTCTACCAATAAAAGTTGACGAGATTTTTGTAATAATTCTTCCATGACAAGTTCTGAACGACCATACTTTTGTTGCAAGATATCAATGATTTCATCCGGTTTTTGAGCTGTAATCAAGAGCATTTCAACATCTTTTCTGGCTTCTCCAAGCAGGCTATTGTTGAGCCTCAATACATTTTCTCCCGGAGAAAACTGACATGCAGCATTTGATAGCTTATACTGCGAAAAGTAAATAGGCCACTTCAAACATGATGAACCATCGAAGGACATCAAATTATTGCCAACAGTTTGTCGAGTAAGCATGTTGTTGATTGATTTGGTGAGATTTTCTATTTGATTCCTTGACTCTGATGATGACGAATTCTCTTGACATGTCTCGATTGCGTTTGTCCACTTTTGAACATCTGATAGCTTTGAATTACGTGAAACTTCACTTCTGACATCTTCTTCAGAAGATAAAACTCCAGAACTTGGTGCGGACTCTCTCTTTGGATTTGAGGCGTGCTTCACATATTTTGAACAGTTTTCGGTGTTTGTCCAACATCTTTCGTTTGGGATTTATTTCTCCATTTGAAGTGTTCTCAGATTCCATTTCTTGAATTTCACTTTCAAGGAATATAATTTCTTCTTGTTTTGAGAAGAATTCGCCACGTAACTCATCTATTTCGTTTTGTATTTCGAGCAATTTGTACTTTCTATCATAGTTTCTCTTCGAAAGGTATGTATTTACACTCCTCATGGATAAGCAAGAAATTTCACTGGCGGGTATTTCATTTAAAATGTTCATAACGCCTTTAATGAATGTCTTGGTCAGATCACTAGCACTGGCATTTTTTGCATACTTTGCATTAAAGAGAACACACATTTTTTCCAAACTGAAAATACCCAATGTTTTACTAACTAATTCAACGTGATCACTGTATTCTTGTGAGTTTTGTTGAAAGTTGAAACCAGCGAAAGAAAGGATATTCCTTTTTGATACTCTTCCAGTTTGTTGTTGTCCATACAATGCAAATTGAAGACTCTCCAAAAATTTTGAATCGACGTCTTTTAGTTTCGCTTCAATTTCAGTATCTCGCATTATTTTGTCGTAAACCATTTTTCAGCCTGTAACTGTATTTCTAAAGTGCTATCCGGCTCGAAGGACCAATTTGTTATTAAAAAGAACTCCTTTTCGAAAAACTATAATATTTCGTCTTTATGTAGGTACAATCATCAATATATCATCAACTGTCAGAATTTTTACTGATAAACGTCAGATTGACAACTTCAAATCTTATGTCAAATTGTTTGAATAGTACAGGATGGTGAAGTCATGAATCTATACAGGAATATTCCCATCGTCAGCGACACTGCATTAAAATGACGTCAAATATTCATGTTTGTAACTAATCACGCTAGATGACACTCGCGTTTGTGTCCAATACCTTTTCCACAGGCATTGACTAACTATGTTCTATTTAAACAATGTTATAAGTGTTCACCTTAGGTTCACATTTGTTCACTTTTTTCATCTGCGCATAATCCTGACTTTCCAATAGTTGTTATTTTCGAAACCAGAACAAATCTTTCATAATCGCCACATTCTTCCTCTTTACGCTGAAACCCCAATCCTTGAGTAATTTATTCCGCCAATAATTTGTATTTCCTTGCCTCGCAAAACTCATTCATGAGCCCATATAGAAGCCAGTTCTCATTAGTGATAACCCAAGAATATCGATAATCGAAATAATTTTATAATAGTTGTCGAAAGGCGGAGGTCTGTTGCCTTGAAGCACCGTGCTTGAGAGAGTTATTATAAAATTATTGAATTTTGGTCGGTATTCAAGGGTTATTTGTAAGACAGTTTGTGGCCGAATTTGAAAGTACCTAATTGTTTAATTGGATGTACAATTACCGAAATGACAGATAAATTGAATGAAGAACGATATGTTCTGATTTCTGTAACCGACGAAGATGTATTTCCACGTATGAAGTTGATTATTTTACTGTGGTGTTCTTTATCCATTTTCAAATATGGTCTTATTGAGCTGACACAATTATGGCCCGTAATTTTTATAATCTCTTGCTTTTGAACACCCTTCCTTACCAGTTCAGTGACTGCGGTCGATCTATTGGAATGGTTGGTAATTTTCTTCTTCTTGGTATTATTATAAAAATAGTCTTAACAGTTTTATAGTATTAATTTATTTACATAAAATCTAACAACTAATTCATATCACCAGTATTCAATTTCAAACTAGACTGTTTATGCTTTCTCTCAGTGCATCTAGCTATCTATGTGACTCTGCCCTCTTCGTGCGCGGTGCGGTATTTATTCACGAAGGTCGCTTTCTGAAATAGCTCGCGACAGCTGCGATTCTACGCCGGATATTCGATTGACCGCTTCTAGATTGGTCGATAGCTGTTCGAATAGATGGCCCTCGGACTCGATAAGGTGAGATTTGCGATGAGCTGACAAGTCCGGCTCCAAAATCGTTACATGCCCCTTCTTAGAGATATTTCGTCACAAAATGTCATCCTTGGAGTGTGTCGTTATTTGCAAAATTCACCATATTCGCACCGTGGATTTAGAGGGAAATAACACTCCACGGTCTTCATGTTTGGTCGTGGAAGATGCTTACAGCACATCAAAATCCTGACGCCGCTGGATCTGATTATCGACTTCAACATAATTCTAATAGTTCTCAAATCCAGTCCATCAATCCCAAAGGAAAATTTTTGGATTGCCAGATCTACGAGATTCTGGTCCAACATCTTATCTCTCAGTTGGGTAAGACTCTTCCAGAAATCTTCATACGTAGGATTATCATGCTTCTTGGTCACCAGGTAGTAGATGTTTCTCTGGCACTCCTTCAGCTGAAGCACCCCTATTACTTCTAGTTTCTGTTTCCGTAGTAGTGTTTGGAGTTGGCCAAATTTCTTGTAGAACACCACAGTGATACCCCTGGACATTCAAAGATATTTCAGACACCTTGAAATGGTCTCGTGGCTCTTCTCGAGTTACTCCATGTAGTACTTTCTGTCCATTTGAGTACAAGAACATTAACTCCTGGAACGTCATCTCATCCTCCGGTGGTCTGAGGGTGCAAACTTTTTCATGGTTTCCAGCGTAACGGTCCAACCTGTTGGAATGACCTGTTGGAATGAAATATTCCTTCGAAGTGGCTTGTGGATATGGTAGAACAGGATCCTCTTGACGATCTTGTACTGACCTTCCCAAGAATTCCGCAACTTCAGTGACAGGCTACGGCGACGCTTCGGGTTGTACAGCCAAACTATAGATCACCAATTCAAAATCTTCCAGCATCGGCCTTGATGTCATATGCCTCCTTAATTCTGTCACTGGCACTCTGAATGCTCACACGGACTCGTCCGTGAATGTCATCCATTCTGTACCGGAGACTACTTTGGACAACTGGCGGTTTTTCGTCTTATTCATCCGCTTCACTATTCCATCGGACTGTGGGTGTAGGGCTGTGATTCTCTTTCGGATGTTCAGCAGCTTCAAAGGAACACCGAATCGACATATCCAGTCCTTTACCAAGACGTCGCGTCGGTGAGGATGACGGCATTCTGTTGGGTCAGGGCATATGCTTCGGCCCACTTGCTTTCATTACCACAAGGATGTATTTATTCTCGTGGTCAGATTCGGGAAACTGACGCATCGGGGTCTGGGGTCGTGTCCGAGGTCCATTGCTGGCTGCGCAAACAGCACACTTTCTGCACCAGTCATTGACATCAGCTTGACAATTGTTATTTCCTTCAACCGATTGCACCCATACGCGCAACCCTCGGAAGTCTTCGAGAGACTTGTGTGAGCTGGGGAAGACGCAGCCCTTACCTTTTAATGTGTGATGCCATGCACGAGACCGGTGAATCGGTGGATCGAACCCAGTAAAACCGTTGCCTCACTTTCTGCAGGGTCTTCATCACCCCCAGATTTCGTTCAGCAACATCATCATGGATCTCTCGAAGCACGCGTCTCTGTTTTTGTGTACCACTATATGACGTCTTCGTATTCCAACAGACGTTTCAGGACCCCGGTGTCCAGGGTAAGGGAATTCCATTGGGCCCAGTAGGATTTAACAGCTGGTGAACAACTTGCGATTCCCTGCCATAACGGTCTTCGATTACTCTTTTTCCAGCCGATGACTCTAAACCAAGATTTAGATTTTTCTCTTGGTCTTCGTGGACCTTGTTGTTATTCCAGTTGTTGTCAACTGACGTGATTCTACAAATCGCTGCTTCCTTCTCTTTTGCTCGTCTACAGTGTGAGCCGTCGTCAGGGCATGGTCTCCTGGACAGGCCATATGCATTCTTGTGTTTGATCTCGAAATCGAATTCGTGGAGTCTTTCAGGCCAAAGTGCTACTTGGCCCTCGGGAATTATGATTACCTCAGCTTTAAGATAATTTGTCTGAACGAAATTCAATTTGAGTGATAAAAACACAAGAAGTCACTATAAGAGGGTGATAATGTCGGGGCGTGGCGCAGTGGTTAGAGCGTCCGACTTTGGGTCTAAAGGTCCGGAGTTCGAGCCCCAGTTACGGCTGGAATTTTTTAATTTAATTTGACCGATTAAATTATTCAAATCTCGTGGCTAGACTGGTGTGAGTCCTGCACGATTCACTGTTGCGTTCCAATTAACAGTGCTGCTCCTAATGTGGCGCATGGAGTTAGTAACAAGGCCTATCCAGAACACGTGGCTAATGACCATAGCAGTCGATGCCAAGACACTAAAGAAAAAAAAAATGATAAAAAAAAGAGGGTGATAAGTAAAGGCAGCAGAGGAATTTTGTCTGTATTGTCACATCACGACAAAATGTTTCGGCTCCGATCTCTTTTCGCGTTGGCATGAAAGGGTAGTTTTAGGCAAGGCGCGCACTGAAGTGGTTTTCAAGTGGCGTGGCAAAAGGTGGAATCGCTGAAGCATATGTCACCAAAGCAAAGTAGTGGTAACGTGTTCATTTAAAACTGGCGTGGCTTGCCAGTCGCCAGTCGAAACTCAGACATGTTAGATTAGTGGCAACAGACTGATACCACACCAGTTGCAAATAAACGCGTTACCGCTACTCCGCTTCGAAACGCGCGCTACCTTCGGTTACAGCGATTCCACCTTTTGCCACTTCGTCACCACGCCGCCGCCACGCCACTTGGTAACCACTTCAGTGCACGCCTTGCCTTAGAGTAAATACAAACAACATTTTTGAATCTGAATCGAGAATGGAGGTCGTAACCAGGACGGAGCATGTGGACCTTGTTGGCGGACGAGTTTACTCGAGTTTCTGTTGAGTCAGAATATCATGTTTTTCGCCTGTAAGTGTCGGTGGATGTCATTGATGTTCTTGTTGAGTCCACGGATGTTACAAAAGTGAATTTTCAAATTGTTCGATGGGGAGTTTTTTCGAGTTCCTCTCGCCCGGAAATTCGAACGGAGAAGTATTTTGCTTTCAGACTATTCTACTCGAGAAAACGTCATCATCATTAGTGTCAGATGAGATCTGCAAATGAAAGGAGAAAGAGAAAGGAGAAAGGATACAGGAAGTTATCGACCAATCACTGAAACATAGAGTAATCCATTTGACAGAGCATATAGTCGAGTTGGTGTTATTTCACCAGACTATGGTGGAGAGCATCTACCACCTTTGATTATACTTTTAGTCGCCTCTTACGACAGGCAGTTTGTACCATGGTGCTATTCTCATTCCAGCCCTATATGGTGGATCCTATGATCGGACTTATACTCATGAGTAAAACTGCAAGTAACTTTTAATCTAGCAGTTATTGAAGTTTTTGCTAATATATTTCTTGCTACCATGATAGGAAATACTATAAGTCAAAAAAATATTCGAATAGAAGCAGCTCATTAAAATCCTACAGCAGCGAAAACGATTTTGCAGAAGGTGATTTGTCTGCCACAGAAAGGTATACTGGTATTGCTATCAGACAGTCAGTCTGAGATAGTGAGTTTTTTCATTATAAAATTATGATTTCATAGCTGAATATTCACTAGCAGGTTACATGCCTGTGGCTGCAAGGTTTTTGATTACTATAAATGGACAATCGCATGGAAGTTCACCCACTCATGGTGATACAGTTGTTAACCTGCTACTAATTTATCTCTCAATGAACCCACTAACATTATTCTGTACATTACTGTGGTTATTCGATGTTTCGCTTATATTTCAATGAAAATTACCCCCTCCACCTTCCTCGAACACGGAGATCGTTTTGTCAGTATTAGGCACTGTACTGTGGTTTAGTGCCATGAGTTTTCTGCGAAAACAACGAAAAATGAACATTCTGTCGACCTTGTTGGTAGCTGTACTGTCTCAGTGTTACCGGCTAATCTACTATGTGTGTGAAGTTTTGGTATGATATCAATATGGTCTTGTGTGCATGAGTTATCCTCCAAGAGGTTATAATTATCCTGATTTGTTGCATAGACTCGACTTTGTATCTTTGGACAAACGTAGAAATCAAGCTTCCGTTTTAAGATGTATAAATTATTCAATGGTAAAATTGACTGTCCGGCATTACTGTCGGAAATTGATATTTTTGTCCCAAGAATAACATCTAGATACAACACTACTTTCCCATGGAAAAGAGCTCAAACAAATTTAATGTTGGAGGCACCAATAAATTGTATTTGCAGTAATGTAAACAAACTTTCTAGTGTCTGTGACTTCTTTTCTTGCAGTGTTTGTGAACTCAAAAGAATAAATCTCGTGCGCATCTTTGAATTTTTTAAATTGAAGTATTCAAATAGGACTTGTAAATGTCATTCATTCATATTAGAAATTAGTGCTACTAACAAAGCTTATATTGTGATTTTTTTCACTTGCTCTGTAAATGGAAAACTGTTGGCAATGAACGCTACTATTATTATCATTACATTTACCTGATGAATAATAATGGATAACAAGGATCTACTACATGAAACATGCCTACAAGTAGATACACTCACTAGCAGTAGCGAAGTTAGGTGCCTATAACTGCGAAAAATGCCTTGTAGACATAAGTAGGTACACTCGTTAGCGGTAGCAAAGTCAGATACCTACTATTGCATCAATGCATCATAGTCATAAGTAGGTGCACTCGCTTGCGGTAGCAAAGTTTTACATCTACTTCAGAAACGTTCTCTAATAGCCATAGGTAGATGCACTCCCTAGCGATAGAAAAGTTTGAGACTATACGTCATTGGACAATTTTCAATAATCCCAAGTGAGTTGTAATGAGCAAAGTCGACTTCATAATCTCAGGTGAGAACTCGCTTGTCCCCTATGATATCAGAGTTTCTTGCTGTGGTAATTCGATTTCTAACTAGGGTTAATGAAAAAAAATCCTCAGTGTGTGCGTGGCATCACACGTTAAAAGGTGAGTGCTAAGTCTTTTCTAGCTCGCACAAGTCTCTCGAAGACTTCTTGTATGGATGACTGAATCAGCATCTTATTTTCAGATTTTAGTAATTTTGAGAACTGAAGTGTCATTTTTGTGCCTGCAGGAATGTGAGATAACTGAGTCTTTAGAAGTTACTTTTGATCCCACATGACAGAAAAACTTCAATTATTCAATCCGATATGTGAACAAAATATTGATCAAATATTTATCCTGGACATATTTGCTGATTGATATACCGGGTGACACAGCAGACATGTAGCAGCCTGTAGTTTTTTATTTGAAGAGATGAAGATTTGAAATTAGCAGAAGTTACGTAATCAATGATAGCGCTTCATTTGGATCTAACGACAACTTTTTTCAACCACCTGTTTGATCGGCAGTCACTCAAACTTCTTTTTTTTGAATGACACCCTGTATATTTATCCAGCCTTTCTTATTTGTCTTGAAATTCTCTATTCAACCGTGTACCACAAAGTGGCATTCGTTTCTCGATTCGCAGATGAATTGCATTTTATTGAAAAACATCAAGTTGGCTGTTACCCGAATTCGATGATCTTTCGATGCTTGGTAGGCTTGGAAATCCAAAGAGTATCAGTTAAACGATATAATTTCAGTTTTTTCCATACCTTAGATAATCAGTACAATCAAATGATGTTTACCTGTCAAACACAAAACATTTTGCAAATATCTATACTAATAGACTTGTGATTTGGTGGATCAGGGGAACAATTTTAATTTCATGTTTCCAAATGGAAAGATCATGATATGGCTACATGGCCAAGAAGAAAGACAGATAGTTCCTTCACAAGTAGCCAAATTGAAAAAAACATGTTCCTATCTCAGTTTTCGCATTATCGTCAGTTATTTTCAGATGTTTTTTCTTTTTATTAAAGAAATTATTGACAATCTGTAGGAAGTGATCAGGTATGGAAAAAACTGAAATTATATCGTTCAACTGATACTCTTTGGATTTCCAAGCCTACCAATCAATCATCGAAAGATTATCGAATTCGGGTAACAGCCAACTTGATGTTTTTCAATAAAATGCAATTCATCTGCGAATTGAGAAACGAATGCCACTTTGTGATACACGGTTGAATAGTGAATTTCAAGACTAATAAGATAGGCTAGACAAATATACAGGGTGTCATTCAAAAAAAAGAAGTTCGAGTTACTGCCGATCAAACAGGTAGTTGAAAAAAGTTGTCGTTAGATTCAAATGAAGCGCTATCATTGATTACGTAACTTCTGCAAATTTCAACTTTTCGTCTCTTCAAATAAAAAAACTACAGGCTGCTACATGTCTGCTGTGTCACCCGGAATAACTACTTTAATACCTACAATAATATCAATACCTTCACATTTAAAAATTTAAATACTGTAACATGATTTTTTAAATTATCTTTATTAAAATTTGAGAAGGGTAATATTACCCTCGGGATAGAAAGATTCATTTCAATGCCTTTGTGCAAATTATCCCATTTTATCACTCAACACTTATAAGCTGCAGTGAATTAAGTGGGGATTCACTCTTCATGCCGAACCACATCCAAGAGTAATATTCTGTTGAGCACCTTTCATCATCTCCTCTCATAATTACATATCATAAAATGTATATTGCATGTGATTAATACATAGATACAAGAGAAGTGTGCCACGATGACGATCACTTGTGAAATTAACAAATATTCCACGCGATCCGACAGTTTTATCTCGGCAATAAAAACGATTTATACGTTGGGATGGGTCGGCGAGTTCGCCATAAGTTTGAAAGTGATTAGGATCTACAAAATGCATGCGTGCATGATTAGATATCGTTCTTCATTGGCTTTGTTCCGTTCTCTTCTTGACCAGTTTTGGTTTCTGTTTACTGATTTATTCATTTCGCGATGTGTGTGGGCTTTTCCTAATACTCAAAAACTTCAGGCGTTCACGTATTATTCTGAATAGTTGGTTCATAAAGAAACTAGAATAGTCATGAGTGAGCGTTGTGAAATATATGAGGAGTGTATAACTATGGGGGCTAGAGGATGTATAGAAAGTATTTTTGGAATTTTTGCAATCAAAAACCGTATTAGAGAAAAGAGGAAAAATAGTCATTATCCTAACAAGTGCATGAAGAATACCTTTCCCGCATGCGACTGCGGTTACTCAAACAACGCGAAACAGAGTTCGGGTGCGGAAAAATGAATTTTCTCATGAGTTCAGGATAAATGTTTTTTCTACAAGCTTAAGAAAATTAATTCAATTCAAATTTTTTATCCACTTGTTAATGGTAATGTTTATTGCAAATGAACAGTTCGACGCGTTGTGTAAGTATATTGCGGATACCAACATATTTGTTGAAGTTAGATGATTAGTTGAAGAAGACTGCTCAATTACATTTTATGAAGTAGACGAATGGGTGGGAAAGGGCATCAAATCTATGATAGGTACAGATGTTACATCTAGGCGAGAGGCGGATGTTTCCTAAATGCAGTCGAAAGACGATGAAATGTTCAAATTGAGAATTTGGTGAAATTCCGTTAATCAGGCGCTACAAGGTATCAAAAAAAAATTCCCATCTTAATTCACCAGATTTATACTTATTTTTATTTGAAACGGTACTATTTTATTATTAACAATCATAAAAGGAAACAACTTGATGAGGTTTTGTTCAGTCAGGTAGGTAACTTTCCAAAATGATAAGAGATTGCAGCTTTATCGTAAGGGCGAAGCTGATTTTGCGACGTTGCCAATGCGTTTCCAGAAATATTCTATTCAATATTTTAGAGAATGAGTGATGAAAAATTAAAATAATATGATCACGGAAATGTGCGCAAAGATATGCTTACACATGTGTATTAACTTGTGCAATCTATGGAAGATGGGATGCAAGCTGCCATTGCCCTTTGTGACCTTTCAATGGCATTCGATTGCGTATCACATGACATATTACTTGAAAAATTAAATTACTACGGGGTTAGGGGAGTACCACTCAGTCTGATACAATCCTATCTGCAGAATCGCTATCAAGCTGTAAATATTGGAAATTCATCATTTGATTTCAAACATATTGAGCATGGAGTTCCTCAAGGGTCAATTTTAGGACCGTTGTTATTCATAATATACACCAATTATTTGAGCAACCATATGGTTCCTGTGAAAACTGTTTCATTTGCAGATGATACGACCTTCATTTATTCTGATAAACTGAGATCAGAGCTGTACAGTACTCACAAAGAATTAGCTAATAAATCCGAAAATTTATTCGCAGCGAACAAACTTAAACTAAACAACGACTAATCGCAGTCTCTTTATCTTTCATCTACTACTGATGCCTCAGAAATGCATGCCACAAATTTACTAGAAATAACTCTAGATAGTATTCTATCTTGTAAAACTCACATCACCAAATTGAAAGGTAAACTGAGTAGTTCGCTGTTTATTCTACGAAAAATTCAAAATGTAGCTAATTTTAATGCACTCAAAACAACCTATTTTTCGTTATTTCATTCTTACATTAGTTACGGCACTATTCTTTGGGGTGGTTCGTCTGAATTTCTCTTAATTTTTCGTTTGCAGAAAAAAGCCGTTAGGATTTTATCTAGCGTAAGTTATCTGGAACAATGCCAACCTTTGTTTATCAAACTCAGAATTATACCCTTGCCGTGTTTATATATTTTTCAAGTTTTGATAGAGATTCATAAAAAGTCTTCGATGCTCACTAAGCAATCTGATATACACAGCTATGGTACTAGGCAAGCAGATAACTTAAGATTAAACCGGTTCCGTCTGAGCAAATCCAAGAAAAATTCATTAAATTACCATCTCTACAATATATTACCGGCCGAATTGAAGTCATCAAGTTTGCACTTATTCAAAAATAAAATAAAAAACTAACTCTTGACACACTGCTTTTATTCCGCAGAGGAATACATTGTACATTTCAGACCGTATAGATGATAAAACTGATCTCACCAAAATTCCATTCTATGTTACGTTTAGTATTACTCATCTTTTTAACAATATTCTTACAGTAATTTACAATATATTTTTTACATTATTTGTTATATTTGTCATGTCAACTATATTTTATATTTAAATAATTCAATATTAGTATTGTCGCTTTTATGACGTGCTACAAACATGTATTTGTAATGTAGTCAACTAAAAATACTCTACTCTACTCTACTCTACTCTATGCAAACTCCAAAAAAAAATCACATTCGGCTCCACAAAGATAAAAACCGCTTTTTACATAAAACTACTTAATTGAGGAGTATAACTCAACCCGACCGACCAGACCTTGCGTCAACCTAACCGAGCTTATGACCATACCATACGGTTAGGTTATGTCTTTCTGTATGTGTTTGCGCACATAACAAAATTCAACTTTTGTGATCCGTCACGTTTTCTGAGTTATTATTTCTGCACAAACATTGGTCCGATATGCTTTGTCTATTTCGAAAAAACATCTTTTGTGCACTCAAAATATTCATATCATTTGCGTTACAACGAAATGGCTCCTTTCATAACAAAAAGTACCCAATATCAATGTCATCCATAGAATCGACATTGAATCTTTAGAACTTAAATAAAGTACAATGCGACGTTGTCAGTTTCCCAAAAATTCCTGCATTCTTGTAAATATGAAATTTTTGTAATGAATAGTTTTCAGAAATATCAGCTCCCTTGGGACTGGTTATTATTTCATCATAAATAATGAAATTGCAAACTGGTCAACTCGCGTATCCTTATCACCACTTCGTCCATTCTTATCAACCTTATATGGAAACTCTCATCACTTATTGCTTGGCGAAAATTAATGACACAAAATACGCGAGAGAAGCAAGCGTGCTCGGTGGATATTTTGCAAATCTTCTCTCGTAAATTTCCAATTTTCAACCAAGCGCGCGCATGCTTGTAGAAAAAAATAGTATTGTTCGTCTTGGCTGTTAAGAGATTATAGTTGTTATTGTTATTGTCATAGAGATATTGACAAAATCTTGTATAATAAATAAGAATTTCATTGTCAAGTATCTAACAGAAAACATTTTCTGTCTTGATTATATAACCACAATTTCCACTGAATCTCATATTAATAATGACAAAAATCTCCGAAACAATTGATTCCACTGTACCTATAGGAAATTTTCAAAGGACTGGATTTTAAAAATCTATTTTCATTGAGGAAATTGTAATTTTTTCGCCAAGTACACCCAATTATAAAAAATTTGCGAAGAACTGGGAATTAAAAAATGCGTGTTAATTGAGGAAGATTGAATGCATCAAGTTACCTCTGACCAACCCACCTGCTAAAAAAATGTACTTTCTATCATATTTTACCTCGCTTCTGCAAACGTAAATTAGGTGATTTTGGTGGACCTTATTGTTCAAATGATATGTTTTGATAATATTTTTGCATGGTGTTATGTTATTAGCTTTCGGATTAATGATTTTGTTTTATCAGATATGTTGGTTACAGATTACTCAATGCATTTCATTATATTTCATTTCAGTCTCATAAGATGCTTAATTTTAAGAAATATCTAACTTAATTTTTTTCAGTTTTTTAACGGAAGTTTTTTTGAATCCTAACAGGAAGCGGTATCAAATCAATCATAATAACTCGTTTTCTACCCTTCGACCACCATGTTGTCATTTGGAAAAAATTAGTAATACAAATTTGGAAATTAAGTTAAATTGAGATAAATTCTGACCGAAATAGTATAATAAAGTATAAATGGATAAAAGGGTCTTTCAAACACGCGTGATTTTTCGAGCACGACGGTGCAGCCGGAGTGCTCGAAATAGAGCAAGTGTATGAAAGACCAGTTATATACGAATACTTTGCGCTATTTTTTTTCATTGGTGCAATTTGAAGTCGTAAATACTGCTATCATTTTTACACAAATGTTAATATGTACCTACTAATAATGTAAAATGGTTGAATTCGTGATGTGACATCGGTATACCTTTCGTTGTCATGGAAATGAGAAAAACAAAGATAAATTTGCAATTTGTCATCAAAGATTGATTGTTGTCACTGTAGTGCCTAAAAATCAATTCTTATATCGATTCTTTGAATGGTAAAGCAGAGTCGTGGTTAATATGGCAAAAATCTAATGATGCGCATAAAACAGAAAATGACAAGTTCATCAAATGGGTGGAAAAGCAAATGGTAACAGATATAAATGAACGAGTTGTTTATTTGACGTTACCAGTTACTGCCGTCAGATCAATAATCAAAAGTTGTCATTTAACTTCTCGTTTTTTCGAGTTGTTGATGTTACCATGGTAACTTTAAAAAAAGCGCGTTTTTGAAAGTTCGATTTACATACGCTTAGGCGTGCTATAAATAGGTAGAAAGGGGCACCAATAAAAAATATTATATTTTTCCCAAAATTTTAGTGCTGAAAGTGATTTGAACGTATCCATACCCATCAATTAAAAAGGAATTTCAATATAAAAAGTTTTTTTTCAAAAAGTGACAAGTGATACATGGTTCAGTATGTCATGAAGAGACAACAGAAGTTAATATATACCAGGTGTCCCACTCAAAAATCTAAAATTGACGTCACTCACTACCGTGGTTTTACCAAACCGGAAGTTGCATGAAGCAAAGTCTCTTGTCAAAACATGCAGTTTGATGTCGTATACTAAGTAGGTATATATCCTTCAATTTTCATTCCTATTATCTTCAAAAATAAAAAAGTTATAGTGGCATACCACTTTCTGCGTACAGTGTAAGTATAACTATGAGAACAATGTTGGTACTTGAGAGAGAGTTCTTTTTGGGAGATTGTTGATACTACTTGGCGACGACAATTCATCTAATAATGAAAAATGGAGTACATAATGCAGTTTTCCGCTTTAACCTTCACAATGGGTACATTTGCCGACAAGTCTTCAACAGAAAACAACTTCTGCCCCTACGAACGATGAATTGTATCTTTTGGATTCTTGGCAAAGTTTTCGCAGTGCTCTTACCATAGCTGCAATTATTTTTTGATTCAAATAGGGGAACAACTCCGTATCAGTTTTATGGTTTTTGCCACTCATCAGCGTATGTTAGTTCTTCCAATGAAATTGAAATACCACTTTTTTGTTTGAATTTCTGTGATAAACACGTATCCAGCGCCATCTCAGAGTGCCAGAGAGCACTCCGACTATAGCCTACTTCTTCAGAAGCCAAAGTTCCATGGGAACAATGTTGATACTACTTGAACATTTTATTTTTTGGTGAATATGGAATGATACAAAGAGCACTTTTCCAAAAAAAATGTTCAATGTACTTCCTTGTGCAAAAGCGTAGAAGAATTGATGATATGATTTCGACTTCACAACTCGGAAATAGCATAATTCCGACTTCGCTACTCGGAATTAGTATAATTCTGACTTTACAACTTGGAATTAGCATAATTCCGACTTTTCAACTCGGAATTATTATAATTTCGACTTCACAACTCGGAATTGGCCTAATTTAGACTTCACAAATCGGAATTAGCTTAATTCCGACTTTGCAATTCGGAATTGGTATAATTCCTACTTCACAACTCGGAATTAGTACAATCATTCTAATTCTACGAGTTGAATCGTCCAGCAAGAACTTTATAGATTCAATACAGCTGGTTGGCACTACGATCTTTAAAAAAAAATACTTATTTCAGACATGCTATTAAAGTGGTTGGACGCTTGGCGTTAACACCATGATTTTTGGAAACTGCAGATTCTTATCAAAGTTTTATGTACCAGTTCGCCCGACATACTGCATATTTATTTTCTGACACCATCCACAACACCTAGGAGTCCGCAAAGACCGTCATATACTGGCTGTGTTTCTGTTTCATCTTTTTTTTCCATTGGGTATATTTTAAATGAGCATCAAAATGAGTATTGATCCACAACATTACTTGCTCAGTTTTATACTCTGTCTCCAAAATAATATTTGTCTGCCAAAAGTAATAACGAGCACCAAAAAACCTCAGCCAGAAATAGAACTTATGAGCACCCGAAATTTTAAAAAAGTTGGCATAAATATTAGAGCCGTACATAAAGTAATATATGAACACCGAATCTGCCTTTTTGAAATCGCCGAGAACGCATGTGGCGTTGTTCCCAAGGATGTTTCGTACACTCGCGTTTCATACATCTCCAAAAATAACCTGAAATATTCTTGTTTGGTACACTGAATTAATTGATACATTTTCGGCTTCTCGTTGTGTACATCGACCACTGCGATGGCCCAAATTTCCTCGCACTCAAATGTCTATGTAAGGTTAGTTCGTTCTGGTTAGATCATACTAAAAAATTACCCATCACAAAAAGTATTTTCACAAGGAAAAATGGGCCGGTGTACGGAAGGGGAAGTCGAAAATCGGTTAATTCAATGTACGAAATTTTTTGAGGTGTACGAAACGCGAGTGTACGTAACAAGATTAAACCTGTACCCAATATAGTACTCATTTACTCAAATGTATAATTTTTTATGCCTGTGTTCTTGAGGCCCAAATATATTATTATTACGATGCCGATTCTTGTTGATTTTTGTGATCTAATATTAAGTGTTCAAGTAAGATTGGTGTCAACAATAATAAGTTCCTTTAGAAATAGATGAACAAACTTAAAAACTTATTACTTTGGGGCTCAAATATAAATATGGTAATTATATTTTCGTGCTCAACTATAATTTTTGGTGGCACAAGAAAAATAATATCTGGATATAATTTCAATATTACTTTGGTGCTTGGTTAAATACAACCCTCTCTCAATTATGTACACACAGCACCGACAAAGTTGCCAGCAATGACAAGCGACAACAAAATGATGATGATGTTTACCGCCTCCTAACGGGAACGCGAAAAGTTTTTGCAACACAAAATGTTTTGATGATGAAAAGATCCAGATTCATAGTTAAATTGTTGAGAATCATTGAGTTCATGTTCTGTTCCTGTTTTATTGGTTCGTTGTTGACACGTGAAGTCTAAATTATATATTTTATATTTTATGTGGCCCTTATACGCTTTCGTGTCCTTGTGACTAATCTGAAATATTTTTTACCAGAATTAGAAGAGAATTGCATGCAGAATTTCACAGTGAAGTCATATTATCAATAAACTCACATCTGAATCAACGTTATTTATAAATGGCCAAACGTCCATCCATTAAAAAATAATCGAGTCAATCTTTCTATTCCACAATTCCAACTACTAAGTTATGGCTTGGGTAAAAGGCAGCGAGTCTATCAGAGTTTTAAAACTACTCAACACAATTTATTTGCCAATCTATCTAATTTATGGCTTGTTTACTGGGAGCTGCACTCTGGAGAGAATTGAATTTGTACATTTCTCCTTTGAACTTTTTTTTATCGCAGATGTATTTCTGTTTGATAGTTGAAAGCAGAAATAACCTCCAAAAAATATTCAAATATGAAAATATCGGCGGTCAGTGTGACTTGCTGAAATTGAGAATGATCACACGATACCTGATACAGCAAGCAGTAGAGCATAATATGAGTAGATTTTTAACAAAAATACTAGTTGGAAACTGACTATGCCATCACTTGGAAGACAATCCGTAGTTATATTCTGTTACGTTTTCGACTCGCAACTGTCATTTATTAATTTGTTATAAACATTTGAATAACAAGAAACGTTTTCTTAATTGTTTTGTTTATAAAATGAAAACTAATAAAATAGTCTGGTTGCTCCAATGAAAAGAATATTAGATAGTTGAAATGCGAACAAAATGAGATGATTTACGACCCTGTCAGATCATTGGTAAGAGAGAAAAATTTATAAATCCGTCATTTTTCAAGAAGTAGGATTGACCTCTCTCATGAAAGTACTGAATCATGTGTACTTTATGTGTGTACAAAATAGGCGCTGTTGTATCGTTAGTTTTACCACAATTTCAATTTAAATTTATTTTGCATTATCTTGCAGCGTGCCTGGATGCTCTAGTGATGGCCCGATTACAATTTCTCAAACCGATTATGAAAGTAGAAGTATAGTACTACAAAATGTATAATCTCATTTCGCGCTACAATGGTGCGAAATGGGTGAAAAATGCTTGCAAACATGACTGAAAACGGCAGAGCCCACGTTAGCTGCCAAGTGGTATGAGAGTACGCGAGATGAGGGGAATTCTTCTAATGAACGGGTTACGTGACAATACGCTTCCTGCTCTCTCCTACCACTCGACCGCTTCCACCAGCTCAGCCGTTTTCAGTCATGTTTGCAAGCATTGTTCACCCATTTCGCAGCATTTTAGCGCAAAATGAGAATATACATTTTGCAGTACTGTACTTCTACTTTCAAAGTATGTTTTAGAAATTGGAATCGGACTATCACTGAAGCATCCAGGCACGCTGCAATATAGTGCAAAAAAAATCAAATCGCAATTGTGCCAAAACTAATGATCCGTCAGAGTCTGTTTTGTGCACACAAAAATCACACATTATTCAAAACGTTCATGAGAAGGGTTAAATTTTCCGGTTTTTCCTGTTTTCCTCCATTACCAATGAACCGATCGGGTCGTAAAACATTTCATTTTGTTTATATTTCAATATCTACAATTCTTTTCATTGGAGCAACCAGATTGCTCTATTAATTTTAATTTTATAATGAAAATAATTTAATGAAAATAAATGACAGTTGCGAGTCGAAAACAGAATATAACTACGGACTGTCTTCCACAGTCGGATTTCTTTCTACTAGTATTTTCAAAAGGAAAACATGCTCTATTGATTGGCCTTCTAGTAGATACCAAGCGAAAAATAGTAGATTGAGAAAATAGGTTAAAAAGAAAATGTCACTTAATTTTTATTCAGATGATAAAACAAACATTCAAAGAGTATTCATTGTTATTTATTACCAATAAATAAAGTTTTGACACCATTTTTTTTCCTTTTACATAATAATTACGACTTCGAAAAAGTTCGAAAACTTCATATAACAGTTTTATAATTTTCATTAATATTATATTTCTTCGACTTATCATTACATTTTACCACCACTTCAAATTTTGTTACTGAGGAAAGAATTGAACATAAGTAGAAAATGATTACTTATATTTCGGACGTCCATCATCTTAATGGTTGAAAGATTTCTATCTCTTTCAAATTTTTTCACAACGTTTCAATTGCTTGAATCCGCAATCGTCTTCTGGTGAAGAGTCACTATTCACCAGAAGACGAATCTTAGGGTTGATAATACTGAATTGGATTATTGTAGTAAAATTAAGGATTTAGTTGTAATTTTCGACAAAGAGCTGAATTTCATCAAGAACACTATCTCAAAAATCTCACATGCACTGAAATCGTGCGGTTCTATAATGAGTAATTGTAAACATTTTACCAACATCAAGGCATTGAAACTACTGTACTTTTCCAACGTACGATCAAAACTAGAATATGCCAGTATTGTCTGGTCCCCTTTTTATGAATGTCATGAAGAAGCCCTTGAGGGCGTTCAAAAAAGATTCTTAAAATTCCTCAGATTCAAAATAGATGGTACGTATCCTGAAAGGAGGACGAGCAATCAGGATTTATGCATGGGGCTCAATTTCGACAGCTTGGAGTGCAGAAGAATTTGTGCCTTCATCATTTGTTTGTATAAAGTTCTGAATGGCCTCGTTGACTCTTCCAATTTACTGAGCTAGATTAATTTCAATATCCCTCCATACTTTTCTCGATATCATGTAACTTTCAAGTTTCCGAAAGCGTGAACAAATATGCAACTGAAATCTCCAATGTACGTAATGTGTAATGAATTTAATATAATTAGCAATCGAACTGATATTCATTTGTGTTCTATCAGAAAACTTGTTTCTTTGGTCAAAAATCAAACTGATATTGTAATATTTCATACATATAGTATCATTCTTCTATCAAGGTATTAACACCACTTCATGTTTTGTTATTCAATAATATTATTGTAATAGTTTATATATTACCATTTTTTAATCTAGGTATTAACACCACTTCAAATTTTGTCATTCAATAATATTGTCCTGTAAATGGGAAACTGTTGGACAATAAAAGCTATTATTATTACTATTATTATTATTGACCGCAGCTCGAAATGTAAATAACGTAGTCCAACGGTAATATGTCATTGGTATTCAGAATGTCATATGTAGACCAAAGAAGTGAAAATCTAAAGTTTTTTCACTTCCGGAGAATAAAACGCAGTTTCATGTTGTATGCAGATCCTCCAAATTCAATTATATTCTCTCCAAAAACAATAAAGTTATATGGCGAGCCACCTTCCCCGGACTCCCGGGGAGGTAAAGTGTTTTCGGTACTAAGTGTTCTAATACTTATAATGATAAATATTTTTAATGCAAAATATGCAAAAATATTTACTGGATTTAATCAAGAAACTGATGAATTAAATATGTTTACAAAATTGAGCCTTACTATTTTCCAGCTTATTCAAAGGACTCCGTGTGGTTTTTATGGAAAATGGGTCCCAGTCGATTTGGCTGAAAATTTAGTATAATGTGGTTTATGATGTCTTGATCAAATGTCGCTATGGGCAAAACGAGATGTAATGAACAGTTTTTGAGATACAGGGTGTCAAACATGCAGAGGCAGGGTTGCTACTTATACCTTTCGAAAATCACTGATATGGCGATTATTTTGTTACAAAAAGTTAAGGATAATAATTGCAATCTTTATATTTTCGACTCGAGTTGTAATGAAAAGTTCTGAGACTCCGTGTACAGTTTTATTATTAATTACATTATTCACCAAATTTGAATTAGCCGAAAAATTGTAAGGTTAAGAAAACGCAAAAAAATTCAAAGTTGTCCAATCTGGTTTGAATTTGGTAGGTGGGTAGGAATCCGCAAAATTTACTTTTTCATACATTATTTTTATAAATAGTGAGAAATAATGTAACATGCAGTAATTTGTTTGAAGACATAAATTTGATAGGTGTAGTCGATCACTGGATAACATTGTGAACATCATTTTGCATCTTTTTCTAATCACAAATTGTTGCAACTGAATTTGCAATAACTATAAGTAATTAAACAAAATCCCATATGATGCGAACTTTAAGTTGACAATGGAAGCATATGATAAAGTATTCATTCATAAATATTTTGTTGAGCATTCTTCTTGTGATATGAAAACTTTTCGATTCGATTTCGAGGAATTCCTATCACCCAATATTTTGAGAAGCAAATCATGAAAATATTTGTGAAGGCGTCTACGTCAAAATGGAATTTCATAAACTGCTATATATTTTACGATGATATATACCCACGCTCGATGCCATAATATTCCAAACAAGACGAAACTCCAGTCAATCCATCATTCCTCTTGTTGATCTACCATGTTATTAATTTGTTGGAAGTAGTTCACTTCTCCGATTTGATTAAATAATATCTACGCAGAATTATGAATAGGTACAACGCATTAGCAAGGTATGATTACCACCTTTATCTATATGCTAATCGAAAACATACGAGTATAATTGCCGAGTGTCGGGAATACTGGTTTGTAATATAACTATTTATCAATATTAATGTATTGGTTTAATGGTTACATAACAAGTATACAAAATTAATTGTGCCGAAGAGAAACAAATCAGAAAAAAAGATCAGAAAAACATAAACTTGTCGGAGCGCGAAAGTCATTGACGATGTCTGCAAGGTGTCAATGTATAACTGATAAGGTGTACTTGACAAATTCTGGAGTTTCATTTTGATATTCGAGTGGCACTAAATGATACAATTAATAGTGGATTAGTACGCTGAACTCGTTGATATAAAATTGATTATGATTTTAGAGAGAAGAAGAAGAAAGTCGACAAAGTAGAAATAGCTATTTGTGTGTTTAGAGCGCATAGTGATTGATTGCCGCTCGACAAAGAGAGTTACCGCGCGACGCAAAGCGAAGCGCGGTAATCTTTGGAGAGCGGCAATGACACTTTGTGCTCGAAATACACACATGATTCTTTTACAAACGCAGCTCCTAGACATAAAAATGATAGACACTTCATTCAACATAGGCACATGATATTACCTATGAGAAAATTTACATTCAATAATAGTAATCCCAAATGTATACGCTATCCAAATATCCAATAATTTACATCTCTAACAGCAGGAAAAAGGGAAAAAATTTGCTTACAAAAATACCGAAGCCCGAGATCGAACTCACGCCAAGATAGAAAACCCAGTTTAGTAGGAAGCATCTCTAACCACCGCAGTTCCTTAGAGTGCTTTGAATTTCTTGTGTTCACTTTCCATCATTCTAGAATAGGTTCGTTTTCAACAAAAGCTAGGGAGATCGAGCGTTTTTTAAATATTCTCGTTCTAGAGCGTAAAAGCTGTCACAAATTGACATTTCTCGAAAAACGTCAACTTTGCGTTGAGATCTGAAAGCGTCAAAGGCTACTTTGGTAAGCGGTAGTAGAAAAAGTTCATTGAAAATGTTAACAGCTGCAGAATTTTGTTTTAATAATAATGTTATATCTAATAATGAAAATGTATTATATAATCCAGTCTTCCGCATCAACCTATACAATAGGTCTATTCGTCGGCAAGTCTCTTACAGAAAGCAACTACTTTCCCCTACGACCGTTCAATTAAATCTATTAGATTCTTGGTAAAGTTTTCTACAAGAACTACTTTGCAGTGATCATTAAATACCATAGCTGGAGCCATTCTGAGTAAGAGTCTCCATTGGGCCAACTCGATCGTATGATTCGGCGCTAGACTTTTTTTTTCGAGAAGGTGAAGAAGAGCAAACAATTTTTGGATTCAAGGGGGCGAAATAAATTTTTATAATTTTTTTAAGTAGCCCAAGGTACTATGGGAGCTCATTTGCACGTGTCCGAGGATTTTCAGAAAAAGGTATTTGCGGGTAACACGAAATAGTTTGGATAATTCCTTGAATTTATAGAATTCTCTTGACGTCACTTAGAATTTGAGGGAGTGGGTGGATGGGAAGGGGAATAAAACAAATTAAAATAATAGGGAAAAAATCCTCAAAATCTAAAAAATATCAGGGATGAACGCTTTGCTCAGTTCAATAGTGAGAAAATTTACAGGGCAGTCCATTTAAAAACTTTATGCTTTGTGTTGTCCCGCTTTCTTTCAAAACACTCTATATACTATATATATATATATATATATATATATATATATATATATATATTACTTTACTTTACTTTTAAATATTTTTTATAACAAGCAACAAAGTAAACCGTATAACTTTTATTTGAAACATTTTTTCATACTCCCCATGATAGGCGAGAACTGTACTTGCTCACACTAATGGGCACCCTATATAATATGGACCCTTCCTTATTTCAAACACTCTGTATTCATAGCTTCATTATGTTTTGGTCGACCAACAAACCCTTCTGATTGATCCTCAATGATAAACTCAATCAACTTATAACTTCGTAGGCAAATTCATTTACTGAAGAGTTGGGTATGTTGTTGACTATACCCTGTAGAAAAACAGTGGCGATTTTTCCTGAATTATGGAAAAGTATTTCTCACGAATTTTAGGAATATTCAGTCGGAGACAATATTGAATATGAATGGGATCTTGATATTTTTTTATTAAGCTGAATTTCTCCATAAATCACAAAATTCATGATTTGTCGCCCTCTAGCACCGAATCTAGTCATACAAAAGAGTTGGGTCAATGGAGACTTTTACTTAGGATGGCTGCAGCTACAACATATCAAAAATCCAGCCATTTTCCTCCAAAGACTTTTTCCCATAAGATGTGTGAGTGGTCCTTTATCCGGGTCTAGTGAGAATAAAAATCAACTTATTTCAAGCAATACCTTGAAAATTATTCAAAAAATAAAAAAATAGATTTATTCTTTTCATTCTGACTTCACTGTATTTAATACTTTCAGTGTTTAGAGTCAGTAAGTAGTACCGTACCATATCAAAATGGTGTTCCCCTTGTAAACTTACGATACTCGAACAACACCACGAATCGTAAATTATCTTCTATTTTGTTTCGACAAATTAATTCTTGTCTAAATTAATGTTATATGTCAATGAACAAATATTTCAACATTGTTTATTATCGGATGAGGTTCTAAATTCTAACAACATATTCTTTTGTACAGAGTTCACAATTTAGTGTTAAAATATGTTAATTTTTGTACTTTCTCAAATATTTGTTAGGGTAAACAGATAATAAATTATAGTAGTGCTGATGAAAATTTATTATGATGACTAAACAAAATGAAGAGAAAATGTTGCACGTGTTGGGCTCTGCTTTTGATTTTATCTTGAAAGGATATGGTGAAGGTTATTTTTATTGAATATGTTGATGGACGGTGTTATGCAAAAATCGTCGAAGTCACATATTTATTCTTCAAAAAGTAGTGGTCTATAACATGCCAAAATAATTTATCTCGATATGAGATTCTAGGACCATCTATAAAACAATATCCTTACCCACAAATTATAAATAGTGTCGGTATTCGAAGAACCCAAAAATGACCTAACTCGAGAGGGTTAGACTATTTTCGAAAAATTACCCATAGCGAATAAGTTAGTGATCTATACTTCAGATGACTATTGGATCTTGCTTCACGTTCTACTTACAAGTTTTTGAGTCCTAATTTGAATTAAAATAAAATTCACTATATCAAGAACAAACCGACAATTCGGTGAGTCTATCCAAATTTAAAGACATATTTTACGAAAATTTCAACTTGAGAATCTAAACACCCCATAAAGCCACATGCAAAACGTGTGATGATAAAGCTCAGCCAAACAGTTCCAACAACTAGATATAGAGACGAAAGGAAATAACAAGCCCCTGAAGACTGCAGCAAATGAATAAGGATTTAAAATCTTCACAAAAAGATGATATTGTGGAGACATTAACATTTGATTTACAAAAGACGCACCTTCTTACAAAATTATCGACGGGTTTTATTTACTACAAGAGACAATTTGATTTTTATAATTTGGGCACTGTCGTGGGAAGCACAGGAGAAGGAATTTTCAATATATGGTTAGAACCTTCGAAAAAAATGTATGTACAATATTAATGCCATAGCTAAACTAAATTATTTATGGTCAGATAATGTTGATACATCTTCTCCAATATTTCTAGGGCAAGATTCGATTGAAATTTTTACTGTCTGGTCATCATTATTTACCAAACAATTCAGTTTTGTAGAATGTGCATTGAGAAGGCAGAAAAGATTTTACATAGATCAATATTATATTAATATTATGGAGACAAGCATAAACAAAAATTAATTCATTTTGGATAAAGTAGGAAATGGTCTCAGAAATGAGTTCAGAAAAAGCAGTTACGAACAGAAAAGTAAACATTGATAATCAGGCTATAAGTACTTGCATCGCACTGTTTGGAATCTTTGGTGTAGTAATGAATATACTGGAGTTTTATCCCGATACCAAACTGTTATTTTAACATCTCGACACATGTTTCAATCACCAAGTGATCATCTTCAAGAAGAAGATTAAACTGAGTGTAAAAATTGCTAAATTCAGCTTCGAGCCAATTTTCCTCTCTCTCTCTCTCTTTCTCTCTCTCTCTCTCTATGGGACATTTACAAAATTCCACAGAATTCGATTGTGCTATTTAGGCGTGGTCAGCATATCTTGATTCAGTGTTCTCCCCATGTTGATTCCAGGTTTTATGTTCTGTTAATTTTACACAAAAATTTTTGATGTAATATACGGGGTGGTGACTTTAATTGGAACAAATTCGATGGAATTTCAGAGAAATATATGTATGAAGTCTTTGTCAATCCATAAAATCCCTAAAATACTGATATTTCATTCATAAAAATTATCAACGGAGAATAAGACAGAACGAAAAATAAACATCAGAATTGATTTTCCTTTGGAAGGTTTGGATATGAGGGATTATGCAGCAGATAACGTAAATCCAAGTCAGTACAATCTCTATATTCTGTCTAACCATAGTGGGACAACTTATTCCCGACAGTGGATGGTTCAAACCCTAGCGACTGCAGAGATTTTTCTGATGGCCCGAGAATGTGCTAGGAATCGCACATAAAAAGGTAAGACCTCGTTAATCTTTGGCTCGCACAAGTTTCGGCTTCTGATGGCTGCCGTTCGTTAGGGGACAACAGTTGGTTATCAGAAAAAAACAATTTTAAACAATATGCAATATGCAGACGAATGGCACGAATATAATGACTTGAGGATTTCACTAATATCCTCCCAATTCATTGTTTGTGGGGAAGCATATCTATTATTGTATTTCAAGAAATGACCCAGACAGTTATGAAATGTGTCAACTGTCATCTGTGCGTGAAGTAATTTTTTACACACTGTTCATAAATCCACGCAGTCTCAAAAGTGGTAGTTTTCGTAAAAATTTAGTCGTAAGTTTCATTTGATGATTCCACAAAAATTGAAAATTTCATCAGATAAAACATTCAACAATTGTTCAGTTTGTCAATATGATTGTCGTAGAAAAAGTTTTGTACACATTTTCGTAAAGAGCTTTTACGTACTCTCGTGTTGAACTCTGCTGTGCCTCATTCAACAAACTTCACGCTCATACGAAAAAGTCCTACTTTACGAACTTGTATTACAAATAACTATTGTTTCGGCCCTAGTGGCCACTGATTCTCAAGTGTCTACTACCCCGTTTCGCATGCGATATAGATTCAAAGGAATATAGGAAATTTCAAAATAATTCACAAGATATTTAGTGCTTACGCTCAAAACTTTAAAGCACTTTCTCAAAGTGCTCCTGTTCGCAAGCATTTCACTATTTAGCGTGCTCAATGATTAGTACTTGGAAGCACTTTGTTGAAGGCTTAGTGCTTAGTGCCAGTGAGCACTTTTTGTCAGTGCTCGGTACAATTCTGTAACTTCTAAATAATTTCATATGTCGGTGAATTTTCTGGGCCAGTCTGTCATATTAATTCCAAAATGGTTATTTTAAGAAACACGGTATATTCCTCAATCTTCACATTCGGGGTCTGAGTATTTTATCATTATTCATAACAAATGAAAACATTATCTGTTTTAATTTTCAAACAAGATCACGATTTCCAATTTAGGCAAAGATATGTATCGTCACATTAACGAAGAGTAACATGAATTAGAGAATGACTACTATGGTATCCTAAAAGATATTTTAATGAGTACGTTAAAATCCTAAACCCATATAAATCATGTCTAAGTAGTGCCAAATTATACTTTTGATTCTATCATTGTAGCCATTAATGGCTATATGTGGCCATGTTCCTATTTCAGGGTATATTCAAAATAGAGGTGAGCATAACAAATTAGAAATGATACATTTACTCTGCAAGGGTGAACCAAAATAATACAGGTGTGGAGAGAAAAATTATATTTTTCGCCTACCTCGTATTAACATGTCTGTTTAATATTCTTCAATGATGAACTGGATAAGGGAATATCACCTATTGCTATCTCTTTCCTCTACATCCGATGGAGTCATCACAGTTCTCGGAATCTTTATAGAAGATAATCTGAATATCGTTTTTATGAAAGCAAGAATGTTGAATCACGAAGTTGAATTGAGATACTAGCAAAGTACAAGTACTGCAGATGGAAAATCAACCAACCCCAGGAACCTGTTATCAGATTCAAGAAACAAATGAAATACAAGGTAACACGAATCATAAGAATACAGTAAACGTACTTCAAATTACTAAATGAGGTCTCACATATAATATGTGTACATTGTGGGAAAGGAAACCGCTGGAACAACTGAAGGCGATAAAAGTTGCTTAATTTTCATGATTGGAAATTGAAGTTGTCTGAACTTTAAAACATCTGGAGAAATTGTTTTCTTCTCAGACTCCGGTGGAAAGGATCACAATGTTAATCGGCTCGATGTTTTTACAATGTATCCATGCCTACAGACGCCTCTGGATTCTTGGATATCAGCATTGCGAAAAATAGGACTTCAATAACAGCTTTATAACAGAAGAGATACCATCCAAGCGACGACGAACTCTAGGAGTTGACAGAAACCTGGAAAATATACTGTACTCACCAGAGCTTCCATATAATTTGATGTCAATATCTCTCATTCAAGTAGCAGGAATACCTGCCATTTTTGTCAATAATGATGTAATAGAATTATGTAATGACCACCTCCATATTAACAGGGGAGCATTCAAATGGTCTAATGAAAGTGATTCTAGTCAAAAATTATGAAACACTCATCAAATCTTCCCAACATGATGAATGAGAGTTACTAGAAATAATTTTAAAATATCGCATGAACGTCTCGGCTATATAAGTAAAGTTCATTCGAAAAATATACGAATGGTCGAAAATATTACTCAGATTTATCGAATAGAAACAGGCGAAATGATCTATAAATCTTGCATATATGAAAGACAAGCAAGAATACCATTTTCAAAGGTTAAACAAAAACCTAGTGATGACTGGAATACCATATTCATAATTCATACTCATAGCGATTTCGAAGGTTTTATTGATGATTATAGTCACTATTCAGTCATACATTAATTTCAGACAAGATTTGCTTTGTGCACATTTAAAAATTATGTGGCTAACGTGAATCGCATTTTATTCTGAAAGTTGTCAATTTTTATTATGATAATGGTGGAGAATATCTATAGAATGACTTCAGAGAATTTGCGTTCAAAAGAGAATCACGTACTGCTTGGCAAATCTATGTGTGTCTCTGAGATGCGCCAAGTTAAACAGAGAGGGTAAATGTCTGCTACCAACTTTAGCCGTGAAGGACAAGAAAGGATAGCGGCTGTTCTACCGCGCACCCAATATTCAGAGGCGCCAAGCTGTAACACCTACAGTTTCACGCACTCCACAGCAAAATATCGTTGCAGAGCAAATGAATCGTTCCATAACAGAAAAAGCTCGGACAATGGTTATTGTCACCGATGTGGATGAATCACTCTGGGAAGAAGCTGAACTTGAACAGTAACCTATTTAATAAATATGTCTTCTTCCAAAGCAATTGGCCGTGGTGGCCGTGCTGGTAGAGCGTCATCGGTCTCGTCCCGTTGAAAGGTAAGAGCTGCGTCTTCTCTAGCTCACAGTGTTTCATACTTCTAAGGGTTTGCGCGTAGGGGTGCAATCGGTTGACGGAAATAAAGATTTTAACAAAATGAATATAAAAACGTCATACGAACTGTGGCATAGCAAAAAACCAATAATATATGAAGCTTATTGGTTCGACTCTAAAACAAAACCAGAAAACAAAAGCCTTACAAGAAATTATTCAAAGCTATTTTAGTTGGATATGAACCAAACGGTTATAAATTGTGGAACTTGCACTCTGAAGTTTTTGGTTTTACGTTACGTTATGGTGAACAAATCAAATTTTAGTATTTCTAGGACTAACAGAAAACTCGATGGAATTCTTCTCAAAAATAATAAATCTGATACCGACCTAGGAATATCAGTAAGTAGTAAGTGTGAACCAAAATTTACTGAAGTCAGAGAATTATGAATCAACTTCTTATAATGAAATGCTTGATGATGACATAATTGATGATATCGTATTTTCGGCAAAATGTTTTGCTTATAATGACATTAGAGGAGAGGAAAATTGGAATCAGTGGAAGAAGTCTATAAAAGTCGAACTTGATTGAAACTTAGACATTAGTAGATACCTATAAATAATATAGATTCCAAATGATGAATGTCTCAATTCAACAAAATATAAAGCTTGACAAGTACCTAAGAGTTTCAAATAATAATATTTACTAGTTTATAAAGAAACATTTGCCCCTGTAGAGACGATTACCGCATTTAGATTTTCATTAGACTTCTCAAATCAGTTAACTAGAAAATTGTTTAGAAATTGTTTGGAGCGAGGTGATAATAAAGTGGAAATTTTGTGACAGTTGAAAAGGTCACTTCAAAAGAACGATGATAAGTACCAAACATCAGTATACAGAAAGCCGACTCACACTGGACAATACCTGAACTTCGAATCGCACCATCATGGTGCTACAAAGAGAGGGGTTGTTCGATCGCTGGTGGACCGTGCCTACAACCTGTGTAACACATAAAAAAGACTTACCATCGAATTGGACAATATCAAGAAAGATCTGCGACGAAATGGGTACCCCAAAAAACATATAGGAGAGGTTCTAACCCGCAGGGGGGGATAAGAACAAGAAACCAGACGAGCCGACACAAGCCACCCTGTGCGTTCCGTGAGGTCTATCGGAAAGAATGAGGCGGACTGGGTCGAAATACAAAAAGGGGACATGTTTCAAGTCAGATAACACTATTCGCAGCCATCTCACAAAGACGAGACCACGTAACGCTGACATTGACTCCAAAAACTGCATCTACCGCATCCCTTGTGAATGCGGTGAAGCTTATCTTGGAGAAACTAAGAGACCACTTAGCGTTAGACTCGCTGAACACAAGAGAAACACTCAACGAGGAGAAACATCAAAGTCAGGGAAAGCCGATCATGTCTGGACGTCCCAACACAACATAAAATGAACTGAAGTCGAAGTCATCCATAAAGAAGAGAGGTGCTATAGAAGGAAGTTCAAAGAGAGTGCATACATATATTATGAACAACAAAGTCTTCAGTCAAGCAAGCATAGAAATCGGTAATGTATGGAAACCCATAATTAGTGGAATGGATCAATTGAAATTGCGATAAGAATTAACAATGCTGTACCGGAGGGTAACAAGCTTACCTGTCCACCGGCAAATTACCCCTAGGCTAATGACACAAAATTATCCATAGCATATATAAGAAGTATCTTTGAGATTGTCGCATTATACACTTGATAACGACTGTAGATTGTAACAGTTGAAACGTCGTGATTAATAATTGCAGAGAATTGAATTTTTCTTTGTTCTTATTTAGACAATGAAAGTCCAGAATAACCTTACTCAAAGTGAAACATTGTCAACGACTTTCAAGCAAATATAATATACACATTGCCATCTTATCTAGTTTTTTTAAAACCAATATAGTTGTCAACACGGCATATCTAGGAATTGACATTCTCATTAATTATTTCCTATTAAGTTCAATTTTACATGAAACATGGCACTATTTCTTTAATTGTGCATTCACAAATTATATTTGAAACGTAGGATTTACATACGTAACAAAATTCAAATGTTCTTTGAATTTTGGAGTGATTGTAAAGTATTGTTTTTATATTATAGGCCAATCAATAGAGCATTTTTTCATAACAAAAATACTAGTAGAAAACCGAATGTGCCATCACATGGAAGACATCTCGTTGATGGATACTGTTATATTTTCGACTCGCAACTGTCATTTATTAATTTGTTATAAACATTTAAGTAACAAAAAAAACGTGTTTTTTTAAATTGTTTTGCTTATAAAATTAACAGTAATAGAACAATCTGGTTGCTCCAATGGAAATAATTTTAGAATTGAAATACGAACAAAACGGGATGTTTTATAACCCGATCGGATTATTTGTAACGGAGGAAAACCGGAAAATCTGACGATTTTTCAAAAAATTCATAACTCTGCCATTTTTCAATAAATAGGGTTGGCTCTTCTTATGAAAGTATTGATTCATGTGTACTTTATGTGTGCATAAAACGGGCTCTGACGGATCATTAGTTTTGGCACAACTGCAATTTGAATTTTTTTTGCACTATCTTGCAGCGTGCCTGAATGCTCTAGTGATATTCCGATTTCAATTCCTACAATAGATTTCGAAAGTAGTAGTACAGTACCACAAAATGTATATTCTCATTTTGCGCTTAAATGCTGCGAAATGTGTGAAAAATGTGTCATGTTTGCAAGCATGACTCAAAACGGCTGAGCTGGTAGAAGCGGTCGAGTGGAAGGAGTGAGCCAGAGATGAGGGGAAGCGTATTATCACGTAACTCGTTCATTAGAAGAATTCCCCTCTTTCCTACCACTCGGCAGCTAACGCGGGCTCGGTACTTTTCAGTCATGTTTGCATGCATTTTTCACCCATTTCGCACCATTGTAGCGCAAAATGAGAATATACGTTTTACTTTTTGTAGTAGCATACTTCTACTTTCATAATCTGTTTGAGAAATTGAAATCGGACTATCACTAGAGCATCCAGGCACGCTGAAAGATAGTACAAAAAAAATTAAATTGCAATTATGCCAAAACTAACGATCCGACAGTGCCTGTTTTGTGCACACATGAAATACACATGATTCAATACTTTCAGGAGAAAGGCCAATCCTACTTCTTGAAAATGGCTGAGCATTGAATTTTTCAAAAAATTGCAAAATTTTCCGGTTTTTCCAGTTTTTCTCCGTTGCTAATGATCCGATCAGGATATAAAACATTCCATTTTGTTCGTATTTCAATTACCTAGATTTCTTTTCATTGAAGCAACCAGATTGCTCTATTAGTTTTCATTTTATAAGCAAAACAATTTTAAAAAACACGTTTTTTTTTATTTAAATGTTTATAACAAATTAATAAATGACAGTTGCGAGTCGAAAACATGTCAGAATATAACTAAGGACTGTCCCCCATTTGGTGGCATAGTCGGTTTCCTACTAGTATTTATAAGTATTCTATGCTCTATTGCTTGGTGTATTATACCTGCATCATAATCCTTGTCAAAGCATGAGAAATCTTCAAGATCAAAACACGCCTTGCTAGAAAAGTTGCTGCTGGGTGACAACGCCAGTTATATCATATGAAATTCTAAATTAACCTCCACGTCAACAATAGATATACATTACCAATTTCATTGAATGTAATAAAAAGTAAGGGACAGTATCCTGATCTAAAATTTTTCTACGGTATTGTTTTTGAAGTCACTATGCAGGCATAATAAAAAATATCATTCGATACACGTGTACAAGTGCCTGGAAGAGGAGAGCAGAATATTGTTTGAACGACAGATAAAATAATTTGGAGTCGACAAAATGGAGAATGGTGGAACGGGGTGAACTTAAAACAGATTTATTCATTGAAATTATTGAAAATAACAGTTGATACCGTTCGAGAATACTGATATTATGTTACTTTAGTAGGTACAAAGAATGAACAAGGACATAAATGAGGATTTGATTAGGATAGAAGGGCGGAAGGATGTAAACTTTTGGGGGTAAAAGTGGTTTCTCACGATTTGCAGCGAAAATTACAGTGTTACAAAAAAAATCAAAGTAGAAGGTTGTTGGCAATAAAAATATGTACAACTTTTTGTATCCAACATTTTTCGACATAACCTCAAATTTTCCGGGAAAATCGGAAAAACCGTTTTAATTTACCAATAATAATGATATTTCCCAGTTATTCTTCGAACGGAAACAAATGTTTTATTAACTCCAATTTGCTAAAAGGGTTTCTTCCATTTCTCCGGTTGATTTTATGAAGTATATGGGCCAACTAGTTTTTCATCGGGACAACAAGACCAGTTTCGAATGTTTGGGATACCTGTTGAGTACACTTCTTGAGCAGAAGAATAGTTTGATAAATTCCAGAGGAAGCCCTGATGTTGTTGAATCATTTACTATCGTGTCTTCAGTACAAACATCTTTTAGAGAAAAAATTCTTAGTTTTGAGTTGCAGCGGATGCGGAATGAAGAGCAGAAACTCCAGTCCGTGCAGAACCTACTCAAAATCATCACTTGAGAACCGAACACCTAACAGATGATATACAACTGTATTGCCAAATCTGCGCTAAAACAACCTAGAGAGATAAAATAACAAGTATAGTTGAAACACCTGCAAATTTGCTTCTGACTTTGAAGCTCGTTAGTTATGGCTCAGCATGTCGCAGATGTATTAAATTATTTCTACGAGTCAAGCAGGAGGAAAACCTCTATCTAGCCGACTGCCGTCACTGTGGTTCTGAAGTTGATTCTGGCAACTACTATACCTTGGCCAAGGACAGTACAGACTGGTATAAATTTGACGATAGTTGCGTGAATAAAATGTTTTTTTTCGAATTGCACCTTTTGGAACCTCTGGAGACCCCATACATCCTGTTTTACCAGGAGGCAGATATTCAAAGTAGAAAACTGTTTATTACAAAAACGTATTATTATATTAACATCAAAATTTAACGAAATAATAAACGTTAGAAAAAGTAAAATGAGGAACTTAATCATTAATGCAATCAAAAACTAATTTCAAAAACATAATCAAGTCGCTAGCTTGGCCTGTTCGGTGACTGCTCATTATCGAATGCTTCATCATCAAATTTGGCATGTGTTGAATCTTCAAGCTCTTCATTGTCTTCGTCGTCTTCACATTCAGTATTTTGCAAAGTATTTGTTGGTTCTTCGTGTGTGATGTCTTCTGAAACTTATATCTTCATGAATTACTTTTTCAATATTAGGACACGTTTCAGAACCATGACACTTTGAACATAAATTTGTTTGCGAAAGCCACATCTTTCAGTGTTACACCCGGTTTCACAATTGCAGCAAACACTTCTAAGTAATACTTCAGGTATCAAATCTTCATCAGTCGTTTTTGGCACTACTCCATTTTTTTTTCTTTCAATTTTTTTTGTAGGAGGTTAATTTTCTCTGCAATTCATGAGAAACTATTTCTAAACCCCCAAACTTTCACCTCCTTCCGCCCTTCTATCATAATCAGATCGTTATTTTTGTCCTTGTTTATTCTTTGTACCTATTGAAGTAACATGAATTCAATATTCTCGAAAGGTTTCAACTGTTAATTTCAATAAATGAATATGAGTTTGGAACAATAAAAAAAATGATTTTTGAAAATCTGTTTTTAATTTTTTCGTGTTTTCTGTTTTTTTTTTTTCGATAGTAGTGCTACTCTTTTATACATTATCTAGAAGTAGACGTTTCAACGAAAAACATGGCGGTTGGCGAGCTTGAAAACACGAATTTTACCGGTTAAACTCTTCAGTTGCAAATGAGATCGTTTTTTCGGAATTTGTTGAAAAAAAGGACGAATCTGTATTTCGCTACAAAAAAATTGGAGCTCACTTGAAACATAATAAGTTATATTGCCACCAAATTTAATGAAAAAATTTGCTAGAGAAAAAAATTTAAAAAAAATGGTTTTCCCGCACAATAGCATAGGAAATTGGCCCACAGTTGGATTTGCCTGAAATTCACATATGTTATTGGTATTGAGTTTCTGATCAAATGTTCTCATGGGCCCAATCCTCGAAGACCAATGATATAGCTCTCATGGCCGTATTTGTTTAGGTGCCAAATAAACAATGACACTTTTTTCTCAAGTCCATGATTTTGCATTTTTCTTTTAGCACAAGTCCTCTGTGATACATGTTGTGCCCTACAGGACCGTATTTAGTAAAACTGAATTTTCCAAGTGATCCACATAAAACTGAATCAAATTGATTTTGTTGTAACTTTCTTATTTCTTGATCTGTCATTGGTTGATGGCTCGTTTGATAGATGAATGTAGCTTTCTTTGTGTACATAACAAAAGTGGTCGCCATCTTAATATCCAAGATGGCCGGCTTAACCTATAAACTTCATGAAGGACTTATCTTGTAGCTTTTTAAGAAAGAAAGTAATAGGAAAAAATAAGGACTACAACGTTTTGATTGCTTAAATTGGTCATTTACTCTTTGAATTATCTAACTCTATAATATAAATATAACTCAACTATCTGATCTTAGAGTAATAATTTCACAAGGTTCAATACATTAAAAAAATGAATTAACCTGGATTTGTTAGACTTAAAGTGTATTCACGATTTAGAAGGAGAGAAAAATATCAAGAATGTATTCAATAAACTATGCATGAAAATCAGCCTGACGAGAATAATGAAGAAGATATATTGATAATAGGATACTACTGCAGAGCAAATATCGGTTTCAACGTTGTTTGTTATGAATTAGATATAGTTTTAATAAGATAGTAGAGTTATATTTATATTAAAGAATTAGATAATTCAAAAAGTAAATGACTGATTTCAACAATCAAAACGTAGCTCTTATTTTTTCCTGATATCATTTTTCTCAAAATGCTACAAGATGAGTCCTATATGGCTTATAGGTTTGGCCGACCATCTTGGATATTAGGATGGCGACCACTTTTGTTATGTACACAAAAAAAGCTACATTCATCTATCAAACGAGCCATCAACTACTGACATAGATCAAGATATAAGAAAGTTACAACAAAACCATTTTAATTTAGTTTTCTGTGGATCACTTACAGTTTTACTAAATACGGTCCTGTAGGGCAAAACATGTTTCACAGATGACTGGTGCTAAAAGACAAATTCTGAGATTTTGCAATATTTCTTATTTAATTAAATTCTAATAGGTCATACAAAAATCATGGACTTGAGAAAAGTGTCATTGTTTATTTGGTACCTATACTAAATACAGCCCTGGTCTTTTAGGGTAATGTGAAAAAATTATTAAAAACAAAAGTTGTAAATCTTTTTATTATCAACAACTTTGCCATTTTTGATAGGAGGTCAACTTTCGTTGCCAATCGCGAAATACCGTGAAATACCACTTCAAACCCCTAAAAGTTCACCTCATTCCACCCTTCTCCATTTGGTCGACTCCAAATTATTTTTCCCGTCACTCGAACAATATTTTTTCCCGCTTTCACATTTTTGGGCGTCAATCAGCACTGTTCTATTAATGCACTTGCAATGTTTAAAGGCTTCTATTAATGCACTTGCAATGTTTAAAGGCTTCTATTAATGCACTTGCAATGTTTAAAGGCTTCGCGTCGGACCCTTCAACTCGTTGCGCGTGCTTTAATAGCTAACTTATACATTTTGTCTTCACATGTTTCAATTTATCACATCGGTGATATCATTCCACAAATGAATTTTGTATGCAAGAGTTCCATTCTAACCGAATGACTTTTTCTTTGTGCTAACTGATTCATTTTATAATTTCTTTGACAACGTCTTTGACCAAGTAATCATCATTGGGAAAGATAATTACCCACCATTTATTAATTGTCCGTATTGAGAGGCTATCTGCTCAGATATTATTCTCGAGTAAATGGTAATCCGTTTCTACAGACTAAGATGTAATTGCCGATAGTGATTGAATAACTAATTGCTGTCACTTCCATCGGAATTGAAGTCTTGTAGCTTAATTCCCGCTTTTAATCTTATTATCGGTGATTTCATTATCATCGATCACCGGTCGTTTTTTTTGTTCGTGGAGATGTACGACAATTTGAAAAATAAATCAGTTATTTCAAAGAGACCGCAACTGTGAAGAATCACATTTTCCGAAGGTATTCATTTCAGTTTGAGGTTCACATATTCTTTTTACCTTCTTTATATGTATGTCTCTTTCAGTGCATTTGGGGGATTAAAAACATTCTTTTGTAGCTATAGAAGACACTTTCTTTCATCTTGATCAGTGTTTTAGCCTACCATCAGCAGAGTTATTTTCCTAGAGATAAGAGTTTGTTAGTCACTTTTTTCATCCCAAATCGAATTTATAAGTCGGTAGGAGCGCAAGTGGCTCTACTTCTTGGCTAAGAGATTCATTGAATACTCTGTTTCAGTTTTCTTAATTTTTCTTCGAACAAGGGCCATCTATCCAAATGGCAGACCAGCTGTTAACTGGTGAAACCATATTTAATAGGGGATTGTGAAAATATTGAGTGTTTGATACTCATACATATTCATTAAATTCGATTCAATCCCAGGAATTGATACTCTGTGTTCCGGCTGGAAACTAAATTAGCCTATTGAGAATGTGATCTGGCAAAACATATTTCTATTCTAGACGACCCCAAAGAGTTTGTGAAAATATTTTGACGGTTTCAAATCATCTGACCTTAAGAAAAAGTGTCTTCCACAATTATTATTCTGATGTCCATCTGAAGTAATACCATAAATAATGTCACAATTATGTAATTGTATTTTTTTTTGGTCATATTGGTGAACTTTCCATGAGTCATTATAGAAAGTGTACTTTTTTCATCAGTCAGAAGAGTAAAAGAGAAAAAGATGCCTTTTTTAAGATCATCTTGTACTTTCTATATTCAGCGTTTTTGAGTTACCCACAATTACGAACAATTTCTAAGAAAAAACGGACAATAAACAATGCCATCATGATAGAATTTAAGCAAAAATATTTGAGAAGTGCATAAAATGTATAAGATGAAATGTCTCTATGTTACGTTTCGTATACATAGGCTTCAACTTGACGTCCAATATCAAAAATGTGTTTTTTTATGTTAATTTTATGTCGCCATTACATCATTTTGTAGAACTTTCTTTGCCTTACAAATTTGATCAACATGATATAGTCCTCAAAACAGGCAGATTTTGAGAACATCTAATGAGTTTAACAAAAAAAACTGAAGAGTTCTGTTCTATATTAAAAATGTCCACCTGATTGAAATCGACTTGTGTTTCGCCGAAACATTGGCGTCTTCAGGACAAAAAATATTCATACTCTAGAATATACAAAACAACAAAAGATCTCTCTTTCTGTTCGATGTTGAAGGTTTCCAATTCTTGATTAAATATAACACCATAACACATACGACATCAGAATAAATTATACCTATTCATACTACATATTTATACAGAGTTAGTCAAATGTATGGACCCGTCCATTTTTCTCAGTTAATATGAAGGTTATCGAAAAAAGTTTTGATAAAAGTGGAAGGGTATTTCACTCTGCACCTTTCTATGAATTTCAATTTTGTTCAGATGTGCCATTGGTGGAGTAGTGACGTTATCGGCTTGTGTTTTTCTCATTTCAGTAGTACTAATATTATTTCAACAATATCGATAGGTACAGTGTGTTTCGTATTTTTGTGTCCACCTTTGTAATTCATTTGCCTATTCCTTAAATTGTTCAAAATTTTTTTCAATCATGGAATGTAGCCAGGTGGATATTTTGATCGATATGGCAATTTGATTCAGACAGTGGCGTACGTAAGTTTTTATAAAAAATATGTTTTATGTGATACAGTTGTTTCATCAAAAAAAATTACTTAGGTACGATGTTTACAATGAACGTTCGCCTTATAAAATGAGTAATTGTTATTAAATATTTCCAAAATTCACCTCAATTGCTCAGCCTTTCGAAAGATTAAATTTTTTATCTCAGATCATGGGTTCAAATTAAAAATTAGTTCCCAAGACTAATGAATAAGTAAATGAAATTGCCGCTCTACATATGTTGTCCTTCTTCGCATTAAAAAAATAGTGATATTTTGAACTCTTTAAACAAATGTTTTTTTCTCTTACCTCATTTTTAGGAACAATTCAGGATAGGGCAATTCAATTATTCTCTAACAAAATTTTCTATTGACATTTTGAATAGAAAAATAACCAGAACTTCGAAAAATATGCATCTGAGAAACTTATACAAACGTATGCCACTGTCTGAATAAAATTGCCATATCGCTTAAAATATCCAACTGGCTACATTCCCCGATTGAGAATTTTTTTTAACAAATTAAGCAATGGGCAATTACAGAGGTGGGCACAAAAGTACGAAACACACTGTACCTATCGAGGGAGTTAAAATAATATTAGTACTACTAAAATGAGAGAGAAACAAGCTATCTAGTGACACCAAAGATATATGGTTCCATTTAAAAAAAATGCCGTTGACGTCACTTCTCCACCAATGGCACATCTAAAAAATATTTGAATATAAAAAAAGTGCAAAGTAAAATACCCTTTAACTTTCATTCGAACTTTTTGATAACCCTCATATTAACTGAGAAAATGGATGGGTCCACACATTTGACTATAGCTCTGTAAACATACTACATATTCAAACTAGAGCTCCATTACGATATACAATAACAGGGAACGGAGGTTCAGAATTACCTCCAGTCGAATGGTCAGATATAGCACCAGTGACCCTGAACATATTCAGACTTTGTATGCTAGCCTGTTACAACATTAATATAGAGTGAATGTGTTCATTCAGTGAAAAGTTGTTATGTTGTAAGTTTGATAATAAATATGTTATTTCATAATGTATCCATGAATGTGAAGAAATGCGTCAAAAAGGTTTTATTGCCTTTTTGCTCATGAGGTTACTATAATTTATTTTGTTACTACCTTCAGCAAACATTTTGTGTTCTTGGGTTACTGCAGCTATGGCAGGTTTTCATCAATCGTTGATGATCTTGAAATGCTCTGACTATCTGCAAACTATTCCTATCACTATCATGAAGTATACATTTTTTAATTTATAATACTAACCAGTTTTTTTTGTTACAGGTGAGTTGGAAAGAAAATTTGAAGGAATGGGACAGGTGAGATCAACGTAAATCGTAACTGTTTTATCAAATAAATGCGCAGAATGTTCTGGGTCATAATATCATAATATAAGAAAAATTATTAGTTCATTTTCAACAAATTAAAATACTGTGTCATTGAGTTTTAGGAAAATTCTGAAAATATATCATTTTGATTATCGAGGATGATGATCTTTGACATAACCAAAGTAATGGACCGGAAAAAACATTTACCTTTATGTCATATTTAATGAAATGGGTGGTCGAGTGATAGTTCATTTGAAAAGTCAAACACTTTTTTACTGAATATGGGAACCGATATTCTTTCCCCCGTATTCTCAAACTATTTTACTCATAGTACGGTGATTTTTGTTGAGGAGGGATCAATATTTTGTCTATTTTATGATTAAAGAACAGAACCATCAAAATAATCAATACAAATTCCAGCCAAGACATTGAATCCTCCTCTATGTGAACTTATCCACACTTTTTGTCAGTTACGGTTTCTGACGTCAAGAATTTTGACGTATGGATGGATATATGAATTTCTTATAAATTAACCAGATCATTTAATAACCTTTACATACATTTCTTCTCGCACAACTAATACGTATGACATTTTTCTACCTACGAATAGCTTCACTAAATTTGTTGACTCCGTTGAATAAAAAAATTAAACTATGTTTTTTTGCTCTTTTAAAACTGATTTCGGGTATCATTCAGTAAACGTTTATTTATATTTGTACCAGGGTCTTCGATGTTCTTGAAGAAGACCAACATACACCCGTTCAAGTTTGAGGCCCGGAAGGATGAACGCCCCAACACTCGTACGTACTCGAAAGCTCACCCCCCTTCCTATCCACCACCCTATCGTTAAAGCGATTCCTCATCCTGATGATTGGCGATCAGCAGAATAAAATCTGCTCGTGTGATATGGTCTTCTCGGCCCATTCTCGGCCTGAAGCTCCCTTATATCTGACATGAGTTGAATTCCAAACAATGACTTTACTTTATGTGCATGGTGCCCCCTGAAACTGGCTGAAGGTCTGAAAAAACGCTTGGCTAATGGCCAAGTGTTGTGTAGTGAATATACTGAATTTACTTCTTGATCGGTTCTTTTTGGAATCTGGAACATAAAAGCATGATTCATCGTGATTTGAAGCCTGTTGAAGTAGACGTTGGCGTCGCCGTAGGTTTCGCTTCCATCGAACTTCTTCAGGGGTGTCGGTCTCACTGGTTCACTGGTGGTCTGTATTTGTCTCTGTATCTGTCGTCTTGCTCACGTCTGTTCTCATGGAGCTCCATGAGCAGCGGGTTCGTGTGAGTCCCTACGTTGTCTAGAGTAGTCCCTTCATAGTGTCTGATCAGTCTGTGGATATAGTCCGGATGTCTAAGTTTCGGTTTATAAACCTGTTAGGTATATATCGTGGTGCGCCTGTTGCCATTCTCAGGCAGACATTGAAGAAGGCCTGCATCATCTGCCTATAACTATTTTCGCATTGCCTCCAAGCAGTAGACGCGTACATCATGATTGGCAGAAGGATTGTCCTGATGAGGCATAGTTTCAACTCCCATGTTGCTCCTATGCTTTGCGGCTTTTGCTAGAGCTAATCTGTGTGAGACGTGCCTCTGAAACGTGAGTTTCTTTTCCAAGGTTACTCCTAGATATACGGCTTCATCTACAAATGGAATTCTCTCGGCGTTCATAATAACATGGACCTCGGGTGTCCTACGTTGTCTCATGAACAGTATGGTCTTGCTTTTGTCTGCATTGATTCCGATCTTTCAACGATTTAACCACGGTTCCAGCTTGTTGATCTGTTGTTGCAGCTTCGATGTTACTCCTCTCCCATAAGATGACTCAGCATAGAGTGTCAGTTTGGTCATGGGATTGTCTGACATAGGCATGTCTACGGTGTAGATCGGAGAAAGGTGTGGAGACAGTACTGCTCCCTGTGGTACTCTTGCTACTAGCCTCCTTCGTGAAGAGAGAGCATTTCCGACTTTACATCGGTAATATCGACCTCCTAGGAAGGAGTTTATCAGCTTGACCATTGGTGTGGTGTATCTGGCATCCACTAGTTTTGTGATCAGCTCATCGTGCCAAACAGTATCGAAGGCCTTGGAGACGTCTAGGAAGACTGCTCCTGAAAGATGTCCAATGATCGTGCCACTTTCCGGGTGACCTGGAGTTCTGTTGAGTGTTTGTGTCTGAAACCGAATTGTTCATCTGGTAGGATGTTCAATTCTTCAGACATTGCCTCAAGTTTAGTCGAAGAAGACTCCGTGTTGTGGCTTATCTCATTTAGCTGCAAGAGTAGCTCAGTCTCCGCAGCTTTGATGCGACCTTTTTGCTGAACGGGTTCCAACTCGGTGACAGAGTTTTGGTTCCCCCTTTCAGTGCCGAACACGAGACCAAGTTCATCGGCTGAGAGTTTTCAACTGTGGTAACTTCTTGGGGACGGCGTTGTTTTAACCCCATAGTCTCTCTGGAATCAAGATGATGTAGGTTGCTTCCGTCTACTAGATGAACAACCTCTCCGTATCCCTCGTATTCTCCTCTTATGAGATGAATGGCTGCCCATTTAGTCCATTAACTCAAGCTCAAAAATGACAAAACCTAAAAATTTAAAATTTGGCTCATCTTACCCTCTACTTCAAATTCCATATGATGCCGATGGGCACTGTTTATCTTTCAGAGGTGAAAACTACCCCTTTAGCCGGGGTAGTAATTGTTTTCTGTTAGATATTACAAAAAAGTTACTTCAATTTATCGTAGGTTTTTTCCATTTTCAGAGGAGTCATGTATTGGTTCAATTTTCAATTGAGAATGTTTCTCTTTACAACTTGTAAAATAATATTTCAATATTCATTCTGGATCAGTTGAATAATGATTGTTCTATGCTTTGGAACGCAATTTTAAAATATTTCAACCCTCAAAAATTAACCCTTGTTAGAGCTTAATGAAAAAAAAAATAATTCCCTAAAAACTTTAATAATTTATCACATGGATTCAATTTAAGAATTCTGTTGCTTAAAATATGTACTAATTTCATTTCGCAACTTTTCAACCCTCATAAATCAACCCCTATTGTAGCTTAATTAAAAACAAAATTCATCATTTATCACAGTGTTTTAATTTAAGAATATTTTTGCTCAAAATATCCAACCATTTCATTTTATAACTTTTCAACCCTCATAAATCACCCCCTATTTTAAAAAAAAAAGATTCACCCAAAAAAATCAATTGCTTGACAGAGTTATTCAATTATTTTTTTCTTTGGTGTTCTGGCATCGACTGCTATGGTCATTAGCCACGTGTTCTGGATAGGCCTTGTTACTAACTCCATGCACCACCTTAGGAGCAGCACTGTTAATTGGAACGCAACATTGAATCGTGCAGGACTCACCCCAGTCCAGCCACGAAATTTGAATAATTTAATCGGTAAAATTAATTTAAAAAATCCCAGCTGTAACTGGGGCTCGAACTCCGGACCTTTCGACCCAAAGTCGGACGCTCTAACCACTGCGCCACGCCCCGACATAGTTATTTAATTATTAATGTTACTGTCCATATTGGTCGTACAGAAATTATAAAGAAAAGTTTTTCTTTGTTTTTTTGTAGAATATAATTTTGCGTTCCACAGGTTTTTTGATAAAATGCACACATTTCGAGTTATACGCGAAAAACCGATTAAAAAAGTTAAATTTTTCGTCGAAATACTGTTACTTTCCATCGCGAATAACTCGAAAAATATAAATTTCACAAAAGAAATGGATAGAAACACGCCTCTTCTAAAGATTACTTGCTGTGTTTGTAATCTGACTTGACCGAGGCATCTGAGCGATACTTTGCGGTTGTCGATCCTGGCCCCTGGAAGGCTATGTTTACACGGAGTCCTGCGTGATACATCTGTCGATGAGCAAGTTCTCCTTGCAGCCTAGCGATCCCCTTCTTTGGCCCTCTTTGCTCATATATCCGTTCATACACCGGGTCAATTGTGGAGAGTATTCGTAAAGTGTGCGTAAACATCCGTTCAAGCATGTGATTGGTCTGTAGGTAATTGTTTGGATCTTACAATTCTCCGTTTTATGACTATAATTATGGTTAAATCGGTATGGTTACTATAATTCATCATTATTATCACACTCAATCTTGATGTGTTAGCATATTTGGTTTGAGAATTCGGAAAGCACAAGCTTATTCAATTATCACACAAACACAATTTGTTCCGATGAATTTCGGTGTGTTTATATTGTTTATTAATAAATATGCATTTCCTCTATCTGCTTTCAAGTGTATCATCAAATCGAATACTAATAAACATTCTGGTTCTTCGCTCGTCAGTAAATATAAAGATCACAAGATCATTTTCCGGGTAATTTATTTCATGTGCGGGGCTTTCATCATCCTTTGCTTTGACCTGTCATCTAACATGAGATTTTCTGCATTTCTTACTATTTCCAGAGCGTTAGTGAACAATGCATGTCTAGCTATTGTTTGGGTATTTTTGGACTATTGTTTCAAGACAAATGACGAAAACATTTCCGTATCATATTATGGTCCAGTTTTGACAAAACTGGGGAAGGAAAATTTGCGGTCTATTTCTATTTGTTATATTTGGATTGGTGTGTTCTTAGTAGAATATTAAAAAATGATAAACTTCCGGAAAAAAGGCTTACTTAGAATTAGTAGGTGGTAGCGAAGGGAACATTATATTGAAGCATAATCTTCAGTTAAATTTATTTTCAATTTCAAAAACTCCAAACACAATTGAGTATATGGAAAGTTGATCAGTTTTTTGCAACGATCTTTTTTCTTATAAAACTTTTCTGCGGTGTTCAAGAGATGTAAGTGAATTTTTGAGCGGAGTATCACAGATTACCGAAGTGTTCGTTTTTGCCTACAGTTCATGTTAGGTTCTGCTGAATATTGAAACAATAAACTGAGACAAATCTAGAGAACACAGGCATCTTCAAGAAATTTTTGATAAAAGTGACAGTATAGTATGGTACCCTGAAGACTTGGATCGTGAATGGTGGAATACTGAAAAATGGTTGAATTATTTCCACGCTGAAGTTATATTTCTAAAGGGTTGCTCCCCTTATACGATAAGTGTCAAATATGTATCATTTCCAAACACAATACCTTTTGGTCTAACCAAAACAACAGATGTTTTATTTTGGTAACATTGATAATTACTTATCCTCACTCAATGAATGATTCAAACTAACATCATTAGTGAAATTGTCTTCGGATATTAGGATGAACTACGCCATTTACTAGTGTAATATTAATCTTTATTTCATTTTGGGTATAACAAACGCATTCATGTCGCAGTGTGGTTAGAGCGTCCTACTTTGGGTCGAAAGGTCCGGAGTTCGAGCCCCAGTTGCGGCTGGGATTTTTTAGTTTAATTTGACCGATTAAATTATTCAGATCTCGTAGCTGGACTGGGGTGAGTCCTGCACGATTCACTGTTGCGTTCCAATTAACAGTGCTGCTTCTCAGGTGGCGCATGGAGTTAGTAACAATGCCTATCCAGAACACGTGGCTAATGACCATAGCAGTCGATGCCAAGACACCAAAGAAAAAAATAAAAAATAAACGCATTCTTTATTATCATATCCCAAACCTAACATTTCAATCCAAAGCTAAACAACAATGCTTCATCTCCTAGATTTAAATGTTTTGATTTCAATAGGAGACATTTGAAAATCATTTGAAATAAAACCATGTTTTGTAAAGAAAAACTACTTACTAATTTTTTAAGAGCCCCAGAAGATTGAAAAAAATTCAGAGGGTATCTTCCCTAATAAAAAATTTCATTACTCTACCATTCGCTTTAAATGTACACAGTATTTTACAATGATTTTTTCGAAATATTGTTGCTTCGAAATGTCATATTTTGAATCACCCTGTACTTATTTACTGAAGATGTATATGATTACACTTGCTAGCTCTTCATACTTATTTTTGTATGCATGACGTGATGCAACTACCTAGAATCTTATTTTTTTTTATAAGCGTACATTTTTGACAAAACACTATTTACAAAGTAAATATAAAGTGTGAAAAAGATTGCACCCTATGGGATACTTTTGTATTATTGTTTTCCAGAAAATTCAATTTTTCAAAAAAATTGTTGCAATGCAAAAAACTTTTATTACGTGTGTTGTTAAATTCCCGAACTGAATTCAGGGAAGAACAAAAAAATTTAATTTTGAACAAAAGTAAGGTACCCTCTGTTTCAAGAATATCTGAAAGGTGAATTAAAAAAATTTGTTGAAAAGTATAGACGATATCGAGATTTGAAATCAAAGCCCCCCTAAGCTACCTTCTAAGTTAACATTAAGAATAAAGTGATCAAAAACTTGCAAATTCGTATAATTCAATTGTTGAATTTATATCATTCCACTTATCCACTAATTTTTATTAAGTTAATGATGACAGAGTAAAACATCAAATTTGCACCAAAAAACCTGCACAAATCACAACAATTTTCAATCAACGCCAACATCGACAATCTTGTCCAAATGAAAATTTTTACCAAATTTTACACCCCAGAGGAATTTTTGAGTTCTAGCATTCTTTGAGAGTCCAAAAACAAAATAAATGGGAAAAAGTGTGTGGTTCAGGTGGCTACGAATTCAAATCTTGAAATTGGTTTCAATTGTAAACACCTTTTTTGAATAAACTTTTTCGATCTTATTGAAGATGAGGGTACCTACTTTACTCATTGGGAATTCAGAAGTTTTGTACCTTTATAGGAAGGTTTTGCAATGCACAACTTTTTTATGAATCAAACTTTCTGAAAAATGGATCATAAAAACTGTTTCCCATAGGTGCAAACTTCTGACACTCACTATATAATCTCGTGGGGATTTCATACAAATAAAAAAATTGGGGATTTCATATGGAATAGCAAAGTTCGTAACACTTTCCGGAAATGGAAATTCAACTGAAATAAAATCATGAGAACTTGAGCTACCAAATTTTATTTTGGAATTCCTTTTTTGATGTCCTGTCGGCCCTAGAATTTACTTTTCTTTTCTTTCTTCTTTCTTTGCGTGTCTGATTAATAATAGTAAATCATGGCAAATTCTTGTTCCTTGTATACCAGATGCCATTCGCTCACAATTTTATATATTACCTGCCACAACAACACCAGGGCTTAGATATCTCTATAAAGTTATCTTCGATCAAAATCAAGAAATTTCTCACACCAAGCCACAATCCTACGAATGAAATAGTATGAACTGGTAGATAAGGTAAGGCAATTAATTATTGTGTAAAAGCTTCTATAACCGATCATTATATCGAAATAAACACTCATGGGAGTGTCTTTGTGATGAACCTTTTAAAATTGGTTCTGATGTCATCGTTTGATGAAATGTGATATAACCAACTCGAAAATAATACAATAAATTTCAAAATAGATTGCACTGATTCATAATAATTGTCACTTTCATTGTACTATTAATTAAATTATAACGATTTTATCGAATGATATAATCTCTACTGTCCTATAAAAATAAGCACTTGAATATGGGCCAATTTTGGAAACGTTTCACAAGTATCTGTCAGATACAGTTCAAGGTCTGTCGTTGTATTAGCCAGAAAAATTGTTGTTTTCTGTCAGATGTAATTGTTTTTTGTAATTTCCGTTAAACAGGTTGCCCTTCTCAACTCTCAAAAGTCTTCGAGAGACTTGTACGAGCTGGGAAAGACGCAGTCCTTACGTTTTAATGTGTGATCCCTTGCACGAGACCGATGACCATTCTGGGAATGTTTGTTGAGGTAGCAGCTTAAAATAGTATGATATATAAGTTAATCAACTTTCCTCAAAGTAAAATAAATTTCAATAAAGAATTGAACATTATAAAGCAAATGGCAGTTAAGAACGATTGTGATAATCCTTTATGACTGTATTTTATCAAAGAAATGTTATCGAAAAGCAATTCAAAAAGCTGATCAATATAGTAAAGACCAAAAGAAAAACATATATTGGAGAATGTAGTTACAAAATTAAACATTTTTTGAAGAAGCAATGTCTTACTATTATTTTCAAGACTCATAGGCTGGTGCCAGGTGTAAAATGTTGTTGAGGTTTCAACTTCGAAGAAAAAATTAAATTAAACACGAAAACACTCAAAATGATGAAATGGGGAGGTAGTTTCGGGGTTGAAAATGGTTTTTTGCGATTTGCGGCAAAACGTGACCTATTAGCGGAAAATGTTCAGTGGAAAGTTGTAGATGATAAAAACATCAAAAACTTATGTCTTCATCACTTTTCAACATAACCTCAAATTGACGTCAAAATGGCGAAAACCCGATTTTTCATTATTTAATTTTTTTCTCGCGTTGAAATGACTTGATTTACACGAAAATTTATGAGCATATGTCTTTTCTGTTGTCAAATGAGCATGAGTTTTGCAATTCAGAGGACAACTAGTTTTCGAGTTATGTACATTTTTCTAAAAAAATACCCTTATCTTCCACGAACAATTGTTCGGATGTTTTTTTGTATTTCGAAGGTCTATAAGTGATCATTGTAATTGTTGAAATGTCTACTCTGAAAAGGTCGATGTAACTTAATGGATTAGTCATTGTTAAACCGCTTAAAATTGAGAAAAACCGACAAGTCTCTCTGAATCATAATTTTCTCAATATTTTCAATGATTTCAATAGTTGTAAAAAAGAATAAAAAAGAAGATTGAATGTGATATATCACTCGTTGGTAGAGTCGCACCTAAAGGCTTCCACAGACGATGAGATCGGTATCGCTACAAGTCGCGATACAAATACCTATATGAGATCAACGTCTCCATACACGATGAGATGAATTCGTGAAACATCAGTGGATTTCAAACGTGAATGGAAGGAAGGTTTCGACGATGTTGTTACCCAAACCTGTGGTTGTAGCAGTTGCGGTGGTGTCGGCATAATCTTTTGAAAGAAAAAAATGGCTCGATAGCGATACAAACGATGATACTGAAACCGTGATACTGATACAGCCACACAACGATGAAATTTGTATCACTAATACGTTTCATGCAACACGAAGCGATACCGATCTCATTGTCTGTGGGGCCTTGATATATCGTATTGCTTTTTGGGGGGTGAACAAAACCATATGCAGTCTATTCTAATACTATAACCAAGAAAGTTATAAATAACTATGAAACAAATCACAAAAATCACACGTTAAAGCAATGTCATCAATCCACCACGTCCGGCAATAAATCTTATCAGTGTTTCAATTACAATGGATGCAAAATGTACAGTTGTATTCACTGAAAATGAGTACAAGTCTTATGACTAGATTTTGCCATATTTGCGTAAATCAGGCTTTTCTTATCGACGGCGATAGACAAAACAAAAACATATAAAATGTGATAAATGATTTTAATGTATTAGAATATTTCTACAACGCAAATTTTTAAACACAACGTAACCAATAACAATAATAAAAACAGAAAACTATGTATAAATAATGTTTAATTATAAGGTAATATATAATTTATAATTAAATTATAAAAATTCAATATTTGGTCATATGACCATTTTTTTCGACTATTTGAACCAATCTGCCTGGAATTGAGTTAATTAAATTCCCTATAACATTTGCATCCAGCTCTTCCCAGCACTCGTGGATAACTTCCCATAATTCATTAGAATTGTTTGGTCTAAAATTTCTTTTATATATTTGTTTTACAATTAGACCCCAAACATTCTCTATGGGATTAATATCGGGACTGTAAGCATGCCATGGCAAGACTTCAATATTATTATGATGAAACCATTCCCTTACAGCATTTGCGGTATGGACCGGGCAGTTATCCTGCTGAAAGACGAATGAGTTATTTGGATATATTTGTCCAACAGATGGGAGCATTATATCTTCCAGAACAGACATATAATGTTCGGCGTTAAACCTTCCCTCCAATCGCCAGCAGTCCATAAGCACTTATCCAACCCCATACGTTTACTGAAAATCGCCCAGGTCTGAAAGCAAGATCGCTAGTGTAGCGTTCTTCGAATCTTGTATTGTCTGGCCTGTAGACACGAATTTGTCCATTATATGTTGACTGAAAAACCTTTTCATCAGTGAACACTACCGTGTTCCAAAACTGATGGTCGCGGTAGTTATAATTTAGGGCGAAAAGTAAACGAGACTGTTTCCGTTCTTCTGTGAGCATCATTTTTTTCGCAGCTACGCGGTTTTTTAAGTCAGATTCTTTGACTCTTCGGCTAGCGGTAGGTTGAGACCCAGGAAATTCTGTGTCAATGACAGCATTTCTTGCAGTTTCAAAAGGATTTGCCCTTAGATATCCCAGAAATGCATCATCTTGTTCAGGGACGGAAATGCGTGCCGGACCAGTACCAACTTTTCTTTTCAAAGACTTGAATCCAACGTTGCTCAATTCTTAAAACAGTGTTTTTGCTTCTTCCGGTAAAATCTGCTAATGCACGTATTGACCACCCATCTACGATTCTGGCTATTATTTGAGCTTTTTCAATTTCAGTTAAATGACGAGGCATTTTGAAACGTTTTGGCACTGACAGGCTTGTTAATGTCAACCATACATTATTTTTAAGTCAAATTCAATCAAACCCGATTTACACTATAACAATTTTAGTGTACCCATTTTCTATGAATACAACTGTATAATCACCCCCCAATAGAAATTAAAACATCAGTTTGATGGAGATTTTCAGGAAAGGCATTGAATGCGTATTTATGGATAATATTATATTATGCAACGATCATGAAACGACCATTACATGAGAGTTGCATACGCTATTTTTTCTACACCCGATGAGTAATGAAGAACTATAAATATTAAATTCATTAAAGAAACTTGTATTTGATGATCTAACTCAGTACAAAGATACATATAAATATCAGAAAAAAACAATGATTCCGTTTGATGCCCTCTCGACTATAGAAGAGGATATATGCTTCTTGACTGACTAGAGATTTAGAGGATATTGGTGACACCTTCGAGTCATTATACTCGTGCCACCTGCCTGTGTATGGGTACCTACAATAGGCCGTATAGTTTCCGGAATATGTCGTCCCTCTATGATTACATAGATTCTTCTGCATAATTGGCCATGTCTAATCCTTCCATGTGGAAACTCAAGCAACCATCTTGTGTTTGATAAACATTGTATGACGCTGTTTATGTAACAAGTATTTCCAATATTTTCCAATCTATTTAGACCGGGAGTTTTGAAATTTCCGGATACTAGAAGCCTAGAGGTATTTTAACTATTAGATCTGCGCTCTCTTATAAGATGATTTTCACTAACACTGGATCGGCGCGGTAGGGAGTTGAGGCAGTTTGATAAATAGTTGGGTTGCGATATGGAAGATGGTGTTATTTTGGACAAATCACTATCAAGTACATCACCTAGTGAATCATCTGACTTTTCCCAATACAGAAGCGGCATTACCCCTCTGAACAGCAATACTGATTCTTTGGATCAAAAATGAAGTTGCTCGTCTATCACTGGTCACTTCTGTTCTTCGTCTGCATATGTCTTTGATGAACTCGAAAGCTCTGGGTCCGAACACTCCAAATGTTTCAACAGCAACAGGATAAAAAATATAAATTTGTAAATTCTGATAATTTCGACTTTTAATTTTCTCCCCATTCACTGTGCCTGCACCGGGACAATTGGAGCAGGCAATTACGTGTGATGTTGAAACCGTATCAACGCATGTAAAATCCCAAACAACGGGTTTTTCTAACTTCCATGAGATTAGTGTCATGCCATCGGGGCTTCCATCATCTGTAGGCTCCAAAGTCGAAGGAGTATCGGCCGTTGTTAATGCCCATTTCAACAAATCGTTCACTGCGTGATGACGGAATTGACGCCCTACGCTGACTTTGCAGCTTAGTCCATGGGTTTCTTTCTCATCCACAAGAGCACCACATTTGCAAGTAATGACGCTGAAGCTGGCAGACCAAAAGCCGCAGACAATTTTTGTCAGGGACTGTACCTACCGAAACCGCCGGCAAATATTACCGATAGTTCTCCTGCCTGGGAAATTGATCATTTAGATGAAAACTATTCAATATTATGAATGTGTTCGAATAGAAATGTATCATTCTTATGAATTTAAGGAAGAAATTCAGTAAATGAGATTATTGGTGGGATATACATACGTGTTCAGATCGTCAGGACATTTGCAAGAATTTTTCTCATAATTTCCATAATTAAGAACTTAGACTCGAAAAATTTGCCAAGAATATTTTTGAAACATTACACCATAAGACCTTGATATTTATTGCCCCTTATCAATTATTTTAAAAAAAATTGCAATTGCAGAAATGGATTAGAACTGTGGAATTTTTCTTGTATTTTTTACAGTAAAATCGACACGCAATAACTGACATATGCGAAATTTTTCAGGAAGTTAGTTGAAACATTCCTTGATCATATCTCATTATCGAAGTCGCGGTTCCTTTCCTAATTTTGCTTTTTAAAAATCACAAAGGCCAGTATAAGCTTGGTGTGCGGGATTTTTCTCGGTTGTTTTCTAATAACATCAACACGCAAAAACTGACATATGCGAAATTTCTCAGGAAGTTAGCTGAAACATTCCTTGATCATATCTCATTATCGAAGTCGCGGTTCCTTTCCAAATTTTTCTTTAAAAAATTCGCAAAGGCCAGTATAAGCTTGGTCTGCGGGATTTTTCGCGGTTTATTTCTAATAACATCAACACGCAAAAACTGACTTATGCGAAATTTCTCAGGAAGTTAGTTGAACCATTCCTTGATCATATCTCATTATCGAAGTCGCGGTTCCTTTCCAAATTTTTCTTTAAAAAATTCACAAAGGCCAGTATAAGCTTGGTCTGCGGGATTTTTCTCGGTTGTTTTCTAATAACATCAACACGCAAAAACTGACATTTGCGAAATTTCTCAGAAAGTTAGTTGAAACATTCCTTGATCATATCTCATTATCGAAGTCGCGGTTCCTTTCCTAATTTTGCTTTAAAAAAATCGCAAAGACCAGTATAAGCTTGGTCTGCGGGATTTTTCGCGTGTTTTTTCTAATAACATCAACACGCAAAAACTGACATATGCGAAATTTCTCAGGAAGTTAGTTGAACCATTCCTTGATCATTTCTTATTGTTGCAGTCGCGGTTCCTTTCCTAATTTTTCTTAAATAATTCGCAAAGGCCAGTATAAGCTTGGTCTGCGGGATTTTTCGCGGGTTTTTTTCTAATAACATCAACACGCAAAAACTGACTTATGCGAATTTTCTCAGGAAGTTAGTTGAAACATTCCTTGATCATTTCTTATTATTGCAGTCGCGGTTCCTTTCCTAATTTTGCCTTAAAAAAATCGCAAAGACCAGTATAAGCTTGGTCTGCGGGATTTTTCGCGTGTTTTTTCTAATAACATCAACACGCAAAAACTGACATATGCTAAATTTCTCAGGAAGTTAGTTGAACCTTTCCTTGATCATTTCTTATTATTGCAGTCGCGGTTCCTTTCCTAATTTTTCTTAAAATAATTCGCAAAGGCCAGTATAAGCTTGGTCTGCGGGATTTTTCGAGGGTTTTTTCTAATAACATCAACACGCAAAAACTGACATGCGAAATTTCTCAGGAAAATAGTTGAAACATTCCTTGATCATATCTCATTATCGAAGTCGCGGTTCCTTTCCAAATTTTTCTTTAAAAAATTCGCAAAGGCCAGTATAAGCTTGGTCTGCGGGATTTTTCGCGGTTTATTTCTAATAACATCAACACGCAAAAACTGACTTATGCGAAATTTCTCAGGAAGTTAGTTGAACCATTCCTTGATCATATCTCATTATCGAAGTCGCGGTTCCATTCCAAATTTTTCTTTAAAAAATTCACAAAGGCCAGTATAAGCTTGGTCTGCGGGATTTTTCTCGATTGTTTTCTAATAACATCAACACGCAAAAACTGACATATGCGAAATTTCTCAGGAAGTTAGTTGAAACATTCCTTGATCATATCTCATTATCGAAGTCGCGGTTCCTTTCCTAATTTTGCTTTAAAAAAATCGCAAAGACCAGTATAAGCTTGGTCTGCGGGATTTTTCGCGTGTTTTTTCTAATAACATCAACACGCAAAAACTGACATATGCGAAATTTCTCAGGAAGTTAGTTGAACCATTCCTTGATCATATTTCGTTATCGAAGTCGCGGTTCCTCTCCAAATTTTTCTTTAAAAAATTCGCAAAGGCCAGTATAAGCTTGGTCTGCGGGATTTTTCGCGGGTTTTTTCTAATAACATCAACACTCAAAAACTGACTTATGCGAATTTTCTCAGGAAGTTAGTTGAAACATTCCTTGATCATTTCTTATTATTGCAGTCGCGGTTCCTTTCCTAATTTTTCTTTAAAAAAATCGCAAAGACCAATATAAGCTTGGTCTGCGGGATTTTTCGCGTGTTTTTTCTAATAACATCAACACGCAAAAACTGACATATGCGAAATTTCTCAGGAAGTTAGTTGAACCATTCCTTGATCATTTCTTATTATTGCAGTCGCGGTTCCTTTCCTAATTTTTCTTAAAATAATTCGCAAAGGCCAGTATAAGCTTGGTCTGCGGGATTTTTCGAGGGTTTTTTCTAATAACATCAACACGCAAAAACTGACATGCGAAATTTCTCAGGAAGTTAGTTGAAACATTCCTTGATCATATCTCATTATCGAAGTCGCGGTTCCTTTCCAAATTTTTCTTTAAAAAATTCGCAAAGGCCAGTATAAGCTTGGTCTGCGGGATTTTTCGCGGTTTATTTCTAATAACATCAACACGCAAAAACTGACTTATGCGAAATTTCTCAGGAAGTTAGTTGAACCATTCCTTGATCATATCTCATTATCGAAGTCGCGGTTCCTTTCCAAATTTTTCTTTAAAAAATTCACAAAGGCCAGTATAAGCTTGGTCTGCGGGATTTTTCTCGGTTGTTTTCTAATAACATCAACACGCAAAAACTGACATATGCGAAATTTCTCAGGAAGTCAGTTGAAACATTCCTTGATCATATCTCATTATTGAATTCGCGGTTCCTTTCCAAATTTTTCTTTAAAAAATTCGCAAAGGCCAGTATAAGCTTGGTCTGCGGGATTTTTCGCGTGTTTTTTCTAATAACATCAACACACAAAAACTGACATATGCGAAATTTCTCAGGAAGTTAGTTGAACCATTCCTTGATCATATCTCGTTATCGAAGTCGCGGTTCCTCTCCAAATTTTTCTTTAAAAAATTCGCAAAGGCCAGTATAAGCTTGGTCTGCGGGATTTTTCGCGGGTTTTTTCTAATAACATCAACACTCAAAAACTGACTTATGCGAATTTTCTCAGGAAGTTAGTTGAAACATTCCTTGATCATTTCTTATTATTGCAGTCGCGGTTCCTTTCCTAATTTTGCTTTAAAAAAATCGCAAAGACCAATATAAGCTTGGTCTGCGGGATTTTTCGCGTGTTTTTTCTAATAACATCAACACGCAAAAACTGACATATGCGAAATTTCTCAGGAAGTTAGTTGAACCATTCCTTGATCATTTCTTATTATTGCAGTCGCGGTTCCTTTCCTAATTTTTCTTAAAATAATTCGCAAAGGCCAGTATAAGCTTGGTCTGCGGGATTTTTCGAGGGTTTTTTCTAATAACACCAACACGCAAAAACTGACATATGCGAAATTTCTCAGGAAGTTAGTTGAAACATTCCTTGATCATATCTCATTATCGAAGTCGCGGTTCCTTTCCAAATTTTTCTTTAAAAAATTCGCAAAGGCCAGTATAAGCTTGGTCTGCGGGATTTTTCGCGGTTTATTTCTAATAACATCAACACGCAAAAACTGACTTATGCGAAATTTCTCAGGAAGTTAGTTGAACCATTCCTTGATCATATCTCATTATCGAAGTCGCGGATCCTTTCCAAATTTTTCTTTAAAAAATTCACAAAGGCCAGTATAAGCTTGGTCTGCGGGATTTTTCTCGGTTGTTTTCTAATAACATCAACACGCAAAAACTGACATATGCGAAATTTCTCAGGAAGTTAGTTGAAACATTCCTTGATCATATCTCATTATCGAAGTCGCGGTTCCTGTCCTAATTTTGCTTTAAAAAAATCGCAAAGACCAGTATAAGCTTGGTCTGCGGGATTTTTCGCGTGTTTTTTCTAATAACATCAACACGCAAAAACTGACTTATGCGAAATTTCTCAGGAAGTTAGTTGAACCATTCCTTGATCATTTCTTATTATTGCAGTCGCGGTTCCTCTCCAAATTTTTCTTTAAAAAATTCGCAAAGGCCAGTATAAGCTTGGTCTGCGGGATTTTTCGCGTGTTTTTTCTAATAACATCAACACGCAAAAACTGACATATGCGAAATTTCTCAGGAAGTTAGTTGAACCATTCCTTGATCATATCTCGTTATCGAAGTCGCGGTTCCTCTCCAAATTTTTCTTTAAAAAATTCGCAAAGGCCAGTATAAGCTTGGTCTGCGGGATTTTTCGCGTGTTTTTTCTAATAACATCAACACGCAAAAACTGACATATGCGAAATTTCTCAGGAAGTTAGTTGAACCATTCCTTGATCATATCTCATTATCGAAGTCGCGGTTCCTCTCCAAATTTTTCTTTAAAAAATTCGCAAAGGCCAGTATAAGCTTGGTCTGCGGGATTTTTCGCGTGTTTTTTCTAATAACATCAACACGCAAAAACTGACATATGCGAAATTTTTCAGGAAGTTAGTTGAACCATTCCTTGATCATATCTCATTATCGAAGTCGCGATTCCTCTCCAAATTTTTCTTTAAAAAATTCGCAAAGGCCAGTATAAGCTTGGTCTGCGGGATTTTTCGCGTGTTTTTTCTAATAACATCTACACGCAAAAACTGACATATGCTAAATTTCTCAGGAAGTTAGTTGAACCATTCCTTGATCATTTCTTATTATTGCAGTTGCGGTTCCTTTCCTAATTTTTCTTAAAATAATTCGCAAAGGCCAGTATAAGCTTGGTCTGCGGGATTTTTCGAGGGTTTTTTCTAATAACATCAACACGCAAAAACTGACTTATGCCAAATTTCTCAGGAAGTTAGTTGAAACATTCCTTGATCATATCCCATTATTGAAGTCGCGGTTCCTTTCCTGTGATATGAAGTAAAGAGCCAATGATCGTTGTTCTTTGTTTGTGAAATGTTCATAACACTTTCTTTTCACTGTTTTGATCATATGGGATGAACAAACGTGGACAACAGTAAAATCGGGAATTGAAAAAATATCATTTTGCAAAAAGTTGTATGTTAAATTTAGGTAGGCATCCAGTGACATGCGATGATTGAAACTATTTATTGCTGAAATTATAAGAGCCAAACTGAAGTCGGTTTCAATTTTTTGAATGATTATGTTACGTGATGTGTATTGACGAACAGCGTGATCCAAATCTTCTTTCGCTTCACTCTCACTAGAAATTTTCTGTAATATACCCAAACTTGGTGCATTATCGCGATTACCTGCTTCCAATATGTGGATAGGAACTTTTCCTATATTTTTAGTTCTCACTACGGAGGGTGAATCAATCTTTAATTCTACTGCCTTTTTCAATCTATTTTGTCCTTTTATAAACCTTCTATGAATCTCTGGGTTATCGTGACAAATGGCTCTATTTCTAACAACTATCAAAGGAATATTCTGAAAGGGTTTGAGAATCGGAACTTTTGATTTGAACTGGTAATTAGTACATGAAGAATTTTTGCACTGAGCATTTGCCTCAAAATATGACCTTTTCTTTTTTTCGGGTCCGTAACAACGATGGTAATTTATTTTGAGAACACAGCATTCATACGCTTTCTCTCTTTTGAAATAGTTAACTAAATCATCCATCCAACCAGTCTTCAAACTTCGTTCGAATGTCCAATAAGTACTCCAAAAAGTGTTTGGTATGAGAATTACTGAGTCAGTAGAAGCATCAGTCTGAAGATGGTTACCAGCATTTTTTGAAGTACTGTTTACTGTGGAATTATTTTTCGATTTTTTCATAAGAACGGTATAAGAATGACCTGTAGAAATTTCAGTGGGCATTGAAAGTTCAGGATTCAAATCATTATATTGTTGAATACTTTCATCAAATTCGTTTGAATAAATACTTGCCTCCTGTTTGAAAATGTCTCAACGAATTCATGATTTATAGATAATTTTGAATGATACATGGTTTTGATGGTGGCAAATTTTTTGTATAAGACAAGGTAGCAACGTTTCGCCCATTTTGCTGTTGTTCGTGGATCAGCATTGGGAAATAATGCAAGACTCAGCTCCCATCCAATACTACCAGTTGTTTTGGAATTCCAAGCGGGGGTGTTTCTCAAATCATCCAAATTAGAATTAGGATATAAATTAATTAAGATTTTAGCTATTGTTTCTGGTTTTGGGTTAATTTTATTTGAGAATGAAAATATATGTAACGATGAGAAAGCAATTGAAAAAATAATCAGAAGTGATAAAATATACGAGGTAAAAAATTACCAAGGTAATGAAATACAAAACAGCTTTTCAAAAATTATGCGCCCGCCTTTGAAAAGCTATCAAATATACGAATCCAATCGAAATGTACCATTAGGGATCTAAGGATTGCTCAAATACATACCAAAAAAATACAAATACTCACTGGCCACCGTCGACCGCTGTCAACAGGAAGAAAATCGCCTATCGTCCTATCGTAGGTACCTCATATTTTAGGTAGTCTTGGAAATGAAGACTCGGAGGAATTTCCGCCATGTATATAAACACAAAACAGCACTATTTCACAATATCGCGAGAATATACACAAACTGCATCACAAATTCCAATACAACATTTATCGATAGAGTTCACTATAATACTACTTTTTAACACTTCCTTGTTTTGACAAGGACCAAATTATTGATGATTCCGATAATTCCTTTTACTCGGAATAATAATCAGGTAAATAACATTAAGGGGTTACAAAGAATGATAACAATGTAGTATCCTCAACAACCAGGTCATTTCCACAAAATCGTATATTTGGGATTTAGGGAACATCCGGTAATTACGTGTAGTAGTGTGATTTATCTACAGTGAACTGAGGAATAAACATTTGAACAAGGGAATTGATTATCTTCAAACTGAACAATTCAGAACTGGTGAACAAATTTGTTGACTGAATTTGACACATTATGTAATTTTCTACGTGTCGATGTTATGGGAAAAGATACGCGGAACATTCCGTAGACAGTTAAAATGTTTTTCAAAAAGAAACTAGGAGAGCAACCGCGATTTCAATAATGAGATATGATCAAGGAATGTCTTAACTAACTTCCTGAGAAATTTCGCATATGTCAGTTTTTGCGTGTTGATGTTATTAGAAAAAAACACGCGAAAAATCCCGCAGACCAAGCTTATACTGGTCTTTGCGAATTTTTTAAAGAAAGTTTTGGAAAGGAACCGTGACTTCAATAATGAGAAATGACCAAGGAATGTTTCAACTAACATCCTGAGAAATTTTGCATAAGTCAGCTTTTGCGTGTTGATGTTATTAGAAAAAAACCGCGAAAAATCCCGCAGACCAAGCTTATACTGGTCTTTGCGAATTTTTTAAAGAAAAATTACGAAAGGAACCGCGACTGCAATAATGAGAAATGATCAAGGAATGTTTCAACTAATTCCTGAGAAATTTTGCATATGTCAGTTTATGCGTGTTGATGTTATTAGAAAAAACACGCGAAAAATCCCGCAGACCAAGCTTATACTGGCCTTTGCGAATTTTTTAAAGAAAAATTTGGAAAGGAACCGCGACTTCAATAATGAGATATGATCAAGGAATGTTTCAACTAACTTCCTGAAAAATTTCGCATATGTCAGTTTTTGCATATTGACGTTATTAGAAAAAAAAACGCTTAAAATCCCGCAGACCAAGCTTATGCTGGCCTTTGCGATTTTTTTAAAGAATAATTTGGAAAGGAACCGCGACTTCGATAATGAGATATGATCAAGGAATGGTTCAACTAACTTCCTGAGAAATTTCGCATAAGTCAGTTTTTGCGTGTTGATGTTATTAGAAAAAACCTGCGAAAAATCCCGCAGACCAAGCTTATACTGGCCTTTGCGATTTTTTTAAAGAATAATTTGGAAAGGAACCGCGACTTCAATAATGAGATATGATCAAGGAATGGTTCAACTAACTTCCTGAGAAATTTCGCATGTCAGTTTTTGTGTGTTGATGTTATTAGAGAACAACCGAGAAAAATCCCGCAGACCAAGCTTATACTGGCCTTTGTGAATTTTTTAAAGAAAAATTTGGAAAGGAACCGCGACTTCGATAATGAGATATGATCAAGGAATGGTTCAACTAACTTCCTGAGAAATTTCGCATAAGTCAGTTTTTGCGTGTTGATGTTATTAGAAATAAACCGCGAAAAATCCCGCAGACCAAGCTTATACTGGCCTTTGCGAATTTTTTAAAGAAAAATTTGGAAAGGAACCGCGACTGCAATAATGAGAAATGATCAAGGAATGTTTCAACTAACTTCCTGAGAAATTTCGCCTAAGTCAGTTTTTGCGTGTTGATGTTATTAGAAAAAACACGCGAAAAATCCCGCAGACCAAGCTTATACTGGTCTTTGCGATTTTTTTAAAGCAAAATTAGGACAGGAACCTCGACTTCGATAATGAGATATGATCAAGGAATGTTTCAACTAACTTCCTGAGGAATTTCGCATATATCAGTTTTTGCGTGTTGATGTTATTAGAAAACAACCGAGAAAAATCCCGCACACCAAGCTTATACTGGCATTTGTGAATTTTTTAAAGAAAAATTTGGAAAGGAACCGCGACTTCAATAATGAGATATGATCAAGGAATGGTTCAACTAACTTCCTGAGAAATTTCGCATAAGTCAGTTTTTGCGTGTTGATGTTATTAGAAAAAACCCGCGAAAAATCCCGCAGACCAAGCTTATACTGGTCTTTGCGATTTTTTTAAAGCAAAATTAGGAAAGGAACCGCGACTTCGATAATGAGATATGATCAAGGAATGTTTCAACTAACTTCCTGAAAAATTTCGCATATGTCAGTTATTGCGATTTTACTGTAAAAAATACAAGAAAAATTCCACAGTTCTAATCCATTTCTGCATTTGCAATTTTTTTTTAAATAATTGATAAGGGGCAAGTCGTTATAAATATCAAGGTCTTATGGTGTAATGTTTCAAAAATATTTTTGGCAAATTTTTCGAGTCTAAGTTCTTAATTATGGAAATTATGAGAAAAATTCTTGCAAATGTCCTGACGATCTGAACACGTATGTATATCCCACCAATAATCTCATTTACTGAATTTCTTCCTTAAATTCATAAGAATGATACATTTCTATTCGAACACATTCATAATATTGAATAGTTTTCATCTAAATGATCAATTTCCCAGGCAGGAGAACTATCGGTAATATTTGCCGGCGGTTTCGGTAGGTACAGTCCCTGACAAAAATTGTCTGCGGCTTTTGGTCTGCCAGCTTCAGCGTCATTTGCAAGTATTAGGAACACAGATAGGAGATCCTAGTCGTAACACTATTATGAAGGTTTCATTGTAAAGAAGAGACCCAAGTGAAGCGACCGGTAAACCTTTGAGCCAAGCACCGGACTGGTGGGAAGTAACTGCTCTAATTCGAGCCTTTTCTTTTGCTGATATAGCAGAATCAAGCAAATCCTTAGCCACCAATTCAATAAGTGGGCTATCGTAATCTTTTTGGGTCTTTTTCATCGATTCAGGTAATGGTGAATTAGTTTTGGAAATCCACTCTTGCTCTCTCACCACGAAGAGATGGTTGAATATGTTTGAAAAAGAATCTGGTAATATCATATTGACTGAATGAGATCCACTACTGAAAGATGACAAATAAGCTGGAAGTGCGATAGAGGATGCCATGCGTATTCCCAAGCCTCCGTTTTCAACTGGAAGTGATGCTTGACGCCAAGTATTGTTTTGCATATAATTATTCGTTCCAGTATTTTTCGCAAAGTAGTGTCAAATTCCTGCTCTTCACAACGCCAAGTTGGGCTACATCTCAAAATATACGGTAATTTTGGAAGTGCCAATTAGTTTTTCAGAATGAAAAATGCAATGTGTTGGAATATCACTCATTCTAGAAGTGTACGTGAAAGTGCCTTCTGCTTTTCAATGAGTCATACAGGAAGTGCTTCATCAGATAGCGGAGCACTAGGAAGAATCCAGTTTGGTTTGTCCTGGAATGTGATTCCTGGTGCTAGGTAGGAGAACTTCTTTAATACGTCTGATTTTAAAGAATTCAAAGAAAACATTTCGCATTTATTGAAATACAATTCCAAATCTATCTCCTTGGACATGGAAATGACAGTACATAAGTTTTCAAGCACTGATACGATATCTCCTCCGATAGAGCCATCATCCAAATACCAATAATTGAAATCACTCAACGATTCAGTTAATTTTTTGATCGTCAACCAAAATAAAGCAGGACCCATAGGATCTCCCTGTTGACCTCCTCTTTCAGACATGATCAGGCAATCACCGAAAGATAAAAAAGTTTCACACTTGTAACACTGGTTTAGAAATGGAAAGAGATTGGGAATCCTATTCGTTATTTTGTCTAACAGGATGTTGCGGTGAATCGAGTTGAAAGCGTTCTTGAAATTTAATTTCAAAAATATTTTGGATGATGGGTTTGGGTGATGATTAATGAATTGTCGAGCAGCATTGGAAACAGCGTCGCAACCACCAAGTGTTCCAAAACCAAATTGTACAGGACGAAATAATTCACCAAGTCGACCACGTACGTCTAAGCACCCAAGCTTAGCCACCAAGCTGTAGCAAGGTGTAGCTCCGTACAAGATGGGACAAATGTCTGAGTTAAGTTCACCTGCCAGCATGAAGTTACATAGGGATGTTGTGAGGACAATTCTTGAATGTGAAATGGCCTGAGGAAGTCCAATCCACCAGCAACACGTAATGATTTTATTGTTTTCAGAACATCCAACTCTGTAACTTGAAGGGGTTTGGCGTCTGGAGCAGAAATATTGCATTGGTCAGTAGCAGGGAGGTGTTTTGATTGTAGTTCTGATAATGTAAAAGAGTCAAAATTAGCAACAGTGTCACTTGAGCTCATTATTCGGATAGCGGTGGTTAAACTTGGAATATTTGAAGAGATATTTTTCCTGGGTGGCGTATCAGAAGAGATTTAAGGGGTTATTGATATTTTTCTTCATCATAGAAGACTGATTAGGTTTGTGATTACTATAAGGAATGTTGAAAGTTCTGTAGGCGAACATGAACAAATTTATCCAAGCTGCTGATATGTTATTTTTGACACACTCATCAATAACTTTGCTCAATGATATAGCAGCAGATATTCTTGCTGCCTTTGGTACTCTCTTAATGATGTTAGAATTCCTCTTTGTGAGCAAATCGAGTTTGATTTTCTTTGACAGACTTCAAATCGTCAAAATTGGATGATTATGGTGAACCGTCATTTCCAATTCCCAAATCATTTGTCGCACTATAATCGAGAGTTAACGAAGCTAATTGTCGATGAACTCGTCCAGAATGGATACTCAAGCCTTTCTTGGTTTTGAAGGATTTTTCACAAATTCTACATGTTTTGTTTAGTTCAATATTAATTGTATAAATTCGTTTTTGGGAATTATCCTGTAGCATTTTTTGATGAAATCGCGAACATGCTAAGTCACTAGGTATATTTCAATTTTTCCAAATGTCAACACGAAAGAATGTCAGATCAGTTGTCAAGCTATGGTTGTCAAATTCCAATCTCAGAATGAATCAAACGGTAATTTTCATGGATACTCAAGCCTTTCTTGGTTTTGAAGGATTTTTCACAAATTCTACATGTTTTGTTTAGTTTAATATTAATTGTATAAATTCGTTTTTGGGAATTATCCTGTAGCATTTTTTGATGAACTCGCAAACATGCTTTAAATCACTAGGTATATTTCAATTTTTCCAAATGTCAACACGGAAGAATGTCAGATCAGTTGTCAAGCTATGGTTGTCAAATTCCAATCTCAGAATGAATCAAACGGTAATTTTCAAATCAGAATACCTGGTTCTATCAGCTGAATCTGAGCCACAAAGTTTCAAATGGAGCCTCTTTGGAAACCTTTTATTTTATTTCACCAAATTCAGTCACTGATACATTCACAAAGCTATTCATGAAAATATTTCGTCGTGCATGGCATCACACGTTAAAAGGTAAGGGCTGCGTCTTCCCTAGCTCACACAAGTCTCTCGAAGACTCCTGAGGATTGCGCGTAAGGGTGTAATCGGTTGACGGAATTAAAAATTTTAACAATTTTTGATTTTTTTCCTACATATCCTTCGGACTTTTGCTTTAATAAAGCTTGGAGCTTCTTATAGTTAGAAATGTCTATATTATTGTTGAATTTGGTTGACAACGATTTTATTATTGAATGACCTCAATATTAACTTTGAAGATAGACTCTCTATAAACATTCAGAGGCTTACTAATTCATAGATTATTTCAATCTGGTCATGCATGTTGATACACCTACAAGAGTTACACAATTTTCGTCAACCACAATTGATTACTTTTGTTCAAATCTCAATCAAGATTCTATCTCTTGCTCAGTTATACCATCTAAACTATCAGATCATGATGCCACATATACTTAAGCTTCTTTCAATCTAGAAATAACAAACAACATTGCTATGGCCGTCTCTACAGTTCTGCAAATTATAGTAGGTTCTATCGATCATGTGTTAACACTGACTGGGATATAGTGTTGGACTCAGAAGAACCTTTTGATCCATTTTATAATAGCCTAGTCATAAACTTTGGAAATGCTTTTCCAAAACAACAAATTATTTTTAAAAAACAAATGCCCTGGATTACAAATGGCATAAAATTCTCCTCCAAAAATATGAGGTCTCTTGATTATATTGGAAAATTCACAACTAATTCCCATTTTGATAATCACTACAGGAAAATATATAGACAAGTAGTAAAGGCAGCAAAATATATGTTTTACAATAGAAGAATGCAAGTAATAATGATGGGCCGTGGTGGTCGGCTGGTAGTGCGTTGCCTCGAGCATGGCATCACGTTAAAAGGTAATGGCTGCGTCTTCCCTAGCTCACACAAGTGTCTCGAGGACTTCTGAGGGTTGCGCGTAGTAGTGCAATCGGTTGACGGAAATAACAATTTTACCAACAATTTTAACAATAAAGTGAAGGAATCCTGGACAATAGTAAATGAGCTCAGGGGAAAGGAAGAACCTCAAAACATACAGAAACATCACTCGAACGTAACACAATCAATAATTATTATTGTAAGTAGCAGAAAAGTTAACTAGTAAAACATATCCAACTTAAAATCCAATAAACTTCACCAGAGATATCCATGTTGACGACAATCTCAAACTCTATGACACCAATCTAAATGAACTGAAAGAAGTTATTTCCACTATAAAAAATAAGAATGCGGCAGGTTTCGATGATATCTTCATGAATATTTTTGTTAACTTGCCTGATAATGTTCTCAGTATTCTTGCTCAACTCATAAATAGTTCTTTTGCGCAAGGAAGTTTTCCTTCACTCCTGAAAACAACGGTTGTTATCCCTCTCCATAAAGGGGGTGATGGAGAAGATCCTGTCAACTTTAGGACCATCTCATTAATACCTACATTAGCAAAGATTATCGAAAAACCGGTGAAGACAAGAGTTATGGAATTTTTAATAAATAACAGAATATTGAGTGCACAGTAGAATGGTTTTCAGAAATCAAACAGCCGTATGCATAGTCAATTCCAGCGACTCGCCAGAGTTTCACCGCTCGCTACACAAGAACTATAATGCACAGTCGAGCTCCAAAAAAGTGGTACATCGCCAGCGTTTAGCCAAAATGTGACTTATCTCGTAGTTGTCACTTTTTTGGAGCTCGACTGTGCATTATAATCCTTGTGTAGCGGACGGCGAAACTCTGGCGAGTCGCTGGCGATTGACTATGCATACGACTGAAAGAGTACCTCTGACGCAATACATCCATTTATGTCATTGATTTATAGATAAATTAATTATAAAGAAGCTGTAGCAGCAGTGCTATGACATTTCGAAAGCATTCGATTGTGTCAACCACATATACTGCTGTGCAATCTTCAAATGTACGGATTCAGAGGAAACGCTTTTAAATGGTTCAACTCGTATCTCTTTGATAGAAAGCAATATGTGAGACTATCAACACCTTCAAATACCGCAGAAATCAAATGTGGAGTACCACAAGGCTCTGTACTAGGTCTTGTTTCATTCCTTCTATACATAAATGATCTGACCATGTTACCAATTTCTGGAAAATTCACATTATTCGCGGACGACACCACCATACTATGTCACCATAAAGATAAAAATAAACTGCACGAATTAATATCTTCTGACATGGTTAAAATTTAGAATTGGTTCGATTCTAATTTACTCTCTCTGAATTCTAAAAAAAACAAGTGTATTTGCATTCAAATGTTGTATATCAAATGTGCATTTAGAAAGAATTCAGCAAAATTTTTGGGATTACTTTTGGACAGTAATTAAAAATTCGAAGAGCACATAACTCAAATAAAAAACTGGCTTCTGTTTGTTATGTTTTGAGAACGGTGTCAAACGAATTAGGATTTACTGCTGCCAAATCGGTTTATTATGCACTCATAAACTCTCATTTACACTATGACATATCTTTCTGGGGGGGTATGTAACAATCAACTATTCCAGTCAGTATTTGTAATTTAGAAACGGGTAAGTAGGTACATTTTTAAAGCAAAATTTAGAGAATCATGTAAACCTTCATTTGAAGATCATAAAATCTCAACTCCTAACAATTTTTGTATAATTCATAAAAATAGATTGAGTATGAAATCAACAACACCCCCTATAATACTCGCCAGAACGAAATTCACTTGAATCTTCCTATGCCCACATCCAATCTAGTGAAAGATTCTCTAATTTACAATGGAGTGAAAATGTATAACAAAATACCATGCGATTTTAAAGAGAGCAATCTCCAGGTTTTTAGAAACAAAACTAAAAATCTATTAAGTGATAAGGACTCCTATAGCTTGAAAGAATTTTTCGATGATACACTTTAGGTTTACTGTTATTGTTAAATTTGTTCATATTTTCAAATTTATGTATTGTAAAAGTATTCAATTAACGCTCAATATTTATGTTTTTATTATTATTTTTATAATGTGAATTGTTCATCAATTTTCGACAGTAACATTATATATGTTCATCCATATACTGTAAATTTTTATACATATGTTTGTCAAAAAGAGTTTTTCTTATGTACAATAAACATATATTCTCTCACTCTGAATAATGTGTACATGTAAATTCTTGAAAATAAGCAATCAAAACACTTTCGGAGAATGTCGAAATATTATTTGTATTTCTCCAGTCCATAAACCGTTGATATAGTTTTTCCTACACTTTCTTAGATTTTTGAGGTAAAATGTTTTGTACTGCATTTTCTGCTTTCTCCGATATGTGTAGAGTCGATGATAATTCTTATCCCTTTTATTTCATGATATTCTATATCGCTGATATCAGAAATTTTGATACTATAATTATCGTAGTTCAGCTATATTCTACGAAAATTTAATATCTACTGATTTTGACAAATAAAACAATTAGATAGGAATCTAGGACAAACGTCAAATGCAGCATGCTTGATTGAAAAATTATGGGTTTCTAATGATTAAAAATCTGTATCGTTATGAAAAATCTCTATCATAATGCATCTCATTATGAAACGGATTATGGTCATATAAGTGTATTATTATAGTACGGGTGTAGAAAAACCATATTATAGTATTTTTGAGGTTTTTGGTGACGAGCTCTATCGGATACTAACAGTTTTATTTCTAAATATTTTTTATGTACATTTCAATCACTCTTTGTATAATGTACGGTGGTGTATTTTTGGGATAATTTGTCGGTGTTGCTTTTTTTTTAATTTTCTAACTTTAGATTACTTGTTTGAGTTGTTATTGTTCTATACATTAAATTTCAGATTATTTTTAAGAAAAAAGCTTCGTCAATGAGAACAACTTCTTCAGACAATCAAGTGTATTCCCTCTCTCTCTTTCTCTTGTTATTTATATAGTGCCCGTCTAAAGTCCCCCATCCTACTAATTTTTGAACCACCTGGTATATCGCAACTAAATTTGGAGGGCTTTAATAGGAGATATAAACCAACTTTTTCATGAAACAATTAAAGCTAAAACTTTTAAAATGGCGGCTAAGCGCCATCTTCAATATTTGTTTCAATAGAACACCCCGTATATTATTCCATTTTCAAAATTTGCTCATAATTCTCAACAGTTTTCTCTAATACACTTTACTCCTGAATTCAATTGTTTTCGAAATATTAACGTTTGAAAAGTGACATTTCGGTATGAAATGAAGTATGGATTTTGGTCACTTCCTGTGAAACATTTTGCTACTAGTAGAAAATCGACTAAACCATCACATAGAAGATAGTCCGTTGTTTTTTTTTTCTTTGGTGCTTTGACATCGACTGCTATGGTCAGTTCTGGCAGGCCTTGTTACTAACTCCATACGCCACCTTAGGAGCAGCACTGTTAATTGGAACGCAACAGTGAATCGTGCAGGACTCACCCTAGTAGAGCCACGAGATTTTGATAATTTAATCGGTTAAATTAAATTAAAAAATCCCAGCCCAATCAGGGTTCGAACTCCGACCTTTCGACTCAGAGTCGGACGCTCTAACCACTGCGCCATGCCCCGACGTGATAGTGCGTTGTTATATTCAGTTTTGTTTTCGACTCGCGCCTGTCATTTATTGATTTGTTATAAACATTTAAGTAACAAACAACGTGTTTTTGTAATTGTTTTGCTTGTAAAATGAAAACTAATAGAGCAATTTGGATGATCCAATGGAAAGAATTGTAGATAATTGAAATAAGAACATAATGGGATTTTTTACGGCTCTGTCGGATCGTTGGTGACGGAGAAAAGCGGGAAGAACCGGAAAATTTAACGATTCTTTAAGAAATTCATAATTATGACATTTTTCAAGAAATAGGGTTGCAAACATGACTGAAAGCGGCCGAGCTGGTGAAAGCGGTCGTGAGGTAGGAAGGAGTGAGCGTATTCACTCGTATCCCGTTCATTAGAAGAATACCCCTCATCTTTCGGACTCTCCTACTACTCGGCAGCTAACGCGGGGTCTGCCGTTTTCAGTCATGTTTGCATGCATTTTTCACCCATTTCGCACTATTGTAGTGCAAAATGAGAACATACGTTTTGTAGTACTATACTCCTACTTTCATAATGTGTTTGAGACATTGAAATCGGGCTATCACTAGAGCATCCAGGTTGCAAGATAGTGCAAAAAAAAAATTAAATTGCAATTGTACCAAAACTAACGATCCGACAGCGCCTGTTTTTGTGCACACATAAAGTATACATGATTCAATACTTTCATGAGAAAGGACAATCCTACTCATTGAAAAATAGCAGAGTTATGAATTTTTCAAAAAGTCACAAAATTTTCTGGTTTTTCCAGTTTTTCTCCGATACTGATGATCTGACAGGATTGTGAAATATCCCATTTTATTCGTATTTCAATAATCAACCATTCTTCTCATTGGAGCAACCAGATTACTTTATTCGTTTTTATTTTATAAGCAAAACATTTTAAAAAACACATTTTCTGTTATTTAATTGTTCATAACAAATTGATAAATGATAGTTGCGAGTCAAAAACATAACAATATAACTACGGAGTGCCTTCCATGTGATGGCATAGTCAGTTTCCTTCTAGTGTGTTTGTTAAAAACTCACTCATTTTATACTCTATTGCTTGGTGTAATTCAAGATATAATGTCGAAACAGAAACTTGGAACGGTTATTTCAACACAACGCCGCAGGACTGGAAGTATTTTGTATCCATAGTGCAGAACTATCTAAGAAACCAAAGTTTAAAAATAATCCTGTCCCATTCTCCGTAGCCCTCTACTCCATCGACCGTGAGTGACCTCTGCACAAGCTCAAGTGTGAAATGTCACGATAATTATTATTTACTCATTTGATCATTACCTGGAACCACAGCAAATAGAATCTTCCACCATTGTGAGGATGTTGTTGAATTTTCTCACATTATGATCATCCACGCCATTTAACGCGCCGTGACCAGTTTAACTCTATTCTATGTCCCATTGAAATCCTGTACGCCATTGCTTGAATATGTGCGCACAATGCCTTCGTTGTCAATTCTTTATTGCTCAGGTTGATGAATGTTCAAGTTATTTCCGCCCGGAATTCTTTTCGCAAAAATCGCATATTCTTCTGCCTTCATGAACATGTTTCATTCGTTCAATATTTTCAGCAGCGAGCTCAAAGCGAATTGCTCGAACATTCGAAGTATTTTCCATTCGAGCCTGATAAATTGCTGAAAGGTGGACATTCAATAAGCGTAGTTTTATGAAATGTATATGAATACCAAAATGTAAGCATAACTATCCATCTTGTTTTGTATGAGATACTGGTAGATGACTTTTATTTATCTTGGTACAGTTCGTTTCCTCTCTTGAATATGTTAGCTTTAGAGTATCACTCGAGGAATGTGATGTACATTTAATGCAACGCATACTAACGCTAAAGAAATAAATAAACTGTGCCATCCTGATAATTTAAGAGTATTCGCATGCAATTCAGAATTAGCTAGAGTAGAAATATAGACCGGGTGATAGTGACAGATTTTGGGACACGATTTTACTCAGTATGCCTTTTGTACGACAGTATTGTCCGTATATCCTCATGATAATAATGCATGAACAGTCGTCGTAGGTTCTTCATATTAAAATATAATAATAATTATTTTAATTATTATTATTATTCGGGTACGATTTTAATCAGACTGTCATGTGTTTCGTGATGAAATAATAAAACTAAAATACTCGAAAAAGGATTGGCAGGCCGTCAGGTTGGGTCCGAATGGTTGGTATGGTCACGTGAAATTGTATTTGGAAAAAGGAATTCTCCGCCCATCCTGATAGTATGCCAATGGTTTTTCGAGTATTTTACGTCTATTACTTTATTACAAAACACATGGCAACCTGATTGGAATCGTACCGAAACACATAATTTTTCGAAAATATTATTATTATCTTTCAATATGAAGAACCTAAGACGACTCTTTAATTCATTCATTATTATCACGAGGGTATACGGACAGTACTGCCCTCCAAAAGGCATACTGAGTAAAATCGTGTCCCAAAATCTGTCACTATCCCCCGGTCTAATAGTTCTCCAAATAAAATAAATTTAAAAAATGTTTTGCAAAACAAGCTTTCATTTGTACACCATTGAACTGAAAAGTGGGTAATCGAAATTAGTGTATAAACAACACAGAACTTTTAATTTTTTCAATATTTTATTAAATGCTTTATTACACGCCTCAAGCTTTCAAGAAAAAAGAGAATATTAATTTTTATTTAAACTCTTTGTTGTTCATACACTGAATATTAATTTTTTCAATCTTTTCTAAAAAAGGTTTTCACTTTTATTCAGTACATTTTAGTATTAGAATTTGTTCAATCATCTGCCTTTATATGTGGCGTCAGGTGCGCCATCCAGATTATCGGCACGTATTCCATAGATCATAATATACATAAATGTAGATTAAACTATGAAAATTCACAATTTTTACAGATTCTTCAGATTTATTTTCACGAGATTTCGCAACTTCCTTCGAGGTAGGGTCACTGAATCCTAAAAAGGTTTGGCCATCTTACTGGTATGGCCAATGGGTGGAGTCTAAATAGCTCCAATGTTCCAAAAACTCCACGAAAATTTGGTCCGATGTTTGAACTAGTGACACATGCCAAATATCAATTTTTATGTCATTGCCGTCATTGGAAATGTTTTCAACAATAGTTTTAACAGATTCACAGTAAAGAAAGCAGATTGTCCCAAGTCCCAAAATCTTCTGATGAGCCTTGCTGTCACTGATCCAACTTAGAAATATGTTGGCTACTTTTTTTACTGATACACATATTCCTTTCTTCTGAAAGTAAAGTACCTATTGTGCAGTGAAAACCTGCAAGAATACCGACAAAAGTCATAAATTATATTGTATTCTCAGAGGTGAGTTCGAGATCATTTTGTTTATAACTTGTTAATTAGTACATTGAAGAATACATTTTTCCCATTTTCCTCACTGAAGACAAATACAGATTATATTTTCATTCAAACTTTTTTTTCAGGATTGAAACAGGAAACCTTGAGAAAGAAATGGCTATCAATACTATCAATTTTGAATAACTTAGTGTAAAATTGTTACAGAAATCAGGACTACAACTAAATTAAAAAATTAATTTAAGAAATGTATACTTAACAGATGATACAATGTTTCACCTTTGACTGTTTTTGCTTTGATGTGACTTATTTACTCATTTCACAAATTATTCTCATCATTACTTTTCTGATAATTGTTTGATTTCTTCATCAATTTTCATTTCATATGTATTGCTGTTGAACAATTTATGTAAAAGTGTAATCCCTCTCTGAACAGAAATGTATCTTGGGATCAATAAATAAAGTGTGTGCAGTGTAAGTATAACAATTTTCGTGTTCACTAGGAGTCTAGGACCATTGTTTATATAGAAGTAAGATAGTTAGTCAATGCCTGTGTAATTGGTGTTGGACGCAAACGCGAGTGTCATCTAGCGTGATTAGTTACAAACATGAATATTTGACGTCATTTTAATGCAGGTTCCTTCAAAAAACCCTGATTTTAATGCTGTCCCATTGTTTCAATCAAGTTACGACATGACTTGGAGGCCAGATCACTGAAGTTACGACATGACTTGGATGCGAGCTCACTATCGCCATCTACATGTCGCATCCATTTTGATCCAATTATAATCCCATAAGGTTTACTAACTATCTTCTATATAAACAATGCTAGGACTGACAAATTTTTTCTGAATTGTTCAGATTATCAACCCATTTTATCAATTTTCAGATTCATTTAGTAACAAATGACCCAAAGATGGTCATGGAAAGAAGTGGCCAATTCTAATAAGCACATAGAATGGAAAAGTTGTAAATTGCAAAAATGGAAGTTTTCTTTCGAACAAGTTTAAAAATTCTATATTGACGTTTATCTTGAGAAATTTGGTTAGACCATAATGATGCTTTTCTACGGCCATGTCACAATACACAATATTGCTCTTTTCTAACTGTTTTTGATTGAACAATGAGGTACATTCTATGCCTTCAATTTCATTTCCTAACCTGATAACACAAAGAAGTCATTGTGTTTTTATTTTACAATTTATCACGTCTCCCATGGAATGTCAAAATTCAAGCAACGAATACTGACAGCTCTGTGTGGTTAGATTTTTGAACTTGAATCAAACGATGAGCAGCGAAAGTGACGTAGAACTGACTCCCCCAGAAATTACTGGGGCCGCAAAACAGGCATGTGTCAATTTAATTCCAGAAATATCAAAAGAAAAATATGTGAAAGCACACAAATCCTTCACAGATTGGCAAAAGTTCAAAATTCTGTTGTAAAATAATTTCTCTTTTATATGTTATAGCCGTAGAAAAAGTATAGTGTATAACTTGCACGGAATGCTCATTTCACACTCGTATGATTTGCAGCATTTGCCTACGGCCCATGCTGCAAACTTCATACTCGTGGGAAATGACTATCAGTCCGTGCTAGTTATACAATATACTATAGTATATTGGTAATCTCTTTAGAGCAGCTGTTTCATTGAAGTGAATGGCTACATTTTCTTGTTTCAACCATACTATATAGAGGTCATAATTCACTGTCTCAAGCAACTTCTTATGATAGGAATACAAAAAAAAGAATTCTTTAGATATATAAAGGAATTTTTATAATCATACAAATGAGAATGTACAAACATTGCTTGATTGTATGTGGGTGAGTCAGAAATGCAGTATTTCAATCATGTCAATATTTTTTGGATGTTTTGTTATACCTATATGTCTGATAGGTATTAATTTTTGCCTTAGGTTTTTTGCTAAAGCTATGATATCATCTGAGAGGCATTCAGCAAATAAATTTGACACTTGTTATGTTCACGAATGCTAGGCACTTCTGTAAGATTCAAATTCGATAATCGATATTATTTGGTTTTTGAGTTATTAGCAGTACTTACCTCAAATTGATACCCAATTTTGAAAATTTGTATTGTTCAAACAATGGTAGGTATATATTGACTAAGAAGTATTTGGGAGAACTTTAATCTGTAATTTTGAATAATGAACCCAATAATGGAGAAGATTCAGTGTTTTTATAAAGGGTTTCTAACTCTGTGGATATATCTAATCAATCATTGGCAACTTTTACACATCATTCTGAAAACTTCTGCCCTTCTAGAAGAAACTCTTGTGTCTGCAGCAGACATGGTCGACGGTTGAACCTCCATATGTTCTATAATGGCTGGTGGTCGGGCCACAGAATATCGGGGCCGTGTCCGAAAGTCGATGCTTTTTTGAAATTCTAGTCAATTGTACACCTGACAATTTCAATCCATACAAAAAATTAGAATTGATATGTATCCAATCCATTGAAATTCAACATGATATCCATAATTTACTTATTTGACATTCAAAAGAAACATAACCCAACTTTTTATTCAAAATTATCGGTTCTCTCTCTCTCTTATAACCCTTGCTTCCTAATTGGCTCTTTTGTGGGTTATTTGGAACATTGGAACTATTTAAAGAGATTGGAACTATTAGACTCCACTCATTGGCCATACCCGTAAGAACGCCAAAGCCAAAGGATTCAGTGGCCCTATTTCGAGCTGGGTTGAGGCTCCCCTACTGATTTTTTGCAGTAATTTTCCTTGTCACCGATTTGTCCTATGTGTTCTTGATCTATCGGGGTTCTAGGGTGGTAGAAATGTTTTAAAATTATATTTTTCAGCAGTACCATGATTTTCACCATTTTTACAGATTTTTTTTGATCTCATATTCACGAGTGGGGTTCAATCTACTCTACTGCATTCTCTGCAGTAATTTTCCCCATCCGGAACCGCCATGAGTTTTCTCGAATCTCTTCGTGTTCTATATCTAACCTCCATAGGGATAGAGGAGTAATTTTTCCTAAATGGCTTTCAGTGGGGAGAGGAGAAAACAGTTTTTTAAAATTGAATCCTCCAACTGACCGATTTTTCCGCTTTGATTTTGGCGAGTTTTCGCGAGTTTTTTCGAAAAGCATCTCCACTTTGAACATTCTTTTGCAATAATTTTCCAAGTCCAAAACTGTCGAATTTATATGCGTACTAGCCTTCATAGGAGAAGCGGGGTTATAAAATTCAAATTTAATTATTCGATGTTTTTGACGAGTTTTGGATTTTTTGGATTTTTATGTATGCGAGTTTTCGCAAGGATTTTTGAGAAGGAATGGTGGTTCAAGACTCCCGACCGACCTCTTCTTTCGTGGTAAGTTTCGACGCCCGAAACTGCCCGAATTACTACGCATTCTCTTACTAGCCTTCAGGGGGACAGATGGGTGGTAAAAGTTTCTTGAAATTAAATTATTCAATGTTATTGACGATTTTTACTAATTTCTTGGATTTTATTTTCTCAAATTTTAGCATCTTCATTCGAGAACATTCCTCTCCGGTTCAGGTCTGTGAGGAGATTATTTACCACTGGGTTCCACAATAGTGGGGATAGTACTCCCCCCTCAGGGCATCCTTCCGTCGGTTGTACCTCAATTGTTACCCCGAATAGGTAGGCCTGTATTAACGTACACCCAAGCATGGCCATTATCCACTGATGGTTCATGGCTGGAGCAACGGTTCTTTCTCTGAGGGCTGATGTGAAACTTTTTGAGGTGCAGGTCTTGAATTCTGGTAATTTGATCAGTAAAACGGCCCCTCTATCTTCAAAGTCATCAATTGTCATCTTGACCATTTCATCACGTCTTGAGCCTCCAAATACGCATATTACCAGAACAACTTCATGTAGCAGAAAAGTATCATCTGGAGCTTCTCTTATGAAAAGTAATACTTGTTCACCTTCCAACACCTTTGATCTTCTAGGAATGTATCCTTTTGATTCAACTTTCAGAATGGCCATCAGTTGACTGAATGCTGATATATCAATGTTTTCTTTACCAGTCAATGTTGATTTCAGCTGTGAGTATTAGGTTCATAGACTATTTGCACTATACTTTTCAGACTGAAATAATGTAAAATAAATAAAAAAATTAATATTTTTCATGAGATAAACTCACCAGTTCCTGGAAGTATGCCATTGAGACAGTTTCATTTGCGGTTTTCACTCTGTTTTCATCTTTCCATTACAAAAAATGGTCAAACTCCTTCTCGTATAAGTATTTGGATTTCACAGGCAGTAAATTTCCTAACGCTTTATCAGCTTTGAGCGTCACAGTCTGTGAGATCTCCACAATTATCATGAAAACAACCGTTTTTAGTTTCCTCCACTAACAAGCTTGTCAGTTCTTACAGAAATGCAGCGTCATTTTATTAAAGAAACAACCCTTAGCAACCTCTTCAATGTTTCCATGGCAATTGCATAGATGCTCACTTGTGCTCAGTTGCCGATCAGAACGCAGTAAATAAAATGAGAAGAAATTTATGAAGTAAACAACGTCGTATATGATGATTTTTTCGTGAAAAATTAAATCTTGTACGCACCACGAGCGTTACTAGATCCTAACGCACTTGGTATATAAATAGCTATTATTTACTCGGGCCTAATTTGGAAATGGTCTCAAAATTGAGGAACGATGAAGGATATTTTCCTTGTTTTCGTCATTTTGCGACTCTTTTTCACTTTTTCTTTACAAAGTGACCAGAATTGTTCAAAATTAATTTTTTTTTTAAATGTTGCCGTCCTTGTACGAGGAAACACATTTTTATTGTTTTATTGGGCACTAAATGAAATTTTAGGAGTTTGTGATTATTTCGGCTTTTATAAGATTTTCTCCAGGACAGGCGTTGTTTATAAATACAATTATAATTTTGAAGATTTAATTTTCCTGCATAGGTTTCATAACCATCGACTCTTTGATGCTATATTCTTTCTTTTCATTAAAAAAGTATTTTTCATACATAAAAGTAGCATTTTTTAGTGTAGCTTCTAAATAACGAATGTTATTTTGTGAAGCAAACAAAACACACTGTGCAGACTAAGTTTTCAATAGGATATTGTACAACTAGTGCGGAAATAGTTATTTATGTAACAAGTGTGTAAAGTGGCTTTTTTTTGACGAATTTTAATAATGTCGCATGAGCCGAAGGCGAATGCGACAATCACTACCGTACATAATTTTTCACTAAGATTAGAAATACAAAATTTACTCAACACACTATGGTAATGAATATACATTTTAAGAACATAAATTTATTTGACGATTATTTCACTTTTACATAACAAAATAATATTAACAAACAAAACAATGGTCAATAATTTAGATTTCTAGTTGTTAGTTGTTGGAAGTATTAATATTGAAGGTGCAACTATTACAGCTTCCAAAATTTATGAATTTGGTCTTTTCATTACAGAGTTTAAAGCATTTTGTGACCTTTCTGTAATATTGGTATCGAGCGGTTCTCCAAATTCTCTATTATCGTCTTCAATAGTAAAACTGTAGTTTCTAGAAACGCTCTGGTTGGAAGTAGATGGCATACTGTCATTCATCAACACTTTATTAGGAATTTTATTCTTTTAGGTAATTGTGCTATCCACATAGCCTTCTGCAACAGCAGATGACTTCCATCCTCCGTGTTTTTTTACAGGTAGAAGATCACATCCAGAATTTGCTAGCATACTGACGACCTCCTAAAGCAGTGTCCTGTGAAAGCTGTTGGATAGGGCAAGTTCAGATAGGTTGCTATAACATAAGGCATTTTACCAAATGCATTTATCCCCACAGGCTGTTTAGAACATTTACCATTTGCGTATTTTAAAAACAACGTATTACAATTTATATTTGATGGTATTAGTGAGGTATATTTTTTAATGAAAGATAGATAACCAACTGAAGAATAATTAGGATTTAAAATCGTAAAAATGCGTTCCATTCCATTTTTTGTTTCTGGTATTTCAATAATATACACTGTTTGTTCATCTTCTACATCGTTAATTGTCATTTCACATAATTCTTCTCGACGACAAGCTCCCGAAATTCCAATTATGAAACCAACCTAAAAAATAACATATTGCAGTGGTACAAATAGCTTAATTGAAGAGGAACCATGAGAAAGTATCCTGACGTTTGGAATGTAAAATTGTTATCAATAGGGAATGGTTTTGTATCATTTTGCGTATGATGTGTTGCCTAACTAAGCCATACATTGCGTTATTAATAACATAAAAAATATTTAGATTTTATACATACTCAAGCGTTTACTTACTTTGATCATCAAAAACTGGGAATCTGGAGCATTCAAGAAAAAATTAAACGAATATTCTCTTTCAAAATTTTTAGATTTTCTTGCTTTATATCGTTTATTTTTTTGTTTGATAAACGCTATTAACTTGTTGAAGTTCGAAATATCAACGTTGTTTTTATATTTTAAGGTGCTTTTCAACATAGAATATATCGACCATAGTGTAGAAGGTTTGCAAGACTTTAATTCACTCCAAAGCATGCGTAAAGTACGTACTTTACGCACGGTAGTAGAAAATAGTAATTTACGTAACAAATCCAGAAAATACAGTTTTTTTGGACGAGTAGACCAAATTCTAGGACGAGTGTTAGCGAGAATCCTGGAAGTCTGCGAGTCCAACTGTTTTCGGACGTGTTGCGTACACTATTTTTTCGGCAACCATGTAAAATATCAAATCAATGAGACGCATTTAGTCTAAGAGACGAAGAGAGGTCGACCTTCACCCATCTGTTAACCAGATGAAACATACTTTTTATGAAGTTACATAAATAGACGAATACGCCTAAAATGGGTTGCCTATCAAAAGGTGGTCATGACTATATACAGTGAGTTTCAAAAATTTGCACCATATGGAACTTTTTCATTATCGATTTGTAAGAAAATTTTATTCTTCATAAAAATTGGTGCATTACGGAATACTTGTATTCGAGCTATCAAAATTCTGAATTTCCAAACGGTGTACAGGGGGGAACAAAAAAAAGAATTTTGATCAAGAATAAACTACCCTGGCTGTGATTCCAAATTTGAATATTTCGAAGATTTCATTTCTTATTTGTATTATATATTGAAATTTGAACAGAAGATAGGTACCAACAGGAACATTCTAATTCTTATTAATATTAATATTTATATTAAAATTCGAGCACTTCCCGGCATAGTCCGGGAAGTACGTACTTCTCGGACTAGGACAGGAAGTGCTACTTTCCCAAAGAAAAAGTGTCCGAGAAGTGAACACTTCCCGGATGATTGCCGAAAAAAGATATTTCATACGAGTGTGACGAGATAACCACGAGCCATAGGCGAGTATGAAATATCCAGTTTCCGCAAGAGTTTTACATTTAACTTTTCCCACAACCGCCCTGAAAAAATAAATTACGAACTTTTACCTATAGAATATTAAAAAATAAACTAAATATTACGTGATTCCCATTATACCTACCAATACTTAATTTATACAGAAAAGCCTGTTTTTGTATTAAGTGTGCTTCATTCATTATTTCATTCATTCTCTTCTGAATTTGTTGCAAATCGCACATAGCTTTCGAAGTATTTTATTACATAGTTTACCACAATGAGGAATTCATCTCCAGTTGCAATACGACGTTAAGTTTTATTGGTTGGAAAACGACGTGGCGCCTAGTGGCGCTCACACATATCATAAGTTCAAGCAGCAGTGCAAGTGTTATTGAATGAACCCGCGGTATGCCAAATGCTCACTAGAAATCTGACTCGCAATCCGAATAAAGCCATAAAATACACGAATGTAAATGTACAACAGCAATTTAGATAAACTTTTTTCCTAGCCATGTGCTAACAGATAGCCACACCGCGAGCCATGAGAAACGATACGGCGACGTCGCTGGTCTTAGTAAAAAAAGTCCACGTCTCTTACAAACTTTTATCACTTTGAATTCATTCATCTCGAGAAAACGCGTCCTGCGATTGGAGTTGATAACACGATGGATAAGCACTGTTGATAGTGGTTTGGAGGTATTTTATGTTTATGCAGAAGACGTGTTTTCACCGAAAACCTGTTGACGGCTAAACGCTATTTATAAAAATCGCTTATTTTGTTACTGAGAAAGAAAATTGAGGCTAGCACTATACTGGGTGACTAAGGGTGTCGGGCCACCCCTGTAACATATGCGTTTTCGAAAGGATTTTTCTGATTGTTGGTACAGTTAAATAAGCAACCAAGTCGGATTTGATCACTTTACTATCCAATATGACAGACTTCCGGTAATTATGGAATTGTCATCAACTTTGTTCTTTTTTTTCAAATGGAACACCCTGTACATTTCTACGTATTCTTGTTCTACGGATCAAAACAAGTTCAAATGTAATGTTAAATGTAATTTTTCGAAATAATTGAAATAAAAACTGTTCTCATATTATACATCGTGGATATATGCGATATGGCCAAGGCTACTTACAATGAGTCGCACATAAAAGAGAAACATGATATTTTCAGAAAAATAATCGTTTGTCACTAATTGATGAATCAATTCAGTCAAATCAAATTTTGATAAAAAATGGGCCACCCCTTTCTTTCTGGAACATACATTCAGGAAAATATTGACAAATGATTTTTGTATATTTCGGTTCAGTAACAAATTTCAAATATTCACACATAGTTAATGAGTTTCCTTGCAGTTCGAATACATTCTTCAACTCATTGAGCTGCGGAAACCAAAATTTCTGAATCAGGTATAATTTGCGTAAACAATTAAATGAACCAACAAGAATATAACATCAAGATCATCTACAATATTGGACAATATCTTTATAAATTTTGAAAATGAGTTTCCTGGAAAAGTTTTATCCTCTGTATTATGACTAATTACCTGGGCATTTAACTTATCTTCAAAAATTCAGGGTTTTCCGATATATCAAGTGATATAATCATGATACAGGAGCGAGATAGTCTTTGCTCGACTAGTTGAGATGAAAGCTAGGGAACTTGTTGGGTATGCAGCATGCAGGAAGTATAGTCTTATAACACTTATTCCAATATTTCGACAAAGTTCATTGCCATCATCAGGGAAAGAGTGTCCACGAGGTTGTGTGCACCAGATTATAAAAAATAGACGCAGAAATTACAAATATATTAAAAGAACAAATTTGTGGAATGTCAATAGAACAAAGTCATCTTAATTAATTAAAATTTTAACCTGTGGTAGAAGTCCATTTTATATCTCGAAGTGTAGTGGTATGGATATGCAAATCAGTAAAACGCAAAGATTTAATATCACCTTCCAGTGCCGTAGGAAGGTAAAAAGGCTGTCAGTCAGTTGACAGTCGAATAGTAGTACATGTTTCGGACCTTCATAGATCCATCATCCGCTATTTAGTTATTATGGAGATGAAAAAATGTTGTATAATTATATGTGAAAAATAATTGCTGTGCTACATAATGAAATTGAGAGCAGAACGTGGTTCCAGTTTTCATAATTAATAATACACAACATTTAATCTAATAAAAACCATATTCTTCTCTTAATTTGATTATGTAGCACAGCAATTATTTTTCACATATAATTAAACAACATTTTTTCATCTCCATGATTACTAAATAACTGATGATGGATCTATGTAGGTCCGAAACATGTACTACTATGTGACTGTCAACTGACTGACAGCTTTTTTAATTTCCTACTGCACCGGATGGTGATATTAAATTGTGGAGAGAACTTTGTAAATTAAAATTTTGTTGAAAACATCAACTATATTAATTAAACAAAATTTTGTTCGTTAGAGCAGCGGCATGAGTTTTCCACTTTTGAATTATGAATTAAAAATTGTTTTATTATTGTTCTATTGGCATTCCACAAATTTGTACTTTTAATATGTTTGTAATTTTTACGTCTATTTTTTATCATCTGATGCACACAACCTCGTGGACAGTCTTTCCCTGATGACAATAAACTCTGTCGAAACATTATAATAAGTGTTATAAGAGTATACTTCCTGCATGCTGCGTACCCAACAAGTTCCCTTGCTTTTATCATGATACATATCACGATATACATCTGATATTTATTGATTGATGTATTATAATATTTTGTGATACAAATGTTGAAAATTTGTCGATATGACTTCAGATTTGGGTAAAACTGGTAATATAAAAATTTGTATAAAAATCCGCCTGACGTTATGAAATGTAACCTGTTACCTTCTTCCTAATTACCTTACTTTTCTCAGCTCAGTCGTTTCTTAGAAAAAAGTTTGAAGGTTAATTAAATAAATGTTTATTTGTTGTGAAAATGGACTTGAATCGCTTTCGAAGACATATTTGACAATAGTTTCGGGTTTTATAATACACATGGATTTGAAATATCACCAAATACCTGATATTCTGTGACTGAATTGTCTCTGCAGCTGGGCTCTTCCTGATTCTCCAACTTACTGCTATTCGAGGTACATTTTTCAATGTTTACTTTTCATGAATTGCTCAATTTTCTTCTGCTACATTTATTTGTTCAAATTGATAAATCTATACAGTGTGATTTCTTACTAATTATTTTTTTCTTTATTGAAAGATTAATCAATTTTGACAACAGCTGAAAGAATCAATCATCTGAAACAAAACGCTATTCATATACCCATTTGGAAGAAACACAATTTATTCAACTTCTAACAAAAATCTTTTCGATATTTAAGATACTCAACTGGGAAAAGTTTTTCAAGTTCGGTTTTCAATTTTCAATGATTTTTTTTTTCAATATTGGATATCCTGCATAATAATGGTCAGTGACTAAATTGTCTCTGCAGCTGGGCTCTTCCTGATTCTCCAAGTTACCGCTATTCGAGGTACATTTTTCAATGTTTACTTTTCATGAATTGCTCAATTTTCTCCTGCTACATTTATTTGTCTGCTTGGATTTTTCCTTTTTTTTCGTCGATTTTGATTTTATAATTTTCATCGGTCTTTTTGTTTAAACATTTTTTTTATCTCCCCTCATCTTTTTCAACAAATTTCCAGTTCCCTACATCCTATTTTTCCTTTCATAAGCACTCGCGAACTTCCTGATCCATTTTTATTTTAATATTTACACATGTTAAAATTATATTTAACAAGAAACCTATCAACTAATATCTCAAATAACTATTATTTTACCAAAAGTAAACTTGTCTTGTTTCTTCTTTTACACTGCGTAACTCATTGTTATTGATTTGATCATTTTGATTTCGAATTATTTTTTATGTTATCCCGTTCACTACTCAATTTACTGAGTTTTGGTATCCACTGTACACATGAGAATATTACTGATGATCCTTGATTTAATTAAATATACGCAATAAAAATGCATCTCAATAAAGAAATCATGATTTTTCTATGGAAAATACCATAACAAGGCATTCTGAATTAGTCAACTTTGCCACCCTCCAGCAGCTCTCCTGATCATACGATCCTCCTATAAATTGTCAACATTGTATATGGCACTGGGCCAAACAAAATATCAAAAAATTATCAAATTTTGCTCAAAGCCATTTTCATAGGGTTTTGTGTTCTGTCCTTTGTAAAAATATTCAGAGTGTTCCATTGGAAAAAACATTTCCCGAAACACCGGAAGACCGCCAAATTGGACTTGCGATCAACTCATAGAATTATAATAAACACTAGAACGCCAATTAGTTCAGAATAACGTGGTCCCTCTACGGCAGGTACACCAACCTATGAGTTTGCGCAATAGAGCGCAAGTGTCGCCAGGGACGGTCTTAGGATTTTTGACTTCCTGTTCCTGAATCTGGTACAGGTTGTCGGTAATAGCATTTGCAATGTAACAGAGTTTTCTTTAAACCAATAATTGACTTCTTGAAAATAGAAATATTGAGTGTAGGTCTTCTATTCTGTGCTTTCTCGCGACCAAATAGATAGAAATCATTGTCAAAAAATTCAAATTTGATATTTTGATGGGAATTGATTCTATTCTACTCAGTCTGTAAATCAGAAAAAAAAAACTCAATTTGTGTGTCCATCTGCCTCACGCCTAAACCGTTGAGCCTATTATACTCGAAATCCATATCAGAGTGAGGAAACACTTTCTTAAGGTAGGCACATTTTTAATTTTTGAAATTCTGAATATTGAAGTTGGTTTTCTTGAATATTTGACTAATTTTGGTATAGTGGCCTTTGTGTTCAAGAGATTACGAATGCTTTTGTTATGAATGATGTGAATTGAATGGGGTTGAAATGGGGCCAGGTAGCCAAGAGGTTGAAGCAAACTTGTTTCAATCACTTTGGCTACCAGTCGGCGATGGTTCAAACCATGGCGACTTCTGAGGGCTGCCATTCATAAGGGAACGAGAGCTGGTTAACGAAAAAAAAACAGAAACAATTAAAAACCCAATGTTTGAGACAATCTACTTCTACAAATTGGTTGATTAATTAATTAGTTATTAATGCAGAAAGTACATAATAATAATAAAAAGGGCTTTTATTGACAAAACATTACAATTTTTTTTACATGAGTTCGAACCACTTATTGACTCTTGTTATCACTCTTCAACCATTTTTGTTGAAAAACAGAAATGTGGTTTACTGGAGATATAAAATTGGGAAAAAATCTGTCAAATATAGATTCTCGGTTAAAAACTACATTTTTGCATTCCGTAAGAGATTCTCATTTATCGTTGTAAATGTTGATGAATCGCATTAAATTCAAATGGCATTTTTTGTAATAAAAAGTAGATTATCGAATGTTGAGACAAATAAATATAAAATTTCAAAAATTCAAATTGTTACAGGATATTTGTTACACTTTGTTAAATAAGGAGAAATGGTAGGATTGGAGGAAAAAGGACTATAATAATTCTCAACACATTTTATTTTGTAACGTTACAAACTTATTTCTATCAAACGAAAATTGTGGCATTTTGTTTCAAAATCTATTGATGGAAAAATTGAATCAATTTATTGTTTTCGATTCCGTTCTCCTTTAATTTTCTCAATTTGCGACATTACAATATTAGAGGATATAATTCTAGTATAAATTCTTGTTATTGCTTTCATCATTTTCATTTTGTGACTCACCTCATAGGGAGATATGTCAAAAATGTTGTTTTTTATGGAGCTGAATAATTTTTCATCCTGAAGTGATATTGTTGAAGTTTGGTGTATGAAGGTTTCCAAAAAATTCCTTTCATTTGGCATAAAATTATCAGTAATTGCAAAAACCTGCCGGATCTTTCTCTCAAGGAAAATGCAAATATTTATAAGAGTTTGTGATGCATCTGCAGAAGATTCTGTAATGTCTTCAAGAGTAGACAAACATACTCTACATTTGATAATTTTTTTTATAGATTTAACGACAAATTATGGTATATGTGTTACCACATTTTCTGTCAGAGTACTCAAAGTAGGGAAAAATTAAATTAAATGATAAAATTCCCCATCTTCGATTAATGTCAATTTTTTTAAAAATGGACCTCTCATCAAAATTCAAGTCCGCATAGATTTTTTCTTGCCTCTGTGTCGAAGTCAATATATTGGTGTTATCCAGATTCACACAATTTCTTTGAACAACAACTGCTAAAACCTAACAATGTCAAAACTTAGAAGCCGAAACTGTTATCTTTCTTCGCTTGTTACGTCACCATAGGATTTTCAGGCGGTGTTGCCAAGTTTACCGGACTTCCCACAAATACCTACCCTAACCACAGATAATATTCCGAACTTCATTTGGAAAACGAAAAAAGAAAAGAAAACTTTGCAACGACGTGACCAGAAACAGCAATAAGGCGCAAGTGCAAAGATTGGTCTGTGAGGGGTCATTTAACTGAATCTCAGACAGCGTGTTTGACGTTATAGAGTTTATTATATTCGGCTTCGTCTCGTAAATAAGAAGTGTCACTTGTCACCGAATCTATCACACATTTTCAAAGCTAAACTTGACAACTCCGCCTGTTCAAATACATCCATACATACTCCCCGTTCCTCAGTCTTCATTTGTGTGCCGTACGAATCGCACGTAAACAACACGCTTAGCACAAGATGCCAAAACATGGAAGAAAAAGGCGTCGTAGCCGTTCTCCTTCAGATGAACGGGACAGTTTATTAAAAATAGTGAAAAGACTTGATCGACGTTTGAGTCAATTGGAAAGAAAACATCGCCGTCGACATTCGAAGCCACCAAGGTCTGACAGCAGTGACAGCGCGAGCAGCAATAGCTCAAGATATGTGCGTTTGACACGTGGAGGCAGCAAAGTAAATGGTGGCGAATCAGATTCAGATGAGACATCCGGAAAGGAGGACAAAGAATCCATCGCTGCAGAATCTTTGGGTAAACAAGGTACGAACGTAATACCCAAGTGTGGCATAAACCGACTTAGATGTCAATTACTGCTTGAAATGACAGTATTGCATTTTGCTTGGAAGGGCAATATTTAATGATGAGCTGCTCGTGATAGCAGCCTCGTACCTCTTGTGATAGCGATATTATACTGTTTGTGAACACAGTACTAGTTGTTTGTTTTTTAAAGGAGTTTATGGAAAGAGGCCAGCACTTCCCAGGTATGAAAATACTTGGGATCCCGCAATTATTCTCAATTATATACGCAATCTGAATAATAGTAGTATATCACTTGAAAATATTACTCAAAAACTGGTTATTTTGTTGGCGCTGGCTACAGGACAACGGATCCAAACACTAGCCCTTATAGAAATCGCTAATATTCTCATTAATGAGGAAAATATAGAAATTCGAATTTCCCAAAGAATCAAGACGACGAGTCGTACTAGACCTCAACCTATTCTGAAACTGCCCTTTTTTAACTCGGATCCCAATGTATATGTGGCAAGAACACTAATAGCATATTTAGAAAGAACAAAGGACTTGAGAGGAAAATTCTGTAAATATTTGCAATAACGGTCAAAAGACCATACCATGATGCCTCTAGTCAAATCATTGGAAAATGAATTAAAAAAGTGTTTGTCAAAAGGATACAAATATTTTTAAGCCACATAGCACTCGCCATGCTTCCACTTCGGCGGCAGCCAGAAAAGGTGTAAGCTTTGACACAATCAGACTAGCGGCAGGTTGGTCCAAAGAATCCAAAACATTTGCTATCTTTTATAATAGACCCTTAAGGTCTATTATATTTGCCAATGTCGTTTTAAGTTGTTCATAAAGTACATTTATAACAATTATTATTAGATGATTGTGCATAAAATGAATAAAGTTTGATATTGTATGTAACATAATGTTGCAACTTACTTTAAATAACTACACTTCTTATTTACGAGACGAGGCCGAATCAAACGAACTTACCAAGTGATGTTAGATCTTGATTATGTGAAGGCCTCGTCGAAGTAAATAAGTCCCATCCCACCCTTTTTCATGGACCCCATATTGAAGTTGCTACCACTAACTTTGAAACAGACTGAGGAACGGGGAGTGTAAATGGATGTACTGGAACAGGCGGAGTTGTCAAGTTTATCTTTGAAAATGTGTGATAGATTCGGTGACAAGTGAGGGTACTACACTTCTTAATTACTTCGACGAGGCCTTCACATAATCAAGATCGAACATCACTTGGTAAGTTCGTTTGATCTTATGTTTATAATTCTATGGTCAACTCCGAATTGGTTGCCTTCATAACTGTATCAAATTTCATCTATTGTTCATGTTGATCTGAATCCACTATAGAATTTAATAATTCCTGCACTTACCCATGATATACGAGGTAAGCCTGAAGGTAGCGAATTTTTGCAGTGAAAAATCGAACGGTGGAATTTAATTCATTTTCAGATATTTCGTAGGATACCATGATACCAATACTATTTAAAAATCATGATATCAGCATCTCCCAAATCAAATCAGACTGACATATTGTACACAAAATGACAACTCGGTGACAAACACGATCGTTCTTGATGAAAGTCCACTCCATAAACACGTGAAATAGAGTGGGTAAAAGTAGCGGTCTTTGCTGATGATTGTCATTAATTTTATTGATGCATTTGAGTAAATACATTCAATTCGACATAAATCTGCTGAAAGTTTCTGAACAATTTATTGTGGAATATTTTAAATAGTATGTGTGAACTTAAATCTGTATCGAGTGATAGAATAACGGATGGAAAAATTTCGAAAAAGATTGCAAATAATTGCTCGTAATTTATTACAAAACGCGTTTTGTACCTTCACAGAGTATGTCACACTGTCGTTACAACAACCAGTTTCATTCTACATGAGAGGATTTCAGATGTTTCAATTTTTGATTGTAGTTTTGTTTTGATACTTCAAGGTATCTGATTCTTCAGCTCTAGGACACATAATATTATTTTCAGTTAAAAAATTCAAGATTATCTGAAACGTAATGAAACAGTCAAATGCGTGAGTTTATAATTAGGAAAATTCACTTCAAAATATTGTGTTCATTGAAACAGGGACTACTTTTGAAATTTTTTCATGATCGTTGATCAATAAAGAATCGTCTGATATTATAAGTAATGAATTGATGAATATTTGGTGAGTTTAGTGTTGATACAATTCAAGTACCTAATAAAAACTTCACAAACACCAAAACTATGTCAATTTTACTCGACGCGCGTTTCGCCAACAAAGTCAGCATCTTCAGAAGCGAAAACTTTTGAAAGATGAGAAAGCTTATGAAAAAGGCTGTGAAAAAGTTTTTCTTATTTTGTTACACATATATACCGATACAACAGATGAACTAGATTATTCAAATGAGAAGACTGATTGTTTACTTCATTTCTAAAAATAACTTCATTATGTAAACTAACAATTACTGAGTAACAGCAGAAAAATAATAAAAAAATAATTGGCGCTCCGGGGGGCTTAAATTAATTCGGTGGCGCATTCGGTATCACAGCTACAGGAAAACCCGTAAAAACCTGTTACACCACATCATCTGAAGAGTTTGAATTGGTTAAATGATAACTCCTAAAGAGGTCCGTCGAATTTTGAATATGTGCCTTCCGGTAACACAGGATGTATGGGTTCTCCAGAGGGTTCAAAAGGTCCAATTCGAAGGAAAACATTTTATTTACCCCACTGTCATCAAATTTATACCAGTCCGTTCTGTCCTTGTCCAAGGTATAGTAGTGGCCAGAATCAACTCCAGAACCACAGTGGACGATAACTACAGAAAAAAACACTTAGCGGGCGTTATGATTCATAATGTCCTTCATAACGCCCTGGGCGTTATGGGTCTGTTAATAGCAACCGTTGCCAAGGTATTATAAAGCAGTGATGGACAAGTGAAAAATAAAGGTCATAACGGCAGTTGGCTAGATAGGGGTGTTCCTCCAGCTTGACAAGTTGAAATAATTTAATACATCTGCGACATGCTGGATCATAACTAAATAGCTTCAAAGTCAGGATCGAATTTACTGGTGTTTCAACAATACTTGTTATTTTATCTCTATCGGTTGTTTTAGCGCAGAATTGGCAATGATCTCTGTTAGGTGTTCGGTTCTCAAGTGATGATTGATAAGATTATGCACGGACTGGATTTCCAAAAGATTGGAGAACGCGAGCTCTGATTCAAAGAAGTTACTGGAGTTTCTGCTCTCTATTTGGCATCCGCTGCATTTCAAAACTGTAAGAATTTTCCCTCCAAAAGATGTTTAAACTGAAGAAGTGATAGTTAATGATTCAATGTCAGGACTTTCTCGGAAATTGATCAAACTATTCTCCTGCTTAAGAAGTGTACTCAACAGGTATCCCAAAAATTTGAAACTGTCTTGGTGTCCTGATGAAAAACTAGGTGACCCCAAAGACTTTATAAAATCTCCCGGATAAATGGAAGAAACTCTTTCGGCAAATTGAAGTTGCTGGAACATTTGTTTCAGTTGAAAGAATGACTATATGAAGACTTGACTGGCAGAACAGCAATATCTTCAACCAAACTGGGCACGCAGCAATCAATCCTTCCTAATGAAGTGGAATCTTCTAGAGGGATCAACTCATCGGCTTGTGAATGATTGGACTTTTTTGAAATGGAAATAGGATCAACAATCTGTGTTTCATCACAAATTGGAGTCTTTTAATGCATTGTTTTCTGCTTTATCCAGAGAGATTAAGGTTTCATACTAGAATGAGAATCATACATAATTTCATCTAAAAAATGAGAGGGAAATGGTTCCAAAAACCGAAGCCGCATACCACGCTGGATAACAACACTGATTCTCTCTAACAATGTAAATACAACAGAAGTAGACACTGTTCTCAAAAACCCATGTATACCGTTATTCTTATTTTGTGGGCTAAGATGCAGAATAGTCATCCACCCATTAAGTTCCCAGTAGTAATACACAATGGATCTTATTATCTCCTTAATTATAACCATACAAAAATCTTGTTGTTGTCCCAAACGTTCGTTGATTCCACACAAAATCGAAGGTGTTCATAATCAAGCGCTGAATCATGAAAATTAAATTTAAAAAAACTTTCCACGTCTCGAGACATTACCGTAATATCTTCATGAAGGGACCCACTGTCATGCTTAATTTAGTTAACGAAATAAGGATCCCTTGTAGCATAACGATAATGGATAATAGAGACATATAAGGAAGATTAGCTTGTCAAAGTCAAAAATACAATGCATAATACGTTATACATGATTATAGGTAAGAAGATTAACTCTTTACGAACACGATAATTCACGTAAATTAGGCGCGCGAGTACATGCCACAGAATGCAGCGATTTCATGCAATTTATCATGGGAAGAAGTTATTTTCGAAAGCAACGGCTATTTTGTTGTTTCTGAAATCATGATCAATTCTTCTAAACCGAAGTCAACTGAGTTTCAGTAACTCATTGTTTACCAAAAGTTCAACTACAGGATAAACCTGAAAGAAACATGGCTTTCCTTCACTGGAATTCTTTATATGTAAATAATTCAGTTACTACATTTTGACGATTTTTTTTAAATATGACAAATCAGCATTAAACGAACCACATGAAATGTCAATGAAATTTAAACATTATGAAGAAGTTCTTCTAGAAAATATTTTGAAAGAGAAAAAAAACAGTCATAAATCATATTGAAAAAATTGAAATATAACATAACAATAGAGTTGATCAACCAGATTTGTTGAAAATATGAAAAGTTGTACTCCCCAAGATAGGAGATCCTCTTGTTTCCGAAAATCATAGATCTGTGGTCATATCCAGCGTTTTAGGTAAGGCGATAGTCATATTTTCAATAAATAATTACTCTTTTCGTTGAAAAACAATATTATCAAAATGGATTGCGCCGAGAGAGATGGAAATAAAGTGCGACGAAAGCTACAAACTAGTCCAGTCTAGAATCTCATAAATGCTTCCCGTTTCACTACTAGAAGCATTTCATGTAACAATTGACTAAACGACGTTTTCCCCATATTTCGAAAGTGTGATATTCAAGATGGCGCCCAAGATTGTGCCAAATTCAATTTTTTTTCCGTTCTTTCTAGGTTTTGCTTAAATTTATACTATTTTGGTGTCTAATTCAAGGTTTTCGGATGAAAATAAAACGTTTATATGCTCAAAAAAATTGAGTGAATAATATGATATAGTATAGTTAGACAGGGTGACCCAGGGTTAAACCGCCAAACGTTGAGAATCGGTTTTTCAGGCAAGAATAAGATTTTTGTTTTCTATAATCATGTGTCCTAAATTGCTTCGTTTTCGAGATACAGGGTATCAAAGTTCCTTGACCTGCGAGCTCTCCTGACTTAACTCCTATAGATTTTTGTATAGAGTGCAATGAAAACCATAGTTTATGGCCCATCAACGATGAAGGTACTCTCCGAGAAAGAATTGTTCAAGCAGCACCAGAGATCACACCGCGCAGCTGCAGAATCTGCCGTTCGCAGGTGCGAACTTTGCATTGAATAAAAATAGTGTTCATTTTGAGCAGTTTTGCAAAATTTTGTTGTTCAGTTTCCTAAAAAATTTAAATGAATAAATTAGTCCTATTATCAATAACTTAGATACTTTTTTCGTGTTACATGTAAGAAAACGGTTATTAAATTGTTTCTCAAAAATGAAGTGAGATACTATAAAAATTACACAGACAAAAAAATTGTATTTCTAATTGCTCCTGAAAAAATTAAACATACAAAAACACAGTGGATTACAATAATTTGTCATAATATCAATAAATATTACCCTTTGTGACGCCATTGTAATTGGAATTTAAATTATAAGTACTCTGAAAGATGGCCCTCATTACCGCCAATGAGTGTGGCAGTTTTGATCAAAATCAGAAAAAAGATTTTTAAATAATTGTTAAAAAACTGATATTTTCTAAAAACTTTGAACACTCTGTATTTCGAAAACGAAGCAAGTTATAACACATTCTTATAGGAAAAAAGTTTCCTTTTCACCTGAAAAAACGATCCTCTACGTTTGGCGGTTTAACCCTGGGTCACCCTGTACAATAACCTAATATAGTAATGATAAAAGATGGATTAGATAATCCAATCTCCTGCTTTAACCCAAAAGAAAACAACTACTTTCCCTTACGACCGTTGAATTACATCTTTTAGATTATTGGCAAAGTTTTCAATAAGAACTACTTTGCAATGCATCATAGCTAAGGTTTCTTGATTGAAATGGAAGAAAACCTACGTTCCCGTTTCATAATTCTTGTCTCTCATCAGCGAACGCTAGTTCATCTAATTAAATCGGAAAACAACCTTCAGCTTTTGAAAAATGGGAGGAAAAGTTCAGCAATTTACGTCTTGTTGCTTTCGCTTTAACTCTCTTGCGTTGGCTTTCTAATTTTTTCTCTGTACAATCGAGTTTTCAAATTTGCCTGCATGACGTGCCTACCAATAAGTGATTTCGAGAAGGCGGTGGTGCTACCGCTGCAACAGGTTGTCAGTGATTACCGTGACTACCGAACTAGTGCTGTAAATTCAATATTTAATGAAAAAATTGGAGTTCAATGGGTGAAGATGCTATAATACTCTGGCAGCGCATTTACAGAATGAAGTTTCTATAACAATTTTTGAAAATCGACTGAAATAACATTCACTTATCAAAAATTGCCACACCATAGAAGAATTATTCAATTAGGGAATAATATAATTCAAGCATAATATAAAGTTCACATATTTGTAAATTGTCATTTATATATAGTGTGACCCACTTAAGACTGGAGCACACTTATGAAATCTACATTTTCCAACCGATTGGAATGATTTTTTTTTTCATTGGGTAGACACTTAAAAAGTCTACTGGCACCAAATTTCATGAATAAATTTCCATTTTCAGGGCCAACTGATGTGATTTTTCAAATTCAAAAATCTAAAAAAAAAAAATCAGGACAATTCCAACTACATATACATTACGTCGGAATGCGCCAATCAATAAAAAAGTTATATGGGAATGAAATTTGAAAAATATGCCGTTTAATCAACCCACCAATTCAATTTCAAAACTTTCATCAGAACTTTGACTACACCACCGGATTCAGGGAGTCTCGAAATATCAGTGACTGTAATATTATCGAAATCTGTTGATGAATAAAAAAAATTAGATAAAATTGACATGTCAATTTTATCTCATATTTTTTTCTTGTCAATTTTATTTCATATTTTGTTTTATTTATAGACAGATTTCCATAAAATCACAGTTAGTGATATTTCGAGACTCCCTGAATCCGGTGGTGTAGTCAAAATTCTGATAAAAGTTGTGAAACTGAATTGGTGGGTTAATTAAACGGCATATTTCTCAAATTTCATTCCATCATAACTGTTTTATTGATCGACGCATTCCAACCTTACTTACATAAGAATCATTTGAAAATGTCGTAAATCCAGTGGTGTAGCTAGAATTTTTCTAAAAAAATCGCTAGTAATATTTTTAGATATTTGACCTTGAAAAATCAGATTAGTTGGCCCTGGAAATGGAGATTTATTCATGAAATTTGGTGTCCTAGTAGACTTTTTGAATGTCTACCTAATAAAAAAAAAACATTCGAATTGGTTGAAAAATGTAGATTTTATAAGGGTGCCCCCGTCTTGAGTGGGTCACACTGTATGTATATGTGTGGTGGCCTTGCTGGTAGAGCGTTCGCCTTTGGAGCGAAGGGTCGATGGTTCATAGCCTCGCATGGTCATCGGTCTCGTGCATGGCATCACACGTTAAAAGGTAAGGGCTGCGTCTTCCCTAGCTCACACGAGTCTCTCGGAGACTTCCGAGGGTTGCGCGTAGGGGTGCAGCCGATGATAGAAATAACAATTTTAATAACAACAATATTACAGGCGGGGATAAGCGCAGTGGTTAAGCGCCCGCCTGGTAACCGACAGGTTCCAGGTTCGGTTCCCAGCCGGGGCGAGCATTTTTCATATTCAGATGTGAAAGTCTGAATGATTAAAGCCCGTGTCGGCTTGAAATATTTCTCCACGATTCACTGTTGCGTTAATAATTAACAGTTGTAAGACAAACACTAACAATCATTCACATCTTGTTTATTGATATCCAAATAATAATACTTTAATTATCAGTAGATATGTATAACCAAATATTCAGACGACCAACGCCTACGAATAAGTGCGTGATGCTCAAGGACCTCTAGGTGAATATCTTCGTCAATCTCGCTATCGGCACGTTCCATAACGCCTCGGTCAGTGATGATCGCATTTGTTTATCTTCTCACGAACATGCAGAGTCATTCATTCCGGCTAGAGGGTGGCTCAGTCTAACACAGTGCTGCTCCTAAGGTGGCGTATGAAGATAGTAACAAGGCCTATCCAGAACACACGGCTAATGACCATAGCAGTCGATGCCAAAACACCAAGGGAAAAAAACAATATTACAATGATTCAGTTTGTAGAATATTGTGTTTGATTATATACCTATAAACGCTTTGTGACATTCATCACAATATGTTTGTATTTTGGTACAAATCAATCATTGAAATGAAAAACTTCAGTTCATTCGAATTTTACGATGAAGTATCATTGGAACTTCCTGCTATGCATCACTCGATCACTCTATACGTTCATTTCTAATCCAACTATCGAATTCCTGAAATGTTATTAATATTATTGGTCCCTTATTGAAACATTATTGTTTGAATTTGCAATTCCGCAAAAAACATAGACGATCAATTTTCTTCGCGAATACCTATTATTATTCTGACGTCAATCTTGATGGACCGATTCGCACTAACGTACACGTTTTGATATATTTTTCCTATCTAAAAATACGCCATTGATTCATTTTCAGTTCCGAAACAAAAATTCGCTGACCCCACGCATAGATGAATTTATTGTTTATCTTTTCACATGATATTTATAGGCCAGTAAATATCTTCTGTCCGATTGAATCAAAAGTTTAAAATATCTGAAGTTCATAAAAATGCGTCAGTGAGACTCCTGTCTGAAATAAATTCTTACTGTCTATCAGTGGCGGGTCGCTGATTTCCCTGGAGCAGACTGCTAGTTGTGAGTGAGAGCTATTGTGAATTTAACCACCTCTTCGCAGGAATTGCTCGAATAGAATTGAATCATCATTTATCTATGCACATACCCAATTTCACCAGAATTTCAGCTCTTATTAGTACAGGGTTGTATCGCCGCTTACTAGAAGAAAGGTCGAAGTATCCTGGGGAGACAGACTGGAATCCGAGATGGAAGGGGGTTGCCCTCAGGGAAGCTGCCTATCTTCCCATCTATGGTGCTTAGTCTTGGTGTTAGAACTCTTGGATAAACTCACAGATGAAGGTTTCGTGGCCCAGGCATATGCGGACGATGGAGTTGTCCCAATTAGCGAACGATTCATCGGAGTCGTCTGCGACCGTATGCAGGTAACGTGCATAATAATTGAAAGATGGTGCGGTGAAGCAGGGCCTCAGTAAATCCGACAAAAATAGAGATGGTCCTCCTCGCCAAACGATGAAATGAAATGATTTCAGGCCACTATCATGTTTGGAAAAGAGCTGGAGCTAGTCCAGCAGGTCAAATACCAGGGGGTGGCCCTGAACTCCAAACTTTCATGGAGGTCGCATGTAGATAGGATAATTCGAAATTCAGTAGCAATCCTATGGCAACTGAGGAGAATCGTAGGAGGCAACTGGGGTACCATCCCAGAGATCATGCGCTGGCTGTACACGGTAGTCGTGAGACTAAAGGTCCATTATGGGTCAGCCTTGAGGTGGCCAGGCGCACAGAGCAGCACAATAAGCCGGAGACTTAGCATTAAGCCTGTTTGGTAATGACGGGCGCGTTAAGAAAGATCCCAACCGCAGGTCATGCGGAAATCGCGAACTGGGCGGAGCAGGAGAACCCGATCTTCGCCCTCATAGTGAAAAGCGCACAAGTTAGACTGCGATGGAATAGAGAGTTTACTCTTCCTATTCCGAGCAGATAACAATGGGAAGGAAATACGCTTTCTGTGCGAGTTTCGCACAAAAAGCCTAATATGTTATATAGAATGGCTCGCGTCTGACGGACAAAAAGGCTTCGGGTACAGGAATCTACCAAGAGGGAAGAAAGGTACGAGAAAGCTATGCTTTGGGTAGATAAACAAGAGTTTTTTGAACTGAAGTCTTCGTCATCCTCACCGTAGCTATGAGGCGAGAGGTGAAAGAAGGGCCCGAGCAGAGAATTTATATCTGTTCGGTTTGTCAGGCAGCGCTCAGAGCCATCTGCCATCCTAAAATAAGCTCAGCACGTGTACAGGAATGCTGAGATGCGCTTGAGAAGCTACCTGAAACGAAGGAAGTTCAGCTGGTTGGGTCCTGGGTCACAGAGGGGTGCGCGGAAAGTTGGCAGACGAACTAGACAGATCCGGATCTTCAACACCGTTCTGTGGTCCGGAGCCTGCACTAGGCATCGCAAGAAGCCAAACGTGTTCAGCCCTTGACAAGTGGGAGGAAAAAAAGCTGTTTAAACTTTGGAGGGACAATACCGGATGCAGGCAGTCCGAAAGGCTCCAGTAAGTCAAGGACGGCATGGCTCTTAGAGAGAAACTGTCCAGCACTACGCCTCCTTATAGAAATACTAACGAGTTAGGCAGATACCTATCACTTATAGGTATAGAAGACAGCCCCACTTGCCGTGAACGCTAAGAAAACAAAGAAACTTCATCCCACTTCCTCGGCGAGTGTCAGGCGTATGGGAGGCTAAGATTTGTTACCTATGGAGTGAGAGACTCCAACAAGAGGAACTGATCGACTTGGAGTTGTCGGACATACTGACTTTCATTAGGAGGTCACAAAGGTTTGAAAAGGAAGATTAGTAGGACGGATGTAAATGAGTGGAAAACAGGAGATGACAAAAAGTGTTCATGAGGGCCTACTTGTCTTGCTGTGGCAGTGGCCTCCCCAAGAAGTACTACTACTACCACAGAGGCCGAAGAGCGGTCCATCTTCACCCATCTGATAACTGGATGAAACATATTTTTTATGTAATTTCATAAAAAGTCGAATAAGCCTAAAATGGCTTTCTCATCGAAATGTTGTCATAGTTATCTTTAATTTAATCAATTTATATATTTTATTCTGTGCTGTACCCATTTGTTAACAAAACGAAATTTATTTCTAACGATAATATAAAGAAAAAGCCTAGGTTGTATTGCCTACTGTTTTCTGATCATAACCACCTGGCAATGAAGTATGAATAGGTAAGTATATAGGTTACTTCACTGATCTGATCAGAAGATAGCTAATTTAATGATAAATGCGATGGTATAGTAATAAACCGTCCATATAACATAGAATCGCCAGGCTCTTCTTCTGCTTTATGAAACTTCACAAAAAATATTTTTCATTCATGTGACAGATGGGTGAAGGTCGACCTCTCTCCGGCTCTTAGACTATATCTGTCTTCTCTCAGGCAACACTTCTTTCATCACTTTTTGTATGGCAGCTTCCTGGAACGTTTCAGATGAAATAAATAGTTATACTAATGATGATGGTTATAATAATAAACCAAATTATGGTATAGTACGACAAGTGAAATTCATGTCACATGTGAGTCGTCCCCAATTGTTTGGACTTTACTTTGGCTTTTTCATTGTTTCGCTGCCTGAAAAATAAGAGCGCGTGCCAGTACGTCTAGAAGATGTGTTGGACGTGCTAGTGTCAACGCTTGTCTGGTCTCTCGTTCACGAAGACCATCAAAAAAGCCTGAACCGCTAATCGCTCCATTACATTTTCTGATGTGGCTGGATATTCAAAACGAACCAAGCGTGCGATGTCAGTTTTGTATTCGTCTGATTCGCCCGATTTCTGGCAAAGGTTTGACAGCTATCAATGATATACGTGTTCTACATGGGCCTGTCCATATAGTACTAAATGTTTTGTCCACTGTTCATAGTCTTCCTGTTCTTGGGCAGTAAAGGATTTGTAGAATATCAGTGGCTTCTCCGCAAAATATAAGTGTTAGTGCTAAAGCTATTTCCTAAACTGACTTTCATATCATGTATCTCCAAACTCGTGTTCGGTATTAAATTTTTATCAGCAGTTTCTGTGGTATGGACACTATCAATTCGGGTTTCGAACTTACCGCCTTTTATCTTTTATATTTCTGTGTTAATTTTTTTCCTAATTTTGTCTATCTTTGTCTCAATGGACCATATTCTTTCTTCGAATAGATTCACCACACCACAAAGATCTTTTTTGAGCTTGCTGTGTTTTCCAGGAGCTTCTCTTGCAGACTCCTCGCATTTTCTTGTCAAGTTGTCTGAATTTTCTAGGCGTTTTTCTTCAAGATTCTAGAATATTTTCTCAAAGTTCTTCTTTCAATCTATTCGATTTTTTTATAAGTTTTCCTTCCAGATCATTCGAGTTTTCTTGAAGTTCTTCTTTCGAACTAATCGAATATTCTAGAAGTTTATCTTCCAGACTCCTTGAATTTTGTTGAAGTTTTTCATTCAAACTATTCGACTTTTTTTAGTTTATTCATTATCGTTGATTTCAATTTCAGAAACTTTCAATGAAAAGGTTGCTGGGTCTTCTCCTTCTTGGATCAATCCCTCTTAGAGTCTTTTCTGGAGTGCTACCTTCTTACCAGTTTTTTCGAGTTCCATTCCCTCTAATTCCTGCTTCAATCGCGACTTTTAAGTCCACTAGACGCATTTTCATCGAAAACATTTTTTCTCTGTCTTTGCACGAGATATCAGTTTGACACCGAACGTTTGTATCTCAAGGGTTTACATTTTTGTTGAAGCCTAAAAACTATTCACTTCGCGAACATTTGTCTGGCTAACGGGTCAGCAGCCTATTTTCCGCGAAAAAATTACATCAGTTTTTTCTTCTGTACATGGACACTGTTGCTAATTGTAATAAAAATAGTCTTAACGATGTTTATCTACTTTATTTTCTCTCAGAAAGTATAACTACTATTCATAAACACAACCTAATTGATTATTACTGTGTTGAACTGTAACTGTATATCTTCCCTTTTTGGTCATCGCTTTATATTTATATTCATGTAGAATCCGTATTCTTCTGGATCCTTAGCGAGTCTACTCAGTTCTAGATGGTTCTAGATGGCTCTGGCCATTTCGACAAACGTGAGTAGTGACATCATCATTACCCTATGCATATCATACTGTTCGGCGGCTCGCCTCTGATGGAAGGATCGAGAGCGATGAATCACGCATGGGACTAGCTGATGAGTTAAGGCAGGACAGGTCCGGCTTCAGCTCGTAACAGTACATATAAATATTTTGATTGCAATTGAAATGTGAAACAATTGAATTGAAATTATTTCATTGATTCGATTATGCATTGTTAATCAGATTGAGATATTCTTTAAACATCCACAGGGTGAAGTAATAATGTAGGACAACAGCGAAGAATAATTGATGGATTGATTGACTCACCTGTTAGGATTATCAATATAAATTATTCCAGCTGCTGCCCGTAATGATTGCTACGTTCTTCCTCTGCATTTTCTCCTATGATATAATTCGAATGTAATGAAGAAATCACAGTGTAGGCTTGTCGAGAATTGAGAATTTTTTGTGTGTGTGTCTTTGTGATATTTTGTGCTGGCTAGTATGAATCTATGCATTCTGCAGGGTGTAATAATTATTAAGGGTAACAGTTGGAGTAATTTAGATCGATCGTCCTCACGGGTTAGTCGATCAATTAACTTTGTTCATCATCTCCCATGTTCCGTTCATCGCGAGATTGTTTATAATGTAACCACATGCATTTGTTTGTGTGGGTTAATTTATTCTCAACATACAATCATTTGTGCAAAAATGCTTGCACTTTTACTGTAGCCTTAGCCATTCAGATTTGAGATCTTGTTACGAATATTGCGGTGCATTAAGTGTAGTATCACATCGCTTATCTGCCAGAACCCAGTCATATGCTTTACTGCAAAAGCTGTTAATGAAGTGATTACTTCTCAGTTCGAGTATGAAAATAATCAACAAATGGAGATAATAACTCTTCGTCAACACAGTTCTTGTTATAGAATTAACATTCGTCCGATATTCACAAAAACATATATTCACGCAGCAATTTGGGAGAGATCGTGGGTTTATTAACAACATAATGGGCACTCTTTTAGGATTATAATACCTAAATGCCGTTTCGAATGCCATATACTTTGAAACAACATGCAAATGTCGGCGCTAAATGTAATCATGTAGAGTTTATTATCATTTTATGATTATTTTATCGACTGGTTTGGTTTCCAATAAATTGAAATTGTTTCGATGAACTGATTAAAAGAATATTATCACTGAAAGGCATCAAAAAAAGACGTTAAGAGTGAAGTTTGGCAAGGTAAATAAGGTGAAGACTTTGAATGACTGAGTAAAGATAGTAGAGTATAGTTAATTATAATTCTGGTCAGAGCATCAGTCTCAACTGGAAATTGAGATAACCTGACTCCTCTGGAAAAGGAAAAAAGCCTACTATAGAAGTGTAGTTATTATAGAAAACACTTACTTTCGCAAGTAAGGCCCCGCTAGACAGTGAACTACATCTGATAGATAATGTTGAAAAGAGCCTTACTTAAAGAGATGTGTTCAATTTGTAACTTACACGTGATTGAGTCTTTGCAACATATTCTGTTTGAATGTCATATCTACGTAGGCATAAGACAAAATGCGATTCTCTCTGAAATCGGTGATATTGATGTTCTAGTACTTCTGCTCAATACCCATAACTTTTTACACTTAACAAACCTTGTGAAGTCCTTGATTATTATTATGAAGTTGCGATCTTTCCTTTTGAATGAATGACTGTTCAAATGGTGGAAACTAGGTATAATCTAATAATTTGTGTAACTCATTACTTTCATTTCATCAAGTTTACCTTTTTTTTGTCAATTTAGCTACTTCATTTACTATATTTATGTTCCATGCATGTAAACCGAATCCTTGTGACGAAATAGTATATTGTGTATCAGTAGTAAAAGCAATACATTCCCGGACGACAATGTAAGTTGCCAACAAGCGTTGAAGTCTAGGAATGTGCTTTTACTACGAGGTACACATACTATTTTTTCTGAAATCGCAATCAGCATTATCAAAAACTAAGGAATTCTACATATTGTTTGCATGAATTCAATAACTGTCTAAAATGTAAAAAAGCCGGCAAAAATTTTCCCGTATCGTTTTCGGTACGGGACAGTACTTTCCCGTACCGTTTAGGTCCGAAAACGGTCCAGGAAAGTTCGTTGCTTAGCAACGGACTAAAATACTAAATTAGCGTATTTTGAGGCCTGAAGTTGCTCCGAGAAAGTGGGCATTCTTGAATGATTTCAGAAAAATGTAATTTTTCTAACACAATAAAACTATATTTCTTACTTAATGAAAAAATCCGAAAGTGAAAATTTGCATTTTCATTCAGATAGTTAAATTTTTATTTATCCACTTTCCAATAGAGATTCATATAGATAAACTTGGCAAGGAAGGAGTTATTCAGAAGTACCACTCACAGAAATCGCTCATTTTATTGATGCAGCAAATGAATTTTGTCACTAGGTCTCTCTCCAACAAATTTTGGTAGTCGAAAATCTATTTCACTTCCATCCAGGAGGTCAGAAGAATTGGAAAACATCTCTTCAGAATCAGTTTTACTCCGCAAATAGGGAAATGTTGAACTATTTTTTGTGTGGTGACATTTTTTAAAATGTTTTTTTGACATAAACCTGTCATGGGTATGTCATGTTGATTTTTCAAATATGAACAGGTTGTTCATAAAATCAGGTGTGGAATCATCTGCGGATGAAAGACAAACTTTAGTCGCTATCTTCCATCGTTCAAGGTCATCTTGGAAGGTAATCGAGTTGAAAATGGAAACACATAACTCCTCTGGAAATATAAAAAGCCAAATATGAAAACTATTTTTTTGTAATATCTAACAGAAAACAACTACTTTCTCGGCTAATGCTACGCTGGACATTAGATTATATCTGATAGATATTGTGAAAAGTCCCTAACGTAAAAAAAAATCCAAAAGTGAAAATTTACATGTTCATTCAATTATCTGTTTTCATGTTTTTTCAACTTTGAGAATGTTTCCTTTTTCAACTAGAAGTTGTCTTTAACGAAGGAAAACAGCGACTACTGTTGGTCTTTCAGTCACAAATGATTCAATGAATGTCATAATATGTTATCAAAAAGAGAAGTCTGTCTTAGAGTAAATCCAAGATCCCGATTTGCGGATTTTTCACATGTTCGATATGCTTCTCAAACGATAATTTGCAATCATAGGTTATTCCTAAGTATTTGAATTCATACACTCTTTTCAATCATTCATTCTTCATTTCGTAGTCAAAGAAAATGGGATCCTTTTGGAGGGTAATTGTCATAACTTTGAATTTTTTTAAGTTAAAATTTAATTTACATCAACCACTCCAATCCAATAAACTATTTGAATCTTTTTGCAATACGGAACAATCTCTAACTGATTGCTCGGTTTGAAAAATTTTACAACATCATTAAAAAGCAAACATTTGGAGTGCTTGAAGTTTGATCCTTGGGGTACCCCCGACGAAGCATGAAAATTACCCGTGGTATTTCTATCATGTCTTACCACAAAATATCGATCTTGCAGGTAGCTTCTAAAAATATTCATGATATTTTCGGAAAGTCCAAAACGATATACCTTCTAATATTTTTCAGCAAAACACCATGGTCCACTCTGTCTAAAAATTTGTAAATATTGTTTGTGTCCATCAATTGTGCCTTATTTTCTAAAGAGTTATTTGCTTCGTTGGTGTATAATAACAGATTTATGTTGACAGATCTGTTTGACATACTCCTGTGCTGTTGCTCATCTGTGGCGCCTTCTGAACTAAACCGTAAAATTTAGTATAGATTATCTATACGAATAGCTTGGAAGTAGTACACATATTAGATATCGGTCTGTAATTTTCTATATCACGTTTGTTACCTGTTTTATGAACTGGTGTGCAAAATTAAGTTTTCCATTGCGTCGGATAGTCGCAGCATTTCTAATTATGTGATTAAATATGTGGAGTAGTGGGTGACGTAACCATTCATGGCAGCCCTTCAATATATACAGCGGTATACCATATACGGCGGTATACCAAATTTTTTATTTTCAATTGTTAATGAAGAAGCGGACATTTTTCGTAGGGTTTTTCCATTTCCAGAGGAGTCATGTATTGATTCAATTTTCAATTGAGAATGTTTCTCTTTAAAACGTAAAAACTCTTATTATACCGAATGAATTTAGATGTTGACTGTTAGATGATCCCACACTATGCCTTTTTCAAACACAAATGGCTATCAATCAATTCCCAAAATAAATCTCAACTAGTAGGTGTGTGACTATAATCGAACGAAATAGATACAAATCAAACAAACACAATAGAGTTAACGAAGATATTTTATAGTACCGATGTGCAGTCATTGTTGGAATTGTTTACATAGTGAACATACAAATATTACCAATACTTCCAGGTTCATGTTCATATATTGCTGCTTCAACTTGAAGAATCCAATGTTACGGTAGAAGAAGTGTTATGGTTTTGTCGAGTGTAGTGAAAAAATCAATTAAAGTTAAATATAACAAATATCAATAATTATTGACGGCAATATATTTTCGTGGGTAATAAAACAAGTGCATCGGTGATTATCGAATTAGAAATTCCTTCGATTTTGAGAAACAAATTATGCTGCTTGGCAACCACACTCGTATGGATGCAACATAATTAGTTTCGAAAACGAGAAGGAATTTACGATAATCACCGACAACACGAGTTGTATTTGTTAAGATTATTTTATGAATAAAATCGAAACCATTTTTATTTATTATTATAATGCTGTTGTATATTTTAACATTGTCCATATGTAGTTTGTCCTTTTTTGTAATAGTAGATACAACCGTCTGTGTTGTAGATAGATTCACATCTTCATTCCTAATATTTGAAATTATTTTAGCATAGTGTTCCTTGTTGAGTTGTAAATATGGTTTTATTGACGTTGAACTACTATGGCCAGTGACTTTAATTATTTGTTGTTCTTCGATTCGGGAACTTGCCAACTGACTGAGAGCTGAAGATCTATCACAAACATTTATTTGATATTTCAAACATCCCGCTATTTCAGTTATCAAACACAGAGCGCGTAATTCGTGGTTTCATCGTTGCATTTCTACTGCTTCTCGCTTAAGGTTATGTTTTGAAATCATTTCGGTTTAGTGATTTGATTAATCAACGAGTATGCAAAATTTGTCGAAAATTGTAAAGTTGGCATGAATTAATAGTGAGTGCTTATTTTGTTTTGGTCAAAGTTGGTGTTGTGTCATTACAGCAGCTTGCTAGTGGTAAGTTTGTTTTTTGAAAATACCAATCAGGAATCGAACTACAAAATCTTAAACACATCATATAAATATCCAGAATCCAATTGCAAAGGATCTCGTTATCTCAGGGTTTTTTTCGGGTTTCAGGAGCAGATAAGACGGACCTGGATCCGGTTGACTTGGCCAATTTATTGAGTGGTAAGAGAATATCAGATGCGACACCAATAAGAGTCTCAGATTTTGTAGAGAACTAAAACTATATAAATGCATGCATTCATATTTGGAAAGTATTTTGGAAACAAATTTATACCCTCCTGTAACAACGAATTTAGACCTACCTATATAAATGCAGATGCACCGTGAGAAATATTAGTAAGACTTATATTTCTGGATCAATCTCAGAAATATTTAGAATAATTTGAGCTGTATTGAATATAATGGCAATGTGTCGATAGCAAGCTCTCGTTTCTCACTCTGAAAACCAGATTACCTCGCAGATATAAACGAAATAACAGAAAATAGTAGATAGCGTTTTTTTGTAATCCTTCCCAACAAAATGCGTTCGATTTAAGGCAACGAAATCTATTCGCGAATTATGACCCTTAGGGTATGCAACCACCAATACCGCCCGGGCGGCATGAAAATTGCCTAGCTCTTATTAGCGATAGAAAGTGACACCGTACGCTTGAAGCTTAACCACAACAAAGATTATTTGATTTATTTGCAAAATGGGGACGGCGCAAGCAACCGATAAAATCAACGAAAGTAATATAAGAATAAACAATTACTGTAAATAACAAACGATAGTAGAAACAGGGACAATGGTTTCGTTACACAATCAAGAGCCGAAGTACAAAATCGAAAACATGAGGTGTTCAATAAATATCAACAAAAAAATTTCAACCAATCAAAACACGCTATTTTAGCATAAGTATAATCAGTTATATTCAAATCCTGGCTTGCTTATATATTCGAAAAGAAAAGTTGAATCATTAAATGTCAAAATAGTATATTATGATACAAGTTTTATAAGACACCATTTTGTCGCACGCGTTGTTTGGAGTACGACGAGCGAAGCGAGGAGTGCTCCAAGAGAACAAGTGCGACAAAGTGTCTTATAAAACGTGTTTTATATACAATTTTTTCTATTTGACATTTTTTTGTAGTATTTTATTGTAAAAAATTGTATTTAATGTTAATAAATGATATCAGAAGTATCGAGTTGGTAACATTGATAAAATATTCAAAATTTGAAGGACGCTGTTAAGTAATTCATTCGTTCACATTAATTTTTGAATTTTGAATGCAAATATCACCAAATTATCTTTTTTTAAATGACTAATGAAGAAAACTCAAGTTGCACCCCTCCTTAATTGAGAGTAATTGATCAAACGGCTGTGAATGATTTGTTGCCTAAAAAATGTTACAAATCTTGAAAAAAATTTAAATGCGTATCGTAATAGAAGCCATTTCGATTCGCATTTGGGTTTCATAATGACTTCATTTTAGACTCCAAATAGAAAAAAACTGGATGAGATAAATGAGCATTATTGAAGGGAATATATATAAGTAGATAATGTGAGTAGAAAGTACAGCTTTTAAGTGATGACTATCAAGGAAGAAACAAGTACAACATACTACAAGACTAAGTAAATTATGGCTCAGAATAAGAGTCTAGTGAGGATTGAATGGATAATAATAAAATAAAGGTTAGAATATGGACGTGACTCACGGCAAACATTACAATATTGAAGTTTTGGCGAATTATAATTAATCCAACTGAATGTTCCAAATTCAAATGATGTTGGCCGTAAATGGAGTAATCGAATATGTAGAAAAAATTCACCTATGTCGAGAAAAAATCTAAACTGTTGAATGTTTAGTATGTTTCTGATGCTCACATTTGAACACTATAAAACGAAAATTCAGCGTATTTAATGTGAAAGTTATTAGAAGAAAACTTTCAGAAGAAAGAGTTCACCAGGCCAATTTCATTAAAAAAAAATGCTCACTATGAAATTACTGCAAATGGAGTCACTCAGAAGCCATGATAGTTAGAGAGCTGACAATATAATTCACCGGCAGATAAAGAAATCGTCTGCTGGGCAAGAATAGCTATTTGTGTATTTAGAGCGCAAAGTGATTGATTGCCGCTCGACAAAGAGAGTTACTGCGCGACGCGAAACGAGAAGATTTGTCAAATTCAAGTTCAAATTAGCAATAAACAGCGACACACAACACAGTCAAATACATTGAAGCTGCAGCATGTATTACCGTTTTTTGAGATAATTTGAGTGATGCTAAATCCTGAATATTGTCCAATCGTCAATTCGAAAATAAAATAGCAACAAACTTTCTTTCGGCATCTTTTGTCGATAAAGTAAAAAATAGCACTATCATAAAAAAGTACCAATCTGTCTGCCCTTGTTTGTTTTATGAAGGATTTGCAGACTATGATATTTAATTTTTTTTCGAATTATCGGTATGAATTCCGGGCCACCCTAATGGTTAATTCGGCACTGCTACGAAGTTTCCTGTTATTGCTTTTCTTCCAGAAATCCTGCACAAAGTTTAACTGGAACATCGCTGAAGGCACTGATAACATCGCAGTGTTCTAAATCTAATCCAAAGTAACTAACATTTCAAATTCAACTGAAAATTAACGTGTCTTGTGCAGCACACGAGTACGACGAATAATTATTCGCCTTATATCGTTACATGTACTTGGCGCTTTCCTAACCGAAGTATACGCTCTGAAATTTATACTGACTCAGAACTTCACACACCAATTAGATGGTAGATATCTTTCGAATGTCTGTGTCTAATTAATCTTGTTTACTACCTGCAGCATCGCTACGAGTTAGACAGCTCAACAGTAGCGTAGCATTGCACTGTAATAAATTATAATTTTTAACTGTTCCTTCCGATGGGAGATTACACGTGGGAATTGATATTCTGATGGATAAGTAAATATACTGTATAGGGTATTTTGAAATTTGTGGTCACTAAGCAGGTGCATATTGATAATAATACGTTTTATCATTAACCGGAACATTTACTAGTTAACTTCATTTGAAATGATTAAATTCATTGCACTAATAGTAGGCTGATGCTAAACGCTTGAAATAAGAAAAAATGTAACAGGCAAAGACCAGGTGGAGAATGTTGTTGAGGTTCCAACTTTGTGTAAAAAACAAAATTGAACACGAAAACACACAAAATGGTGAAATGGGGATGCAGTTTAGGGGTTTAGAATGTTTTTTTGGATTTACGGTGAAACATGACCTCTTAGCGGAAAATGTTCAATAGAAAAGTTGTAGATAATGAAATAATAGAAAACTTTATTTTAAACACTTTTCTGTCATAACCTCAAATTATCCGTCGAAATGGTGAAAAAATAATTTTGTATTATTTAATTTTTTTCTCTAGGATGAATGATTCAATTTACATGAAAATTTGTAGCAATATGTCTTTTTCCACGAACAATTATCATATTTTTTTGTAATTCTAAGGTTTATAATTCAATTCAATTGTTAAAATTTCTACTATAAAATGTTCCATGTAACTGGGTGGTTTTATTGATCGTAAAACGCTTAAAATTGAGAAAAAAAGTCTGTCTGAATCATGATATTCTCAATATTTTTAATAATTTTCGACTCTCTCATTATATTGACTTATCTATAATGAAATATTGGAACACATGATTACACTACAAAATTAATTCAATAATGTCATTTCTATTCTTTTTTACAACTATGGGAAATCATTGAAAATATTGAGAAAAACATGATTCAGCGAGATGTTGTCGGGTTTTCTCAATTTTAAGCGATTTAAAGATCAATAAACCACCAAGTTACATAGATAATTTGAAAGTAGACAATTCAACAATTAAAATGATCAGAACAGACCTTCAAAATACAAAATACACCCGAACAATTGTTCATGGAAGATAAGGGTATTTTTTGTGAAAATTGTCCCCAACTCGAAAACTTGTCGCCTTCTGTATTGCCAAACAATCATGCTTATTCGACACCAAAAAAGACATATTTCTACAAATTTTCATCTGAAATATATCATTTATATTCGAGAAAAAAATTAAATACTGAAAAATCGCCGTTTTGACAGTTAATTCGAGGTTATGTTGAAAAGTAATTTTATTTTTTCATTATCTACAATTGTTTCATCGAACATTTTATGCTAAGATGTCACGTTTTGCCGAAAATCGAAAAATACCGTTTGCAACCCCTAAACCGCATCCCCATTTCACCATTTTGTGTGTTTCCGTGGTTAAAGTTTTTTTTCTCAAAGTTGGAAACTCAACAATATTTTCAACCTGTTCCTTGCCTGTTACTTTTTTCTTTTTCACAAAAATTATGGGCACACCAGTCTATATGGCGAATAAATGGATTTTTGTAGGTCCCAAGACAATTTATTTCAAATGAAACAAAAATAAAAATTGAAGGACATAAATAAACTTGAACATATTTTTGAAAACATACCTTCATTCATGAACTATTGAATTAAAGAGTATAAAACAATATTAATTGTATGAAAAACAGATTTTTTGAAAATTTGAAAATGTTCTCAAAAGATTGATGCTTTATTTCACGTGTAATGTCGTTTCTAGCCTCAAGCTTTCAAGAGAATATTAAGTTTTTTATTAAATGGTCTTGTGAATGAAAACACTACCGTGTGAAACAAACTCATGGTACAACCTTCTTGTCTCCTTTGTTTCTCTAGCTATATTTCTGAAATTTAAAACATTGACTATGCTCACTAGACGGACCTTTTTGACATACTTGGAAAAAATTACCATTATGGTATCAATTGAGAAGATGCAGTCTCGAGTAAAAAAACATTGTGATTTACTTTTTTGGCACGTATTTCGAACCACAATACAATTTCTTTGGAAATTGCGATAGTGTAGCATCATTTTGATAATTTGAAATAATTTCAGAGAATATGTGGCTCTCTAGATCGAAAAATAAAATGGGTGGTCTGACAGATGAAATAAGGTATCATTGGATTCAGATAATTACGAACATTTCAAAATTGTCATTTCCGGAAAAACTGGAATTTGTTTTTTTCAAATATGTCAAAAAGTGCGGTATAGTGAGCATATTCAATGTTACAAATTTAAAAAATATAGCTAGAGGAACAAATGAGGAAACGGGGGTGTACCATGAGTCTGTGTCCCACGGTATATTGATTTTTACTTTTCATTTCAATAGTTTATGAATGACAGCTTGTTTTTAAACATAACTTTTAAGGTTAATTTATTTTGTACATTTTAGCACCAGAATCAATTATCTGCCTTAACAGACGACAGTAGTGGCCCAGATGTTGTACATTAGTGGCATGCAAAATATGTTTGCTACCACTTGTTACCTAGCTCCTTGGCACGTACCCCGCCTTAGGGAATACAGATATGCATACATTTCAAGCTACGAAAATTATTGGCCGGCCCGATGTTTTTCCCAATTTTTACGGATTTTTCCAGTTTTCTTTTCTACCTTCAGGGGGACAGGAGCGTAATCTTTTTTGAAATATAGCTTTTCAACGATCTTTAGTTTTTAAATATTTTTGCAGATTTTTCTTGTTTTATTTTCGATAATTTTCTCAATTTTCTTCGAGAAGGACAGAGGTCCGAGCCCTCCGACTGACATTTTCTTTTCGTCTGAAGCTGTTGACAATTTTTCAGTATGTCTACGCCTTCTCTAGACTCTAGAGGGGCAGGCGGTAATTTTTAGTTTTGATTTTCGAACGGTCCGATATTTTTTACTATTTTTCTGATTTTACGAGATTTTCTAGTTTTTTTCGAGAAAAGCGGGGGTCCAAGCACTCCGACATTTTTTGCAGTTATTTTTCACTTTAGGAAGAGTAATACATCTTTCCGAACTTTTACGCGTTCTCCAATGAGAAATCAAAGCAGGTGGCGCACCGCGACCTGTGAATACGACTTCCATTTCGTGCATTTTTTCCAGTTTGACCATTTATGAGTTGGAGGTCAAGAGGCTATGGGTACCTATATGAATGTTAGTTTTGTGCATAGGGGAAACTGTTTCTATACTAGAAAAATTCAATATCGAAAATTGAATTTGGCTCATTACGGGCCACTTGTGAAAATGAGTGAAATATATTTTGGTCTTCTACAGTTTTGTGTCTAAAAGCGAGTGGCGTTGTTTATGTATTCAATTAAACTGCAAACTGCGACACTACTAACGGGTTTTATTGAGAATTCAGTTATTAAACTTAAAACTATTCTCATATAAAACTATTATTTATACCTAAATTGTTCGTAGTTGTGAATCTATGCGTTGTGTAATCTATCCAATGTTCCAAAATGAAAATGGCTAAATTTTATAACCAAGTGCAAAGTGCAGATTGGAACTCAACCTCCAAGTTGATAGAAGAATAGTATTCATTATAGAAATTGCAATATTCTTGTCTCAACCTACTCCCATGATTCAACAAAAAAAAGTGCCCATTATTGAAGCTAAAATATTCTTGCCTCAACCAACTTATGAAGCAAGTGCTCACTTGTTTCAAAATATTTTCCTTGTAAGTGTCCAAGAGGAATCCGTCAAAAAATCAAATTTATATTTGGTGGGACCTATTCAAGAATACAATGTTTTTGAATCAACGCAGTTATGCTTTTGATCAGTGCAGGTAGGCAGACAAGTAGGCAGACAGGCAGGCAAGCAGGTTAGACGGCGGACATGCAGACAGGCTGATAGACTGACAAATAATAATAATAGCGGTCCTCTAAACGCACAGGCTATGCCTTTGGGTACACCCTTCGAGTGTTTATGAGGAAGTATTATTATTATTATTTCATCTCTCTCAAATTCCTTCTCGTTTTTTTACCAAGTTTCATGCGTTTTTGTTGCGACCTACACCCGCACAATCATTATATGAAGAATAAACAGTGTCACAATGGTTGAAATGTGATAAAATTGTCTCAGCATTTTTGTAACTTCCACGCTAAGAAATGGTCTTGCTGAAACACTAATTTTGATGGAGCAAATGTTTCTCGGTTCAATATTTTTTTAATCTCAGTTTAGCATCCGCAATCAAACTAAAATTCTTGCAGTTATTACTGTACGATCATGCAGAAGGACTTTGCCCAATAAAATGTGTGATTGCAAGAACTACTTGATGATTAAGCAAACCAAATGCACTAGAGCAGTATTTTGAAGTCATGCCTGCCAATTTTTTTGTCCAGAGCATTTAGATACTCATATATTATGTACTGTTCGCTGAGGCTGATGCATATAGATATAACCGCTAATCAACTTATGTCACAATTACAAGCACCAAAACCAAAAGTTTTACACAAAAAATTTACCTTCTGATATGAATAAACATAACCTACTTTCTCATAGATATTTAGTAACTTTCATTATTTCAGTAAGATTAGAATATAATAGAATAGAAGAAAATAAATTTATTAACCATTTCAGGCACAGGTAAGGTAGTACTTACTAATGGCACGTCATATGTTTTCAATAAATAATTAAGCAAATAATAAAATGAAATGAATGGTGTAATATCCAAAATTACATATAAAATTGTAAAAAACAAACATAGGTTATATAAACATATAAAATTAAACATTCAAATACAGAAAAACATTGGTAAAACCTATTATCAAGTAGTAAAAATGAAAAGTCATAAAATAGTTGTAATAAATAAGCGAATAGGTAATATAATAAAATGAATACTATACAAATGACATAAACTTATTAAAAGCATGCACAGATACAACAGATAAAATTACACATTTAAGTTGTTTCTCTTGGAATATGCGCCAGTTACTATTCGAATTCAAATAATACGCCCCTTCATGTTCAATTGTTTAATATGCGCACAACAGGTTGGTATTTATTAATTTTCACTAATCAGTTTCTCAGATCCAATTTTGATGTTTAATTATCTTCAACAATGGCGTATATTAAACTATTAAATATATGAACAAAGAGGAAATTATTGCTCATATTTGAATTCGAATAGTTAGCGGTGAATATTTTGAGTGACCAACTTACCGAAAGGATGAAAATTACTAAATATCTATGAAAAGCTAGGTTAAGTTTATTCATATAAGAATGTGGATTTTTTTTGTGAAGTTTTTGGTTTTGATGCTTGTAATATGAGTTGATTAGGGTCTGAAAGAAGTGTCTACAAAAAGAAAGAGGCATTTATTGCGATTTTCAACTGAAAAACTCGTGTTTGAAAATTACCCATTTTCATGATTCAAAAGGATATAACTCGTAACGGTAACGGTAGAACTAACGCCTGTTTCCAGTCCAGGCGAAGGTAGTGCCTTATAAATACGCTATTTATGATTTGCATTATATGTGACACAATAAATGGACAACACAGCAGAATGCCAATCATTCTGTGTTGTCCATTTCAATATTTAATTTGTAACATCCATGAACATGAAATTTCACGCTATACAAAATTATTAGAACTTCTTCCTCCGTTGTTGGTAGAAATCAAGTATGGTTTCCAATGGTTCCTAGATATTATCAGTGCAAAGGGCAGTGCTGAAGGTAATACCTTGCATTGAAATGGAGAACTCCACTGGTATGGATACTCTTGACGTAGTTACGCTGGCCACTGTGAGATCGACCCTTTTAGAGAAAAGACATGATTGGGTTTTCTTTACATTGAATTGTACCAAGAATGTTTACTGAGTCCCTATTCCATTCTTTCACGCTGTTCCTCCGTATAAAGAAATCAGCTAGGATATAAAAAACCTTGGAATCATTTTCAAATACGTAATATCCAAATATTGAATGAAATATCATTATGCAATCATATTTCTATTTCTTCTCAAGCCTGATCTGATTATCTATCGATGAGATCATTTCTACATTATATTCATCATTTCGCACCATTAAGAAATGTTCGATATTTATTGATTCAGAACAAGACTGCGTCTCATTTTCCACTTCTTGAACTTTTGTGAAACGAATTATAGGTACATCAAACGCACGTCAGTTTTGATTAGTTTCCATGAATAAGTATTAAAACAAACCAAGTAATAAAAGCACATTGTTTAGCAAATATCACAAGAATTTCAAACATGAAACGTCATTTCCATATGTATTTCATTTGAAAAATCAAATCGCATAAATCAATAGAAGTAGAATGTTCCAAAATACTATTCGGGTGTTCAGAAGTCTGCTATTTTTGCAATGGTCCTGATGTTATATTGGCAGGTAGGAATTAAATGGATATTTACTCGAGCATGAAAATTGGGCACTCCATTAGACAAAATCTCTGGAGTCCAGAGATTTTGTTTCACCCGAAATAAATAAGTATGTTCAGTTTTATTGATTTAGTTCAATCACAGAAAACATTAGCAAAGTCATTATTTCTATTGGAGTACACTGGATGATTATATCACACATAACACGATATCCTCAAGTTGATTTTGCCTACTCGTTCTTATCGGGAATTCCAAGTCAGATGTGATTTTTTCTATGTATGTACAGAAAATTCAAAAGTTCTGTACAGTTATCTCTGATATATCCTGGGTCTGACGATCTTTGTTCACAAGCTACAGGGTATCGAAATTACATAAACTATCTAACCTACATCTGAAAGTAGTGTTCGGGTTTTTGTAATGTCAAATTAAGTGCTTCGCAGACATAGTATTTGGTAGTTTTTAGTGGTTTTTCTAACTTATAATTCATATCACAATATAATACTTCAAGTTGATTTCATTGAAAATATGAACAGGATGTTCATAAAGTCAGTTGAGGAATCATCTGCGACTGAAAGTTGGAATTTAGTAGCTGTTTTCCATCGTACAAGATAACCTCTCTTGGAAGGGATTCATGTTTTAAAGAGAAACATTCTCAATTGAAAATTGAATCAATACATGACTCCTCTGGAAATGGAAAAACCCTACGATAAAATTGAAGTTACTTTTTTGTAATATCTAACAGAAAACAACTACTTCCCCGGCAAAAGCCACGCTGGACATTGAACTACATCTGATAGATATTGAGAAAGACCCTATATAACTTGGGAGAAAAAATCTGAAAGTAAAAATTTGCATTTTCATTCAGATAGTTGATTATTTATTGAATGTCCAGTTTTCTTTGGAGATTCTTATCTATGAATGAGATAAAGGAGAATGTTATTCAGAAGTATCACTCACAGAAAATCGCTCATTCCATTGAGGCGTGAATAATTGCATCTCTTTCGCTAGGCCTCCAATACATTTTGGTCGACTAAAATCTATTTCACTCTTCTAAGATCATCAGGGAGGTCGGAAAAATTGGAAAACATACTCTTCAGAAGCAATTTCACACTGTAATGAGGAATTGTTGGACTATTTCTTGTGGGATGAAACTTTGAAAATATTTTTCTGACATAAAACCTGTCACGGGTATGGCAAGTTGATTTCATTGAAAATATGAACAGGATGTTCATAAAGTCAGTTGTGGAATCATCTGCGACTGAAAGTTGGAATTTAGTCGCTGTTTTCCTCCGTACAAGATAACCTCTCTTGGAAGGGATTCATGTTTTAAAGAGAAATATTCTCAATTGAAAATTGAATCAATACATGACTCCTCTGGAAATGGAAAAACCCTACGATAAAATTGAAGTTACTTTTTTGTAATATCTAACAGAAAACAACTACTTCCCCGGCAAAAGCCACGCTGGACATTGAACTACATCTGATAGATATTGAAAAAGACCCTATATAGTACTTCAACTTAAACTGCCTTGGTTGAACTCTGACTGTATCTGCCCTCTATGATATTGGCAGTCTATATCCAGGAAGGTGACTTTTCGAGATAGTTCTCGACAGCTGAGATTCTTCGCTGGCTGTCCGATTGTTCGCTTCTTGATGGCTCGGCCTGTTTCAGAAAATGCCGACTGGCATACTAAAACGATGACTTATCATTGTTTACAGAAAGTTGGTGAGGTGAGCTATGCAAATGAGGCGACAGGTCCGGCTCCAGTTCCATACAGTAAATTTGAAGTTTCTGAAACCGAATTATTTTTATGTTGAATTATGAAACTAAACAAACAACCAACTGAAACAAAATATAAATTGTCATTACCAAGATGTTTTCTTGATTGAGCCCCATATATCTTGCGAACGAAGGTCTTTAGTCCCAGTAGCCACCCGAAAGACTGTCATCCTCTGTTGTTAAAGAGGTATGTCAATGATAATTTTGTATAACTGACTCAGAAGAAACCTTGTAGGTGATCTCCTGACCTAGGAATTCATGATGGGACTCAATGAAACACTGAGAACAAAAGAAAGGCAAGAAAAGAATCCTGAAGGTAGTGTTGAATCTGAGGTTGTCTAGGAAGGAAGTGGAGTGAATATGTGCTTTTGGGAGACGAAGAACAAATACAAAAAACTAATGAGATTGCTGCACCCTGTGACACAGGGCCTGTGTTTTCATAAATTTTCTAGAAATATGAAGTAAATATTATAGTTTGCTTCTACTCTTCTCCGAGAATTAAGCAGGGTTTCTCATTGCTGTTCCATTCACATCTTGACAAAACTTACTGTTAAATTGAAATGAGCTTGACTCGCACAGAAACTCAATTTATTCGATAATTAATTCATCATCTCCACACTATGACAAAACTTGCTAATTATGTTCAAAGGCAAGATTTTAGGGATACTTTAAAACAATGCCACCACATCAAAAGAAATGAACAGCATTGCTGCTGGTGTATTCTTGATTCGATCAACTGCTAAAAATTAATTTTCCATGTAATAAGTATTGAAAATCAGGTATCAAACTTTGAAGAAAGTCGTTTCATAGGTATGATGCAAGGTAAAACTGGGTACTCCTTCCTGGAGTACCCTATTATAGGGGAGTACACATTTCCTAGGGATGAATGAACTATTACTTAGCAAATTATTTACTACATAGATATTTTTCGTCTGAAATTTATTGATTGTATTCCTGAACAAATCCTTATAAGAATTGATTCCTTCAGGGTTTCCTTCTGAAATGTCATTCATGCGGAATTTCCACTGTTCTTTTGCCAGAATTCAGTATCAATAATTCACTGTGTTTTCCAAAGAACATTATGGCTTCTGAAAGTTTGTTCAAGAAGCTGGTCCTTTTACTGAAATCAAGGTTCAGTTTGTTCAAATGAATACTAATTATGTTCGTGTACTATATATATATATATATATATATATATATAGTACACGAACATAATTAGTATTCATTTGAAAGTGAAAATAGAGTATTTTTCGTTTTAATTCCGAGAGTTCTAACCTTTGACAGCTGTTTCGTACTAACGCACTCATCAGAAAGGATTTATGGAGCTCTCGAAATCAAAACGAATCCACTCAAGAATTAATACCGTGAAGGCAAGACAGATATAACAGAAAGTTACTTATGACATCTACAGTCACTAGTTGAAACTTAATTTGACACGAACCATGGAATCCAAAGTTAGATGTTTATCTACTCATTGACAGGCAGCCAACAATTCGTTGTTCTGACCAACCCAAGGTTCAATCAAGTTTCTCGTACGTTAAGAGGAACGCAAGCAGAATCTAAGTGAAAATAGAGTATTTTTCGTTTTGATTTCGAGAGCTCCATAAATCCTTTCTGATGAGTGCGTTAGTACGAAACAGCTGTCAAAGGTTAGAACTCTCGGAATTAAAACGAAAAATACTCTATTTTCACTTAGATTCTGCTTGCGTTCCTCTTAACGTACGAGAAACTTGATTGAACCTTGGGTTGGTCAGAACAACGAATTGTTGGCTGCCTGTCAATGAGTAGATAAACATCTAACTTTGGATTCCATGGTTCGTGTCAAATTAAGTTTCAACTAGTGACTGTAGATGTCATAAGTAACTTTCTATATATATATATATATATATATATATATATATATATATATATATATATCTATCCTTAATAGGAACATTTTGCACAACTTCGCGTCAGGGGATGGAATTGAATAACTTGAGAGTAGTAAGATTGTGTGAACTATAGAGGCATACACATTTTTTTCTCTAGCTTGTCAAATTCTTTTAATATGTTTCACAGTGTCTGTATGTTAACTGAATCATTAAAAATAATAGTGTGTATGCTCGTGTTGGATGCCGTGCCATTACCTTACCCTCGGGGAGTTATGAGGGTGACAGCCGGGTGTGTACCCACGAATAATTTTGGAATTGTTTTCGAAATCTTAATTTTTCGCTTACTTCGTATTAACGTGTCTGTTTAATGTTCTTCAATGCAAATGAAATCGTTCATTGATAGGGGTCATTAATGAACGATTTGTCATTGAGTGTCGATTTCTCTATGAATGCATGATTGTTGCATAGACAACCAAACATAAACGAATTCAGATGTTATATGCTAAAATGGATATTGACGTTGAATGTATGTTGCCTGATGTTGCGGAAACTGCTGAAGTAGCATCTTTAACTTTATTGAAGAAAAAAATTTAAATTCCTTTATTTCAACAAGAGTGAGGTAGACGGAAGAAATTGTAATCAACTCTTATATTAAAATGCGATTAAGGACCTCACGCGTTAAAATATCTCGATCATTAATCGCTCTCATTAATACAGTAGTTGATTAAATAACTATTAAGTAACTTGAACATATCATTTCATCTAAGCAAAAAAATCATAGTTATAATTAGAAATGCAGAAATGAAACCATTTCTGAAGCCACCAATCAATATATTGACAAAATGTAGACAACAGAATAAATATAAAATATTTTATAAAAACCCAGAGGTGGAACAACACCGCTATCAAGAGGTACCAACAATAGTTAAAATCTCTCCTTGATGCAAGTAATAATAATAAATATTTCTATATAATTCGCTCCTTCTCAACTTCAGGAAGAACGGAAATTTATGCTTTGTTATTGAGAATGTAGTTACAAATCGAATTGCATGATAAAATATAGGGCAAAAAAATATCATTTTATGAAAAATTTTAAAATCGCTACTGTCAATTTTTTATTTGTCATTAGCATCGAGAAGGCCATTAAAACTGCCACTATAGTTTGCCATTTAATCGAATTCGTAGGATCATAATAACGGAGTTGGCTATGGTGCTGACTCAATTTGGAACACCCTGTATACAACAGTTCATATTGTCTTTGTGTTATTGTTTATTGTAATAATCCACTATGTATACTTGTTGTTCAATTCAATCTGCCAACACATAAAATGGTTGAAATAAAATATAGTATACTATGATATTTCAGGTATAATCTACAAACATTTCAAATTTTTTTCTACAATAAATAAAAAAATTATCATTATTATGAATCCTATGGAAACGACCTTAAATACAGCTACACTCCTTTATATTATAAAATATTTCCTACAGCTATAAATATCGTGATCTAGCTCGTCACAATAATACACTATATTTTTCACACATCAAGCGTGCAAAATGCCATAATGCCTTCATTATGAGAGGTCGCGTTTCGTTGCATGTTCCTTTGGCCTCACATCGACAACCAAAATCATCGTATCTGATCACGGGCAAATGGAAATCATCGGATCGATCTCGCACCGCCTTCAAATTAGCATATCTTTTTTTTGGGTTAGTTGCGATGAAATCGTTTCACAATTTAATTCTGTCGGTAACTTTGTGATTGCGGTTTGATTTCTTTGGTGGTATATTTTAATGAGGCATGTACAGCCGAAAATGATGTGCGGTTATCTATCCCGAATGCCATTACCATAATTTATTTGGCAAATGGATTTACACAAGCGTGATCCCTTGATCTCTACATTTTGAGCCTTGTAATTTCATCGAGGGGACGGATCATAATACGTTAAAATCGAAGGGAGTAAGTTGAACACTGTATTATTAAATTATGACACAATCGTGTAATGATGGCTATCAATTCATGACGGAGAAGTAAGTTACGATATGAAGCAAAGATATGTCTCTGTATTGAATCCCGCGCGAAAGCATACTTGGGAAATTGCCTCTTGGTTGAATTTGCTGAAATTGTATTATGTTACAGTGGGATCCCACTAAACACGAAACATTACCTATCATTGTAGCTACATAGATTTCAGCTCACCTGTACAAGGTTATCTTTGGAAAATTGTTTTCAAGTTTTGGCAATATTACAAACGACACATTATTTTGCAGGAGTTACTGCAACATTGAAATATCAGTGATTGAAAATGGTAATATTGATTTAATTTTTGTCCGGGAAACTTTGTACAAAGTTATTTAAACTAATGTTTCCACAATATTACTTGAGCTATCGAATGTAATGTTCATTGAATAATACAGCTGGGACTTCATGCACGCAATCGCAATATTTTATTCAAAACATGATAGAGTTGTTTCAATAGTAATATAAAGGAATGAATATGATTGAAATGTTGCAAACTTCAATCTTAATTTTTTTTTGTCTGTTCCCGTGAAAGGAGGCTGACAGAGTGCAGAGATTCGAAATGAAATATACAGGAACAAATATTACGTAAAAATAAATAACTTGAAAGTAAAATTGACTTGGGCTCACCCTCCTGTGTCCTTCCGTCGCGCGTCGGTTCTGAGGGACCTGTCACCTGCCATTCTCTGTACATGTTGGCGAGTAACGTGTGTCTCTTTATTATCATTCCTGTCTTTGGTCGATGGATGGTATCCACCAACATGCAAAGTGATCAAAGTTGATTATCAGTGATTTTGTCTGATTATGTTAATCTTCCACCAGCTTACATATGCAGAATGATAACGATAATAGCAATAAGGTAACCGACAACATGTTGATGTTTAATGTACAATTTCCTAAAATATTTGTGGTTTTTTTTTCTATGGATCTGATATCATTAATTTCTTGATCTAAAATGATCTCTCATGATTACCATTATATTAAAAAGCAACTGGTAATAATAAAAATAATGAAATTTCATAAAATTTGCGGTAGTTTCTTGTCTAACAGTCGATAATTTCGGGGGTTGTAAACTTATTAATCTTCATAACGCCTTAACTCTCCGAAAATAACAATGAGGTCGTGTTTTCAGATGATGCATCTCTGTCATCAGATGTACCCCCTGAACAGAACCTCAGCACTCAGCAGTGAGGCATAACTGACCTGTTAATCAAATTGGGATATTTCAGGAACTTGCAGCATCAGCAGGAGAGATTGTAAATTACAACATTAAGATCGTAAACGAGATTAATTATTTTTGTAAGGCTTGCAAATCTGAAAGTCAGAAAATTTCTATCAAAGTTGGTGGACACCCTGGAAAAATTATTAAACCTTCAGACTTCACTTGAACCACTGTTTTCTTACAGATTTCACAGCACTAATAGATATTGTGTTGAAAGTTCAAGAAACTATCAGAATTGTTGAACAGGTTCGTCACGAAAGGGAAACGAGTAAAGAATGAGAAACCAAGTGGAGGATATGTTCCCGGAAAATGTTATATTTACTTTCACCAACAAAAAATTGTTTTTATTTATTAGTAAGTAACGGTAGAAAAGTTCGTGTATTTTAGACCATAAAAAAATAATAACTTCAAGAAGCAAATTTTTAGTATTTTTTTCAAATGACTGAATATGAACTAATGTAATTTTGTGTCAGACTTGCCCCAACTTACCTTAAATAGTTCTCTGTTGCTGTTCCAGTCCATACTATGGAGAATTAGTTTTTATACTTTTCGAACGCGCAGTCGCTATGTGATGTCATTTATTTGCTACTGAACGTTGGCCATGGAGCTGGAGGCTTACTCACCGTTTTATTTTGAATATATTTAATAAATTATCATCAAAAATTCATATCATGTTGTTGACAATATTCATTAAATGGGTATTAGATACACAATTCGCTATTTTGCAGATCTGAGTTGAAGTAAAATCAAAATCACGATGAAAACGGATGGATCCAAAGTTCACCTCATGCTGTATTTTAATTTTCTCGATTTTACATGAGACAGCCGTTTGTCCGAAATACCCTGAATATAAGAAACTTTCAATATTTTTCGGATCCTTTTCGGCCATCAACATGAATTTTCCAAGAAATATTCACCTAAAATTGAACATGTCAGTCAACACAAACTTTGGATCTACGATAATTCCATATTTTTTTTCAAAATCTGTCCTGTACTAGAAAATGTCTTAAAAAATTTGGAATGATCTGATACATACTGAAACTGCCGGTTGTTCTATAACGAAAACTGATATCATCACAAAAAAGCTTATAAATGTTCTTGTGAAGAACAATTTTTATCCTGTTCCACAATACAATGGAATACGAAATCGAGATATTCAGTTTTTCCACATATTTCCAAAATCACAAATATTTTTGAAAATTTTGTACTCTCATATGAAAGATCTATGACGCAACCTTTCCTCCAATTTTTAACAATAACAATTTTTAATAACAATTCAACCAAAACCGTATCCATTGCCGTTTCATTCATCTCCGTGATGGACGAACTTATTTCGAACTCACTGTATATTTATTCCGGTTATGGAAGCCTCATAATTGAAGTTTCTTGCCTTGTGATGCTAAGAACTAAATATTATTTACTCTCAGAAATTCACTTTACTCGTGCTCTCCTTCGAAAGTATGACCTGAAAATATAATTTTGATGCAGAACCATATATTCAATTTATGCTTTTCGTAACTAAAATTTAAACTCATCACCCGACATTTTTCTGTGCTAGAGCACTTGCTATAGTAGGTGTTTTTTTTGCATTTTCTAAAGCTAACGCCCAACCCTATGCAACTCAATGCACTCGTCCCTATTTGGAATCAATAATATCTATGAAGTGATATTTTTAATTATTAAGTACGCATATGACCATCTAGACAAGTCAAATTGATGACAACCATCCAGAATCATTTCATTGTTTGATTGACCTCTTTTGGAATGATTTATGCACTTAACTGGATTGGATTATATCAGTAATATATCAGAAATCAATTCGATAGACCACACAACTAGATATTATATTCGATAGTGATTGGAGAATGAGCTATGATTTGTTATTGGTTTGTCAGTGTACATTGAAAAAATCCACTGTCGCATTCAGTTTCATTTACAAAACCTATAGTTAGAGAGCCGCGAGTCTAAAACCGCGATGAAATGATATACGTCTTAAGTTTGGTTATATGAAAGTCCTCCCCTCGAGAACCCGAAATTCCAAATATTTTTGGAATTGGACAGGGCCGACTCCAGCACGAAGGAAGAATTTCTATCGATTTTGTCGACGATTTATACAGTACGATGCAAATGTATGGAATAAATTCATTATTTCAGAATATAAACATATTTTGGTAAATTCCTCGAACACGTCGATTTTCTTTTCCGATTGGACAATTTTTGAACCCCACCCTGAATATATAGGGTTATCCGCATTCGAGTAAAAATTACTTTAGTGATATTTTTAAATAGAACACCCACTGTATTTTTCCATATTTGGTTAGGGATCGTCATTACAAATCCAGTGATACCAGGTTTGATGGGATTATGTCGGGAACGGCTGCGGAGATATGGGCAAAATACTTCCTCGTATGTCCAATGAATATGACTGAGACTTCACACGAATATGGAGAAGTTTTGTGCTCATATCTCCGCAGCCGTTTGACATAATCCCATCAAACCTGGTATGACTGGATTTGTAATGACGATCCCTAACCAAATATGGAAAAATACACTGGCTGTCCCGTTTAAAAATATCACTAAAGTAATTTTTACTCGAATACGGATAACCCTATATATTTAGGGTGGGGTTCAAAAATTGGCCAATCGGAAAAGAAAATCGACGTGTTCGAGGAATTTTCCAATAAATGTTTATTTTCAGAAATAATGAATTTATTCCATACATTTGCATCTTACTGTATATGTCCTCCGTTATGATGATTTTGTTTAGAAAGTGAATAGTAATTATCTGACAAAGCGGAAGACGATTTGGTTGAGGCGCCCAAAATCGATCATCGCAAAAATTCGACGTCTCATATATGCTTAATTTTGTGCTCCTTCACTTTGTTATGGTCTTTACTTCGGGAAAATCCTAATGGAAGACTTCTTTAGTAGGACCTGGCCACGGGGTTGACAAAATAAAAAAATTGAAGAACTGCACTTGGGTTTAAGGTTCATATAAACCCATGAAAAAATTAACGGCAATTTCAAAAATTCTGAAAAAAATTCGTGTTATTTTGGAGTTCAAATTGAATAATGAGAGATGTACAAGAAAATATGATGAACAGTTTTCGAGGAAAAAAAACATTCATCAGATTCCATTTCAAATATTAAGTAAAAGATAATCACGATTTTTTTCAGAATTTTCTACTCCAACGTTCCCTCACAATTTAAAAAAAATCTGAAAATCTTGTTATGAAATCAAAGACAGTTGAGAAGAATCGCTTTTGCAAGTGATACTCATATGAAATTAGGACGACTGAACATTGAAGAACTATTCATACTATTTGTCAGACATGAAATCAAACGATTTATATTTTTAATAATAATATCCAAAACCTCGGACAAAAAACGGGAAATAGCTCCAGTAAGTGATTCCTCTGTAGTACATGAACGAAAAGACAAAAATAGTTCTGGTACTGTCCTATTGTACTGTAGCTATTGCACAAAATTATTGTCAATGTCATATTTACTTTACAGCGTTGCCAATAGTTCTATACAGCGGTAACCGATGTAATTTGTTTAATTTTTCGAAAATGAAAGATACGTCAGTTCATCAGTTGGATGTTAGATTGGAAGAAGTATGTAAGTAATAAGTTTTATGTTTTGCGATTTGGAAACACTGAAAACGTTTGAAAAGATTACCCCCTCTTAAAACACAAAGAGGTCTATATCCATGGTGAACCTGGATGCAAATCAACCGAAATTTGCAGATAAGGAAAATCCATCACTCTTTCTGAAAAATGTGGTGTACACCCATTACAAAACTGAAGACTCCGCAAATTTTCCAAAACCTGCGGATATGATTTGGCACGGGGGTTAAGTTCGAAAAACGAGGTCTCCACCCAATACAAATCTGAGGAAGCTGCAAATTTCCTGAAATTTTCAGACAGGACACTGCAAGGAACACTGAATTCGAACGAATAATGAAGTCTCCGAGGTCTCCACCGAACAAAAACCAGAGGCACTGCAACTCTCACCAAATTCCCGGACTCAGCAGAGGCCACTGAATTCGAATAACGAGGTCACCGAGGTCTCCACCCAACAAAATCATGAAGGCACTGTAAATTCCACCAAATTCACAGACAGGACCCAGCAGAGGCCACTGAATTCGAATAACGTGGTCACCAAGGTCTCCAGCCAATAGAAGAGCAAAGACACTACAAATTCAACCAAATTCGTAAACAAGACTCAGCAGAGGCCCAAAGTATTCGAAAAATGAGGTCTCCGAAGTCTCCACCCAACAAAATTATGGAGGCACTATGAATACCACCAAAATCACAGACGGGACTCAACTGATCTTGAAAAATTATTTCCCCGAGGTTTCCACCCAACAAAAACTAGTTAGTTTTACTAAATTCACTGATGAAAAGCTCTGTAGAGGTCGATAATCAACAGTAATGAGGCCCGCGGAGTATACATTAACAAAAAAACGGAGATACTGCAAAACTGAAATACTTTGTAGACCACTGAACACGAAGAGCTGGAAAAGAGAAGAAAAGAAAGAAAGAACCCTGAAAACTTATCCCAAAAACATAACAATAAACTCATAATTCCGAAAAACAATATTATAGACCACCAAATTATGAAAGGTAGAGAAGGTATCGATACAATCGTGGCTAGTCCCCTTCAAAATGGAAGCAATAATAGAAGAGAGAAGAGGGCGGCTCACTTTTCCTCTCACAACCCCCTCGACAATATGGCTACATAATGCATTGAACCATATTACCACAATGTATGCCAGATAATAGTTATTAATCCAATAAGCTATTACGCAGTACTCCGAATAATGTTGAGATTTGGCAACAATGCATTAGTAGTAGGTTTGACCGTTGGATATTCGGTAGATATTCCAGCAGAAAACTGTGATTTATTTGGAAATATTACAAAAGATCGCTGTCATCATGGTATGAAAAACATATCTTTTCAGTGCCATCTTACAGTTCATAAACGCGAAATATTTGACCCCTTCCCACTCCTTTGAATTCCCTCTATTTTCTCTGTTTATTCCTGGTGGGTGGGAAAGGGTGAAATGTTAGCCAAATAGTCTTTCCTTTGGAAAACAGGTTTTCTGGCCTCTGAAGAGGCTCCGTGCGAAATTTGGAAGCCTAAGATTGAATCCAAGTGCAGTTTTCGATATTTCACTTAGCCGCTCTTGTGAGTTTTTTAATTTGTTCATTTGGTCAACCCTGAGGCCGGCCCCTACTAAAAAAGTCTTCCACTCGGATTTATCCGAAAAAAACAAACCTGATAATAGAACCAAATTCACCAATAACTTCATTCACCAGGTCCCGTGTGTATGTGGAGATTTCTATATAGGAAAGAGAAAGAGGCCGTTATCCGTAAGAGTAACAGAAAAATTGACTCAAGAGTCCTTCACTCCCAACATGTACCAATGACGTGGTCACAAGAAATCATTAGTAACCAGCGGATTTTTTCACCGTTGCTTGATTAATATTTGTATAATTGAATGGTTATATTGTCCTACAAATTGAATGGTAGGTGTTCCCAGTCCTACGCTCCGAAATTGTCAATTCCATGGTAAAAAAAATTATTAGTGACTGTAGGACAATGAGAACACATGAAAGGTAAGTGTATTCTTCACCTAAATAATGCAGTGTCCTACAAAAAAATGGGTTTGTATCGCTAGTCCTACAAAAATTATTCAAAATAACGAATTATTTTGAAATTGTGGTTGAGCTAATTCAATATATTTTTATTAGTAAAGTAATGTTACTTTCAATTTATAATTGTTTATTCAATTCAAAAATATCATAAAATACGTGAAAAGTTTATGAATATAGTGGGAAATTTTGTTTAGCGTTCATAATTGAAAACAACAATAACAAAGTAAAAACATTGAAATAATCAATCGGCCCTCCGGGGCGTCTTAAATGATGGCGCCATCGCTTCCACAGATACAGGGAAACCTGGAAAAACCTGCAACACCACATCGTCTGAAGAGCTGAAATAATTGAAAACTTTCAAAGAGGTCAGACGAATTGTGAAAATCTGTTCTACAGTAAAATAGGATGTATAATGCCTCAAAAAGTCCAGTTCGAAAGAAGATATTATATTTTCAAGTGGCCAAGTAGTTAAGGTGGCCGTTTAATCATCCTTGACAAACTAATCCGACAGAGGAGCCACCAGCCACCCGAATGAATATTTATCCAAGTATACAACCATAAAAATGAAGCATCGTTACCGACATCAATGGCCGCTGAACAGTGATGTCAGATGACACAATTATTCTCGTTTTATTTTATATATTCAAGCATTCATTCATATTCTGGCTGAATAATATCTAGAGAGATGACTTTTGACAAAAATGCCGTTGAATAATGTTCTTGAAGTATCAACTCCCATGTTCCCATGTTTTGTAGTACAAGCATGGATAAAGAAAGAAAAATGAACTCAAAGATTTTTATTTTTATAAATGCTTGGCAACATGCATTTGTATGGACAGGCAGCAAGTAATTAAGGAATTTGGAAATCCCTAATCCCTTTCTACACCTTTGAATATATTTACCAGATTGCAATTGAAGATTTTGTTTGTGTATGATTCATTTCAACGGATTTGTAGGTTGATCAGTGCAGTGCTTTAATTATTTGTGTAAATTAAGGGGATTGTTATTTTTGGAAATTTAAGTTTTGAGTGGTGTAAAAAAACATGAATTCGGGTAAGTGAAATATGTGATCAATGTAATCGTGGTAGGTAAGTAGATATGTCTTGTTTCTCAATTATATGGAGAAATAGTTATTTGAAAATCAGAAAACTGCAATAAGTGCGGGTAATGTTTGATTGCAGAGGCCGGACAGACATTTCTTGTTTCTCAATTATAATGATTAAATAGTTATTTGAAAATCAACAAACTGCAATGAGTGCGGGTAATGTTTGAGGGCAGAGGCTGAAGCACTGGCACTGGCAAAACAGAGTGTTGTGATATGACTAAGTGAAGCTGTCACTTTCAGGCAAACCAGTTTGAGTTTCCACAGCTCACAGAGTTTTTACTTTTCTGTTTAGGACCTAGGCAGGCAAAAGAGTGTTTTGAGACGATTTATACAAATATAAAATCAGTCATTATACACGGAGGCCTGAAATAGTGTTTCAAGATGATTTATACAAATGCAAAATCAGTCATTCTGGATGGAAGCCTATATAGTATATTTTGAAAGAAATGCACAATTAAGCTTTCAAAGCACGCGCAACGAGTTTTAGGCAGGACGCGAAGCGGAGTGCCTTTAAAATGTTGCGATTGCTTTAAAGGCGATTGTTCACGAGCATCATACGCTATTTTTATGATGCCTGCCTGCATCGTGACTTCAAAAACAATGCTGGAAATTAATTTTAGAGATCAGTATAATGTCCCTTATATTTTAATTTACCTAAGAAATTTGTTACGAACATCTGCTCTCACGAATTGTTGAAGAAAGGTTTATTTGACATTTCAGATAATATAACAGAACTAGGAGTTTTTCAGGGATAACAAATAATGGTTTAGACTTCAATGTGAGGAAGAAAGTCAGATATTACTTCTCTGTAAAAGTCGAGATTCAGTTCATTACAAATATTTTGTAATTGAGTGGGAAAATGTTTTTTATTTCTACGACAACCTCTATAAATGTTCATTTTATAACCGTAACTTCAATCATAAACAAGCACATTTTGTACAGAATTTCATTTTTGCATCGGTTGCTAGGCAAGTTGCTAAGTAACAAATGCGAAATGGAATATTTCTTGTTAGGTCTAGCTTCACCCTCCTGAAATCACGACGACTACGGCTTGTCAAATTATGACGTCCAGCGACAAATTGATGAAATGTCAGCAGATCGTTTCTGTCAAAGTTTTAGTAGGTAACGAGTGATTTCATAGCTGTTTCCTATGAAAACTATTGATTAAAATGGAAACTGATAGTGATATCGACTTAGATTTGACACCTCCGAAGCTAATAGAAGCAGCGAAGGTAACAACTCTGAATTCATTACATGAAACGTCGAAGAGTATGTATCAACGCGCTTATAACCTTTTTTTGGAATGGAAGGTATATGGACAAAACAATGAATTAGTGGCCCTGAAGAAACTAGAAGAGAAAATAGGGTGTTAGGTACAATCTGCCGGACTCTTCATTGACTATGAAAAACCCTTCTTGGCAGCTTCTCCTGATGGTGAGTTTTTTTTTCAATAATAATTTTTTTTTTATTATAAAATTCGTCTATCATAGGGCTCATTGAAAACAGAGGTGAAGTGTCTACCGACTGTTCTCAAGTCAGGTTTGACATTAGAGGAAGCTACCATACGAAAAAAAACATGTTTGGAGATGAAAGACGGTAAATTGAGATTGAAGAGAAACCATCAATATTATTATCAGGTGACAAATTTTTTGAGATAAATAGCTGGTAAGTATTTAACTTGTATATTGTTGCGGGTTCAGGGTCAGCTGAAGAAATTCTTGCTATTTTGTTGTGTATGTCGTAGATCATCACGAAATATTCATAGAAGAAATAAAAAAGGACGAAATTTTATGGAAAGAAGAGATGGTACCAACTTTGGAAAGGTTTTATGGGGATTGTGTTTTGGAAGAGATAATACGACTACGTTCCTTGCTAAATGAGAAATGCTATGATCCACCATGGATAGAAGAAGCAATTGCATCGGGAAATAAAAAGAAATTATTTTTTTCTTTTGTTTCATTATTGGAGTTTTGAGTTATTTGGGAACTTATTTTTTTAACTGCGGCTCTGTTTTAATATATACATTTTTTAAATTATTTTTCATTCCGCGTTTGATGTTGTATTACGTATGTATAACGATTTCATTATGTTCCAAATCATCTCAATTTTTTTCAATATATTCTCGAGATATTTTATCCGTAAGGACTATCCAAGCCGGACCTGTTTCAGAAGCTGCTATACATTTGGAGGGTACGCTAGTATCATTTACCCAAATACCCGGTCCCTACATCCGTAGGGTGAGTGATTATTTGGTACGAGATTCATGTGCCCTAAGCAAACGAAGTGAACCAAAGAGGAATGCCTTCTGCATTCATACGGCAAGGATTTTTATCGTATAAAGGTAAGCCGGTATAATTTTCAGATTCGAAAGCAAGGTGTCCATCATTAAACCAAGGACACCTATTATAAGAACCACCAATTTAACAGAATGCTTTGGGTGAAGCCTGCAGAGTTCAAAGATTTATCGATATTTATTCTATTTTTTACTCTTCTTTTCCGACGATTTTCGTTTCGACAGAAGCTAAAACCTATGACGAAAATGGTTTTACTATTATTATTATTATAATTATCTATTATTATCTTTGACTCACAGTATATGTGTACCTATATATTGATCGAGGTTCAATACTAGACTATTTTTTTTTCTATAAATCTTTATGAAACTGTAATATTCAAGAATTTATATCAGACCATTTTAAAATCTCAATCAATATGCAAATTTCCTAACGCCTCGAAAGTTTCGCCTCTGATAATAATTCAATCATGCTGTGGATTATTTTGATGATTTATCTGTTAATGATTGTGTCACTGTGGATTTCTACCTACACATTCAGATCTATTCTACCATTATGATTATCAGGTAAGAATTTTATTATACCTATATGAAATTGAAGAGACTTATTCCTTTTATTACTGGGTATATAATTTGTTTACAGAATAGCTCCAACACTCAATTTTTATTTCAATTTTACAATTTTCTACTGTGAAATCACTGTCCCCTCTATCAATCCATCAAAATATGCTTTAATATCGGAAGAAATACAATTATCGTTCACAAAGCTTAAGGATATAACCTATATATAACTACAAAAGGTTATTGGAAATATTTGAATATTAGACATTTTAATACAGCAACGTCCGGGTCAACTCATCATTAAAAATAAATTAATAAGTTTATGTGGATATGTATAAAAACGATCTATGAATTCAATAAAACCTTTCCATACTATAGTGACTCTTATTTCAGAATCTGAAAAATGAATTAAAGAATAAAAGAATATATTGAGCTGCCCCTCATATGCACGCCTATGAAGCGACAAAATTTATAAAAAGCAGTTCTCGCCGCTCAATGCGAATATTCGTCAACATCTTTTATTCTACTCTATTCATAGTACTGTGCTTGTTCATTGCCATCACCCAAATTCCAGTTCATTCATAATTTTGAAGATAATGAATTCTACTGTGGTGCAATCTATTCGCAAATTGCTGAACTGACTCAGTGAGTAATAAGATGCAATTTCTTATAAATCTGCTGGATTTTGGAATATAGCCGCCTTCCGAGTTCTGCTCGCATTTCTCAAAAACACGGTGTAAAAAATTGGCCTATGTTGGGTTTTGAACTATTTCAATAGGTCTTCTTGTTGACACTTTCCAAAAACTTGAGTTATATCTATTTGTTGACTTCCGCAAAAAAAAATTAAGAATTTTTTGAAAAAAGTTCATTTCGATAGTGTCAACAAGTACCTACTCCATTATGTTCCAAATATATTTACCAAATTTGAGTTATTTACGTGTCACCGATTCGCCGACCGAGCAGAAGCCAGCATGCATGCCATTGAACGGCCACCGATCTTTTATCCACTCTGGTCGCCGGTGTTTTCTATTTTGGGGAGCAATAATAAGCTTTTTTCAGATCTTAAATATCGATTTGTTTGTTTGTTTTTGTGATATTCGCCAAAAACTAAAATTGTCGAATTTTGTTTCATGGCTCTACCACCTCTATTTTGAATAACATAAGAAAAACAAGAAAACAATTTTCAATGCGACGTTTAGTTTATTAGATTCCATCATCAACTCAATTTTTTCAAATACGACCTCCAGTTTTTTTCATCGATTTTTGTATTCACTTTCATAACAAATTCAGCTATATATAACAATATATGTCTTTTTGACGTTTTTTTTTTTTCGAAAAAACATCATCAATATTTGGTCTCACAATTCCCGCCAGTGTACTTAAAAAAAAATCGTAGGAACTTTCAATACTGATTCATATTTATTATAATCTCATATTAACCAATTTCCAATGCGACGCTCTGTTCATTAAATTCCATCGTCAACTTTATTGTTTCAAATGTGACCTCTAGTTTTTTTTTTCATCAATTTTAGTAGCCACTGTTTTAATAAATTCAGCTTTAAATTACAATACACGTATTTCCTGTATTCCCTGTATACTACGGATTTTGCACGTAGGAATGGAAAAACATACACAGTACAATGTGTCCATTTAATTATACAAATATAAAGCAAACAACGGTAGAAAAATCCGCTGGGTACTGATGTTTTCTTATGACCACGTCATTGGTACATGTTGAGAGTGGGGGACTCTTCAGTCCTACATCCATTTTGTAGGACGAAAGTTTTTTCGAGTACTTCATCGAATTATCTCGAGGTTCAACTGAAAAACTAACTGTTATTAATGACTTTTTTACACTCACCAAATCGACATGATTGACGCGTGCGCATTTTATTAGCTACCACTTTCGAGAATTTTCGTAGAGGGAAGATGGGCATATCATCGAAACGAAGCTATTCAGGAAGTTTCAGCCTGTTACTGATAACTTTTTTTACCATGGAATTGACAATTTTGGAGCGTAGGACTGAGAACACCTACCATTCAATATGACCATTCAATTATACAAATATTAACCAAGCAACGGTAAAAAAATCCGCTGGTTACTAATGATTTCTCATGACCACGTCATTGGTACATGTTGGGAGTGGGGACTCTTCAGTTCTACCATCGATTTTGTAGGACAGAGGTTTTTTGGAGAACTTTATCGAATTATCTCGAAGTTCAACTGAAAAAACAAATGTTATTAATGACTTTTTTGCACTCACCAAATCGACATGATTGACGCCTGCCTATTTTATTAGCTACCATTATCGAAAATTTTCGTAGAAGAAAAAGTTGGGCGTCTCGGCAAAATGAAGCTACTCAGGAAGATTCAGCCTGTTATTAATCATTTTTGAAAATAGGCGTAGGATCCTGGTCCGAGAATAAACTAAAAAGGCACCATACACATTTTTCAAATCAAATGTATTGTTCTGGTAATTTCATAACTGCATTCAACTGATTTTGTATATCCTGTTCTTGTACAATCAATAATGCATGTATAACCAAACAGTAATCCTCAAAGTATTCAAGACGTCAGACAAATCTGTGTCTCGATCATTCCACTTACATGGGTTTTCAAATGACAGCAGATCCACGATAAGATCATCGGTAGACGTTGTCGACAATTTTTCAAACATTAAAAGAGGTTTTATCCGATTGTTTAGTCTACTCGCGTACTCAATTAGATTTGTTCATGATCCAAGATTCACTCGAGATTTCCTTAAGATGCAGAATGATAAAAGGGATTTACGATAAAAGTTCATCAAAGGGTATTGATATTTTCGTCTTCACTACTATCAAAAGCGCTAATCTTCTGGATGTCAAAATATTTCAAGACGGGATGAAATTAGTTATTTATATCACGTCTGGCTTATGCTGCCAACGCGAAATAGTTATTTTTCTACTCACATAACTAAAATGGCATTGCGCGTACGGATGTGTACTGCGCGAAATGATCGAATTGTTCACATTTCAGTTGTTGAACCTGTCAAGTGTCAATTTCGAATTTTATGTCGCTATCGCACTTGTTTGAATTATTCCTATTTGTAACAGAATTGTTATTGAAAATTAATACAAACAAATATAAAATGGAAGAATCGACAAACTTCTTTTACACGCAGGTGATTTTTATAGAAATACATAGTATCTACCATTATTGATGGGATTTCAGTGAACTACGCGCATATGCAACCAACATTCCCTTCTTAGATGTACACAATGTGAAAATTGTATCAAGATTTCTTTCAATCTCTTCGAATGATTTTTAGGCTGATTTTTTTAATTGAGAGCGCTTTTAGGAGAGGAATAGTATGGAAAATTGATACAACTAATATCCATGAATAACATGAATACAGCACTACTAGTGCATATTCTTGACAAGAAAACCAAAGCATTTGAAAATAAAAATACACTTTTGTTGTTTTAATATGAGTTCGTAGAAAAAGTATAGTAGGTAACACATTTATAAATTCGAACTCTTTCATCATCCTTTCGGTAGTCGCGCAAAGTTTTAAAACAGTTTATTGGTCGCTGGAGGCTCCTGGTCCACATTCTGAAAAATTGCCTTTTTCTGCGCCTATATTGTAATATTTCAACAATTATTATAATAACACACCAATGAAGCCGTGGTGTGGTGCAGTGGTGAGAGCATCCTACTCTGGGACTGAAGGTCCAAGGATCATGCCCCAGTCGTAGCTCGGAGTTTTCAATTTGATTTGAACCATTAAATGATGAAAATATCGTTGCTCGTCTAGGGTTGAGTCCTGTACGATTCACTCTAGCGGTCAAATCAACAATGCTGCTCCTTAAGTAGCGTATGGAGTTAGTAACGAGGCCAAACTAGAACTCGTAGTTGCTAATGAACTGAACTGTCGATGTCACTATAAACCCAAATTAAAAAAACACACCATTGAGTTAGTCTGTAGGCATTAAATACTCGTTTACAAAAATAAATATAATGAAATGAAAATAGTCTTAACGTTGTTAATTAATTCATTTATGACAATGCGGTAACGCTAATTTATTTACATTACTACGCAACACTCTTCATATCTAGAGTTGACGGTAAGTTGTATACTCTCCTCTCCGCGATGCCTCTGGGCATCCGAAGATCTTCTGCAATATAGTGAGCTAGCGCGCAGTCAGCATGTACCTTGAAAAGGTCTCGTAACTGCTCTCGAATTACCGCATGTAGAACATTATGTCTGTTTGAGTACAAGGACATGAACTTCCGGAACGTCATCTCACCCTCCGGTGGTTTGAGGGTGCGGACTTGCTCGTAATTTCTGGCGTAAGGAGCCATCCTATTGAAATGGACAACTATAAAATTTTCTTGGAGTGGCTAATGGATTCGATAGACAATGTCGTTTATCCTCTTCATTATTTTGTACAGACCTTCCACGAATTCCGCAACTTTGGTGATAGGTGGACGCTTAGGATAATACAGTCAAACTAGGACACCAGTCTGGAATTCTTCAGCATCGGCCTTGATGTCATAGGTCTTCTTCATTCTGCTTCTGGCACTCTGGATGTTCAAACGGACTCGTTCATGGATGTCGTCCATTGTCTGCCGAAGTTCGCTGACATAGTCCAGCAGAGTCTTGTCCTTATGGCATCCCAAACTCAGATCACAGGGTAGTCGCAGCCCTCGGTCCATTACAATACCATCGGGGGTTCTGCTGGTTGATTCATGCACATCTGAATAATAGGCCATTAGGAAAAGATGGAGGTACTGGTCCCAGTCTCTTTGATGATCAAAGATTACCTTGGACAAGTGGCGGTTTATCGTCCTATTCACCGGCTCCACCATGTGAATGTAGGGCTGTGGTTCTCGTCTTCCAGATGTTTGGCAGTTGATGCTTCCAGGTTGACGGTTCAATTCTTGATAGTCCAAAGGATTGGTCCTAGCGGCACCTGCATCTAGCAGTATCGTGTTGATAAGGCCGTCTTCGAAGGCACATTTGTTTTATTGTTGGAAGATAGACATAGGCGTTGTTAACCGGGACTTGCTGGATAAAGGCTGACGATTGCCCATCCTCATCGACCTTCTTAGGTTTTCTAGCGTCGGTGTCGATTTTTTTGTTGGATATTTGTTCCGCACATTCCAAATTTTGCCACAATTCTAGCATCTCATCTGTTTTCTCTCTGGCAACATTTCCCTCATCACAAAAAGATAGCTGAAATTTTCGCAACATTTGAATTATTATTCAAATGCTACTACAAGCCAGAACTGTTCGCAAATAAATTATTGTCAATGTGCCATCTGATCAAATCAGTTCATTATTCTTTAAACAACAAAAGTACATTTTGTATGGCCTAAAAGTTACAAGTTACAAAGTTATGTCATATTTGAAGTAAGTCTATCCAGTCACCTGTATAGACCTGAATAAACAAAATTTGTCTACAGGGTAAAAACAATGTTTTAACAAAAATCGTTGCCAACCGATGATGAACCCTTTACTCCCATATACACCTACTACGTAGGCTCATTATGGCAAGAACCGGTCAGAAAACAACTACTCCCCTGGCTAAGACCACGACAGCTATTGAATTATATCTAACAGATACTTGTGTGCAACGTTTCTCGCTGCAGAATTGTGTTTGGATTTGGACAGGGTGACCACCTGCAGGCTAGTTTCGAGGTTGTTGCCTCTCATCAGTGCAAGGGTAGGTCAACACAGACAACACTGAAGCCATCTGTTCCCCGTCCAAATCATTACACACTCCGCTGCTTGGTCACCTCTGGCTCACGCGATGAAGCGGTTTGTGGGCCGCTCCACCTAGCGAGCAGAGGGAGAACACTCCGAATCTCCGGGTTAAGAGATTTATGTGAAAACAGGGTTGTTTTGGGAGATCGTTTAGTAACGAACAGTCGTTGCCGACCGTTGATGAACCCTTAACTCCCATATAGACCTACTACGTAGGCTTATTATGGCAATTACCTGTCAGAAAACAACTACTCTCCTGGCTAAGACCACGACAGGTATTGAATTATTTGAATTCATAATTTTAAATATTTCAGAGAAAAATGTTGAAATATGTGCAGTCTTCAAATTTGAGAGAACCACATATACGACGATTACTGAGGAAAGAAGATGCCCTGTTAGTCGAGCATCCTCTCACACTACACAATTCTGGGATATTTAATAGCTTCACATGGTTGACGCAGTCGAATGCCTTGCTCAGGTCACATAATAAAACAGCAGGGCACTCGCCAGTGTCGATCATCTTTACTAATTCGGTTTAAAAACTCATCAAAGCAGTTTGAGTGGATTTACCCGCACGAAATCTATGTTGCATAATATGAACTTTATATTCAATCCTTTACTAAGTCTTAAATAATTGTTCGGAGTTATTACAAAAAGTTGCATGGTAACAAAATGTTTGCAACGCATAAGTACGCAGCGATTGTGTACAAATATTGTTTATGCACTAGCGGGCAGTAAAGTACACTTTACCGCCCGGTTCGCCGGGTGTAAAGTGGCACTTTACCGCCCGTGGGCGCATTATGGCCCGGCGGGCCGTAAAGTAGACAAAATTCTCAAATTGTCTATACTCACACATCATTTCATGCAATTCCTAACACGAATTAGAATCATTTCAGTTCAATAGAGCAATACTCTTTCTAACATTTGTTCATAATCGTTGGCAATTTTTTCGGTGATGATCTATTTATTTGAAATAGATTCTCCAATATAGCACTCAGCTACTATAGTTTCACATTCCTCATATTATTTTACCCTTAATTATTGTATGCATAACGTATGAAACGTATAGACCATTGCAATTCAAGTCAGTATTTGTGATACGCGCTATAAAACCGCTAGTGCATAAAATTTTGTATGTATCACGTGCGTAAAATGCGTTTAAGGCCTTTGGCGTGTGACGCCGCAGGCCATAAACGCCTACTTTACGCCCTTGATACATAAATAACTATTTCGTGTTCCATACAACACCAAAAATACATAAAATAATTGTTCAAAGTTGGCAGAATTGTTATTGAATTGTTATTTGAATAATCCAGAACTGTATGCAAATGAGGTAAATTGTCAAAGTGCCAAAGGAATTTTGTAATCAATCCTGTTCTAAACGCCAAAAAATTATTCCAAGTTATCAGAAAAAATAGCATGTTAACAAAACAATTGCAACATATGTGCAAGCCTCGATTGTATGCAAATATTCTTTTTGTGATTCATATAACACCAAAAATACATTAAATTATTGTTCAAATTTGGCAGAATTGTTTGGGACATTCAAATTGTTATTTGAATGGTACTATACAATCCAGAACTGTATGCAAATGAAGTATATTGTCAATGTACCATATGCATTTTATAATCAATCCTGTTTTAAATGGCAAAAAAATTATTCCGAGTTATCACAAAAAATAGCTTGTTATCGCCTCGATTGTATGCAAATATTCTTGTCGTGATCCACATAACACCAAAAATGAGCCTGTGAAAAAGCATACGTTAAATAATTGTTATTGAATACCTTCTTTTTTATTTCATAATTTCAGGGCCTTCTAGACGATAGAATGGTAATTTATTTTTCGAGGGTTTATTAGTTCAAATTATAAAAAAATCGCAAATTTGAATTTGATTGGTGACGCCGCTACATGCGAGCAATCTTAGATATTTGAAAACCTACAATAATCATAATTTAAAAGAAGTATACTTCGAAAAAACGCTGCAAAAAATGTGTTATTACCGACTGGTCTATATAGAAACCCATGCATTTTTCCAAAATGTCTTGCTAGTGTAGGTACTCTGTATCTGGATCCCCAACCTGTGACTTTTTTCACTACCACGACATCTAATTGCCAATAATTAAATGTTAACATCGTGTGACTGACATCTATTATTATTTACATATAAATAGAAGCAATGAAACTTTTTCACATATCCAGTAATTGGACTTCCACTTATTCCTCACCATTTAAGGATGTTGTTGACAACACAAATTATTTAACAGCATGAAGACATTTTAATAGTTAAACGGCGGCGAACCTAGAGATAACACTTAATTTTCTTATTAAATTCACCTGCCGGTTTCTTTTCATCCGACTTTTTTCATCATTACTGATTATTATGTGGGAGATAGGCCAGTTATGGCATTTTATATGTTCGGATTTGGCTTATCATCGTTCGATCTTCGATAGTCGATTTGAAGTCAATCTTGTGGCTGTTATACAGGCCTATTTGGGTTTATCTTGGTTTTTGATGGTTCAGGATTTCGATGGAATTTATTATATATGGTAATGAAGGATATGGTTCTGAGAAAATGTTACAAGATTTTTAAAATTCTCACATGTGTCTGTTTCTCGATGAGCTGGTGAGCCACAGTTGTGTTGTGTCCTTTTTGCAAGCACACAAACTACGGAAAAGTCTGACTGGAAATTGAGAGAGTGTTTGTTATGTTTCATGGTCCCTGATAATTCTTTGGAAGGGTTGGGTGAACAGAAACAATTTCACGGGAAGAGTTCAACATCAGTTATAATACAAATGGTTGTGAGCTTCAATTTAACTTAACCTTTCTTCAAAGATTTTTTTGTACAAATGTCAAAAAAACTTGACATTTATGCATCTCTATTGATGCGTAAATGTTTCCTTTTTTCACCGTGTAGCAGAATCATCCTGTATGTGGTCAATCCTACTCGATATCATTCAAAGTTAGATTTCTAGTTTGAAACGTTAACAAGTCCACGACTAGATGCCTCTACCTGACCGCTCGTCAACTTAATACTTTTTTCTGAAATCGTTCAAGAATGCCCACTTTCTCAGAGCAACTTCAGGCCCCAAAATACGCTAATCTAGTATTTTAGTCCGTTGCTAAGCAACGAACTTTCCCGGACCGTTTTCGGACCTAAACGGTACGGGAATAGTAATTTACGTAACAAGTCCGGAAAATACTGTTTTTTTGGACGAGTAGGCCATATTCTAGGACGAGCGTTAGCGAGTCCTGGAAGTCTGCGAGTCCAAAAAAACTGTTTTCGGACGTGTTGCGTACACTATTTTTCCGGCAACCATGTAGAATAACAAATCAATGAGACGCATTTAGTCTAAGAGACGAAGAGAGGTCGACTTTCATCCATCTGTTAACCGGATGAAACGATTCCAAATTTGAATATTTCGAACATTTCAGTTCTTATTGTATTATATATTGAAATTTGAACAGAAGATAGGTACCAACAGAAACATTCTAATTCTTATTTATATTAATATTTGTATTAAAATTAGAGCACTTCCCGGCCTAGTCCGGGAAGTACGTACTTCCCGGACTAGGCCGGGAAGTGCTACTTTCCCAAAGAAAATGTGTCGGGTTGCCGAAAAATACTTTCCCGTATCGAAAACCATACGGGAAAATTTTGGCCGGCTTGTTTACATTTTAGACAGTTATTGAATTCACGCAAACAATATGTAGAATTCCTTAGTTTTTGATAATGCTGATTGCGATTTCAGAAAAAATAGTATGTGTACCTCGTAGTAAAAGCACATTCCCGGACTTCAATGCTTGTTGGCCTCGGCTTAACGCCTCGGCCAACAATTTACATTGTCGTCGGGAATGTATTGCTTTTACTGCTAGATACACAATATACTATTGCTAATAGTTGAACACAGCGAAATAAATCAGTGTTCATCGAGTCTCTTATCAATAGCCGTGATCATCTATAAGAATTGAAAGCCTTTGGGCGAATCTATCAGAAATTATTTTACAAGTTACGAATAGTGTGCATGGTTTTAGGTGAGTTTCAAATACCATAATAAATTGTTTGTTTTCTCATAAAACATTATTGAAATGTTTACTTATTTCGGTTTTCGTGATTTTTAGTTTTTGTACTCGACAACGCAGTTGATAACTGGCAGTCGAAGGTCGAAACGCTTTTTGACATCAAATAAAATTGGTTTTTTCTCAACTTACCCTTATTTACGAACCAATCCTGTTACAACCGTGAACCAAAGTCTTCTTTTCACTGCCAAAATAATTCACAAAATAAACATGAAATACTACTTTTTGAAGAATTTACTTTTAACATCATATAACAATTTCATTTATTGGAATAATAATTGATAGTGAAGTTTGAACAAATACTTCCAAAATGAATTCCCGAAGATGTTCCATGTTGCTGCTGATCAGAGACGTTAGATATTTCTTGAAAAGTTGATTCCACAATTTTATCAGATATTTCAATATATGCTTCTATATGTGCTTCTATATATGCTTCTATATATGCTTCTGCTACGGATGCAGATTTACAGCCCCTTGACGTTTTAAGGATGTAATGTTGCTCCCTGTATTGGCCAGAAGCTTCTGTTACAGAGCTTCTCCTGAAATAGTGACCTGTGTAGATCTTATACATGTCTTTTCCAAGCCATTTTGCAACCAAACTGGAACGGACCCCGCAACCTCCTTATAGAATTTGGGTCCCGGTGGATTTTTTTGAATTTTTGTTATGATGTAGTCCATGTATTTCTCAACCATTGTTAGCATTGCTCCAACCCAAAAAAGTTAAAATGTTTTGCTGCTAGGGGGCGTTGAAATCACCCCTTGCCCAGATTTACTATTTATTTTTGAATCCTGTAACAGTTATTTTCACTTATTTCATTGTTTCTAATGGTGCACAATATTTTGCTGTTTTATAAAAAAATTCTCACCCCCCTCTTCTTCCCCTTAACTCCTATTACGAAACGCAAAAAAATATTTCTCGAGTGCTTTAAAATGTATTGTCGAATGTTTAAATAGACCTGAATAAGAGAAATAGCAGTTTTTTATGATTATCATCCCTCCCAACGAAGGGCACCAAACGAAAAAACTTCTGTGGATTTTTTTAATTTTCAATATAATGCAGTTCAAGTTATTTTGAATAGAAATTAATAGGGTTACAAACCCCAAAAATGAATAGGTTTGATGCTAGACTATTCATTATTATAGGCAGAAACAATATATCTACGTATTTTAGTTTAGATTATGCTGAACAATTGTGTAATTTTTCATGAAAAAAATATCTAAAACCTCCCCCTTACTCCAACCCTGACTTTAAAACAAGAAAAACATTATTTCGCGACTACTTGTAAATGCTTTATCAAAATAAATATTCAAATTCAAATTGTTGAAGTCTAATTTTAATTTATTTTCAAGATATTCGCCCAACTAACATGAACCACGCCTTACTAAGAAGTCAGCTAAATTCACCAATATTTTTTTGAAGGTAATGAAAGGAGAAATTAAACAACTGTACGATTTCCTTAATTTGAACTGATTAAAACATTTATGTTGTATAAAGCATTTACAAATAGTCGAGAATATTTTTTTTTCGTGTTTTAAAAACAGGGATTGACTGTAAGGTGGAGGTTTTAGATTTTTTTATGAGAAATTACACAATTGTTCAGCATAATCTAAACTAAAATACGTAGAGATATTGTTTCCGCCTATAATAATGAATAGACTATTCTGAGCAGGGTATGATTTCAACGCCCCCTATCATCAAAACTAATAATTTTTGGGGTTTGTCACCCAATTAATTTCTATTAAAAATAACTTGAACTGCATCATAAAAAAGATCCAGATAAATCCACCAACATTTTTTCGTGTTGTGCTCGAGAGGAGGAGAGGATAATTATAAAAAAACTGCTATTTCCCTTATTCAGTCCTATTTAAATATTCGATGATAAATTTAAAAGCATTCCAGACATATTTTTTGCGTTTCGTTATAGGAGTTGGGGGAAGAAGGGGGGTAAGAATTTTTTTTATAAAACAGCACAATATTATGCAACATCAGCAACAATAAAACAAGTGAAAATATTGTTACCGGATTCAATAATAAATAGTCTAATCTGCGCAAGGGATAATTTCAACGCCCCCTAGCAGCAAAACTGTTGATTTTTTTGGGCTAGCGCATTGGTAACATTGGATGAGAATTACATGGACTATATTATACCAAAAATTCAAAAATATCCACTGGGACCCAAATTCCCTAAGGAGTTTGCGGGGTCCTTTCTCCTATTTTATTTATCCCCACATGTTGGTTAATACATTTTCCTCTCGACAATTTCAAAAATAATCTTGTTACTTTTTGTATGAGGCGGACGTAGTTCTCTATACTTGCGGTATATCTCAATATAATCAAAATTTGAAACAGTAAACGTTCTTGGGCAATGAGTCTTCGTATCAGGTATTTTAACAATCAATTTAGATCCAGCATCTTCGATGGCATCAATAGTTATATGTAATGATTCTTCACGGCGCGGCGACAAGAACCGCTGATACCCGAAATTAGGACAACCTACAAATAAAAAATATTGAAACTACTCACTACTTACTACTAATCTTACAAAATTATAATTATATCTGTACCTCATAAAGTGAATTTGTTTCGTTATCAGCATTTTGACTAAATTTATTAATATCATCCCTTGATGAAACTTTAGATTTCTTTCCTCGGTATCCGACACTTTTGTTCTTAATGAGCGGGACCAATTTTGAAAACTTCCTTATATCAATATTTTCCTTTACATTCAAAGTACTTTTCAACATTGAGTAGACACTCCATAACGTAGGAGGTTGTATAATTTTTAATTTTTCCTGAAAAAAGCATATCAGCACATTTTCAGAAACCTGTATTACGTATTTCTTGACGCACCATTCACGAAATTGGTCATATGTTTTCTCATATATTAACTTGGATTTGGCAGGTATCATATTAGATACTATTGCATTTGCTCTCTCAGATATATCTGATGGGGTATTTATACTACCACTAAAATATGAACAAACTTACGTGGAATTTAATTTCAAATATGAGCAAGCATGATAAAAATAGTAACTAAAAATATCATCAAAAATCATGAAAACAATGATTTCTTTGTTCATGTTCCATACGAAACCATAGAAAAAATAAAAAACCCTGATTCAATAAATAATACACGAATTTCGGCAAATAGAACAGTTTTAAATAGCATGTTTATATGCCACATATCTGAAGAAGAAGTCCTGTATGTTATAAAGCATAAACTGAAAAATAAACACACCCATGGTCCAGATGGTATTTCAGGCTTCCTTATTAAAAAAATTGCCCTTTGTATTATAAAACCACTTACATACCTGATCAACTTATCGCTACAGGTAGGAATATTTCCAACAAGAATGAAAACAGCTCTAGTACTCCTATTTTTAAAAAAGGAAACTCTGAAAATCTAGAAAACTACCGTCCCATAACAATCCCATCCGTCATCTCGAAAATTTTTGAGTATTCTATCTTGGATCAATTATTAAACTTTTTGGATAAAAATTCTATAATTCTGAACAACCAGCATGGTTTCCGCTCTGGTCGTTCCACAGTCACCGCAATTCACGATTTCTACTTAAAAATATTGGATTCTATGGAAGCAGGCGAGAGCTCGGTTGGAATATTTTGTGATTTCAGCCGGGCTTTTGACTGTGTCCAGCATGAACTCTTGATGGATAAACTTTATCAATATGGAATTCGCGGAAAACTCTACGAATGGTTTTTCTCCTACCTGAACGGACGGCTTCAGCAGGTTAAGATTATTCACAAAAAGGATAATGTGAGAACTGAGCACATTTCTAGCCTACTTTCTAGTAGAATAGGTGTCCCCCAAGGGTCTGTGCTGGGCCCTAAATTATTTATCATTTATAACAATGAATTACCTCTAGTGCTCCAAGATGCGTATACTTGTCTTTATGCGGACGATTCCACGCTTTTATTCACAGACAAATCCTCAGCTCAAATACAAGATAAAATTAACTCCTAATGCAAGTCACTCTGCAAGTGGTCTTACGAACAGTCATTGTTCTTAAATGCTTCCAAAACCAGTCATGTGAACTTCCACACGAGGCAAAATAATAAAATCACAAATTTAGATATAGAAATAAATAACGAAACAATAGATAAATTGGTGTCAAATTGGACCAGAATTTATCATTCAATACTCACTGTGAAGCACTAGCTAAAACTTTGAACACTAAATGTTATCAATTAAGATCTCTAAAATCCATTTTGGATATTCATGGAATATTACTCTTCTACTTTGGTGAAATTCAATGTAGAATTACTTATGGAATAATCATTTGGGGAAACTCGTGTAGCGTTCAGAATGTTTTTGTAGCCCAAAAGAGAATTGTGCGATGTTTAGCAAATGTCCCAAATGGAACCACATCTAGGGAATTGTTCAAACGTTATAGAATACTCCCATTTTATGGGTTATATATATATATATATATATATATATATATATATATATATAAACGGTTTGTTGGCTAGCCGCGTGTTTGACTGTTTGACTGTTTTTGCTCGTAGTTGCTTCAATTTCAAGTTATTTTCAAGAATATGGATGTTGATTATGATCAATTCAATTCAATTCCATTTATTTTTGGTCCATCGAGCTGAATAGCTATAGGACAAGTCAGGTTGTACATATAAAATTTGGTAATAAAATTACAGAAAATTGACAATACTGCAAACATTCACAAGAACATAAATATATAAAAAATCTATCAATCACAGTCAAAAATTGAAGAAGTAATCCTTCAGGCTATAGGGACAGAGGTTGAGGAGAAGTAGTTTGATTTTATTTTTGAAAAGTAGCAGGCTATCGACCTTTTTTATTTCTTTTGGAAGAACATTATAAACTCGTAGCCCCAAGATATCTGGTGTTTTTTGGGATAATGTGAGACGAACGTTTGGGATATGAAAATCATTTTTTTTCCTAGTGTCATGGTTATGTATGGATTCATTCGTGGTTAATTTTTCCCTCTGTCTGTGAACGTAGATCAAGAGTTCCCGGTACCCGTCATCGTTCGCCGGGATGAACACTGCAATCGCTTACAGGGTCCACCACGGCAACAGATTAGAGAGCGCTCCAGAAGGACATTTCGGATGCGAAATGGTATATGCTGAATACTTGTTTCAAGGAGCAATAAATGTTCCAGTGACTGTAAAACAGTCGAAAACAATCCTTTAGGAACTCACTACACCTTTGTATAGATTGTATGGCATATGTCCGACAGAAAACAACTACTTCTCTGGCTAATACCTCGACAGATATTGAATTATATCTGTCAGACAAATGTGCAAAGATCCTTACTTTGAAGGAACAACTTTGCAAGAGCTCTCAGAGACAGACAGCAGGACACCGCCTGATCCAAACAAGGAACCAACTGCAGACCGGTTTCGGGATGAAGTCCCTCATCAGTGCAGTCCTGGTTATCACGGTTGTATACACGCGGGGGCCCGGTGCCCGTCATCGTTCGCCGGGATGAACACTGCAATCGCTTACAGGGTCCACCACGGCAACAGATTAGAGAGCGCTCCAGAAGGACATTTCGGATGCGAAATGGTATATGCTGAATACTTGTTTCAAGGAGCAATAAATGTTCCAGTGACTGTAAAACAGTCGAAAACAATCCTTTAGGAACTCACTACACCTTTGTATAGATTGTATGGCATATGTCCGACAGAAAACAACTACTTCTCTGGCTAATACCTCGACAGATATTGAATTATATCTGTCAGACATATGTGCAAAGATCCTTACTTTGAAGGAACAACTTTACAAGAGCTCTCAGAGACAGACAGCAGGACACCGCCTGATCCAAACAAGGAACCAACTGCAGACCGGTTTCGGGATGAAGTCCCTCATCAGTGCAGTCCTGGTTATCACGGTTGTATACACGCGGGGGCCCGGTGCCCGTCATCGTTCGCCGGGATGAACACTGCAATCGCTTACAGGGTCCACCACGGCAACAGATTAGAGAGCGCTCCAGAAGGACATTTCGGATGCGAAATGGTATATGCTGAATACTTGTTTCAAGGAGCAATAAATGTTCCAGTGACTGTAAAACAGTCGAAAACAATCCTTTAGGAACTCACTACACCTTTGTATAGATTGTATGGCATATGTCCGACAGAAAACAACTACTTCTCTGGCTAATACCTCGACAGATATTGAATTATATCTGTCAGACATATGTGCAAAGATCCTTACTTTGAAGGAACAACTTTGCAAGAGCTCTCAGAGACAGACAGCAAGACACCGCCTGATCCAAACAAGGAACCAACTGCAGACCGGTTTCGGGATGAAGTCCCTCATCAGTGCAGTCCTGGTTATCACGGTTGTATACACGCGGGGGCCCGGTGCCCGTCATCGTTCGCCGGGATGAACACTGCAATCGCTTACAGGGTCCACCACGGCAACAGATTAGAGAGCGCTCCAGAAGGACATTTCGGATGCGAAATGGTATATGCTGAATACTTGTTTCAAGGAGCAATAAATGTTCCAGTGACTGTAAAACAGTCGAAAACAATCCTATAGGAACTCACTACACCTTTGTATAGATTGTATGGCATATGTCCGACAGAAAACAACTACTTCTCTGGCTAATACCTCGACAGATATTGAATTATATCTGTCAGACATATGTGCAAAGATCCTTACTTTGAAGGAACAACTTTGCAAGAGCTCTCAGAGACAGACAGCAGGACACCGCCTGATCCAAACAAGGAACCAACTGCAGACCGGTTTCGGGATGAAGTCCCTCATCAGTGCAGTCCTGGTTATCACGGTTGTATACACGCGGGGGCCCGGTGCCCGTCATCGTTCGCCGGGATGAACACTGCAATCGCTTACAGGGTCCACCACGGCAACAGATTAGAGAGCGCTCCAGAAGGACATTTCGGATGCGAAATGGTATATGCTGAATACTTGTTTCAAGGAGCAATAAATGTTCCAGTGACTGTAAAACAGTCGAAAACAATCCTTTAGGAACTCACTACACCTTTGTATAGATTGTATGGCATATGTCCGACAGAAAACAACTACTTCTCTGGCTAATACCTCGACAGATATTGAATTACATCTGTCAGACATATGTGCAAAGATCCTTACTTTGAAGGAACAACTTTGCAAGAGCTCTCAGAGACAGACAGCAAGACACCGCCTGATCCAAACAAGGAACCAACTGCAGACCGGTTTCGGGATGAAGTCCCTCATCAGTGCAGTCCTGGTTATCACGGTTGTATACACGCGGGGGCCCGGTGCCCGTCATCGTTCGCCGGGATGAACACTGCAATCGCTTACAGGGTCCACCACGGCAACAGATTAGAGAGCGCTCCAGAAGGACATTTCGGATGCGAAATGGTATATGCTGAATACTTGTTTCAAGGAGCAATAAATGTTCCAGTGACTGTAAAACAGTCGAAAACAATCCTATAGGAACTCACTACACCTTTGTATAGATTGTATGGCATATGTCCGACAGAAAACAACTACTTCTCTGGCTAATACCTCGACAGATATTGAATTATATCTGTCAGACATATGTGCAAAGATCCTTACTTTGAAGGAACAACTTTGCAAGAGCTCTCACAGACAGACAGCAGGACACCGCCTGATCCAAACAAGGAACCAACTGAAGACCGGTTTCGGGATGAAGTCCCTCATCATTTCAGTCCTGGTTATCACGGTTGTATACACGCGGGGGCCCGGTGCCCGTCATCGTTCGCCGGGATGAACACTGCAATCGCTTACAGGGTCCACCACGGCAACAGATTAGAGAGAACGATGACGGGCACCGGGCCCCCGCGTGTATACAACCGTGATAACCAGGACTGCACTGATGAGGGACTTCATCCCGAAACCGGTCTGCAGTTGGTTCCTTGTTTGGATCAGGCGGTGTCCTGCTGTCTGTCTCTGAGAGCTCTTGCAAAGTTGTTCCTTCAAAGTAAGGATCTTTGCACATATGTCTGACAGATATAATTCAATATCTGTCGAGGTATTAGCCAGAGAAGTAGTTGTTTTCTGTCGGACATATGCCATACAATCTATACAAAGGTGTAGTGAGTTCCTAAAGGATTGTTTTCGACTGTTTTACAGTCACTGGAACATTTATTGCTCCTTGAAACAAGTATTCAGCATATACCATTTCGCATCCGAAATGTCCTTCTGGAGCGCTCTCTAATCTGTTGCCGTGGTGGAACCTGTAAGCGATTGCAGTGTTCATCCCGGCGAACGATGACGGGTACCGGGAACTCTTGATCTACGTTCACAGACAGAGGGAAAAATTAACCACGAATGAATCCATACATAACCATGACACTAGGAAAAAAAATGATTTTCATATCCCAAACGTTCGTCTCACATTATCCCAAAAAACACCAGATATCTTGGGGCTACGAGTTTATAATGTTCTTCCAAAAGAAATAAAAAAGGTCGATAGCCTGCTACTTTTCAAAAATAAAATCAAACTACTTCTCCTCAACCTCTGTCCCTATAGCCTGAAGGATTACTTCTTCAATTTTTTACTGTGATTGATAGATTTTTTATATATTTATGTTCTTGTGAATGTTTGCAGTATTGTCAATTTTCTGTAATTTTATTACCAAATTTTATATGTACAACCTGACTTGTCCTATAGCTATTCAGCTCGATGGACCAAAAATAAATGGAATTGAATTGAATTGATCATAATCAACATCCATATTCTTGAAAATAACTTGAAATTTAAGCAACTACGAGCAAAAACAGTCAAACAGTCAAACACGCGGCTAGCCAACAAACCGTTTTTATAGTAAAGACACAGAAATACAACTGGATGCTGTGAAAATGTATTGGAAGTATTGATAACATTAAAGATAACATGTATGGATAAGAAAAGTATTATTTCGTTATTTTGGACTCATTTTTTTCAGGCAGAAAACATTTTTGAATACGATTTTACTGAAAACAATGAATACTATTTTCAAGAAAACAGTCGTTTAAAAGCGATAACTTATCGGGACAAAAAACCATGTCAAGATGTACTGGAAGTATTCATTTTTGATTTATTTCAGACGATGTAAATTCACATTCACAGTTGTACAAAAAATATTGTTTGTATTTCATGGCACATTCGAGAGAAGTTTTGGCCTCGACCTGCGGTGTTGGCCAAAAATTATCACTCTCATTTGCCAATAAAAAAAACTCGCACTTAATACAAAAAAACTATTTGTCATATTGATTTGTAATTAATATTGATTATTGTGTTTGTTCTCGATGCATTCTCAACAGATACACCAAGTGCAGTGTGTACACACTACTGATTATGCCTGAGGTAAGTTAGGCTACACAATTTCGTACTATAAGACTATAAGAACAAAGTTATGAATGGTTATCTTTCTAATTTTGTACCGCCAGAAGTTCTAAATGGGAATACAGAAATAAGAAAAAATCTTCTGTTGTGGAATTCCCAACATCATGTGTGAAGTAATTGAAGTAATATAAAGTGAATATTATTTTTCCCTGCACCATATAATTACTATCACAATTCGATTGATACTGATGGTCTATTCTGTGCACTGATGAACATTCTAGTAGCAAACATTATAATTACAGTAGATCAAGGAGTTAAGTAGAATCAACAAAGATATATTTTACGTTTCATTTTTAGTTCTTCTAATATCCTCATGTACCACTTATGGAATTTTGACCCTTGTCAGTTTATACAGTGCGACTTTTTATAGCACCTTCCTGCCATGTTAACTTTTGATCGGTTCGACGAACAAGTATGGAAAAAACCATTTTGAAAAATATCACCGATAATATACTTTTCGAAATCAAAGACATGGAAAATACTCGATAGAGGGCGCAGTGGGGGAGCAAATCAACTTAAAATTTCATAAATAGCATGGGGTGTTAAGGAGTCATATCCTTGAAAAGAGAATTCTTTGTTCATCCGTCTTAATTTATTTGATTTTTGTTAATATTTTTTATTTTGAATGACATTACTGGTACCACTTTCTGAGAGACGATACATTGCAATTACTCCACAGATGATCCTGAACTTGAAAATTTCGAAAGACGATAGAAATTGTGAAAAAACGTATTAACAAAATTCGAATTTTTTTAATTGATTTAAAATAGAATGAAATTACGTTTTCAACAGTGCGACACTTGACCCCCCATGCTTTCGAAATTTTTTAGCTGATGTGCACTCCCCCTCCCCGCGACCCCTGTCGAGTAATCACCGTGTCATTGATTTTGAAGACTTGCATCGGTGATACCATTCAAAACTGTTTTCGTCCCATGTCTGCACCTCGAACCTTTCAAAAGTTAACGGGTGGGGAGCATTCCAGTAATAAAAATCATTTCAAAACAAAGACTTGCACCCTTGTTGCGAGGTATAAAATAACACAGAATTCTGCCAAGTATTCACCTGTCCGAAAATCTACACTCACAGAAAAAAATATTGCATATTTTATTTTAAGCCATGATTTCATTTTTATTTCTATTTGTCTGAATCGTTATGCAGTTTTCATTACTAAATGGTTCATGCTGAAGTATTTAACGTATATTGATTGCCAAATAATCCAAATATTGAAACTTTATAACACACTTGTACAAGGAGTAATGGAATAGACTAATATTGATAATAATGTTTAATCAAAACAAGCAGCAATGACGACACAATGGAAGTTATTAATAATAACAGTTCAGTACTTACTGTTTCCTCCCCTAGCTCTAACGATAGCCCGCATCCTCCTGGGCATACTCCGGAAAAGGTCTTTGATGGTTTCTTGTGGAATTCGATTCCATTCTTCCTGTGCAGCAATTCCTCATTCTGCAATTGAGTTAGGAGCTGGATTTCTTGCACGTATATGTCTTTTTATAATGTCCCAAATATGTTCTATGTGATTTGCGTCAGGACTGTTTGGTGGCCACTCCACTGCCTCAAGTCCAACAACTTCAAGATACTGGTAGGTATTCTTGTTTCATCTGTGAAAAGAATTTTTCCCCACTGATGTTCATTCCAGTTGACATGGACTATTTCAAATTGTACCCGTCTAGATTTGTGAAGTGGGAGAAGCCTAGGAACTCTGGCAGGGCGTTTTGGATTTAAACCATCTTCTTATTACTGTTTTGACACTTATCAACTTATTCACTTGTCTGTGCTCAGTAAATCATTTCTGAGCTGTAAGCGTGCGATTTCGAAAAGTTTGAATTTTCAAACATTGGTCATCTCTTGGCATTGTACATCTCTTACGTCCTTGACCAGAGGCCGCCATTTATACTCCCCAGTTTCATTGGGATTGTTCAGCCGTGCTCAACAGTTGTCAACAGTTGAGTGATTAGTCAACTTGTTTGGCTTAACGGTCCGCTGATCCATTGACTATGCTCTCACTGATGAACAACTGACTCAACACGTTGTGATTAATCTTAACGGTTGAGCATGGCTGAACTAACCCATTGTATCGCTTCACAATACGAGAAACAGTCTGTTGATGGATATGCAATCTGCGGGCAATATCTTCTTGTCTGCATCACTCATTGACTAAAGTAACAATTTTAACACAAACTAATTCGCTAAAATGTGGCATCTCACTGAGAAAACTACAGAATCAAGACATAAAGTACTCGAAATGTCATTCGGACAACAGTGAACAAAATAATATACATTAATATGGTGAAGGCAAATGATTCAAAGTTTGTAATTTGTACCATTATTTTACTTATTCAGCTATAGCGACTATGTCCAAGCATTTTTTTCATCTTTACTGAATGGAAATTTACGTAGAATACTTTGACCTTTAAACATTTATCAATAAAAATAAATAACGTGTTTAGGGAAAAGAAATTAAAATGAAAAAAAAATATTGAAATAAAATATGCAATATTTTTGTCCGAGAGTGTATAATCACTTTTCCTATGGTATTAACATCTTGTAGTAAAAATTCAAATATAATTTGAAATCATTTCTGTCAGACCATCGTTTTTACTCCATAGACGAATTTTATTCATTGTACTGGATAGATTTTATTTAATTGTGAGATATTACTTCGGAATGTGTTCTTCTAGGTTGACTCTATACAAAATCTACTTTACTACTTTTGTATAGGAAAATGAATTGATTTGATTAATTGATGTCTCATCGCTTTTGGAGAGATGGAACATTCAACCACTGGGATTAATCTGAAGCGACTGTAATAGAAATACCGGGTGACAGACACATGGTATTGGGCCACCCCTGTAATTTCTACATTCCAAAACGGATTTTACAGAAAGTTAGTAAGGTTATGTAAGCAATCAATTTGGATTTGATCATGCTACATTCCAATGTGGCAGACTTCCGGTTTTCTGGAAATGACATAAATTTGTTTTTTCAAATGGAATGTCTTGTTTATTTCCACATATTGAAGTTCAAATGTTATGTCAAATCTAATTTTTTCAAAGCAATTGTTTATTATTTAATCTCGTGGAATGTTCGTGGATAAATTTGATTTGGCCCAGGCTATTCACAATCAGTCGCACATAACGGAGAATCGTATTTTTTTATTTGAAAAAATAATTTTTTGTGTCACTTGTGATGAATCAATTCATTCGCACGAAATTTTGTTGAAAATTTATTTGTTTCAAATGGAACTCCTATAAATAGGACACATACCTGTCTGTCTAAAACATACTTTTAGGTAAAAAATTACATACTATGAATACGCCACCATTTATCAAAAATTCGCCCCGAAGCGCCAGGGCAAATGATAATAATAGCAGTCATCTACCCGCAGACGAGGATTTTTACAGTGGCCAGCTAGATCTCCTGATCTAACCACACTAGATTTTATTTTGTGGAGGTACCCTACGTTAACAGACTTAATATTATATCAATATGAATAGAACATCTTTTATTTCTCGAACATACAGTTATCTAACATAAAAAAAATGTGACATTTATACATAGAAAAATGCGTTCTTTTTGAAAGTATTATCAAAATAGGGTGATGCCATTCAGAGAAATTATAATGACGTCATAACCCAAACAGCGATTACGTCACAAAAAAATCTGAGTAGACTAAAAAATGCGCAACTGAAAAATAAAATCGACGTGTCTGAGCTTATTTTCCATATTGGTCCTCCTTTAATTTTTTTAATAATAGCATCAATTCGGATTTGATGATGATCAGTTATTTTAATGGACTAATTGTTCAAAAACACCATCTTCTTCATAGATACAAATTTGGGCAATTCTGTCAACAATATGCGTTACTTTCAATACAGTTCGTCAATGAATACCTACCTATCTACTATTTATTACACGGTTCTCAATATATTTTCCAATTCAATAGTTTTGTGAACGTAGTTTCGGAGTACTCCCCAAATCGATGGGTATCATAATAATATATGGTGAACGAACGGTTCACTCAACATGAACATCTTAGAAACTATCTGTTTCTGAAACAATGAACAGTGATAATGAATTCTGATACTTGATAATGTTTGACTACATGAAGTATTGACGATATTTCAAGACAACCTGATTACTCATATTAATCCAATGTTATTTGCAGTATTAAAACAAATTTTTCCAAATAACTCTCTCATTTTCAACTCAGCTAGAAAACTCATAAAAACTTTTTTGTTGAAATTGTGATCACGAATCCAAACTGAATGATAAAATGTGAAATAACATTTCATGAAATAATTTGATAACGTCAAAGTAATTTTTTTCTGTCTTCAGTATCAAGATGACCGTAAAATACGCCACAAGTTTGCTCATTCAACTGAATTCGTCGAATCAATAATAACGGTATTGGCAATGGTGCCTTCTTAATTTGCAATACGCTAGATAGAGTTTTATAGATAGAAGCATGAAAATACGTCTTAAAATCTTTGGAAAAATCAAATTAAAATTATGAAAACTCATAGAATAATGACCACCACACAAAAACCAAATAATTCACACGATTATTTCAGTGATGTATAGACTTACCATCCCTTTTTTGTAGTAAGAAGTGGGTGCTAATGCATACGTCGCCGTCGTTCCGAACCACTTTTAACCACCTATCATACCCTATTATTATCCAAATGGATTACTTATTCAATGAGATATCTACGAGAGGATGCCCTCAGGTGGAAGTACTATCCCCACTATTGTGAAATCTCATTGTTGATAACCTCCTTATAGACCTGAACTGGAAACGAATGTTAGCCTAGTGCTATGCTGACGATATCGTCATAATGGTTAATGGGAAGTATATGGAGGTCTGTTTGGATCTGATGCAAGCAGCCCTCACAGTCGTACAGACGTGGTGTATAAGGGAAACCCTCAAAAAACTACGATTGCCAGTTTCACCAGGAAGAGAAACAGAGGCAAAATACCTGGGTAAACCTAGGCTCGAAGCTCACCTGGAACAAACATATGGAAAAAATGCTAAAAAGGGCAAGGACATCACTGATGACGGCCAGGCGCTCCTTTCACTGGCCTTGGGAACTTGGACCCAAACCATTCCTTTGGCTGAACACATTGATAGTGAGGCCCTCGAGAACGTATGGAGCCCTCATGTCGTAGCCAAATATTATTATAACCCAGGGAGGCTTGCTAGTTCAGAAAGACTGGCCATGCTCATGATCTCTGGTGCTATTTCACTATATCACTTATGGAGGTGATACTGAGCCTTTCTCCTCTGCATTTGCATATTGCAGCGGAGGCGAGGTGAGAAGCCTCTAGAGTAAAGTGCCTGGACAAATGCAGAGGCAATAACCTAGGCCACTCCAACATAAAAGCCGACACATCGGAAATACCGTCGGACAAAATGACTCCAACCTATATATTTGATGGAACATACACCACCATCATAAAAGAAGTCACATCAAAGGCCATATCAGTGTTGTCAAGAGGGCCAATCTGGTACACAGATGGCTCTGAGACAAGCAATAGGGTTGGGGCTATAATATACAGAAATTGTCCGAGGCAAGACATTAGTTTTCAAACCTCGGTCCTTAAGCCGTGGTAATGGCTATTTACATTTGCACGAGTGAGATACCAAGGAAAAGCCTTAGAAACCAATCCTTAGTTAGTCTCTCCAACAGTCAGGCAGCAATACTGTAGGTTTTCTTCCAAACTGGGAGACTCACAAACACCCAGCGACCTAGGACCATAGAACAAGGTGAAATCTGTTTAGGGGAATGAGAGCGCAGATGCCTTAGCAAGAGCGGGGGCAACATCAACTCTCATCGGACCGAAATCAGCATGCGGAATCCTGTTTGGGGACATTACGCAGGACACGAAGAACGCCTCTGAAAATACTCACGGAAAGATGATGATGATGATGGGGCCAACCTACCGGCTGTCAAGACATCTCCGAACTCAGCTGGAACTCTCTCAGGAAAGTGGTAAGACACCTAACAGGGCATTGTCACCATGAGGATGGATATTTTGGGTCACTGCAGTGCAGAAGATTTCATCTCACAGGGAAACCTCGTAAAAAATCTCCAGGAGTTCATCAGAAGATCCGGGGTACTCACGAGATAGACGTTACAGCGGGGAGCAGAAAAGTTCCACATAGAATTACTTGCACCTCTGCCGATAGCCATCCCCGCCAAGCAATAATAATATTCATACTTATAAGATATGTCACCCAGATGAGTTTCGAAAAAAAGGAGTTATTATTTCCATTAAATTATATCAGTACCACGACGAATATCTAATTGTGTGGCAACAAAAAGTTACCTACTATGGGTGTGTCCCCAATCAATTATCAGTATCGTTATGTTCTTATTCCTCTGTATTTTAATCAAATGAATAAACCGAGTGCCACTTAGTTATTATTACTATCAACCCATGTTGAAAAAATAGACAATTTACCATTGAAAGTCCGATAGTCCACTCTTCTAAAACATTCTGTATATTACATTACCTCAAGTCTTATCGAATCATTGAAAACTCGATAATAGCTGTTATAATTTACGAAACTCGCAGTCAAACAACACACGCACATACTCGTATAAATCATCATAATACCACCTATCATTCCAATTAATACTTTTTTCTTTCAGGTAGTGAACTCTCGCGGCGTCATAGGCAGCCTTGACGAGCAGCAGGAAGAGTGCGCTGCCTGCCTGAAGGGCACTTGCAGAAGCATAAACGGAATCTACACCAGGCCCGATCTGCCACCCGGCTATTCTTTAGTTGCGCAAATTCCAGCGGGGGCCTGCAGAGTGCTGGTACAACAACTGAAACATAGTAGGAATTTCCTTGGTAAGTGATCCGGTCACAAATATCCCAGACAGCACCAGATATTCCATGAATAATCCTACGTTCCTTTTGGAATATTGGTATATCCTATAGGAATATTCCAGGATATCCTAGACTATTAGAAGAATATTCCCTGAATATGCGAATGGGAATTCCTCAGATAAGAATATTCTATGGATATCTAGAATATTCACAGGATATTCGGCAGATATTCCACACAAAATATTCCTACAATATTCCAAATAAATATTCTCAAAGTAAATGGAATATAACAGTAATATTCCTACAGTTCCATTTTAGAATAATCTAGGCAGAATTATTTCTGGAAAATATTCATTTATTGAAATACTATACCGGGTGTAACAGGATCATGGTACACCCCCGTATCGCGGTTAGTTTTAAAGGTAATAGATTGAAATTTGGGATATCCCATATACATAATAAGCGGCATTTTTTAACCTATAAATGATTTTTTTTTCACTTCCTTCGATTTTTAAATGAAACACCCTGTATATTATTACATTTCTGAAATCTGCTTGATTTTCTGAATCCAATGATACCACTTAAGTAATATTTCAAACGTCGAAATTTTTTATAATTTAATTTTTAGTTTTCCATTTAAGTGTGCCATTTATCCAATTGACCCGTCTAATACTAGAAAAATCAAAATCCCGTCAAAAATACTAAATTGCGTTTTTTATGAGCAAATAAAGTTCATCGTAATCGTTTTTGGGGTAAAAATCAATTTTTTCAAATGGAACCATATTGGTACCGTGGTACCATTTATTAGTACTATTAATAAGAAATTCATCCATACCTGGTAATAAAATGTGCGCTCAATAAAATCAAAATTACAGCTTAAAGAAAATAAGAAAATACAATTATTTTGTTCTACTTTAATACTAGGAAGTTACTAAGGTGGCTTTGAAAATAATGAAATTATTTCTTCAGATTGTCAAATAAATATTTGTTGGTTAATAGGTGTTTTTATTGTATACCTATTGGAAAAGTCTTTACATTTGTTGTTATTTTTGTTCAAAATGCCACACATTTATACTAGGGATGAAAAAGTGGACATGTTAATTATTTATGGAGAATGTAGGAAAAATGCCGTTGCAGCTAGAAACCTTTATGCCGACCGGTATCCTGATAGACAATGTCCAGCGAGAAATTATTTCAATCGTCTTGAAAATAAATTCCGAAGAGAGCCTAACCATGATCCCGAGAAAATCGTTATCATTGACGAAGGAACGGAAATTAATGTTTTAGCTCGAATAGAAGTTGATAAGACTGTTTCTTTAAGGCAAATTGGGTTTGAATTGGAAATTAGTCACCATACGGTAAGCCGAATCTTGCACAAACATAATTATAAATCTTTCAAATATCAATTGCACCAGCACCTGTACGAAAATGATTATGAACGTAGGATGGAATATTGCAATTGGATCTTGCAGAATAATGTGCAACCAAACAATGCATTTATGGGAAGGATATTATTTTCGGACGAGTCTAGGTTTTATATGGGATTATTTAACCGACAAAATACAAGGTATTGGTCACAAGAAAATCAAAATTTATTGCGGGAGGGTAACTTTCAAGTGTGATTCGGTTTCAATGTTTAGCTTGGAATACTCGGTCGTAGAATAATTGGTCCAATAATATTTGAAGGACCCTTGAATGGAGCTAGATACTTAGGATTTCTGCAAAATGAAATTGAGGACAGTTTAACTGAATTACCTGTCCATTTACGACAGGGAATGTATTTCTAACAAAATGGAGCTCCTCCCCATAATTCAAGAACAGTAAGTGATTACCTTGAACATGCATTCGAAGAAAACGTAATTTCGACGAATGGTCCTGTGCGATGGCCTCCAAGGTCACCTGATTTGACACCTCTTGATTTCTTTGTTTGGAGCCATTTAAAAAACATTGTCTATGCAACCGCCGTTACAACCCGCGAAGACCTGGAGTTGCGAGTAAGACGCGCAATTAATAGTATAACGGCCCAGCAATTAGCAAACGTTCTTCAAGAAACAGCCAAGAGAGTTCAGAAGTGCATTGACGTTAATGGACAGCATTTTGAACAATTATTGTAATGTTTTGTGTTAATTTTTTGTATTTTAAAGCCACCTTAGTAACTTCTTAGTATTAATGCGGAACAATTTTTCTTTTAGATGTAATTTTGATTGTATTTATCGCACATTTAATTAACAGGTATGGATAAATTCCTTATTAATAGAACTAACAAATGGTGCCACGGTACCAATATGGTTCCAATTGAAATAATTGAGTTTTACCCCAAAAACGATTACGATGAACTTTATTTTCTCATAAGAAACGCAATTTAGTATTTTCGACGGGATTTCGATTTTTCTAGTATTAGACGGGTCAATTGGAATAAGTCGAAACCATTATGGCACAGTTAAAAGGAAAACTAAAAATTTAATTATTAAAATTTTTACGTTTGAAATGTCACTTATGAGGTATCATTGGATTCAGAAAATTATGCAGATTTTAGAAATGTAATAATATACAGGGTGTTCTATTTAAAAATCGAAAGTTGGTATCACTTCCGGCGAAACCAGAAGTGGAAAAAAATCATTTATAGGTCAAAAAGTGCCGCTTATTATGTATATGAGATATTTCAAATTTCAATCTATTTATTACCTTCAAAACTAACGAAGATACGAGGGGTGTACCACGATCGTGTTACACCCGGTGTAGATGAATGAAAATTACTTTCTTCTTAATTTCTACTGCGGTTTGATTTATTTGTTACGGGCCGGTTTCGGCTTTTTCACCTTTCACTTGGTGTATAAGCGGCAACCGGTAGTAACGAATAAACCAAAACTCAGTGAAAATTAGAAAAAAGTTTTTTTTCCCTATCCAGTATTTCATAATGAATTTCCAAAAAAGAAATAAATCACCAATCGAACTAAATATATTTACTACTATTATTGAAAAATTACCAAAACCTGTAAAAACTAAAACTATTGAACCATAATTTGAAGAAATATTTGAAAAAATCTCAAATAAACTAATATTTCAAACAAACCCCAAATGAATTAAGATTAACAGTCCTTCTCTTCTGTTTCATTGACCCAGTCCGCTGCTGAATTGGCAATCCTGAAAGGAAAGAAAAAATTAGTAACAAGGCAACAGAAGTACAGCTTGGCAAATCTAGCTATGATTATCTAGAAACGTACGATAAGCGCGAATTTAGAATGAGAAAGTATTCGGACTATAAAGAGGGTAGTAAACTTATTGAATATTCAGTATCGATAGGCGCATCGATAGGCGTGGCGATTTCACAGTCAGAGTTAGATTTGCCAAGCTGCTTATGAACTACATTTTGTGCGATTTGCCAGAACCTAAATCTATTCTACTAAATATTACTTATGTTATTTAATCATTTTCTCGTAAGTTCAATTGTGATATTGTATCAAGTATATAATCATCCGTTCCCTGATGGATTTCTCTGTACTACGTACTATTTTTACCCCCTTTTCTTTCAGACAATGTGACTGATGACGACGTAGGAATTCTTGAGAATAAAATGAAAATATTAACTGCCACAATGTTGTTTCAGCGTGGTGATACATAACCTTTAAATTATGGTTTGATATTAATTTCGAAATAATAATTGTTATCAGATTCTAATGAGTGCTTTCAAAGTATATCACTTATTTTATCACTATATTTACTTTTTTAACTACTTACCTACGCTCTATATTACATCATAACACTTCCTTAATCACTGAAAACAGAGCAACACAATTAGCACAATATGGTGGTGTGCCGAGAAACCAAAGAGACTAAACTAACAAGGAGGGTTCAGTAAGCTCTAGCCAATCAGAATCTTGTAGCATCAACGCGTCATAGTCACGTACTTGGATATGAGTACAGAGTCGAACTCGAACCAAGCAACAAAACTGTCAGCACTAACTCTCATATCCCAAGAGCTAGTCCGTCTATAGAGAACGGCGGCCATGACACGTCCAACTACGTCAAATTTCGTCACTAAATGTTCTTTCACTGAAAATTTTAATCTCAATGGCTTAGAACTTAAAACAGAATCATCCGAGATTTTTGCAACTTACTTCAATATATTCTAATTTTAAACCAAACTATAACGTAGATTTTAACGTAGTTGATCAATTATTCTCAAATGATTAACTTATTCTAGACCAATTAGATAAATCAGATTTCAAAACTGTAGTCAAGAAACTGAAACCGAAGAAATCATCTGGTACAGATAAAATTTCACCTTATGTACTCAAGGCATGCGCGGAATGGTTAGAAAAACCCTTATTGTATATTTATAATTTAGCTATGAGAAAAAATACATTTCCAGTGTATTAGAAAACAGCTATTTGTGTATCATTACATAAATCTGGTGACAAAACAAATATCGCAAACTATGGAGGAATATCAATACTTTAATCTCCTGCTAAGCTTTTCGAGCACATATTATACCATAAAATTTATAAACATGTGGAAAATAGTATTTCACAATGGCAACACGGATTTGTCAACACGAACATTTTTGCTATTACTAATGAGGTGTACAAGGCGTTTGAAAATAAAACTCAACTTGACAAAGTTTTCACAGATTTCTTTAAAGCCTCTGACAAGGTTGACCATGAAATTTTACTTTTCAAATTGGGTAAATTTGGTGTCAGACATAGACTTATTGCAAGTTATTTGGAAAATAGAATTTTTTGGTTAAATATGACGGAAACTGTTCAAATACATTCAATATTAATTCTGGAGTGCCCCAAGGATCAAATTTGGGGCCGTTATTTTTCGTGCTATTCATTAATGATTTACCTTCTTGCATTAAATTTTCGAAAGGTCTCCTCTATGCTGATGATTTCAAAATGATAAGGATATAAATACAGTTAGGGATTGTGTAGCTCTAAAGAGAGACATCAACAAACAGCGTTCATGAATGGACAATCAATAACAAACTGTTTTTGAATATAAAGAAATGTTATATAATGACTTTAACCCTTAAAACCCTTAAAACGCATATTTGATTACGATATGAATTATGTGGTGTTAACTGAAACCAATGATTCAGGAATTCGATACGACTCTGCATTATTATTTACTGATAATTTTGAAGACATCTGTGGAAAGTGTAATAGAAATCTGGGCTTCATTATAAGAAATACAGATTTTTCAGCGACATTTGAAATGTTGTAATACGCTATAGTAAGATCAAGATTGGAATTTAGCAATATCATATGGGGCACACAGTCACAGATATTTTTGGGTAGACTGGAAAAAGTTCAGAATACATTTCTGCGGTACCTTTATTAAAAAAAATATCACAGATGGCCGGACTATAGGACAGTCAGGACAGAAGATCTCAGAAGGAGTATTAATGTCCTGTCATTGGATGTGAGACGAAAATTGAATTCGATTATGTTTTTGTACAAAATATTGAACAACGAAGTTTCAGACTCCAATATTTTGAACCTTATAAATTTCAAGGTGCCAACCCATTTCAGAAGGTCTCCCTTACTTTTTGAAATACCTACCTAAAATACGACTTTCACTTCCCGAACACCACTCTCAACCATGCTCCGAACCACCAATGAAATTGATGTTTTCGTAGATTTAGATTTCTCTTTACCGTCTGAGATTCTTCACAATATCATTGTTTATTATTTTTTAGAAATATCAATTCAATTTTAGTCCCTAAGACTGTTTACTACTATATAAACGTGTAGTTCATGTGAATTTTTATTGTTATCTGATCATTATATTTCCATGTAATTAGGCAAATTGTCTGTATTGAAAATAAATAAATAAATAAATGATATGGAACCATGGGGACCAAGAGCTCCAAAGATTTCTTTCTAATATCAATGGAGTAAGGGACAACATCATGTTAAAAATAGAGAAGGAAGTCAACAATTCATTACCCTTCTTGGACGTAAATGTGGAGAGAAATAGCAATTCCATCCATACATCTTTTCACAGAAAGAAAACTCACACTGGGCAGTATTTGTCCTTCGACTCTAACCACCCAAATTCTACAAAAAAAGGCATCGCATGGACACTCGTCAAGAGAACGGAGACAATATGCAGTGATCAGGAAGCACTTCAAGCTGAATTCACTAACACAAGGAGTGATATGCGCCAAAACGGATATCCGGAGAAAATCTTGTTAGAAGACACTAAGCCTCTAACTCCAAACCAACCGAGGAAGTACAAACGGGGCCAGTAGTCCACCTGCCGTATATTAAAGGAATATCCGAAAAGGTTAGAAGGATCGGGAAGAAGTACAATATTAAGAGCTCCTTCAAATCCGGAAATACGTTTTCTCACAAAAACCAAACCGGAAAATCTCACCTCCTCCACCTGGAATTGCGTATATCGGTAAGTCTGGCGGCGAGACTAGAGGAACACACGCTTTACGCAGCGAAGTGACACGTCAAGATCCGGTATCGCAGAACATGCATGGAAAGAACATCACCAAATTCAATGGAAGAATGCGGGAGTATTACCTAGAGAAGAACACTGGTTCAGAAGAAAATTTAAAGAACCTGTTTATATCCAAGCTAACAGAGCATTCAGTAAACCCAGCGTAGAAATCAAGAACGTTTGGAAACAGCTTATTGATGATTTTGACGTGAACCGAAAAGGTGAAGATCACCCTAATTACAATGGGCAGGTATCAGGTAGAAACGAGTAAATTAATCCGACCCAATAATAATTAATTGAGATTACCAGCCATAAGAACAGAACAATTGATTAGGATTACGGGTATATAAACGACTAAGCCTTTGGAACTTGTCAGTATTCACCAGGAGACGCCTGCGGATAGAAGCAGTCGAAACATTTTGATTTATACAAATTATAAGACGATGGAAGTCCGAAATGAATGTACTCAAGGTACATTTTTCGTTTTCGCATATCGTCGTTGATACTGCAATTCGAGCTATGTCCAGAAACATTCATTTTACAGAAGACTGTAGATAATAACTACTAATGACCATATCAGTCGATGCCAAAACACTAAAGAAAAAAAATAGCTACAACGTAAGAATTTCTACCGGTCATTGTTTTGGAATTTAGAGTATAAAATAATCGCACGTAGAAATTTTTATGTAGTACCTATTATCATTTTATAGTCTCCTGTGAAATAAATGTTTCGTGACATAGCTCGTATTGCAGTATCAACGACGATATATTGTATTCTTTTCTAATCTCAACATTTTCCGATCAAAATGTTCCAACTACAATCAGTTTTTTTCTGGGAAAAATTCTTAGGTCAAATCATGTTATGCAATCTAGTATACTCAGATAATAATAAATCTAGTAGTGGACATCCCCGTTTGATAAACATTGCAAAAAAGCATGTAGATCAATACTCGTCCAAGTGACTCTTCACCCCATTATACCACATCATCAATCTCTCCCAGCTAAAAAACGGATGACAGTATTTTCCGTTTTGTCTCCAAGATCTTTACCGGAACATCGTTCAGCTCATATATTATATTCTCTGCTGAAAGATGTCATTATGCACTACCGGAAACCATCTTAACAACTAAGACCACTAGGAATATTGATGTGATTTTCCGATTTTTGCTTCTCTCCGAGTAGAGTGATCTCTCAGATAAACCGACTTGAGGCACTGCATAATTTGTAGTCATTAGTACAACGGTACCCGATAAATCATTTCAATACTAATTTCCGACTCCAGTGGCGTATCTAATGGTATTGGCTAATGGGAGAAATAAATGATGGCTGTAATGAGGAAGCAGCTCGCTGAGAATTATCAATCACTTAGTTATAGTAAGAACAAAGCTAGGTGTGAACAATTTTTTTACCTCATTTGGAGGTTGGTTTCAATAAGGATTCTTACATGGGAAAATGATTTTATCTTCTGAAGTAGGTGGAAATTGGTGTTTTTTTTCATGGATGCTATAAATTTGGGGAAACATCTTCAACAAACATTATAAAGTATAAAACAGAATTCAAGTAATTGTTTTCAATTCCGTTCCTGTAAAAATGTGACTGTGGTTAGTTCCTTTTTTGAAATATTACTTCGTAATTGTAATTATTTCCTGTTTTCAAAAAAGAAATTTGTAATTGTAATTACTTTCAAAGTACCTGTAATTACCCAGCTCTGGTATCTAATAGCTACATAAATTGTATATTTTCAAATTAAAAGCTTTCATTTAAGTTTCTCTGTTAGATGGCTACAAATCTTGCAAGCTGAATTAGAACCACTTCCTCTTAACCTATGGAATTGAATTTTCACATGTTGGTTCAGTTCCGATGACAATACATTGATGTCGAAAAAATTAGGCCCCCCTGACCCCCGAAAGCTAGATAGAGAACGCGTAGGGTTTCGGAAGTATTCTTGACGGATTTGGACGTCAAAAATTACAGCAAAGAAAAGAATTAAGTTAGGGCTCTCCTTTCTCAAAAATAGTTGGAAAACCCGCTTAATTAAAATAGGGAAAATCCGTAAAAATAGTGAAAAATATCCGACCGTCGAATATTAAGTTTTAAAAAAAAATCACCCTCCTGTCCCCCTCAAAAGATAGATAGAGAACGCATAGGAATTCGGAAAATGTTTCAACAGTTTTGAACACGGAAAATAATGATGAAAAAAGTCGATCGAAGTGTTCGCCCCCTTTTCTGTCACGAAAATAATTAGGAAAATTCGCGAAATAGAAATCGAAAATATCCGTAAAAATAGTGAAAATTATCTGAAAATTGAATAATATGGTTTTAAAAAAATGTACTCCTCTTGCCCCCTAGAAAGCTAGGAAGAGAACGCGTAGGAATACGGAAAAATTTCCAACGATAAATTAACAGGCAAGCGGCCGTGAAACAATGACGCATTAATTGAAATGAACAAACTAAGAAACATATCCAAAGAAAACTAAAAAGAAATAAATAAATAAACTGGATGATTTCGTGAAATCGTCCATTAATTACCCCTATTATTGTTCGATTTCTCTATGAATGCATGATTTTTGCATAGGCAACCAAACATAAACGAAATCAGATGTCATGGACGCTGAAATGGATATTGCCGAATATTTCCATCGTATGTTAAAAATCCCATATGAAGCGGGACATTTTCGATCAATTACAGCGAAAAATTCCCGGCGGGACATTTTCAGGCTGAAAATTACCCGGTAGGTATCGAAAATTACACGCTCGGTCCGTGTATCTATAGTAACGATTGTTAAAATGTACATTTGTCATCTTGACAGGCATAAATACTGAATTTTAAACGTCGTTGAAATAATGTCACGTTTCGGGAATGATTCGATAACTGTAATTCAAGAAAAAATCACCAAGAGCAAAACAAAAAATACAATGTTGAACCATCAATATACAGGGTGTCCGGTAAACCTTGTACAATATTGAAACTGGTGATAGACCAGGTCATGACTGTTCAGAATATTGGAATTTCACCACAGTAAAAATATCACCGTTTTCGAGATAATGAGCATTTTAAGAATTTCTGGAGAATCGATACCTAACCTTGGATTTTTGAGTGCCATGTATACAAATTGGGACGAATTCAAATATCTTTGCTGCTGAAGATTACTGATGAGTGATGCTTCTAGACCTACAGAACAGTTTTTCAGAAAGTGAAAAAAAATTTCAAGAAATTAGGGTAAAATGACAGATTTGAGTTTCATCAATTTAAAAAAAAAAGATTGACATTATTATCTGAAAGAAACATAACCAATTGAAAGTAGACATTCATTTCAGAAGAATCCTCATTTTTTCCAGACTCTACCATGGTATAAAACAAACTATAATTATTTTTAGAAGAAGTGGTTTCCATTGAATTAGGCTTGGTTTTAATCTAGGCTTCTATCAACTTTCATTCAAGAAAAAAAGGAAACTACCCAACACCAAAACTACGTCACAATCACACTCGACGCGCGTTTCGCCAACAAAGTTAGCATCTTCAGGAGCTAAAAGTAAGCTTTTAAGATTTTAAGATTGTGACGTAGTTTTAGTGTTTGGGTATTTTACTTTTTTCTTGAATTGAATTCACACCAAAGGTTCCAAAATAATTATTTATTTGATAAACTTTTATACTTACGCCCAAATATAATTTTATTTAGATTTTATCAAGATAAAAAGTGGAAATAATTATTTATAATAAAGAATGCTTGGTAGCATTAAATAGTATGTCAATAACATTAACTTTTCATGTAATTAGGCCTAATGAAATTATCAAAATCAAATGTCGATTATCCGACATGGCACCGATTAATACGAATTCTCATGATAAATGTCGCAATTGTCCAACATCCAGATTCCAACGAAGTTTCAGAGACCGACAGATATACAGAACCAAATAAGTGCAACTTTTTTCAAGAGATGAATCCTTGTCGAAAATTAAAAACTTTTGTTTGAACAACTTGTGACTTCTATCGTAGTTTTCTGAAATTATTCCGCTTGTTTCATTCAGTTGTATTTATTTCTTTGTCATGCTGTACATACGTCATACTCCCCGAGAATATGCGCAAATGCATAACATTTATGGTGAATGTGGAGGTAGTGCTACTGCTGCAGTAGCGCTTTATGCAGAACTATATCCGATTGCACAATGCCGCTCATAGAATCACTGATTTGGGGGCTATAACCTATAACGTATTTGAAAAGGTTCTTCTTGAAAATATGTCGTCTCTGCGTACGATTGGATGGAAAATAACATTTTTGTAATATTATTCAGTGCGATGTTGAATAATCGTTATTGTGGTTTATAGTGAATGTTGATTTAAAAAAACGTTAAATTAGTATTTACTTCATTACATCTCATTGAATGCTTCTAACCAATTGATTCGTTATTACTCATAATTATTTAATCATTTCATCTTTATAGGATAAAAATAAAAGACATTACTGACAAAGTCTAATGGAGTTGATTTTAGCTCAGAATAACATCACACTCTAATATTATCGAAATTCTACTCCTTCCAAAAATAATGATCGTATGTTTTATACCATAGTGAAGCCTGGACAAAATGGGCATTCTTTTGTAATGAATGTCCAGTTCCACTTGGTTATGTTTTTTCAAACAATAATGTCAAACTGTTGTTAAAAACATTGGTGTAACTCAAATCTGTCATTTTACCCTCATTTCTTGAAAAATTGTTTTGTTTTCTGAAAAACTGTTTCGTACATCTGAAAGCATCACTCATCAGTAATCTTCAGCAGCAAAGATATTTAAATTCATTCCAATTAGTATACATTCATACACGAAGTCCATAAAGCCATATCTCCAACTGGACGAGGAACACCATGCAAGTATAGTAGAGAAAATGAGAGACAATAATACTACTAACCTTAATGAAGAAACTAATGTAGCTAATGTAGCTATAACTTCTATAAGTTATAATTCAATAGCAAACTCGAATCCATCAACAAGTATTGCACCAGGCCCAAAAAATTCTAATTTTTACAACTATGTATTCCAATGCAATACATGTAATTTTTAGGTTGTGTTCGATTTGTTAATTTTTATATAATTTATATGTACCTACCTGCTTAATGTAAATATAAATAAAATTTCAAACTCAGCACATACATTTTTGTTTTAACTCCGGAAATATTCTACCGAATTATACTCGTGCATCAAAATAAACCTGGTAATTTTCCATTCAAGCATGTTGTCAGTAAAAAAACTGCATTCGGTTATTTTCATATTTTGCTAAAAGAGCCCTCCTGCTTCGGAGTCGGGCTCTTTCGACAAAATATGAAAATAAACTCATGCAGTTTTTAGACAACATGCTTTCATGGAAAATTATCGGTAATTTTGAAGCATTTGTGTAATGACTCCGATAAATTTATGTTGCCAGATGTTGCGGAAACTGCAAAGTAGCATTTTTAACTTCGTTGCCATAAAAAAAATCATAATTCCTTATTTCAACAAGAGTGACGTAGACGGAAAAATATTGTTATCAACTCTTATATTGAAATGCGATTGATGATCTCAAAAAATATCTTGATAATTAATCGCCTTCATTAATACACTAGTTGATAAAATAACTATTATTAGTGCATCTTGTGAGCAGACGCATAGTATGCTATGGAGATGCGCCCCTATATATCTTGATACCTAATTGTTACTGCAATTGATTTCTAAGGAAAGACAAATAACTAACAATTCGCTAACCATAAGAACATTGTCATTCTACTTTTTTGTTTATAATTCAAGAAATGTTAACCATTTAATCAGAGCTTCCACTCCTTATGCTCACCGGTGAACAGCAGCCGTTTGCATAGTAACTTAGATTGTTTAACAAAAAAAAGTGGAAACCCAAAAGAAAAATAGTATATTGTTTTATTAGGAGTAAAAGTATAACTTTTTGTGGCGAGTCTGAATGTTTGATGGCCGAACGTTAGTGAGGCCGACAATTTCAGACGAGCCACAAAAAGTGCTTTTGCTCCGAATGAAACATGCTATTTTTTCCGCAAACGGCATCCATAGAACTAATTAATATTTAAATAAAAATTCAAAACGATTGCAACGAAGTTGATAAATTCAGAGAATAATAATTATAAAACTGCGCACTACATTTCCGTGGTTACTGGTTTTGTGATTGCCAGTCAAAAACAAATTTGACAGTTCAATAATATTTTATAATGTCAGAAATATTGTAAGTGATTTAAAGCAACAATTGGACTGTGCATTTTTGGTAAGTACTTGAGCATCAAAATTTCGTTTGTTGTTTAGATTATACGAGTATTATGTCGGATTCAGAACCCAACTGTACACCGCCCGACGTTGTTGACATTGCTAAGGCAGCTACGAATGATTTAATTCCAACTAAGTCAAGTAGAGTTTATAATCATGCTTACGAAAGATTTCTCACATGGTGCAATGATAAAAACATTTCAAACTATTCGGAAAATGTGCTACTAGCGTATTTTTTTGAAATGACAACTAAATTAAAAATGAAGAGTTCAACAATGTGGTCTCAGTATTCCATGATAAAATCATTACTGAATATTAAACATGGATTAGATATAAGCAAATATATGAAACTACGTGCTTATCTGAACAAGCAGAATGAAGGGTATACTCCCAAAAAGTCAAAGGTATTCACAAAAGACCAGTTTGAAGATTTTTTAAATAATGCACCTAATGAGCAATATCTAGGAATTAAGGTTAGTTATAATATTCTAACCTGCATGAATACAATCAAGTTTTTAAATACATACTACTTTTAGGTTGTTCTAATAATGGGCATATCTGGAGCATGTATATGCGATGAAATAGTGAACATGACAATAGACGATATAAAAGATTTAGGATCTGTTATTCATATAAAGATTCCTGATAGTAAATCTAAAAAGCCACGATCGCTCACAATTATTGAAGAAAAATATATAAATCTTTACAGAAAATATACTTCTTTACGTCCACAAGCTATGGAAAGCCGACGCTTTTTTTTGAAATTTCAAAAGGGAAAATGTTATCGCATGGTCATGGGAATTCATACAATTAGTAACGTACCCAAAACAGTAGCAACTCATTTAAAACTACCGAATTCAAAAGATTACACCGGCCATGCATTAAGAAGAACTTCAGCTACTTTGCTTGTGGATGGAGGAGCTGATATTACTTGTTTGAAACGGCATGGAGGTTGGAGGTCGAGCACTGTCGCTGAAGGATACATTGAAGACTCTTTGTCTAATAAAAAACAAACTGCAGAAAAAATCTTGATGTCGAATTCTTCTTCACTGCATAAATAATGGCCCGATGGCGTCAGCGACGGCGATTACACGCTGAAGGCCATAAACGCATTTTACGTACGTGATACGAACAAAATTTTATGCACCAGTGCTAAAGCACGAATCTCAAAAACTTGAATGTTAATGGGCTACACTTTTCTTACGCTATGTATAACTTTAATAATCAAAAGTATGGTACCGGAACGATACCTGTAAAATATACTGAATAATTAAAATTCAATAGTTTTAAAATACTTTCATTTATCACTATTATTGTTTAAATCTAAAGCAGGAGTTCCGAAAATCTCGATTTACTACGCCCAGTAGAGAAACAAATTGCATCTAACGAGAGCAATAATTTAATTGTCAAGAAACGTCAAAGTTGGACAGACAGTCAAAATCTCAGAATAATTACTTGAGGTTAGGTGCAATCATAAGTTGAATATTAACAATTATTTTGACTGATTACTCATATATAATTCTAATAATTGTAATATATTCTGAAATACAGTTGCAAGTAAAACTAGTAAAGTACACGTGCTTTATTGATGTACTGCAAATTGGTCTTCAAATTCATATTCAAACTAGTATTCTCAAGTATTCTCAATGAATACTTGTTCTCATAGCGATGATGATTCTTGTAAAGCAGCTTTCCATAAGGAATGATAATATTCAAGAAAATAGGGAATATCCCATCCTTAACATTGGTAACTGTACCAACTGCATTGTTAATATAAAATCTTAATATTCAGGCTTATGGCCTTGATAATATAGATCATGAATAAATGTCGTTAAATGAGTATTTCTTCATTGCACTGACTTGATTGTTTCATGGTAGGTCTTACATGAATTGATGTGTAAATATGGGCAATTCGAGAACATTACCAACTTTACGTGTTATGTGTCACTTTACGCCTGTGAAACTCGGCGGTAAAGTGTACTTTACCGGCTACTGCATAATAGCTATTTATGATACAAGTTCATGAAGTAGGAATTTTTTGTATGAGCGTAAAGTTTGTTGAATGTGGCGCAGCCGAGTTCAACAAACACGCGAGTACAAAAAAGCCATTTACGAAAGTGTTTCATACAAAGTTTTTTCTTCTACAGTTATTATATTGCCAAATTGTTGCAATTATATCATTAATTTGAATGTTTAATGACATGAATTGTCGTCGTATTATCAAATAAAGACTTCCGAGTTATATTTGACGCAAAATACTGTATTTTTCAAAAATGCATAAATGTATGAACAGTGTGTAAAAAATTACTTTACGCACAGTTGATGATTTTACGCACTTGTGCGAAAATGTATTACTTTATGCACTGTCAGCAGTGCGTAAAAGCTTAGTTCACGCACTGTCGTAGAAAAAAATAATTATGATAGATTTAAGATGCCATATGAGCTCAATCATATTTGGGGCGCTTTTTAGGGTAAAAGAGTCAATTGATAACTCAAAAACGGTTCATCGTATCGATTTCAAACAAGAACTGGATTCTAGAGGACGTTTGATTCTAGGTACGTGCTGTAACGGAAATTGAAATATCAATCCACTTTTTCACAAAAAAAATCTCAAAAATGTCCGAAACATGCAGTAACTTTGGGCAATTTTTTGGGTAGATGAACAAATAATTTCAATAAAACATTACAGCTCGTACATAGATCAACGTTTCACCTATCTTTTGATATCAAATCAATTTCGATTGATTAAAGATTGCTTCAAATTTCAATGAAAGAGAAATACCATTGCAGCTACCTCGATTATCTGTGAAAAAAATCGTGAGGTGTTGCCGCAGACGTAGGTACATAGAATCGAACGTCATATACCTATAAGCCTGTCCTTGTTTGAAATCGATAAGACGAACCTTTTACCAAAAAAAAACCGTCCCATCTCATGGCCTCTTATTAAATCATTGTTTTATGATTTAAGTCATTACCGGAAATTATATCAATTGGAGCTGGTGAACCAACCACTGTTCATTGCACCTCAAGGTTGGTAAGAGAAATTCTTTTTATGACATTTAAGAAATTGGTTTTTTCATTATCGGTGCTAATCTTCAGAATGGTATTTGCATATTCATTTCATCATTATTCAAATCATTATCGTATTATTGGCGCCAACATTCTTTCAGTTATATAATATGTAAATGAGATTCAGAATCAGGCCACATCCGTGTTACAATTTGTAAATACATAAATTTGAAATTTGTACACCACTATAGGAGAATTGCATTGCTACAATAGCTTTTTCAATACGAAATAAAAGTATTGATCATTTTAAGATATGTAGGTCATCGGCCCATAGGACGATACAACACTTACATTTTATTTAAATTTTTAATACCAATCTTATGCCATCCTCGGTGAAATGATTAGGCATAACTATCTTCCTTAAATAACTTTTGCCTGTTGCAATTCATTTGACAGTTATGAATCATTTAATATCATCAGAGTTACGGTAAAATTAAAACCAAATCATATTTTAACACCATAGGGGTGATTATGACCGCCCGATTTGGGACTTCTACTGCGACTGCTTTAAACACTTTTTCTATTTCACCATATTGAACTTGTATTTTTTTTGTAATTAGTGAATCAGGATAAATCAACACGTGAATCGTGTTGATTCGTGAATATAGTTGAATATGAGGACAGTACCGATTTTTTTCATGCTCCGAATGGAACATTGTCTACTTAGAAAACTTAAATTGGAAGTTGGTAACATTGCAATGGAGATGTTTTGGTGTACACCTTGTCGTATCGGCAACGAATTCACTACAAAACACGCAAGAATATTTTACCACACCGAAATCAGACTAGGACAAGACTATGGTTGTTAGGATTGTGAGGAATAGGTCTACATTCTGATACTAAATAATGTTCAAAATAAATTTTTTTTTTTTAAATATATAGACATTTTACCACTGAAAAATTAAATCACAATGTTGTTTCACTCTCATGGCATTTCCTTCTTTTAGATCAGACGGTGGGGTGGGCTTTAAAATATTTCTTATAACTGATTGAGGTGTTAGCCCGTCAGCCTGCTAGGGTTTTGGTAGTTATAAATACAATGATCAATGAACAAGCAAAATTAGCGCAATCCCGTGGAACATAATAATAATAATCATAATAAGAAGCATTTCTCATTTTCTAAAAACATGTTTTTGTCGATAATTCGTAATTGGAAGTTAGTAGCATATAAGAGCTAGTGGTATAAAACAGTTTTGTAGAAGTAACGAAATTTTTAGCAGATATTCGGGAATGTGTGGCAAATATACAGCCACTGTTCTTCCGAAATGCAGATCAAAGTACACAGAAGAACCATTGCTATGTATTGAAGGAGAAGGAAGACATACATAAATGTGAAGTTGAGTTTGGCTCAGAAAATTCTTAGTCACAATTTGTGTTCAGTTATGGAATGAGTTGATAATTTTTTTTGTTTAAAGGACCCCGCAAACTCCTTATGAAATTTGGGTCCTGGTGGATATTTTTGAATTTTTGGTATGATAGTCCATGTAATTCTCAACCAATGTTACCATTGCGCCAACCCAAAAAAATGAACAATTTTGCTACTAGGGGGCGTTGAAATCACCCCTTGCGTAGATTAGACTATTTATTTTTGAACCCGTTAACAATAGTTTCAGTTGTTTCATTGTTGTTAATGTTGCACAATATTGTGCTGTTTTATAAAAAAATTCTTATCCTCTCCCCCTTCTTCACCCAACTCCTATTACGAAACGCAAAAAAAATATGTGCCTTTAAATAGGCCTGAATAATGGAAATAGCAGTTTTTTATAATTATCCCCCCTCCCCCCAAATGACACAAAACGAAAAAATGTCGGTGGATTTTTCTGAATTTTTAATATATAACTTGAACGTCATCTCAAGTTATTTTGAATTGGGTGACAAACCCCAAAAATGAATAGTTTTGATGTTAGGGGGCGTTGAAATCACACCTTGCTCAAAATAGGCGGGAACAATATCTCTACGTATTTAAGTGTAGATTAGGTATGCTGAAGAATTGTGTAATTTTTTATAAATTGAAAATCTATTACCCCTCCTTGACCCTATTTTAAAACACGAAAAAAATTAATCCTTGACTACTTCTAAACGCTTAATCAAAATAAATATTTCAATCAACTTAAATTGAGGAAATCGTACAGTTGTTTAATTTCACCTTTCTCTCCCTTCAAAAAAATAATGGTGGATTTGAATTTGAGGTGGTGCCTGAATAAATTTTTTTCATGTTTTGAAATAGATTTTCAATTTATAAAAAATAACACAATTGTTTAGCATAATCTAAACTAAAATACTTAGAGATATTATTTCCGCCTATAATAATGAATAGTCTATTCTGAGCAAGGTATGATTTCAACGCCCCCTAGAATCATAACTATTCATTTTTGAAGTTTGTCACCCAATTAATTTCTATTCAAAATAACTTGAACTACATCATATTATGAATTCAGAGTTATCCACCGAATTTTTTTCATTTTGTGTGATTTGGGGGAGTGGGGATAATCAGAAAAAACTGCTATTTCCCTTATTCAGGCAAATTTAAACATTCGACGATACATTTAAAGGCACTCGAGAAATATTTTTTTTGCATTTCGGAATAGGAGTTGGGGGAAGTAGAGGAGGGGGTAAGAATTTTTTTTATAAAACAGCACAATATTGTGCAATAATAGCAATAATGAAACAAGTGGAAATATTTTTACCGGGTTAAAAAATAAATAGTCCAATCTGCGTGATTTCAACGCCCCCTAGCAGCCAAACTGTTAATTTTTTTGGGTTGGTGCAGTAGTAACATTGGTAGATAATTACATGGACTACATCCATAGAAATGTTAATAAACACTAGAACGCCAAACCCGCTGTCCGAGATTCAGTTAAATGACTCCTCACAGGGAATGATGACAAACCTTTTCACTTGCGCATTATTGCTGTTTCTGGTCACGTTGTAGCCAAGTTTTCTTTATTTTCGTGTTCCAGATGAGGTTCGGAATATCATCTGTGGTTAGGGCAGGTAATTGTGGAAAGTCCAGTTAACTTCGCAACACCTCCTTAAAATCCTATCGTGGCGTGTCAAGCGAAGAAAGATAACATTGTCGGCTTCCGAGTTTTGGCATTGTTAGGTTTTAGCAGTTGTTCAGGGAAACTGTGTGAATCTGGATAACACCAATATATTAGCAACGACACAGAGGCAAAACAAAAATTTATGCGGACTTGAATTTGAAAATATGACATTGATGTCAACGACATGTTAATCGAAGATGGGGAATTTTATCATTTAATTTGATTTCTCCGTTTTCTTTGAGTACTCTGACTGAAAATGTGGTTACACATATTTATCAGGATTTGTTGTTAAATCTATTAAAAAATCTATCAAATGTAGAGTATGTTTGTCTACTTTTGAAGACATTACAGAATCTTCTGCAGATGCAGAGAACTTTAAATTATTGAATAGAAAAAAAGGTGGTCTCATAAGGCCATCACAAACTGTTATAGATATTTGCATTTTCCATGAGAGAAAAACCCGGCAGGTTCTTGCAATTACTGCTAATTTTATGCCAAATGAAACGAATTTTTTGGAAACTTTCATACACCAAACTTTATCAATATTATTTCAGGATGAAAAATTATTCAGGTCCATAATGAACCGCATTTTCGATATATCTCCCTGTGAGGTGAGTCACAAATTGAAAATGATAGAAGCAATAACAAGAATTTACACCAGAATTGGGTTTTTCAATATTGCAATGTCGCAAACTGAGAAAATTAAAGGTGAATTGAAGTGAAGATCAATAGATTTGTAAACAAAATGCCACAATTTTCGTTTGATAGAAATAAGTTTGTAACATTACAAACTAAAATTTGAATTTTTGGGTTTTTATATTCATTTCTCTCAACATTCGATAATCTACTTCTTATTACAAAAATGCCATTTGAATTTAATACGATTCAACAACATTTACAATGATAAATGAGAACCTCTGACCAAATGCAAAAGTGTAGTTTCTTACCCGAGAAACTATATTTGACAGATTTTTTCCCAATTTCATATCTCCAATCAATGACACTTTTGTTTTCCAACAGAAATAGTGGAAAAGTGATAACAATAGTCAACAAGTAGTTTGAACTCCTGTAAAAAAATTCGTAATGTCTTGTCAATGAAAGCATTTGTTATAATTATTATTATTATCATATAGTTTTTGCATTAATAATTAATTAATTATTCAATCGATTTGTAGAAGTAGAAAACCAACTTCAATATCCAGAATTTCGAAAATCAAAAATACGACTACATAAAGAAAGTGTTTCCTCACTCTGATATAGATTTTGACTATAATAGGCTCAACGGTTTAGGTGTGAAGCCGATGGACACACAAATTGAGTTTTTTTTTTTCTGATTGTAATCAATTCTCATCAAAATAGCAAATGTGAATTTTCTGACGATCACAATAATTTCTCCCTACTTGGTTGCGAGAAAGCACAAAATAGAAGACCTACACTCAATAACTCATTTTTCAAGAAGTCAATTATTGATTAACTGTATTTGTCATTAAAGGAAAACTCTATTATATTGTAAATGCTATTACCGACAACTTATACCCAGATTCAGGAACTGGAAGTCAAAAATCCTAAGACAGTCTCTGGCGACACTTGTGCTCTATTGCGCATACTCATAGGTTGGTGTATCTGCCGTAGGGGGACCACGTTATTTTGAACTAATTGGCGTTCTATGTATTATATCTCTATGACTACATACAAAAAATTCAAAAAATCCACCGGGACCCAAATTCCATAAGGATTGTGCGGGGTCCTTTACACTCTAGAATTCTTAATTGGGTTAGGTAGACAATGTTTTTTTTGTTTCTTGAAACATATTCAATTCTTATCATAGATTACCCATTTCATTTGTCTCCATAGCCACAAAAGTGATTGAAGTTTCATAACCAGACTAGTAAGAATTAAAGTACCATAAAAAATCGTACACTTTGGTTAGATACGCGAAGAAATTTCATGATGTTTTGAATTATGACTTTGGTATCATTTTCACACTGAAAACTCCAATTAAATGAATTCCTATTCTAAATGCTTGAAGATTCGTCAACTTTTCATCAAACATAACAGAAATTTGTAGCAGTAATTCTCATTTTCTAGAGAAAAACGTATTTTTGTTGATGATTCGTAATTGGAAGTAAGTCGCATACTGGAGCTGCTGTCATATAAAAATTTCTTCGAAGTTACGATTTTATTAATTTCCCAGAATTTATTTAAAAAATGGCAAAAAGTGAAAGTTGCAATAAAACGTTCAAATTTGATATATCTATAGGTGTGAAATCGGAATAGAAACAACTAATTTGAATTTTTTTAAATTCTAATGTGTAAGCCTATTTCCAGCGATTATTTTGAAAAAATATTACTTTCGACAGGTAGCGAGTTACGAAACTACATCACTGAGTAGGTAATTTTTTATATTTTTCAAAACAAAGCCTAACACCAATGTCAAATTTCAAAATAAATTATGTATAGAAGTGTTTCCCATATGATGTCAACTCTTTGAAGTACACTATTTACAGCTATTTTTCCAGAAATCGTTGAGAAATTGGTAAAACGAACCACGATATTGAATTGTCATACTTAACGCAATAAGTCTCATTTCATTTCCTCTTGTTACGAAAAGGACGAATACAGACCAAGTTACTTTTCATTGCATGGCAATGAGTAGATACGTGGTATTTAGACTCTTTCTTCAAGAAATAAAAAATTTTTTGAACAATTTTCTGAAAAAAATATTCTGGTGGTGCATAGTCATTTCTAGATATTCATCAGTAATAATCAATCAACCTTCTCTGGATTACCAACTTTCGTATTCAAACAAGGTCATTGTCTCACAGAATGAGTTAGTTATACGATGCCACATATTTTTGTACTAGGGCATTGAATTTTCCAAACAATTTGTATAAAAACCTATACCTGCTTGGAAAATAAGTTCATACCAAGGTAACGTAGAAAAGTTTATTTTTGAAGTAGTCAAGTAATATTTTTTCATAAAAAATATCTGGGAAGAAAGTATGGATCAAAAACACTCTCTTTTTTGGAGTTGTATTTTACTGTAACCAACAAATCAACGAATTTGTTGAGACTAAGAACGAGACGCTATGGAAATTATTTAAATTGTTACCAACAGATAATAATAACGTAGTAAGTTGCAATAAATTAATTGCTCTATCCCATTTAGTAAATTCGTGGTTTGGCACCGAGTTTAAGACAAACTTAACCTCAATCAATTCAAATGGATTTATGTTCGATTTTATAAATGCGACCTATAGAGAATTACAAGTTGTAATAGTTGAGTATTAATTTTTTTTTCAAATATTTATGTAAGCTTCGATAAATTGTTACTTATCTTGTTTCATAGATGATCACCAATCTTCCTTTATTGATAAATATGGAAGAAAACCACATGATCGTTTTTCAACATCGAATACTTTTCAGTATATCTAAGGAAAGTTTTACAAAGCGTGTTTTTTTTAAATTTAGAGTAACAAATTATTAATTAAGTAAGTTTTGAAAAACGATATTTCACTTTCCGAACTTGGATGCGACGTTATAGCGTTATTGGAAATTTAATGAAGAATTATATCGTTTGTTACACCTATATTGAAAAAGGGGGACCAAAATTATATGAACAATTACCGCCCAATCTCATTAATAACAACGTTAACTAAGATTTTTGAAAAAGCCTTCGCGAACCGTCTGGAAAAGTTTTTTACGAAATACAATGTTATTTCAGAGAATCAGTTCGGATTTAAAAAAATACATTAACGGGTGACTGGATCGCTACACTAACTAGTGGACTGTACAAGAACATCGACAAAAGTAGACCAGCATTATGCGTTTTCCTGGAACTGACAAAGTCTTTCGACACTGTGAATCACACACAGCTGCTGGAAGTTCTGGAGGATGCAGGAATCCGAGGTAAATCAAATAGAACTTATGCAAAGCTATATCTAGAACAGAAAACAGCTAGTCAATATACACGACTATAAAAGTTTGGAAGGGGTGTATTGTGGTGACCCGCAGGATACCGTGCTCGGACCACCCATTCTCAATATATATATTAACAATTTATTGAGTATGGATTCAACTTCGAAATTATACAGATTTGCAGAAGAGACTGTAGTCATTTACTCTGCAACCACCTGGAAAGAATTGAAAAACCAGGCTCAGAATGATCTTTCTAAAATTATTGATTGGTTTACTCATAAGAAACCAACAGTAAACCTTGGGAAGACTTATTTTGTACATTTTGCAAGTTATTCCGATATTCCGCACATTGTCAGTGGACAATCAAGGAGTACCCTTTGAAATACAATCTGCGAAATACAAAAAATAATCAGGAATCACCAAAATGGGACGAACATGTGAAAGACGTTGAGATATATGCTATTCAAATTCAATCGTCCACGCTCTATGCTAGATCCAACGATAGTTATATATTATGCTCTAGTAGAATCTCACTTACAGTACTCTATTCTGAGTTGGGGAGGAATTTATCACACACATCTGAAAAAATCAGAAATACTGTAGAAAAAAATTCTCGAAATAATGTATGGTAAAAAATATACTTACCCCACAAAATCCCTCTTTGCCGTGGCAAAAGTACATAATATTGGACAACTTTATTTATTCAACGTTGCCAAATATATGTTTCAGAACAAAGCATGTCTGAAAAATGTAGAACACCAATACTGTATTAGATGTCGTAATAGAGAAAATGTCCACATGATTTGATCAAAAGGAACAGCAGGACAGCGATGTTTCACTTATATAGCTCTAAGAATGTACAACTTTCTACGAAATATGTACAAAACATATCGATATACACTGAATTCATTCAACTTCGCTTTGTGATGAAATAATTGCATAACCCATGAACAAACTCCTATGTTCATTCATTAGGTCAAAAGGAGGAGACGTATTACATAGTATACTCATATTTAATTTATATCTGGATATTTATATTGTAACGGTTCAATTTTCCACCTTGTAAATATTTGTTCAAAGTACGAGCACGTTAAAATAATCACCTATCTATCAGGAACGAAACAGCTCCGGTCAGTTTAAAAAACCAGTAAGTTCGTTATCCGAATACCTCAACCAATGAGAGTATTGGGGGGACTGTCTGATATTTCAGCGGTTTGGCAAAGAGCACTGAATTGTGTAGCAGGAAGACATATTTGTCGTAAAGAACAATGTGCTGTTGCAGAAAAAGAAACCTAATAACTACTAGGGTCAGTAATTTCAAGTCTCTTTAAAATGGTATCAACTAACAAAATTTTCTTTAGGTTTTTTGTATTGCCTAATGAGTTTTGTGTATTTGCTCCGTGAAACGACAAGATCACGGTGAATACCGAAAATTTAACTGTACGAATCGGTATCGGAGTATACGTACTCGAAACCAGCGATCTCTGGAAGTAATCCTGTTTTTTTGGTCGACTATTATATCCAGACACCCACCTGATTGATTTCCTCGGCTATTCCCCAGACAAAGAATAGAAAAGCGTTAGGCAAGTGTGGCCTGAGCGTCTACAACGTTATGCAAGTAGAGCGTTGTCTGAATCAAGATAAGCTTTTTTTTTTGGAAAACTTATTCCCGCAACCCGTTCCAGAATACCGTGACCTGCTATCGCGCACAGGGAGTAAGATAAGTACTTTCGGAGCTCCTGTGAGTAGTTATAAATTATTTTAAATTCTTAATAAAAAACCCAGATAATGTCCATTTTAGTTATATGTATTGATTTTTTTTGTTCTGAAATTGCAATTTTGTTGTAATCTCCAAACAGCTGTTTGTGGAACTACCTAGCTAAGTTCTCACTATATTTCCAAATGAGTAACGTCCCCTTTTTGTCAGAGTCAAGTATTATCCAACCCCCTTTATTTTTCTTTTGAAATCATTATTATTATTATGATTACCATTGTGTATTCATTGTGTCAAAGTGAAACTTAATAATACTTGTTTACTTATATAATTTTCTATATACAAATTTTGCCTCTGAGGTAAAATATTTCCTGAATATACATTTTTATTATATTTTTTTAAATACGAGTTGTTTTCAATTCCAAGCTGTTCTGATATCTGTTTTTTCCCTCCTCGTCGAAATCTTCATTTTGGCTGGCGCCCAGGTGTAGCTTGCGGCCCCGACACCTGGCAGATTTATATAAGAAGGGTTAAACCACGACCCAACTCTCCCAAAGGTAAGGGTTACCAGCCAGACGTTTTTTTGCTTTGGAACAATTTAGATCTAAACAGACGTCACAATATTTTATAAACATTATTATCATCCCATATTTGAATATTTGTATTATTTCTATATTTTGAAGAAACGTAATTATTATTATTATCGGGACTGGTTAGGCGTATGTAAATAAAAAATGTCCATCTCTATGTATGTTTCATTTCATGGCAAGCACCAGCTTATGGTATTGGGTAGGGTAGGGGTAATGATCCAGTTGAGTATCATTACCTCTTCTGTCCCCCATTTACGATTTGTAACGAAGAATATAAAATCCATTACCCAGCTTCGTCAATAATAATACCGTACATGCCCCTTTCTGCTCCTCGACAAAGAGCCAATTTCACAGGATCCATCAAAGTTATATACAGTGCAGTTTTTTTAGTCCCCCCCCCCCTACCCACCGTTAACTTATCTCACAGGATCCATCAAAGTTATATACAGTGCAGCGTCTTTTCTCTGTATTTTTTTCCCGTAGAGTGGTCAGTAATGTCTAATAGTAATCTCCAGTTATTGTTCTACCCTTATCCAAAAAATCAATCATGATTACTCCATGGCAATCAATCCCAAAAAACTGAAGCAAGAACTTTTCCAGCAGATTTTTGGACACGAACCTTCTTAGGTCTTGGAGAACCGTTGTGTCGCCATTCCATCGATTGAGTTGCTTTGTTTCTGGATCGTAGAAATGTACCCAAGTCTCATCCATAGTAACAATTCGGTTTAAGAAGTCTACATCGTTTTGAAATCGAGCACAGATCGAACGCGATGCTACTACCCTTGCACGCTTTTGGTCAACATTCAAACATTTGGGGATCCATTTTGCAGCAATTTTTCTCATGTCCAAATTGACGTGAACTATATGATGAACGCGTTCGTATGAAATATTCAGTGCTTCAGATATCCGTTTTAGCCCAATTCGATGGTATGTTAAAATCATGTCATGAACTGCATCGATATTTTCGGGGACTGACACAGAAACTGGCCTTCCCGATTGGTCATCATCTTCAATGGAAAATTTACCTCTTTTGAAGCTTGCAGTCCAATTTTTCACGGTCGCATACGAAGGATATTGATCACCAAGGGTATTAAGCATATCTTCGTATTTCTGTTTACCTCTTAACCCTTTTAAATACAGGTACTTGATGATGGCTCGATACTCCAATTTTTTGATTTTCACAATTTCGATGGACATATTTTTTCTTTTAATTTAGTGCGTAACTCTGGTTTACTTTTTTGACGTCAAACTTCACACTGACGCTTCTAGTAAGTTATTGTTCATTGCAATAGTAACGCAATATTTTGTTTATGCAAGGAACTGGTCTAGGCTAACTAGATATCAATATATCCTCGTATTATTCAAAAAAAAAATTGATCACTACCAAATTATAAAGAAGACTTATTCAATACCCCCTCATAAGTCAACTTGGATTGTATTAATGAAAAGTGCTTCATTTCAAGATGCTTCTCTGAGACAAATTGCTTGAGAAAGACCGGACGAAAGCATATGGGAAACTGGCTGTCGATCAAATTGGCTGAAATTTTATTATTTTATAGGGAAATGCATCATAGTTTCAGTCTATTCTAAGCCATGAAAACGTATTTTGTTTCTTGACAACTCTCTCTATTTGAAATAATTTTTTTTTCATTTTGAAATATAACCTCTAGACTGAAAACAACCAACCGGTCGTTTTTTACAAAAAAAAGTTATTGGCACTCTTGACTGATCAAAAGATGACTCAGATTTTTGATGAATTCAATTGGTCAATAGTCCCTTTCATTTAGGTACAGGGTGCATTAAATTTTTTATTATTTTTCAAAATTTCTCAAAATGTGCTCCGTTAATTTGAACCTAACTTTGTTTTCACTATTCTGAAAATGTTGACTATCATATAATATGATTGTTTCATCAACTTTTTATGTTGCGTTTCTAAGATATGAATTTTTAAATATAATAAATAATCTTTAAAAAAATGTAACGCACCCTGTATCCAAATTTATCTCATCAGAAAGCTAACTCATTTTTTGTCAATTGTTTTCAGTGTATGGGTAAAATTTTAAAGGTACATATTTCAAACAGATAGATTCATCAAGAAACAAAACACGATTTTATCGCTTAGAATATATTGAAACAATGATGTATCACCAAAAGAAAACTTGTTGGTTCTGGAATAGTGCTAGAAAAACAATATCGAAAATGATTTTTTTGACAATACACCCTAATGTACTAACATTTTAACGAGTTCTGATAAATATATTTTTATCCTGAATTTGTCTTATTTGGACTAAAAAACAGTTTCTTTCTTCAGTTTTTTGTCAATCCTACCCAAGTACGACGTTTTTACGAACTTTGGCCGCTTATACAGGGTGGGGCACCGAAAACTAAACAGATCGAATATCTTCAAAACGCATGTGTTGTGAACGAAATGCAAAAACACGTCGATTTTTAATCTAGAGGGGACATCTTTCTATCATAACCTCAACTTCCATACCTCTCCCCCCACCCCTTGGGCACTATCATCCAAACAATTTGAATAAGGAAAGTGGTAAGTGTGATACAACATTAAAAAGGTGATTTCATAAGGAATTCAGCTATGTCAATTTTTACCAACTAACTTATTATTTTGGCGCCCTCTTGCAGGAAAAACAACTGTTCCGTATTCCAAATTATAATACTGCATTTGCAAGCTATTTTGACATAAATTGGGTGACAATGCATTATGGAATTTTTCTAAAAAACTAAACAAAATGGCGGGTCCAAAATGGCGGACATGATTTGAAATTATGGTCCGATACGATTCAAAATTGATATGTGGTGGTTTCTTAAGTCGGAAATTATGATTTGTCCGTTAATGCAAAAAAACAAGATGGTGGCTCCAAGATGGCGGACGAAATTTGTAATTCTGGTCCGATTCGAATCTAAATTGGTATGTGAGGATTTTCAGGGTTAAAAATTATGATTTTTTTTGTCAATGCAAAAGCCAAGATAGTGAAAAAAATTTGTTATTGTGGTTCGATTCGATTCAAAATTGGCATATGGGGGTTTTACAAGTTTTCAGTATGACTAAAATCAAATAATTGAATTGAAAAAAAAAGATTTTATACAAATGCGCTATATAGGAATTATTATATTTTTTAGATGTGTGACGTAGGTTATTTTGTGCGTAACAGATTCGAAAGCTTGCCGCGAGTACAAATAGGTATTTTTGCGAGGTAAAATGTTGATTCTGTTACGCATAGAATGACCTACGTCACACATCTAAAATAATATATTATTTTCTTATTAGCGCATTTTTTTATAAAAGCCTTTTTTTTGATCAATTTAATTAATTCATTTTAGTCTTACTGAAAACTTGTGAAACTCACATATGCCAATTTTGAATCGAATCGAAGCAAAATTATAAATTTCGTCCACCATCTTGGTTTTTGTATTGACAAGAATATCATAATTTTTTACCATGAATATCCCCACATACTAATTTTGATTCGAATCAGACCAGAATTAAAAATTTCGTCTGCTATCTGGGAGCCACCATCTTGTTTTTTTGCATTGACGAACAAATTATAATTTCCTACCTTGAAAACCACCACAATTCAATTTCTAATCGAATCGAACCATAATTGCAAATCATGTCCGCCATTTTGGAGCCACCATTTTTATTTTTCTCTTGGAAAAATTCCATAATGCATTGTCACCGAATTTATGACAAAATATTATAATTTGGAATGCGGAACAGTTGTTTTTGCCGCAAGAGGGCGCCAGGATAAAAAGTTAGGTGGCAAAAATTGACATGGCTGAATTCCTTATGAAATTACCTTTTTAATGATGTGTCACACTCACTTCTTTCCCTATTCAAATTGTTTGGGTGATAGTGCCCAAGAGGTAGGGGGAGAGGTATGACAGTTGAGGTTATGCTAGGAAGATGTCCCCCTTGGATTAAAAATCGACATGTTTTTGTATTTTATTCACAACACATGCCTTTTGAAGATATTCCATCTGTTTCGTTTTCGGTGCCCCACCCTGTATCTCAGAAACGACACATACAAAATCATTTAAACTAACACATTTTTCAAACGACTCATCCCGCTGTATTATAATAAAATTCCTTCCTATTTGACAGAGAGCCAATTTCCCATATGTTTTCATGTGAGGACCTTCATCTCAGTATTTACTACCAAGTTTGAATGGACCTCAATTTGGCAATGAATTCTGATAACACATGAAGGGATGATGACTTGTTGTATTGCTCTGTCGTCTGCCGTGTCTTTCAGATTCATGTCTGTTTTTAAGTTTATCTGTCCGAATGTTCTGTTGCTCCTGTTGTGGAGCGCGTTGCATTCGAAGATGATTTGAGAAGCAGGTTCCTCCTCGTCACCACAGAGTCCACACTCCTCGGTTTCTCTATTCGTTCCCATGATGTGTACGTGTTTTCTTAGGCCGCAGTGTTTGTGTAGTAAACCGATAATGATGCGTATCTCAGATCTGTTGAAGTTGAGGGTATCAGCCGTCAGAGTTAGGCTTAGTTGCCTCACCATGGCTGTGCTATGTCGATGCCCTTCGATTTGGTCCCAATATTTTTGGTGTTTAATTTTCTTCCACCCATTAATTTGCATTTATGCGAACTACAGCTCACAGAAAGAGAAGAAATGGATGCGCATTTAGATCCGAATAAAGGAGCAGGTTCTGATAAATACCCTCAATATTCGTTAAAAATTGTCGTTCCAGTCTAACAACACCATTAACATTATTATAAAATCAATCTCTGGCCACTGGAAAATTTCCAGATTTTTGGAAATCAGCGTGTATAATCCCAGTTCACAAGTCCGGACAAAAAAACTTGATAAATAACTATAGGCCTATTAGTAAATTGTGCATTTTGCCAAATTGATCGAAACATTTGTTTACAAATCAATCTACCAGTTAGTGTTGCGGCAGAAAATGCCAGAACAGCACGGCTTTTTCAAAAATAGATCGATCGAATCTAATCTCATATGCTACTCTGACTTTATATTGAATGCGACAGACAATCAGATATTTACACCGACTTCAGCAAGGCTTTTGATAAAATAGATCACGGTATCTTAATCGGAAGAGGTGGGTGTGGACGGTGTCCTGTTAACCTGGATAGTGTCATATTTATCCGAAAGAACCCAATGCGTATGTCTTCAGGGCCACACCTCTGAAGTCACAAACATTACATCAGGGGTGCCACAAGGATCGCACTTGGCCCCCCTCATGTTTTTAATTTACATCAATAACATATCTGTTAGCTTTGAGTACTGCAAATATCTAGCATATGCAGATGATTTTAAAATATTCCTAGAAATAAGAAACATTTCTGATTTCGCCAAATTGCTAAGTGATCTGAATAGGTTTGAGACTACTGTAAGGAAAACAATTTATTCTTGAATTCTGACAAATGCCATTACATTACATTTACAAGAAATAAGAACGTATTTGATGGTCAATATACTCTAAATGGAGTTTTCTTGAAGCGATGCAGCCAGATAAGAGACTTAGGAGTCACGTATGATAGCAAACTTATATTCGATATTCATATCAATAATATTATAAAAAACTCTCTTAGGATGTTAGGTTATATCATGAGACAAACTAAATTTATATTTAACCCTCAGTCTATTTCAGCTCTATTTTATGCATACGTCTTTAGTAAGCTCAATTTTGCTTCTTCTATTTGGAATCCTCAGTATAATATTTACGTTGGACGACTCGAGAATGTCCAGAATAAGCTTCTGAAATACTTGTCTTTTAAAACACACACTCCTACATCCATCCCCACTATTCGTAACAAGTATGAAATATTATCGTTAGAAAATCGTAGAATTATGAGCGATGTATTGAATCTGCATAAAATTCTAAATGAAAAAATTGTTAGACCTGATATTTTGAATGAAATAAACTTGTCTGTGCCATTACGATCATTAAGAAATCCAAATTTGTTTGATATCCCTTTCAAAAACACGAACTCTGCAAATAACTCACCAATCTGCAGAATGACTAAAAATTTCAATATGTACCTATATATTTCAATGAATATGACATATTCAGTACATCATTCACAATATTCAAAAAATGTATCAAACGGTTGTTTCTAATGTGATATAAAACTTGTGAACTCTGTTAAGCTTATTGTTAATTGTTTAATGTTAAACATTTTACTGACTTTTGCAGTTCCTTTATGAAGTGAAATGAATATTATTATCATGTCAAAATTGATATTCATTTAGAATGTAAAATCTGTAAATGAATATTAAGTGGATACTGCTTTGGGCTTTTGCCTGTTGTACCCAAACATAAATTAATAAATAAACAAATAAATTAATTAGGTTTCCACACCGAATTTTGCTAATTCCAAACAACGGTTCTGGGCCTGTGAATAGTGATTAAGATGGTTGGCTTGCAAGTTGGTATGCTTTTTATTACCTTCCATTCCCTCATATACGCAAGTGTAAACTTACTTTGACTTTATCTATATTGAAGTCAGAGCTCTCATTGCGCTCTGGCTGTTAGATATAATTTAGATGTGTTTTTATACTCACTGTAGATCCATCTGTATGTATGTCCTTATGGTATATGTCTCAGCTTGGAATAATGTGGTGTAGTTGCCAAGTGGAAGTATTACATTATTTCTTGTTCTTCCTCCATATATTCTTGCTCCTCTTACTATATCTGTTTTTGAACCATCTGTATACCAATTTAGGATTCTAGTTTCCAGATGAATGATAGTGATTCTACTTCGTATTCCCATTCATTCCATTTGAGCTGTGTTCTGAATGTTTTCACATATGAGTATTGGGGTAGCATGCAGAAGTTTGGTATTGTTGAGTTCACTTATGACTTTGTTGTGCCCAGTATTAGGTTGGGTTCTCCAATTACATTTTTTTAAAGTCTTTATCCACTCATCCTTGCCTCCCCCACGTTCAGAGGTGGAAGGTTCGGGATGATTTCCATAGCAGTGTTTGGAGTACTATTCATAGCACTCGTGATACACATACAGGCAAGCTTGTGTATTTTACCAAGGTAGGTTTTCGACTGTCTCTGTTTCATTTTGGGCCACCACAAAGGTGATGATCGCAATGTATAGCCAGTGCATGACTTTTGGTTGCAGACCCATTATTTTGCAAATGCTCGTCTGCACATCATGAACGATGATTTGCCTTTGTTGAGAACATGCTGCAGATTCATGTTCCAGGTTTGTTTCTTATCTGAGAACAGCCCCAAGTAATTTTGTTTTTGTTTTTGCGAAACTACCTGGTGTTCGCAGAAAACCCCTCAAAAGCAGAGCTTGTCTGAGCAAGGGAGATCCGGGACCTACAGTTTGAATGAAAGTGGAATCCGAACCACTTCAGCTCAGTGAAAGGTGGCCGGGACTCGAACCCGGACCACCTGGGTGGAAGGCAAATGCCCTAACACCACGACCACTTCGCTAATGAAGTATTTGACATGATCAGCAGCTTGTGGTGATACGCCAAAGATTGTGGGTGGCTTCATCTCCCCAGAATTCTTCTGCGTGTAAAATGAGTATGGTTTTGCTGCGATTTCCTTCAGTCCTTCTTTTTTGCACTATTCCTCTACGGTCCTTGGTGCATTTCGCATCAGGTTATTTGGACACTCTTTCCTTGTACGAGGACAACTATGTCGTCCGTATGACCTTGGGAGTAGTATTTGTGATTCCAGATTCCAGAAGTTAATTCAACACCGAGACCCACAGTAGGGGGGTAGTATTCCTCCCTGTGGGTTTCCCTGGCAATTTCCAGCTTCGCGGAGCCTGTCGATTTTGGATCGTTGACAAAACCACCTGCAGGTGGATGCAGGTGATTTCGTCAACGCTCCTCCTCCTGGCCGCTGAGACCATACTTTCGAAGGATGTTTTATCGAAGGCTCCTTCGATATCTAGAACAGTGCAAAGTATTATTTTTTTTACCAGAGTGTCCAATATACCAATTAAAACAATAAGAACGATCGCTCAAATTATAACTTGTAATAATTTCAGCATAAAATTCACTTACAACGGGTCTTCTCACTCAATGAAATGTGTACAGCCTGCAATCACGACTCTTACGAAACAATTCAACACCTTATGTTCGAATGGTCGATTTTTTGTTCCATGAGACCTCCAAACTGCTCTTATTTAAACGGGCCAGATACTTTGTTGAATGCTCTCGGAAATATAACGCCTTCGATAGCACAAACCACAGCCTCATACATATGGAATATACTGAAACTTCGTTCATTCATTTTGAATGAATGAATGAATGAATGATGAATTTTGTCTTCCTTGTATTAGAATATTGTATTCAAGCTAATGTTATGTAATTCACACTGAGAATTATGTTGGGTTGGGGTCGGGTAGCTGTGGCCACTTTTCTCTGCTGGCTACTCTACTGAGGTGATTTCATTTACATTTCCCATTTCTTTAAATTGCACCAGTATTATCATTATTTTTTATTATTATTTTTTTATATAGATACATAATTAATACTATGTTATTCAAGTCACATGTTGTATCATTGTTATATTTTTTTATTATTTTATTTTTGTTATGTATATTAAGCACAACCTGAACTCTTTGTTATAAAACTGAAGTTTTAAGAACAATGAATGATTGATTGATTGATCCTAATTCGTTACTCATAATATTCGTTCCAATCAATATTCCAATAATTATATCTTAATTTTTTGTAATCAGAAATAATGTTGAGGTGTATCCCCACCAAAAGGACTGACTATTCTGAAATTACCACAGTGTATGGAGTGTCATTCCTTACAAAATCATCCATGCAAAATCATAATCAATTGTTTCGAAGTACAACAATTTTTGATTTCCCTACCTTCGTACTACCTAACACTAAAAACATTTCTATTTTCAGCTCTCAAGAATACCAACGGGTCATTCATAGTTAATGGAGAATGGAAACAGAGCAACAGCAGAGTGTTCCAAGGAGCAGGAACAAAGTTTGTTTACATCCGCCAGGACGAGAATTCCTTGGAGACGCTGACTTCGCCAGGACCTTTGGCCAACAGCGTCGATATTATGGTAGTTGGAATGTCTTTTTTATTTTATTTCTTGCTGCTTTTCTGCTTCATGCATTCATAAAGATTCTTATTGAAGGTCGCATGTGTGGTAGGTTTTAAAGTTCAACGATCACGGGTAAATGGGTACCGTGTCTACTTGCACTCGTGCGATTCATTGTGAGAGTAAGATCCACTGGAAATTAATAGAAATAACTTCAATATGGCATGACAATTAATATATATTTACGAAATAAGTATTGTAATGATTCATATTACGATATGAGATGGGGAAACATCCCATCGATTATCGTCATATGAAATTACGATACAAACACAGTACAATATTTTACCTACTACCAATAACAATAATTATATACTCAAAGTTAGTTGATATTCCTGAAATTAATGATTTTGAATCATGTAACACTCAAGCTTTGCAAAGGGTGGAAGTGTACCCATTGTTGAACTTATTGATTCATTGTATCTCATTTGTTACTCTATTTGAGAACTATCTACTTTGACGCGTTCATTTCAATTCAATTTTGTCAAATTCATATGTAGGGAAATACGTATTATTTGTCTCTACTCATTGCAATTATATCATTATTACTGTTGCGTCTATGTTTATAATGAGTTAGTTCTTGTTTCCTTTCCGATTGAATAAACTGAAATTTAAAAATAGGAAAGAATCTAGTACATTAAAGTATTTCAGCACGAAACTCATATAAGCATCGTAATGTTTTTCATGACATATTGGTAAACAACATTATAGCTTGGAATAATTGAATAATATACGTATCCGAGAAGAATACAGAAATTTAAATACATAGAGTCTATCAAAAACTATTACTATCATGGCTGCTATCTTGACTATTGTGTTATATTTTTTGGATACCAGTGCGGAGGTTCTACCACACCAAATTTGCAAATATTTTGAAGAAAAAAATTAATCAACCAAGATTTGTTATGTAAGAAGTCCTAAAATTTGGTTAGATAAGTAAAGTAGTTTGGTGATTGTATGGCATCGTTTACTGGCAAAAATCTATCACAATTGCTTTCTTTCATAAATACTCAACGATACATCATCTTTGCATCAAGCACAACAGAAATTTGAAACAGTTTCTCATTTTTCCGAAAAAAAACTTGTTTTCATCTATATATATTTGGTAATTAATTAATACTTGGTGGCATAATAAAGCTAGTGGTATAAAACGGCAACGGTAACGATTTTTTAAAAAAATCTGAAATTTCGTAGATATTGAAAATAAAATGATTGAAACTAAAAGTTGCGAAAAAATTGAAGGCAAATGTGTAAACCATTTTTCATATTTTTTATGTTCTGGTTTTCTCGAAAAAGAAAATCCGGTAATGTTCAGAAAAACTCGTGAGACTCGAGAGAAAGTAGGTAGGAATTGGTACTCTTCTTGGATTTCACCTGGCTGTACAGGGTGGCCACTTTTTTGATGGGATTGAATGGGTAACTTCCAAACCATACTAGTAAGAAGGTCGGTTAAATGAAGAAAAAGTTGCATATCTGGGAGCATAATCTATCTGTGGATATTAATTGAAAATATCAGGGCCGGTTCTTGTGATATGACGAAAAATGTAAATTCGATCATTTGTGTTTTTTGGTTATACTTCATTTATTTTCAGAAATATCAAAAAATGTTCCTACGTTTTTTATTCGAAAGTAAATTTTCTTTGATTCTACGTCTTCAGATTTTGTAACCAACGTTTCGTATTGTCAGGACCACTCTCAACTATTATTTTTAATTACGGACCTGAATATTTTATTACAATTTTCAATTGAGAATGTTTCTCTTTAAAACATGAATCCCTTCCAAGAGAGGTTATCTTGTACGATGGAAAACAGCGACTAAATTCCAACTTTCAGTCGCAGATGATTCCACAACTGACTTTATGAACATCCTGTTCATATTTTCAATGAAATCATTTTTATCCAAGTTTTATTGGTTTGGATCTGTAGTGAATTTATTTTCAGTGTTCATTTCTATAAAGTGTACAATACTTCTAGCATAAAGTGAATAATTAGAAAAAAATAAATGAGATTCAACAATCATTTTTCTATTAGAATATTTCAATCAATGAATTCAATATTTGTCATTTGAAAAGCGTGTTCTCAATCGTACGTACGCGATATTGATAATCCACTCGAGTTGTACAGTATTGTTGTTAAAAAAAATTGTTGTTGTATACCTACTCCACAACAACAAAAAGTAAGTATCTATCTGACATTTTTTATGCATGTGAGAGAAAAAAAAGTGTTTTGATAAGATACATAAGTAACTGATCAACAATATGTCATCGAAAAATAAATTTCAATTGCTCAAATTTAATCATAACTGCTTTACTTTCACTAGTGCAACAGTCCTATATTAACGGTATAAAGGTTTTGAAGCAACTTCATATTTTTTTCGAAAAATTTTGAGGTGTCATTATTATATCTGAATTTTTCTGTCAAATTATCACCATTGATACTATCATAAATACTGACAAATTATTAGAAATGATTAGTATCAACTTACTTGTTCTAAAATATAGGAGGCCGTGAAAACAATCCCTATAACAAGAACTGTCACATAGTTATTTATTGCATCACGACAATTTCTCATTGTTCACAAGTTTTTTGGTGTGTTTCTTATCATCTAATCCATTTTCAATATGATGAGATACACCGCAGAAGAAAAACGTGATATGTACGATCTGTACATTAAACTGGACAGAAATTCGTTAGGAGCAAAACAAAGGTACTTATGTCCCGAAAGAATGCAACCGAATATAAAAAGTTCCGTCGTTTTGTCTACAACTCTTCTCGAACATAACTCATTCAGTAAACCTAAATTTCCATATGTTCGAAGAAACCAACCCATCAACGGAATCAATGTTCTAGCACAAATTCGAATAAATCAAGGACTTTGTTCGAAGAATATGGCGACGGAATGTAATTTATCAAAAAGAGCTGTACCTAAATAAGATAATCAAGAGACACGGTTACCATGACTACAAATACCAAGCGGTGCACAAACTTCATCGTAATGATCCTGCAAGAAGATTGCGATTTTGTTATTGGTTCCAAGAGAAGGCAAGAAGAGAAAACAGCTTTGCACAAAATATCATTCGGGGAGACAAAACAACATTTACGGATTCTGGTGTGTTCAATCGAAGAAATAAATATTTTTTTCGTCGACCTCTGCAAAAAATGACATTTTACGTACTAATTGCCGGACGAAAAATCGACTATTTTTGAAGGCAAGTACTTTTCGTCCGCAAACACTTTTCGTCCGCAAACTCTTTTCGTCCGCTGTGGTCACTATGATACGGCACGGTACGAGAGCGGCGATTGAGTCATTTTCGTAAATCCACGTTTTAATTAATACATAGGCGCCTGTGACAATAACTGTCATTTGCTGTTGTCAAATTAATTATTTACGAAATCAAAACCCAAAATCAAAACTTGTCTCTTGCATCTTCTTCGACAGCAGGAATTAATATCAATAATTGCACAAACTGTACGTTCAATATTCATCTTCGAGATTGATTTAATTTTGTAGTATAATTGAAATAGAGAGTTGTTACACTTCAAATACATTTTGTTTATATTCATTAAAATTATGATCGAGTCTGCAGTTCGAAGAGTTGGACGTAGCTGAGGCCAGCAAACATGCGAGTACTTACTTTCATAAAGGTATGTAGAGGTCGACGAAAAAATGTAATATGCACCTCGGCGAAAAACTGTCTACTGTCTCGCCTGCTTGCTATCCTCGGCTGCGCCTCGGCTATCAATTTGCAGGCTCGACTATAATAGACAGTTTTTCGTCCTTGGTACATAAATAACTATTATGCCACGGAAAATCCTCACTCAATTCAAGAAGTGAGACATCAATATCGTTTCTCTTTGAATATGTGGTGTGGTTTGTTAGATAATAAATCACTGGGACCATATTTAATTGAAGTTAACCTGACTGCAGTAAAATATTTAGATATACTAAGGAACGTGTTGGATGATTTCCCTATACAGTATCGTCTTAATGGAATCTGGTTTCAACAAGAAGGTGTGGTCCACACATTTCAAGAATGGTCACAGATTATTTAGATCAGACTTTTCCCAATTCATGGATTGGAATAAGAGGTCCAGTGGCGTGGCCTACCAGATCTTCGGATCTGAATATATTAGATTTTAATTTGTGGGGGCTCCCAAAAATATATGTATAAAACAACGAATGAAACAATTGAAATTCTCCGTGAAAAGATTGAAGATGCATTGAACGATATCCAAGGAGCAATAAGCAATTGCATGTGAAATATGAATGTCAGAATCGCCTAGTGTATTGAAGAAAATGGTGGATATTTTGAATAATTAATCAATAATTAATTCAAATGACATTTTCGAATTATTTGGTTTTTACTTACTTATTTTCTATTTGTTATCATCAGTAGATGCGTTTTTAATTATCTAAATTGAGTTTTCTCTTGTTGATGAGTTGTTTAATTTTCGGAGAATTAAATAAGTTCTGGAGAATTGACTTCATTTTTCTATTTTACTATGTTGAAGTATAACCGAAAGACCTATATGATCGACATTTATTTTTTTGAATCAGTGAAGTAGTGGTAGAGTTTTGAACAATTAAAATTATTTTTCGATGACTTATTGTTGATCAGTTACTTATTTATCTTATCAAAACATTTTTTTTCTCTCACATGCATAGAAAATGTCAGGTACCTGCAGTTATTAAATTCAACTGTTTTTTTTTGTTGTCGTACAACTCGTGTGGATTGTCCATATCGCGCACGGACGATTGGGAACTCGCTTTTCAATTGACAAATATTACATTCTTTGTTTGAAATATTCGAATAACTGATTCTCATTTATTTTTTCCCGATTATTCACTTTATGCTAGAAGTATTGTACACTTTATAGAAATGAACACTGAATATAAACTCACTACTCACTACAGATCCAAACCAATAAAACTTGGATGAGGATCTTATTACATGAATGTTGATTCAACTGAAGATGACGGAAACTAACTGTAATTTAATAAATTTTTGATTATGGTCCGTATTACCCGAAACCTGTCTTCAAATGGCATTTTATGATACACCTCTGGATTCAGAATGAAAAGTTAATACGAACACTGTCATAAAATATCCAGGTCCGTATTTAAAAAAAATAGTTGACGATGGTCCTGAGAATACGAAACATTGGATACAAAATCTATAGATGTCAAATCAAAAAGAATTTACCCTCGAATAAAAATCCTCGTAAATTTTTTTTTTATATTTCTGAAAATAAATGAAGTATAACCAAAATCAGAAATGATCGAATTCACTTTTTCGGCATATCTCAAGAACCGGCCGTGATATTTTCAATTAGTTTCTTACGATAGATTATGCATTCAGCTGTGCAACTTTCTCTCCATTTAACCGACCTCATTACTAGTATGGTTTGGAAGAAACCTATACAATCCCATTAAAAAAGCGGCCACCCTGTATACCCCAGAGTCTCGATGGCATCGCTAACGGTGGAATGATTGATGGGAGTTCAGAAGAGCCTATAGGAATATCTTTAACATACAGATCGCCGACATTTCTGCGGTGCTTCAGAGAAGTGAGTGAGCTTGTAAGCGAAGCATCACCGACGAGACGAAAGCCTCTTTTTTAGACAGAATCTGAAAGTTCCAATGTGTGTTAAGGGTTACACTCCATATTCAGTATTCTAGGATAAGCCGGACAAGCCTTATGAATCATAATCGGGAAGTGAAGTAGCTCTTGGCACGAAACAGAAAACAGAGTTTATAGGAAGCCTATTTGACAAAGGAAACTCACATGGTTTTACTATGTAAGGGTACTGCTGATGGTAATACCGATCATGGAAATGTAGGACTTCATTGGTATGGATACTCCTTTCTGGAGACAAGACATGATGCTTGTGTTTTGTTCGCATTGAATTCCACCAAGTTACAATTATTACAATTATTAGGTTGTTCATGTTCTCTTCTAGTTTCACGAGATGATATCTGAGATTTTGAAAAGAAAACGGTATGAATGGTATTATCATCCGCAATGCTGGGCAAAGGTAGTACCCAAAAAATCGTTGATGTTGAGAAGAAACTGTATTGGTGCTAGAATGGATCCAAGCAGAATAGCAGCATTTATAGATAGAGTCATAAACCTTAACGTGGAGTGATATTGTCGCGACTAGGGCTGCTAGGGTAGCATTCTGAGTAGTATAAGTGGTTGTTTCCCTTATAGGAAAGGCGACTTGGGGTGTAGCTACAGATGGTTGCTATAGAAACTCAAGGGGTAGCAACAGAACATAAACATTTATTCAAATAACAACTGGGTTACTGGGGGGAAAGTCAAATATACATTTTAAAATCAGGGACATTCAATAATAAAATATGGGATACTTAAAACAACTATTACCTAAAACTATCACTAAACCAATACTAAGGCCTTTGTCCTTTAATGGACGACTTCAGCTAAGGCCGAAAGGGCCTAGCCTATAAAGATAACTGAGCGCTAGGACTCTCTCTTCTACAGGAGTCTATTACTATTCTCTATACTTCCATTCTGCTTGTATTTATATTTAATGAGAGAATTGTTTATATTTTCATTCGGTCAACGATTTTAGCTCATCACGCGACTTTGCTAATTTCAATGTCGGTAGTATAATGACAATGATCTGCTATCGAATTAGAAAATAACAAGAGTTACCAATGTACTAAAATAATTCAAACGTCATTGCTCGTTCACGACAATATGGCAGAGAGAAAGCAATGAACACAAGCCATAGGATGGAAGTTTTGCGAGGACTTCCTGTTGACAAACGCGATCAAACGCCTTAAAGATATCTTATGCGTTGGTCTCTATTTGGGCCTGGGTCGATGTGAGAGTTGTTCAATAAATACACAACTTATTAAATTTCTTTTAATTATCTGCAAAAATGTTTTTTCAGAAAACATCGCGAGAGCTGAGGTAAAGTAGGTAGGAATTGGTGTTTTTCTTGAATTTCTGCATCAGGGAACACCTCCCGAGGTAGTGAGTTCCAAAGATTTGCCGCCTGTTGAATGAACGAGCACTGAGAAAGATGTTCGGCATATCTTCGAAGTGAAATCAAAGGATGAGGCTCGATGGGACTGCTAACGGTGAAATTATTAATGCTATTTCAGAAGAGCATCGTCCATAAAATTATCTGTAAAACATAAACAGATCGCCATTCCCTCTGTGATGTTCCAGAGAAGTAAGTGAGCTTTTGAGCTCAACATCACCAACAAGACTAATGGCTTTGTTTTGGACGTAATCTTAAAGTTTCAGCGAGTGTTAAGGAGCTGCACCTCCATATATGGGAACAGTATTCCAGGACAGGTCAGATCTGTGCCTAATAAATCATAACCATGTCGGGGCGTCTCGCAGTGGTTAGAGCGTCCAATTCGGAGCCAAAAGGGTCGGAGTTGGAACCCTGGTTGGGCTGGGATCTTTTTATTTTATTTAACCGATTAAATTATTAAAATCTCGTGGCTCGACTTGGGTGAGTCCTGCACGATTCATTGTTGAGTTCCAATTAACAGTGCTGCTCCTAAGGTGGCGTATGGAGTTAGTAACAAGGCCTACCCAGAACACATGGCTAATGACCATAGCAGTCGTTGCCAAAACTAAAAAAAAAAATCATAACCAAGTGATAGGAAGAGAAATAGCACAAAACAGAAAACCAAGTTTCTGAGAGGCACTTTTCCCTGCTGATGGTGTTATTCCTCGTTAGCATCGAAATGGAAGACTTCATTTAGACCGCCAGATAGAGACCGATTTAGGTGCCCCATTTTCGCATACAAGCCTCGAATAGGGTTGAAAAGTACATCGATGTTGAGTAAAATGAAGGGAAATTCGATTTTCCAGAACACAAAATATAAAAGGTGTATGTTGCCCATATTTTCACGCGAGCCGTGTTCTTCTAATTAATAGAACCCGGCTTCGGAATACCAAAGGATTGGGTGTTGCAGGTGGCTTAAGAGTTAAAATGGGTGCGTAATCTTGTGAGGAAAAATCGAGATTTTGACAGATTTTCCCACACAAACAAGCTCATCAAAACTAGTAACCTACATCGTCACTAGACCGAAAAACTTAATGGCTTGAGTGGTGCGAATGGATAAGTAGATTTTGTCGTCGGAAAATTTAACGGAAATTCTTACTGATTTTTCCATATGTTCTCCCCAGGAGCCACTCGTAAATTTCCCTGCATTTTACTCAACATCGATGTACTTTTCAACCCTATTCGAGGCTTGTGTGTGAAAATGGGGCACCTAAATCTGTCACTATCTGGCGGTCTAATTGGTATGGACACTCATGACATATTTACGTTGGCGACTGTGAGATTGGACTTCCTAGAGAAAAGACATGCTTGGGTTTTATTGGCACTGAATTCTTCTAAGTTGTTGGATCCCGATTCTAGAATTTTTGCTAGGTCCATATTTAAATCGTTCACGTTCTCCCTAGTTTTACTGTCTGATATCGGAACTTTGGAAGGAAATGCGGCATGAAGAGTTCTATTATCCACAAAGGTATGCACTGATGGGCACAAGGTAGATCTTAAATCACTGATGGGAAGGAGAAACACTGTTGGAGCATTAAACATTCTATAACTTAAATATTCCTACGTTACAAGAAAATGAAACAATGGAGTGATAAATGAAGCCTTGAATAATTGGGGGTGGTTCCTGCTGGACCAAAGCAGTTAGGCCCTCATGGATCGATCCTGTTTGTCGCGTAAGTTCGGTTTTATCCTCTCCAAAAGTTGAGAGCTGGAATTAAAATAACTCATTTTGAATTTAAGGGTTTCAGATGGAGACTAAATAGATACGTCTTCCCTAGCTCGCTAGACGAAAATAAAAATTTTGCCAACAATTTTTTTCTCAACTTTGACTGAGCATCGTGGTAACCAATTACGCAGTAACCTTATATTTGTCCTCTTCATTCAAATCTGTTTTTTGTTTTTACGAATATTCCAGATTTTCGGACATAACTCCTCAGAAACAGATAAAATTCTCAAATAAGTGTTCGGTGTTTTGAAACATAATTGTATACGTTCACCATTTCTATAATTTTCACTCTCCTTCATAACTGGAAATGGAAAGAAGATGAAAAGGGTTTTATGAAAAATAATTTTATCTTAGAAAGGACTATTAGGCAGGGAGATAAGGGGGTTTATAAATATCAATAATAGTGATAATTGAATGCTACGTGGTCATGCGATAGTAATTATCCCATCTGATATACAGGACGTAATAGAAAATAAGAGGCGGTTTCTAGACATCGAGGACTATTATTGTAATCATTGCATTCGGCACAACAACGATATGTATGATATACAGGATATAATATAAAATATATCTAGGCATCGACACCTGAGGTACAGAGTGATAATTACATTATTATGGAAACTGCATTAATTGTTATCCAGGATATAATAGACAATATAAGACAAAATACCATTTCCTGGCTCTTCTTCAAAACAGGCTTTGAATAGTATAATTAATCTTTCCAGAATCCTGCTGTACAACCAATTGATGGTGTGATGAAAATGATTGGTACCGGGCTGTGGAGTGATTACTACAGAATCGATGGCTTCAGATGTGGTACAACGAATGCTAATAGGCCAAGGTGACTTAAAGCCTTCAGGTTGTAATGCATCATCTCGCGTTCACATTCTCTGGATAACACCCCGAATACATCACCATGGCAACACTGATGACGAATTATTATTAGATTAGCTCGTTGCTTTCTTATTTCAGTAGTACTAATATTATTTTAACACTCTCGATAGGTACAGTGATTATTTCTTCTTGTTTGGTGGTACTATCACTCATACTATCAACTTGTAGGCCTATATATACGTACTTCGGTATGAACCCTTGATGACCTGACTTAGGTGAAAAAATTAGTAGCAGTGTTTCTCCAACCTTCGAGACAAACATATGCAAATTCCTCCTTTCTATAAAATCCAATGTTCACGGTACTGCTCTGACTTTCTGTTCATGGGCAATGGAGTTTCGCAAGGTTTGATATTGGGCCCGGTGTTATTTATACTTCATTCCCATGAATTACAAAATCATTTAAAATTCAGTGGCAGTCACTTTACAGCACTAGGCCGATACTTGCTCTACAATGCTAGTTGTCTGTACTACAGGATTCGGAAAGGATTACACAGCATGTTTCAAAAACAAGCTCAGAAATGGTAATTTTTTCTGGTGAGTTATCTCTTTGATGCTACATCTCGTCTCTGTGTGGTTCTCACGATGGTCATATACTTCAAGATATCAATAGTCTGTGTGAATTAGTTATATTAAATTGTTGGATTGGTTTTATATTCCACAGATTGAGGGGAAGAAAGCACTCTTTTAACTCTTAATTGATATCGAACCGAAACTAACTTGACCTGTTGAAAAGTGGGATTGTTGATATTATTGTATTCCATTGAGACCTATCAGTTAGGTCGATTACTATTATAATTCAATTATTTGAAGATTATTACACAAAGAGTGAAAAAAAAAATATTTCCGGTCAAACAGTCTGTTTATCAAACGCAATTCCTATCGTAGTCACGTAGAATATGCAATCATTACTCGAATATACCTTATGCCTAGATATTTTCTATTACATCCCGTACATCACCTAATGCAATACCTATCGTGGACTTTTACACAATTATTTCTCCGATATAGCTTAGCTGTTTCATACTAAGATTTCAGCAAATTATACCATTTGTACACAATAATCTGCTGGTAACTGTATAATACTGGACAATATATCATTCAACTAGAAAATTTTCCTTTCACAGATCGTCAACCATCAAACGAACTTCGGAATCAAGTACGGATATTCTTTACCGATCTCTAAGAACCCCGCTATAGCACCTCCTTCCATCAAACGACCGGATATCGAACCGATAGTATTAGAAACGAGAAAACTCGATCCTTCGTTCAACACTTCTCTCAATCTTAATCAAAGAGATGAGGCCAGACCGCCTCTGCCCCATCGGAGGACGAGGCTGAGGAGGAAGCATTTCCATTGGAAGATCACCGGGTTAACTGCTTGTTCCAAGTCTTGCGGTGGAGGTAACTGAATCTGTATTTTTTATATACAAGATGGTGGTGATTCCTCGTTATATTTTATTAGTCTAGTCAACAAGTATCAAACAAAAAATTATATTCACCGAAAATTATGATCATGGTGTCATTCGATTCGTAACGTCAAGTATAAAATTTGAGGAGAAGTACAAAAGGGGCCGAAAAAAAAAATGCAAAAGATATAAACAATTGAGTGCTGGTTTTTTTGGAATATCTCGAAAAGTATTGGCATTTCATGCTAAGCGATACGCACTCTGGTGGCTTTAATGTAAACTAGTTTCTGCGACATTGTTTTCTAACCAAACTTTCGTATCGTTTGTTTACCATTAATTTTTATGAATATAGAGCCTTTCTTTGAACTGTTTTTATTTCATCTTACTTTAGTGTTGAGAAATTGTCTTTTTACAGGTAAAGCGAGCCTTCCGGTCTTATAATGGCGTCTTACAATGGTTATTGTTCTGTGCCACATTGCAATTCCTACGCCAAAAGAAATTAACTTTTCAAAGATATCCCGAGGAAAATGACCGAAAGGTTTAAAATTTTAAAAGCCTGGATATTAAAAGTTCGGATTGGCAAACCAATAAGCAAAGGACCCCGCAAATTCCTTATGGAATTTGGGTCCCGGTGGATTTTTTTAAATTTTTGGTATGATGTAGTCCATGTAATTCTCAACCAATGTTACCATTGCGACAACCCAAAAAAATTTACAGTTTTGCTGCTAGGGGGCGTTGAAGTCACCCCTTGCGCAGATTAGACTATTTATTTTTGAACCCTGTAAAAATTTTTTCACTTGTTTCATTGTTGCTAATGTTGAACAATATTGTGCTGTTTTATAAAAAAAAATTCTTACCCCCTCCCCTTTTTCCCCCAACTCCTATTACGGTACGCAAAAAAAGTAATTCTTGAGTGCCTTCAAATGTATCGTCGAATGTTTAAATATGCCTAAATAAGGGAAATAGCAGTTTTTTATGATTATCCCCCCACCCCCCAAATGACACAAAACGAACAAATTTCGGTGGATTTTTCTGAATTTTTGTTATGATGCAGTTCAAGTTATTTTGAATAGAAATAAATTGAGTGACAAACTCCAAAAATGAATAGTTTTGATGCTAGGGGGCGTTGAAATCATACCTTGCTCAGAATAGACTATTTATTATTATAGGCGGAAATAATAACTCTACGTATTTTAGTTTAGATTATGCTGATAAATTCTGTAATTTTTCATGAAATGAAAATCTAAAACCTCCCCCTTACCCCCTACCCCTAATTTAAAACACGAAAAAAATGTATTCCCGACTACTCGTAAATGCTTTATCAAAATAAATGTTTTAATCAGCTCAAATTGAGGAAATCGAACAGTTCTTTAATTTCACCTTTCCCTCCCTTCAGAAAAATATTGGTGGAGTTCGCTGACTTCTTAGTAGGGCGTAGTTCATGTTTTTTGAATATCAATGAATTGGGCGAATATCTTGAAAATAACTAAAAATTAGACATCCACAATTTGAATTTGAGGTGGTGCCTGAATTATTTTTTTTCGTGTTTTGAAATAGGGGTTGGGGGTAAGGGGGAGGTTTTAGATTTTCATTTTATAAAAATTTTCACAATTGTTTGGCATAAAATAAAACAAAAATACGTAGAGATATTGTTTCCGCCTATGATAAGGTATGATTTCGACGCCCCCTAGCATCAAAACTGTTCATTTTTGGGGTTTGTCACCCGATTTATTTCTATTCAAAATAACTTGAACTGCATCATCAAAAATTCAGAAAAATCCACCGAAATTTTTTCGATTTGTGTCATTTGGGGGGTGGGGAAATAATCATAAAAAACTGTTATTTCCCTTATTTAGGCATATTTAAACATTCGACGATACATTTGTAGCCACTAGAGAAATATTTTTTTTGCGTTCCGTAATAGGAGTTGGGGGAAAAAGGGGAGGGTGTAAGAATTTTTTTATAAAACAGCAAAATATTGTTCAACATTAGCAACAATGAAACCAGTGAAAATATTGTTACCGGGTTCAAAAATAAATAGTCTAATCTGCGCAAGGAGTGATTTCAACGCCCCCTAGCAGCAGAACTGTTCATTTTTTTGGGTTGGCGCAATGGTACCATTGGTTGAGAATTAAATGGACTACATCATACCAAAAATTCAAAAAAATCCACCGGGACCCAAACTCCATAAGGAGTTTGCGGGGTCCTTTATTAAAGTGTGTTCGCTCTATTTTAAGCAAGAAGATTATATTAACAAAGGTAGGTAGGCATCTTGTTTTTATTTACATTTGCATAATTTTAATATAACCGTCTATAATTCTCCACTCGATGAGGCTCGGATTGCAGAGCGCTTGTCTGGAGACAGAGGGCACACACTTTTGTCACTGAAGAGTTCCATTTATGTTTTCCATATAATATTATATGGTCTGCATTGAGAACTTTCGGACCCTTCAACATACCTCAGAAATTCCAATAAACTTAATTTTAATTGGGCCATTTGTCTTTGTTTGTAAGAAGACGATTGAAGTATTTTATCACTGGCTTTTTTCTAACAAGGTACCTATTAACACGTTAACACTAATCCTTACACCAATAATCATTTATTTAAATGAACATTAATAAAAGGTAAAAGTCATCGAAATCACAGTTTTAACAATGTTTAAAGGGCCTAAACCACGCTTCAAATACTCAATACACAAAATAAACAAAGTAAACAATGAAATCTATATGGAAGAAAAAGAAAGGTTATAAATCAATGTCGTAGAAAGTACTTCATCGTCCGCCACCGGTAGCGCTACAATCTTAATTTGAAATCCCAATTGAAGATTTTGAAAATATTGAATAAGATCTGAAAAGATCAGCAAATATGCTGAAAAAAAGTTCCTACTCCCGAAACTGTACCTCCAATATTTATAATTTTTACAGAGCCCTGAAATAGAGCCAAAACAGGTAGTCTGGCTTTCGCGCACGTTGCGTCACTCTGACACAACAACAAAAAAAATTATTAAAATATATTAAATATGAATATTAAGGATTAAAAAAATTCATGTACTATTGTTAATTTTTTTTTATTGTTAAAATTTGATTACCCTTATGGTGCGATCCGACTGACTAATGATGTGGCATCTGATGCACTTACGTTACCGGTAATATTTCTGGGAGAGGAGTTGCGCTTTACTTTAAAGATCACCTTAGTCAATGAACTTTGTTGAACGGAAAATAAACATAATTCCCGAGGGAATTTCCGATCCAAATACCATTACTGACTAGTTTTCTAGAATTTGGACAGTTTGTAATGATTACGAGCCCTAACAACTATATGTTGGAACAAGCAGTTACTTTAGGTATAAAATGCCAGGTTACCTAAATTCTTTTATTCTAATTGTTTCCAATTTTAAATATAAAATTAGCAACAATTTTTATGATGTATGGAAGTATTTTTACGGTTAAAATTAAAGATGCTGACAACTAAATATTGAAACATGTTTTGCTGTTCCTCACGTTTATTGAGTTTTATCGACGCGGGGGAAGCTTTGACATGAAAAATACCAGTATGTGTGCTGTCGACAAAGATTATCACGAGTCATTTGAGTATTAATATTTAAAGTGAGTAGGTATTGTCAGTTTTATTACGAATAAAATACAATAATATTACGTGGAAAACCTACTGATCCAAAAGTGCGAGAAACTATTATTAATCAGTGCCATGAAGGGAAAGCAATGCGTGAAATTTCCAGCGACTTTACTATGTTTTTAATGTAATTAAAAAATATGATGAAACTGCCAGTATTAATGTTCGCGGTAAAAGCTCAGTCCGTCCAAAAGCTATTTCTCAAAGGAGTTTAAGGCATTTAATAAGAATATGTTAGTCTGGAAGAAACAGATACACTACCAGAAATAACTGCAAGGTGGAATAGACAAACTGGGATGGATGTTTCCAGAGAATGCTATCGCAAATATATCTACAAGAGCGGTCTTAGTATTTATAAGGTTTGATATATGTTTGATAGGTACTTCTTTGCGGTATAAATTTTCTATCTTTTGAGTTACAGGCCAAACAAAAGCCATTGTTGACGAAAACTCAAAAACGAAACGGTACATTTGGGCCAAATCAAATCTTTTGTGGACTAAACATGGCTGGGACAAAGTTATCTATAGCGACGAAAACAAATTTGATGTAAGTGTGGGAGATTACCAAAAGCGTGTGATTCGGGAAAAAACAAGAAGCATTCCATAAGGACTGCCTCAAAAGGACTATAAAGTTTCCACAGGGCATCATGGTGTGGGGTTGTATGCCAGCCAAAGGGTTCGGGACTTTACACTTCATTGAAAGCATAGTAAACGCAGACGATATCCTTGAACATTCGCTTTTACCAAGTGCAGCAAAGTTATATCTATCTGGAGATTTTATTTTTCATAACAGGGTAACAGGACGGAGCCTCATGCCATACGGCTAAATTTACCAAAATATTGATTGGAGAACATGACATTAAGTATTAAATGAAAGTTTGTTTTTGTGGAGGATATTCGTTTCTTGACATACCTTTTTGAGAATTTTAACCTTCCACAGTCTGAAAATGAAACAATGTTAATTCAAAGAAATCTGTACAAGTGTAGAGGAGTAATAATCAATTTGCTCCGATCAGTTACTGCGTTTAGAAGACTGTTGTCTTGAAAACAGCTTATTAATGTCGTCAGTAACGTATCGAATACTAAATTTGCCTATATGACGAGAAAAAATTTAAATTGACTAAAAATACTTCTATTTTTCGAAAATGTTGACGTTTCGGAGACTAAATCTGTCTCCGTTATCAAAACTTGACGGATGAGACTTGCTAAAAATTCTATTTTTATCAGCTTGGATATGAAACGATTTGTTATAGGCAAATTTAGTATTCGATACGTTACTGACGAAATGATTGAACTGTTTTCAAGACATCAGTCTTCTAAACGCAGTAACTGATCGGGGCAAATTGATTATTACCCCTCTACACATGTACAGCTTTCTTTGAATTAACATTTTTTCATTTTCAGACTGTGGAAGGTTAAAATTCCCAAAAAGGTATGTCATGACATTAAGGTTTTGCCACATCCCTAGAGCAACCCGGATCTTAATCCAATAGAAACAATTGTTTCATTTAATGTCAAAGTGTATCTATTGGATTAAGATCCTCAGCGTACTTTCCCACAACTACGTGCTAAATTGCAAGAAATATGGGATAGTTTCACCTCTGAACTCTGTGAAGGCCTAGTTATTACAATGTCTAATAGAGTTCAGGTTGTTACTCGAGGTCAGAGCGGTGTAACGCATTTTCAATTTTTATTTTAATATGTAAAAACCCATTTGTTCCAATATTTAGTTGTTAGAATTTTTCGATCATCAAACAATTACTTGAGTAGTAATCTACATAAAATATATGCAATAGATCATTAAACCGTAAAAACACTTCCATACATCATTAAAAATGATGAGAATAAAAGAATTTCGGTAAACAGTCATTTTATTTCCAAAGTAACTGATTGTTCCAACATATAGTTGTTAGGGTTCGTATATTTGTGAAGATACAATTCACTTCATTGATTCTAATTAGTCGAATATTGATTCTCATAAATTCGATTTTAAAATGGCAACAGTTGAACAGGTTCATGATCTCTTATTCGAATCAAAATCAAACGCATATGGTATTGAAGATATCTCAGTGAACATGGTGAGGTACAGTAGTCCTTTCATCGACATCGACACATCTTGTCAACTATAGCATTGAAAAGTACAAATTCCCCAGTTTGTAGAAAATTTCCATAGAGCGACCATTGCCTAAAGTGCCGAGGCCAGTGGATTTGACTGATCTTCGAATTATAAGTATTTCACCTTTTCTTCCAAAATTTTTGGAAAATATAATATATGCACAAATTTACGAATATGCTAAAAGTACCTAATGCTATCATACCTTCGTTCCAAAAAGGTTTCCAGAAAAAACTAGGTACCACTAATTCTCTGATTCAAGTTAAAGATAGCGTGATTGATAACCTCGATGAAAAAAATGTGAGTGTATTGACGCTACTTGATTATTCGAAGGCGTTCGATACGATGAACCACAAATTACTGTTTGCAAAAATAAAATAGTATGGCTTTTCTATCAACGCCTTATCCATGATCGATTCATATCTTACTGATCGCAAGCAGAAAATTGTATCTAGTGATAGACAATCGGAATATGTCAGTTTGATTGCAGGCATGCCTCAGGAAATTATTTTACGGCCCCTTTTTATAATAAATACTTCGGATATCCTAAAGTCATTGAACAGGTGTAACGTTTATGCGTATGCTGACGATACTCAAATGAATAATAAAATAGGAGTTTCTGAATCAACTATGTTGACGGTTGAACTAACAATACCTGAAAGGTTGGTGATCTCATGTTAACTTTTCTTTGTAAAGTCTTGATGACATTCGTAAGTCCCAACACTTCTGTTGAGTGCAATAGACAATAACCTACCTTGTGGCTCCTTGAATATTCTTCAGAATGTTACAACCAGAATTTTACTACCTGGTAGTAAGTTTGTTAAAAATAAAAAGGCACTCCAAACAATACCGTGTTCAACAATCATTCAATAATTCGTAATCATTTTATCTGGTCAAACAAAAAATTAAAACAATAGAGAATCAGGAGTAGACGATTGTACGAAAGCGTAGAAGGGCCACAAAGAATAAAAAAAAGTTAATTCGTCTAATTCCTACTTCGCAACACGAAATTAGTGTAATTTCGACTTCACAACTTGGAATTAGTATAATTCTGACTTAACAACTCGGAATTAGTGTAATTCCGACTTCACAACTCGGAAATAGCCTAATTCTGACTTTGCAATTCGGAACTAGTATAATTCTGACTTTACAACTCTGAATTAGCCTAATTCCGACTTCGCAATTCGGAATTAGTATAATTCTAACTTCACAACTCGGAGTTAGTATAATTTCGACTTCACAACTCGGAATTAGTGTACCTAATCATTGCCATTCCACGAGTTGGCATTGGAGTTATGTAACATGTAAACTTGAACCGTCCACCGAGAACTTTGAAGATTTGATACAGCTGATAGATGGCCCTCAGATCTATGAAAGAATATACCAATTTTAGATATACTAATCATAGCTTGATGTACCAGTTCACCCGAAATACTGCTTATTAATTTTCTGACATCATCCACAGCACCTAATGGTCCGCAAAGACATACTGGAGGGGTTTCTGTTTTTTCTTTGTTTTTCAATTATGTACACACAGCACCCACAATGTTGCCAGAAATGACAACAAACCAGAAACCCTTCGATGTTTAACGCCTTCCAACAGGACCGCGAAAAGTTGCGTTTTGTTGATGAAAAAAACAAAAACACAACATGTTTTGTTGAAGAAAAGTTTCAGATTTGTTGATGAATTGTTGAAAACCATTGAATTGATGTTTTGTTTCTGTTTAGTTGGTTTGATGTGGACACGGCAAGAGTTGATAACGTGTTTTTTACTTTTTTTAATTGAAACAGGAACGCGAAAGGTTGCTGAATCCAAAAACACAACACGTTTTGTTGATGAAAAGTTTCAGAATTATTGAAAAATATTGAGTTGTTATTTTGTTTCTGAATTGTTGGTTTTATGTGGACCTGGCATAAGAGTTGAACACGTGTTTTTTCCTGTTTCATTGACGGAAACGCATCAATTATTAAAATAAAAATCTGTCAGATTGTAAAGATGAAATAATGTAATGATCAATAACAAATGTTTTGATATGTACAAAAATGGATGTAATGATCAATAATAAACGTTTTCGTAAGTATAAAAGTAGCTAAGCATAAAACTAGTACTTTTATTACGATTTTCTCTCAATGGAGTATACCATTTTCCATTAAAAATACTTTACAAGTGCGAAAAGTTATACTTTCCCGCACGCTACTGCGTAATGATCACACTAATTCCGAGTTGTAAAGTCGGAATTATACTAACTTCGAGTTGTGAAGGCGGAATTATAATAATTCCGAGTTGTAAAGTCGGAATTAGACTAATTGCGAGTTGTAAAGTCTGAATTAAACTCATTCCAAGTTGTAAAGTCAGAATTATACAAGTTTCGAGTTGTGAAATCGGAATTGTAATAATTCCGAGTTGTAAAGTCGGAATTATACTAATTCCGAGTTGTAAAGTCGGAATTAGGACAATTCAGAGTTGTATAGTTGGAATTATACTAATTGCTAGTTGTAAAGTCGGAATTATACTAATTCCGAGTTGTAAAATCGAAATTATACTCATTCCGAATTTTAAAGTTGGAATTATACTAATTCCGAGTTGTGAAGTCGGAATTAGTCCCAGTGCTGTTAGGTGTCCCATAGCTTTTAGGCCAGCAGATATTTCAGTTGTTTCCCGGACATGAAAATTGAAAATAATATGTGTCGTAGGAGACCATAGGTTCTTTCATGCAGCATAGCAAAATCCACCCCAAGGCAAACAAACCCCGAGAAACCACCCCATGTTTGTTTTTGATCAACTTACAATCCTTTTCATTTCCTATTCAATGATATATCATAGTAGCTAAAATGGCATGCAAATTTATGGCAAATGAAAAGACAGACGAAATATTAATACATAAGCTCATACAACTGCGTTTTGAATAATACATTACACTAGAGAAATTGTTCAAAATATTGGCCAGCACTTGTTGGTTGAGTTTTAGATACCACTCGTTTCAGCGTCAAATATCCCCAAAGGAAAAAGTCCAGTGGCGTGAGATCTGGCGAACATGCAGGCCATCGAACAGGTCCACTATTTACAATCCAACGTTCTAGAAAAGTATTATTGAAGAAAGTAGTAACGATATTATGGAATCATGAAAATGATTGAAATTGTCTTTATGAAGTCAGATTTTGTCTTTATGGAGTTAAACATGAAAAACTCGGAAATATAGAGTTGAATGAAGACAATAGGCGAGGACACGAAAAATTATCGCTTCAAATATGCTTAAAAATACACAACGCATAATTTAAATTAACCTAGAAAATATTTTTGGAGTCAAGTTTCAATTATAGTCGTTCTATTCGTTTCTGAAAATCAGTAAATTTTAAAGCTACTAATATTGGCGTTCTTTTTGACGTACTCTCCCGAGCCCAATTAGCCAATACACGTATTCTAATCGGGTTGATTGTGACGTGAAACGGCAATGCTTTTGCGGTTGCTCGGAATTCTCGGGAGAAAACCTCACAACAATTTGCAATGGCGCGAAAAAGAAGCCATATGAATTTTTTCGACTACAAATATTTTTTTTTAATAACAAAAAATATAAAAAATTACAATTGTCAACAGAGTTTTAACAAGCAGCATAAACAATAGAAAATATTTTTAAAATTTCGTGTTCTCGCCTATTAAAATAATCTGAAAAGAAAAACTCGAAGAAATATCACAGCAATAATAATACTAGAAAAGTGACACTCCAACCACTGAGGTTAGTCCCTCCATACATTATTTTTACTTCTTGTCTAACTGAATCAGCGATTCGAATTGATTACAGCAGTACTTTGAAATGTTCTTCTCCTCTAGGATTCCAAACTTACGTGAGGGCCTGTACCAGGGAAGCGGGCCAAACTCAAGTTCCCGTTTCGGAAAGAAAATGCGCTCATTTGAAATCACCATCCCCACCACCGGTTCATTGTAACACTGAGCCCTGTCCACCCTCGTGGCACTCCCGGTGGTCCGATTGCAGCGTCACTTGCGGATATGGAGTCCAACAAAATATTCCCGAGTGCAGGCAGGACCTTGTAGCGGGTTCAGTTCCTGTGAGCGAGGCCCTCTGTACCAGTCCAAAGCCAACTAGTCAAACTAGAACCTGTCAACTAAGTGCTTGCGAAAGTCTGAGCAACAATGAATTGCCACATACGTTGGGTGGAGACAATTTCGATGGATTGGAGTGGGCTACTGGTCCTTGGTCACAAGTGAGCAAAATTGATCTAGATATCAGTGACACCATACAGTCGTAAACAGATAGTCGTAGTCTGAGAGCTGGCAGCCGCTTAGGCTAGCGTATGAGATACAAGCATGAAACTTTGTATGTACCTGATTGGATATCATTTAGGAAAGAAAACAACAATCTGGTAGGATTTGTGTGGGTGCAACATAACCTCACAAATGTTTGAAAAAGTAAAATAATCATAAAAAATTGTGTACTTAAACAAAGCTGGCATTTGAATAAGTTTTAATTTTACATTTTTATGAATGATAAAAAATTGTCAGACGATTCGGGTTGACTCGTATGATGGTTTTCTATTAGATCCTATAATAAAAATTTAATTTACTTTATTCTCAATAATAGGTTTTGGTCTATTTGCCTTTCTATTCGTTACACTTTTAGTAAATCATGTAGTAATCATGTCATAGTTACATTGATTCGATGAATACATTCAAAAAAATAACTGCCATTTGAAAAAGATAATATATGAAAAATGTTTTTTTTTTTACAATTTGAAATAACAGTTACCTATCTGTCTGAGAAATTACCAGAAAATCACAATAATTTTTTAACATACTGTATATTGTTGCGAAACTGGTTGTATTGAAGTCAATAGCTCTCAAAACCCCTTTGATTTATTGTCAAATTTTGAATGAATAATTTCCATCGATTTCGATGTTTTTTGTTTCAAATTGGACCTAGCATCTTCACATAAATATCAATAACTCAAGAACAGTAGGAGATTGGTACGTAATACCTCTAATGGAGTCATACCAATTTTAACAAATTACAGGGTGTTTCATTGGAAAAAATTACGAATTTGCTGTCACTAATTTTTAACTCAACCGGTATAATCTAAAATGACGTTTTCTTGTATCTCTATTATTCTATGTACCAACATAGGTACAGAGACCGCCAAACAGTATGTACCATGGGGAAAAAAGTTTATAGTCAGAGTATGAAATAACATTTCCTGAGAAAAATGTGAGCATGTACGATAACCTGAAAATTGATTTTGACACATGCCACGTGACCACTAGTATGGCGGCAAATTGCAAAAAATACCATGAAGAGGCAAATAGTGGAGTAAGATGGCAAGATATCGAAAAAAGTAATTTCAAAAAGTTGCTTGTGATATAATTTTATACTTGCATACAGAGTTTCAAGTGATAAATCGGAAAAAATTTAAATTGCTTTTTTTAATATTTTCCGATCTATTTACAAAAATCGAAGTTTTTTTCTGATTGGCTTGACTATAGTGGAACATTTGTATCGTGATGATAGTGACAGAAGTCTCTCATTTTCTCCGCACCAGATAGCACTAAATTGAAAAAAAATGTTTTTGTCAGAACCCTTACTGTTACATTGGTTCGTATCTAACAGTTATATCAGAATTCCAGGACTATTGTGATGATATGGCAATCTAGAAACATCATGTTTCCTGATTATAATCAAGTTTTATTGATAATGCTTCATGATCGTTTCACTTTGCACATAAACTTTAAGCCTCTTTAATTTACCGCACTATTTTCAAGTTTTGTGCAACGTGAAACGCTCATGCACGATTATCATCGAAACTTGATTATAATCAGGAAATTCCGATGTAACTGTTAGAAAATAATGGAATAAAAATGAATTGAATTGAATACGAAACAATGTAACAGCGAGGGTTCTGTCAAAAACCATATTTTTCAATTTAGTGCCATCTGGGGCAGAGAAAATGAGAAAGATTTGTCATAATCATCAAAATACAAATGTTCCACTACAGTTAAGCCATTCAGAAAAAAATTCAATATGAAATATTTATGATTTATTGGTTGAAACTCTGTATGTGAGTATAAAATTACTTATTTCCAATTTGCCGCCATACTAGTCGTCACGTGACATGTGCCGAAATCAAATTTTAGGTTATCGGACATGAAAAAACTTTTCACACATGGTATATGCTATTTGGCAGTCACTGTATATTGACGCGGACAGATTTCCAAAAAAAATATTTGTTTTGGGTATGGGGTGCCGCGCAGCCTATATACTGATCTGCGGCGTATTCGCAGTCGCAACCATCCAAATCGTCAGGCTGTCAATGTATCTTCTACGTGCATTTTAGAGAATATTTCCTCAAAGTTTCAGCCATGTTCATTTCAATGAAACGAAAAAAAAAAACACTTTGTGCGTACTTGATTAGACATAAGTTAGCTAAGAAAACAACAGTCTGACAGGGTTTGCATTTTTGCAAATTTTTGAAAATGCGAATACTTATAGAGAATAATGTACTTCCACAAAGTTGGCCTCTGAATATATGTCAATTTATACATTTTTATGTATAACAAAAACATTGCCAATTCGGACGGATATACCAAAGTCCATGCCAGACTGGCCTAAAGTTGTTAAAATGGGACAGTATTTCATAACATACTTTTATGCACTAGCGGGCGGTAAAGTACACTTTACCGCCCGGTTCGCCGGGCGTAAAGTGGCACTTTACCGCCCGTGGGCGCATTATGGCCCGGCGGGCCGTAAAGTAGACAAAATTCTCAAATTGTCTATACTCACACATCATTTCATGCAATTCCTAACACGAATTAGAATCATTCCAGTTCAATAGAGCAATACTCTTTCTAACATTTGTTCATAATCGTTGGCAATTTTTTTGGTGATGATCTATTTATTTGAAATAGATTCTCCAATATAGCACTCAGCTACTATACTTTCACATTCCTCATATTATGTTACCCTTAATTATTGTATGCATAACGTATGAAACGTGTAGACCATTGCAATTCAAGTCAGTATTTGTGATTCGCGCTATAAAACCGCTAGTGCATAAAATTTTGTATGTATCACGTGCGTAAAATGCGTTTAAGGCCTTCGGCGTGTGATGGCCCTCGGCTAACGCCATCGGGCCATCATCCACGCCGCAGGCCATAAACGCCTACTTTACTCCCTTGATACATAAATAACTATCTATGTGATAGTTATTGAAATTTGTGTAATTGATGATTTGATTATTTTGTGGAAATTCATGATCACTTTAATGAAACGAAAAAAATCAACCCTTTTGTTTTAGTTCCACTAGTTTTTTATTTTCACATCTGGCTTCGGGTTTTATCCCATTAACAAGTATAAAAACTAACTGATACAATGGAACTCTGAAACCTAGTTATATAGGGAGTTTGCAGGTAAACTGAATGGAGAGGAAATTGAATGATATTAAATGAACAGGGGTGAAACGACATAAATTGTTTTAAAATTATTTTGTCCGTTAACCAGCTGCCGTCCCCTTACGAACGGCAGCCCTCAAAAGTCGAAACTTGTGCGAACCAAGGATTAACGAGGTCTTACCTTTTTACGTGCGATTCCTAGCACGATCCAAGGAGAATATCGAAAAGAGGTCCGTTGGTCACCCATCCAAACCATGGCCTCGCTTAGCGTTGCTTGGCTTCAGATATCGGTGAACTAGCGCTCTCCGTCCAAGCTATCCCCGCGGGTAATTCAATACTGGAGGTTATGGAAATTACCTGGGTTGTCAAAATTATAAATTGAAAAGTGGAGACCTACATAAATCGAGTTGCTCGTTGAGGGTTCCATATTTCGGGTTTTTATTTGATTTATTAATTTCCATGGCTTCCAACAGATTCATTTTCTTCTCTGTATTACGTGTGTGTAGGATTTTGAGATTATCTTTACTTATCTTGTGTTTGGATTCTTGCAGATATTCGTACATTGTTGATTTTTGGTCGAAACAGACGTGTTCACGGATCCTTACGTCAAAATTTCTACCGGTTTGTCCTGTATACAGGGCAATTCAAATTCGACCCCCACCATTGGGATCTCCTAAACTTCAGGAGATACGTCGAAGCTTAAACTGGGGCAAAGTTGCGTATTCTGGTGCTTAACAAAAATCGGGAAAAAACTGAAAATCGGAATTTTCTTTTTAATTTTTTTCTATCGTTATTTGACAACATAGCTCACAAGCAAATGTTCATTTTCATTAATACTTTTTTTCAGCTACACGTTTTCATGTTCAGATTTACTATCCGACGTTTCGTCTTCTGGCATTCATCATCAACTTTTTTTTCTCTTATGGGCGCCATATTGATTTTTTATACAGAAAAATAGTGATTCTCATTCTGATTTCATTGATGAATAATTTGTCATGATTTGCACTTGAAACCACAGATATTAAAAAAAAAACTTCATCTGAGATGGTCATGACTCCATCGAAAAATTTTGTTTAATAAACGCTAGTTGTCAGAACTCATTAAACATCATAAGTTTGCACAAATAGTTCAGTCGAAATGTCCTCATTCTCAAATGAAGAAAAACGAGATATGTTGAAACTTTATTATAAATTTGATAGGAATAGTACGAAAACAACACAAATTTATTTTGAATTATATCCCGAAAGACAACAGCCGGATAGAACATTATTCGGAATTTTGGGCAAACACTTGGCTGAGTACGGTACGTTTCAAAAAACAAGAATGAAATCATGAGCTTGAATACATAACCGAGCTCGTCGTCTCAAATTAAGAACAGACCTAATAATGTCCCTTCTTCTGATAGACCTGAAATGCCTGATGATATTGTCTCTAAGTTCATCTACTGTGTCATATTCTTGCTCTCCATAGATTCAGTTCTTTAAAGTGCCCCACAAGAATGTATCCAAAACTGTAAGGTCAGGTGACCTTACTGGCCACCTCACTGGTCCAGAATTTCCTAACCACCTATTAGGAAATCTTTGGTGTAAATATTCGCAAACTGCTCTCTTATTGTGTGGAGGAGCCCCGTCATGCTGAAACCAGCAGTTGTTATAATTAACAAGGGGAAACGTATCCATATATTCTTCGAATTCGTTTCTTAAGAACCGAAGATAGGTTTCCCCGTTCAAAGTATTAGAGAAGAAATGAGGTCCAAGTATTCGGTCGTCATAAATTCCAGCCCACACATTCATACGAAACCGAACTTGTGGTCTGACTTCTCTGAAGTGTCGTGGATTATTTTCACTCCAAATGTGCTCATTATGTCTATTAAATACACTACAGTTCGAAAAAGTACTTTCGTCGGTCCAAATAATGTTTTTCAAGAAGTTTGTAGGGTCTACCCTATTCGAGAGCCAGCTACAAAATTCCATCCTTCTCTCAGGTTCACCTGGATGTAATTTTTGTGAAATATGTATCTTATAACATTTCAAATCACTTTTTTTGAATTCCCTCCAAACGCTCGTCTGTGGTACATTTCTGCCGAGACTTGATGTGTTGATTTGGAAGGATCTGCATTTATCTAAACAAGTACCAAAAATAATTATACTTCTTCGAATATGGAATGAACAATTATTTTACCTCGGCTGATATTTTGTTCCATTCTGCTTCCATATTTCATTTTTGGTTTTTGAAACGCACCGTACACAGCCAAGTGTTTGTCCAAAATTCCGAATAATGTTTTATCCGGCTGTTGTCTTTCCGGATATAATTCAAAATAAATTTGCGCTGTTTTCGTACTATTCCTATCAAATTTATAATAAAGTTTCAACATATCTCGTTTTTCTTCATTTGAGAATGAGGACATTTCCAATGAAGTATTTGTGCAAACTTATGATGTTTAATGAGTTCTGACAACTAGTGTTCATTTAACCAAATTTTTCGATGGAGTCATGACCATCTCAGATGAAGTGGTTGTTTTTTAATATCTGTGGTTTCAGAAGTGCAAATCATAACAAATTATACATCAATGAAATCAGAATGAGAATCACTATTTTTCTGTATAAAAAAACAATATGGCACCCATAACAGAAAAAAAAGTTGATGATGAATGCCAGAAGACGAAAAGTCGGATAGTAAATCTGAACATGAAAACGTGTAGCTGAAAAAAAGTATCAATGAAAATGTACTTTTGGTTTTGAGCTATGTTGTCAAATAACGATAGAAAAATTAAAAACGAAAATTCCGATTTTCAGTTTTTTTCCGATATTTCCGGAAATACTCGGAATTTTCCAAGTTTCAAAACAGTATTTTGTTAAGCACCAGAATACGCAACTTTGCCCCAATTTAGGCTTCGACGTATCTCCTGTAGTTTAGGAGATCCGAATGGTGGGGGTCGAATTTGAATTGCCCTGTATACTGCAGATCATTCCCCGCATTATAATCTATATATCCCTGATTTTTTCATTCTATCTCGTTTAGGTTTTGCATTGAACAGAATTCGGCTTAAATTATTATTACTTATGAACGCTGTTGTTATTTTGAATTTAGAAAAATAATTTTGAATGTTTTCTGAACTCTTACCTGCTACCATATTTATATGTATTGTGTTCTTCGATATTTGGGTATAGTTCACTCATAACCTTTTTATGAGTTTTAACTATTACAGAAACTGGTACTTGATTGTTTACCGCAATTTGTTTAATTATGTTCCATACAGCATACTTCGTCCCAAGGACGTACATTTTATGTCCGTTTTACGTAATTACGTCCACGGATGTGTATTGTACATCCATTGAACGTAAAAAATGTACATATTCAGTACGTACGGTATATACGTTCAAAGTACGTTCTTTTTACGTACCTACGTTCTTTTTAGATCCGGACATAAGTTCCAAGGGATGTATCATTTTGGACTTCAAAAATATCAAAATAAAATAATTATAAATAAATATAAAAATAAATCGAAGGACATTGTCGCAATGAAGTCAATGATAACGATCAAAGAGATCCAATGATTTTTATTCACAAAATTTATACGAGATGGCGTTTGGAGGAAATTCAATCTGATTTTTGTTACATGTGGTCCTTTTAAAAATTGAAAAGTAAAAAAAATCGGTGATCATTTATTGTAACAAAATTATTCACTTTGCAAATTTTCAATTTGCGATGAATTTAGAGGTTAATGATAACAACAGAAATTAATAAATTCGCATCGTTAGGACAGATGATAAAATATCACGTCAGCCCTATTTGTTCTAGCTTTCCGTCATGAGTACATGATTTTACCGTAATTTATCGGCTTGGCGCCGTTGCCAAGTACACTGGATTGAGTTTCAAGTTTACTCTATAAGCTTTAGAGCAAACCAAAGTTTGAGTTAGCGTATTAATGTCCATAATCCGATATGCGCACGCGAGGGCGCACGTCAAAATATCTGAAATATCTACAACTGAAAGTAATTATCAATAATATGATGCATTATTTCTTGAAATAAACACAGATCTTCTGTTGCTGATTGCAACACTGTATAAATCATAGCCGTGTCACAGAATACTTCAACCGCACATTCTGTGACTTGTGACGCTGAGTTCCGTGTTTCTTGAAATGACAACTGACATCGATTATGGCTACGTACGAAAGACGAGTGCTTCTTAATTGTTTTTGGCATCATTTCGCGATTTTGATGCTTTTAGGTTGATTATTGTTGTTCTCGGTGTTTTTTTGTGTTGTGGATATTATTCGTGATAAAAGGGTAAGTCTGAAACAAAAGGGGTTTGCACGTGAAGAAAAGTCGGTAACAAACCCAATATGTGGCGGAACGCTTCCTCTAGCAAGTACTATAAACGGGCTGCAAATGAACTGAAGAACCTGCAGGAGACCCTGAACTCTCAAGAACCAAGCCGAAATATTTCTAGGGCTGATCGTTTCAGGTAAATCTGAGGGTATATCTTCAATGGACAAGCCTCGTCTCGAATTATCTCTTGAGTCTCCTTTTGTTCCATCTTGAGATAAATCTATACAACGAGATTTAATGAATGATATAGCATCAAAGGTATTCTTTAAGTGATTTCGATTTCATTTTGTTTCAGTAACAGCAGAAAACAGCTGTAAGGCGAAGGAAATAAGGAAAGACATGGAAGAATTTATCAAATCATATAGCTTAGAAGGGCAGCCGAAAGGAAAAGAAAATCAAATAAATAATAAAACGTAATCTGCTATATTTTTTAACTAGAGTTTGTATGTTTAATTTCACAATTTTTTCAAAGGATAATAAGAGTAATATTTCAATATATTTCTTTCATGTGTTTTGTTTTGTTTAAAGAATACAGTGGATCGTGTGAAACCTCAACGGTACGTACAAAGGACGTACAGTATGTACATTCTTTTCAGGTACTATGTACGTACTATACGTTCCCAACACAGTACGTACTAAGGACGCATAATATGTTCGTCCATTTTACGTACCATGTACGTAATTTATGTCCAAAATAGGTTTCGATTACATCCACTACAGTACGTACGTAGAACATACATAATTTAGATCCATTTTACGTATAATGTACGTAAGTTTCTGCTCAAAATGTACGTACATAGTACGTACAAATGGTTGGAAAATGTACGTATGAATTACGTAGTTCGTTCGTAAAATGGATTTTAGGTACGTACCATGAACTGCATAGGTTGTGGTCCTGTCTAGCTTTCCAAGTAGTGCTTGTATTTCTGCTTACTAGAAAAGTGTGATCTGTTTTACGTTTTGCAAGTGTTGATCTAAAAATTATTAAAGGTGAATAAGGAATTTCTTCGAAAGAAAATATATCCAATGTTGTCTTCGACTTAGTGCTTCGTATGTATGTCTGAGTTCTGGTTATTGAGAAGGTTCATAAGGAGTGTCTTCGAATTATTGTCTTTGTTTTAATCTTTAGGGTTTAAAGTGATTATAAACTAAATGTTTTGATTGTTTTCATGTTTACGTTTATTTTCTATGTCCGATGATATTTCAACTGTCAGCTGTAAACTGTCATGTTAAAATATCAGTGTAGCCAACTCAGCTTTTGGGGTTTCTGATCAGAGACAAACAAACACACCATTATTTTTATGCTGGTCAGATTGGTCGGTTAAGCATGGAACATGCAAATATCGAAATATCTGAATGTTGGTAACATAACTTCATGGATGGAAAAATCTTCAAGGTAGATATCGTTTCCGACTGAGAGAAGGGTCAGATAGTAGAATTGGTGGAAGCTACAGGTGTTTAGCCATACAGGGGTTCCTGGTTTTGTTCGGCTGACGAATCCTGAATTTGTTAAGTGATCCTTTGTGGATATTCCATTCTACTCATCTCACTATCAACTCCAAAGACCTGGCTTTTGATAAATGCCTATCTTGGAACAAATTGGCGTTTGAAAACTTTGTACCACGCCGACATTTTTTAGAAGATAAAACTCTTCACGGAAGGGTTGTTGTTGTACCCGGAGGAATTTGACCCAGAGAACTGTCACGTTTCCTTGCCTGGTTGGGTATCTCCCAAGCTTTGGTTGAGCCCCACGTCTTCCTGTTGGATATTTATGGTATTATAGCTCCAGTATAGCTAATTTGCTGAAGTATAAAATGCCTGGTATTGCTTGATGAACTGTTGAGTTGCTGTCAAATGTGATGAGGCCTTCTTCATTGATAGTCTTCGTAGACTCCCTTCCTTCATCACTCCAGTCCTGGTTGGTCTAGGATCTAGTCCAAAAATCTTCACATTGGTGTCACCAAAGGAACAGGTTTCACTTTCTAATTTTTTATACTGTATGAAATCCTACAATTTCAATTTTAATTATTTATTATTATTCAATATTAATATTATCTCCGGTTGAAGTTTATATCTTTCAACGACTATCTGTAAACCACCACATAGTACTATGCGCTGGAAAAATTGATTTCCCAATTAAATCTTACAATTTTAACCTCAGATTCAACAGATACCAAATATTGAATATTATTAGAATCAGTGTTATTTTTGAGAAACTGTTACTCTGACCAGTGAAAATTAATTCATATTAAATGTTTGTGTGTTTATTTATGTTTTATTTGTTTATTGATCAACACTTTTCAACTTGACAACATCGTATGGTAAAGTCTCTTATAGTTTTGGGTATAACATCTATTTGTCTTTATTCGGTTGCACAACTTCCCAAGTAAGTACTCTTTGACATAGACATATTAAAAGTTGCTGTGGCGCCCCCTCTTATTTTTGTGACCATTCTGTTACTGTTCAATGATATAATTATGTTATAAAGTATAATCGAACCCTTAGTGCCTACCGACGAAGAGCTGCCGTCTGCATTGCTCCTTTTTATTTGACTTTAAAGAAAAGAGGGTTGCAACTCTCTATATATAACTAGGTTTTAGAGTTCAATTGTAGTTGTTAGTTTTTATACTTGACAATGGAGAAAACCCGAAACCGGTAGTGAAAATAAAAAACTAGTGGTAATAAGACAAAAGTGAGTTTTTTTCGTTTCATTAAAGTGATCATGAATTTTCACAAAATAAACAAGTCATCAATTACACACCTTTCAGCCATGTAAAAGTATGTTATGGAGTACTATCCCATTTTAACAACTTTAGGCCAGTCTGACATGGACTTTGGTATATCCGTCCGAATTGGCAATTTTTTTGTTGTACATAAAAATGTTTAAATTGACACATATTCAGAGGCCAGCTTCGTGGAAGTACATTATTCTCTATAATTATTCGCATTTTCAAAAATTTGCAAAAATGCAAACCCTGTCAGACTGTTGTTTTCTTACCTGAATTAAGTCTAATCAAGTACGCACAAAGTTTTATCCTTGTATCTCATAGTTTAATCAAAGTGGCTGCAAGTTCTTAGTATATCATAATTGATGGATCCAACTATCATCAAATTATTCGAAACCACTAAGAAAATGTTCTCAGTAAATCTTACGAAAATAGTAGGTTGAATAACAGTGGTAATATAGTTATTATTTGGTAGACCTTCAATCTCAATACTCAATGCTACAGTAGGTGAACTATTAGTTGGTTATTTGTTTTTAATATCCTCTATATTCAATATCTTTTTTATTGTGATAATAGAAAGGCCCATACAATTGAAATTGGCAAAGTTCTTGAATAGTACAGAAATAACTACTGTTATTGTAATAAAATGCTTGTAAAGACTGATGTCGTTATTGAAGAGATACTGTCAAATAAACAACTGATGGTTGATACTCTTAATAAAAATTTTATGGCCACAACAGAACTTGCACTTTCTCTTGTACAAGGAATTATAAGAAAAAAAAATCTGTTTTTACATAGTTTAAATTTCAATTCAATTCAATTCAATTTATTTTTGATCCCTCGAGCTGAATAGCTATAGAACAAGTCAGGTTGTACATATAAAATTTGGTAATGAAATTACAGAAAATTGACAACACAGCAAACATTCACAAGAACATAAATATATAAAAAATCTATCTATCACAGTATAAAATTGTCGAAGTAATCCTTCAGGCTATAGGGACTTAGGTTGAGAAGAGTATTTTATTTTTGAAAAGTAGCAGGCTATCCATCTTTTTTATTGCTTTTGGAAGAACATTATAAACTCGTATCCCCAAGATATCTGGTGATTTTTGGGATAATGTGAGACGAACGTTTGGGATAAGAAAATCATTTTTTTTTCTAGTGTCATGTTTATGTATTGATTCATTCGTGGTTAATTTTCTCCTCTGTCTGTGAACGTAGATCAAGAATTCATATATATATATATATATATATATATATATATATATATATATATATATATATATATATGTACATTACTAAGTTCATGGGTTGAACCGCGTTGAGAGTTTATAACTCGACGTTTCGGCTCCTGCTTTGGAGCCATTTTCAAGAGTGTGACTGCGAGGCCTCTATCTGCCTACTCCTCGAGTCGTGGTCTTGAGAGATATCAAGGTCTCAACCTGCCTACTCCTTGATCTCAAATTCAGATAATTGACGAAACGCTTATTCATTCTGGGAATAACATACCTCAATGATGGTACAATGTCACATTGATCTCGTTTTACTTACACTTTTTCGTTATGTGTTCTACAACAGGGTGAACAAAGAAAAATTCAATTTGATTAATTTTTAAACAACCAATGGGAGTACGTCAACCCCATGTTTTTTAGTTAAGATAGGGTGGAGCATGTCATTATGTATATTTAACACTATTTGAAGTTGAGAACGTCGCATAGTTATATCATGTATACAGGGAGGGTAAAGCGAAACGGTCCAAGTTTCTTAGAAAAATGCTGTTTTTTCCAATGTATTTCGAAAAAGAATGGCTTAAATTTTATAAATATTTGATATAATGTACGATTTGATGAGTCCGAGATATTATCATTAATATCAACATAGGTCTCCGGACTCGTTTGTCGGCTATATGGTTTTGAAGGTACGGATTTCATTGATATACCCCATATACTCGGAAACCGAAATTGGCTATTTCGAGCAATTTTTCTTGTTGAAGAATATTCGCTGTAGAATAATAAGTACCTATTCCAATCACTTTATATACTTGGTGAATGAATTTTTTTTCATTTGAATGTCCTGTTTCCGAAGAAACTAAAGAAAATTGAAATGTATCAGACGCAAAAACCCTCTCAAGGTTGGGACTAATTCTTCAAATATTTTATATGATATCTCTGAAATGTGGGGTTTCTACAAAATAGGGGACGTTTTTCAATCAAGCCGACGAAAACCTAGGAATGAGATATTTGGTATACATACAATAAACAAATGAATGGTGAAGGAATTATACTTCCTAAAATTCTACAAGATAGTCCACGATAGTAAATATCCACGTTGTGTTGTCATTTCTTCAATAAACTAGTTTTGAAATGTTATTTGAATGATTTTCGAAAAAAAAAATGTGAATAAATATAAACAAAGATACTTTTTAAAGGCAAGCTTTCATTGAGTTGCACTGAAAAGCATTTTTTTAGGGTTGCACGTTATTCTGTGACTGACAGATTCAAAAACTTGAAAAATGCGATATAAGGAGGTGGTTTGAACTGATGCATCAGAAATTAATGAATTTTATTTTTTGGATTTGCATATTATTCAACATGAATCAACTCGTTTCCACACCAGTCCAGACGTAGAGCTGCCGGTATGCGTTTTTTCTTCTAGTGATATCCACTAGGTATAGAGAAAATAAGCCAAACACGTTTCCCTAAATATTCCGATGATGAGGTATTATGAAGAGGAATATAATTGAATTGATTTTTTTTCTGCTGTCCATTTTCTTGGTATCATGAAAAAAGAAGGAGAATTTTGGCAGTCTTTCTCGTTGGTCATATCTATTGAAGAAAATATATTCATTCCCAAAATATTTTCAGAAACGGGTTATCAGCGCATCTTATCGTTTCAAGAGGAAACTGGGAAGTAATGGAGAATTAGTCCCAACATTGAGAGGTTTATTGACAGCAAAATGGTCGTGGTGTTAGAGCGTTTGCCTTTCACCCGAGCGGCCCGGGTTCGATCCCCGGACGTCTGTCACGGTGCTGAAGTGGTTCGGAATCCACTTTTATTCAAACTCTAGGTCCCAATTCTCCCAAGCTCTGCTTTGAGGGGTTTTCTCATAAAACCTGGGAGTTTCGTAAAAACAAATTTCACAATAAATTTCTTTGATACATTTCAATTTTCTCAAATTTCATGGGAAATATGGCTTTCAAATTTCGTTCACCATGTATATAAGGTACCTATTGCATGGAGTTTATTCAAAAGTATATAGCCGACAAACGAGTCCGGAGACTCAGCTGATAATGATGACAATAACTCGGACTCCTCAAACCGTATATTATATCAAAAATTCATGAAAATCAATAAAAATTTTTTTTCGAAATACAGGGTATTCATTTAAAAAAAAAAACAGCATTTTTTAAGAAACTTGGACCTGTATACATGTCCTGTATATCTGTATATGATCTATATACATGATATAACAACGCGACGTTCTCAACATTGAAGAATGTTCGTATGATATACATATGACATGCTTTCCCTTATCTAAATAAAAAAACGTGGGGTTAACGTAACACTATTTTCGAACCACCCTGTATGAAAAAAAAATTCATTCAACTTCGACCGAGATTGAGGTTGTTCATTCAGGTTGAATTGTACCTTTAATTCTCATCAGAGGACTCTGGTTGGTTTAAAATTAATCGAACTGTATTCCCAGAATGAATAGGCGTTTTGTCCATTCTCGGAATTGTTAAAAACTCTGAGCAGAAAGTTTCAGTTTTCATCTTTGACACCCTGTATCCCGAAAATTAGTCTGCTGATTTGTTGTGCCCATTGACACTTTTGCTGAGGAAGTCATAATCTACAACATACCAAAAATTCAGGGAATTTAACCGAAAGCCATTTTCCATAAGGATTGTGCGGGGTTCTTTATCAATCTCCTCTCTGGAAATACAACAGCTTTCTTGGCCTTTTTCCCAGCCCCCCAATTCTTAAAAAAGTCCAATAACTTGGGTTACTTCTCATCTATACCTTCCTTCATTAAAATCGTTGAAGGAAGCATTGGATGTTCGACCATAATGTGGAAGATTGAAATGTCTTTGAGATAGAAAATACGCCAAAATCACATCTTCACTAATATTGTTGACTCTTTTTTCTGTTATCGAAGTTAATAGAATATCATACTTTTTTAACACCGGAATCTTGATTTTTCCGGTAATAAAGACCCATAAAGTAACTTTGCATCTTCATGGATGTAATCGGGTATAACATTTTCTTCGTATTCGCTTAATTCGTCCACTTTCATATATTTTATTCATTATAGACCGGGATCCCACGCATATTTTCAAAAATGATTAAAAACAGGCTGAAGTAGCTTCATTTTACCGAGACTCCCAACTTTTTCCTGTACGAAAATTCTCGATAATGGTAGCTAATAAAATGCGCAGGCATCAATCATGTCGATTTGGCGAGTGCTAAAAACTCATTAATAACAGTCAGTTTTTCAGTCGAACCTCGAGATAATTCGATAAATTATTCGAAAAAAGTTTTGTCCTACAAAATGGACGGTAGGACTGAAGAGTCCCCCACTCCCAACATGTACCTATGACGTGGTCATAAAATATCATCAATAACCAGCGGAATTTTTTACCGTTGCTTGGTTATTATATGTATAATTGAATTGTCCTACAAATTGAATGATAGGTGTTCCCAGTCCTACGCTCCGAAATTGTCAATTCCATTGTAAAAAAAATATTAATAACAGGGTGAATCTTCGTGAGTAGCTTCATTCTACTGAGACGCCCAACTTTTTCCTCTACGAAAATTCTCGAAAGTGGGAGCTAATAAAATGCGCAGGCGTCAATCATATCGGTTTGGTGAGTGCAAAAAAGGCATTAATAACAGTTAGATATTCAGTTGAACCTCGAGATAATTCGATGAAGTACTCGAAAAAACATTTTTCCTACAAAATGGATGGTAAGACTGAAGAGTCCCACACTCCCAACATGTACCAATGACGTGGTCATAAAAAAGCATTAGTAAGCAGCGGATTTTTTTATCATTGCTTGGTTAATATTTGTATTTGTCCTACAAATTGAATGGTAGGTGTTCCCAGTCCTACGCTCCGAAATTGTCAATTCCATGGTAAAAAACATGTATTAGTAACTGTAGGATAATGATAACACATGAAAGGTAAGTGTATCCTTCACCTAAATAATACAGTGTCCTACAAAAAAACGGGTATGTATCGCTAGTCCTACAAAAATTATTCAAAATAACGAATTATTTTGAAATTGAGGTTTAGCTAATTTAATATACTTTCATTCGTGAAGTAATGTCACTTTCAATTTGTAATTGTTTGTTCAATTCAAAAATATCATAATTTACGTGAACAGTTTATAAAAAAAGTGGGAAATTTGGTTTAGCGTTCATAATTTTTATAAACACATTGAAAATAACACAGTTAAAACATTGAAATAATCAATTTGCCCTCCAGGGCGGCTCAACTGATGTCGCATTCGCTTTCACAGATGCAGGGAAACTCGGAAAAACCTGCAACACCACGTCGTCTGAAGAGCTGAAATTTATAATTGAAAACAAGAGGTCTGACGAATCGTGAAAATCTGCTCTACTGTAAAATAAGATGAATGGTGTCTGCAGAGGCCTCAAAGAGTCCGGATCGAAAGAGGATATTATATTTTACTGGGGTCAAGTGGCCATGTAGTTGAAGTACCGATCTTTTATCCACTCTGGTCGCCGGTCGTGGGTTTGAAGCCCAGCGACTGCAGATATTTCTCTGATGGCTCGAGAAAGTGGAATAGCATGTATCGTTAATCCTTGGCTAGAACACAAGTTTCCTTCTTTTTAGAGCTGTCGTTCGTGAGGGAACGACATCTGGTTAACGGAAAAATCAACTTTAAACAACAATTTGTGTAACTATCATCAAAGAACCCCGCATACATCTAATGAAAAAAAAGTCTTACTGTGAATGTGGCTGAATTTTTCGTATGTTGTAGCTGAAGCTATTCCGAGTACAACTCTCCATTGGCCCTACTCGATCGAATGACCAGATTCGGCGCTAAAGGGCGACACATCATGAATTTTAGGATTTTTTCAAAAAATTTGACGGTATAAAAAAATATCAATATACCATTCATATCTAATATACCCTGTATCTCCTGAACGAAATATTTGCGGACACATGTTCATATGAACTTTTCATTCTGTAGTTAGTCAAAGATTCACCATTTGAAATTTGTACGAGAAAATAATGGAGCACCCTGTATACACGGCTTTGGCACGTAGGACTGTGAAAACCTACCTAGGACAATGTGACCATTTAATTATACGAATATAAAGCAAGCAACGGTAGGAAAATCCACTGGGTACTGATGATTTCTTACGACCACGTCATTGGTAAATGTTGGGAGTGAGGGACTCTTCAGTCCTACCATCCATTTTGTAGGACAAAAGTTTTTTCGGGTACTTTATCGAATTATCTCGAGGTTAAACTGAAAAACTAACTGTTATTAATGATTTTTTTTGCACTCACCAAATAGACATGATTGACGCCTACGCATTTTTTTAGCTACCACTTTCGAAAACTTTCATAAAGGGAAAAGTTGGACGTCTCAATAGAAAGCAGCTACTCACGAAGATTCAACCTGTTACTAATAATATTAGTTTTACCATGGAATTGACAATTTCGGAGCGTAAGACTGGGAACACCTACAATTCAATTTGTAGGACAATATGACCATTCTATTATACAAATATTAACCAAGCAACGGTGAAAAAATCCGCTGGTTACTAATGACTTTTTATGCGACCACGTCATTGGTACATGTTGGGAGTGGGGGACTCTTCAGTCCTACCATCCATTTTGTAGGACAAAAGTTTTTTCGAGTACCTACTTTATCGAATTATCGTGGTGGTCGGCTGGTAAAAGCGTACGCCTCGCAAGCGTGGGGTCGTGGGTTCGATCCACCGATTCACCGGTCTCGTGCATGGCATCACACGTTAAAAGGTAAGGGCTGCGTCTTCCCTAGCTCACACAAGTCTCCGAGGGTTGCGCGTAGGGGTGCAATCGGTTGACGGAAATAACAATTTCAACAATTTTTTTAAAAACAATCTTGAGGTTCAACTGAAAAACTAACTCTTATCAATGACATTTTTGCACTCATCAAATCGACATGATTGAAGCCTGCGCATTTTATTAGCTAACACTATCGAGAATTTACGTAGAGGAAAAAGTTGGGGGTCTCGGCAAAATGAAGCTACTCAGGAAGATTCAGCCTGTTATTAATCATTTTTTAAAATAGGCGTGGGATCCTGGTCTATTAACCTCAGTATCAAATGAATATAGACGTGAAAATTAGTCAGAATGTTTTACGTTTATTATACGTTGCTACGGATACGAATTAAACGTCTTGAAACAACCAGATTACTGGGTTTGAAATTTTTATTTATGTGACTTTTTTAATCTTTTGGCTATATTAGCTTTGTTATTGGGTGTTTCAAAAATGGGATTATTTTTTTATTTATTGAAAAATAAAAGATCGATCAATAAATTTAAAACACTATATTCTTTATTCTTAATTGATGATTTTATGCTGAAGGTGTTATAAAAATGAAAAATCATAATTATGTTTTACACTAGAGTGAACTATCTGTTCCTTTAGTTCGTTACCCTCAGGCCCTCTGATAGCAAAACCCGCATGTGGGAGGAAAAGTGTCACTATCCTCAAGGTATGGAGGAGTATATATAATACCTGAATATAACGGAACATTTCATTTCTCATTTAAGAGGTGTATCAAAAAACAACTTATTGTCCTTTAACAAAAAACTTTTCTAAAAAGTATTTTCAATTTTCTATTAAGGTCTTTTCTTGATTTATTTTTCAACACAACCATTTAACTTAGCGAATAAGGAAACTGCAAATTCTAAACTCGCGAATCACGACGACACGAAGTCGTTGAAAAATATGAAGACTCAAATGAACATCGCTAGTTCAAGAGCTGTCTATATGATTCACTGACAGGTAAAGAAACTGTCTGCTGGGCATGAAATATAATTCTTGGTGTTGCCCAAAGAGATTAAACGTTATCTGACTAGGAAAGTCTAATCCTCATAAGCCAATGGTGACACTAAGAGAAAGAGATGAAAGAACATTTGTGACGAAATGTGACGTAGTTGGACATGTCATGGCCGCCATTCTCCACAGACACTGACGACTAGAGCACTCCGCACTCCTGGAATGTGAGAGTTACAAGTGACAGTTTTGTTTCTTGGTTCGAGTTCGACTCTGTACTCAAGTCCAAGTACGTCACTATAATGCGTCGATGCTACAAGATTCTGATTGGCTAGAGCTTATTAAACCCTCCAGTTAGATTAGTCTCTTTCGATGTTGCCTGGTGTCGCCTGAATGTAGTTGTCAAATTTCTCTAGAGCAAGGTCAAGTAGGGGGAGGGCGTTTGAAAACCAGTCAGTTTGTGGCCGTTTGCTGGTTTCACATTACGGTAGATATTGTACTGTACATACCTTTTGCCAAGTTTGACCCACGAACGAGGTCAAGATCCAGATTTATACCAAAAATAACGCGATTTTCGTTTTTTGGCATAACTTATCAGGTAGATATAATGAAAAATATCGTTCATTACTCGTCCATAAATGCTTTTTCCGTGATTGCACGACTTTCCGTGTTCGGCTTCGCCTCTCACACGCGCACGCACGGAAAAAACCTATTTTCTGAAATCGTAATGAAATATGCTATATCTGTATCTTAACATCATTTCAACTACGTTGAAGAGGTTTTTGTTTGAAATTATGAAAGACTGTTCTGATGACCGTATATTTTTATAAATATAATTTCATACTGTAGACCAGCTACTGGTATACAAGAATTGATACTTTCAAAGACAAGGGGGATGGTTTTATCTCGATTATGGAATTTTTATAAATATTTGATTTTTCAGTACTCTAAATGCAGAATATTATGTCACGTGAAATTTTCAAATTATGTTGGTCAACATACAACTTTTCTTTTTTATTTACTATTTTCAATTTTCTATTTACACTATTTTAAGTATTCATAGTATTTTTATTACGTCAACCACTATTTTATTTTATTTTTATTTTTATCTTATTTATCTTCATTATTACTACTATTAGTTAAGATATTTCAAAAAGACCAAAGCTCCCATTATGTCTAGGAACACAGACTAGCTCTGACTGAAGTGGGCCTAAACATGAAAAGAAAAAAAAATTTAAATAAAATCTATTGGTTACTTGAAATATCAGATGTTTATTCACAATTTATGTTTACGCTGATAACTTTTATAGAAATGAAAAGAAAAAAAAATTTAAATAAAATCTATTGGTTACTTGAAATATCAGATGTTTATTCACAATTTATGTTTACGCTGATAACTTTTATAGAAATGAACTGAATAAATATTATTATTATTATTATACATTTATCTCTCTTACTAGCTTATTGTTGGTTCAAAACTATTCAAATACGAGTGTCTGTTTATTTAGTTTATTTTTTATTTTTAACAAAAATGAATTGATGAGATTTGCGTGCCAAGTTTTGTACGATTTTTATTTTCACCGAATGTGGGGTATGTTTAAACACTAACAGCCGTATGCATAGTCAATCGCCAGCGACTGTGCATTATAATTTATAATTCACAGTCGAGCTCCAAAAAAGTGACAACTACGCGATAAGTCACATTTTGGCGAAACGCTGGCGATGTACCACTTTTTTGAAGCTCGACTGCATTATAGTTCTTGTGTAGCGAGCGGCGAAGCTCTGGCGAGTCGCTGGAATTGACTATGCATAGGGCTGTTACACTTTTCTGTATCTTGGATGTTTTACATTCGGATAAGTATAACCAATGAGTGAAAAATAGATCGCCAAAATCTTACATCAAGTCGTCACAAAACTGAGATGTAAGTCTTTCTTTTTCTTCATGATGAACACGAAATTTTCATGTGGAATCAAAATCGCCATTGAATTCAAAGTGTATTAATGTAGCACTATTGTTATTGCAAAATTGCCTCAACATATAACGCTTTTCTCTTTTTTCCATTTGGTGTTATAATAAACTGTATTCATGAAATAAGAATAATTGTTAAAAAACATATAAAAGTAGAATAAATAAAGTTGGTAATCGATAAGTGCAATTCACTTGTTCCGATTATAAGTAAGTATATATAGATAAAAATGCAAATACAGTATGTACATGAATTATAACATGAGTTATAAGTTATAACCTCACTTGCTAGATGAACTAACTACGTGAGACAATGACCAAACGGAAACAAATAACATTGAAACGTACCTATTCGCCAAACAGCAGCAGACATTGTCCCCCCTAATGCGAATTGTCTCGGAACGTAATATACTGCATGCAGACTCTTAAATATTCATCAGGTTTGTCCTAACACAGGAGAAAATGTGTCCATCTTGATAATGCAAAAATAGTGGGACATTGTCTTCCGTGATGCGTCGCGTTGTGCCATAGAAGACAATGCCATTACGCCCCCGGGGGTGTTTCTTGCTTAATGAGGATCAATCTATGTGTGAATTTCATCTACATTTTAATTTTTTCAGTGTTCCGTGTCTTGTGAAACGGGCCATAGATCTCGATCAGTCACTTGTCCATCTGGTAGGTGTAAACCTGAGGATAGACCTCCACATGCTGAGTATTGTAACATGGGTGCCTGCAATCTACCTGCTGCACCCGAAACTGCTTCACACACTTCAACTACGAGTCACAGATCCATCTCAATCTGGCTAACAACAGAGTGGTCCCATTGTTCAGAAGACTGTGGGACAGGCACACAGAAGAGGTTGACAGTGTGTGCGTATCAAGATAAAGACAGCTGTAAGGATGAGGCCCAACCCGAGCTTTCCAGGGCTTGCTCTAGCGATAAGCAATGTGATGGGCAATGGTTTGCAGGTGAGAGAAAAATCAATCACAACAATTTCTTGGGCAATTTTTCCCAGAGCACTATATGCTCTGGGCCCTGACGTCCTTATATACACTAAAATATTGCATACTTTATTTTATGCCTTGATTTCTTGTTAATTTTTATTTGTCTGAATCGATATATCTAGTTTTCATTACTAAATGGTTTATGCTGAAGTATGTAACGTTGATTGTTTGCCAAATAATCCAGATATTGAAACTTTATAACACACTTGTAGAATAAGTGATGGAATAGACTAATTTTTAATAATATTTAATCAAAACAAACAACAATGACGACAAAATGAAAGTTCTTTGAGGCAACATAATAACATTTCAGTGCTCAGTGTTTTCTCCTCTAGCTCTAACGATAGCCTCCTGCATCATCCTGGATATACTCCGCACAAGGTCTTTGATGATTATTTCATGTGAAATTCGATTCCATTCTTTCTGTGCAGCAATTCTTAATTTTGCAATTGAACTAGGAGCTGGATTTCGTGCTCGTATATGTCTTTTTAGGATGTCCCAAATATGTTCTATAGGATTTGCGTCAGGATTGTTTGGTAGCCACTCAACTGGGTCAAGTCCAACAACTTCAAGATACTGGGTGACTGTTCTTGCAGCATGTGCACGAGCATTATCATGTATTAGCATGAAATTGTCATAACCAATGATGCAGCCGTAAGAAAAAACACGCTCTTCAATGAAGTTGCGTATGTACCAGTCAGCATTCATTCTTAAATTCACCAACTGACTGACTCAACTAATTCCACCCCACAACATAATGGAACCACCACCATAGCTAACGTTATACATATATGTACAAGATAACATTCTGCCAAATGTTCTCCAGATCTTCTGTATACTCGACCACGTCCATCTGGTTTCCATAACTATATTCCTGTTTCATATGTGAAAATCATTTTCCCCACTGTTCATTCCAGTTGACATGGGCTATGGCAAATTGTAACCGTCTGAATTTGTGACGTGGGAGAAGCCTAGGAACTCTGGCAGGACATTTTAGATTTAAATCGTCGGTGCGAATTTCAAGGAAGCACTGGATTGGAAAATAAATTGAAAGTACAAAAAACTATGATTGTTTCAGCTAATATTAGGAATAATTTAAACTCAAATTGGATTCATAAAATTGGATGCTTGGAAGCTCAAGGTTTTTTTTCTAGAGCGATTCATGTCAAAATATATACTGCATTTAATTTAAATCATTTGAAGAGATAAACATGCTATTTCTACGAGTATTTCTGGTTGTATTACCTTAGTGCAATTTCCACAATGGGGGTGCATGAAAAAGTGAGGCCAGAAGCATTTTCCTTACCATCAAAGAAAAGCACTTCTATATTGACATTAATTATCTGATGCGATTCTGTGTATGTTTAGTAATTTTTGTAGGAATCTAGAACTCATAATATAAGCGGTGTGGTAGAAAGTTGTATCACTCGCAGACATAGTATTGGTACTGCGCTAGGTTTCAAATTATTCTATTGTCGTTTTCACATGAATCTTCGTGAGGAAAATGTCTGCCACCAATTACAATTTTCTCACTCAAATGTTCTGCTAGGGTCTCTTCTTAAAAACAATAATATATTTTTCTTTTACACAACACTAAACAGTTCATTGTTTATTTGTGGGAAGAAACGGCTTTATTATAAATTGTCTTCAAATGAACAAGATTAATGCAAATTCACGAATGATGAAAGAATAACCGACGACAACAAACACCACACAAAACGACAAGAGAAATTCTGAAATTCTAAAAACCGTCTCAGTCTCTGACGAGAGTGACAGATCTTAGTGACAAGTCTTCCCGTTGATGAAAAAGCACTGTTGCACGGTCATTATAATTACAGTAGTATACATTATTGTTTCAAATAAGTTTCTTACGCGCCTCAAATTCGGAGTAAGCTATCTCTGAAAGGTTCTTTTCGGTTTAAAAAGTCCTAAATGCGCTGTCAAATTTCTCCCTTTCAAATGACATGTGTTTTATTGCCTCATAACAAAAAACTCTGAATTGCAACACCAAATTATTTTCAAACTTGGCAACAATCTACCCAAACTACACTGATGACGCGCATGCGCACTCGTAAACGAGTCGCATACGCGGCTTGCTTTTGGCGTGATTAGCATTCTAGAGTAAGTATATAATATATATTTCTATGCTATATTTCCAAGCATTCTTCTATCTATAATACTGAATGGACATTTACGTAAAATACTTTGACCTTTGAACATTTATCAATAAAAATAAATAACGTGTTAAGGGAAAAGAAATTAACATGAAAAAAATATGCAATATTTTGGTCCGAGTGTGTATATACAGAGTTAGTCAAAAGTATTGACCCGCCCATTTTTTCAGTTAATATGTGGGTTATCGAAAAAAAAAATCAAATAAAAGTTAAAGGTTATTTTACTCTGCAGCTTTCTGTGAATTCAAATATTTTTTAAATATGCCATTGGTGGAGTAGTGACGTCATCGGCATTTTTTTAGAATGGAAACATATGTCATGTTTAGTATCGTTAGAAAGCATGTTTTTTTCTCATTCCAGTAGTACTGATATTATTTCAACTCTCTTGATAGGTACAGTGTGTTTTTTTATTTTTGTGTCCACTTCTGTAATTCACTTACCTATTGCCTACTTTGTTCAAATTTTTTCTCAAGCATGAAATGTTGGCAGGTAGATATTTTGAGCGATATAGCAATTTGATTCAGACAGTGGCGTACGTAAGTTTTTATAAAAAGATATTTTTCATGTGCTATATTGACAGTTGTTTCATTAAAAAATTCTACTTACGATGTTCACAATTAATATTCGCCTCATAAAATGAGTATTGGTTATAGGATATTTTCAAAATTTACCTCAATGGCTCTGGCTATTCGAGACATTACATTTTTTATCTCAGATGACGGATTCAAATAAAAAATTAGTTTTCAGGACTAATGAATGAGTAAATGAAACAGCCGCCCTACATTATCTTGTCCTTATTTTCATTTACAAAATAATAATATTTTGAACTATTGAAACAAATGAATAGTTCTGTTTTTTCTCTTAATAATTACCTTCTATTTAAAAAAAATTCAGGATTAGACATTTTCCTATAGAGAAATAACTAGAAATGTTCTTCTAAAAATAAGCATCTGAGAAACTTATACATACGTACGCCACTGTCTGAATCAAATTGCCATATAGCTTGTAATATCCAATTGGCTACATTTCTTGATTGAGAAAAATTTTGAACAAATTAAGCAATAGGTAAGTGAATTACAGAGATGGACACAAAAATACGAAACACATTGTACTTATCGGTAGAGAATTAGAGTAATATTGGTACTACAAAAATGAGAAAAAATCAAGCTGTCTAACCATACCAAACATGACATATGCTTCCATTTAAAAAAAATGTCGATGATGTTTCTTTGCCAATAACACGTCTGAAAAATATTTGAATTCATAAAAAGGTTCAAAATGGAATACCCTCCAACTTTTGTTCGAACTTTTTTTCCATACATTTGACTAACTCTTTATATGAGAGCTGGTTGGCTAGCGCCACGTGTTCATCAATATAAAATACATCAGACATTCCATCCCGAGACATATTTTTAGGGAACTGTTATTGCCAATACATTTTTAGTTTTAACGGATAACAAATAGCGTTCTTTTTCTCATTTTGGTATGAATTTCACAATTATATTTTTCGTTCTATTATTAGTGGAATTGTTATTAATTTGTGTGGATAGACAGATATTTTGCGATTAATGTGCGTCCCTATTCATAAAACTCCGACATTTTTCTAGGTCCATGGAGTTCCTGTTCAGACTCTTGCTCTGGTAGAGCGTCGCAAAAACGAGAAGTATTTTGCGTAGTCAAAATAAGAGGACGATCTCACATAACCAACGAGATGACCTGCCCGACACACCTCAAACCCTCAGAAGAGCAGCCGTGCGACGGAGTATGCCCTCCCCATTGGTACTTCGGCGACTGGAGAAGTTGTGAGGGAACTTGCCCAGTCGGTGTCCAGAGGAGAGAAGTGAGATGTTTGGATATTCTCGGGAGACAAGCCAATGGTTGTCCGGAAAACGACATGCCTGTGGCAAAGAGAACGTGTGCCTGCGAAAATAAAGCTGAGAGCCGAGAAAGGTTCAAGCCTGCGCAAGACGAACCAATCGATCGTAAGTTACTTGGCATTCGTTGGTTAGGATCAGTACAACGTAAAAACTAATATCAGTAATTTTTTGTTTTAAGCTATAACCTATCAAAAATTACTGAAAATTTTCATTAATTACACCTAGGTAAACTCATTCTTGTTTTGCTAAATTCAAAGTGTTGGAGTTGTTTTACTTCAACTTTGCCGTTCAGATTCTATGTAGTTCTAATGTTGAGAATATAATTAATGCAAATCACTTCTGACGTGATTTCAAAATATGTTTTCCATTCCACGTTGAAAACACGATGTTTCCATCATCTCAAATCACTCAAATTTGTACTGCAATTCTCCTAAAATTTTAAGGCAAGTGGGTTTGCTGTGAATTACATTCCTGGGCCAAGTTCCATTGAGGTACCATGTACGAACTAGACAACAAAATGTTGACAACACGTTGACGGATGTTGGCAACATATTTGTTGAACACAACAGTGTAGCGCGTCGAAACCAAAACCAGTTGCGCGTCCATACTAAACGCAGCGCTGACTTAGAAATGGACTGGTTTACTGCTGTTATTAGTGCTGCTTTTATCATAATTTCGCATAAGTTCGCATACCCGGAAACGAAGAAGAAGATGGTGGCAGCGACAGTTTTTACAAAATGGGACAAGCATTTGGCTCATTTGGTTTATTAGAAATCTGATATCAAAAGAACAATTGAACGTCGCGATTGTGGGCCCTCAGCCAATTGTAATGGTTTTTTGTTTTGCGGAAATGCCCTGTTGCCAAGTTGGTCTCTTCGGATTACTGGAAAACTGGTATGAACCTATTCTAATGGTTCTATTTTTGTATTGCAGAAAAGCCACACAATTTTCACTCGGGTTTGAAGGCCGTCGTTTTTTGGAATTTCTTCCTAACGTTTCGCTAGCGCGAGTGGCTAGCTTCTTCAGAGGCTTATATATCATGAATAATCTCAGATAACTGGAGATTCCGTCTGCGAAGATTGTACTGGATTATCTGGATTTGGTACATTCTCACTAACCCTAATTGACCCCTTTCTACCTGTCGGCTTAATGTCGTTGATATCCTTTGTTCTTTCAGAATTACTTATTCTCGTACAATGCACTTGCGGAAAGGTATACATCGGAACCACAAAAAGATCGATGAGAACAAGGCTGAAAGAACATCAGAGGAACTGCAGATTAGGACAAGTCAGCAGTGGCAGAACAAGCGCTCAGTGAAGGAAACCACAAGATTCTGTTTGAGGACGTAAAACTTCTTGCCCCCAACCAGGTATACCATAGCCGACTTGTACGGGAGGCAATAGAGATCCACAAACACATGGAGAACTTCAACAGAAAAGAAGAAGCTGTTAACCTCAACCGAATATGGAATCCCATTCTTAGAAATTCCAGAGTAACAAAAGAAAACTACGACATTGAGGCAACAGGCAAAAAGGTGTCAATTAATGTTATCGAAAATATGCTTAACGAGAATAAGTAATACTGAAAGAACAAAGGATATCGACGACATTAAGCCGACAGGTAGAAAGAGGTCAATTAGGGTTAGTGAGAATTTACCAAATCCAGATACGGTAATTAACAAACAGGACTACCTAAATTAGAATAAATACAATCTTCGCAGACGGAATCTCCAGTCATCTGAGATTATTCATGATGTATAAGCCTCTGAAGAAGCTAGCCACTCGCGCTAGCGAAACGTTAGAAGGAAATTTCAAACACTTCGGCCGCGAAAGCCTTAACCATTTTGTCAAGTTATGGTCTCTTTGGATTACTGGAAATCTGATATGAGGATAGTTCCAAGTGGATACCATACTATTCAATCGGATGAATTGCGCTACGAAATTAGAACCCTGCAGAAATGCGCCAATGTTGTCAAGTTATGGACGCTGGAAATTATAAAAAAAAATATTTGTGAAAATGCCGAGGGCGTGTCTTTTTCTTCCGGTAATTTTTAAAATGCGAGCAAAGCGAGTAGCTTCTGTGATTTCCCCTTTTCATACTAAATAGTGCCCGAATTACCAACAACTTATATATCTAGGTGAGTTAGGTAAGGTTGTGTCTAAAATCTCTATGAAACTTCTCTGAATGATTTCCCGTATCCATAACTTGGCATCAACGCATTTCCGCAAAGTCAAGATGTCAAATGATTTGATCGAATAGGATATTGTCCACTTATCCATATCAATCTACATTTCCTAGTATCCGGTACACCGAAGTGACTACTTTGGCAACAGCACATTTCCTCAAAACGAAAATGGTATGATTAGAATCGGCTAATAATTTATATTTATACCACCCATTTACAATTTGTATAAAGCTTCTCTGAATGATTTTCCGCATCCATAATTTTTCAACAGTGTATTTCTACAAAGCTATAGCAAGAACTACCCGATTGAAAAGAATAATGTCCACTTCAATTTATGTTCGTATCAGATTTCCAGTAAATTTGAAGTGATCAACTTGGCAACAACGCATTTCCGCAAAACAATAATAGTAGGAACTATCAGAATTGGCTGAAGATTTATAATTATATTCGCCAATCAAAATGTAGGTATATAAAGTTCTTTTTAATAATTTCCTGCTCTCCTAACTTAGCAACAGCGCATTTCCTCGAAGTCAAAATGTCTTAGCAGAAACCACCTGATTGAATAGAATAATGTCCACTCTAATCCATCTCCATATCAGATTTCCAGTAATCCCAAGTGACCAACTTGGCAACAGAGCATTTCCGCAAAACAAAAATGGTTCCAGTAGAATCGGCTGGTGGCATAACATCGCGATGTTCAATTATTTTTTTTTTCGTAGCAGATTTCCAGTAAGTAAACCAAATTTTTACCTAGCATTTCAATCAGTTCTACCACTTGTTCTTTTTGGTTCATATCATGTCAGATGTCCTGACTGAGCGATGTTTTTCATTTTAAATTCAAAACACAGATACATTCAACACGAAACAAAAATCTTTGATATTTCCGCCCAACATCAGCACTATGTTGCCGAGTACTTATCTATCAACTTGTTGCGAGTTGATGGGATACGTGTTGACAACATGTATCAGGCCGAATGTGGCCGGTCTGTACTTACCTTTAGGTATCTGCCCTGATGATCGGCAGAACCGATAAACTAGTCTGCAGATGTCATACCTTTGTTGATTAACATTTGCTAGTTGTTACAGCATTGCAAAGTGTGTTATTGTAGAAAAGCTTTCCCAGATGTTGTGCAGGGTTGACTCGGCAGTCGTAGGGGGCTGTTGTGTTATTTTTTGTGCAATGCTTGCCGAAGAAACTACCATTTTATAGAAAATTTGTGGAAGACTAGAATTTCAAAAATCCAGTTTCATAGAGGACATTCCTGGGCATAAACCGCATTACTCTCTTGTTAAATCAAAATAAATATATCGGTTCGACATACAATAACTAATGAGTCATGAATTGAAAGATTTTGCAAAATTTATAATTTGGGGCCACCTCTTCAAACCGGAACTTATTTCTCAGTCGTTTTTATTGGCACATACATTGTCTCCGTTTTTATCCAACCCCAATTTTCTTTATTCAATTGATTACCAAGCCAATACTGCACTTTGTAATATTTCGAGGGAATTATAGAAATAAAAGTTAATAAAGAATTGATGTAGAGCTTCGGTTGAAAACTCGATTTGCTCATTGATTGATGAAGAATTAAAAAAATACTTGTAGTGTTCTTGTCATATCTTGAACAGTTTATAAGTTATTTAAATAACAATGAAGAAAAACAGAAGGGAATTCACGAGTCCAAAATATGTACATTTTTTTTTTAAATCATGTGAAAATAAAATAAATGTCCCATAAACAGTACACATGGTCATTTTCAATAATTTTTAAGTATCAAAAATAATAGCGAAAAAATTCATTTGATTACGACAAATTGTTTGTTTAATAAATAAATGTGATATGTGATAATTTAAAGCAAAAATGGTTCATTAATATTAATAACATTTGTTAATCAGCAAGTGCGTTTTTTTAGCACTAAATAATTTTTATGACTAGATTTTATACTCAAATATAATTATTTCCATCAAGGATTAGATTCCCAAAGGAAACTTTTTGAAGATCCCATTCATAACAATTACTGAAACAATGGAAGTATTTTTTTTTTCTTCTAAAGTTATCGTTATGTAGATTTCAGGAATACTGAAACGGAAGTAATGAAGATAGATAATTCAAACGAAAATCAGATTGCTTAATTTACGTTTTTGATTTCTCAGGTTATCTATAAAAAAGTGGAATATCAAAATTTCCTAATTTTTCGAACAGAGATCTTTTCAAAATATTTTCAAGAAATGGTTTTTATCTTAGAAATGATCAGGGTTTTTTATATTAACTTTCAAAGGGTAAAGATTAACCAATTAACAAAGACTAGGTTGAGTGGAAGAGCGCGTCCTCTCGGTAACTTATCTGCCTTTGGTCGTCAAACTCCATAACCTCTGAATCTCACAATTGTGTAAAATGTAATACATGTAGTTTGAGGCAATAAAATCTATTATTATTAATAATTAAAAAATTGGGGTAAACATTTTTTGTTTAGGTTATGTGTTTAGGTAGTACCAACATTTTTCATTCCTTCATATTTATATTCAACCGTATTAAATAATTTTTTGATCATGCTTTTGATTTGGTCGACGCGCCTGCAAGGACCACCACCCGTGTTTTTCACAATGTCTGCCTCTAAATTACAATTATAAATATTGTCGTTACAGTTCCTGGAGAAGATACTCATTTTCAGGAAATTTCCTGCTCTTAAAGGATCTTTTTTCAAATTTCAGATATCTCCAATAGTTTTTGAAATATTTGCAAAATACCAAACCATTCTACTTTGAAATGTTTATCGGCCTCAATTGTCCAGTTCAATATTTTTTCTAGACGCCATTTTGAATCGAATGAGACCAAAATCATGATTTTTGGTAGTCTAATAATAATAATAATAATAATAATAATAATAATAATAATAATAATAATAATAATAATAATAATAATAATAATAATAATAATAATAATAATAATAATAATAATAATAATAATAATAATAATAATAATAATAATAATAATAATAATAATAATAATAATAATAATAATAATAATAATAATAATAATAATAATAATAATAATAATAATAATAATAATAATATAATATAACTTCTTCCGTGGTTATCGGATTGCGCAGATCATTGTGCTCAGGCTGCCGAAGCGTCCTGCAGTAAGCTTCGAACTGCGCTAGGGCTGGAGTGTCTACATTGAGTGGTTGCGGAAACTCATAGATGTTCTTCCAGAAGGTTTCTACCCGATCAGCAGCCGGCGGGTTATCGACAACACGTGGAGGCTCTTGGAATAAGCGGGAAGGTTTATCGCGGAACTTGAAGATAATACCTGCTTGCCGTAATATGGCAGAAATCTTAGCAGCAAGAATGCAGAAGGCCGTCATCCTTGGTTCGCTCCGTCTACTCGGGGCACATGATTCTCGGACCCAATAGTCACTCACCCTACGGACGTAGGGAGTGGTTATTGGGGTTAACGACACCAGCGCGCCCTCCGGATGTATCGGAGCACCGGAGACAGGGCCTGACTGGTACATTCCCAACGGGAAAAAAAAATAAAAATAATAATAATAATAATAATAATAATAATAATAATAATAATAATAATAATAATAATAATAATAATAATAATAATAATAATAATAATAATAATAATAATAATAATAATAATAATAATAATAATAATAATAATAATAATAATAATAATAATAATAATAATAATAATAATAATAATAATAATAATATCGACTATGTCGGGGCGTGGCGCAGTGGTTAAAGCGTCCGACTTTGGGTCGAAAGGTCCGGAGTTCGAGCCCCAGTTGCGGCTGGGATTTTTTTATTTAATTTGACCGATTAAATTATTCAAATCTCGTGGCTGGACTGGGGTGAGTCCTGCACGATTCACTGTTGCGTTCCAATTAACAGTGCTGCTCCTAAGGTGGCGCATGGAGTTAGTAACATTGCCTATCCTGAACACGTGGTTAATGACCATAGCAGTCGATGCCGAGACACCAAAGAAAAAAAAAATAATATCTACTTTATTATTTCGTAAAAGTAAAATAAAAATAAATTCTTATTTATATAGCTTTTACAAAATAAAGGTCATCTTTTTGCCAAAATGGCTCTTGTGAACCAGATAAGACAAATTGTTTCCTAAATAACGCTGTTACTATGAATAATAATATCTGTGAATCGGTTTTTGGAAAATTGAATTTATGTATTCATAAAGTACACCAAGAGGTTAGCGGTACGTAGGTGATAGTTTAGTGGTAGAAATGGTAATTTCCAAGTTGAATCTAATAGACCGGGTGTCCTAAAACTTTGTTATTCTTGGAGATAATGGCATGAAATATCTGCATACGAAAAAACTGCATATTTTGACAAGTGGCTCGTCAGTATGCAACATACGGCTTTACTGGAAGTGATATTAACTTTCGATTTTTAAATGGGACACCTGATATATTTTCAATTGTTTTGTCCCTATATGACTTACTGAATATAACCATATAGCAAATGTTACTTTTTATAACCAACTTATTATTTATTCTAGAGGTCTATGGATACGTTCAAATCATTAATTCCCATCCAAAAATTTTGGGAAAAATGCCACTTCACTGTAATTCAGTTTAAAAACTGTGTATTACTAATTTTATTCAATAGGCAAAATGGTGGCTTGTTGGGTTAAAAAAAAATGCATTTTATTGCGATAAATTTGATACCGCACACTAATAGGTCTCAAACAAACTTTCGTTAACAAACTGGAGAGGATAACGTTAGATATTTCTTAAAATGTAATATCTTTCGAAATCAAAAGAAAATTCAAATGCATTGTAACCTGTAAGCAACAAAACTGCTAAAACAAACCATTGATATAAAAGTTAATAACATATCTCCAATGATGACCTTATTCACCTTTGCAGATATGAGGTAAAATAAGATGTAGACAAGTGATTTTTTTATGATTATGTTTTATCAGGTGTGTTGGTCACAGCTTACACGATGCCTTCAAATCATATTTGATCTAGCTAACTCATTTTTTGAGATTCAGAACGGAAGTTTGTTTAATATCTGATAGTGTGCGGTATCGAATTAATCGTAATAAAATGATTTTTATTACTAACCCTACGAGCGGCCATGTAGCCATTTGAAAAAAATTAGTTATTACAATTTAAAAATTAAATTTCACACAGCACATACATTTTGACAGAAAACAGTATACTTAGTTGTATGTTTACCAAAATATCTGGGTTGAAATTAATGACTTGAACGTATCCATAGCCCTCTAGATTGAAAATACATTTTAAAATCAGAATAATTGATTATAAAAACTGGCAATTGATATGTTGTTGAATTGAGAATGTCGTATGGAGACCAAAAAAGTGAAAATATACCGGGAGTCCCATTTGAAAGTCGACAGTTTGTCATTTCCAGTAAAAATGTAAGTTGCATAAAGTTGAGTCACCTGTCAAAAAATGCAGTTTAAGAAATCCTCCTAATTTAATTCCATTAACTTCAAATACAAAAAAGTTATAGGCGCTAAGCCACCTTCCGCGGAAATCCGGCATACCATGAAATGGCCATATCGAAAAACCCGAGTACAACAAATTAAGTGATAAACCCTAAAAACCTCGAATGTATTAAATGCTTTTCAAGCTAATTTTTGACCTATTGGGTAGAGTACCACAGCACCTCTAACATATTGCTTCTGGTAGATATTGATTTGAAGTTCTAAGAATTCAACCCCATTTTGATAATCACGAACATTTTGAACCTATAAGACGACGTCTTCTTTTCTGATTAGTTCACCTAATTTATTTAATTTTTTTGCTTTCCAGGATCTTGTGTGGATAGAATCCACAAATGCAAACTGGCTTTACAGGCAAGACTCTGTCAGTACCCTTACTACGTGAGCCACTGTTGTGAATCGTGTAGAAATGCAAAAGATCTTTTGGAGTAACAAGCTGTGATTGGAAAAATTAGAACTGTGTAGTCAAAATATGTACTGAGGATATTAAATATGGAATTAAATATTTAGTGAATTCGAATGAGAGCGTGAATGTAAAATAATGTATGAGTGAATTATTTCAAAATATTTCTGATCGACTTTTTGTACACCATATTGTAATGTTATTGGCGCTTCTAGATAAACTTTTTGGCAACGTCATTTTTGTACTGTAATATTCATACAAATACGAATGATGTTATATTCTTGAATACTGCAAATAATAAGTTAGAATCTACTTGTTCAATAAATGTTATAGTTCTGAGAACTTTTCCAACAAAAAAATAGTGGCTAATCTGGAAGCATCGTGAAGTTAGGCATAAAATAAATTGTGACTGATTGCATTCATGAATATATTTTGTAAGGTACCAGCAACAGAACATGTTTGCTGGATTTTTGTGGCATTTTTTAACTACGCTGTATTTATGGTGCATCAAAAACGTTTAGGAACTTCAGAATTAGTGAGTATACAAGGTTTCTTGAATTGATTGTAACAATATTCTTGATTCCCGAAGCATCACAAGTTTTTTCAAACTATATAAGAGATGGAAAAATTAACTACTTTTGACCAACGTTGTGTGTGGTCAGTCGTCTTCTCCTAGCAACTGATTTAAATTTCTTCGGTTTTCTTTGGGACTAAAAACTGTTTGATTTTCGGAGAATAAAGGATGAATACTAATATTAGCTATTATTCACAGTCAAAATTGTAATTTTTGTAAGGGTAATGATTTTAATCTTCGACAGTCTTCTAAGAAATTGTTTTAATTGACATTTTATAACTAATTTGGTTTGATAGTGATTTTTATTCATTTCACAGAATAATCAATAGCAGTTTGTGGTCTCATTTTCGTCATATGGTGTATTTCTGAAATTATTACAGTATCATCACAAAACTAAAAAAATACTCTTTATATTTTAAATAGTTGTCTGTGATTGTTTCTTCATTGATTAACCCTAGGTTAAGGAGAGTGCGAGATTACTTATACAGTGTTCTCTGCTTAGTTAGGCACTACCAAATTGACCTATTTTTTTTCATATTTTTTCCTGCGTCGAATTGACGTTTTACTGTGCACTTGCCAAATTATGTTTATTGTTTGATTGAAACTTGATTTTATTCATTAGGACACCATCGTAATAATTGTAATCTAGAATGTACGGAAATAAGTATTACTTTTAGCATATATGTATTTATTAGCCATTCAATTACAAATAAAACTTTTCTTTAATGCGTTGATGAATTTTTTCCACTTCCTGACTACTAAAGTCGATTACAAAACAGATTCTCATCAGCTTACCAGAAAAATGACTAATAAGAAAGACTCTTGACATTTTCTTAATGGGATATGAATATTATCGCTTGAAAAGTGGCGGCATTAGACTTGTTTATTCACATTTGTAGTTTTTTTTTAATTTTATCACGTTTGACTCATTGTTGTTATCTTCTCTAGTGTTTCTTCATATCACTCAAGTGTTAGATTGTAAAATGAATTCCATTAACTCCTTAAGCCGACCCTGTCATGCAACACCACCTGCCCGCCAGAGTTCTCCCCAGTTGAAAAATACAGTTATGACGACAGACATGTGACGTCCAAGTTCGAGTTTTTTGACCTTTTTCAAGATATAATGCAACGTGTTCATATTGCTGTGTTTGTTCAAGTGTAGTGTCCTGGCGCCTAACGTGGGGCACTCGAACTACAGAGTTACGATCTCCGAATAGAATACATACCCGGAAGAACCAATAGTATTGCAGAATTATTGTCACGTTCGTCATGTGACATAACAGTTCCTGCGAGGTTTGTACCATCGCCATTAGCCTACCAACTCAAGGTAATACATCCCTCAGACAAGAACCACTCTCTGATCCGGAGGTCAAGAAAATAATTGATTGTTTTGAATCGCCAGAACCCAACCAAGTGGACTTTAGCCGATGGACTGACCGAGGATACATCATGACTAAAGGAGTGCTTTATCGCTTCACTCCTGATGTGGAATCAGAAGAGGCCCAGTTGGTAGTACCACGTCCCAAGGTTTCCACGATTCTCAAATAATATCATGACTCCTCATCGCTGGCCATTATGGCGTAGAAAAGACCATCCAACGGATAATCACCCTTTATTACTGGTACGGATTCGAATGTTTGTTTGGATCGAGAAAAATGTTGATTCGCTCAGACGGCATGCACGATACGACAATTTGGTAGAAACGATCTTTATGATACATCGATTTAGTCAAAATGATATTTTAATCGAATAAATTTTTTTTTCATGTCGAAAATCTATAGCCTATCTATCTGTCTATCGTGTGAATAAGCGCACCTAAATACAAGCGCCACTGTTAAAACTTGTTAAAACTGTTTTTTCCGTCAACCGATTGCACCCCTACGCGCAACCCTCGGAAGTCTTCGAGAGACTTGTGTGAGCTAGGGAAGACGCAGCCCTTACCTTTTAACGTGTGATGCCATGCACGAGACCGGTGAATCGGTGGATCGAACCCACGACCCCACGCTTGCAAGGCGTACGCTTTTACCAGCCGACCACCACGGCTGGTTAGGTTAGTGACGTTCGATTGGAGTTTGTTATCGCATTACGGCATACGGTTTGCAGTGACAAAATCGAATGTAAATTTGACCGTAACCGGAAATATTTCCGGTTGCGAGGTACGATCGAATCGTCTGAACATACACATTCAAAACTATGTGTCACTGAGCAATTTGACATTTTTATCGTTTCAAACAAACATTCGCATCCGTACCGTCTGAACGGGCCGTTAGGAGAAATCTCGATCATCACGTTAAGAGGTGTGTTGACTGTCAGAAGTTCAAATCAGCAGGTCTTGCGCAAAAGTTCGGAACCATAGCAATGGATCTCGTGGGACCACTTCCAATTAGTAGAAAGGGTCATCGATGGACTTTCGCAAGAGAAGATACTGCTACAAAGTGGATATAATTATTTCCACTACGTAATACGACTTCAGAAGAGTGTGCTAAGAGGATGATTTCCGAAATCTGTTTACGATACGGAACTACCAGACGGGTTATAAGTGATATCGGCTCGCAATTCGCGAGTGTTGTGATACAACATGTACGAGGATGATTGATTTCATTGAAAATATGAACAGGATGTTCATAAAGTCAGTTGTGGAATCATCTGCGACTGAAAGTTGGAATTTAGTCGCTATTTTCTATCGTACAAGATAACCTCTCTTGGAAGGGATTCATGTTTTAAAGAGAAACATTCTCAATTGAAAATTGAATCAATACATGACTCCTCTGGAAATGGAAAAACCCTACGATAAAATTGAAGTAACTTTTTTGTAAAATCTAACAGAAAACAACTACTTCCCCGGCTAAAGCCACGATGGACATTGAACTACATCTGATATATCTTGAGAAAGACCCTATATAACTTGAGAGAAAAAATCTGAAAGTGAAAATTTACATTTTCATTCAGATAGTTGATTATTTATTAAATGTCCAGTTTCCATTAGATATTCTTATCTATGAATGAGATAGGGTAGAACAATAACTGGAGATTACTATTCGTCATTACTGACAACTCTTTGGGAAAAAATTAAAAAGAAAAGACGCGGAAAGCTATCCAAAGGTGTTTTGTTTTTGCAGGACAACGCCCCTGCACACAAATCTCATGTTGCCATGCAAAAAATTCGTTATTTAGGGTTTGAATTACTGGAACACCACACTTATTCACCAGATTTGGCTCCGTCCGACTATCATCTCTTTTCTCAACTGAAAGAAAGTTTTAAAGGTCGTAAATTTTCTTCCAACGAGGAGGTAATAGAAGCTGTGGAGGTCTGGTTTGCAGAGCAAGAAGAATTTTTTTTTTGAAAGGTCTAGAGACGTTGCAGGTTTGCTGTAATAAATGTATCCAATTAAGAGGAGAATATGTTGAGTAATAAAATATTTTGACATTGAAGTTTTGTTTGGTTCTATAGTAGGCTAAGAATTTTTCAATATATTCTCGTATGTCATTGCCTCGGTATAAATCAATCTCTAATACCAGTTTATCATCCAGCTTCCAATCCGGAGGAACGAAAAAATCGAGATCTAAAAACTCAACTCGCCCGTCTGGTCCAGGATAATGACACTGGATGGGATAAAATGTTGGCTGCTGTAAAGTTCGCGATAAACAGCGTTCCCAACCTCAGTAGGAGATTTTCACTGGCATATCTCGATGTCCATTAAGACTTACGTGTTATATTGGATATACAATAATATTGTACCAGAAATTACTCCTCATTTGGAATGAGATGTTGAAACACTGCAACGAGCTCGCGAAAAGTAAAAACTATGCGGATGGACATATTCGTGAAACAACGATATTTAAACCTGGTGACAAAGTGCTAATCGATAATCACGTACGCGAGTGCTACGTACAGGGTGTCCCAAATTCGAGCGTCATCATTGGGATCTCGAAAACCAGAAGAGATACGAGGTCAGTTAAATTGAGGCAAAGTTGCACAATTTGGTGCTCATTGAAACGCCGCTTTCATATTTGAAAAATTCCGAAGACTTCCGAAGATTTTTGGAAAAAACCGATTATTCGCGATTTTATTTTTATTTTTTTGTGACTATTTGAATAGATATAACAAAACAAATTTCACATTCTCATTGCTACTTTTTCTGTTCTACAAGATGGTGGTATCAGGTTTTCAAACAGACGTTTGGTATTTGAGCTGCCATCATCAACTTTGTTTTTTTAAATACGGCCCTGGATTTTTTATTATGGATTTTAAAATCTTCTAATGTCCCAAAACAAATGATGTATTGCACTTATTCGAAAAGTTTATATTAATACCATTTTCCATAAGAACTCATGTGTTAGAGAGAGACAGAGAATTGATTTTTGGTGAGATCTTAGCAGGACATCGTTAAAATAATTTTTTCGAAAAAGAACGATACATCATTGTTTTAAGGACCTCAGAAGCTCCTAAAAATTGATATAAAACAATGTGTGATGTTCAACAATAGGCATGATGTTTTAATTATTCCAAAAAAAGTCAAACACAAACTATAAAATTAAATACCCAATGAAAGTTAAAGCAAATATTCAAATTGTAATCCACCTGCTTGAATTTATTTTCGTGTCAGTATGTGAAGTTTATGGATGGCACGCTAAATGGTCCTTGCAGGGATAGCCCTGATCTCCCTTATTAGGTCTTGTCGTAATAATTCAAGATTTTGTGGCGTGTTTCGATAAAGACGGTTTTTGAGAAATCCCCAAAGAAAGTAGTCTAGAGGGTTTAGGTCGGGGCTTCTAGCTGGCCAACGCACGGGACCTTGGTTTCCAATCCATTTATTAGGGAATAATTCATTTAATAAATTTTCAACACATTATGAGGTGGTGCACCGTCTTGTTGCCATCATAGTTGACGTAATACGCCCAAAGGTTCTTCCATTATATTGATCCTTATTAATTCTGCATATCTATCGGAATTTAATTTTGCTTGAATAAAAAACGGGCCGATAATTTGATTGTGCCACATACCGACCCATACGTTAAATGATTGTCGTCCCTGAGGTCTTACTTCTTGATTCTGCCTTGGGTTTTCTATTGACCAATAGTGTTCGTTATGTCTGTTAAATAGTCCATCTGTAGAAAAACGGCATTCATCTGTCCGTATAGTTTTATTTAGGAAGTCGTCATTTTCATTAATTTTATTTTGCAACCAGTTACAAAATTCTAATCGTCTCTCAGCATCGCCAGGTCTTAGTGTTTGACTAATATGGATTTTGTAAGGTTTATATCCACGCTTATTTAAAGTTCTCCAAACTCTCATTCGCGGTAATCCTACTTCTTCTGAGAAAACTCTAACTGAAGCTCGAGGATTATTATTGGCCTTAAAAATAATTTAAAATTATTCATTTTACTTTCTACTTTGTAACAGTTTTCAAACTTACAGTGTTCAAGATAATTTGTTCCTCTTCTGGATCGATTCGTGTTCCATCTTCAACCCTTGGCTCAACAAAACTTCCGTACTGATCTAAATTATTATCAATATTAGCAAAATAACTATAATGCGGCTGCCGTCTTTCTGGATATTCCATTAAATAGCAGCAGTTTTTGAATTTCGATTCGAAATATAAGAAATCCTTATCATGTCTCGTTTTTCTTCGTTAGAAAAAGTCATTTTCGTTTAATAAGCGTTAACGATTAGTGAAGGAACAGTGAACTGTCAAAATATTGGATAATTCAAACAATAACAAATGAACTAAGATAGCCAGAATGCACGATGCACAGCCACTTTGATAAATTGCAATTATTTTTGTAAATATAGCCTAGGGCCTAGAGTTTGAGGGATGACACTTCAATTATATTATTTATTAACCACCCTCTTTTTTTTTTGTTAGTTTTTGAGTTTTATGCAGTGCGTTGTTGCAAAAAAAGATTGTTTTAACTCTATTAAAAATCTAATTTTTGTCTCTCTCTAACTCATGAGTTCTTATGAAAAATGCTATTAATATAAACTTTCAGAATAAGAATAAGAATAAATTTGTATTGGGACATTAGAAACATTCAAAATCTATAATAAAAAATCCAGGGCCGTATTTAAAAAAAACAAAGTTGATGATGGCAGCTCAAATACGAAACGTCTGTTTGAAAATCTGATAACACCATCTTGTAGAACAGAAAAAGTAGCAATGAGAATGTGAAATTTGTTTTGTTATATCTATTCAAATAGAGTCACAAAAAAATAAAAATTAAATCGCGAATAATCGGTTTTTTCCAAAAATCTTCGGAAGTATTCGGAATTTTTCAAATATGAAAGCGGTGTTTCAATGAGCACCAAATTGCACAACTTTTCCTCCCTTTAACCGACCTCGTATCTCTTCTGGTTTCGGAGATCCCAATGATGAGGCTCGAATTTGGGACACCCTGTACACGTCAAAATTTGCACCTAGACGCGACGGACCATATGTGGTGTTGAGGCAGATATCAGCGACTTCTTATGAAGTAGCCAGTCTCGAAAATCCCACCGTTCCCCTCAGTAAATACCGTGTCTCAGCTGAGGCCATTCGTCTCACACGGGACCGACAAACCGCGGGGGACGTACGACCACTTCGCCGGGGAGGCCGTCCGAAGCATCAGGCTCAGCCCGAGTCTCAGCAAGAGAAACAGAACCGTCAGGCTCCTACTGAGCTTCATCAAGAGGATCAACCTTCACCCTCTACTAGCTGCTCTGCTAGACCGATGCGCATCAAGAAGATGCCACACTGGTATTTAGAGTGATATTTCTTGTATCACTCCCGAGACGTTACAGTGATACAAAGGGTGAGATTGTAACACGAATTCCATTAACCCCTTACGTCAACCCTGTCATGCAACACCACCTGCCTGCAGAGTTTTCCCCATTTGACAGTGACACTTATGACGACAGACATGTAACGTCCAAGTTCGAGTTTTTTTACCTTTTTCAAGATAGAACACCAAGTGTTTATCTTACTGTGTTTGTTCAAGTGTAGTTGAATAAAGCAACGTCCTTTTTCGTACCTAATCTCTTACTAAACGGAGAACCACAACAACGCCCCCATTACAAGTTTGAATTGTTATCAAAATATTCTGATGGATTGCGCCATTCATCTCCATTTGTAGTTTCGTGAAACATGGAAAGATTGGTGTGATCAATGGACCTTTACATTTATGAAAAATAAATTGCAAAACTTTTTTAAATCGATAGATTCTAGTCTGAAACGTCCATTTAACAAAGAGTTCCATTATATTTTTTTCATTTTGTTTTTTTTACATTCGACATTCAACTGATACATTCATTAATAATGTAGCGAGGTGTTATCTTAACCGATCTGGTATGAATTTATTTGTGTATCAAATATGGGAAGGCTTCGTGAAGGGAAGTTCGGATAATTCACCGAAGGTAGATTATGAGATGATTGACTCTTTCTATTTAACAAATATGAATTTATTTTTTGCAATGAATAAAATTTAAAATTGTTCCTTGAACGCTGCTTGAATACAGTAATATTTAGTTGGAAAAGTTCTTCACAAAAACATAATTATATTTCCGCTTTTTACACCAGGTTTATTCATTGTTTGGAACCACATTTTACAATGCGCTTCATAGGTATTTAGGAGCTTACAAAATTGTTTATTAGAATATTCACTGGTGTTCAGACAACCAGGTACGAAGCACCTTTTTGATATGTCTACAGTTATTGCAGGGATACAGATACAGGAATTAGGAAAAAAATGTAAGGCACAAACAACAAAAATATTTCAAAACTTTGAAAACTACATTAACCTCAAAAAAGAAATCAAGTAGGGCCTGTTCGTTTGCAGCATACATATTTGAAGGAACTGCTCTACTTGTATAAAATATTGAAGTAGGCAAACGAGTTAAACAGAGACAAACGATTCTTATTGATGCTTCGTGAAACAGACGTGAAACAAACGACACATTAAATTCAAATGAGAATTTGAGATTCCACGTTTTTCAACTTTTACAACGTTGCCAAGTCTAGTTTTGATGAACGTGACGTCACGAAACCACTTTTCTTCTAATTATAGAGAAACTAGCGGTCAGAAAAAATAAATAAAAATTCCCGAGTGATATTAGCGTATACACTTTCTAATTACAGTGTTCTCTCATATGTCGTGGAAAGGTCCATTAACATAAAGAAAACTAAAATGATTTGCTTCAGTTGATATCTCGTTGGACCTTCTGATGTCTCCTGTTACGGTCTTGATGAAAGCGACTCTACCTACAAAGCTACACAGTGTCTACTATTTTTGACTCATCCTACCCCCTATGGGCAAAAACTTTTTCTCAATAATGCTAATAGTTGTTGACGCCCCGCGTGCATGAGCTCAGTATGTTCTCTATCGAAAATAAGTTCAGTTAAATGATGATCAGCAGTCACAATTAATGGTTGCCTTTTATCAACGACATCCTTCAGAAGGCCGTATTCGTCTGAGAATGGATTGAGGCTCATTAATTTGCAGTTTCGATATAGTGGTTTACTATTTTTGATATTTCTAAGGTCAGCACCAAATGATCAGATGTGTTACTTTTATGATGTGTTTGAAAGAATTATTGATTTCCTTTGTAGTTGAGGTACCGAAGGCACGGATTACTTTTATCTGACAGTTATTTTTGAATCTCAACATCCATGCTACCATTTTTTTCAATTTAATAATGTTTTCAAGGAATTAAAATTAGTTTTCGCACAGAACGTATGGTAGAATTTTCTGTAATTTTAATTCTGTTATTATTCGATAGAGTGTAGTAAATCATTTCCAACAATTTTGTAAGTGTTACAAGTCTGCAGATCGTAAGGTACATTTTTATGGTACTATGTCGAAATTGATGATGAATTCAACTTTTCAATTTTCGTTTCGTTAATAGGTACCCAATCTACACTGAAGTGAATCATTTCCATGAATTTGGTATACTGGGCAAGTTTGCAGAGAGTACAGAACAGTGCTTACGGTAGGTAATTTGTCAAAATATTCGTACATTCATGTATTTATCGACTTTTCGCACCCGCTAACAAAAAAGCTCAGAGGGTGATAATCATTTCGTAGTCACTTTCTCATAGAATGAGTAATAAGCAACAATTTGAAATACCGTGTAAGTCTGCAGAATGTACAATACTAGTGATGAGGTAGAAATATCTGAGTTCAAAATCACGGATGGTCGTTGTCTACTTGTCCACGATCTGTCTTGGTTGTACACTTATTACAGAATGAATACCAACGGCGTACGTGAAAACAATCAAAATCATCTCTCGACATAACTCGTTTCCTCCATATAATTCAATTATGAGCCGTAATAGTATAGAACATTGGCACTGGTGCACGTATGTATGTCACCCGTCAAAACATCGTCAGTTTGATTCATAACAGTGACTTCTTTCGTACATATGGTGCGCGAATATGAGAGAAAATTTCCAAACAAACGCCATCCAAACAAACGAACAATTTTGAGTGCAGTGCGAAGACTAAAGATACCGTGACATGTTTTGCAACTCACGTCGAACGTGCAGTAAATCATGCTGTTGTTGAGACTTGGTTTAACGCAAACAAACTATGGTATGGCGTATTATACAAAATAATCGTTTGCATCCATACCATTTAGGAAAGCCACAAGACTTGCCTCGACATCAGGAGTTGTGTGAATGACTTCTCAAGTGCACTGACAAGATCCTTATTTTCCCCGAAATATTTTTGGGACAGACGAGGCTGTATTTACCAGGGAAGGGATCTTTAATTCCCACAATAGTCATGTGGTCACAGTATTTCGGTCACAGTATCGATTTTCCATGAACCTATTGGCAGGCCTCTACAACAACAAGTTGATAGGGCCCTTGTTGACGCTAGGATAAGTATGGTTGGGTGGACTCGCTTCAACATATCTGGAAAGGATCAATATATTGCAAAAATATTTTCTGAAAATTATTTTGAAAAAGGGCCGTACCTTTTCATCAGATGATCTCTATGAAGAAAGCAGAATACTGGATCCACGACAGATACATTTTTATGATAGCATTGTACAAAAATGAATTCTTGCTTGTTTCCCACTTTCATGAGACCAGTAATAAAACTACTAAAAATTTCGTTCTGTCATCATCAAATAAAACGGTTGGTCAAAAATGTTACACCTTCCTTGCTCCAAGAGTATTCAACTATCTGCCCCAACAATTGAAAAGTATTACTTACTACAACCCATTCAAATCAAAAGTTGAGAAATTCATTTCAACAGAAGAAGAAAAATACACCATAAACCTAATAGAGAATGAACTAAACGCATGGGCGGCCTAAAGAGGTTGAACAAATTCTTAGAGTTGAAAAAGTTTCGCCTAATCAGCCATCACAGGGTACCAAACTTCCTACAAGAAGGGGACTTCCTAACGAAACTCGACCTTACTCAGGCATATTTCCATGTCCCAATAAGATGATCTCATCACAGATTCCTTTCCCTTATTTACAAAAACAACACCCTGTGCATGACCTGACTTCCGTTCGGTCGCTCCACAAGTGTATGCGACTCTCACCAACTGGATAGCAAGCTACTTCCGATCACTGGGCATGAGAATCATTGTTTATTTAGATGATTTTCTGTTCGCAAGTCAAAACAGGCAACTACTTCAAAATCAAACCAGGCGAGCTATGGATATACTAACATTTTCAGGGTGGACAATAAACTTGGAAAAATCGCTCACAACCCCGCAAAGACAAATAGAATTTCTGGGAATTCTGTGGAATCCTTCACTGTACAAAGTCACTAACAATGCAGATCATTTTCAGGATGCGACAAACTACCTAGTTTATGGCCGAAATTCGGCTCCAAAACGGATAAACTTAATTATCAACAATCAGGGTGGCAGCTGCTCGAAAACAGTAATAGACATTTTTGTTCTGTCTATTGGATACGTAGGCTTATAGAATTATCGAAAGTCCGAAAGGGAGGAAAATCAATTGAGGCCTTATTTCATAACAACTAGAGGAAAAGTCCTGCACCGTAATAGCGTGAAGACAGCCTTGCGAGCAGCAGGCATTAATGCTACTCCAGGGAGCTGTCGTTCTGCTGTAGGCTCAGCTCGCTTTGTGTTAGATACTTCATTGGACCTTATCTTACAAAAGGGTAACTGGAGGCCTCTCCAGTTACCTGCCTAGTCACAACTTCTTTAAACACTATTGTAAAATTATTTCAAAAAACTCAAAGACTAATAATTCTAGTCTATCAAACATACATACATATTTTGAGTAGTTTTGTTGCTTTATAAATGTTACGTTGAGTTCAATTATCAGTTACCAATAAACTTGTTTGAAAATACATATTTGGAATTATAGGTATTCATTATTCTTTTCACTAGCTCTATCACAGCACGCATTCCTCCTTTGCATGCCCTTCATAACGCCGGCAGAATATAACCAAATCTCCAATGGGTCAAGCGAAAGCACAGACACAAAATACAATAATTTTTCCCCCGAAGGGTACAAAAACTTATATTTTGGGTCTTGCTGAAGCTTGACCCTTCCTTTGAAGACCTTGCCGGCTTCCTAACTGTACTGACGAATGTCACTTCAAGTGACAGCCGTCGTAGGGACGGGCCATAGAAATATATATTATATACTTACTTACTATGGGACGGGCGCGGCGAAAGGACGAGATGCGACCGAAAAACTTCAGGGTTGGCCGTAATACTGGACGAGACAAATGGAAATCGTAGGTATAATGAAAGGGTAATCTCCAATGGGGCAAGCTTCAGCAAGACCCAAAATATAAGTTTTTGTACCCTTCGGGTGGAAAACTATAGTATTTATTTTTGCCACTTTGTAATGTGAGTCACATCCCAATCTCCCTTCTAACCCTACGAGCTCTGCTGTCAGTCCCGAGTCTGATAAAGGAGGAGGGAAGGAAGTCTGCACGGTTCAATGTGGGCAGTTTCTATCCTGTGGCGGCGCGTTCCTACAAATTGATCAGGTAATTTTTTTATTCCATTTTTGTTATTCCTTTCTAATCCAGTAACCTTGTCATAAAAAGCATAGGCCTAAGTTGCATCAAATGGTGGTAGCAGGTTTCTTTTTTTGTTCTTGTATGGGATGTGACTGAGGTGACAAACCCAAGTTTCGACCACGGCAGCCCCCCGGATCACTTTTGAAAATCCCAAAAACTGTTGAGTTTTTGCGCTTTATTTGGTTTTGTCCCATTTTGACCATGAAGGGGCATGTTTTTGATGAAGACCCATTTATACATTTTTTAATTAAAATAAATTTTCTATAATATGAAAATGGATTTGGTAGCTCCAATAGGTACCGAGATACAGCTTTTCAAAGTTTGGCATATTTTTTATAATGGAAAATTTTAAGCTAATTTTCATGTTTAAGTCTTCAATAACCTGTATTATATGAGTCGGTGAAAGCAAAATGTATTCATTTTAATATTGTGAATGGGAGGAGGGGGAGATTCACAGATATAGGAATGACGATACCTAACTAATTATAACCTAATGAGGAAAAACTTCCAAAACGTCAAGTTTGAGCGTAAATCCAAGGTTGTGTCCCTTTCCTCTACTGTTCGTTATGTTATTATTGGCAACAAACAAGTGACTATCGACCTACTTACATTGTTTCACAGGATATGCGTTTTGATACAGTCGCATGAAGAATTGAAGAACTTTTTCACGTACGAGCTTTCACCATTCCCGATGTCTCTATCAACTAAAGAGGGAACGAGGAAGGGCAAGAAGTCCTCTTTCTATGCAGCATTCCAACCTGTTAATATTAATGAAACAAGAGGAAAAACCAAATTTCTGGTTGTAGATGGTGGTCATCTCCTTCATAAAGTGGTGTGGCCCAAGCACTATCAATTCATACTTACCAACACGTTTATGCCATTTATATTAGGACTCCTTAACAAGGTTTTTACCTTGGTATATGCAAAAAAATTATATTTTCGTCCCAATTCAGGAGATCCAGGATGAATTGGCGGAATTGTTTGAGTCCGGTCCGTCGAAGAGAATGAAACATTGACGTCCCCCCCCCACAACTCCTTACTATTTCTTTTTTCCATCCACCTTTAAAATGTACAATTGAAAAATGTTCACTTCACGGATTCACATCCCAGTTAACACAAACATCTAGGAGATATTGCTTTCTTGATTATTATGGTAACAAATTTAGACGTCATTGTTAGCACTCAGTGATGCCAAATGTTATCAATTGTTCACAATTCTCTTCTCATTAGTGTCGCTTTGAGCATAAAATGTGAAGAAAATTGCGATTTTGTCGTTATAAAAGGAATTAGGTTGGTAACAAAATAGATCGTGACATCACCATCATGGCACAAAATGGCCAGCGGCCAGAGGTGTTTGTCGAGTCGAGAGTCAAGTAGACCAAATACAATTTGGTTGACGCCATTCTTTAAATATTCTATAGGTACTTCTGATAGTTTGTAGTGTTCTTTTCTTCTTCTTATTTCAATAGTTGAATCAAATGTGTTTATTAACAATGCCCAATTATTATTTCTATCAAGAGCTGTATCTCTTCAAGGACCGGAACGGTGAGTAGAAACAGAAAGGTAAATTCAGTGATTTACAGAATTTGGCATTTTCAGGATAGGTACCTACTGATTTCGCCGCGAAGAAAATGCTGTCCAGAGAATTGGAGTTGAATTATAGACTTTTCTTCATTTCTGTAAATGTTTTTTTTTTATGTTTCAGACAAAGTTTGATAATTTTGTTTGTTTGTGAGAAGTATATACTACGGAATCAATTCACTCACTTGTTTTCTAGCATTCCAATCCATATGAACAGTAATTCATTAGTAAGAATAATAATATTGAGGTTTAATTTCTATTTATGTTGAAACATGGCGAGCTTTGTTTTATTCTTGACATACAGGTGAATCAGAAAGTGAAACACATTTTTAAATAAGTACCAGTCCATTCAGTTTCACATTATTACATCGAAAGGGTCTCAATGTGCATTCGATTCCAAAGTATAAATGGAATGTCACATTGGGCTAATTTCGATTCACATTTTGCATCACATTTTGATGTCTCGACATGACCAACGGGGCACCGAATAGACGTTTATGCGATAGTAATGAAAGTCACTTTGCGATTCACTGGTGTGATCTGAAACATGAATGTGAATCCCACTACCATCTCTGAGACCATTCTGTGTTGACTGGGATCAGACAGATTTTTGATGATACACAAAAAATATGAAGAAGCAATTTTCACATTTGGAAAATTTGCCAAATTTTGACAAGCTGTATCTCGAAAAACTATGGGGTCAAGCAAGTCCATTTTGATATCATGTCGAAGCAAATTTATTCTAGTCTTTAAATGTATAGAAATTTTTTGTCAAAAACAAGCCTCTTTATGTTCAAAATGGGACAAAAAAATGCAAAAATTCAACAGTTTTTGGAATTTTCAAACGTGATCCGAGGGTCTGCCGAGGTCGAAAACTTGGATTTGTCACCTCAGGCACCTACCATACAAGAAAAAGAAGATATCTACTACCACCATTTAATGCGACCTAGGATGTACTAGGTTACTGGGCTATTAGGTTCTCAACTTATTTTGGAGGGGAGAGCACACTGACAAATTTTCTGTAAGTGGTAGTGAATCACCATGTATATTTTATACATTTTCACTCGCAAATCCATTCTATTGTTTTCCACTTATTTTTATTTCCATGATAATATTTTTCAACTCATTGAAAATGCTTTGGCAAAACTGCTCAAGGCACAAGTTGATGAATTACCATAATGATTTCAATCGTGTCTCCAGGCCTGACGAGAGGGTGGGGAAGCCGGGACAAATTCCCAGGACCCAGGCCACAAAGGGGCCCGACTCTGTATACACAACGAAAGGGTTTTCTAACACGTCTTCAGTCTTTTGAATGTTTATTGATGTTATTAATTTGGTTAAAATTTTTGATATGTTTGAAAGACCAAAGCGTTACTCTTCAAAAAATTACTACTGATGAAAACGTTGAAAATCTTCATTCATACTATTAGAAATAATTGGTCAAACATATTAATGAATGAAATTTAGGAATCTCAAAAGATTCATCGGTTAAACGTAAAAGTAACAGAAAAATGTTCGACGATTCTAAATCTGATGAGCCCGATTTAAGTTCGGAGGAATTTTTTTAAATAAATATGTTTTATGTATCAACCAGATTTGAGAGTCCACAAAAAATAATACAAATGTATTCGATATACTCTGTACTTTTGAAGAAGCAACTGATAACCAAGAAGACGAAAAAGTCGGTAATCTGCACAGAAAATAATTTCCCAATTAATAGATGAAATCAGACATCTTAATAGTTATTTAATCAACTAGTGTATTAATGAAAGCGAAAAATGATCGAGATATTTTAACGCGTGAGCATGAGCGAGATCATTAATCGCATTTTAATATAAGAGTTGATTACAATATTTATATGTCTACCTCACTCTTGTTTAAATGAAGGGATTTAAATTTTTTCTGGCAATAAAGTTCAAGATGCTACTTTAGCAGTTTCCGCAACATCTGGCAATATAAAGGACCCCGAACTTTTTATGGGTAAAATGGTTCTCGGTGAAATTGTCTGAATTTTTAGTATATTGTTAGAATTCAATGTACTGATTGAACGTGCAGAATCGCAAAGTTCGTTGATGGATAGATTTCGAAATACAAGTTCAAGTTAAAAATCAGTAATTTTTATTTAATTATTTTCTTGGGATTAGAAAGTGCCAACTGCATTTTTTTTTTTGTTCTTATCATCAACGTCCCTTTATATTACTGAATATCATTCAGATGGTGCAGATTATATCATTATGCACAGAGTGAAAAATATAAACATTTTAGTAATGTCTGAAAATTCGATGTAATAATGAAATATTGATAAAATTATATACTATTCTTATTCCATCATCGATCACAATTCGTGCATTTCGTACAGGGTGGTTTGAAAAATTGGTGAAATATATGGCCGGTTCTTTCGTTCATATCCTGTATATTCAAATGAATTATCATCCTCCGAAGATAGCTGACACCGTATAAACATGATTTCGTTGGGATGTATAGGGTAATCATGAAAATTTTCGATGATAAAAATGACAAAATATCCACGTTTCAGGAATCACCCTGTAATTCACGATTAACTCGGTGAAATTCCTATATCATTACTTGATATTTTCATCATTCTCTCAACACTGTCCCAAAAATTCAGTTTCTTACTATTTCTAGTTCCATAGTTAATTGTGAAACTTATTACCATTTGCATGACGAGTTGAAGGAACTCGTCACACGTACATTACTACTACTACTACTAGTGGCCAAGATTTTTCACAAATAGTGAAACGTGAGAATGTAGAGATCAAACTAAATATAAAAGAGGGTGAAGATCAGAGATAACAATCACATCAGATATATGAATTTAATAATGTAAGGTACAGATAGTTAGGTGAATTGTGATGGTTTAAGCTTTGTCGGAATAAGAAACAAACTATCTGGGAAAAATGAAAATGATTTATAGCACGCTTTTATTTTTAATAGGAGAATTTGAATGTTTTTTCCAATGCGTGTTCCACTCGGATTGAGGTTTCCATGATTTTTATATTTTTTGGCTATCAATAGAAACATATAGACATCTATTACATTTTATCAATATTGATAATTCAATACGTAAAGGTAATAATGAATATCACTGATGGAACTAATTGATTTTTCATTTTCATTCACTTTCCGTCAACGACAGAATCAAATGTACCCGATGCTACGTGGAGGTGAATTCGGTTAAGGCTGTTCCTTGTCACCTTCAGTGATGAGTGATTTCGCGTACCGGGGCATCATACACGAATGGGCGAGTCAAACTATTCAAGCAGTAGGAATTTTATCTGGCTCATGCCTGAGTTGTAAGTTGTAACTGCTGTGTCGTATATTCAGTCAGTTCCTAAATGGTAGATGGAATTGGATGGACCGCCATTGGTCATCAGCCTGCATATAATGGTACATTTGTTGATCTCCACATTCTCACGTTTCACTATTTGTGGAAAATCTTGGCCACTAGTAGAATGTTCGCGTGAAGAAGTTCCTTCAACTCGTCATGTAAATGGTAAAAAGTTTCTCAATTAATAACTATGAAACTAGTCATGGTAGGAAACTGAATTTTTGGGACAGTGTTGAGGAAAGAATGATAAATATTTTAAAGAGAAACATTCTCAATTGAAAATTGAATCAATACATGACTCCACTGGAAATGGAAAAAACCTACGATAAAATTGAAGTTAATTTTTGTAATATCAAACAGAAAACAACTACTTCCCCGGCAAAAGCCACGCTGGACATTGAACTACATCTGATAGATGTTGAGAAAGACCCTATATAACTTGAGAGAAAAAATCTGAAAGTGAAAATTTGCATTTTCATTCAGATAGTTGATTATTTATTAAATGTCCAGTTTCCATTGGAGATTCTTATCTATGAATGAGATAAGGGAGAATGTTATTCAGAAGTATCACTCACAGAAAATCGCTCATTCCATTGATGCGTGAATAATTGCATCTCTTTCGCTAGGCCTCCAATACATTTTGGTCGACAATAGTCTATTTCACTTTCTAACATAAAACCTTTCATGGGTATGGCATGTTGATTTCATTGAAAATATGAACAGGATGTTCATAAAGTCAGTTGTGGAATCATCTGCGACTGAAAATTGGAATTTAGACGCTGTTTTCCATCGTACAAGATAACCTCTCTTGGAAGGGATTCATGTTTTAAAGAGAAACATTCTCAATTGAAAATTGAATCAATACATGACTCCTCTGGAAATGATAAATATATTGAATAATAGTAAAGGAATTTCAAAGAGTTAATCATGAATTACAGGGTGATTTCTGAATCGTTGATAATTTGTAACTTTTATCGTCGAAAATTTTTATGATCACCCTATATATCCTTACGAAATCATGTTTATACGGTATCAGCTATCACCGGAGGATGATAATTCACTTGAATTTACAGGATATGTACGAAAGAACCGGCCATATATTTCAGCAATTTTTCAAATCACCCTGTACGAAATGTATGAGTTGTGATTAATAATGGAATAAGAATAGTATATTGCCTAAATAATTTTATCAATATTTCATTATTACATAGAATTTTCAGACATTACTAAAATATTTTTATTTTTCACTGTGTACATAATGATATAATCTACACCATCTGAATGATATTTAGTAATATGAAGGTACGTTGATGATGAGAGCGAAGAAAAATGCAGTTGGCACTTTCAAATCCCGACAAAATAATTAAATAAAAATTACTGATTTTTAACTTGAACGCTTCAAAATATATCCATCAACCTTCAATCAGTACATCGAATACTACAATATACTAAAAATTCTGACAATTTCACCAAGAACTATTTTATCTATAAAAAGTGCGGGGTCCTTTATAGTCAATATCCATTTTACCGTCCATAACATCTGAATTCGTCTATGTTTGGTTGCCTATGCAACAATCATGCACTCATAGAGAAATCGACCATTAATGACAAATCAGCCATTAACAGGGGTCATTAACGGACGATTTCTCGGAATCATCCATTAATAAGAAATCGTTCGTTATTAGGGGTCATTAATGGTCAATTTCATTGACGAAAATTAAACAGACATGTTACTACGAGGTAGGCGAAAACAATATTTATACTGCAAATTTTGAAGACATGGAACTAACACCATTAGAATTGCTGAATAAAATATGCAAATTGAATCTAGACACTTTGTTTCCAAACATTGTAATAGTACGAGACTGTTCTGCTCGTTGCCTGTTACTGTTGCAGAGGTAGAAAAATCTTTCAGTGATTTATCTAGTATCAAAAATGTTTTGAGGTCTACAATGATTCAACAGCGGCTATCTGACCTAGTTATTTCATCAATAGAGTAAGGATTAGCCAGAAATTATGATTTTTCCGAAATTATTCATTTATAACTTTGCACACCGAAGAGCCCGTAAAGCTCCATTATGCTAGAATTTCTTGCATGTCTTGAACCTTTGAACTGTAAGGTTTATTATAATTTTGTTCATTTATGTGCATGATTGTTATATGTTATAGGATTTGGAGTTCTGTTTTATATTCTTTGTTTCACTTGTTTTTATTTTCAATATGATGTTTATGTAGACTTTCAAGCATTTTCATTTAATAATCAGATCATCAAGCCTTTATTTTTTTTAAATCAGGAGTAATACGGGTAAGTTACCATGATTATTTCAAACGGTCAATATTTCACTGGCTCTCAGCGACCCTGCGTGTCTCCACTAGTTTTCATTTCTCCCAACATAAATCACACAGAAATTAATCAACAATACTAGGACAAAACTGTTTTTATTTGATGGTAAGCTGACACAAATGCTCCATTGAGGGGCCATATAGAAATAAATATGGTGATAATCAATGCTGTCCATCTAGACTCTTCTCCATTATAATACATAAACCAATGTGTGAAATACGCATAGCAAAGACTTATTATTCCAATAGCGTATCCTAGAAGCCCTAAAATGTTGTGGGAGAATTTAAACCAAATGGGTCTCAAAGAAATAATTTTCTTTGCTTGATCCGGATAGTTCACTGCCAGTCCAAGAACCAGAGAAAGGATCAGGATTATCATTGATATAAGACCTGAAATAAAAATGATATTTGTTACAGGTTTAGGTCAATATAAAAATAATTTCAACAACTAATAACCAACCACAATTCAAGTGGGATTTTTTTCTCAATTTTCATGTTTATATAAAGAGCAATATCCTGTGATTCAGAGTAGGTACATAGCAAGGTTTGGAAATGAAAATCTGATTCAAATGGGCATTTTGTCCGAATTTTGGAGATTTTTTCTTCATGTTTTGGTTCTCACGAAGAGGAAAGTCCTGTAATGTTCAAAGAACATCGTTAGAGCCGAGAGAAAGAGGGTAGGTATTGGTGATGTTTTTTAATTTCTGCAGGCTGTGTGCCTCAAGGAACTCCTCCCGAGGCATTGAGGGTCTTTAGCTTTGCCGTTCGTTAAAAAAACGAGTACTGGGAATGAGATGTTCGGCATGTTTCCAAATTGACGACAAAGGGATGTGAAGACTAAGCTCGACGGGTCAGTCTCGATAGGACCTCTAACGGTGAAACGATTGATGATATTTCAGGGAGCATGGAAATATTTGTAAAATAGTTTAAAACGCGTATGGGTGTAGCCGGTTTGACGAAAATAACAAAAAAAAATCAAGTTCCATATCGACATTAATTTTATAGTAATTAATTATTTGACATTAAACGACTGGTTTGTTTTTTTACTGTTAGTTTGAATTACAGCAACTTTTTTGAAGTGAGAATATAGAGACATCTTAGAATGTTACCATTGTTTAAATAGAAGTAAGGTAGTTAGTGTCAATGCCTGTGGAAAAGGTATTGGACCCAAACGCGAGTGTCATCTAGCGTAATTGGTTACAAACGTGAAGTCATTTCAATGTAGGTTTCTCCAAAAAACCCTGATTTTAAAACCCATTAGCGCCTGAATTAATTATTTTTCAGAAAATTGAATTTAAATGCATGCACAGCTCTGATAATTATCTAAAGCATATTTTTTTTTTGTTTTTACGAAACTCCCAGGTTTTCGGAGAAAACCCCTCAAAAGCAGAGCTTGTGCGAGCAAGGGAGATCCGGGACCTACAGTTTAAATAAAAGTGGAATCCGAACCACTTCAGCTCAGTGACACGCGACAGGGGATCGAACCCGGACCGCCTGGGTGGAAGCTAAACGCCTTAACACCACGACCACTTCGCTTCTTGAATTGCACCAAAATACTTTATTCAAAATACAGTTTTTTCACAAAAAAATCGTAACCATATGGTAACGCTAGACGCCTATGAGGTCATTCAATATGAATTTAAATTTTTTTATTTCAAATAAATACAAGTTTTTATTTCTTATGGAATATGAAGAAACATTCAATGCACAATCCAATATTGCATTTTTTGCACATTGTTCTTCCAACTGATGTACAACCTTCTCCCGCACAACGTCGTCGCTTGTTTTCTGGAATGCGAATAACAAGATGTTCTCTTCCGTCGTACCTCAGGTCATCAGATACTCTGTTCAATGTAACTGAGCTGGATGATGTTGAAGTCCTTCCTGCCCCTTTCGGTTTCGTTCCATAACTCTTCAAATATGTTGTTACAATTTGTCTCCTGAACTCAACTGTGGCAAAGTTCCACCACTTTTTTTATGAATTTTCCAAGCATTGTGTATGCAAACATCTACTGACCATGTGAATAGGCACCACCACCATTTTTTACCCCTGAGAGGTATATGATAACGAGATATATTTTCATGAATGAGATCAGTGCCTCCCATGAATGAATTATATTTGGAAATAACATATGGTCGTGGAACTTGAACATTTTTTTTCTCCGCTTGAGAATAACGACGGACACTTCCAATTGGCTGTACTCCGAAACAAGTGGAAGCCACGGTAACGACTCCGTTATTAACCCACCTGACCAATAGAATTCCACCATTCTTCATCAAGAATCGATTCACATGTGCCCCTTTGTTTTTTCTGCAGTGGTTTTTTGCTAGTTAGAGGCAAGCTATTTGGTGTTCGATTATCTCTGATTGTACCAGTGCCTTGATAACCAATCTCCTTCAGATGTTTCAATAAGCCCATGCTGGTGAATAGATTATCGAAATATAATTTGTAAGGTTGTGGACCCTTTGCTTGAACAAGTTCATCCAACATGATTACTAAGGGAGCAGAAGATTTACCATATGCATTTTTATAGGGAACTGAACGTCTGGGATTCATACCCTGATACATTTCAAAATTTATGAGATATCCTGATGGATTGTTCAGACACCACATTATGTAACCGAACCTTATGGGTTTACCTCGAATGATCTGCTTACAGCTATGTCTTCCGAAGTACTTCACCATCGATTCATCATAACAAAGATGCTCTTCTGGTTCAAAATATCTCAAACAGTTATTTTTCACTTTATCCATCAAAGGACGCATTTTCCATATTTTGTCTGAAAGATCTGGATTGTTGTTGTCAGCAAAATGTAAAAATCTAGAGATTTGCAGAAATAGATCTCTACGCATAGAGTTGTGTACAAGATTATTTCTCATGTCAGAGTTCAAGTCCCAGTAAAACCTTTTACCGGGCAGTTGATTATAGCCACTCAGAATGAGAATAGCTAAGTATACCTTCATTTCTGCAGTAGATACCTTAGGATTGGAACAGTTTTGAAATAAAGCATACCTGCTGGTCTCTTCAACAAGCAACTCCATGATATCTCGATCCATAAACATTTGAAATAGATCAACAGGGGACAAATCTTTATATTTTGTATATGCCGTTTTTTCGAAAGAAGAACCAGGGATTGGACTTTCCTGTAAGTCTCCTTGAATCCATAGAATTTTTTCTGGTTCCTTCTTTTTTTTTATCTCTGGAGGTTGAGGCTTACCTTCCGAAGATTGAAGATTTGCTGTTTTGGCTTGACATTTCGATGTTTAATGTTGAGATTTCGAATTTGATGCTCTTGATTAGACAGATGCAGACGTGGATGGAAGAATATCAATGTCAGATGGATTTTCAATAAGACATGTACTAGGCACTGCCGTGAAATGAGGAGTGTCATCATCAGCTTGAGTTTCGATTATATCATCTTGAGTGTAGCTGCCACACTGAAAAAATTTCAGTTCTTAGTCGAAACACCTAGCGTAACTATGTGGTAACACGGGTACAAACACACCTGCATCGAAGATGAGATAACCTCAAATCATGCATTAACACAAACAATAATTAGCTTCGGTTATTTATTGAAGGATGCCGAAAAAAGTTCATTATAATAATAGTAACCAAAAAAGTTATACTCACTGAACCATTATTTCACATCAACGAAATGAAGCGACGTAATAATAAATTAACAACTCCACAAAATACACTAATCCGACACTTGTTCCATATCAGGTTGTCAATTGATGCTTGCTGTACAGACTTATGGCGCGACCTGGTGGAAATATCCATAAACACTATTGTAATAAAAATAAGAAGAACCCTATAACAGTTGTAACAATAGGCGTTTTCCATTTAGGAGTGTTAAGCCCCAGAGCTACAAGCCCCTGATATCGGAAATGACTTTATCACTGACATTTTCGCCAAAAAACTGTGTCACTCGGTGCTTGAAGCCCCACTAAATGGAACGCATGGTCATACGCTCTGGGTAGCTCTGAGGAGCTCCTTACGTTAAATGGAAAGCAGCTAATATGGTAACGCTAGGCGTTAATGGGTTAATGTGTCCCATTGTTTCAATCAAGTTACGACATGACTTGGAGTACATATCACTGAAGTTACGACATGACTTGGATGCGAGATCACTGTCGCTATCTACATGTCGCATCCATTTGAATCCAATAATAATCCCATAAGGTTGGCTAACTATCTCACATCTATATAAACAATGATATTACCGAGAAAAATAATAAAAATCAAGATAAAAAATGCAGAATTATCCCGCATATTGCGAGTCTCCGCATTAACTTTCATGGACCAATGAAGTTACTGAGTGTCAACTTGCTCAGTAGTTGATTCCTTTTCACTGGGTTCATCTGGAACTCCTTGATCATCATGCTAAACAGGTTCCTCAAAAAAATGCTCATTGTTGCATTCCTGCATACCATATTCTGTGCCAACCAAAAAATTCAATGAGAATATTCATAGGAAGTCTTGCAGAATCACAAGATGGTGGAGTTTTCTCCTCTATCTGTTTCTATAATACACCACTTTGCCAATTTTCTTTATAAACAATTTCACCTGGAAGCTATTGTTCCTATTAACTTTGTCGTAAATCAAATCTTTTGCTGAAAATTTTAAAAATTGTTCACCATGCTTTAGATTGAAGTAAATATTTTGTTTCTTTCTTGTGCATCTTTCACATATTCCTTACTTGTGTGAAGGTGGTTTGATCAAGTCCAATATGATGAAGATTGGACATCCTAGTAGAAGTTTAGCTGGTGATTTTCTTTATGGTGCACTTCTATTTTGGGTAGAACGGTACGTTGATATGGAAAGTGTTATCTGCTCTGCTATATATTTCTCGTGAATTTTCTTGATTCCTCTTCTAAAGGTATCTATGAAGCGCTCTACTTGTCCAATACATGGGACGATACGGGGATGTCCGAAAATGTTGATTTCCTTTCAAAATACAAAATTCATGAAATTGTTTTAATATAAATTGGGTTCCATTGTCCGATATCAATAATTCTGGCATGTTAAAACAGGCAAAGGATTCTCTCAGAGTATTGATCAGATCATGTTCTGATAAGTTGCTAAACTCATTCGTGAAATTTCAGGCCATTTCAAAAATGCTTCAATAATAACAAAGAATATCTCACCACTCGTTGGCAAAATCAATATTTAGTCTTTGCAATGGTTTTTCAGGTAGTGGCCATGATGCCAAAGACACTTTGATCAGAGATTTCGCAGTGAGTGAACAATTTCCGTATTTTCTGACGAAGTTTTCAATTTACTTGTCTATTCCATGACAGTTAACGAAACATTTAGTTACGGATTTCATCCTTTCCATTCCCGAATGACCTGTATGGCGTTGTTTGAGTGCTTTTTGATAAAAACGTTCTGGAATTATCACTCTTTTCATAAACATATGTATTGTACTACAGTAATAGAATCATTCCTTGCATAAATGGTTTTGATGTTTTCGGGAATTTGTTGGCCAATCAACATTCATTAATTTGATGACTTCCAGTAGATTTTGTATATTTTCTTGGTTATTCTTGAATCAGTTGAAATGTGAAGGGAATCGACTACAATGAAACATGGAAAATTTATAAAATGCCATCTTCCAATTGTATTGAAACGATGACAAGGGTCTCGCACCAGATTCAGAGGAAGTGAAAGTAACAGTGATCAATGACAAGACCAAGAGATATTTCCACCGTCTAATCATTCTTGGGTGCAATCAACATTAGGTTGGCGACCAAATGCACAAGTTTTTCTAAAAGTGTTTCGTGTCCATTGGTAGAAAATAATTGTTATCGAAGAGTTATTCATTTACTAAACACTAGACAATGTGAAACAAGGATAAATGTGGGGTCTGACCAAATAAGAAGCGGTTGGATCTGAATTTCGGTAATCAATATTTCAATAGGCGGTCACCATATACAGGGTGCCGGATACTTCTAACTAGTGTTCAACTAAACTAAAAACGACCACGTAAATTTCACAAAGCAATTTTCTTATAGGTTCAAAGAGGCTTACTCAAGACCAGGCTGCACAATCAAATCAATGAGACGGGCATAGAGCTCGTTTTGGCTCTCAGAAATAGTTTCAACAAATCAGCAGGCCGTAGCATATTTCTCATTCCCAAATGACGACTTGCACAAAAATAATCTAGTGGTGTCTTTTTAGTAAAAGTTGAGTTTTTGGCCCGCATTTTATCTCAGCACCTTATCTTTACAAACACAAAAAAACAGTTCAAATTAACATACGAAATCCACGAAATGGACAGACCTGCGCCCTCTATCCGACAGGAGTCAAAACTGCCGTGTTCTGGAAAAAGGGTACCATAAGTAGTATGGTTACCTCTATAAACAACGTTTGTGCTATAGCCACCGCCCACCAGGTGGAGCGCTTTATACAATGGGGGCCATAGACGCTGTTGGTGAATAAGTGACGCGACGTTTGCTTTAGGTGTCAAAATATTCAATGTTCTATAATATTTATAATTGAAAAGTGGAAATCTCACAAACACGCTATTCTACAAGAGCGTTTCGACGAAACGTGAAATGTTTTGTTTCAAATGACATAAAATATCTCTAAATGGATACAAATTGATCCAGAATTTACAAAAAATTCTGACAGTTCATACATACACAATCTTCAACCTATCTTTCTAGATATAAGGTTGGGAGTGACATTATTTGCCTCATCCAAGATGTATAGAAACCATGGTGTTATCACTGATTCGCTTTTGTTTCAACAAAGTTGTTGAGACTGTAATTGCACTGATACCGTTGGTTTCATTCGTCGATGGATGGCGTATAAGTCGAAAATAACCGAGTTTCCAACATTCCGAAGTACTGAGTCATAATTATTTGATTAAAATTTGAATGTTTACAAATTATGGTTAATAAATATCACAACAAATAAAATTCAATGTTGAAAATTACATAACATGACACTTGTCCAAGCGTCATCATGAATCTGTAGTTTTGCCATCTGTGTGCTAAAGAGGTGAAACGGTATCAACGCAGTAAAAATTTCACGAATCAAGTAGGCCGTACCTTAGCACTTTTGTATGTCGGTTTCACAGCTATAAGAGATCACACCAGGGTTTCTATGTATCTTGGCCTCATCTCAGGTTATTTCCGTAGATTGCCGTTGTTTCAACAGATGATTGATTCCATGAAGTTTGGTTAACTATAATTCATAAAGTTGAATAATAACTGAGATAATTATTGATGCAAAGAGTCTCTTATTGCGAATTACCGTTCTAATTCAATAATTTATTGTCAAGGGCATTCAGAGGAGTGATCTTGTAACTATTTTACTGCCGGTGTTTTAATCGTACAACAGGAAATCAATGTTATAACGCACAAAACACTGATTTGAAATAGTCGAAAGGACCGTTTATGTGAAGGTGAAAATACTATTCGTTCTTTCTGCGGCAAGTTGGACATCTTCCATGTCTATTAGCCATAGGTATGTATATAATTGGATGTGCCCAGTTAGCATTCTTATAAGGAATCGTAGTGCTCGGCGATCTCCTAAAATCATGCCGTCCTTGCTAGGACCGGCCTCCAAGTCTTTGTACTGCCTACGGATGGCAGTATCCCTCTGAAGATTGTTCAGTTCTTCTTCCACACAATCGTTGATGATGGAAGAGGTGGAATGCCGAGTACACGCTCCGGCCCGTGGAACCAAAGAGTATGGGTATAACCCCTACTCTTTGGTATAACGGCGTTACGGAACCGGTTCTAACAAGTTCGTCTGCCTCCTTGTTTCTGGGCACAAAAAATCCATACCAACTCAACTTTTTTTTGTTTTGGCTAGTTTTTTAGCCTTGTAGAGATATCCTGATAAATATGTGGTGATCGAAATGAACATCTCGGAATATGTATTAAAAAGCACATGGTGAAGAGAAAACATTATTCTTCTTCATTTTGTTAAAAAATAAGCGCCCATTTTCCTGATCTTCGTCACTTTCGTATGCCACATCAATGTTCTGGGAGTCAAAAGAGGATCTCTGATTCGTTTTAGAAAGCGAGCAGTTTCTTAGACATGAAATTTTGTGTTTTTTTTTAAAGAACTTACCAGTGATTCCATGAGCTGTATAAAGATGGTATCCGGGTTCAATGTAATGGAAAACAAGCGCATTGCCAACGATCACAAATACGGTACCCACTGTTATCAATATTCCATGGACTGCATATTTAGCTTTCCTACTCAGATTTTTGCTCCATATATCGTCACCAACAAAAAGCATTATGGCCTCAGCCATAACAGGTATGTACTGAAAGAGAATAAAGAATTCTTTAATTGAAGAAATAAATTAAACCATTAAAAAATTGAGACTGCCCATATCAAAATTATCAAAAGAATCAGAAGCATAAAGTAATCTATGCCAAACGAATTTCAGAAAAATTTAAATATGGAATCACATATCTGTATTTATTACAATGTGCAAAATGATCAAAGATGGTGTAAGAACCCATGCCCATGGAATTCGCAATTTCACAATGCAAATCCTTGAAGTGGACTTTCCTGTATCATCTCGAGGAGAAACAAAGTCAGAATAATACGAGTTTGGCGATTATTCACGCCTCCTTGAGGTGTTCAATTCGGAAGGTGTATATCAATGTCTACAATAAAATTGACATGGTATATAAATCATTCCCTTCTAGAGATTTATAGGGTTCAAATGAACAATAAGAGGCTCTTTTCACACAAAATAAAAGACGCAAACGGTCTATACTACTTTTTATAAGAAAGTTCGTGGATAAAAACCCCGGTTTCCGCCCCAGCAAAATTGCTTTGTGGAATTTTTTAAATATGAAATAGTGAAAAAAAATCACATCTTTTTTGTTTTTTCGGAAATATCTCAAAGATTATTCCAGGAATCGTTATACAGTCGGTGAAACTTTTGTAGGAATTTATAAAACCCACAAAATGGTGTTTCATACGTCCATATCAGTGCATTTTTCACTGAGAAAATCCGGGAAAACCTCGAAAAAGAGACCATTTTTCAAAAATTCATAATTTTTATAAATCTGAAGGTGGACAAACAGTATTGCGGAAACTGATAGATAATAATAAGATGGTTTCTGTCCGATATGTAGTTTTTGCACAATCGCGTTATAAACAATTTAAGGGCAAATCTTTTTAAATGCGCCGATTTGAGGAAAATCATCTTATTCAAATTCTGTAAACGGCATTTGGAAGTAGAGATCGATATCAACAATTCGTATATATTGGATTTTCACCTGAGAGGTGAGAAATGTGTTGAAAATGTCACTGGAAGTTACTCTAAATGCTTCAAACTGCACCTGAAGTCGCTCGTATTAACTTCAGTTCGACTTGGTGGTCGGCTGGTAGTGCGTTCGCCTCGCATGCGTGGGGTCGTGAATTCGATCCACCGATTCACTGGTCTCGTGCATGGCATCACACGTTAAAAGGTAAGTCAGCGTCTTCCCTAGCTCACACAAGTCTGTCGAAGACTTCTGAGGGTTGCGCGTAGGGGTGCAATCGGTTGACGGAAATAACTCAAAACAAAAACAAACAAACTTCGGGTGACTTCGGATGACTAACATTACATTCATCCACCGTAATAGACCATTGCTTCACAAATATACCACATCCTCTAATACGTGTGCTTTACAATGAGATTTCCGATCACAGGTCAATCCTCATCTAATCAAAAGGAACGGTAATACTTCTCAGGCAAGAATAAGCTTTAGTGAGCACTACCTCGCTTTATATTTCAACGCTTTGAAACGAGAGGAATGGTTCGAATTATATAAAGAAACTGATATTAACAAAGCGTTCGAAGCTTCTACAAAACATATCGGTTTCATTTTGAAAAGTATTTTTCAGCTAGAGATTCTATAATCTGATAAGAAATAACAAAAATTGGGTTACAAACGAAATTAAAATATCAAGCAGCAAACTAAAGAATAATTTTATCTTGAAAATTAGGCTCTCCGCTTTTAACAGAGCAGTACAAATCTCAAAAAGCAACACGAAGTCCATGTGTATTTTTTACAAGAAATAAAAAAAAATAAACAGCTCTCCAGATACTTGCAAAGCCACATGGAAGTAGTAAATAAAAAAACTAACAGAGAAAGACAACAAAAAAACATAAATATTCTACAGGATGGCCATATTATTGACAATCCTTTTCAGGTGGCAAATGCTTTGAATAGCTTCTTCGTCAATGCGACAATTGATCTAACTAAAAAAGTACCAGCTAATCACTATCAAGTTTACGAGGCAAAAAGATCTGAAAAAAATTCAATATTCCTAAAACCTTTTTCCAAATATGAGATCTTCTGAAGCACAAATTGAAAAATAAAAAGTCATCAGGCTTCGATGAAATTCCAGCATTTTTACTGAAGAAATCAATTGAATACATTATTGATCCCGTTACCTTAATAGTTAATCTTTCGGAATCTATCCAGAATTTTTGAGATCAGCTTCTTGAACCACCTCATGAACTTCCTAGAATGCGAAAAAATACTGGCAAACAGTCAACATTGTTTCCGCTCGGAAAAATCTACGAATACTGCTGTTTCAGCATACATGGGAAAATTAGGTGAAATGATCGACGTGGGCAGTGTCCTGCCAGAATTTTTTGCGATTTCAGCAAGGAATTGGACTGTGCCAATCATAGAAAACTTTTGTAAAAAATTTATCAATATGGAATCCCTGGAAATGCCCATGTGGGTTCAGATTTGATTTTTTTCCATGGGTCCGTTCTCCTCGGATGTTAGGCTAACAGATTCTTGTCTGTTTTTTAGGAAGGAAGCCACCCATTCCTTCCTAAAAAACAGGCAACAATCTGTTAGCCTAACATCCGAGGAGAACGGACCCATGGAAAAAATCAAATCTGAACCCACATACTGTGCCACAAAAATCCGCATCGGGTCCAGTCTTGTTCCTGTTGTACATTAACGAAATTTATAAGATAATTGATGGAGCATTTTTTACCGTTTACGCAGATGACACCTCTCCGATAAAAATGACTCAGTTGGTCCGTTTCCACAATCGACAAAAAACATGTCCTCAAATGGAGATTCAATAAAACGGCTCAGCTTTACAGAATACTAAAACAACAAAATTTCACGGCATTACGATAGATGAGAACTTCAATAGAGGGGTTATTGTCAAGCAATAACAAGTAAACTGAATTCTCTGAGATATGCTCAGGGCTTTGAAGCCAATTCTGCTGCGAAATCAGATACTTCTTGTATATGATAGCTTGGCAGCATCAAAGTTGAGATACGGTATATTCTTGTGGGGCAACTCTACGTTGTCCAACGATGTATTTATCGCACAAAACAAACTCATTAAAATTATTGCTGGAATGAAACAAAACGAACCGTACCGTCTCTCCTTATAATTGAACTTCGCCTCTATATATTCAATGACAATTTTTTTTCCACAGAAATGAGAAACATTCATTCGAAACAAACTAGACAAAAAGAAAATTATTATGTTCTTTATTGTAAATACAAAATAACAATAAACGCTCCTTCACACCTTGGCTGCAAATTTTTAACCCTGCAGAATAATGTACAAAAAATGTAACTCTCATGAGTTCAAAAAAAATCTGCAAGAATTTTTACTAGAGAAAAGTTTTTATTCACTATCCGAATTTTATACCGAATGTTCTGGTACTGTGTTAATCTATTATTTTATTATTATGCTCTAGGTTAAGTTAGGTTAAGTTTCAACATTTGACTATTCTTGTACAAATTAACATTTGTCTCTAAAGAAAATAAATGCTACTTACTTAATTACTTCGGACGCACTTTGAAGCGTTTTGATCAACTTTCAGTGACATTTTCAACACATTTCACACCTCTCAGGTGAAAATTCAAAATATACAAATTGTAGATATTGAACTCTACTTCCAGATGCCGTTTACAGAATTTGAATACGACGATTTCCCTTAAATCAAGATGTGCCTTAAATTGTTTATACCGCGATTGTGCAAAAACTACACTTCGGACAGAAAACATCTTGCGTACAGTTGAACCACATATTATCTATCAGTTTCCGCAATATTGTTTGTCCAGCTTCAGATTTACAAAAATTAAAAAAATATGAAAAATGGTCTCTTTTTCGAGATTTTACCGGATTTTCTCAGTGGAAAACCGATCGTATGAAAATCCATTTTGTAGGTTTTTATAAATCTCAACAAAAGTTCCATCGACTGTAAAACGATTTCTTGAAGAATCTTTGAGATATTTCCAAAAACACTAAAAAAGTTGTAAATTTTTTCACTATTTCTTGTTTAGAAAATTCCGCAAAGCGATTTTGCTGGGGCGAAAACTGGGATTTTCTTTAACGAACCATCTTATAAAAATCATTATAGACCATTTTGAGTCTTTTATTTTGTGAATGGAAAAAACTTTGCCTTGCTGAGGTCCGATCTCTCCTAGAATGTTTTTACCTATTGATAACAGCTCCTTAACCTACACCAAAGCTTTCAGGTTCTATCCAGAACAAATGTTCTCATCTCATTGTTATAATGCCACTCACAGATTTGTTAGTTAGTTATCATTTTTATAAAACGAAGAAAGGTACTCACGATTCTACGCCAGTTAAAGTCCATTCGGAAATCATCGACTTGTAGGGATTTGCGGTAGAAATGAGCCGTACACAAAGCAGGTACTCAAATTACTATGACTTCTATCAAGGCTTATTTATTCTGCAAATCTCTACAAGTTGATGAATAAGGACATTAAATTTCCGAATGGAGTATACCTCGATTACTACCGTCCTCCTTTCGTGAAATACTGAATAACGCCTCTGTCTTGATTATGTATAATCAGCACCTTGCCATACATTTATTTATATACCAAAAACATTAAAACAGTCTCATCTGCACAATCACTTGACGAAATCTGCGAATCTTATAAGAACACCTCGACTTCGACTAAGGATGTAGAGAACTCATTGGAAATAAGACTCTATAATGTGCTTCCTGATGTCCAGTGTGAAATTATCAATCTACGTATATTCAAATCCAGCATTACGAATTATCTGTAAAACCTCTGCAATTACTCAGTGAAAGAGTACTTAGAAACACCGACTGCCTTACCATGTCTCTCCTCGAACTAAACTTTTAGTATTACGTATCACAATATATTCGTTCTTCTTGTTTCTGAATGTTCCGACTGCTTATCATATGTTAGTACGGCTGTATATTTTCAAACTGTTATATCAGTTATTTTATTTGATCAATTATTCCAGATTTCTAAATCTCATACACTTCCGTGTTCCAAACATGTGCCACAAAAAATCACCGGTGTTTAAGTTTGCTCACACTTTTTACGCATTTCCAATCACGCTGCAGCCAGCCAATGAAAACATTTTTTACGAAACCATAAATTTCAATATACCTTTCATTGCATTCTCTAAATTAGCTTTCTAAAATTTCCAAAATTTATCTTTAGGAAAATATACGAAGATTAGGACAGGGGATATCTCGCAACTCGATTGTAGTAGAGAATTCTGATTTTGGGGTTGTAAATTGAAGCAATTGGTGTAGCTTTTTTTGATATTATGTTTTCCAATCAGCCTTTTGTGTTCAGTCACGTGACATCAGATTTAAAATCATTAATAGGACAACCTGAATATTTTGGCACTTCTATGTTCCTCTCGATAAAAACCATCACACTTTTGGTCTAAAATGATTAGTTTATGAACTACAGGTACTTCAATATCCTTTGTCCCATGACGTTTTTCAATAAAATATAGATGATTATTATAACTTGTTCAATTATAAATATAAACATTTTAAATGTAACAAAAATATACGAATAATACTTATCTAAAACAGCCGTATTTGTAGATACAATAAAACGCTTCTTTAAGAAAGAAACACACCGACAATATATTATTCATATAGCTTGAATTTTTCAATAATGTGTATTTGTAACATCAACAAATTGATGGATTATAAGTCTTGGGATTTGTTTAATCCCCTTCTTCAACTGGGAGATGAACGTATATCGGGCAGTGATCAGTTTGAGGTCGGTTGGAATGAGGCTCTACAATTTGGGTCCTAAATAGACGAAACTATGCTGTAAGGTATTTTTGTGTGGTCGAGGGATTACGGAAGAGTTCTGTTTGTTTCTAGTGTTGTAAGTGTGGTCTGGGAGTTTTAGTTCATTTCTATGAATGTGTTGTCTGGCAACAGTTTTCATGAAGTATAGTTGCCTCAGATCGAAGTGGCCTGTCTCTATGTATAGTTCTTCTGTTGAGAATGTAATGGGAAGGGAGTATAATAATAATAATAATTGTTTTTATTGACAGTTTCTTTCAAAATACAGACATACAATGAAATCCTGTCAAAAAGCAGGATTCAACATCTGCACATGATATTGCACATGGCAGATATTGCTCTTCCATCCAACTTGAAAATAAAAAGCTAATTATATGAACTTTTCTTCCAATTTTAACAAAATTATTGAAACATATAAAAAAAAGGATTCATAAAACAAATAGAAATACATTATACCTACAGTCTACAAAAACAATAGAATTCTCATGACTGGAATAAATTAAATGTAAAGAAAAATGTAAACGTGAATACCCCAACAATTTTATATATACAGTTATATACACATATGCATACGTAGAGACATGTGTATACATTATACAATAAACTGACGTAATACCTACTAGAATTTTTTATGAAATAAAAGAAAAATCGACATGATGAAAAAAAAAGGAAAAAAAAAACAAGATTCAGCAGTTGTTGTTTTTACGTAGGTACTCCTTTTTTGTAGATGGTTTTTTATGGGCGACTGATTTATGATATCCCATCAATAATTACGCTGAGCGGTGTTTTCTAATTATTGTTGAATAATAGAATTTTGATTGATACACTCACCGGTATATACTTGTAGATTGGGCGAAAATGCGAGTTTTCTATGCAGATTATAGCCGAAGAAAATAGTATTTCTCACGAGCTCACTTCAACACGTTCAACACGTTCAACACGTTTTTTTGATATTTTTTTGTTATTTTCACTAGGCGATTATGTATTCTTTCTAACGGTTTTAATATTTAATAATATTTCTTAGTGGCGGACCCCCACGCTAATATTCCGTAACGTAAATGATTTTCCGCAAGAGCGTAATACAGGATTCTCATTTGCTTTTGATCTAGTATTTTATTCAAATATTTGAATTTATGTAGGGTGAATCTCAGTTTTTTTCACCAGTTAGTTTATCTGTATATCCCATTTTAAGTTGCTGTCCAGAAATACACCAAGATATTTTATGTTCGTTCTTGAATTAATCGGTTTAGTCCACAAGTGTGCTGGCTGGTTGGAATCGTTTCATCGGGAGGAACATAGAAACCCTTGCTCTCCAAATATTTTCCACCAAGTAGAAAATATCAGACAGAAAACAACTACTTCTCTGGCTAATACAACGACGAATATTGAACTACATCTGACAGATATTTGTGCAACGCTCTTCCAAGAATACTCAAGTAGCAAGTGCTTATTGTAGATAAACAAAAGATTATCTTCATTGGGCTGGGGACCATTTGCAGACATGTGCAAGGATAGGTCGGACAACAAATATTTTCACCAAATGGAAAATATGAGACAAAAATCTGACAGAAAAAACCACTTCCTTTGGCTAACACTACGACGGATATTGAACTACATGGCGGTGGCGCTGCGACTGACCTACTGTAAGTCGCTGCTTCAGCCGTAGAATAATCTTTTGTTTGTTTACAATAAGCACTTGCGTCTTCTTGGAAGAACGTTGCACAAACATCTGTCAGATGTAGTTCGATATCTGTCGTGGTATTAGCTAGGGAATTAGCTTTGTCAGATTTTTGCATCATATTTTCCTCATATTTTCCACGTGATTTTATTCATATCATTCAACAAGAAAAAAAGCAACTGGAACTAAAACCTCGGATCATAAATGACCAGAAAGAAATCCGTCGGAAACAAATTCTGATTAGAACGGACTGAAAAATTACTCACAACAAAATTTTTATATAGCATAATTCATGCTTTTCAGATGATTTAATTTCCTTGAGAAATATATTCGGGAATTTTATCTGGGAATTTTACTTCTGGAGCTGTTAGACTGGTACCTATAATTTTTGTGAGAAAACAAAACTAACAGGCAAGGACCAGGTGGGAAATGTTGTTGAGGTTCCAACTTTTAGGAAAAAACATAATTGAACAAGAAACCACACAAAATGGTGAAATGGTGATGCAGTTTAAGGGCTGAAAAGGTTTTTTTTGCGGCAAAACCTGACCTCCTAGCGAAAAATATCTAATGAAAAAGATGTATATAATAAAAAATCGAAAACATTTTCATTTAATACTTTTTGACATAACCTCAAATTAACCGTCAAAATTGCAAAAATGAATTTTTCAGATTTTTTTTTCTCGCGTATAAATGATTTAATTCAGATGAAAATTTGTAGATATATTGTCTTTTTGTGTCAAATAAGCATGTTTTTAAATACCCTTATATTCCACGATCAAGTGCCTTGATATTTTTATGTATTTTGAAGGTATATTAGTGATCATTTCAATTGTTGTAATCTCTACTTTCAAATGGTCCATGTGATTTGGGGGTTCATTGGTCGTTAATCCGCTTAAATTTGAGAAAATAAGTCTCTCTGAATCATGATTTTCTCAATATTTTCAAAGATTTTCGACTTTCTTCATTATTTTTATAACAAAAAATAGTTTATATTAAATTTCTTACATTATAATATTAGAAGACATAATTACACTAGAAAATCAATTTATTAAAATAATTTTTTTTTCTTTTTTACAACTATTGAAAATCATTGAAAATATTGAGAAAATTATGATTCAGAGAGACTTGTTGTCGGTTTTTCTCAATTTTACTCGTTTTAACGATCAATAAACCACCAAGTTACATATACCATTGAAATGATCACTTATAGACCACCGAAATACAAAAAAACACCAGAACAATTGTTCGTGGAATATAGGGGTATTTTTTTCGAAAAATGTAGATAACTTGAAAAACAGTCGTCTTCTGAATTGCGAAAAAATTATGCTCATTCGACACCAAAAAAGACATATTGTTACAAATTTTTATGTGAATTAAATCATTCATCCTCGAGAAAAAAATTAAATAATGAAAAATCGGGTTTTTGCCATTTTGTCTGTTAATTTGAGATTATATCGAAAAGTGTTCGATACAAGAGTTTCTTGTTTTTTTATTATCTACAACTTTCTCGTTGAACATTTTCTGCTAAAATGTCACATTTCGGCGCAAAACTCAAAAAACCGTTCTCATTCCCTAAACTGCATCCCCATTTCACCATTTTGTGTGTTTTCGTGTTTAATTTTGTTTTTTCCACAAAGTTGGAACCTCAACAAAATTCGTTTTGGCACCAGCCTATTTTATTCCCTAGAATCTTGTTATTTGATATGTTCATGAAGGATAAAAATTCTACAACAGTTTGCAGTTTTCAAGAAATTGTAATGTTGCTAAGAGAGTAACGTCCATGTTATGAGGCTACCTAAGTATTGTATAGAATAATGCAATGAAACACAGAAAAATAATGCAAGTTTCAATACTCACCCCGAAAGTACATAGTATCACATGATAGGAGAACCATCCTCCCAAATTCTGGAAAGGTATCCAACAACAATACGCAACAATAACTGTAGTTAAAAATCGGACCACATAATTAAATATAAATCTGAAAAAATAACTCGTCTATATCATATAGCAAACACTCATTATTTTATTATTCACTGACTAACCTCGCGACGTCTTTGCTGATATCAGGCTTGCTATCATCCATAGTTACGCAAGTATTCTGAAGATTTGTTATTGTGTCACAAGTATCGTTCATTTCCATATCTCACAATATCGATCAAAACTATGAAATGCAATCGCCACCCGAGGTGTGATCTGCGAATCTATTGGGGATTTCCGAATTCCCATTCAGTTACTTTGGCCATGATGGGAAAAACCGTCAATGATAATATATTCGAGTAATTATAAACACAACACGTTTTGTGAATTCTTGCTCCATACTGAATTCTACCAGCCATTTTTTTACGAATATGTCGTATGTATACTGACTTGTCTTGAATATATTTTACATACTGGGTGTTTCAAATTCGATCCTCACCATTGAAATCTCGGAAACTATAAGATATACGCATTTGGTTGAATCGAGGCAAACTTGCGCATTTATCTTACTAACAATATACCAGAGCCGCTTTCCAATTGACCATGTGGGTAGCTCCGGGTAACTCAGAGTAGCTCCTGAAGTGATGTCAAAGACCATGAAGGAACATGGTCCTGTTAAATAACATGTATTCCTGTCAATTGAACTGATCCTGAAGTGATCTTGAGGGTATTTCAGGGGTAACAAGCTCTCAGTTGGAAAGCGCCTCTGTCGGGGCGTGGCGCAGTGGTTAGAGCGTCCGACTCTGAGTCGAAGGGTCCGGAGTTCGAGCTCCAGTTGTGGCTGGGATTTTTTAATTTCATTTGACCTATTAAATTATTAAAATCTCGTGGCTCGGCTGGGGCGAGTCGTTCACGATTCACTGTGGCGTTCTAATTAACAGTGCTGCTCCTGAGGTGGCGTATGGAGTTAGTAACAATCTGATACACTTAATGACATTCTGTTTTTTGCAAGTCAATGAATTTTTGTCCAAAATGGCTCTCACGAGTGAAAAAAAAATTGTATGACGAAAATGTATCAAAAATACAATAGAAACAGTGTTACGACATCGGAAATGTGTTTGAGTTTGTTTTCCGAAGGACGCCAACCATATGCAACCAGGTTCAAGTTAGTGAATCGAAATTTCCCCAAGTTTGGTTCATTTGAAAAGCCGAGGAAACTGGATAATTTGCAAATAAATGAGAACCCAAGAAATTCTACAATTCAAATTTCATCCGATGTGAATGTTTGTTGTACAAGACAAAAAAAAATTATTTCTTATGTTACAGATTTATAATTGGGTAATAATAAGATCTGATTTTCCTGTTTTCCTAGCAAATATAATTTGGACAATAGTACTTTCACAAATTGTGGGATATTCAGTCGGAATAACGAAAACAATAGGATATAGCATATACAACTCCAGGCAGTTGCGAGAAATTCGATTTAGTGTCAACGTTTGGCTGAAATTTACAAAGATAGAATTTTATCATTTATCCGAATGGAGAATCCTATCACTAGTTTTCAGTTTTGATATGCGAAGACTTTAGACCAATCGTCTAGGTTCTTTATTACGAAGTGACTAGTTTCGCAAAGTTTCCCAGCAGATAGTAAGATTTTCTTGGATGATTGAATGAATGTGTCTCTGGCAAAATAAGACAATAGTTTGAATGGAGAAAACTTTAAGAACACGCTCGATACAAAGGACCTACTGAATACTCACTTATTTTTTATTTTCGAAGGATTTGTTCAACTGAACTCTTGTGGTAAAAGGGGTATCACTGAGTTGGCCCACAAGAATGCAATTAGTCATGCCTAGGATAGGTCAGAGGTGAAGTATTTAGCTTGAGGAAAGATCATTAAATAAATTATGTTTGATGGTTTCAAAATCATATTTTACGCAGCATCTTGTAAAACAGAAATATCATCAAAAGCATTTCACAGAAAACAACAACTACATCTCACGTTCATTGAATGTTTCACCTTCATGCAAAGATTCTGGAGAATCACTTCAAAAGTGCTTCCAACGAAGAGTAGCACAAATTGAATTCAGTTCCCTCTGGGAACAAGTCATATTCCTTACCACTTGATAATTGTTAATGAAAATAGTATTTTCACTCCCAGATGTTCATTTGGACAAACAATATATCTTGATAAGTATGAATACTGAACTATCCGTTCCTAATCAAAACCAATCAAGTGATTCATTACTATGAATCAATATATCAATATGTGCATGGCATCACACGTTAAAAGGTAAGGGCTGCGTCTTCCCTAGCTCACACAAATCTCTCGAAGACTTCTGAGGGTTGCGCGTAGGGGTGCAATCGGTTGACGGAAATGAATAACAACAACAACAATGTAACGTGAATGTGATCACACGTGATGAGGTATGATACCCCGCTAACCCCATACAGATAATGGGATATACCGATAATGGGTAATTATGCCATTCTCGATATCAATTTAAAAAGCTTAGAACTTAATGGAGTATTAGGTATCATTTTTGAACAAGATCATCAGTCCGTCCTTTAGTCCAGTACGTGTTTGGAAGCAAGAGGTGGGGTAAAAGCGATTTTATAGTATGTTGTTAGGCTTGGAGCCCTAGTGGAAAATAATGATAATAACTCATACAGAGAAGTATCTGAATATATGACTAAGGGCCCGTTTTTCATGTTCGAGTTAACCTCCAGATAACTAACTAATAGTTTAGATGGTGAACGACATTCTTTGAATGACGTTTGAAGGATCACATTCTAAACTATTAGTTAGTTATCTGGAGGTTAATTTCGAACAGGAAAAACGGACCCTAAAAAGTTTTGTGCCAAATGGATAGGAAATAATGGGTGAGGTGAGGTGGCCTGCAATTTGTCCAGACTTGAATGTTCTTGATACAGTCATATGGTGTTCACTAAAAAATACTGTTCATGGTCATTGGATTTATCAGAATATTGGGAACTTACGACATGATATTGTCAGAAAATTCAGAAGATTGAGGTGGAGGGAAATTAATCATGCATTGAATGGGTAATATTCTAATAAGGTCAAAGTTGATGTGTTATTATGGATGAGGACATCGTGTTGACTATTTTCTGTGATTTATTTTCGTCCTCACATTTTACTTTATAATTGGTGTTCAAAATTCATTTTAGTTTGAATTTCACTCAATAACTGGAACATAGTGAGGCGATGCTGCAGGCGAAGCCGGACCTGAACGCTCAAGCGAACAGCTTGTGAGCGCAAATGACTTTCGAGGCGATATGCATCAAGAGGAATCCCGTTGAATCGAAGAACGTTCCTAAGGCTTACTAGAAATATCAAGAGCATTCGGCGAAATGAACTGTATATAAAAGAACCACGCAGTTCGGACGGAGAGTCAGTGAAGCAGATAGGCAGTTAGGATTGGAAGTCGAATATAAATCGTTCAGTGATTTTTAAATAAATTAGAAGTATTGTGTTGAAATTACTCAAGCATCGTATTTCGTCAAATAAATTATTTTAGGGTGGATTTGTGCCGATTTACTACAATAGTTCGATGGTTGTCATCTTTCGATTTCCGATCTTAGCACCGTTTCTATTGTAGTTTTTTATAATTTTTTATTCAATTTCTTTTTCCTTTATTCGTGAAAGCTATTTTTGACCAATAATACGCGGTGGCTCACAAAATATCAAAACGTGAGCATTGACCAAGAAAAGCTCAATTTCCATACTTAGTAATTATGGTTATTTATGATTCATAAAATGACATTGTATTTTGTGAGTGGAGAATATTGCAAAACAAGTATTAGCGACTGAAGCAGCCCCAAGAACAACATAAAAACATAATACATATCAGTATTTTGAATATCAAGTAATATTTACAGGATGTCTGACATGTGATACGTGCTAGTTGCAACCCCCATGACAAATTTGTGAAGTATAGGTCCTTTCAGCGTGTAAATATCATTGTTCTTCTCATTAGCAATTGTTTACACTGCCAAACAGATTAATGTTTATAAATAATTCCTCACAAGAAGGTACCTGTTCTGATCCATATCATAACATTTCATTAAAATGTTTCTATCGAAGAGATTTGTATTATATCATCATTTCACTTCGGAAACTACTGTTAAAAAATATTTTGAAACATTATGTGAAACGATCAGTTCAAACGCCTATTAACTAAAAACATAATTTTCAATGATGGTAATACAAAAAAGTGTGTAAACAATATCTCCAATTTTTCCTAAAAGAATGGAAATTTCTGTCTTATATACGATGCAGAAAAACTCCAATCAGTTAAACTGTATCAGAGGGTTTCAAACCTATATATATATATATATATATATATATATATAGGTTCATCATCAGCTAATTGATTTTATGAATAAATGTATATAAAAATTTGTCATCACATTTGATACCAATAAAGGTCTATGCAGTAACAGATCACACTACTGTTTTATATTATATATTGGACATTAGTAATATGGGATGTGTGTAAGACATTGATTTTTTTCAAAAAAATTTTATTCGTTTTCATCCGATTTGAGTGAACATTTTTTTTTTCGGAATGACTTAATTTTTTCCCAAGAATAGTGAACACCTTGAATATTTTCAAAAAATGTTGTTCGTTTTCATTCTTGAGTGAATTTTTTTTTCGAAAAATTTTCCTTTTTTTTCAAGATTGGTGAAGACCTTGCTTTATTTTAATTTTTTTTTTGTTTTCTTCGATTTGAGTGAAACATTTTTTCTTCGAAAATTTAATTTTTTTTCCAAGATGGGAATACCTTGACTTTCTTCAAAAGTATTTTCTTTTTTTTCGATTTGGGAGAAGATTTTTTCCAAGATTGAAAAAAAAACTTTCTAAGCTTTTTCCAGAATTTTTTTATTTTTTTTCCAAGATCGGTGAACGCAGTGATTTAGAAAAAAAAAATTAGTTTTTTTCCAAAATATTTTTAGTTTTTTTAGCAATATCGATGAACACCTTGATTTTTTCGAAATTTTCGATACATTATTATTTTTTAGCCAAGATCGGTAAACCTTTTTTTCCAAAACATTTTTTTTGGTTAATTTACGATTTCAGTAAAAAAAAATTCTTCTATAAATTTCGATGAAATTCTTTTTCTACGAACGGTAAACACCCAGATTTATTTCAAAAACTTTGTTTTCGTTTTTTCCGATTTGAGAAACATTTTCGAAAAGTTTTCCTTTTATTCCAAGATGGGTGAACGCCTTGATTTTTTTCAAAAAATGAAACTCCATTTTTGCAATTTGACTGAACAATCATTCCGCAAAATATTAAATTTTGTTTTTCCAATATTGGTTACCTTGATTCTTTTCAAAATATTTTTTTCCAAGATTGGTAAACACCTTGACTTTTTTCATTTTTTGTTTTTGGTTCTGCTGTGATATGAGTGATCACTGTTTTCTTCGAAAAATTTTAATTTTTTACCTAAGATAGGTGAATACCTTGATTTTTTCATTTCTTTTTTGTTTGCGATTTGAGTGAACATTTATTTTTTCGAAAAAAATTTTTTTTTCAAGATTGGTGAACACCATGGATTTTTTTCAAACATTTTCTTTATTTTTCTTCGATTTGGGTAAACATTTATTTCTTCGAAAACTTTCCTCTTTTTAAGATTGGTGAACACTTTGATTTTTTTCCAAATATTTTTTTCCAAGATGGGTGAACGCCATAATTTTTTTTTTCATTTTTTTTTCATTTTCTTTCAATTTGTGTGAACATTTCATCTATTTAAATTTTTTTCATTTTTCTTGCAATTTTTTCAAAAAATTTTTTTACGTTTTTTGTCGGATTGAGTGAACAGTTTTTTGTTCGAATTTTTTTTTCCAAGATCGGTGGAAACCGTAATTTATAAAAAAATGTTTTTTTTCAAGAATGATGAACACCTTATTATTTTGTCTTTCAGTTTTTGAGATATTAAGATCAAATGTGTAACTTTGGTTACGTTTACGGGCTCACATCATCCAGCATGCTAAGTGATTGTGAGAACCTACAGGGAAATATTGTTTCATGAGTTGATCATGTGTGAATTTTCTAGTGCACAATTATGAACGTTGTGGTAATTCACTAGTCTGTCGCGTGTGAATTGAGCAATGTCGGTAAAAAGGATCCGAGATCAAAATTCAGGATCACTAGTACAGTTCCGCAGTATCCATCTGGAGAACTACAAGCGCCGTGGAAAATCTCGAGGAAGCAAACCTTGGACGCGCTATGATAAGAGTATAGCATGTTTTCGTGTAAAATTTTCAGGACATTTGAATTGGAAACATCCAAATCCCGTGTTATTGTCAGGTACTCATGCCAGGATTTTTGTCGATTTAGAATCTCTTCATCTATTACTAAGTTGCGTGCTTGTAGCGGTCTTCAGCATCGTGCCTAGGAGTCTGAAATCTGCCGTACTGCCGAAGGTGCTGATGTGAATTTATAAAAGTTTTCTAGTTGGGAAGCCGGCGATTAAACAATCATAGCGCGTGCAACCTCTGAGCTTCAAGTTCAAATGAATATGGTTCATTTTCGATTTCATTTAAAAAATATATGAGGAAGAAACGGGTTATGGCGGTCAGAGGGCAATGATAGTCACTATCATAACTTCGAAACTAAATTCATCAGTAGAATCAGAGAAGATGGTTACCCCTCCGGGGGTATCCTAATACTTGCCTGCGAAAGCCCGTTCAGTTGTCGCAACACGTTCGAGAGGTACATGTCAATGGTTTTTTCTTCTGATGTACATTTACAAGTGCACATTTTTGAAGGTAATTACTAAATGTACTTCTTTTTTACTACCTTGGTATTTAATAGTATTGTTTGGATATTACAGTGAAATTTATGTTGAAATTACATAGATTTGCATATTTTTTAGTGACATTATTTTTTAATCGTTAAATTAAATGCGACTTATGGTGGTCGCCTGACCACCATTAGCCTTACGTTGTATCGTTTGAACCTCTTCAAATATTTCCATTTTATGTTTTGTTTTCTTCTATTTTTCTACAGAAGCCAAAAATAAGATGTTGGACAAAAGAAAAGGGCAGATAGAAGTCAAACACTTCGAAAAGGGCTATACAGCGTATTGGTGAAGGTGAATCTATGAGAAAAGTTGCAAAAACCAAGCAAATTCCATTTTGACTCTGAAGTAGAAAAAGAAGTTTTTATGGTTGTAAATGTTATTGTTGTTGTTAAAATTGTTCTTTCCCCTACGCGCAACCCTCAGAAGTCTTCGAAAGACTTGTGCGAGCTAGGGATGACGCAGCCTTCACCTTTTAACGTGTGATGCCATGCACGAGACCGTTGACCAATCTTGGAATCGAACCCATTACTCTACGCTTGAGAGGCTACCAGCCAATCATCACGGACTATAATGCCAGTCAAATCCGATTTGCAGAATTGCACAATAATCACAATTTCATTACTGCATCCCAGATGGCAGGACGTGATTGAATACAACATAGGTTCTTAGACCGCCATTGCCCACAAGCCGACCGCCATTACCCGGACAAGCAGACAATGCAATTACTTTTTTTTCAAACTGCAATTTCTTCCTAAGTATTCTACCAAAGTCTTCGAATTGTCACCAGAAATGTAGATTATTAGTTTAACTTTGTGTTACATGTTGTTTCAATACATATTTAGTCTCTGATTTTGGATTTAATAACATTTTTCCAAAAGTGACCGCCATTACCCCATTCTTCCCTAAGCAAATGCATGATGACACATAAAACCAAGTTTCATATAATATCAAATTTGTCACAACAAACCTAAACGTGAAAACAAAAATTGAAGTCAAAGCCCACTAATTCTTTTCATTTTAATTTCATTTCATGGTTTCCTTGAAATTTTTCAATTAAATCTAGCGAATTACCAAAAGTTGTTTACATTTTTTTCTTAATAACGGTTGCAGATACATAATAATTAGTAGAGACAAAAAAGTGTATGTGGCGAAAAAATTTTTGACACCTGAAAAAATATCTTCTACTGTAGATTTTTAACATTACCCGTCATGCTGGATGCTGTTAGCCCAAAACTTTACCTTCAGTTTAAATTTGATCTTGAAATATCACAAAAACTGAAAGAGATATGTAGAAAATGATAAAGAAAACTTGAAACTTCAACGCTATGTAGATCGGTAACGAAGCGTTTGCGTACACACGTTTATGGTAAAAAAAAAATCTCATTTTGACCTGAACAATATGTCCCTATAATCTTGATACTGAATTTTGAAACAGCCTGTATACTATTATCTATCTAAATTGTAAATAAGAAAAAACTTTTTAGAGAAATCTTTCATTTAAATGGACTAAAAAAGGTGAATTTCAAAGTAAATTGAAGTCATCACTTTTTTATATGATAGAAAATCTTGTCGCATGTAGTATCTGTGTATTTCTTATTGTAAATTAAGCGAGTCCCCCTTACCTAACTTTTTGTGCTGTAATTTCTGACGTCCCAATCCGTCAAGAAAATTCCGAAACCCTACGCGTTCTCTATCTAGCGTTCGGGGGTCAATAGTGACAATTTTTTCGACAATAATATATTGGCATCGCAACTGAACCAACCAACATGAAAAATTTCAATTCCATCGGATAAGAGAAAGTGGTTCTCCGAAACTGTTTCCGAATTTCTTTACGTTCTCTATCTAGCTTTTGAGGGGGGACAGGGGAGTGCAATTTTTTCAAACCATAATATTGGAATCTCAGATATTTTTCACTATTTTTGCGGATATTTCCGATTTTAATTTCGCGAGTTTTACAATCTCTTTTGAGAAAAAAGGGGAGGCGAGCCTTCCTACCAAATTTGATTTTTCGCTGTAATTTTTGACGTCCAAATCCGACAAGGAAATTTCCGAAACCCTACGCGTTCTCTGTCTAGCTTTCGGGGGGCAGGGGGGAAAATTCCTTTGATATTGATATTTTTTCATGGGAACTGAACCAACATGTGAAATTTCAATTCCATAGGATAAGTGGAAGTGGTTCACTGAATCTGTTGAAACATTTTCCGAATTCATTTGCGTTCTCTATCTAGATTTTGAGGTAGGAAAGGGAAGTGGAGTTTTTTCAAACCATTATATTCGATGGTCAGATATGTTTCACTATTTCTGGGGATTTTTCTGATTTTAATATCACGAGTTTTTAAAAAATTTTGAGAAAAGGAGGGGGCGAGTCCCCCTACCTAATTTTTTTTTGCTGTAATCTTTATCTAGCTTTAGGGGGCAGGGGGATCAATTCATTCGACGTTAATGTATTGTCATTGGAACTGAACCAACATGTAAAATTTCAATTCCATAGGATGAGAGGAAGTGGTTCTAATTCAGCATGCAAGGTTTGTTCCCATGTAACACACACATAAAGCAAGTTATATAATAAGTATTTAATCAAGTAGTGTATAAATGAAGGCGAATAATAATCGAAATATTTCAACACGTGAGCGAAGCGAGCGCGTCAATTTTCGAGATCATTAATAGCATTTCAATATAAGAGTTGATTACAATATTTCTCCGTCTAACCCACTCTTGTTGAAACGAAGGAATTCAAATTTTTTCTGGTAATAAAGTTTAAGATGCTACTTTAGCAGTTTCCGCAACATATGGCAATATGAATTTATCGTCAATATCCATTTTAGCGTCCATAACATCTGAATTCGTTTATGTTTGGTTGCCTATTCAACAATTATGCATTCATAGAGAAATCGACCCTTAATGACAAATCGACCATTAATAGGGGTCATTAATGGACGATTTCTCGAAATGATTCATTAATAGGAGTCATTAATGGTCGGTTTTATTTGCATTAAAGAACATTAAACAGACATGTTAATACGAGGTAGGCGGAAAAAGATTTTAATTAATAAAGATTAAATGCTGTTGGTTGGTAAGCGCATCGCTTGAGAACGGCTGGACCAATTCAGCTATTTTCTTTAATGTTCGTAATGGCCCGCATAAGGTTTTTACGTATATAAAAATTATAAAATTTTATGGAAATTTGGGAAATTCTGAAAAAGTACTCACTGATTTGAACGAGGAATATATGAATGATTTTTTTTTAATTTTGTTCGTTATGACTCTGGAAAAGTTGTCTTCAAAAGTGCAAAAATGGCAATTTTTATATGCACTCTCGATCATAACGATAACGATAGGAATGATAAATTGGGTAGATTTTTTTTGTTTTGTTCGTGATGTTTCTGGGGTGGAGATAACTCAACTGAATGTTTTCAAAAATATCTGGAAGATCTAGAGACAAATCTGGAATAACGCAGTCCAGATTCATCTATTCAAAATAAAATTACATTTGCTTCACCTTTTGTGTTGTTTCGCGATCTGTCCAAGAAAGGTGGTTAATTTATTTCTTTCCCAATTTATGTCGATACGTCCACAAATGTCATTGGGCAGCTGATTAATTGTGAATCAAGCCAATCGGTTGCATAGTGACGAAAAATGTATTTAGTTGTTTATTCTCAGTTGAATTGTAATTATGTTGTATGTATATCGCATTCAATCATGAAATCTTTGTTTTGATTGTTTACCAGATTATCGATTTTGCAATCGAAAGTCAAATAAAACATATTGAAATTCATTGTGATATCAAAATTAATATAAGAAAATAAGTCGTTTGGAAAATCAGGGTTGGTGAGACGTTGTCACACAACTAATAGTTGAAGAAGGGCGCCCTTCCGACCAATTATTCTTAACTGCATTATGTTACTCTGAATTCTGGACGGTTCGACGTAGGAACACGGCTTGTGTAGTAGACATCCAAAACTTATAACCCAACTTTGTTCAACCGGATGAAAGAAAAAGTTGTCGTGACATAAAATTTATTATTTTATTAGTATACTACTGGATCCGTATTACAATTATATTATGAAGGATGTTCGTCAGACAAAGTAACGTTATTGTTGGGGTCGTTAAAAATAATCAAATAAAACCTTATAGACCGGGATACCACGCCTATTTTCAAAAATGATTACTAACAGGCTGAATCTTCCTTAATTTTGCCGTGACGCCCAACTTTTTCCTCTCCGAAAATTCTGGAAATGTCGATTTGGTGAGTGCAAAAAAGTCATTAATAACAGTCAGTTTTTCAGTTGAACCTCGAGATGATTTGATAAAGTACTCGAAAAAACTTTTGTCCTACAAAATGGATGGTAGGACTGCCAACATATACCAATGACGTAGTCATAAAAAATCGTTAGTAACCAGCGGATTTTTTTACCGTTGCTTGTTCAATATTTGTTTAATTGAATGGTCATATTGTCCTACAAATTGAATGGTAGGTGTTCCCAGTCCTATACGCTCGGAAATTGTCAATTCCATGATAAAAAATAATTACTAACATGCTGAATCTTCGTGGATAGCTTCTTTCTATTGAGACGCCAAACTTTTCCCTCTACGAAAATTCAAGTGGTAGCTGATAAAATGCGCAGGCGTCAATCATGTCGATTTGGTGAGTGCAAAAAAGTCATAAATAACAGTTAGTTTTTTAGTTGAACCTCGAGATAATTCGATAAAGTACTCGAAAAAACTTCTGTCCTACAAAATGGATGGTAGGACTGAAGAGTCCCCCACTCCCAACATGTACCAATGACGTGGTCATAATAAATCATCAGAAACCAGTGGATTTTTCTACCGTTGCTTGATTCATAATTGTGTAATCAAATGGTCACATTTTCCTATGTAGGTTTTCACAGTCCTACGTGCCAAAGCCGTAGTATACAGGGTGCTCCATTATGTTCTTGTTCAAAATTCAAATAGTGAATCTTTGACTGATTACAGAATGAAAGGTTCATATGAACATGTGTCCTCAAATATTTCGTTTAGGAGATACAGGGCATTGAAGTTGAAATGTTAAATTCAATTATTTTTAATAATTTTTGTTTAAAATTTGGTGAACGGGGTTTATTTGAGAGATTTGCAAATTTCTGCATCGATACAGGTTATGGCCCAGACAGCACCAGATATTCCATGAATAATCCTATAGAACATTCCTTTTGGAATACTGGTATATCCGAGGAATATTCCAGGATATTCTAAACCATTGGAAGAATATTCCCTGAATATGCGAATGTGAATTCCTCAGATAATCATAGAATATACTCGAAAGAATATTCTATGGATATCTAGAATATTCACAGGATATTCCTCAGATATTCCACACAAAATATTCCTTCAATATTCCAAATAAATATTCCCAGAATATTCCTAAAGAAATATTCTAGGAATATATGGTATAATCATGGAATATAACAGTAATATTTCTAGAGTTCCATTTTTGAATAATCCAGGAAGATTGCTTTCTGGAAAATATTTATTCACTGAAATACTAGATGAATAAAAATAACTTCTGTCTTGATTTCTACTGGGGTTTGATTACTATTATTGAAAAATTACCAAAACCTATAAAAACTCAAACTGTTGAAAACCATTATTTGAAGAAATATTTGAAAAATCTCAAATAAACTAATATTTCCAACAAACCCCAAATGAATTAAGATTAACAGTCATTATCTTCTGTTTCATTGACCCAGTCCGCTGCTTAATTAAGAATCCTGAAAGAAAAGAAAAAAATTAGTAACAAGGCAACAGAAGTACAGCTTGGCAAATCTAGCTATGATTTAGAATGAGAAAGTATTCGGACGATAATTGTACATTCGGTAATAAAACTTCACAGTACGCTTCGCGATGCGACAGATACAATGAAACTGACCAGTACAGCAACTCATACCGCGCATCGATAGGCCTGGCGATTTCACATTCAGAATTAGATTTGCCAAGCTGCAAATGAACTACATTTTGGGCGATTTTCCAGAACCTAAATCTATACTACTAAATATTACTTATCTTCCCTAATCATTTCATCGTAAGTTCAATTGTGATATTGTATCAAGGATATAATCCGTTCCCTGATGGACTTCTCTGTACTACGTTCTATTTACCCCCTTTTCTTTCAGACAATATAGAGTTGAAGTGATTACAGTACGTGAACCTTAACGTAGACGTTAACGTACGAAATATAACGTTTTCGGGTTGTTATGAAATTGAGTCGAAGTTGAACATATGTCAACCGTTAACCGTAACATGTTAATTTGTGTTTATTTTGCTTTTATGCTGTTTTCTATGAAAAACTGGATTAGAGTTCATCTTTGCGGATCTTAATAGGGATTTTGACCATATACCTCACTTGCCAAATGCAAAGCAAATTCTTCCGGAATTGACTTTTCGAAATGTTCATTGTTTTAAATAAAGCGAAATACCGAGCAAGATCATCAAAAATACATTGAAGAAATGATGATTGATGTAAAATTGTAAATAATACTTCGTCACTTTTTGATTTTATGACTTTAAAGTAAAATTCGCTCATTCGTAACTCATCGGTGTGATTCGTATATTCTTCGGTTAACGTGCGTTGATTTTCAAGGTATCCTTGTGGGACCGTTGGGTTACGTATGCCCGTAAACCTATTTTCAACGTTAACGTGAATAGCTGACGGATGCGCATGCGTAGATGTCAATTTGTACGTTAACGTTTACGTTCATGGCAGCACTTCAACTCTCTAATGTGACTGATGACGACGTAGGGATTCTTGGGAATGAAATGAAAATAATAACTGCTACAATGTTGTTCCAGCGTGGCGATAAATAACCCAGAAATAATAGTTTGATAATATTCTAAAGAATAATTGCTATCAGATTCTAAATATGTGCTTACAAAGTATAACACCTTTATTATTACTATACTTATTTTTTCAAACTACTTACCTGTTCTATATGACATCATTACACTAATTCAATCACTGAAAACAGAGCAACACAATTCACACAATATGGCGGTGGGCGGAGTGCCGAGAAACGACAGTAAAATCCAAATAGCTCTATGATTGGCAATTGCGGGAAGTTTAAGATGACAGACAGCCACATGCAATCTGAGTTGGAAATGCATAAATTATAACCCAACTGAAATTATCGAAATAAATTTCATTCATTTTTGAACCATCAGCGCTCATGATAACGTATGGTCAAATTCAAGCAAATTGATTGCATTTAGAAAATTATTCCTTTTATTTTCTCTCGTAATAATTATGAAAACATCAGATCGGGAATGATCCACAAATATTCCATACGTAAAATTATATGAATGTTCTATAGAGAATATACTCTAAATCATATTCCAGGAATATACAAGGTAGAATATTCGTACTGGAATATTCCTGCTATATTCTTTCGAAAATGTTTTTTGAATATTCCAGTTGGTATAATCCATAAATGTGCTCAGGGCAAATAGATATACATCCATTCTAGGAATTCTGAGGAATGTTCTGGGAATATACCATGCTGTCTGGGGGGGTCACCTAGGCGCCAGATTAAGATGCTCAGAACTTCACAAAATCTGAGTATGTGATTGATCTTGCTAAAAGAAACAACTCCTTTTTCAACAAGATACATCGAGAAAATGATGCATTGTCAAAATACAGAGTGCTAAATATAATATCTTCTTTCGAACTGGACTTTTTGAGGCCTCTGCAGACACCGTAGAGCAGATTTTCACTATTCGTCTGACCTCTTGGAAAGTTTTAAATTATAAATTTTAGCTCTTCAGACGACGATGTGGTGTTGCAGGTTTATCCGGGTTTCCCTGCATCTGTGAAAGCGAATGCGATATCATTTAAGCTGCCCAGGAGTGCAGATTGATTATTTCAATGTCTTTATTCTGTTATTGTTGTTTTCAATAGGTTTATAAAAATTATGAACGCTAAACAAAGTTTCCCACTTTTTTCATAAACTTTTCACGTGAATTATGATATTTTTTAATTGAACAAACAATTATAAATTGAAGGTAACATTACTTCACGAATAAAAGTATATCAAATTAGCTAAACCACAATTTCAAAATAATTCGTTATTATCAATAATTTTTGTAGGACTAGCGATACATACCCGTGTTTTGTAGGACACTGTATCATTAAGGTGAAGAATACATTAACCTTTCATGTGTTATCATTGTCCTACAGTTACTAATAAATATTTTTCTACCATGAAATTGACAATTTCGGAGCGTAGAACTGGGAACGCCTACCATTCAATTTGTAGGTCAATATGACCATTCAATTATTTATACAAATATTGATCATGCAACGGTAAAAGAATCCACTGGTTGCTAATGATTTTTTATGATCACGTCATTGGTACATGTTGGGAGTAGAGGACTGTTCAGTCCTACCATCCATTTTGTAGGAGAAAAGTTTATCGAATTTTCTCGAAGTTCAACTGAAAAACTAACTGTTATTATGTAATGACTTTTTTGCACTTACCAAATCGACATGATTGACGCCTGCGGATTTTATTAGCTACCACTATCGAGAATTTTCGTAGAGGAAGAAGTTGGGCGTCTCGGCAAAATGAAGCTACTCAGAAAGATTCAGCCTGTTATTGATCATTTTTGAAAATAGGCGTGGGATCCCGGTCTATTATTTAAGTGATACTCAAATAAGTTTTGAAGTAAAATATAACCCGAGTAAGCTAAGAAAACTGGTTTTTACACATTTCGCTGGGGTATTCTACTTCATTCTAATTTTAATTGATTTTCAGTTGTATATTGGTTCAATGTGTTTCTCAATATATACAGTGATCACGTAAAGGTTGTAACAAATTTGTTAAACGCTTGATATGGCCATTAGGGAAAATAAGCTCAGACACGTCGATTTTATTTTTCACTTGCCCATTTTTGGGTCTACTCAGATTTTTGATGACGTCATAGCTGTTTGAGTTATGACGTCATTATACATATTTTTTTAATAGCATGACCCTATTTTGATAATACTTTTACGCATTTTTCTGTGTATGGTTTTCTTATTTTTTCTTATGTTCGAGAAATAAAAGATATTTCATTCATAATAATGTATTTTCAAGTCTGTTACGTAAACTTTTGACACAAGGTATTGTAATATATTTAAACAAATTCACTATAAAATAATTCATTTAACGAAATAAAATGTTCAATAACTTCAACACAATACTATAATTTATATAACAATCACTGAACAATTTATATTCGACTTTCACTTCACTGACTGACCTCTGCTGCGTGGTTCTTTTTATATACACTGTTCAATTTCCTATAATTCTCCTGATATTTCTCGAAAAGCCTTAGGAACGTTCTCCGATTAGACCAGATTCTTCTCGAAGCAAAGCGCCTCGGAAGTAATTCGCGGTCACGCGCTGACTACGTGAGCGTTCAGGTCCGTCATCGCCACATTGCCCTCTTCTTAGAGATATTTCGTCCCGAAATGTCATCCTTGGAGTGTGTCGATATTTGCAGGATTCCCCATATCTGCATCGTGAAGTTCGATGGAAATAACACCCCACAGTCTTTATGTCAGGTCGTGGAATAGGATTACAGCAAACCAAAATCTGGATGCCGCTGGATCGGAATATCGTCTCCAACATACTTCTTACAACTCTCCATTCCAGCCCATCAATACCACAGGATAATTTTGGGATTGCCAAGTCCACCAGATTCTGGTTCACCATCGTATCTCTCAGTTGGGTGAGGCTCCTCCAGACATCTTCATAGGACGATTTATCTTGGAAATGCTTCTTGGTCACCAGGTAGAAGATGTTCCTCTGGCCCTTCTTCAGCTGTATCACACCTACAATTTCTGGATTCTGTTTTCGTAGTGTTTGACTGACGTTGGCCAAATTTCTTGGAGAACACCGCAGCGATGCCCCTGGACATTTGAAGATCTTCTGCGACGCAGTGTGCTAAAGCGTAATCGACTGGCACTTTGAAAAGGTCCCGTGGCTCCTCTCAAGTTACCCGGTGTGACACTTTCTGTCCATTTGAGTATAAGGACATGAATTTCTGGAACGTCATCGCATCCTCTCGTGGTCTGAGGGTGAGGACTTGGTCATGGTTCCCAGCGTAAGGGGTCTCGGCGACGCTACGGGTTATACAGCCAAACTAGGTCACCAACCTGAAATCCTCCAGCATCGGCATTGATGTCATAAGTGGCTTTCATTCGGTCGCTGGCACTCTGGATGTTCAAACGGACTCGTACGTGAATGTCCTCCATTCGCTGCCGGAGTTTGCTGATGTCCTCTCCCGCGGTATCCTGTCCTGGTGGCATCTCAAACTTTAGGTCACAGGGAAGTCGCAACTCTCGGCCCATTATGATACTAGCAGGGGTTTGGCCGGTCGACTCGTGTACTGAGGAACGGTAGGCCATCAGGAACAAATGGAGATACTGGTCCCAGTCTCTTTGATGGTCAGAGACTACCTTGGAGAAGTAGCGATTGATAGTCCTGTTCATCCGCTCAACCATTCCATCGGACTGTGGATGTAGAGCTGTGGTTCTCGTCTTGTGGATGTTCAGCGTTGGCACATTTCTTGGAACAGGTTGGATTCGAAATTTCTGTCTTGGTCCAAGTGCAGCTCCAAGGGAACGCCGAATTGACATATCCACTCTTTCACCAAGAAACCGCGACGGTGATCGCTTCCTGGTCGGCCCCCTTGCTGAAATAGTCCATTGCCACAGGGATGTATTTATTTCCGTAATTTGATACGGGAAACGGGCCGGCGATGTCAATGGTGATTCTCTCGAATGGACTACCTACGTTATACTGACTCATCGGGGCCTTGGGTCGTGTCCGAGGTCCATTGTTGGCAGCGCAAACAGCACACTTTTTGCACCAGTCGTTGACATCAACTTGACAATTGACCCAGTAAAACCGTTGCCTTACTTTCTGCAGGGTCTTCGTCACACCCAGATGTCCTCCAGCAACTCCAACATGGATCTCTCGGAGTACTTCCTGTCTTCTGTTTTTGGGCACCACTATCTGACGTCTGTCCTCCCCACCATCTTCGGACTCCAATACACGTTTCAGAACTCCATTGTCCAGGGTAAGGGAATTCCATTTGGCCCAGTAGGATTTGACTTTTGGGGAATATCTGGTGATTTACTGCCATGTCGGTCTTCGATAACTATTTTTCCAACCGATGACTAAACCAAGATCTGGATCTCTTTCTTGGTCTTTCTGAACCTCGTTGTCATTCCAGTTGTTGTCAACTGCCGTAGTTCTACAAATCGCTGCTTCCTTCTCTTCTGCTCGTCGGCAGTGTGAGCAGTCGTCTGGGCATGGTCTCCTTGATAGAGCAACTGCGTTCTTGTGACCACTACCTGCTCGATGTTCGATCTCGAGGTCGAATTCTTGGAGTCTTTCGATCCAACGTGCTACTTGGCCCTCGCGGTTTTTGAACTGTAGTAGCCATTTAAGGGCTGCGTGGTTCTACTCCCTTGACAACAGCCAACAGTTCTCGTCTGGTGACACAGTAGTTACGCTCCGGTTCACTGAAAGTTTTACTGAAGTATCCGATGACCTTCTCTTGCCCTTCCTGGATCTGGGACGAGACGGCTCCAAGTCACACGCTGCTGACGTCCTTGTTCAAAATGAATTTTCCACTCGGAAGGGGATAACTTAGAATCGGTGAGTTGATCAATGCTTCCTGAACGAGTCTTGGCATTCTTCGGACCATTGGAACTTTGTTTGACCTTCCGTGAGTCTGGTCAGTGGTTTAGCGATGTTGGCGAACCCCAGCATATAACGGCGATAGTATGTGCACAAAACAAGAAAACTACGTAGTTGATGTATGTCGTTCGGAATAGGCCACTCCTTTACTGCGTTGATCTTCTCGTCATCCATTGCTACTCCGTGCCCAGAGACAACACGGCCAAGGTAACGTACTTCTTTTTGGAACAGGTGGCATTTCGTGGGGCTCAGCTTTAATCCAGAGTTTCTCAGTCGCAGGAATACCTGCTCCAGGTTTTTTACATGGTCTTCGAACGATTTGCCAACCACAATAATGTCGTCGAGATATACCAAATATGTCCTCCATGAAAGTCCTTTCAGAACCGTCACCATTAATATCTCGAATGTGGCTGGAGCATCACAAAGCCCGAATGGCATAACGGTGAAATGCCACAGTCCTGAGCCGATGGTGAAGGCTGTTATTTCTCTATCTTCTGGAGCCAGTTCTACCTGCCAGTATCCACTCTTCAGATCAAGGGTCGAAAAAATCGTGGAGCCGGCCAACGTGTCTAGGGAGTCATCTATTCTCGGAAGAGGGTAACTGTCTTTCTTCGTCACGTTGTTCAGTTGACGATAGTCTACGCAAAAGCGTGTTGATCGATCTTTCTTCTTCACCAGCACGACTGGAGAGGACCATGGACTGTCGGATAGTTCAATAACTCTATCTTTCCCCATATCACTGACTATTTTGTCAGCCTCTTCCTTCTTGGCAAGAGAAAGTCTTCTAGCTGATTGTCGGATCGGTCGGGCATCCCCAGTATCAATTTTATGCTGAACTACATTCGTTCGACCCCCTTTGCCTTGTCAGGTATCGAAGATGTCTTGATACTTCTTGACTAATTCTCTCAATCGGGGCTGTTGAACTGGACCAATGCCCTTGGAAGAGATGGTAACCAATTTCTCCAGTTCCGATGTCAGGTTGTTGTCTTCACTAACAGTACCGTGTACATTCCTGATCACAGAAGAAATAGACGAGCAGTGCCTCAAAACAGTTCCATTCTTCAAGGTCACTTGGTAATAATTGACATTCATTACCCTTACTGGCACAAATTTATCAGCACGCAACAAAGTCTTGCCTAGTGCAATCCCTCGTTCAATTTTCTCATCATGAAGCTTGGGCTCGAACATCACCACGCTTCCATTGCTCGCACCTCCGTCCAAGCGAGCCTCCAGTATGGTCTCAGCCCTCTCGGGTACACTTACATCTTCAGTCAGCAGAACACGAATCATATCTTCTCTCTTTACATGTAGCACCAGCTCTTCTCCGTTTACACGTAGGACGCCATCTTTGAATCTCAATTCGAACCCTCTGGAATTCATGATGTCCATTCCAATAATTACCTCGTCCTCAATGTCCGCTACCAATACCCGATGTTTCACTTTTGTGCTGCCTAGAATCAGTTCAATCGGTAGCTCTCCATGTACAGTGGCCGGCTCTCCTATTGCTGTACGTAGCTTCCAGGATGATGGTTCCATTCTCTCTGATGTTTTAGTAAAAGAAAGCCCAAGGATCGTCCTAGTCGCACCTGTATCTAGCAGCATGGTGCAAGGCTCGTTGTTGATGAAACCGTCTACAAAGACACCATTGTTTTAACGTTGAAGGACAGCGACATATGCATTTTTAACGGGGGCTGGATACAGGTCGACGATTGCCCCTCCTCATCGACCTCCTATAGTTTTCCTGCATTGGTGCCGATTCTGTGAATGTTGGACATTTGCTACGCACCTGCCCAATTTTGCCACAATTCCAGCATCTTATCTGTCTTCTCTCAGGCAACATTTCCTTTACCACGTTTCTTATGGCAGCTTTCAAGTTATCAGGCTCCTGTGTGTCTTCCTCAATAATTCGGACTTTACTTTGGCTTCTGCAGGATTGTTTCGCTGCCTCAAATTCCAAAGCGCGTGCCAGTGCTTCTACGAGATGTGTTGGGCGTGCTAGTGTCAATGCTTGTCTGGTTTCCTGGTCACGAAGTCCATCTATGAAGACCTGAACTGCTAGTCGCTCCATTATCTTTTCCGGTGTAGATGCGTATGCAAGGCGAACCAAGCGTGCAATGTCTGCTTCAAATTCCTGCAAGGATTCGCTTGATATCTGGCAGCGGTCTTTCAGCTGTGAGGTACACATGTTCTAGATGGGTCTGTCCATACCGTAATTCTAGATGTTTGATCAGCTGCTCGTGGTCCTCTTGTTCTTGAACCGTGAGGATTTGTAAGATATTCGTTGCTTCTCCACGTAACGCCAGTGTTAATGACACAGCTCTATCTCCTGCATTCCATCCATTCGCCTTTGCTGCAGCCTCAAATTGTCGGCGGTAGTTTGCCCATGGTGTTTTTCCATCAAATTGAGGTGGTTTCATAGAGAGTTTTCCGAACTGATCTTCACATCTTTCAGACCCTTTTGAACATCATCCAAGTTCAAACTCAGTTCCAGCATTGAATTTTCATTGACATATTCTGTGGTGTGGGTAGTATCATTCTGGTTTTCCAACTTACTGATTTTATCCTTCAATTTGTTGATTTCTTCCTCGTTTCCGCCTCTGATTTCATCGCTGATTGTTTCCTTCAATTTTCCCATCGATTTCATCTTTGATTTTCTCCATCTCTGTCACGACAGACCCTATTCTTTCTTCTAAACGATTAGCTACACCAGAAAGTTCTTCTTTCATGGTATTCAAATTTTCTAGAAGCTTTTCTTCCAAATTACTCGAACTTTCTTGAAATTCTTCTTTCAGACTATTCGAATTTCATAGAAGTTTTGCTTGAAGTTCTTACTTCAAAGTATTCGAATTTTCTAGAAGTTTTGCTTGAAGTTCTTCCTTCAGAGTATTCGAATTTTCTAGAAGTTTTGCTTGAAGTTCTTCCTTCAGAGTATTCGAATTTTCTAGCAGCTTTCCTTCCAGATTTATTGAGTTTTCTAGAAGTTTTTTTTTGCAGACTTTTCGAATTTTCTTGGAGTTCTTCTTTCAAAGTACTCATTATGGAAGTCATATCCATTCCAGAAACTTCGAATACAAATGTTTCTGGATCCTCGCCCTCCTGGATTAATCCCTCAGAAAGTCTTGCCTGAAGCACGGGCCTTTTTACCACTTGTATCAAGTTCCCTCTCCTCCAGTTCTTGCTTCGATTCCTTCAAATCGACCAGGCGAACTTTCCTCGAATACATTTTGTCTTAGTCTATGTCTTACAGTCTATTTCACGGTCCACCAGTCTATTATTATTATTATTGTCTATTTCACACAGTTTATTCCACGACCACCAGTCTATTATTATTATTATTGTCTATTTCACATAGTCTATTCCACGGCCACCAGTCTATTATTATTATTATTGTCTATTTCACATAGTCTATTTCACGGACCACCAGTCTATTATTATTATTTTCACACGCGAGAAGTGTATCAGTATATATTACGTTAATGCACACAACTGTCAACTTCACGAAAAAATGTTTATCAGTCACTGTCTATTTTTCGCGAAAACAATTGACCGAAATACACAAACTGTCTACTTACACGAACACTCTGTATTTAAAAATCGCACTTCTGTCACCACTGTAGTATATTTAAACAAATTCACTCTAAAATAATTTATTTAACGAAATACAATGATTCAATAACTTCAACACAATACTCTAATTTATATAACAATCACTGAACTATTTATATTCGACTTTCACTTCACTGACTGACCTCTGCTGCGTGGTTCTTTTATATACACTGTTCATTTTCCTAGAATGCTCCTGATATTTCTCGAAAAGCCTTGAGAACGTTCTCCGATTAGACCAGATTCTTCTCGAAGCAAAGCGCCTCGGAAGTAATTCGTGATCACGCGCTGATTACGTGAGCGTTCAGGTCCGGCATCGCCACAGTATCTCTACAAAATAAAATCTAGTGGGGTTAGATCAGGAGATCTAGCTGGCCACTCTAAAAATATTTGCTAAAATATCAATACTAGCGGGACTCGCGTTAGGACACACAACGGGTTGTGATGGTATATCGTGCCAGAAATGGACCACGCACACTTCTTATGCAAAAAGAATTTCGGTCAGAGTGTACGAAATTTCAATATGTTGTTGAACTCGACTCACTAAACAAAAGTTACCATGGGCACACAAAAATTCTATGTGTGGTTCACGAAATACAGAGTGTTGAAATTGTAAAATGTCAATTTCATACAATTATTGACTGAACTTTAAAGGTACGGTCTGTTTTGGGCGAATTGTCGAGGCGTGTAAACGCGACTTTTAATCGACACGGTAGGTTAAATACGCATATGATAGTGATGGTCTGGTTTGAGCGACAAGTAGATACAAGTCGCCACAATACGATGCGTGTGGCTGCAAATTTGGTCGTCAAGCAATTTAAACGCGCACGTTTCACAGTCGCCAACATGAGCTCCAACAAGGGTAATAAATAGACTTAGATTTTTCAAAGCGGAAGACGAAACATTGATCCACGAAGTGTCAGTACATCCATCATTGTATAATTTAAATCATAAATTGTATAAGGACCAAAATGTACGGGATAATGTTTGGAAGATAATAGCAAAAAACATGGACAAAAGTGGTAAGTTTTTTTAAGAAAAATTGTTTGGCAGAGAAAAAGTGATATATTTGAAATGGCACGTTATATGGTACTCCTTCAGTTGATGTGACAGACCAGTGTTTCTTCAGAAAACACATAATGAGTGTGTTTACATCGGTTTTAACGTTTTGTATTAGCAAGAACCCAATAATAATAATGTTTTGTCATTCTAGAAGGTTACTGACCAGCTCTTGGAGAGTTATTTGACATATATAGATGTATCGTTCAATACTGAAGATGTGATTTTAATATGTGTAAATTCAAACGCCCCTTAACTGTGACATCAGTGCCTTCTTTTAACATGATCAGCTGAAGTTTGGGATGGCGCGGATAAAGACGAGAATGGCTGAGGGGCCAATCAGCATCACTCGCTTACTGACATCACACTTCCCGACTCTTTAGCGTTTGAATTCGGTAGTTTATTTTGTCTGTTTCAATAACTTTCGACTCGAAATGTTGATGAAAAAAATACTCGAAAATTGCATACAAGTCACGTGAGATTACAATATTTTCTTTACAAAATGTAACAAGATGCATAATATACAGAGTGTCGTTGTAAACATGATTAGAATTCTCAGTACAAAATTCATATTTGCAGGTGTAGCGGGAAATTTTATTTGTTTGCATTTTTCAAGATTTTGACCTCCTTGTTCCCCTAATTATCATTTTCAATGAATGCAAGACTCGATGGAAAAGTTTGAAAGGTGTTTATTGGAAAAAGAAAAAAGATGTGAAACAAGGCACTGGTTCCTCAGCGAAGGCTACAAATACATGGGTACATATGCACGCTCTTCAGTTTTTAGAGCAAACCAAACTCAATAGAAGGTAATGTATTCTCACACACGTATTCAATTTTAAATACGTAATAAGATTTACTTTTTTAGAACTTTAGGCAATGTGTCACTAGAAGAGGAAACAGATGTTGGTAATTCAGAAATAACATCAGAAGCAGAAGGAGATATAGACCTTGAGCAAGTGTGTACCGAACTAGAAGAGTACCTCCTAGGTGAAGAAATGGAGAAGACAAAACAAATACGAATAGAAATACATCACAAACACAAGATATATACAGAGTGGCCACTTTTTTAATGGGATTGTATTGGTAACTTTTAAACCATAAGAGTTAGAAGGTCGATCAAATGGAGAAAAAGTTGCATTTATAGAAGTATTGTCAAGTGGTTCAAACAAATCGAGAATATCAGGACCGGTTATTGAGATATCATAAGAAAAGTAAATTCTGTCATTTTGATTTTTCTTTCTTTCCCACTTTATTTCAAATATTATCAAAAAATGATGTGGGAATTTTTTATTCGATAGTAAATTATTCTTAATTTGACCTAATCAGATTTCGTATTCAACGTTTCGTACTCTCTGGGCCACCCTCAACCTCATTTTTTTCAACACGGACCTGCATATTTTATGACACATTTCGAAATAACTTTTAACGCTGAATTCAACAATATATCATACAATGTCATTCAAAGTTGATTTTCAGGTGATTTTGACCCTTATCCAAATTTCTCTGGGTCGGATCTGTATTGCATTTACAGGTCGACAAACGTAAGGATGCCTCCGAGAATTGGTTGCGCAGTAGACACGATCCTGGAGTGGGGTTTCAAGCAGTTAACGTCGTGAGTGTACAGTCAGTGGAATAAAATTATTGTGGCGTTATTCTGATTGTGTTGAATTTGAAACCCTTGTGTTGTGGTTGTGTTGTGTATAGTTTTGAAATATTATCAGATAGGTTATATTATAGTGTAGTTTGTTGTGTTTGAAAATGCCTTCAAAGAGTAAAGTGAGAAATAAGATTCTGAGTGGACAAAGTAGGGAAATTGTCAGTAATGTCATCAAATTTATGCAGGCAGAAGCAATGATAGGTGAAACCAGTATTCCTCTTGTGAAGGTTCAAGAACGAGTTGCTGCCGCAACGGGAGTTTGCGTTAGAAGCATTAGAAAAATTAATTCAGAAATGAATAAAATTGAAAAAGGTGAAATGGAACAATTCTCAACTCCAAATAAAAAGAGAAACAAAAAATCAAAAGTTACCATGGACTATGCTGATTTGGCAGTAGTCAGAGGTCATGTGATATTGTTAGTCAATTTCTGTAAGTATGTTCCTCGTGTTCTTTATTATATTTACCTATTTACCTATTTCTGATATTATGTGGCAATGCATTCTTTTGCTAGTCGTACTTTATTTACACTTATGGCTTCTGGAAAATTATGCAATTTTCATAAACGGTCCAGTGATCACAGACAATTATATTATTCGAACAGTTCATTAGGAATTAATGAAAATTCAGATAAGAACCTACGTTCCTACGTGTTGCAGAAAAAATTCTCTCCCGATTGTACATTCCGATGATAACCAGCCGTAAACAGTTGTCGATCTTTGTCGCACATTTACTCACGCTTTCTATCGTTTGCGCATCTCAGAGGCATCCTTATGCTTGTCGACCTGTACCTTTAGTTTAATTAACAACATGCAATACATTTCGATTAGAAAAACAACTCAGTCATCTCAAATTGAATGGAACGTATCAGAATCAAAGCAAGAAACAAGTATTATTTATTTACATAATATTTCAAGCGAAGAAAAACCTAATGCAGAATAATTAAACGAAACTATCATTTATATGAAAGAAAAATTAAATGATTATTCGAAAGTAAATCAAAATTAATAAAGTAAGTGTTCGAAATGTCCACCATTTTGTAAAATACACTTTGCGGTTCTGGAACCCATACTTCTTATACATTTGCTTATTTCGTCTCCTTGAATGCCTTCCAATACATTCTCAATCTTCTCGCGAAGAATCTCTATTGTCGGGTTGGTAGTATCATAAATTTTATTTTTGAGATATCCCCACAAATAAAATTCCAGCGGATTCAAATCCGGAGATCTTGCAGGCCATGCTACTGGTCCTCTTGTTCCAATCCATGAATCGGGAAAAGTTCGATTTAGATAATCTGTGACTATTCTTGAGTTGTGTGGACCACATCCGTCTTGTTGGAACCATGGACTATTACGTCGATACCGTATAGGAAGATCATCCAACATTTCTTCTATAATTTCTACATATTTTTCTCCGGTTAGGTTGCCATCAATAAAATAGGGTCCCAGTAATTTATTATTCAACACACCGCACCATATGTTCAAAGAAAAACGATATTGATGTCTAACTTCATGAATTAAGTGAGGATTTTCTGTGGCATAAAAATGTTTGTTCCTTCGATTGAACATGCCAGAATTTGTGAATGTCGTTTCGTCTCCCCAAATAATATTGTGCGCAAAATTGTTGTTGTTCCGCACCTTCCGTTGAAACCAATTGCAGAATTGCAACCTTCTCTCAGGATCATTACGATATAGTTTTTGAACGGCTTGGTATTTATAGTCATGGTATCCGTGCCTCTTGACTATTTTATTAACAGCACTTTTTGATAAATTGCATTCACTGGCCATATTTCTCGATCCTATTTCTGGATTCATTCGAATTTGGGCTAGAACATTGATGTCATTGATAGGCTCGTTTCGTCTTACATAAGGACCTCTAGGTTTGATGAATGAACTATGTTCAAGTAACGTTTTTGATAAACGTCGAAATATTTTAATATTTGGTGTTGTTCTTTCAGGATATAATTCACCATACCTTTGTTGTGCTTTGAACGAATTCCTATCTAGTTTTATGTACACTTCGTACATATCTCTCTTTTCTTCATTTGTGTATCTTACCATACCGAATAAGTTACATTGAAATTACACAGAAAAGTATTTAATGACAAGTTCTTGTGACACAATAATGAACGAAGTGACAACTAATATGACATTTCTTGTTATGTTCTTTTTTATCCACGGCCTACTACTTGAAAATAATACATTCAATAAACCTAGAGTTTCGTGTATGTGAGAAAAAACAAGTCTATTAACGATATCAATATTCTGCCCAAATTCAATTGAATCTATAAAAAAAAGTCGAAAGCTGTTAATAAAATAGTCAAGAGACGCGAATACAATGATTTTAAATTTGAATACCAAGCCTTGCAAGAATTATATCGTAATGATCTTAAAAATAAAGTTCGATTCTGTAATCTGTTTCAACGGAACAAATGACAAATCCAACAATAGTGATTCCTCTCGAGAAGATTGAGAATGTATTGGAAGGTATTCAAGGAGACGAATTTAGCAAATGTATAAGAAGTATGGGTTCCAGAACCGCAAAGTGCATTTTACAAAATGGTGGACATTTCGAACACTTACTTCATTAATTTTCATTTATTTTCGAATAATCATTTAATTTTTCATTCATATAAATGATAGTTTCGTTTAATTATTCTCCATCAGGTTTTTCTTCGCTTGAAATAATATGTAAATAAATATTACTTGTTTCTTGCTTTGATTCTGATACGTTCCATTCAGTTTAAGATGACTGAGTTGTTTTTCTAATCGAAATTTATTGCATGTTGTTAATTAAACTAAAGGTAAATGCAATACAGATCCGACCCAGAGAAATTTGGATAAGGGCCAAAATCACCTGAAAATCAACTTTGAATGACATTGTATGATATATTGTTGTATTCAGCGTTGAAAGTTATTTCGAAATGTGTCAGAAAATATGCAGGTCCGTATTGAAAAAAATGAGGTTGAGGGTGGCCCAGAGAGTAAGAAACGTTGGATACGAAATCTGATCAGGTCAAATTCATGATAATTTACTATCGAATAAAAAATTCCTGTATCATTTTTTGATAATATTTGAAATAAAGTGGAAAAAAAAGAAAAATCAAAATGACAGAATTTACTTTTCTTATGATATCTCAATAACCGGTCCTGATAATCTCGATTTGTTTGAACCACTTGACAATGCTTCTATGAATGCAACTTTTTCTCCATTTGACCGACCTTCTAACTCTTATGGTTTAAAAGTTACCAATACAATCCCATTAAAAAAGTGGCCACTCTGTATACAAATGTAAATGAAGGCCCAGCAAGAACAAAGAGAAATTTTGAACAGGAAAAAGTCGTTACAAATATAAATGAAGGACCAGCAACAAAAAAGAGAAATATACAGGAAAAAGTTACAAGAAAAGGACCACCAATAAAGAAGAAAGTGATTGGTAATGAGTAAATTTTAGAAACCATTAACAAGAGACAAACCGAAAGACAACGAATATTTCAGAAAATGGAAAAATCACTTGCCACTTCCAACAGAAACCACCCACTCGAAACATTTTTTGCCAGCATGGCTGAAACAGTTATGACCTACCCGCTTGATTAAGCACTCCAGACGGAGAAAGAAATATTGGACGTGGTTTCTCGAATGGAGTGGGAAATGCTGCAAAGAGAATCACGACCTTCTACTTCCGCTTCACGTGCATCCCTTAATTCATTTCATACAGAAGGTCCGCGACAATCTCCTCAAGCTCAAGTATTTACCGATTCCAATGATATGACACAATCTTATCAAGCCCAACAATATACCGACTGTGCAGATCTCTTCAGTCGTTATAGTATAAACTAAAAATAAAAAACATGTTTTTCGAATGATCATCGTTTTATTTGCCTATATCTTCAAAAAATAACAGGGCATGGCATTTTACTCGAAATTACAAAATACAAATCTTAATTAATATCTGTTGCTGTTACGTGTTTCAATTGCCATGTCACCGATCCGTGTTGACTATTGAAATAGTGTGTAAATTGATTTCTAATATGGAATGCTTCAACAGTGGAATTTCCGCCTGATGGCCTTATCCTAATCATGTTGTCCTTAGACATGTCACAGTAAATATCTTCTGTAGAAGTTGGACTCGACGTTCTTATCATATATTATGTAAGCAACATGCTACTGTTACTAAGAGATCAACTGTTGAAGGTTGTACAGCAATTGGCGAGTAAAAGATTCTAAATGTTTTACTCAATAATCCAAAGGCATTTTCCACGGTCCTGCGTGCTCGGCACGTATATCACTGTTCGCCTGATCTCGTGGATATGGACGGAAAGTTTAAACGCTTCATCGCCAACAATAACATACGGTAGTCGTGAATTTGAACCTGGTAATGGTTTGTCCTCTGGCATATATTTATCATTATTGAAAAGATGAAACATTGATGATTTACTGAAGATATTACTGTCCCCTTCCTTTCCATATGCACCAACATCAATACATACAAATTTGCTGTCAGCAACACCAAAGAAAAAAATGACTTGTAATTGAAAAACAAGCCACCTGACTTTTCTGGACAAACAATACGAATGTATTTTCCGTCAATAGCTCCGCAGCAGTTTGGGAAATTCCATTTCTCGCTAAATTGCTCAGCTATTTTTATGTAATCTTCTTTCGACGGCTGTTTTAAGAAGATAGGCACAAGCTTGTTATACAGTACTGTCATAACATCTCGTACCAATACACTGATGTAATTATGGAAAATTCTATATTGAAATGCCATGGAACGATAGGATTCTCCCGTAGCCAAGTATCTGAAATGAAAATAGCGTATTGCAGATTTATACAGATATTATTCTCAATATGACATACCTTAGCACCAATGCAAGTTTCTCCCTGGCAGTAATTGGCCTTTCAACACATTTGCTAGACCTTTTTGTTATTTCTACGGATACAAGATTTAAAATTTCATTAAACTGGCATCTAGTGAGCCTAAAATATTCTTTAAACTTAGTTTCATCATCCATCAAATGTCTCGTTATCAACGTGCGAAAACACCCTTCATTTTTTATTTGAACATGTTACGAACTTTTCTACGCCTTTTAGGTATTAACAATAACAGCAAAAAAATAGTATCAAACTTTGCCTTTTGCAACATTATGTTTTCTGAGCATTTTTGAAAACAATATACAGGGTATATATTAAAGTATAAATCAAGACTTCTTCTGAGTTACACAATATGAAAATAATGTCAGAACGAAGCATCATCTTGTAAGAGGACTGCAGGAAGAAGTGAAAAGTTTAAATGCGGAAAAAAACAATGGTAACATGGAAGCAATTATCAACAAATTATCAGAAAGGCAGAGGAAAAAAAAATATCATCATTCACATATTATGAGAAGTTGGTGGGATATCAGGCACAAAAGCTGCCATGGATATTATAAATGCCATAGCGCCATCTGTAGCTATGGATGGTATTAAAACGTTTAGAATTTGGAAGAAACCAGGTGTAAATTCTTCGCCACTCAAAGTAATACTGAACAACAGGGAAAATGTCATTACAATCCTCAAAAATAAAAGAATGTTGAAATCTTGGAATGCAACGAGAGTACCTGAAAACAGTACTATCTGAACTCAATGATCGTAAACAGAAAGACGAGGAAAACCTTTACATAAAATATATTCATGGAACGCCCGCAATGGCTACGTCAAAAAACTGGTTTGCAAATTAGAACATGTTAACATACGCTCCTTGAACAACTGTTTCGGTAGTTTCAAGGATTGTATCATAGAAAACAAATTTTCTCTAGTTGGTGTTACTGAAACTTGGCTCTCGCCAGATTTCCCTAATAATCTTCTTATGATACCAAACTTTAACATCATTCGAATGGACAGAGCCAGCAGAGGAGGTGGAGTGTGCTTTTTTCTAAAATCGCTTTATAAGTATAAAGTTTATCACACGTTGCTGTGTTTTATATTCATGTATGTTTCATATATATACCTATATAAATAAGGATGGATTTAGCGAGGGGCAATATATGAAAATATAAGTAGAAAAGTTATTGGGTATAACCCTCAAAATGTTGTGCAACCGTAGACACGTGTTTCGAGCTTGAGCTCTCATCAGTACGGTAAAATCAAGTGCGAAGATGTACAACACATGTCTACGGTTGCACAACATTTTGAGGGTTATACCCAATAACTTTTCTACTTATATTTTCATATATTGCTCCTCGCTAAATCCATCCTTATTTGTATCTTCCTGGGTAGGATTGTCACGCTGGTAGCTATAGCTACCTCCGTAGCGACGTTAGTTGTTGCCTTGTGAGTACAAGGTCTTCTAACCGATGCCACAAATGTGTGGTTGGCTTCCTGTTTTTGACTTCCTTTGTTTTCATTTTTACATCCAAGTGTTGTACATCTTCGCACTTGATTTTACCGTACTGATGAGAGCTTAAGCTCGAAACACGTGTCTACGGTTGCACAACATTTTAACAATAACTTTTCTACTTATATACCTATATATCTATAATATTTGGAATTTATATTATATTTGTAAGTGACTAATTTATGTAATTTTTCTGTTCTGTTTTGTTACGTTTTCTTTGTTACATGGCAATGTGTAATGTTCTTATAGTCTGTATATGTTATACAAAGAAATAAATTATCTATCTATTTCTGCCAATGGTCTGGAGCAGCTATGGATCATAGTGAATATAAACAAACATAAGTTAGCCTGTGGTGTTGTTTATCGCCCACCTGGATCAAATGTAGACGAATGTTTGCAAGATATAGGTGATGTGTCAGAACGTGTATACCTCGAAACTTCAGTGGTTCTTGTAGTAGGTGATATCAACATAAACTTGTTGAACCCCCACATTCGTGATTGTGAATTATTCAATGGTCTAATCTTAAATTTCGATTTATGTCAAGTTTTAAAAAACCGAACTCGGATAACTAGTGCTTCTGAGTCCCTAATTGATGTTATCTGTATTATCAAGAATATTGTGGTGACCATTTGCAGTACATTGGATACGAATGGTATGTCTGATCATATGATGGTATATTGTAACGTCGATTTGGGAAAAGATATTCTTCGCGAAGAGTTGATTTTTTTCAGAGATTTTAAACATTTCGATATTAATTATTTTTCACGTGATGCTGACAGAGTGCCTTGGGGCGAAATTGTCAACTTGAATGATATTAATTCCAAAGTTTCCTTCCTTAATGAACATATTATTGGTCTATTCGATAAGCATGCACCCATTTGCATGTTGAATACTAGACGCAAAACACTTTCCTATGTAACATATAATCCTAAACTTATGATGCGCGCTAGGGACAAAGCTCATAGCAAATATCTGAGGAATAAAACACCAGCTGCAAGACAGTATTTCGTTGATTTGCGTAATTATGTGAATGGTGCATTGAGAAGTGAAAAAAACGGATATGTGCAATACATCTTAAATAAAAATAGAAATAACTCCAAAATGACTTGGAGAAACCTTGCTGAATGGGGAGTCACCACAAAATCCCGCTCACAAAATAGCAATATTTCATCCGACTTGCGTCAACCCGAAGAAATTAATGATTTTCTTGAATGTGGCAGGTGATTCAATAATCAATGTAGATAACTTGGCATTTTATAATAGCAACAAATTGAACAATGAAACTTTTCTTTTGCAGAAATAGAACAAGAAGACATTCTGACCGCTATTCGAGAAATTAAATCGAATGCCCTGGGCATCGATAACATAAATGATATCCATCGTGATACCACATTGTATTGAAGAAAACAAACATATTTTCAATGAATCTCTGAACCAAGGCATTTTTCCTGTGTCCGATAAGCATTTTGCCCTCTGAAGTGTTTGAAAGAAATGTATCTCGTCAAATAAAAATATTTCTGGAGGGAAATAAAATACTTCCTGATATGCAATCAGGATTTCGCAAAAAATCACGGAACACAAACTGCCTTACTTAAAGTAATCGATGACATCGGGAAAGCTAAAGACAAATCATCAGTTTCTCTTTTAGCTATGCTCGATCAAAGTAAAGCATTTGATTTGGTTGATTTTGCATTACTCATCAGTAAACTTAAGTACATTGGATTCGACGACACATCATTGAGATGGATGGCAAGTTATCTCACGGGACGAGCTCAACGAGTCAACCTCGATCGAAATCTCTTGTGTTCTTCTTTGAAAGAAACTAAATCAGGAGTCCCACAAGAAAGTATTCTAGGGCTCTTGATGTTCTCGATATACATATTCGATTATCCTTCTTTCCTATCTTTTTATCAAGTCCATCTATATGCAGATGACTTCCAAATTTACTTATCTGGTAAGGCCGATGAAAAGAAAACTGTATTACATATATCAACCAAGACTTGAATAACACGTTAGTTTACTCCGAATATCACGGTTTGAGAATAAATCCTTGTAAGACTGTCACATTATGCTTTGAACCCCTTAAACATACAACAGAAATACGAAGTCATCACAGACTTTCATTGAATGATACTGAAATGGAATGGGTTGATTCCGCAAAAAATTTGGGAGTTACTACCGATTCATCTTTTTTGTTCAATAAACATGTTGACAAAATATTCAGAACACCTTTTTTCAAATTGAAACATGTATATAAATTCAAGTACCAGCTGTCTACAGCAAAGTCTGATTTATCCTCATATTGATTATTGCTGTTCAGTATACTATAATTTTTTGCCACAGTACAACAAATCGAAACTACAACGCATACAGAATGCTTGTATGAGATTTGTATGTTGTATACCTTTCGGAGAACACGTAACTCCTTATATCTTAAGTATGGAAGAATAAAATATCAAGGCCAGAGTGCAATATCTGACTTGTATATTTTTGTATAGGTTGCTGCAAACTCAAACTCCTAAGTACCTACATAGTTTGATGCGTAGAAGATACAATCTTCATTTAGCGAATATCAGAATTGATACTTTCAACATTCCTCATCATAATACTTCGAAATTCGAAGGATGTTTTTTATTTTTGGCCCCTTCATACTTGAATGGAATCCTACCATTATTGTACCTTTCACTTTATCAATTTAAAAAAGCATTGAAATCACAACTGATTATTTCTTAAATAAGATATGTTATTTTTTTGTTCGTATATTCATCTATTTACAATTCGTAAACTTTCAAATAGCTCTTGCATTATATTATCTTCATTTTGTCCTATAGTTAAGAGATTGATATGTCTTTTAGTCATATTTAAGTCTAATTTATTTATATTATCTAACATACATGTCAATTTTGGATAGGGTGGAAGATAGCTTTTGGCTAACCCATTTTCCCTAAGATGAACTTTTTATGCTCAATGAACGTCATATTATTATTATACTATAGGTCGTACCGTATCAAAATTGAAGTTTCTGTATTGGATATATTCGATAAGATCAGCTGAATAAAAAAACTTGTATTTTTTCACACTTACAGGGGAGATAAAAAAAATAAAAAAATTTTGTTAAAATTGTTTTTTCCGTTAACCAGCTGTCGTCCCCTTACGAACGGCAGCCCTCAAAAGTCGAAACTTGTGCGAGCTAAGGATTAACGAGGTCTTACCTTTTTACGTGCGATTCCTAGCACTTTCTCGGGCCATCAGAAAAAATTCTGCAGTCGCCATGGTTTGAACCACCGCCGACCGGCAGCCAGTGAGTAAAACAATGTCGCTTTAACCACTCGGCTAGTATAACTGTAACCGTTACATTTGCTTCAGATAATGCGATTCGATCAATTCAATGCATCGATTATATGTGCCATGTAGCCACTTCTAGGAACAGAAATTATGGGTATTATGCAGTGTGACTCAAGAATATACGAGACCAATATTTCCAAAAATGATTATATAAATATAAAAATCGGTCCAGTTAATTTTTTTGATTTCTTCTCATTTCACAGAGGATATATCATATGAACTTTTGTGAAGAATACAAATTTTTTTATTACTAGTTTTCGTTTAATGGATGAATATGCTGAAAATCCGAATGATTATTGTTTTGAAGCATCTTTTGAGTTAATTATATATTTTTTCTTTGCTGAGAATGCTCACCGATTGTATATAATGTTTGACAAAATCAAGAATTGTTTCAAAATACGGGGTTAGTCAGTACTTGATAAAATACCGATGTTTATGAAGTTCGCACCATGGGCGTCATCATCATAAATTAATAACAGAAATACTAACAGTTTCTAAACAATCAGTGAAAAACGCGCCTAATCGAAAAAAATTGCTATCTGAAGAAACTTCCTCAGCTCGCAAATCAGATCACTCTTCTATTCACAAATTCTACTTCACATTCTCCATTATTTAATACTGTAAGTACTATTGGAGTTTGGCAATATCCGTTGATTTTATTGGTTCCATTTGAGTATCTTATGCCAGTACTCTCTGGACTCTATAAATCTCGTCTTTTTGACAGTTTTCGTGAACTATGAACCATGTTCAATAATAAATAGACTTTCAGTATCTTTTTCGACTTCTCTTAACCAGCAATGAAATTCATCCTCATTGGAGAAGTTTAGGTTCAATGGTGAGAGCTTTATGTCATGAACTACTCTGGAATGATTCAATACCTTTGATTTTTCAAAATTTTCTTCGCTACATAAACAACATTTGAATTTTTCTACCTTCTTCACTTCTTCAAACTCTCATGGGAGGTCCCTTCCATTATTTTTGGTTAATATTCCAGCAGATTACCCTGTAAAACACCTCACAATGAAATCATTTTTCAGCAGAGATGTCTCTTCAAAACTAACAAAGCCGTTTCTAAACGACCTAGTAAATTAATCATGGCAGATGATATGAAGAATACTATGCTGCAATATTGTTCGTCCAGAATCAGATTTATATAAATTATGAATTTTTGAAAAATGGTCTCTTTTTTGAGGTTTTCCTGGATTTTTTCAGTGAAAAATGCACCGATCTGGTTATATAAATAACCATTATGTAGGTTTTATAAGTATCTACAAAATTTTCTCTGTAAAACGATTTCTCAAATAATTTTTGAGATATTCTCAAAAAAACAAAAATGTTGTAATTTTTTCCACTATTTCTTGTTTAAAAAAATTCCACAAAGCGATTTTGCTGTGGCAAAAACCAGGGTTTTTATTTACGAACTATCTTATAAAAAGTAGTATAGGTTATTTGAGTCTTTTATTTTGTGTGAAAAGAGCCTCTCATTTTTATCTACAGCTTGGCCTATAATGATGGACAAAAATAGTAATAATTGAGGAATACCTGGTTGATCACCTTCGTTCACAGTTATATATCTTCTAAATATAAAATAATTTGATAATTTATTATCCAAGCAAAACCTTCAACGTGGTTTTGCTTAAGAAAATATTGGATATCACCTGAAAATTCTGCCTATTGGTGAACTTGTGTACATTCAACAACGGGTGTGGATGGTGAAGTCAACTGATGCTATGATTTCCGTTTTTTTATTCAACCAGCACTGAGCAAAATGACGGTGGTTTGCCCGTTTCGAATTGTTATTAATTTTGAGTACGATTGGGATTGGTAGGTGTCTTCTTGCAAAGTTTCGTGTATGATGGAGAGTTTCAGCACGGTTGACCACCGGCTTAACCTTTAAACTAGACTGCTAATACCATATTATCGAAATTGATCCAATTGACTGGTGGCCATAGGACATGCGCATTGTGTCTGTTATCTGTCAGAATAACATTGGCGTACTTCAGGAAAAATTAATAGGTCTAGTACGAAAGCAAGTGGAATGTTGAAAAATTTAATTTTCATTTAATGACGAGAATATTTCATAACTGTACATCCATGAATAATTTTTCCTCTCCTACTTTGACTTTGAAAGAGTAAAAGGAAAATAGATACCCAAGCAATCCTCAGCAACTGACATTTTCCTTGGAGTACCACAGGGATCAGAGTTGGGACCGGTACTATTTATTTTATATACAGGGTGTCCCGTAAACCTTGTACAATATTGAAACTGGTGATAGATAGACTGTTCAGAATATCGGAATTTCACCTCAGTAAAAATATCACCGTTTTCGAGATAATGGGTATTTTAAGAATTTCTGGAAAATCACTACCTAACCTTGGATTTTTGAGTGCCATGTTTACAAATTGGGACGAATCCAAATATCTTTGCTGCTGAAGATTACTGATGAGCGATGCTTCTAGACGTACAGAACAGTTTTTCAGAAAGTGAAAACATTTTTCAAGAAATGAGGGTAAAATGACAGACTTGAGTTTCATCAATTTTTTTTAAAAAGTTTGACATTATTATCTGAAAGAAACATAACCTATTGGAAGTGGACATTCATTTCAAAAGAATGCGCATTTTGTCCAGACTCTACCATGGTATAAAACTATAATTATTTTTGGAAGAAGTGATTTCCATTGAATTAGGCGTGGTTTTAATCTAGGCTTCTATCAACTTTTATTCAAGAAAAAAAAGGAAACTACCCAACACCAAAACTACGTCACAATCACACTCGACGCGCGTTTTGCCAACAAAGTTAGCATCTTCGGGAGCTAAAAGTAAGCTTTTAAAATTTTAAGATTGTGACGTAGTTTTGGTGTTTGGGTATTTTATATTTTTCTTGAATTGTATTTACAGCAAAGGTTCCAAAATATTCATTTATTTGATCAACTTTTATACTACCCCCAAAAATTGTTTTATTCTGATTAAGATAAAATGTGAAAATAATTATTAATAATAAAGAACAGACTGCTTGGTAGCATTAAATAGTATGTCAATAAAATTAACTTTTCATCTAATTAATGTAATGTAAATAAAATTATCGAAATGAAATGTCGATTATCCGACATGGCACCGATTAATACGAAACTTCCTTGAAGATATCTTTACTAGATTAGATTAGCTTAGATTCATTTTTGGCTTCCGCGCTAAAAGCCTTTACATTGCGACCATTTCAGGCATATTATCTGTGCCCCCCTACAAAATCGTTTAGAGCCCTTGCAGTGACAAAGTACTGTACTGATGTAAAGCAGCATTTGAAAATTATCATCATTATTATTATTATCACATTGATATTATGGAATACTTGTATTGTCATCAGTTCTTGATGTGTGTGCTGAATTTAAAATTATTCAGAGGATTGGAAGTGGGTGGAAATTGAGTTTAGAATTTCTCATTATTATTATTATCAATAAAACATTAATATAATAAAATTCTTATATTATCGTCGGTCCTTGGTAAGTATGCCAAATTTTAAAATTTTCGGATGATTAGAAGTGGATGGATATTGAATAAAAAATTCACTTTATTATCATTATTATCATTGAACTTTTATAATTAAGTCCTTGTATTGCAATCGGTTTATGTGTGCCCGATTTCAGATCATACGGACGATTGAAATCAAATTCGAAAACTCTCATCATTATTATTATTATTAGGTGCGTTATTATCATAAAATGCTTGTAATGTCGTTGGTTCTGGAAATTTTTGAAAAATTTTAGTTAATTCGGAGGATTAATAGTGAAAGTTGAATTTGAAATTCCAATTATTATTATTATCATTATTTTTATTACATTGATAGTGGAAATTCTTGTATTATCGTCGGTCCTTGATATGTGGCCAAATTTCAGATTATGATAATTGGAAGTGGGTGACAATAGAATTTAAAAATTCACATCATCATTATTATTATTAGTGGAATCGAGTTTTATCAGGAAAATCGCCTGAATAGAGGAACTTAAAAACTAAAACCTTATCTGAATAAAAATTTTGATCCAAATCTTTAAAGCTGTTTCCGAGATAGCCAAAATAAATATATCGATATACAAGAATTGCTTTTAAAGATATTAGATAGATTAGATAGATTTGTTACTGCTACCAACTGATAATACTCACTTTTTCTTTCGAAAAATCACGGGGCTGTTTCAGTGGAAGCAGTTGACGATTTTTTTTGCTGAAATCTGAAAATATGTAATATATTGTTTTTTATATATGTTATTATTAGAAATAACTCATAGAAAATAACAATAGGGAATATGCATAATTTTTTTTATTTGTTTAATCAATTTTTGACTTCGTTACAACATACTAAAAAATATAATTACTGTTGAAAGTCTTGTAATAAATTTTTAAAATAATATATAAAATACCGATAGAATTTGACCTGTTTGAACGCCTCCATTTTCCGCGCGCTGTGGATGACGTCACATGGCACGATCAGTGTTCTTCTTCTTCTATAGTTATGGCCTTTTACAGTGTTGTTTACATTATGCATTGTGCATTGACACTATTGACAGTCATTAATTAGGTTAGTGATTTGCAGTTTTAATCGCTATTACGATAATGGAAAATGCTAAAAAAACATTTTACAGGTATTGTCTAGTACCGGGATGCCATAACACAATTATAAGTACACCAAATAAAGTGTTTTTTTCTGTTCCAAGAGATGCGAAAATACGTAAACAATGGTGTAAGGTTATGAGAAGAGACGAAGTATCTCCAATATCACATTTACATTGTTGTGAAGATCACTTTAATGTGAGTATATTGTATTTCGATAGTTAACATGTTGTGAATTGATCAGAAGTAAGTTTTGTGTGCATACATGTTTTGTATATCAAGCGGGAAATAACTCTATTTATACCTGTCTCACCTAAATTACAGAAGGAAAACTATCATTTGATAAACTATTACTACTTATCAGTTCTGCCTTTCGTCCGAGGTTTAACTGAATGTTGAATTTATTTCAGATTGAGGAAGATACAAAAAATTATATTCAATACAACATCATGAAACAACAAGGGACAAAAGTTATACTTCGGTTGAAGGAAGGAGTTGTGTCTCATAAATTTCAGTGCCAAAAACGAAATATGCCACCACCACAAGAGAGAGAATGTGTGCTATTAAGAGACAAAGACTATCTCTAATGAATGAAGCTCTCGCCAAGTTTGCTGTCAAAAGTACAAATGCTTCAGAAAGTGAAACTCCACAGACAAGTTACTATGAATCCGGGCACAGTACTCATACTGCTAGCTGCGATGATTATCAAGCAAGGCCCAGTACCTCTCGCATGGATGTCTCTGAAACAGAGCGGACTGAAGCCTCTAGTGATAAAGACAAATTATACTGTGACAAAGCAGTGCAAGTGAATATTAAATCAAAGTACAGAAGTAAAGGTGTTCATGTTAATTCAACTATCGAAAAGAAAAGAAAAAGTAGCACTATCTCCTTTTTCTCGTTTATTTCAAAATGTTGCAACTTCACCAATAAAATCAGCTACGACAGCAGTTGTGAAAAAATTTATACAAAGGCGTTGAAATTTGCAATATAGATATCTTTCATCCCAATAAACACAGATACGTGAATAAAACGTTGAATTTTTCAAGTAACGCTACAATTATTCATCGTTGAAAAAACGGCAAAATGTCGTTAGGCAATACGTTTCATTCAGGTTTTATAGTAACCTTACCTCTTCACGTTGATTCAAGGTTATTTACACGTTCTTACTGTAATGAAAATTCCACTGAAATATAACGATATAATTCGGTTACAACGTAACTATGCCTTTTCACGGGGTTTCAACGTTTTTTATCCAGTTATATTCTACTGCAGCATAACGATATATCTTCGTTTCGAAGTCACGTTGCTGAGATACGAATTCTAAACGTTGATGATGATCATAGAATTCCACCAAAATCAAACGTAGAATTCCAGTTATTAGGTAACGTTGATATTCTTGGTTGAATCAACGAGGAATATTATTATCTTTTAATCGATATTACCACCAATTTTAAACGTTACAACAACGTTAATTGAACTGGGGTGAAGCAACGTATGTATTTTTACTATGAATCAACCTTTGTCATCACCACCCTGAAACGTTATACAAACGTTACAAAATGCAATTACTGTACGTTCAATAAACGTTACCAGTATCCAATCTCTATACAGGGTGATCCATTGCTTCTAGATCAATTAGAGAAAAAACATGGTTCCCAAAAAAATATTGGGTTTTCTTTGTATGAACTTTTTTTTACTGGAAATGCTGAAAACATACTTTTTAGTAATAACTGTTATTTTATTTTGGAATAAATTCAGACAAAGGGTAACTCAAAGATCACTTCATCACGAGATTCAAAATGTCCTATGCTTATCGGATGTATCAAAGGAAATATATATTAATATGAATAAAATATTCTTTTTTTTGTTTAGAGTTGATGGCGTCATTCATATGTTTCTTCGCAAAATATAACCAGTCTTCTGTAGTATCTGCTATTTGGATGTGATCTGCTGCTTCAAACTCTTTCTTGACAGCAACTGCAAAAATCATTCAATATAATTATTATGGAATATGGCACATGAGTGATAACCTCACCATAAATGAGTTGGATCACATGTATATCCTTGAAAGCCTTCTTATTTGTCGTTCCAGTTGTAGAGGCAAGCCAGCTCATTCGTTGAAATGAATATTAAAATTCTTCTTCTGTGATCTTCAGGAGAAGTGCCACCAATTGACTTCAATCTTGTGACCTAACAAATAATAAATATATAAATAATATATACACTGATGAACGTCATTTTATCTGCATACCATACTAGTATCTATTCTTGAGAATTGAAAAATTTCGAATGCACGACATACTTATGTCCACCAGGTCCATGTTCAACAAGTTTGATATCTACCATTTATCAACGTTTCATGAACTCAACGTTTATTCATCCACCAATTTTCAACGAGTTTAGTTATCTACCTTTTATACACGTTTTATCAACGTATCTCAATTAGATTTATCGACTACAAATTACGGCTTTGAAATATAATTATTACATATAGATTTGAGCAAATTGGAATAACGTATGGGAGGTTCCATAGTTCTATACCATCAGAATTGATACTGTATCAGATAAATCGCTGATACTAATTGCTGTAAAGAACCATGCAGACTTTACAACCTTCTTAAGACGACTGTGCCAAATATAATATTACAGATTATAAGGAAACATTTGAAGTTTGTGCAATATACAATTCATCAACAAGGTAGGTAGGTACTTACCAAATTATCCTCTGGTTGAATCGGACACATGCACACATAACCCTAAGAAAGAAGAAATGCCGGGACACTATCGATGGCGGCTGCGGTAGAACTGACTGTTCTTGTTCATCAATCAACGTTCAGCGTCAACGTGATCACGCCATCTGACGATGCATCGTACAGCGTTGCCAATGAGTGGTTAACTATGAAATAATCGAGAATATTCATTAAGTTTTTCAATGACTGATGAGTAAGATATTATTTGTTTAAAAAAAAAGTTCAAATCATAGGCCTCGAATCTTCAACGACAAATACTCAATAAATGGGAGATGAAGTAGATAGTATGCGTTACTTCGGTTTGTTGAATAGTGTAGTAGTGCAAGACGAGTTGGAGGATGAAAATCATTTCAAAAATTTAATGCGAAGTGGTATGTTGATTGCTATAGAAAAAGAGCCTAACATGTTGATAGGATTACCCAAACAATCATATCATTTAATAAAACTTTTAACTGAAACCATCCCACTTCCAACTATAGACATACTAATTACATTAAAGAAAATTAAATTAAATGAGTCATTCGGCATATTAGCATTACAGTTTGAATATGCCCAAAGCAATATTAGTGGAATATTCTGTAAAAGTTTAGCTCTTATTGCAACAAAAATTAAAGATTTGATTGTGTGGCCAACGCCGACAGAAATTTATATAAATTTACCAATATCATTCAGGGCTAGGTATGCAAATATTATTTCCATTATTGATTGCTTAGAAATTCAAATTGAGAAACCATCAGATGCAGTCCATCAATCACTCACCTGGTCACAGTATAAAAAATGTAACACATTAAAATATCTAATTTCATGTACACCTGACGGGTTGATTAATTTTATTTCTGACGGATATGGTAGAAGAGCTACTGATGTTATGATAGTGCAAGACTGTGGTTTCTTGAACTGTTTACCCCCTAACAAAGCAGTGATGGCTGACAGAGGATTCAAAGACTTGTCTTGTTTGCTAGAAGCCAAAAAATGTACTCTCACACGACCACCTTCTGTTTCAACGTCCTCCCCCAGCACCAAAGATGAAGTGAAACAATCAAAACGAAGGAGCATTGAGAATACATGTTGAACGAGTAATCAATAGACTAAGAGAGTTTCACATGTTGCTTCTTCATGCTTGTGTAGACAATAATTTAATTTCTATCATGAATAATGTTATAATATTAACTTGTGGTTTGATAAATTGTTGTTAAAAAATTGTTAAAATTGTTAATTCCGTCAACCGATTGCACCCCTACGCGCAACTCTCAGAAGTCTTCGAGAGACTTGTGTGAGCTAGGGAAGACGCAGCTCTTACCTATTAATGTATGATACCATGCACGAGACCGGTGAATCGGTGGATCGACCCCACGCGTGCGAGGCGATCGCACTACCAGCCGACCGCCACGGCCCATAAATATGCAGTATGTTTTAATAAAAAAATTAATGAATCATGTATTAGTTCTATTTCAATTAAATTTACATTAAGTTGCTTATTTTAGGAAAAATAGCTTTATGCCAAAACATTGTGCATTTTTCCAATAAAGTTTCACAAAGTTGCTTGTCATAATTCACCTCTATTATAGTTACCCTTTTAGTTGTTTCATAATCATTATGAGGAACACAAAAAATACCATTTGCTTTGTTGGAAAAATGCATCTGTAGTTGCAGTTGTGCCATATATTTCGGAGCCACTTCATCTTTCAAGGTGATGTAGCGCCTCGTAGCTTTTTTTGATGTTGGACATTTTATTTCAATGCTATAGACAGTATTTTCTCCTTCCCCGAATATAAAAATTTAATCGATTTTTCAGAGGAATATTATATAGCTTTAGAAGCCGCAAATTATGGAACTTTGAAAGCCAAAAAATCTATAGTTTCGGTCCCTTCCAGTGGAAATAAAAAATTTTCTCCGCAAAACTGCCAATACTTCTACTTTTACCGCTACTTTTACCGCTCGCGCCAATTATAATGACAACTCTGTTCAACGCAAATGTATTTTATGCAAATAAAATCATCTTCTGTACCGCTGTTCAACTTTCTTGAATAAAACACCCACTGCCCAATAAACACACACACGTATCATATACGTTTAAATGTGGTAGTTGACGTTGAGGAAACGTTACTCGTTGAATTTCGCAACGTGAGTTTCGTAACCCAAATTCAACCAAACGTTGATTCTACCCATAAAGAACGTATATGATTCAACGCGTAACGTTTGCCACCATTATCAAACATGTCCTTATCGTGCTTTCACAACGTGTATTCAATTAGAACTGAAGACACATTACATAAACGTTGAATATGACATTATCAAATAACCCGAGACTTTGGGAAACCAGTATTCTACGTTTCAGTTACTCTTTTTATCTACGTTGATGGAACGTTATGAAATTACGTATTTGATGCGTTGGATAAAGCATTCAATAACAACTTCATCTTTCACGTAACTTCGAGGCAACTATTTTGATTGCTTATTTTCCAACGTTGTTTCAACTGATAGAAAACATCCATCAGATGCGTTGAAAATCAATTGCTTCGTTTACTCTATGTCAACAGAACTAGTCTTCTTTGGACAACTTCAACGTTTATTCAACTAGACATATATATCGTAACAAATACGTCACTGTAGCCACTAATATGAAACTTGTTCTTTTCGTGGTTTCTCAACGTATATTCTACAAAACCGAGAAACGTTTCATAAGCGTTGATCATGACATTATTCAACAACCCGAAGCTTTGAGCAACCTATTTGGTACGTTTCAGTAACTCTGTTTTTCTACGTTTATTGAACGTTATTACTTTACGTGTTTGAACAGTTGAAAGGAGTATTTAATAACAACGTAACTTACGTAACTTCGAGACAACCATATAGATTAATTATTTTTCAACGTTGTTTCAACTGATAGAACACATCCATCAGATACGTTGAAAATAAATTACTTCGTTTACTTCATTTCTGCAGAATTAGTCTTCTTTGAACAACTTCAACGTTTATTCAACTATACTACATTGTAACAAATACGTCACTGTAGCCACCATTATGAAACTTTTTTTTCCGAGGTTTTTCAACGTATATTCAACAGAACTAAGAAACATTTCATAAACGATGATCATGACATTATTCAACAACTCGAAACTTTGAGCAACCTATTTTTTACGTTTCAGTAACTCTGTTTTTCTACGTTAATTGAACGTTATGACTTTACGTGTTTGATCTGTTGAAGGAAGTATTTAATAACAACGTAACTTCGAGACAATCATTTTGATTGCTTATTTTTCAACGTTGTTTCAACTTATAGAAGACATCCATAATTTACATTGAAAATCAATTGCTTTGTTCACTTGATTTCTGCAAAAATAGTCTTCTTTGGGGACCACGTCAACGTTCATTCAACTGGATGCACATCGCAACAAATATGGTACTGTAAACTCCATAATAAAATTTGTTCTTATCGTGGTTTTTCAACGCTTATTCAACAGAACTAAAAAACAATTCGTAAACGTTGAATGTGACACTATTCAACAACCCGAAGATTTTAGAAATTTATTTTCTACGTTTCAGTTTCCCTTTTCTTCTACGTTTATTGAACGGTATGGAATTACGTGTTTGATATGTTGAAAGAAGTATGTAATAACAACGTAACTTCGCGTAACATCGAGAAAACCATTTTGATTGCCCATTTTTCTAAGTTGTTTCAACTGATAGAATATTATATCCATGAGATACGTTGAAAATCGATAGCTTTGTTTACTTGATTTCCGCAAAACTATGGTCTTCTTTGGACCACTTCAACGTTGATTCAAGTGGATGCATCCATCGTAACAAATAGAACTAAGAAACTTTGTATTAACGTTAAAAATTACACTATTCAACAAACCGAAGTAACGCATACTATCTACTTCATCTCCCATTTATTGAGTATTTGTCGTTGAAGATTCGAGGCCTATGATTTGAACTTTTTTTTTAAACAAATAATATCTTACTCATCAGTCATTGAAAAACTTAATGAATATTCTCGATTATTTCATAGTTAACCACTCATTGGCAACGCTGTACGATGCATCGTCAGATGGCGTGATCACGTTGACGCTGAACGTTGATTGATGAACAAGAACAGTTAGTTCTACCGCAGCCGCCATCGATAGTGTCCCGGCATTTCTTCTTTCTTAGGGTTATGTGTGCATGTGTCCGATTCAACCAGAGGATAATTTGGTAAGTACCTACCTACCTTGTTGATGAATTGTATATTGCACAAACTTCAAATGTTTCCTTATAATCTGTAATATTATATTTGGCACAGTCGTCTTAAGAAGGTTGTAAAGTCTGCATGGTTCTTTACAGCAATTAGTATCAGCGATTTATCTGATACAGTATCAATTCTGATGGTATAGAACTATGGAACCTCCCATACGTTATTCCAATTTGCTCAAATCTATATGTAATAATTATATTTCAAAGCCGTAATTTGTAGTCGATAAATCTAATTGAGATACGTTGATAAAACGTGTATAAAAGGTAGATAACTAAACTCGTTAAAAATTGGTGGATGAATAAACGTTGAGTTCATGAAACGTTGATAAATGGTAGATATCAAACTTGTTGAACATGGACCTGGTGGACATAAGTATGTCGTGCATTCGAAATTTTTCAATTCTCAAGAATAGATACTAGTATGGTATGCAGATAAAATGACGTTCATCAGTGTATATATTATTTATATATTTATTATTTGTTAGGTCACAAGATTGAAGTCAATTGGTGGCACTTCTCCTGAAGATCACAGTAGAAGAATTTTAATATTCATTTCAACGAATGAGCTGGCTTGCCTCTACAACTGGAACGACAAATAAGAAGGCTTTCAAGGATATACATGTGATCCAACTCATTTATGGTGAGGTTATCACTCATGTGCCATATTCCATAATAATTATATTGAATGATTTTTGCAGTTGCTGTCAAGAAAGAGTTTGAAGCAGCAGATCACATCCAAATAGCAGATACTACAAAAGACTGGTTATATTTTGCGAAGAAACATATGAATGACGCCATCAACTCTAAACAAAAAAAAGAATATTTTATTCATATTAATATATATTTCCTTTGATACATCCGATAAGCATAGGACATTTTGAATCTCGTGATGAAGTGATCTTTGAGTTACCCTTTGTCTGAATTTATTCCAAAATAAAATAACAGTTATTACTAAAAAGTATGTTTTCAGCATTTGACGAGGCTGCCACCCTCAGGGATGAACTAATATCACTGTTGGGTAAAGGTGGTTTCGAATTGAGAAAGTGAACGAGTAACCATCCGATTTTGTTAGAAAATTTTCCTTCAGGTCATCTTGCACTTGACCCTACTTCATGGACCCCTGACAAAGATTCCACGACAAAAGTTCTCGGTTTGAGGTGGAATCCTGTGGAGGATTATTTCTTTTTTTCGGCCAATCCTCTAGAGCGCGAGTGTAACAAAACAAATATTCTTTCGGAGTTGGCAAGAATTTTCGATCCCCTCGGTATAATTGCACCGCTAACTTTCTACTGCAAAAATATTATCCAGCAATTGTGGATAAGAAAATTAGGTTGGGATGAAACTCCTCCTAATGATATTCAAAGAACCTGGTCCAAATACAAATCAGAACTTCAATTGCTCTCGACCTTAAAAGTTTCGAGAAGAATACTTCCTGATGAATACGATTCAATCGAAGTCCATGCCTGCCTTTGCCGACGCCAGCGTTAAAGGTTATGCTTGTGTGATTTATTTTCGTGTTTGTACTAATGCAAAATATCAGACTTTTTTCATTTGTGGAAAATCAAAAGTAGCTCCAATAAAAACAATGTCCATACCACGCCTCGAGTTATGTGGAGCTGTATTGCTGACAAAGATGTTAGTATGGGTAAAAAATACATATTCAGATAACATTAAAATCGCTCGGTATTGCTTCTATACTGATTCGCAAATTGTTCTAGCCTGGCTCCATTCAGAACCCTCAAGCTGAAACACTTTTGTCGTCAACCGCGTTTTTTTATCCACGAAATATTACCACGCTCATGTTGGTACTACGTAACCTCGCGTGGTTTATTACCCGCTGATATGACGGAAAATACCCAATGGTATTCAGGTCCTTCCTTTTTAATGCAACCTGATCATTTTTGGTCGTCCCCTCCTCGGATGTCCAACGAAGAAATGCATGAGGAGGAACGTAAAAAATGTCTCTCTTTGACCACACAAGATCATTTTCTAGATCAATTATTAAAAAGATTTTCTAATTTCACAAAAGTAATTAGAACGCTCGCACTCATTGATCGTTTCATTTTCAATTCGAAAAGACCCAATGAAAAACGAATAGGGTTTATACCAACATTCGAACTTGAAGTCGCTACTAAATTGTTGGTTGAACGAACCCAACTTTCGTCTTTTCCAGCCGTGTTTGAGAACAGACAATTTCCGAAGCCTCTGTGAAAGTTGAACGCCTTTTTTGACTCTGAAAAAATTCTCCGTGTTGGTGGTCGGCTGACCTACTCCCATCAGTTGGGATACGAGAAAAAACATCTGATACTTTTGCCTCGACATAGTCGACTGACATTACTATTGATTGAATATTATCATGCAGAATATTTGCACGCTGGTTTACGAACCGTTCAATTTCTTATAGCTCAGCAATATTGGATTTTATACTCCAAAAACGCTATTCGTACCGTTCTTAATAAATGTCTTCAGTACTGGAAACTAAAGCCATCAACTTTACAACCACCTATGGGTAATCTTCCCCTTCCAAGAATTTCACAATTGAAATCATTTTCGCACACTGGAGTCGATATGGCGATTTTTTATTAACAATGACGAGACATCGCGGGTCAAAATCAACAAAAACTTACATCTGCCTCTTCGTATGTCTGTCAACTAAGGCTATTCATCTTGAATTGGCATTTGATTTGATCAGCGAATGTTTTTTGGCTGCCCTACGTCGGTTCGTTGCCAGAAGAGGACGTTGTTCTGATCTCTATCACGATCGAGCAACAAATTTTATGGTAACCTCCAATATTTTGAAATCTTACATTGAACAAGGAGCTGCCACAGAAAGCATTAATTTCCATCCTCTACCGGGTAACAGTCCCCATTTTGGTGGGATTTGGGAAGCAGGTATCAAATCTGTAAAAACTCATTTGAGCAGAGTTCTCGGTTCCCAGATTTTGTGTTATGAAGAATTTTATACCTGGCTAGTCCAAATTGAAGCGCTCCTCAATTCGCGACCCTTAACTCCTGCCAGTTCAGACCCTAATGACATTTCAGCTCTCACACCGGGTCATTTTTTAACCCTTGAGCCTCTCGCTAATGTTCCTGATCCCGACCTATCCCATTTGTCATTGAATCGTCTTTCACGATGGCAACTTTTACAACGGATGCATCAGGATTTTTAGCGAAGATGACTTATTGAATATTTACATACACTTCAACAAAGAGCGAAGTGGTACAATTCATCTAGCCCAGTCGTCATTGGCACTCTCGTTCTAATGAAGAATGATAATTCGCCCCCTTTGCAATGGCTTTTAGGACGTATCACCCAGCTACACCCTGGTGCAGACGGGGTAGCAAGGGTTGCAACCGTGAAGACAGCGGGTGGTGAGCTCAAACGACCTTTGGTCAAACTTTGTCCGCTTCCGCTGTCTGACAAATTTTTTTTTTCTGTTTATGTTGTATGCACATGTTCCAAGAGCATTACATTTTTCAGTTTTATTTTTTTTTTCAATTTATTAAAATGCGACTTAATTCTCGCATTTTCGGGGGGGAATATGTTAAGTTTCACTTAAATCAGTTAATTTAGGTATTATATTTCAAGCAATTTGTGAGGTGTGTGCAGGATAGATATATGTACGCCACTGAGCAGTCTGTTTTTGCTTACCTCCGGAAAGAAGACGTCGGTAAAACAAAAAAAAAGCAGTGCGAATCGGCTCCTCGTCACGAGCCTTCCTACTCGCATACACACTCAACTGTTTCTATTTCAACGCTATTTTTCTTGTGCATCAAGATTCGCGGTGCTTCGCCTAAATGTGTTTAGAACAATTACGTATTTAAAACTTAGTGTGGTGAGCCCTTTTTGCCGTGTGCCCAACTTCCACGGATGTCTGGATAAAGAGGGGCGCCCCAAACATCACAGAACCAACAGCCAGACCAGGCTGACGATTTCCAAGGAGTCCCATTCGAATGGCTTAGGTGAGATTGTTCAGTGGTTTTTGTTTCATTACTTTCATTTCTATAATAAACGCCGTCTATCACAACTTGCATTATCTACACAACCTGAGGTTCATTTATCTCACATTTTTTTGAGTTATCGAAGCTAAAAAACGCACAATAATAATAATAAAGATATTTATTAGGCAAATACAATATATATACAATACAATATATACAATATATACATTAGGATCAAAATGTTGATTATAATAAATATCACCAAGCGTTAAGTGTAAGAACACTTGTTTCGCATATATAATAAAATAACTTAACTCTAGCAATAATGTAAAAGTATAAAAAATATAAAATATAAAACAGCAGACAATATTATTGAAAGAATTTAAAAAAATGTTAGTAACGATGTAAAACACATAAAAATACTGCCGCTAACGAATTTCTGTTCCAGAGATCTTACAGCAGTAATGATCAGGACGAAAGAGGGGAACGGGATCAGGGAGTTAGTACTCGGGTCGGCCTACTTTCCATCGGATCACCCTGAACCACCACCCACAAAGGATGTGGAAGACCTGGTGAGACATTGTAGGAACAAAGGTCTGCAATTGATCATTGGATGTGACGCTAATGCGCACCACATCACTTGGGGCAGCAGCGACACGAACGAAAGAGGTGAGAACCTACTGCAATTCATGTTGGCTAACAGCCTAGACACGCTGAATGTAGGGAACAAACCCACCTTCATCACAAAAAATAGGAAGGAGGTACTCGACGTAACAATAGCCTCAACATATGTGAGTAACCTTGTTACAGATTGGCATGTATCTGATGAGGTAAGTTGCTCGGATCACAGACACATTAACTTCACAATAAAGAGCAACATCTACACAGAGACTTATCGGAACCCGAGGAAAACGAACTGGGATGCATATAGTGCAGACCTAAGTCGCAAACTCCAGGGAACGCAAAGAAAGATAAGAACAAACAGGGACCTAGAGATGGCTGTGGAAGAACTCAATGACGCAGCTATCTCTACGTTCAACGAGCATTGCCCACTCATCACAAGGAACACCACCAGGAAGGTGCCCTGGTGGAACAAAGAACTTGCAGAACTGAGAAAGCAAGCCAGAAGAGAATTCAACAGAGCCAAAAAAAATGGAGGGTGGGATGTGTACAAGAACGCTTTGGCCATTTACAAAAAAGCATTGAACAAATCCAAAAGAGACTCCTGGAGGAGGCACTGCGAGGAGATAGAAGGCTCTCGAGAGTGTGCCAGACTTCAGAAAGTACTCTCGAAGGATGCACAACAAGCAATATATTCCCTGAAAAATGAACAAGGGGAACACACAAGCACAGGAGAAGAAACAATCAAAGAACTACTACGAGTTCACTTCCCTGGAGCCCAGATAGAGCAGACTCGTGCTATGGGAAACCCAGAGGAACTGGAGCCTCTGAAGAGAGGTTCCAGGCTAGGCTGGGACATAGCAAAGAAGGTCGCGACCTATGAGAAAGTTCAATGGGCATTAGGCACATTCGAACCCTTTAAATCACCGGGACCAGACGGGATCTACCCTGCAATGCTGCAGAAAGGTCCCGAAGCACTGCAAATCAGACTCTGTAATACGCTCAGAGGCAGTCTGGCCCTCGGGTACATACCAAAACCTTGGAGGCACGTTAGGGTTACTTTTATACCGAAACTTGGAAAAGCTGGACAGGATTCGGCAAAGTCCCTAAGACCAATCAGTCTTATGTCATTTGTACTTAAGACTTTGGAGAAGCTAGTGGATAGACATATTAGGGGCGGCGTGCTGGTGGAAAGACCACTGCACCGTGAACAATATGCCTACAGGACTGGCTGTTCAACGGAAACAGCACTTCACCAAGTAGTAACGAGGGTGGAAAATACGCTGGAAAATAAAGAGGTACTGCTAGCGGCCTTTCTAGACATAGAAGGGGCTTTCGATAATACCTCTATAAACTCAATCACCAGAGCTCTTAGACACAGAGATGTCGAGGAACCATGTGTTGCCTGGATAGATTCAATGCTAAGGAATCGGTTGATACACATTACAGTATTGGAGGAGACCATAGTAGCAAGGGCGACCAGAGGATGCCCGCAAGGTGGAGTACTATCTCCGCTTCTGTGGAATCTGATCGCAGACTCGCTGTTGGAAACACTAAACGACGCAGGACATAGAGCCCTTGGATATGCTGACGACATAGTAGTCTTAGCACAAGGGAAATTTAACACAACGGTTAGAGATCGCATGCAGGAGGCTCCTAACCTGGTCACGAGATGGACGGACTTGGAGGGGTTGAACGTCAACCCTAACAAGGCAACCATAGTAGCATTCACCCGAAGACGAAAAACAGAGGGCCTAGAACCTATACGACTTCGAGGAGAGAACTTACAGATAAAGGGAGAAGTCAAATATCTTGGAGTGATTCTCGACTCCAAGTTGACATGGAACCAGCATCTAGAAAAAACAACAAAAAAAGCGGTGACCTCACTAGTGATGGCCAGACGATCATTTGGAAAAAAATGGGGGCTGAAACCACATATGCTGCACTGGTTGTATAGCACGGTAGTCATGCCTTCCATCACATATGCCTCTCTCTCTGTGGTGGCCCAAGACACAACAAAGAGGAGCCATAACAAGACTAAGCAAGGTGCAAAGGCTTGCCTGTCTTGGAATCACAGGGGCAATAAAATCAACACCAACTGCAGCCATGGAGACACTTATGGGACTGCCTCCTCTCCATTTAGTGGTGCAAGGGGAGGCAAGGCTTGGTGTCTCCAGACTGCAGAATACACCCAACTTGAACGTTGGAACGGGACACATGAGCATCGTCGGAATCGTGATCGGGGACGTGCTGGAAACGAGAACGGACCACATTCCGAAACGATACTGCTTCAACAACCAATTCAGAGTGCTGATTCCAGACAGAACTGAGTGGGACGGCTCGCAGCTCAAGGACACTCTACAGGGTAAAATCTGGTACACAGATGGATCCAAGACTGGGAATGGGGTGGGCTCAGGAGTGTTCTCCAGGAATCCGAGTACTGGCATCAGCTACTCACTGGGCAAACACACCTCTGTCTTTCAGGCAGAGGTGTATGCCATTCTCCAATGCGCGAGGGAGAACAACAGGAGAAACGTTGAAAACGCGCATATCAACATCCTGTCAGACAGCCAAGCGGCACTTAAGGCCTTGTGCAACAAGCAAGTGACGTCCAAACTGGTATGGGACTGCAAAGAAGAACTAGGAGTGCTGGCAGACCGGAATCAAGTCAAACTGAAATGGGTCCCAGGACACCGGGGAATTGCAGGCAATGAAAAAGCAGACGAACTAGCGAGAAAAGGTTCGGAAAATCCTCCAAACCAAGTGCAGACACTAGGGGTACCGAAGTGCACGGTAAGAGCGTCTGTAAGAGAGTGGATTGGGGATAGTCACAAAAACTACTGGGAAAGCATACCAGGAAACAAACACGGGAAGAAATACATTAAAGGACCGTGCCAGAAAAGAACGGCAGACCTGTTGTCGATGAACAGGAGCCAGCTTAGAATCGTTACGGGACTCCTGACTGGTCATGCACCAGTGAAGGAGCACCTCAACAAAATGGGACTGTACAATGGAGACCTGACCTGCAGACTATGTGGTAAGGATCCAGAAACAGTGACACACATACTGTGCTGTTGCGAGGCACTAGACCGCAAAAGACAGGCAATCTTCGGGCAGCCATCTGGCGATCCAGAACTATACAGATCGCACCCAGTAAAAGACTTGTATTAACTCGTACAAGGCACGAAATTACTGGATTGGGTACTGTGAAAGTACAACACACAGGCAAGATACAATGGGCCAATAAGCCTAAGTGTCACCGGGGGCAACAACCTGACGGGCCTAGAGGTGGAGGTTTTAGTGAGTAACCCTGTGACCAGTGGAGTCTCACAGTAGGTCTGGAGTCTTGAGCCGGAGGCTCCTTTCCTCTCTTTAAAAGATAAAAGATTTCCTCCACCTCATCACAAAAAAAAAAAAAAAAAAAAAAAAAAAAAAAAAAAACGATGTAAAGAAGAAGGCGATATTATTAGTGAACTTTCAAAACACATTTTATTTATAATAATAAGATTTTCAAGGTGAAATATTATCTAAAATATACACTTAAATTTAGTGGACCAAAACCTTATCTATTAAAGAATACCAACTTGATGAACATGTGTACATTGAAACTGGGGTAATATTTTTGTAATTATAGGTGGATGAGTTAAAAAAATTATATCATCTCCGAAATATTTCGTCGTGGTTGACAGAAGATGAATTGTTTCAGGACTTTTTTGAATGACTGTGAATTATTCATTTTTTGAATGTGTTGTGGAACAGTATTGTATAATTTTGGTGCTATACAGTGTGTCCACTTAACATGCTCACCATGGGTGAGAGATACGAGGTCGGTTAAATGACACCAAATGTGGAGTTTATCAAGGCCAACTATAATGTGAAAAAATATTTTAATAAAACCTATTCGTTTTTGTTTTATACGCAAAAAACAGATTTTGATCATTCTCATGTCTCCTCCGTAACTTGTTTATTTATGGAAATATTCGAATAGGAATTTCACATTCTTATGGCAGTTTTTCAATGAGATTTCGAAAAAAATATGAAATTTATACCAACTCTTCTAGAATTCGAGATATCAGCACCAACTTTTATTTTTCAAATGTAGGTCATAGCTCTCTATGACTTAATTATTATTAACTTCTTTTTCTCTTACAGATGATGTGTCACAGTAATATTTTTTTGTTGATAACAACGGAGTTATCGTCATTTATACAAAACAAGAACTATTTTGAAGTCGCCATCTTAAATTTATAAATTTTAACAAAAAAATCATGATCTCCGACCTCAAAAACCCCCACATACCAATTTTGAATGGAATCGGACCATAATCACAAATCTCGTCCGCCATATTGGAGGAGCCGCCATTTTAAATTTTTTATTTCAATAAAAATTCCATAGTGCATTGTCACCGGAATTATGAACATTTGCCAAATTTCAAGTTATTATAGGACCGCCAGAAGTGGGTCAAAATTCACTTGCAAGAGACATGAAAATGATCAAAATCTGTTATTTGCGTATAAAACAAAAACGAATAGATTTTATCAAAATATTTTTTCACATTATAGTTGACCTTGATAAAGTCCACATTTGGTGTCCTTTAACCGACCTCGTATCTCTTACCATTAAAAAGATACCCATGGTGAGCATGGTAAGTGGGACACACTGTATATTGATAACTTCGCTGTCCTATGGCTTTCTGCATTTGTGGAACTACATGATGACATTTTTTCCTTGTAGGATAAGAATGACTAGGCAGGTTGAAACGTTTGTTTTGGTGATATTTCAAATTTATGTTATAATAAAATTGTTGGCGAATGTCAAACACTTTGGCTTCGTGGAATAGTGCGTCTGTGGGATATTTGAACTCTTTGGACATAATAATTTTAAGATATAGATGCTCAAGTTTTCTATAAGGAAATAAGCCACTTTGAACATATCCAAGGCTGTAAATCTACATTTCCAAATATCCTTACCATTTTGGAATTTTCCTTTTCACACTTCCCCTATAAGACTACTCTGGCAAATATCTGGAAAATTAATGATAATATTCTCATTTCATGGAAGCAGATGATTTCAATGTCAAAGGATGATGTCCTCTCATTAACGTAGAGACCATCATTAGGCATCGTAGAGCGTTGCGACACCGACGCCATTTTTTTAAATGGCAACCCAGCTTTTTATTTTCACACAACCGTGGCCCTCTTACAATATGAAATTAAACTGCCGTATATCATCAGTATTCAAGAAGAACCATGAGTGTGATATATCGCTGAATTCGGAATTTTATGCAGAATCCAAAAAAACATCGAAAAATTAAGAGTATCATTTTAAAAAATGGCGTCGGTGTCGCGACACCCTGACGGATGGCGCCTAGTGATGGATCTCTACGTGAATAAGATGATCCTTTGATATCAAAATCATCTGATTTCTCGAAATGCAAATAACGTTTTCTATTTTCCACATATTTGCCCTCGGAGTTTTATATGGGACACCTTGTATAGTCTCGACCTAATAGATAACGACCAGTTAATTGAAGAATTTGCGATGAAAAATTCGGGATAAGGACATGTTTGATCATTGTCTACTATAGTTTAATCAACACTGTTTCCAAATCAGTTCATCGCTAATTTTATTCAACAGAATATTTTTCTGTTTTACATATTTTATATTATTTCAAAGGATATTTCTCATTTGATATTTTTAGTTATTGCATAGATTTTGTTCACTCTTTAATATTTGGTTTTCGTTCTTTTCTGCACATAATTTGTACAGTTTGGCAAATCTAGCTCTGAATGTGAAATCGCCACGACCATCGATGCGCGGTAGCAGAAGAGCTCAGTACAGTCCGAAACAAGTATGAGTTACTGTACTTGTCAGGTCTATTGTATCTGTCGCATCGCGAAGTTATTTAATTTTTTAACTTCAGTTTTTATTGTAGAGTGACTTGTGCTTAGTATAGTGTCTCAATTATTTCAATTAGACTGGATTGTTTATTGTCTTTTTAAATATGTACTGTCTTTTTTAATCATAATTACTAGGTGATAGTATTTTAAGTATTTCTAAAAATATTTCCTCAAAGACCTGCTACAGATGTAATAAAATTATGTAACGTAGTCAATAAACTCTACTCTACTGAATGTACATTTATACTACCCTCTTAATCGTCCGAATACTTTCTCATACTAAATTCACGCATCTGTTACGTTTCTCGACATTCATAGCGACATTTGTCAATCTATACTTTGTTTTTTCGAAATATATTTCTTATTTTTTATTATAGCACTATTTTGTCCATAGGAGGGCCCAAAAAAGTTGAGAACTTAGGGCCCTTAAGCTCCTAAAACCGGCTCTGATCTAAGAAGAGTATTATGAATTCGAGGCTGGGTTTGTTTATCAGCTGATCTTTCAAAACAATCATAGTGTATTATTTACGACATTGATTCAATCAAATAATGTGACGAATAAAAAAACGGAGTTTGTCGGTCTCATTCTGATGTACCTACGTTTTGAATACTTACAACTTCAAAGAATGTTCGGGAGGTTGACAACTATTCCTATAATATGTTGTATGATAGTTGCATTATGCGATTATTGCACACATCAGGAAATTATGTCTGTACTCAGGACATAGGTATCTTCAGATTTCGCAAATATCTTAGTCCAATAAATTAAGAAGGAATCTCGGAATTTGAGATACCTAGCTGACTATTCGTATAGACTCGTATTTTGGTATTCTGGAAGTTGTCTCAAAACCTACATCTGGTAGGGTGTATGCGTCTATTAAAATTTGAGGTCAAAGGTCACAAAAATCGACAATTTGCAAATTTTTTGGAAATATCTCATTTCCTATTGGTTTTTCGCTATTTGTATTTTCCATCAATATTGTAGAAAGTTAAATTCCCTACAACTTTTGTTTCAAAATTTTTTTTTATACGTTGAATCGTTTTCGATATAGAGGGCGGTGAACGCGCGGTTTAGAGCATAATGTAAGGTCAACCGGTATAGTTACGTTCAAAGCACGCTACATAAAGTTTATTGATTATTGATAAATGAATATTCAATAATAATTTTCATTTGTTATAACATATTACATTATTTAATAAATTTTTTACTCTGGTATCTATTTTTAATTGAGTAATAGTTCATTTGATAACATGCACCTTCCTGCCCTTGTAGTTATAGAATTGTTAAGGAAAATACTCAAATTATATTTTAATTCTATTGTAATTTATATTAATAACTTAAATAATTGAAAAAAAAGAAAGAAAGAAATTCTTAATTTATGATTTTATTAAAAATACCATTTTTTCCTAAATAGAATAAAAATTACATGAAGTGCAACTTATTATAATTTTAATTATCTTCTTCTTCAGCGTCGTCTCCCAACCGCTGTGTTGTTTCGAATTCTTATTCTATATCATCTTCGGCGACATTTATCTCCAGGTCGTCCATGATTTCGGCGACAAAGGTTCTGTCTTCATTTACATCACTCTGACATGGTTTTGAATTGAGACAAGCTTGCCCATTACAGTGGCCACAAGCTAAAGAGTACTGCAACCCCGATTTCCTGCATCCACAACGCGAACCACAACCACTTTTGCAGTTGAGAAGATTGTGTTGAGTGATTTCTCTGGAGCAGGTGCTAAAATGGTCGTGATAGGTTCCAGGAATCCGTTACGCATAGTCCAAACCCACTCCTGGGGTTCCATATCATGCCTTGACCAAGTTTGAACTTGATAATAAACACGATTGAAATAGTGAGCTGCTGCACTTGTTGGTGGTATATAAAAAGGGTCCTAATATCCAGGTTTAAATCCCAAGTATAATTTTTAACGTTTAAAGTTTACTCAAATTATAATTAGTGGAAATGAGTATAAAATCAAAATTTAATTGAAGTTTGTCCCTTAATTATTTATCGATTTTAGGAATCGGTTATATTATTGAATAGACAGATTAAATTGATGAAAAAATGATTAAATATAATGTAATATTTGATAAAAAATGGAAATATCGATTTTTGTGACCTTTGCCCTCAAATTTCAATAGACGCGTACACCCTACCATATGTAGGTTTTGAGACAACTTTTAGAATGTCAAAATACAAGTATATAAATATTCAGCTGAGTATCTCAAATTCCGAGATTCACTAAGATGATTGGATTATCTCAGAAACCTACAGTTTTAGGCATATAAAATGTCATGACTTTTAAGACGAGTATCGATGAGCCTAACTGACGTCAAACACTCATTTGTCCATTCACTTGACAAAAGAACATATGAAGGAAAGTAGCTTTACTTACCACCGTAACTACGCCAATGGTTTACGAAAATCATAAATTATTACTTCAAATTATCACATTGATAAACCTAGAATTTTTTTTCCTCCCGTAGTTTTGATGAAAAATATTGAAATCCAAATTTTTTTCGTACTTTACTCACCCTGTATGTCGGAGAGAATGCATTTTAGGATATAATGAAAGCTTTTCACCTCGAAACGAGGTGAGGAATCTGTATTCAGAGTTTGTCGGTCTTATTCTGACTAGCCCTTTTTGTTTAATGATGAAATCAGGAATACTTGAAGAGGAAATGCGTAGCCTGTTACCGAAAAGTTTTAACGAATATAGAAAAACTACAGTACAGTTAATTTTAATGCTACAACTTAACTAATCAATTCCTGCTTTACTTTGAATATGAGGAACCTTCTCAGTAGTTATATCCCGACAAAATGCTGAATTTTCAAAAAATACTTTCATCTGGCTGTCACGAAAACTATGTTGCTTAGAAACACCACGAAAGCTTGCTTAAGGGCCGGTTTTTCAATGCAGTGTTAAATATGAGTGTTAACTGACACTGGGGTTAAGCTATCCCCAGGTCAAAGTGGGTGTTAGATGCGCATCCGTTTATCAATTACATATTACGGTGAGAGTTACGAAACCCTTAAATATCGTGTGGTTGGTAATACTTGCGACAGAGTTGCCGCTCTCTGTGGATTAGGATTGGTTGAAGAATTCTGACAGCCACCAGGATACAGATTCAAATATTCAACTTCAAACTGTCATATAGACAATCAAAAATCAAAACAGCAAATTTAAAACTACAAAAGGAATAAATTGAGGCCCAAAGATAACCATGAGTGTAGTGAAAAGTACTAGGGGTCCAAATTTCTCTCCATCGGACAGGTTGCTGTTGATTAAAGTCGCCAATAAATATAAGAGCGTAATTGAATGCAAAAAAACTGATGCAGTATCTTGGAAGGAAAAAGAATGTGTCTGGCGAAAGTTGGGCCAGGAATTTAATGCTTCTAGAGAGAGGGGTTGGTTATTGTATTTGGCAGCCCTAAGATGTGTTCAATGACAGAAATATTACAATTACATTCAAGACATTTTATTATGGAGCTTTCAGCTGGATATGAAAAATTTATTTTACCTATCAGTTGAAGACTCAATAGCAGCTTCTATTTGTGCTAACATCCACAACACCGTAGGTTTACGTAGTCTAAATCTTGTGAAAAAGTCGACATCATCGTATTCTTCAAACGGATTATTCCGTTGCCTCATTGTGTAGGGTCGACTCCTATATTCAATCGTTTCCAAAATATCCCCATCATCGTCACTCATCTCATCAAACGCTTCCATAATTATATTATCACTGTTTTTAGTACACGAAACGACACACGACTTCGCAAACGTTAGATTTCGCGAAACTTTTTAGGTTAAGTCGGGAATAAAAGAGAAAACCTCCACCTTGAAGCTGGAGTTAAATTAACTCTGACTTTGACCCGAAGTTATTTTTAACCTCGACTTGATAAACAGTTTAACCTGGAGTTAGCATTTACCCCAGTGTTAAACTAACCTAACCCTGCATTGATAAACCGGCCCTGAGTGGTGTTTTGTACAGCAACACAGTCTGAGCGACTGGCAAGGTGAAAATATTTTGAAAATTCTGCATTTTGAAGGAATATTCGATCAGACAATTTCACGAATACAGTATTGCAGGAACGGTTCATCATGTGTCATTTATGTCAGTTGAAGAGTTGAACCGTCAAACTGACGTATCTCTATTCACAAAAATTGTTGTAACTATGGAAACGTATAAATAAGGAAGAAGCGAAACACCGATTTGAAAATACCACGGGCTGGAGACAGTGTTTTCGAAAAGTCCTTTTCTCATTGGTTTGAATTCAAAAAATGATGGCATTTGGTTGGTTTATATGATATGAGGGAAATTGTCAGTAAAAAGACTTGCTTTTTCTTAATATAATATGTTTTGAGTATAATATAATTATAAAAAATCTTAAAGGTAGTTCATGTCGAAAAAATTGAAGTTTACATAATTAAATGATTACAAGTTTTCAGTTTGTCACCAAGACACACATTGACACCAATCAGTGCCTTTACTCCAATGAATCATCTCTTCAAACGATTCATAACTGACAAACACGGTCCTATGAGACTGTAACACACGTAAATTGCCAATAGCACAATCAAAAATATTCTTCCGTTCTCTCCCAAGTCCAGATATGTTAGACCGTATCCCAAGGTTACTATTCCAACAAGATACGCAGTTACGCCAACAAAGAGGTGAACCAATTTAATGATGGAGTCTTTTCCTGCGAATGAACATTGTCTTGATATCACTCCTCCTAGGCCTGCCAAAAATGCGAGGATCCACGCTGATAATCCTGAAAATGGAAATATCGGTTTTAGTTGTCACTCACATATATTTGAAACGTTTCCGATGGTGCAATTCAGGGATCGCACATATTTACTCTAAAAACCTGGCCAAGAGTCGAATAACCAAAGTATGTTAAATTTCAATGCAAATGTCTTTTTCTTACACTCTAATGAAATGCTTATGACATTTCGCAACTCGGAACTCAAAAGGCAAAAACACCCAAGTAGCAAACCTATATTGGTGGAATATTGGTACAATGTTGATTTTATCAAAAATATGAACAGGATGTTCATAAAGTCAGTTGTGGAATCATCTGTGACTGAAAGTTGAAATTTAGTCGCTATTTTCCATCCTACAAGATAGCCTCTCTCGGAAGGGATTCATGTTGTAAAGAGAAACATTCTCAATTGAAAATTTAACCAATACATGACTCCTCTGGAAATGGAAAAAAAACTACGATAAAATTGAAGTTACTTTTTTGTAATATCTAACAGAAAACAACTACTTCCCCGGCTAAAGCCACGCTGGACATTGAACTACATCTGATATTGAGAAAGACCCTATATAACTTGAGAGAAAAAAAAGTGAAAATTTGCATTTTCATTCAGATAGTTGATTATTTATCAAATGTCCAGTTTCCATTGGAGATTCTTATCTATAAATGAGATAAGGGAGAATGTTATTCAGAAGTATCACTCACATAAAATCGCTCATTTCATTGATGCGTGAATTGCATCTCTTTCGCTAGGCCTCCAATACATTTGGTACATTTGATACAATATTGTGAACATATTGGCAGATTATTTAAAATGCAATATTGGTGAGAAAAAAATGTGAACATTCGGGGATATTGGTCCAATATTACTTGAATAATATTGGCAAAATATCTCGAAGCAATATTGGCCTTAAAATATTCAGCGGTACAATATCGGTGGTGCAATATTCTGAAGATATTGGTAAAATATTCAATCTTTATATTGTCGGGAAGTAAAATGTGAACATTTTGCGAAATTGGTCAAACATTGTTTAGGCACTTCAAAAATAGTATTGGTGAAATAGTCTTGAAGCAAAATGCCTCAAAAAATTGATCGATATTGGTACAATATCATTTGGACATATTGGTGGAAATGAATATGCCTTGGTGAATTATAAAATGTCTTTTAGTTGATCAAGGTGACACCAGAGTCTGCCGTTCGGTCGTCATAACCACTGAGTATGCTGTCTTGAAAACAAGTTATGTGAAGTATTCAATATATTTTCGTAGGTGTTAGAAGACGTTCTATATGTAGAGCCACCTATCGGATTTTTATACAGGTTTGATCATAATATAATTTCAATATTGAGTATTCGGCCAATATTTAAAATTCATCTTATTCTAGATGTAGGAAACAATATAGAGACATTATTGTTATATCGATATTTGTAAATATTATTGAACCACTATTGACCCAATATATAAGTTAATGAAATCTGTTGAATATTGCCAAATGATATTCAACCAATGTGCAATCGCATTTTGATAAAGAATATGATTTTTATTTCTAGAATCGATATGAGAGAATATATTGGGATTGCAATATTTATTCTAGATGTTGAAAACAATATGAAGTCAATTTTATTTTATCGATAGTGGTAAATATCTTTGAACCAATATTGTCCCAATATGAATTATTAGGATTTGTTGAATATAGTTGAAATGATATTCAACCAATGTGCTATCAAACTTGTTTTTCAACCCTAGAATCGATATGACTGGAATATTGGGATTGCAATATTCATTCTAGATGTTGAAAACAATATATAAACAATATCGTATTTCAGATATTGGTACAAATTATTCAACCAATATTGACCCAATACTACATGTGACAATCTACATATAGAACAGGTTCAACCAATATTCCACCAATATTATTAACATAATATTGTTTTCTGAATAATTCACCCATATTGGACCAATAAAATTTTTTCATTTACAATGTATCTATATTGGCCCAATATGAAACCAAGATTCAGCCGATATGATGTGCTACCTGGCATGAAAATTTTATTTCTCCATATATGCTTTAAAATACACATCGCATATATAAATGAACCCAGATAATATTTTTGGAGTCGAATTTCAATTACAAACATTCTCATTCATTTCTGAAAATCAGCAACAATTTGCAATGGCGCGAGAAAGATGCCATTTTGTCGATTATAAAATTTTTATTTAAAAATAAAAAAATTTAAAAAAAAAGTAAATTGCCAACAATTTTTTACAAGCTGCAGAATCCATTGAAAATGTTTTTTAAATTTCGTGTTCTCGCCTTTTTTTCGTCTAGTATGCTTTATTGCTTGCTCGATACTGATGTTGTTTACAAATTACATCTGCAGTTGAAGTAATTTTGCGTGTAGTTTCGGTGATAAAAAAGTGTGATAAGGAAGGTGAAGTTCCGCTTCATTCCGCCATTTTTTTCATCAGACAAAGCAGCTATATGCTATAATGCAAGAATGCCCTGCAAAAAAATGATATGATGGTATTTTTGGAGAAAAAACTTATAGCTCACAAAATGTCCTGATAGTGAACTGAACAAATTAAAACACACTTTGAGTCATTTCAAGTGCGATTTTAAGCAAAAATGGGTAGCTGCAGACTATGAGCATGAACATTTACTTTAAAATATCAACAGTGGCTTGAAAAAACGTGTGAGTTTGCCATTTGGCCTAAAGGAAAACCGGGTTCACCATCAAAATAATTTGGGAAATCGAGCGATAGATCCAAGCAAAGGAAAACTAAATATAGAGAAATAATAATTATAATAAATAAGAAAGAAAGTATCTCCAGGAGAATTGACTTATGCTGCTCGAATGAGTCAACCTGCAGAAGGGAATGAAGACTAGTCCGAAATCATATAAGACATTACTTTGACACCAATAAGAGCTGAAAAGTTCCGAAAGACGATTTCTTCACCAAACCAAAATAAAATAAAAAAGCTCACGAAAGAGAATTATATGTCAGAATCCAGTACCTTCATTTCCCAGTCTCTGCGGATCGATTAGAATACGATTCGTTCATGAAACCAAATATATTACTTACGACAAAATTGATTATATAGAAAATCAAAAAAAAAATTGAATAAAACAGAAATATCAGTCGCAAACGGGAAGATTTCCGTCAGATATGAACAGTTACCAACAATGTTGGACGCAAATATATGCAACGCAGCTACCAATACATCATCAACTATAAGGTGCTATATTTGTGGACTTACTTCCAAAAACTTAATAATTTGAATAAAGGAATTGAAGTGGATCACAAAAGTCTTAAATTCGGGATAACAATTCTCCACGGAAGAATAATATTCTTCAAATCTTTACTTCATCTCTCCTACAAGCTCCTCATTACTAAATAGCAAATGAGGCCAGCTGAGGATAAAATAATAGTAAAGGAAATGAGAAAAAATATCCGAAAAGCATATCTGGGTCTTTTAGTGGATACCTATACCAAATCTAGGGTTCGGGAATACAAACGATGGTTATACTTCCCGAATCACTGGAATAGACTCAATATTGATTTACAGGTTCAGAGTGATCCTGGAAACATTCCGAGTGATCATACCACTGACGCAAAAAATTTCGAAGCCTACACATTCGAAACTGCTAAGCGTGAGTAGATGTGCGACAAAGATCGACTACTGTTTAATAAGGCAGAGCGATTGAGCTCCTGCCCCACTTCAGGGTTCTGTCTACTGCGCAACCAGTTCTCGGAGGCATCCTTACGCTTGTCGATCAGTACATAAAATTCTGATGCATGCTGCAACAGTTATGCTGCACTCCATATTGTCAATTGGGCAGATATCTGAAGATGCTGCTGAAGCTCGTAATGAATACTTCAGGCTCTAAAGGCAGAGCTTCTCCCGAAAATTTAACACAGTGAAATGCATTGGGACATATTCAATAGACTTTTATTCATGTCTGTCCTATTGTAAAGAAGCAGTAGACGCCAACTACGTAAAAAAACCAAGCCATTCTGTTCGGAAACTATAAGTCCTATGCTCCCTGAAGCGGAAAATGCACGAATCAAAAGTAGTGACGATGAAGAAGATGATAATTTTGGTTTCACCAGTTTTTTCTAAATTCAATATATTAAACGTTGAAAGACAGTCTCTGCCGTTCTGTTAGGAAACTATAAGTCCTCTGCTCCCTGAAATGGAAAATGCACGAATCGAAAGCAGTGACCATGAAGAAGATGATAATTTTGTTTTCATCAGTTTTTTCTAAATTCAATATATTAAACGTTGAAAGACTGTTTCTGATTGTTTATTTATAGATTTACATATGATACATTGCACGAAATAATTTTGGCCAGGTTTTTCGGTCAAATACTCCCATGTAGGTCGAGGAAAGTCCTTAAGCATTGAGATGACACGATATATTCGCAACAAAATGATGAAAATAGAGCAGAGACAATAAAATTAAGGAAATAATACTCAGATTTGCAGAAAAGGAATTTTTATATGTATTTATAGATTGACAGCCATTTTAGAGATCGAAAAAACCATTATCCTCAAATACATTTTTTTGAGAAAGATGGTCTTTCCACTATGATACCAGAAATACTGATATTCTAATATAAGTATATTCGGATATAAAAGAATAGTCAAAAGTGTGATCCAGCCCATTTTTTTCCATTAAGATGGGGAAGGCGCGATGAAGGTTCCATCGTTGATCGCTAGTCGCTAGTTTGAAACAATGCTAATTAATTCAAGTAGCACTAAGCCTAAGTCTGCGATATCAAAACGCATCAGAAGTGGCATATGTACCAACAAGCCGAGACTAAAAATACCTCAGCTAATATGGCCATGTCACAATGACGTCTTTGGAATGACCACATTTGTGAATAACGTCGATGACTTTAAGTTGACATATAATATACGTCCAATTCTAGTTGAACTGAGTACGTCAATTTTATGACGTTATTACCTATAACGTGTATTTCACGATATCAAAATACATAATTTTCCTTTTGTTTCGGAATGACATTTTATACACGTAATTATTCGACCCTCTATTTACTTGAATTCGAATGAGTCATTATAACATGAATTATACGAAATACATTATATTTATATAGGTGAATATTCCCAGTCAACGTTTACAGAAAGACAGACCAACATCTTCATTACAATTGACCAAACCTTGAGACTTCAACAGGTTTCTGAACCAAGGAAAAAGAGGTAGGAACAAAATTTTTTAGTTTAGTTTAGTTTAGTTTAAAATAGTAGGTATATTTTTTGATGATAATCAGAGTGGGTTATCCTGTCATTTCGGTATACCGGGTGACACAGCAGACATGTAGCAGCCTGTAGTTTTTTTATTTGAAGAGATGAAGATTTGAAATTTGCAGGCCATTATTATAACGAATGAATATAGTTGTATACCGGGTGACACAGCAGACATGTAGCAGCCTCTAGTATTTTTATTTGAGTAGATAAATGTTTGAAATTTGCAGAAGTTACGTAATCAATGATAGCGTTTCATTTGAATCTAACGACAACTTTTTTCAACTACCTGTTTGATCGGCAGTAACTCCAACTTCTATTTTTTCAATAACACCCTTTATATTTATTCAACCTATCTTATTTGTCTTGAAATTCTCTATTCAACCGTGTATCACGAAGTGGAATTCGTTTCTCAATTCGCAGATGAATTGCATTTTATTAAAAAACATCAAGTTGGCTGTTATCCGAATTCGATAATCTTTCGATGCTTGGTAGGCTTGGAAATTCAAAGAGTATCAGTTAAACGATATAATTTCAGTTTTTTCCATACCTGATCACTTCCTACAGATTGTCAATAATTTCTTTAATAAAAAGGAAAAACATCTGAAAATAACTGACGATATTGCGAAACCTGTGTGAATGGCCGGGCTTCGTGACCACGCGGGACACACGCTTTCACTCAGCTCGGTTTTCAACCAAGAGTTCGTCTTCAAACCTAGGAAGGAACCCTAGCGTTCTAGACTAATCTCAGTCGCCATTAACACGTTCCTCGGTTCTTCCTCACTCGCTCGAAGGTCCGAGAGCAAGGACCCGAGCCACAAGGATGGACGAGTGGATCGAAACGTCGGGACGTGACATATAATTAAGGTTCATTCGTCGAGCGGCTGTCGAATGTAACCCCATGTGGATTTTTCTCACTATCCTATTACTAACGCAGTTGTTCTAAGACGGCTATCAGCGAAATCATGAACAAAAAGGCACGAGTCATTTCAAACATCTATTTTAAATATAAAGCAAATAAGCACTTCCACACGAACATCGGATCTGCCTGTTGTCGGCAGATATCATATTCTTAGAAAGGAAAACAAACATTGTAAAAGAGACAAAATTCCTTAAATATTTATCATCATGCTTGCCAGCGAATCTACTACGAATTGTGCGGAGAAATTACTTCACATTACTCGAAACTTAACTTGCAACGCAGGATTACGTATCGCTAACAGGTTTTTCAAAACAAATCAATAATAAACACAAGTAATACAGTTATTGAAGTACGCAGGAACATAAGATACATCGGGACATTTCCTATGTCGAAATCATTAATATACTGTTACAAATTCATAAACATTTGGTGCATACTGTGCCATACATATCGGGATATCTAAATAAATCAGATTGACACATAATTAATCTTGGATAATATAGCAAGTCAGTACCTCACAGTCAAAAGAAGGATGATGGTACATCTCACCAGTAATGACATATTAAGCCATGTCCAATTTGGATTTCAAAACTCAAAAAGCACCAATGATGCTATATTCTCACTTCTAGAAAATACATATATCACTTTGAATAATGGAGAAGCCGTAGCGGCAGTATTCTGTGACTTCTCTAAGGCATTTGATTGTGTTAGCCATGAGATACTACTGCATAAACTACAATTTTACGGTTTCCGAAATCTCACATCAAACTGGTTCCGCACGTATTTGTCAGATAGGAGTCAAGTTGTAAAAATAAAAGACACCTACTCTAACAGTGGTAAAGTCGCAATGGGCGTTCCACAAGGGTCGGTTCTTGGTCCTATTCTATTTTTATTGTATTTAAATGACCTAGCCACCATTCGCATCCAAGGAAAATTCACTTTTTTTGCAGATGATACCACCATTCTATGGCACAGCAAAGACATAAGTCACTTGAAGAAATCAATTTCTCTCGATCTACAAAAAATTAAGCAATGGTGTGACTCCAATCTACTCTGCTTCAATTTAAAAAAAACAAGCCTGGTCACCTTCAAGTTTGAGTTTGATAATTTGTACTTAGATAACCGGATTATAACAAACAAGCCACAAACTAAGTTTCTAGGCCTAACTATAGACAACAAGCTGAAATTTGATGAGCATGTAACGACCTTGAGCAAAAAGTTAGCCTCTAGCTGCTTCGCGATGAAAATTGTTTCGAGGGAATTAAATTTAGCCTCGGCTAGGATGGTCTACTTTTCCCTAGTCGAGTCACACTTGAGGTATGGCATTGCCTTCTGGGGATTATGCAGTGATCAGTTATTTCGATCTGTTTTTGTACTACAAAAAAGAGCCATTCGATACCTGTGTAAAGTTGAGTATGGCTGTCACTGTAAACCACTTTTTATTAGCCAGCAAATCCTATCACTCTCTTGTTTATTTATTTTGGAGACTGTATGCCTTGTCCTCACAAAATATGGGTCAACACCTACTGAATTAAAAAAATATAAAACAAGGAATGAAGACTGTGTTCCCTTACCCTTACCTAAATTTAGCCTGACAATGAACTCCATCATGTATGAAAGTAAAAAAATCTATAACCATCTGCCAGCTAGTTATAGAAACATCACTTCTCTGAAGATTTTTCGGAAGAAGGTGAAAAATGCTCTATTACAGAAAGCTTATTATAACCTGCAGGAATATTATGATGATATGGTTCCTATGTAAATTAATTTGACAATGTAACTGGACAATGTGATTTGACACTGTGACATTTTACTTACTCGTTTTTTAACGTACTATACTTGACAACGTTTTTATTTGAACATACAATCTTGTTTACTCTTAGTTCTATACGAATAAGCTGTTATACCTAAATTTTAATGTGCTTGTGTATTTATTTACAAATTATTCTGTTAATTATAATCACCTTCTCATTTCTAATTAGGATATCAGTTTTTAAGTATTTTTAATTATTCTTCTAAGTGTCTTTTATTCTTATTTATCCATCTTGAGACTTTACCCTCTCATTATGTTCATATTGTACTTGTAACGCTTTGTCAATAAGAATCATTTTCTTCAGACAATAAAGTATACTTTGATTGATTGATTGATTGATTGAGCTTGAAATCCCATAATCTAATACTACATGCACAATAATAACTAATAACCACCAAAAACAAACATTCTTTTCATACCGATACGACTAAACTTCTAGTTCAAAGGTTCTCGGGTAAATCATAGCGAAATTAATAGTTATATCTTCAATTCGATGAATTATTTGATCACTTACGAATTAAAACTGCATAACCTTTCCACATTTTATAATTAACTGAACACTGGCCGGTCTAGACTGTAATTGACTCTTTTCCAAATGACTTTAATTTCCGAAGAACGAATTCATTTTGAATCGGTTTAAATCACTTCATACTGATTGTCGAATCGATTCGAATGAATAATCATGATTAAAAAAACTTCTCCGAGTTTACATTTGAATAAACAACTGACGGAATGGAATTCTGAAGTCTGAAGTATATATTATTCGAATTACGAATTACCAATTGCGAATTGCCGAACTGCGAATTTCCGAACTAACTCCGAATTTCGAATTTCGAATTGCCTGCATTGAACGCGAACCGCGGCTTTTATAGTAACGTCCAAACGGGGGTAACTTGCACGTGGTCATTTGATGGTCGTTAATCAGTCGCGCATGACAAATTTATGATGTCGGCTTCTTTGAGCGGCGGCCTTTGTAACCGTGAGTTACAGTTTGCGCCAGACGGGAAATTTCCTTATTTGGTCACTCGCGGCTCTTAATTCATTCGATCTGACAGATTTATGTTACACGACTTGCAGCGGTACTTCTTTGAGATATGATTTACGATTTCGGCGGCTTTGTACGCGGGGTTATGAATTCTTATCGAACACGTGCACTTCTAGTGATTCGCGCTAACGGGTTGTCAACACTGAGCCAGATGTTTTTTTACGCACGAAATGAACTCGGTTACGGTTCATACAGGGAGGAGTAGCTGACGATAATTATTCAACTAGCCTCGCAATCTGAACTCTTTTCTTTTTAACAACTTGAACTACGATATCTGCCCGCGCAATACAGGGTGAGAGTGGGCTCACCACACCTGAGATAGGAACATGTTCTTTTCAATTTGGCTACTTGTGAAGGAACTATCTGTATTTCTCTTTGGCCACGTAGCCATATCGTTATCTATCCATTTGGAAACATAAAACTAAAATTGTTCCGCTGATCCACCAATTCACAAGTCTAGTAGTCTAGATATTTGCAATAATATTTTGCCTAGTAGGCGATGTACACAGAATGTTTTGTGTTTGACAGGTAAACATCATTTGATTGTACTGATTATCTCCGTCAATTTTATGCTGATTAAAATTGCATCGTTTAATTAGATCCTAAATATGTATTCAAAGAATGAAAAGGTCGATATGTTGTTGATATTCGGAGAGTGCAAGAGAAATTTTAGACAGGCTGAACAATTGTGTGTCGAAAGATTTCCGGAAAGACGCCATCCGCCTAATAATTATTTCGCTAGAGTAGAAGAGCAGTTCAGAAGAGAACCGGAAAATCAAAACAATCTCCAATACATTGTCGACGAGGAAATGGAAGTAAACGTTTTGGCCATAGTACATGCAGATCCGTCGATATCACTGAGACAAATTGAGGGCGAAATCGGCGTGAATCGAGAGACCGCTAGAAGAGTTTTGAAAGTAACTGCTCTGAACTGCTCTCTTACTCTAGCGAAATAATTATCAGGTGGGTGGCGTCTTTCCGGAAATCTTTCGACATACAATTGTTCAGCCTGTCTACAATTTCTCTTGCACTCTCCGAATATCAACAACATATCGACCTTTTCGTTCTTTGAATACATATTTAGTATCTAATTAAACGATGCAATTTCAATCAGCCTAATACTGATAATCACTGCAATCAAATGATGTTTACCTGTCAAACACAAAGCATTTTGTGTACACCGCCTACTAGGCAAAATATTATTGCAAATACTATTCATTGGATGATATGATAATTAACTAGGCACGAGTGGATATTTTCAGCACTTTTATTCAACATCCAAATAGTACATCTACATATTCTAAAAATCTAATATACACTGACTTCCTAACTCACTATCTATCCATTCGACGTATAGAGGCAAAAAGTATGGGAAAAAAACAATACCCAAGTTTTTATATTGAATTCCTTTAGCAAGGAGATGCGAACAAAACAAACAATATATTTTGATTCAATAATACATTGCAGCAAATATCTAGACTGATAGACTTGTGAATTGGTGGATCAGGGGAACAATTTTAATTTTTTGTTTCCAAATGGAAAGATCATAAGGCTACATGGCCAAAGAGAATGATAGATAGTTTCTTCACAAGTAACCAAATTGGAAAAAATATATTCCTATCTCAGTTTTCGCAATATCGTGAGTTATTTTCAGATGTTTTTCTTTTTATTAAAGAAATTATTGACAATCTGTAGGAAGTGATCAGGTATAGAAAAAACTGAAATTATATCGTTTAACTGATACTCTTTGGATTTCCAAGCCTACCAAGCATCGAAAGATTATCGAATTCGGGTAACAGCCAACTTGATGTTTTTCAATAAAATGCAATTCTACTGCGAATTGAGAAACGAATGCCACTTTGTGATACACGGTTGAATAGAGAATTTCAAGACATATAAGATAGGCTAGATAAATGTACAGGGTGTCATTAAAAAAAAAAGAAGTTGGAGTTACTGCCGATCAAATAGGTAGTTGATAAAGGTTGCCGTTAGATTCAAATGAAGCGCTATCATTGATTACGTAACTTCTGCAAATTTCAAACATTTATCTACTCAAATAAAAATACTAGAGGCTGCTACATGTCTGCTGTGTCACCCGGTATACAACGATATTCATTCGTTATAATAATGGCCTTCACATGTACATAAGATTATTCATTTGTTTATTACTTCATAATATATTCGTTTTAAGAACTTCATCGACATCACGTGTTCACTCCAAAAAAGTTGTGAGTAGGAGACAATTTTAAAGCAGAATTGAATCAGCAGTGGAAATATGCCAGGTGATTGGAATACAAGCTCTTCAAATAATCCAGATATTGCAGTTACTTCATTTTAACGTCAACTCAATGTCAAACGTAGATTCTTTAGGGCCAATTCATGCAACATATCATTATCATGGTCATAATCACTATCTCAGTCCTAGTCTTAGTCGTTGTCTTAGGAAAATTTCATATTTGGCATCATAGTCATTAGCTGGAAAATTAAAATTTGACAGATGACAACGATACCATTAGTGTGTTTTTATCCCAAAGGTGGGACATTTTTCAATCATTTCAATAAGAGTACCCTCTTCTAGGCTCATTTTTTTCTGAAACACAATAAACAATAACAACTAACAAGGATCACTAGTCCAAACGAGTAATTATTTCTGTCATTTGTCAAATAGGTATCGACGCACTTACGCGTTGTGCCTCTCGCCTCAATCATATGCATAAAAACTGAAAATTGCCAACTTTGGAGGTAATTCTTATGATTATGATTGAGACTTAAACTAAAGAAATTGCATAAATGCTCCTACTGAAATGTGCAGTTAATTTGTTTTTGTGATTTCATGACTGATCATATTCCTATGATGAAGACAATGATCCATAAATTGGCCTTCATTTTGAACGCTTATGTAATATCTACGTCCCATTGAAATTATGTCATCTAAAGTTTCATTTGGTGCGGATAGTCGAAAACATATAAGATTTCAATATGATGCTTAGTATAGATTATGACATGCTGTTGAATTTTTTTATTGACCATAGTTAGAAATCGAAGTACCCCCCTCAAGAAACTCTGACAACATAGGGGACAAGCGAGTAAACACGTGTAATATAATAAATCTCATTTGGTAGGTCCATCAAATAATTCACTTTGGCTTTCTGTACTTTCTGTTATCGCAATAGAGTGGAACCCAATTATTTGCTATCATCATGAATAGTGAAGAAGTGAATGATTGGTTTGATATAACCAAGTCTTTCGGACCATAGGTCTCTGACGCTTAATATACTTTCATTCGTACATTCATTAACTATTATAAGGATTTTAATACTAAAATAGTCATTTCGAATTTCTTCCTCAACATACTAGTTGAAACACCTTATGCACTTAATTGATCCAGCTAACCCAGAAAAATTGTTAAATATCTTATTTACCCTACAACTCTCTGATAACACAACGTTTTCCTATGAAGAAATTCTGTGAAAACACAAAACATAAAGTATGATTTTTTTAAATGATAACTTGAGGAAAATAAGGGATTTGTTCACAATCTGTAAAACAATTTCAAACACCTCTGTTATATAATAAGAGAAGTCAAATACGTATCAATGCAGATATTCGATTTTTTGGGATTCACTATCAATATGATGGCTCATGTAAGGATACTTCTCCAAGATATTTACAAAGAAAATATTCCATGAGATGAAAAACTTCCTACAACTCTACAGGCAGGAAGATTGGTTCAAATGGCTGAGAGCAGTCAAGACTCTGAAAGACTAGAACATTTCAAGGTATTATTTTGGAACCTTCACGTTGTTTCCTCAGTCGATTTGCAGATATTCTGTGAAGGCAGTGAACGAATATTTAGAGCAGTGGTATATTTCAGAAACATCCAACCTGTCTTTGTAACTGCAGAAGCTCGTATTGCACCTTCAAAATCCATCAGTATACGAAGACCTGAACTAATAGCGGATATTTCGGGAGCAAGACTGAGTCTGATAGTGAGAACAAACACAGTATTCCCATAAAAAAATCTATTACTGTAGCAATTCCAAAACAGTAATTGTATGGTTAAGTGCTGATACGAAAAAGTACAAACAATTCGTTGCATCCAGAGTTGATGACGTTCTAGAGAGAACGAATGAAGAATCATGGAAATGGGTTGACACGAAAAGCAATGCAGCTGATAGAAAATGATGAAGTATGGTTCATTGGTCCAAATTTTCTATGAAATGAGGGAAGCTTCTGGCCTGAAAATAATTTTGAACATAATGAAATGAGTAATCTGGAAATCAGAAATAAATTCATGTTCATAGGAGTCATAGTAGAAAACAAAGAACTGCCGGACCTGAAAAAATTCATAAAGTGGCAGAGGATAATTAGATCTACTGCGTGGTTACTAAGACTCACCAAAAACCGCAAAATTTCAATTTTGGAACTACAATAAAATAAGTTTACCAAAGAACTGGATATTGAAGATTTATTCGAACAGAAAAACTGTGGTTTGTAAAAATTCAGAGAGAAATGTTCGAAGAAGAGTATTTGTTGTCGATTATTTTGGGCCTATGAAGGTGAGAATGGGTAGAATAACTGAAAAACGGAATGGAGTGTTATTAAGTTGGCGCATTCAATAGATATATATTCAGAAATAGTTGCTTTAAAAATAACGGTGTTCACTGAATCTGTTTTCTGGACATGCGAATAACATTCGAGCTACTGACAAAGAGATAAGGAAAGCAATTGAAGCAGTCGAGCATAACAAAATCAACGAAGAAATGACGAGGAAGAGAAAGAATAGAAACTTGCCTTATTCACTACCAGTTTAGTGGAGCCTGGGAATGGCTGATTGAGATAGTGAAACAAGTTCTGAAGATAGTTTTGAAGAAGAAACCCTGATAACCATACTGTGAGAAGTTAAATTCACTGTCAATAGTAGACCCCTCACCTGAGTTGCCCAATCATTTCCTCATTGGCAGATCTTGTGTATCATCAGCATTGGAAATTGCCGAACCAAATCTAAGAAGCCAAAATGGCAGTTCAGTTAAAAACTGGCTGATCAGTTTTGGAATAGATGGCTGAAGGAATACAAAACATTTGAAGATAGACGATTTGGTGGTTATTGCTGACAGCAATGGCCCTAGAAACAGCTGGCTAAAGAGGCAAATTATAACAGTTCACCATGGCTCAGACGGCAAGTTGAGGGTTGCACATGTCCAACCTTGCCCATGTGGTGTTGCTGAGTAGGTGCAATTGTTTACCCAGTTTATTTCTACGAGGAAAAATGTAATATTTTATTCCACTCTATACATGATATGTTGACGAAAGTGAGTTGTTGTCAAGGTATTTGATGAAGAGTCTGCCTTGATATTAATTTCATGAGTGAATTATTATTTTAGAAGCTCCTATGATCATTTTTCAGAGATTTTTATAAACAGTAAATATGAGATATGATAAATACATTTTCAAAAGTAAACGGTTGCTTAATCTGATGATGAAATGGGACAACCTATCTATAACAAACTAAATAAATTATATAAGAGTCTGCCTTGATATTAATTTCATGAGTGAATTATTATTTCAGAAGCTCCTATGATCATTTTTCAGAGATTTTTATAAACAGTAAATATGAGATATGATAAATACATTTTCAAAAGTAAACGGTTGCTTAATCTGATGATGAAATGGGACAACCTATCTATAACAAACTAAATAAATTAATGAACACAGAATGCAATCGAAATAAAGATAAGGTGGATTATGAAAACCTAAATGGGCCGTGGTGGCCGTTCTGGTAGAACGTTCACCTTTGGAGCGAAGGGTCGAGGGTCAAAAGCCTCGCATGGTCATCGGTCTCGTGCATGACAGCACACGTTAAAAGGTAATGGCTGCGTCTTCCCTAGCTCACACAAGTCTCTCGAAGACATTCGATGGTTGCGCGTAGGGGTGCAATCGGTTGACGGAAATAACAATAAGAACAATAAATCCCAATGAGATCAATGACTTTTTCAGTAATATTACGAGTGATGTCATTAGCAGACTACCTGATTGCGATCAAGATGCATCAAATTTTCTCGATCAACTGCAATCTCCTAAAGACTATTTCTATCTTTTTCCAGTACCTAAGTGACGTTCCATTCATGAACTAAACATTTCATCTTGTTTTGATATGTATGAATTAACCTGCAAAATAATTAAGGAAACCTGTTTCTTTCTTGTAGAACCTCTAACTGTTCTTTTCAGTTACTATTTGTCTAGAAAAAGATGGTGATAGCAATCCATAAAGAATATAATATAAATACTATGGACACCTTTCGTCCTATCTCAATCATTATCGGTATTTTCGAAATTGTTAAGAGTCGCCTAACATCATTTCACTGAGGGTCAGTTTGGCTAAAGACAGAACTGTGCAAGCAATTAGACTACTGGTGCCAGACATTGTCAAGGGCTTTGAAGACGTTCAGCAAACAAAAGTGGCTGTGCTATCTGAGTAAGGCTTACTTAAAGACTGTCACACTCTAGGCACCTTCTGGGCAAATTACGATTTTATGGTATAAGAGGAACTGCAACGAAATTATTTGAAGCTTACTTGAAGGATGGAAAAAAAATACGTTCATACTAACAACTGCCAATCCGAAATGGAGCAGGTATATAGGGTTGTAATAAAAACACGCTGTGATAGTCACGCAAGGACTAGTTCAATCACTTCGTGTTATGGCTAGCAAGGAACCACATTGTATTTTTGGCGGTTTTCTATGAAAGTAAAAAAGTTATTTGCTCCCTTCGTCGTTCGTGAAAGAAGGCTCGATTACTGGTTAACGTTGAAAGAAATATATTGATCTGTGGGTTCCTTTGGTTCGAACGACTTCAAATAATCGAAGTGAAATTTGGACTGTGCCTGCACTTATTTGAAGTAGATTGAATTTCTTGTATTGTAACTTTTGTCATGACTAATTTATTTCAGTTTGGCATTTTTGTGAGCAACCAACAACTTAAAAATAATCAATAAATCCCTTTTTTTGGAAGCCAATAGTTTCTCATTTCGAAAACCAGATTCCCAACCTCAAACAGAACCCTGACATATTAAGAGGTCTATTACATAGTCTGGGGTTCCCCAGGGCTCAGTACATGTTCCCAATAAAATGCATTTGTTATAATGACGACTGCGCTTTTAATGCTCCGACAGGAAAAGTGACTACCTGGTAGGTATTCTTCAAGTTGTTTCTATGGAAGCAGATACATGGTTCAACTCCAACTGTGAAATTCTTACGGATGATAAATTCAACAACTTAGCAAAAAATTAAGCTTGAATATTTAATTGCTACCGAAATTGAATAGATTCTCTTGTCCAACCGTATTGAGAAATTGAGAACAGACTATTTCTTCTCACATCAATTATGGTATAAGCCTTTGGGAAAACTGTGTAGTCAATAAGAATTTGAGACTTCAAAAACAAGCTATTAGAATTATATTGAATGGTAAGTATAGAGGTTGTTGTCGTCCAGTATTCAACTTCCTTTACCATGCATTCTCAATATTAATTGTTAATAAGATAGACAATTACCAAAAAATGAGAATTATCATAATTATAACATGAGAACTTGTAACTTGCTATGACCAACTAGATATCGAAGGTAGTTCTATAAGTGTCAATCTATTTAATAAGCTGCCATTACATATTGACCTATATATACGTATCAGACAATAAAATTGGTAGGTTATTGCTGTCTTATTGCTTCTACTCGGTAGGGATTATATGGAGGCATAGGCGACACTTATCGAGATTACAGTAATGAAAAAGAATTACGTATTCAGTCAATATGGTACTGAGAAGTAGTCCCCAAAAAATTTATTTTTAAAATGTGACTTATTCTCATATTGTTTCAGTATCTGTATGTAATGATTGTATGGTACTAATAAATTATTCATTTATACCACATCAAAATTGAAAAATTGTGACCATTATTTGCTTATAACATTGTTTAAATAGAAGTAAGACCTAGTTAGTCAATGCCTGTGGAATCTGCAATGGACTCAATCGCGAGTGTCATCTAGCGTGATTAGTTACAAACAAGAATATTTGACGTCATTTTAATGCGGAGTTTTTCAAAAAAACCTGATTTTAATGCTGTTCAATTGTTTCAAGCAAGTTACAACATGACTTGGAGGCTAGATCATTGAAGTTACGACATGACTTGGATGCCAGATCACTGTCGCCTCCATCACAGAACGCACATACACAGGAAGGATTCTCTATGGAACTGCCCCAAAATAAATTCAAGTTGCTGTGCTCACCGGGTAGATGGTGTAAGTGGGCTTGACATTCAAGCATTCTGTACGTTTTCATAGTTCATCTATTAGTCAACAGATGTCGCTGAAGTCAATTTTACAGCTGCTTCCAGGGCGACATCTTGCGGTGACAATTTGAAACATTTGAAAGGACATTGCACTGGATACGTCAGTCTGGAGGTCTAAAGAGAAAATATCTTTTTTAGACTTTTTTTCTGGCCCTGCATGCCACAAAAACGGGTTGAATGTATAACGTCAATAATGGAAAATACTATCTACTATATCTTAATAACATTGAAATAGAAGAAGTAGAGTGTACAACATATCTTGGAATAATTATAGATCGGCACCTAAAGTGGGATTTTCAAGCGAAACACATCATCAAAAAAATCAGATACCTCTTACCAAGATTCAGAAACATGGAACAGTACCTTTCACAAGACCAGATGCTAACACTTTATCATTCTTTAGTTCAGACGCACCTATCATATGTCATTATAGGATGGGGAGGAATATCCCAAACTCACATAAAAAATTTGGAAATTGTACAAAAAAGGTTACTTAAAATAATATTCAACAAACCTAGGAATTATTCTACCAACCTACTTTTTGGCAAAAATAAGGTATTTGACATGCCCCAGCTGTACACGCTAAATAAATTAATATACCTACAAAAAAATAAGAGAAATTGACCTACAATACCCATACATATAACACTAGAAATAAAAACATAATCACGAAAACGAAACATGTGCTAAACGCATAGGACAAAGATTTTATACTCACTTCGGTCAGCGTGTTTATGACCTATTGCCAACTGAAGTAAGAGAACAAAGAAAGATCACTATTTTCAAACAGAAAGTTAAGAAATGGCTTATGGAAATTGGAAGGGAAAATCTACTAAATATCCTCAACAAGTGATTCCCTCATCATGATTGAAATTATAGATTTACCTGACATCCTCAAAACTTAAAGTATATGTGAGCATATGTTACCCTACATGAAAAAATACAAAAAAATACAAAAAAAATACAAAAAAAAACAAAAAACAAAAAACGTAAAAAAAATATTAAAAGCTACTAATGCTAGTGTAATATATTTGTCTCTCGTTATATTATACCCATTAATTATAGCAAGAAAATCCACTCGCTAACAGTATTTTCCATAATTGTCGTTAGAAATTCAACCTATTTTTGAAAGTCGCCATGTATTACCAGAAAAAAAGGGTTTGTGACGAAAATTGCTTTTTTGACCTGTAAAAATCCGAAAAATCTGACGAGCCCCAGGAATACATGAGAAAAATGAAAGTTAACAAGCCCTTGTCCATTCTCAGAACATTTTACAAATAGTGTCGGAGAATAAATAAATTTTAATTTGGATATTTTGATTATTTCTTGTTCTTTAAGCTAAATATAAATTAATACATACAGAATAGTAAAATGAAACATATTGCTTGAATGCAGTCTAATACAGACTAACCAGGCATTACAACAAAACAATAAAAACTCTCTAAAAAACAGCTTCGCTCCAGCTGGGAGAACCTGAAAGCCTTGCAAGTTGAAAATTGTGTCCTGTGTGAGTAAACATACCAATACAAAAATACACTCATAGTTAAAGCAAAAGTACCTTTCTGAAAAATAATAGAATAATTTGAAATCAAAGAAAATTATAAAAATGGACGTTTGAACTCGTTGGGAAAGTTTCACTCACAAAATACGATTATTTCACAAATACAGGATTTTTCACTTACACAATTCAAAATTTCAAGAGATTTTTATTCGATTTTGGGCATCTGTGGCGTTTGCTATAATTTCCTCACTATTGGGAACGCAACATTTCATATGAGGACGGCAATTGTTTTCCATAATAAAGTAAAAAATACTCAAAATTGCGGGCAAACAAAAATGAAAATTATTCACGATGGCACAAGTCCACACACTGATGACACCAAAGGATAATTAAATCATAAAAATAATTTACTATAACATTTTAACCTGTTTTCATTTGCACTAATAAAAAACGTCTCATTAAAGTGGCTGTCATTTGTCAAAAACAAACTACTAATTAGTGTAATTAGAGTTGCTTGAATGGCAGGAAAACCATTCACTTGATCCATCTGCCCGGTGAGCACACGACATCTTGAGCAATGTTGGTTGCCTCGAATTTATGGCGGGGGCAGTCCAAATAGACTAAACTAACAAGGAGGGTTCAATAAGCTCTAGCCAATCAGAATCTTGTAGCATCAACGCGTCATAGTGACGTACTTGGATATGAGTACAGAGTCGAACTCGAACCAAGCAACACAACTGTTAGCAGTAACTCTCATATACCAATTGCTAGTCCGTCACTGTCTATAGAGAACGTCGGCCATGACATGTCCAACTACGTCACATTTCGTCACAAATGTCCTTTCATCTCTTTCTATCAGTGTCCCCATTGTCTTTTTGGGATTAAACTCTCCTTGTTAAATAATGTTTAGTCTCCTTGGGGGCAGCCCTATAGAGAGTCATTTCTATGTGTGTGTATTCTGTGACCTCCATTTGAATCCAATATTAATCTCATTTGGTTGGCTAACTATCTCACTTCTATTTAAACAATGCTTACACCTACAAATTCTCTTCATTTGTATCAATATTTTTTTGTACTGTTGTATTGACTATTGTTTTGAGTAATTTTTCTTTGGGAAAATTCGAGTATAGAGTGGTATCCTCTCTTTCATTTGAATTGATTCAAATACGTTCTTCAATTCTTTGTTGAGTATGTGTTACTCACCTAGTTTGCCATGCGTTGTTGTGAAGTGGTCCAAAACGGTATCTTCTTTCTGGCTGATCTTTAAAGCTATGCCAGCCGTGACACAAAAGAAGCCTGTGAGCATTATGACTCCATGAGCTCTTACCTTATCCACTCTTGTCTCTCCAAAAGATACGATGCTCTCTTTTCTGTAGATCTGAACTCCTTCCGCAATAAATAGGGCAAACTGAAAAATATTCAGTAATTTCAATTGTTTGGTAATCACAGCAAAATTACGATATGTTGGTAGTTGCATCTTTTAGTTTAGGCAACTTTTATTTTCTTCATACCTAATAAAAATTGAAGTTGAAGTTGTAAAATGTTCCTTTCTTACCATTATTTACTGAACTTTAATGCGGGTAATATCACTGAATTATTAGTGAGTTTTTGATCTACACCATAGTATCAAACTTGGCCAATGCAACAATATATTTTCTGAGCATTTCTAAAACATTATACAGGGTAAATCAAGTCTTTCTCAAAGTTACACTAAAGGATTATAATGTCAGAACGAAGCATCAACGTGCTAAGTCGGGCCGTATCGAAATTTCTGTGTTGGATATTTTTAATAAGATCGGCTGCACCCAAAAAAAAATGTTTTTTTTTTTTTTTATAAGGGGAGATTGAAAGTATAGGTTATATTTGCTTCAGATAACGCGATTTGATCAATTCAATGCACCGATTATATTATGTGTCATGTAGCCACTTCCAGGAACAGAAATAATGAGTATTATACCTTGTCACTCAAGAATATACCATACCAATATTTCCAAAAATCATTAAAATGCCCTGTATACAAAAATCCGACTGGTTAATTCTTCGATTTCGTCTTATTTCCCAGAGGATATATCATACAAAGGACCTCGCACCGTTTCATTGGGAAATTGGCTTTCGGTAAATTTGGTCAAATTTTTCATATATTGTAGAATTCGTGATGCTGATCAAATGTCTTCATTGCGCCTAACCTCTTAATTCAACTGTTTAGATTATACAGGGTGCTGATATTGACTTTTCCAAAATTTAAAATGGCCATTGGGAAGACATTTTCACGAATTTATAAACCAAATTAACTATACATCTATTATTCATACGGCCGAAACAAATCTACTACAACGTATAATAATTCCTGCACAGACCCACGAGTTACAGGGTGAGTCCAAAGCTAGCGAGTTTATTACTGATTTCTGAAAAATTGAGAGGTGGAATTTCATTCATTTCCAGATATTTCGAAAGACACAAATACCGAAGCCAATTGATGATGTTAGCATCTCCTGAATCGAAGTGACATATTATACAGTGCGGCTTTTTTCAGTCCCCCCCCTTTGTTAAATTTTGAACGGTTCGACGTACAAACATGAAAAAAAATCGTTTGCAGGGTTTCACCGATACTACTTTTTGAAACAAAAAACATGGTGATTGCTCGAAAGGGGGCGCGGGGGGCACATCAACTCAAAATTTTTAAATAGCATGGGGGGTCAAGTGTTACATCGTTGAAAAGAAAATATGTTTCTCTTTACAACCATCTAAATATTTTTGAATTTTGTTGACAAATTTTTTCCCAATTTCGATTTTTATGTCTTTCGAAATTTTCGATTTGATGTGCCCCCTGCGCCATCTTTCGAGTAATTGCAATGTTTCTTCTCTCAAAAAGTAGTATCGGTAATAACCCTTCAAATTTTTTTCGTATTTATTCCACAACAAACCGTTCAAATTCATCGAGGTATGAGTAGTTTTCAGATCCGCATTTATATTTGATATTTCGAATTTCATTTACTAAAAAAATATTGAAGAATTTCAAAAAAATTAGATGGTTGTGAAGGAAATCGAATTCTCTTTTCAACGATGTGAAACATGACCCCCCATGCTATTCAAAAAAATTGAGTTGATGTGCCCCCCGCGCCCCCTGTCAAGCAATCACCATATTTTTGTTTCAAAAAGCAGTATCGGTGAAACCCTCCGAGCGGTTTTTTTTTTCATGTTTGTACGTCGAACCGTTCAAAAGTTAGCAGAGAGGGGGGACTAAAAAAAGCCGCACTGTTTACAAGACGTTCTCTTCTCATGAAGCCGCATCCGTCTTGCTTATTGATATATCCAAATGCATGGATGATAAACTGAATTGTTTATGATGAAAGCTTACTATGCAGTTACACAAAATTTACAGGGTATATCAAAAATAGTTACACTTGCTGATGATTTCTTTGAAGTAGTTGGGCTTGATTCGTTTTAATGAGGCATTTACATAAACTTTTTCTTTCTACACGAATATTCTGAAACATTTTGGACAATTTACTGTGGAATATTTCAAATATATATAATTCCATATTGACTGCAAGTAGTAGAATAACTGGCGTGACGAAGGTAGAATATTGCAATAAATAAACAAAAACAGTGAACTGCAGTATGTAATAGGTAACTAGATATACTCAAAATTTATAATAACAGATGTTTTGTACCTATAAAGAGTGTATCACATTGGCGTAACAACAGATAATTTCATTATTCCCACAAAAGAATTTCAATTGCTTCATTTTCAATTCCAGATGAATGTATATCCGCGTGTATGATATTACATTTTTGAAGGAAAAACAATTTATGACGAGGTAGCAAAAAACTGAAACGAATTATGATATGATCAACATACAGAAAATGATGATAGAGTCAAAACACCTTATTAAATTGTCTCTCTCTATGTGCAGCATCCTCTAGGCTTTTTCATGCAATGTCCACTTCTCAATATTTTAAATTGTTTTCTTGTTTCTTTGTTGGACTTTTCTTATATTTTTACAGCAATCGACTTATTATTTGGCAGTGCAGATGTTGTTGAATAATTTCGGATAAGTTGTAGAACACCACGTATATTGGACTCATATGGTTCACAGCCGGCTACGAAACATACGTTATTTTTCATGTACAGGGAGATGAGATTGAACTGTTGAATTTGAAGCGTATTTGCAATAGTTTGATCAGCATCATCATTTCTACATTAAATATGAAAAAAATAAAAATTCACCTATTGAGATGCGAATTCAAGTAATGAGTATGTTTTGCCAATTCAGTTTCAGAAATATCATGTACATTCATCCAGAATCTGAAAATGTAGCATCTGAAATACTCTTATATTAATAATAATAATAATAATAATGATAATAATAATAATAATAATAATAATAATAATCTTAGCAGCAAGAATGCAGAAGGCCGTTATACTTGGTTCGCTCCGTCTACTCAGGGCACACGATTCTCGGACCCAATAATCACTCACCCTACGGACGTAGGGAGTGTTTATTGGGGTTAACGACACCAGCGCGCCCTCCGGATGGGTCGGAGCACCGGAGACAGGGCCTGACTGGTACACTCCTAGGAGAAAAAAAAAATAATAATAATAATAATAATAAAGACTCGCAAGATGATGCACCTATACAGGAGCTTGCATCCCAAATCGTCCGTTCCTCGGTTATATCTCCACCGACAACAAGGAGGACGAGGACTTTTGAGTTTGGAGTGTCTTCACAACAGAATGGTATTGGATGGAGCATGTAAAGTAATCAGGAGTTTGGACCCCCTTCTCTGCATGGTCCGTGACCATGAAAACGCAGGGATTGGAGCGTTCCTCTTTAAGGCAGCAGCCCGTGCGGCTGATGAACTTGGTCTCAGTTTCGACACCAAACGGCGTGATCCGAACTCTGTCACAGAGTTGGCACCCGTTCGGCAAAAAGCCCATGTAAAGGCCGCAGAAAATGCAGCTCTTCTGCAGCTGCATAGGGATAAGCCTTTGCATGGGGTCTTCTTCAGAAACGTTGAAGACCTTGGCTTATCCAAGAACTTGACCTACGCCTTCCTTATGTCAAGTGGGCTGAAGTCGGAGACCGAGGGATTCATAATGGCCTGCCAAGATGGTGTCTTCAACACCTTGGTCTACCGAAGCCACGTGATGGGTATAGAGGTCCCTGATATTAGATGCAGGGCCAGCCGTCAGGCGCCTGAGACCATTATGCATTTGCTGTCAGCATGTCCAGCATATGCGGTCTCAGCCTATATCCACAGACATAACGCGGCTCTACGAGTGTTATATTACCACCTACGACACTCGTACGGTATAGACGAGACACCAGTGTTGCCTTACGCTCCGGGGGATATTGAGTCCGTGGTGGAGAATGAGAAGTGCCGGATCTACTGGAACTACTCATTTCCCACCCTCAGGCAAATACAGGCCAATAAGCCTGATGTAGTACTCCTCGATCATGGAAGTAAGACGATATTCGTCATTGAGTTTTCGGCTCCTGGCGAAACGAATATCGTCCGAAAGGAGGAGGAGAAACGGACGAAATATCGAGATTTACTCTTCGAACTCCGCAGGCTCTATCCAGACCATTCTGTAAAAATGGTTGTTCTGATAATAGGGTCCCTTGGCGGTGTGATGGATTCATTACTCTCGAACTTAAAAATCATACCGGCATGTAGAAAGATGTCAGAAATCATAGCCGGAAGAATGCAGAAGGCTGTCATCCTCGGTTCATTACGTCTGCTCAGGGCACACGATTCCCGGACCCAATAGCTGCTTACCCCATAGTTTGGGGAGTGGTTATTGGGGTAATGATGTTGCCAGCGCGCCCTCCGAATGTATCGGAGCATCGGAGACAGGGTCCGACTGGAGAATTTTAATTGAAAAGAGATAATAATAATAATAATAATAATAATAATAATAATAATAATAATAATAATAATAATAATAATAATAATAATAATAATAATAATAATAATAATAATAATAATAATAATAATAATAATAATAATAATAATAATAATAATAATAATAATAATAATAATAATAATAATAATAATAATAATAATAATAATAATAATAATAATAATAATAATAATAATAATAATAATAATAATAATAATAATAATAATAATAATAGTAATAATAATAATAATAAGGCAGGGAGGTCAACAAACACCTAAGGCCCTGGTGAGTTGCGACACCACCTACCCGAGCAAAGGATGCAAAATCGGACCGGCAGCTCATGCGCATCCGGGAGGGAAAAGGCATCTTTCCCTCCGGTGTCGGCCGTGGGTTTACTGGGTTAACCCCCCAGTAAACCCTAATACTCGGTTCCAAACAATCGGGGAAGAGGCCCCGACAACCGACTCCCTCGGATTAGGGGTCAAAGGCAAGGTGGTGGGGCCAACAACGATGATTTGCCAAATGACAACCGCAATGACAACGGACGCTTTGAGTGGACGGACGAATTGAGAGACGGACTTCTGTATATCTACGAGAGCAGTGAGCCCACCCGGAGAGGATACATGGCAAGGATGCATGCTCTCTGGTGTGAAAGACACCCAGAGCATGCCGCCGTTTCCGCCCAAAATCTCAGGGATTATGTTTCCTATCTCCGGGCTCGAGGCTATGTTAGAGCTCCTCCTCAGCCGATTAACGAAGTGGCAGAAGTGGCAGATATGCCACGTGTCGGTCTGGCTGTAGAGGAGGCTCGCATCATACCACCAATGGAGGACATCAGAACCCGCAGGGCGCTTCACAATATGAAGCCCCTGAAGCCGCAAGAACTGGCACGAGTGGATGCAGAGATTGGCGATGTTCTTTCAGAAGAGGCTACCATCTGGCAGATCAATTCTGTCGTGTACGACGCTGCTCGTGCTCTATCCCAGACGGAGAGGAGGGAAACCACCGCTCTTGTTGGGAGGCATGAGCGACGCGTTCACAAGATGGAAGCTAAGATCAAGTCGGCGAGACAACACGCGTCTCGTATCCAGTGTGTGGTGGACTACATGTCGGCCAATAGGCCTTTTACGCCGGCAGTGCGGCGAATTGCTGCAAAGCTAAGACGAGCTCACCACACATTGAATCAAGGCGTGCTGTTTACCATAAAACAGCACTGTCTTGATAGGATACGAATGCTAGTGGCTGCAAAGAAGTCACCAGTGAGGCGGGCGAGAAGTATCGCGGAAAACATGAAGTTCCGCGATAAACCTTCTCGCTTATTCCAAGAGCCTCCACGTGTTGTCGATAACCCGCCGGCTGCTGATCGGGTAGAAACCTTCTGGAAGAACATCTATGAGTTTCCGCAACCACTCAATGTAGACAATCCAGCCCTATCGCAGTTCGAAGCTTACTGCAGGACGCTTCGGCAGCATGGGCACAATGATCTGCGCAATCCGATAACCACGGAAGAAGTTCGAAGGGCCCTAAAAGGTTCTAAGAATTTCGCTGCTCCAGGCCCTGATGGGTTGAATAACTATTGGTGGAAAAAGTTTCCAACAACCCACCGCCATCTGGCTAGAGTTTTTAACTCATGGCTAGATGGAGAGCAGCAGATTCCGGAGTGGTTTGTCGAGGGGCGAACCGTGCTCATCCCCAAAAACGGAGATTTGTCTGATCCAAAGAATTACAGGCCGATAACATGCTTGAATGCGTGTTATAAGTTGTTTACACGCATCTTATACACGCGCATTCTCTCCGCAGTTGATCCGGTATACGAACGGATATATGAGCAAAGAGGGTCAAAGAAAGGGGTCGCCGGCTGCAAGGAGAACCTGCTCATCGATAGATGTATCACGCAGGACTCCGTGCAGTATAAGCGTAACCTTTCGATGGCCTGGATCGATTACCGCAAGGCATTTGATACAACATCGCATGAGTTAATCATGCATTTGCTCAGATGTCTTGAGGTACCCGATCAAATAGTGGGATGTATTGGACAACTGATGCCACTCTGGAGGACTCGCTTCACCATAAGATCTGGTAGAGACACAGTCCAAACAGAGCAGGTCATCATTAGAAGAGGCGTGTTTCAGGGAGACTCCCTCAGCCCTCTTCTCTTCTGCATCTCACTATTGCCATTGTCCGTTGTACTCAGGAATACCCGTGGGTACAACTGCGGCACCCCCAGCAACCGGAGGCATAAAGTCACCCACTTGTTCTACATGGATGACCTAAAATTATATGCCTCTGGAGAAAGGGACCTACATCAGTCCCTTAGGGTGGTGGAAGAGTACACGCATGCTATCGGAATGGAATTTGGGATCGACAAATGTGCCACGGTTCATCTTAAAAGAGAACGATGCGAGGAATACGGAGAGGATGTCCAGCTCGTAGACGGAAGCATCCTACATCATCTGGATGCCGGAGAGACGTATACTTACCTAGGGGTGGAGCAACGCCACTCCCAAGAGGTATTCACAGTTAAGAACTCTCTCCGCGGCAAGTATCAGCATAAACTCCGACAGATCTGGTCATCAGAACTGTCGGGGAAGAACAAAGTTGCTGCAACCAATATGCTTGCCGTTCCGATCCTTCTTTACTCTTTCGGAGTAATGAAGTGGACTAAGGAATAGCTGCGACAACTCGACGTTAAAACTCGCAAAATGATGCATCCCAATAGGAGGTTGCATCCTAAATCGTCCGTTCCACGGTTATACTTTTCCAGACAACGGGGAGGCCGTGGACTTTTGAGTTTGGAGTGTCTGCATAACAGAATGGTTCTGGATGGGGCCTGTAAAGTCATCCGGAGTTCAGATCCCCTTCTCTGTATGGTCCGCGACCATGAAAAAGCAGGGATTGGAGCATTTCTTTTTAAGGCAGCAACCCGTGCGGCCGATGGACTCGGTCTCGTATTCGACACTGAACGGGCTAACCCAAACTCTGTCACCGAGTTGGGACCCGTTCAGCAAAAAGCTCACATCAAAGCTGCGGAGACAGAGGTCCTGCTACAGCTACATATGGATAAGCCAATGCATGGTGTCTTCTTTCACAACATCGAAGACATTGGCTTATCCAAAAGCTTGACCTTTGCCTTCCTCAGGTCGAGTGAGCTAAAGTCGGAGACCGAGGGATTCATAATGGCTTGCCAGGATGGTGTCTTCAACACCCTTGTCTACCGTAGTCGCGTGATGGGTATAGACGTCCCTGACACCCGATGCAGGGCATGTCGTGGGGCACCTGAGACCGTAATGCATCTGCTATCAGCATGCCCATGTTATGCGGTCTCAGCCTATATCCACAGGCATAACGCGGCTCTACGAGTGTTGTACTACCATCTACGACACTCATACGGTATAGACGAGACACCGGTGTTGCCTTATGTTCCGGGGGATATTGAGTCCGTGGTGGAGAATGAGAGGTGCCGAATCTATTGGAACTACTCATTCCCTACCCTCAGGCAAATACAAGCCAATAAGCCTGATGTTGTCCTCCTCGACCACCAAAGTAAAACGATATTCGTCGTGGAGTTTTCCGCTCCAGGCGAAATGAATATCGTTCGAAAAGAGGAGGAAAAACGGACTAAATATCGAGATCTTCTCTTTGAACTCCGCAGGTTGTATCCGGACCATTCTGTCAAAATGGTGGTTCTGATCATAGGAGTCCTTGGTGGAATGATGAACACACTGCTCTCCAATTTGAAGATAATAGCTGCTTGCCGTAATATGGCAGAAATCTTAGCAACACGAATGCAGAAGGCCGTTATTCTTGGTTCGCTCCGTCTGCTCAGGGCACATGATTCTCGGACCCAATAATCACTCACCCTACGGACGTGGGGAGTGGTTGTTGTGGTTAACGACACCAGCGCGCCCTCCGGATGGGTCGGAGCACCGGAGACATGGCCTGACTGGTACACTCCTAAGGAAAAAAATAATAATAATAATATTAATATAAATCAAATTGGTGGTTGTTACGCCACTATCATACACTCGATATACGTATGAATCGTCTATTTTGTGATGAAATAAGGGAATACTTCGTTACCTATTATATATTGCAATTCAATGTTCTCATTTAATTTTTTGCAATATTCCACCTCTTTCACTCAAGTTATTATATTACTTGTAGTATATATAGGTTCATACATATTTGAGATATTTCACAATGAATTGTTCAAAACATTTTAGAAGATTTGTTTCAACGAAATATGTGTTTATGGAAATGCATCAATAAAATGAATCTCAAGCCTAACTATTATGAATAAATCATCAGCATAGGCGAAATATCTGGAAATGAATGAAATTCCACCTCTCAATTTTTCAGAAATCAGTAATAAACTCGCCAGCTTTGGACTCACCCTTTAAATCGTGTATCTGTGTAGGAATTATTATACGTTATAGTGGATTTGTTTCGGCCATATGAATAATCGATGCATAGTTGATTTGGTTTATGGAATCGTAAAAATGTCTTCACAATGGCCATTTGAAATTTTGTAAAAGTCAACTTCAGCACCCTGTATAATCTAATCCATTGAATTTAGAGCTTTGGCTGGAAAAATTCGATCAGCATCTCGAGTTCTACAATAAATAAAAATTTCGAGCAAATTTACGGAAAGCCCATTTCCCATTGAAATAGTGTGAGGTCTATATATCTCTGTAACAGTGTTGAATTATTGTGAACTTATCCGTACTTACATTGGTATTTTATCAAGTACTGACTTACTCCGAATTGTCTTAGTTTCGACCAATCCTATTTATAGACTCAATCTGAGAGTACACCTACGCTCAATGAAGAAAAATTCACTACTCTTAATGAAGAAAAATTCATGGAGGACATTTTGTGAGGAATTAATTCGGCATATGCTTTAATAATCATTTGCATTTTCAGTAACTCCATTCATTAAACTAAAACTTGACATAGAAAAATCCCGAATTCTTCACACGACATATCTTCCATAAAATAAGAACTAATCAGAAAAATCAACCAGTCAGATTTTCATATACAGGGCATTTTAGTGTGCCCATGGTAACTTTAGTTCAGTGTGTCGCGTTCAACAACATATTGAAATTTCGGACATTTTGACCGAAAGACTTTTTGCATAAGGAGTGTGCATGGTCCTTTCAAAATACGATACGTTACTGACGAAATTAAATAATTTTATTCAAGTCAACTCAGTCTTTTCACTAAACTTAGAAACTTATCGGGGCAAATTGATTCATTGCCCTTCTGCATGTACAGATTTCTCTGAATTACCTTTTTTTATTTTCTTCGAATGTTAAAATTCCCAAAAGCCATATTAAGAAAAGTTCTTATTCATTATCTCAATCTCATTCTACTAGAGCATAGAGAAATTAAAATATCCCTAAGCAACCTGAGAACAACCAATTATGGTGTCCGTTACATGGGTATAGCACCAATTCACCTCAATTTTCAAATAGCTTTGGCATAAAATTTTCCTACCGAATCCCCCTTGAGTTAATTTCGCGAAAATTTTCTCGGACATGAATTTCTTGAGAAAATTACCCTTGTAACTCATAATAGTAGTTTTCGAGAAATTCATGTTCTTAGAAATTTTCCTGTAATAATTCAAGCACTTGGCCGATTACAATTGAAAATTAAACCAGTGGTGTTGGTGTAAAAGGATTATGACTAGTTCCCAGTTTCATGTATTTCTATATCAAAAATTATCCTTGAAGCTAATTCATGGACTTAGATAAAACACCGAGATCAATCCTTTTAATAAACATGTGGGTTATTATGATATCTAGGAGAGACAGAATAGATGAGTATACAGAATCGATATCAAAAGATTATTGATTTCTGAAATTATATATGAAATCATATCATTTCTAATTTCAACACACTCACACACAAAGTGATTGTAAAGTTTTGAATTTGGGAGTTTTATATTAAATTTTCTTTATTCAACGATAATTTAATATGTATGATGATACGCAGTTCCTTCCTTTCGAGCCGGTAATACCACTTTGGCAACCACGTATCCAAACAACTACGGAGAATATAATATCATCTTGCTACTACACCTTTTTCAATTGTAATTCAGAAAGTATAACATGTATTTCAGAAAGTATAATTTGTAATTCAGAATAGTAAATTGTAATTCAGAAACCGTAACATGTAATTCAGATTAGTAAATTGTATTTCAGAAACCGTAACATGTAATTCAGATTAGTAAGTTGTATTTCAGATTGTGTAACTTGTAATTCAGATTAGTGAATTGTTAATCAGAAAGTGTGACATGTAATTCAGAAAGCGTGAGTTGTAATTCAGAAAGTGTCAACTGTAATTCAGAAACCAAGAACAACCCGTATTAGACGGAGAGCTGACTACGTAGAAATACGGGTGACTCGGTGCAAAGTGAAATTTAGCATTTATAGGTTCTGGTGTCACCAACGTAGCGTGAGACGGGCCGCCAGAAGGCACCCCGGAAGAATAACGCGAAGGTAGAGTGTTAAATATGCATTTTTTACGTAAATAAGTCATAAGGTGCAAGGCTGGAAATTGGGGGAGAAAAAATTGCCAGAAGACTAGGTGGAAGATAAAGGCTCGCCAGAAGGCGCTAATGTCGTGAAATTTTATATATTTTTTTTTGAAATATGAAAAAAATTCAGACGTAGTTTTTTGTAGTACTGAGTTTGTACAATGAAATTGTTCGTACAAACTTTTCGATATCTCGTTTAGTTTTTAGATTTTTATGCTTTTATAAAAAAAGTTTCCAAGTCCCGTTTTTTTCTCGATTTTATTTTTTCCCCTCTCTGTTAACGAATTCTAAAAACTGAAATTTGAAGAGTAGGAAGATTTTGTCAAAAGGTATTTGCTGCAAAAAAACAATTTGGATTTTTTCAATAGTTTGGGAGATCTATCGATTCCCCGGTTTTTTGGATTATATCACGGTACATCGATTTTATGGAAAAAATTCATTTACATTTTTTGTAGATTTTCTGAAGGCAATCAAAAAAGATTTTTTGATAAATTTGGAAAATTTCGAGCGTTTCCGAGATATTTCGAATTTTAAAAAATTTCAATTTTTTTATATATTTTTAAAGTTTCCTCAGTTTTCCAATCATTTCTTCGGAAATTTTCAAGTGTCATGATTTGTTTGCATTTTCCAGCTCTATCCATTGCACTATTAAAAATTTCATTTCAGTCATCGGTACGGTTTTTATTCGTGTTTTTTTCTTTTCGGAAAATTGCCCGGGAAATCGTTATGCAATTTCCGATCCTTCTCAAAATCTATACAGACCCTCATTGCATATTGACGCATATCTCAAAAACTCAATCAAGTCAAACAAACAAAACCCTGAACCTTTCTCATTGAATTTATGAAAAACTAATGAAGACCACTGGTGTGAAAGCAGCAACGGTTTTTCCAGCAACGGTTTTTTTTCCTTTTTTTTTTTCGCTTCAAGTATAACCGTTGCTCCAGGTTTTTCGACGGAAATGAACTATTGTAAACCTGCTGAATATGTTCCATGGGGTTAAATAATTTGTGAATCAAAAACTACCCCTCCACACCCCTCTAAATTAGAAAAATATTGAAACAGTTGAATTACCCGTTGCTCGAGGTATTTTGACGGAAATGCATTATTCCAAAGCTACTGAACACGCTCTGTAGGGTGAAATAATTTGTGAATCAAAAGCTACCCCTCAACAACCCTTTGAAGTTGAAATATCCTGAAACAGTTTATAAACTCGATGCTCGATGTTTTTTGGCGGAAATGCATTATTCTACAGCTACTGTACACGTTCTATGGGGTAAAATAATTGGTGAATCAAAAACCACCCTCAACGACCCTCCGAAGTGGAGAATTCCTCAAACAGTTTAAAAACCCGTTGCTCAATTTTTTTTTGACAAAAATGAATTATTCTACAGCTACTGAACACGCTCAACAACCCTCAGAAGTGGAAAAATCCTCAAACGGGATGTCGAATTTTCTGATCAAACAGTAAAGGAGAGGTGATTTGCAACATTTTGACAAAATCTGTTAGTGCTCCGACGACGACTTCACTCATAAGTCGAATTTTTAAGATAAGTGCTAAATGCACCACCTGGCTCCCCCGATAGTAGGGTTGAAAAATCCACCACGGGATCCCAACGGAGGTCAACAATTCTCTAACGGAATTGTCCTTTTACAACAAAAAATGGACATTCAAAATCTGTGTATGCTGGAACCAATTTGAAATGAATATTCAAAATTTTAGGGTTGAAAATTTCAACCCTGAATCCCATTATTCAGTACTTTACGAAAATTGCATATTCAAAATATCCAACCCTAGTCCAAAAGCGAAATTATTTTATTACAATACCTTAATTTGCCGGAAGTCATTTTACGCTACAACCGCATTATTCACCCACCCACTTTCAACCCTGTCGTCAGTAAAGTTATGCAAAAGGTCCACATACTCTATTTTGTAGATATTTGTTATTATTTATCATAATAGCCCCCTTTTGGTGTCTCCGGGGTGTCTCCGGAGATTTCGGCTGCTATCTTTGGCCGCTCTTTTCACACCGATCAGATCTTTGATGGTTTCTGAATTACAAGTGATGGTTTCTGAATTACAATTGACGCTTTCTGAATAACAATTCACTAACTGAAATTCAAGTTACACTTTCTGAATTACAGTTTGCTAATCTGAATTACATGTTACGGTTTCTGAAATACAATTTACTAATCTGAATTACATGTTACGGTTGCTGAAATAAAATAAAAAATTCTGAATTACAAGTTACGTTTTCTGAATTACATTTCACTAATCTGAATTACAAGTTATATTTTCTAAATAACATATGAAAAAGGTTTAGTATGAATGTCAGTCTGACAAACGTCATGTCTATCATCAGGCATTCTCTATAACTATCGAAGAATTCACGACAATAACACTTTTTTACTTTGTTGGTTCGTGAAATTATTTCAATAAATACTACTCGTGCTCACAATACTATAGAATATTTCTCTCCTATATAAAATTTGTCATAAAATGATGCAATTATCGAAAAATTACAGCGGAAATTTCCCTCACGTGTAAAAACGTCCATAAGAGGAATGCAATTACCGCTGGCTCACAGCGATAATTGCACTGTAGTGACGCGTTTCGCGTCACGGCAGTGCAATTATCGCATTAGATGTCAATTCAAGTGATTTTAATGTCAGAAGTGAGACTTCAAATGTGTCATCTACCTACAAGTGTTCATATCGCGATTGAAATTTCCTACCGAATACCACTCGTTCATTGAAAATTAACCAGATAATTCTGAAAAAAACGTGTTTTTTTTATAAAAAACCGCACTCGGTTATTTTTTTCGTTGTTTCAAAAAATTGCCCTCCTCCTTCGGAGTCGGGCAATTTATGCTTTGAAACAACGAAAAAAATAAACTCGTGCAGTTTTTAAAAAAAACACGCTTTTTTCAGAATTATCGGTAATTTTCAATGCACTTGTGGTATTACCCCCGGTAATTGCACTGCGGAGCGATAATTGCCAATAACAACAACACTGACTGACAATACTGATAAATGTCAGATATACTTCAAAAAGTGAAAAAATGTAGCGTTTTGGTGAGATGTCCATACAATCTATTGAGGAAAATGCAGTTGAATGGGAAACAGCAGCACAAACATTTTTCTCAACTCCGGAAATATTCTACCGAATTACACTCGTGCATCAAAATAAACCTGATAATTTTCCATTCAAGCATGTTGTCTTTCGACAAAATATGAGAATAAATTCATGCAGTTTTTAGACAACATGCTTTCATGGAAAATTATCGGAAATTTTGATGCACTTGTGTAATTACTTCCGATAATTCTGTCAGGAATCTCAAACTCGATCAAATTGCTTTGAGGTAACACCACTCGTCCTGAAGGAAGCAATTTGATCTTGTTGATTTCTGACAGAATACTAGCGATAGTAATGCGAGCACTCGTGGTAATACCCCCTAGCATTTGCCTATAAGTTTTTTCTTTTCAGATGCCAGAATGGAAGGATAGTTTTCTGAAGAATGAAGTCGAATTAACATCGATGAAGCTATTCAGGGTGGAATAATTATTGGGGATATTTCAATATTGTTTTAATGTTTTGTTTCTTAGTGTTTCTTTGTGTGTTTATAGGCTGCACTCCATTAAAATAATACTACCTAATAATAATAGTCATAATAGTAATAACGATCGCAAGAGGTAATCACAGTTGAAAACTCTCTCCGCAGTACGTATTAGCATACATTTTGACAGATCTGGTAATCAGAACCGTCGGGGAAGAACAAAGTTGCTGCAGCTAATATACTTGCCGTTCCGAACCTACTTCAAACCTTTGGAGTGGTGAAATGGACTCAGGAAGAGCTGCGACAACTCGACGTTAGAACTCGCAAAATAATGCATCTTAATAGAAGCCTGCATCCTAAATCATCTTTTCCACAGTTATACTTTCCCAGACAACGAGGAGGACGATTGGAGTGTCTGCATAACAGAATAGTAGGTACTGAATAAAGCCTGTAGAGTCATCAGGAGTTCAGAACCCCTCCTCTGTATTTCTTTTTGATGCAGCAACCTGTGCAGCCGAAGAACTTGGTCTCGTTTTCGACACTGAACGGGCTAACCCAAACTCTGTCACCGAGTTGGAACCCGTTCTGCAAAAAGCTCACATCAAAGCTGTGGAGACTCATATCCTCCTGCAACAACAAACGGCAAAACAAGCCAATGCATGGGGCTTTCTTCAACTACATCGAAGACCTTGGCTTATACAAATGTTTGACCTATGCCTTCCTCAGGTCAAGTAAGCTAGAGTCGGAGACTAGTCTACCGTAGTCGCGTGATGGGTATAGACGTCCCTGACACCCAATGCAGGGCGTGTCGTGGAGCACCTGAGATCATAATGCATTTGTTGTCAGCATGCCCAGCTTATGCGGTCTCAGCTTATATCCACAGGCATAAAACGGCGCTATGAGCACTGTACTACCATTTACGCCACTCGTACGGAATAGACCAGATACCGGTGTTTCCTTATGCTCTGGGGGATATTGGGTCCGTTGTGGAGAATGAGAAGTGTCGAATCTGTAGGAACTACTCATTCTCCACCCTCAGGCAAATACAAGCCAACAAGCCTGATGTCCTCCTCGACCAACAAAGTAGGACGATTTTTGTCAAAGGCAAAACGAATATCGTTCACAAAAAACGAAAAACGGACAAAATATCGAGATCTACTCTTTGAACTCAGCAGTCTATACCCAAACCATTATGCTAAAAAAACACCAATTCCTTACTACTTTCTCTCGGCTCCCGCAAGTTCTTTTAACAGATATTTTAGCCGCACTAATGCAGAAGGTCGTCATACTTGGTTCACAATGGCAATTCGAATAGACGCTTCCCAAGTAGCATATTTAAATTGAAATAGTATTAGTACAATATTATAAAAATATTGTCAAAATATTCCAACGTAAAATTGAAGAAGAAAAAATGTGAATATTTCTCAATGTTGGTCCAACATTACTTGGACAGTCTTAAAATGATATTGACGAAATATTATCAAATCAATATTGGCCTCAAAACATTCAACGATACCTCATATTGAAATAATCATTGAATTGAATATTGAAAAGTATGGCAGATTTTTTTCAGGTTCTCCTTGACAAAATCATATTAAATGTTGGTAATTAAAAAGTTCTTAACTATTGAATGTTTTTCTGTTCTCTTCATGCACGTGACCCAAAACTTTCAACAACAGTTTTCCAAGTTTCATATATCATTAGCATATGATAAGCTGTTTATGAAATTGAATATTATGTAGAGGTTATACATTATCAAAGTCTTCATCTACCCAAGTATAGTATAACTTTTTAGTGAGAAAATGGGTGATGTCTTAAACTTCACTTTTCTAAATTGAAAAATGAAGAAGAAAGGTGAAAAGAACATGAATGTACTAATAACAGTTCTGTGTTTACATAACATATTTTCAGTGTTGAGCACAACTAAAATAATAAAAATCAAAACATTTCTTGATCATCTTGAAATTGTTTTTGAATCTGTATATCGATCCAACGAGGATGCTCAATAAATAAAATAGCACCATGTATACTCAATCCAAAAAGAAATTAGTTTAAAATCGCCAAATCAATTTATGTATCCTACCCTTTTATGTACAAGGAACATATAAAAAATCCACTGGACAGAATATAAACTGTTCCAAAGAGAAACATCCTCAATTAAAAATTGAACCAATACATGAATCCTCTGGAAATAGAATTGAGAATGTTTCTCTTCGCAACATGAATCCCTTCCAAGAGAGGTTACCTTGTACGATGGCAAATAGCGACTAAATTCCAACTTTCAGTCGCAGATGATTCCACAACTGACTTTATGAACATCCTGTTCATATCTCCAATAAAATCAACAAAAACTGTTCCATTAACCAATCTTCCATTATCAGGTGTGACTGATTTCCTAAATCACTTCCAATTGAACACTTTGGACATGTAGTTCATTTTCCTCAAACGTATTGGGAAAATAATGAGGAAAATGGTAAAGTTTCCAACAACTTCAATGCGTTTTCACTTTCAGGAGAGGGAACAAAGACAACGTTCCTGTTTCTTCTGTTTAAAAAATCTGCTAGTGATGCTTCTCTGTAACGCGGTAGTGCACAAAGTAGAAAAGGCACTCTATTTCAAGGAATGGGCTCTCGTCTTCTTCGACGTGGAGGGTGCCTTTGATAAGGCAAGAACAGACGACATCTGCAATACACTGCAGATAAGGAGAACTCCTACGCTGATTAGCTGGGTAGCTACGGCCATCGAGCGGAGGAAAGTGACGGTGACATCGAGGTGAGGGGCGGCTGCCCGCAAGGTAGTTGTCTCTCCCCTCACCTTTGGTGTTTGGTCATGTATGAACTCCTTGAGAGACTAGTCGCCAACGGTTTCTACGCCCAGGCATATCCCGACGACGGGCTCGTCCTGGTGACGGGCCCTTTCCTTGATGTGGTCTGTTGCCGGTTGCAGTTGGCGTGCAGGAAAATAGAAAGGTGGTGCGAGGAAGTCGTCCTTGCAGTCAATCCGAATGAAACAGAGATGATTCTCTTCACCAAGAGAAGAAAGGCAGATGGGTTCAGATCACCAGTAACGGGTGGAAAACCCCTAGAGCTGGCTAGAGAGGTAAAATACCTTGGGATGATTCTGGACTCGAAGCTTACTTGGGGCCAAAACGTCGATCGAGTAGTCAAGAAGGCGGTGGTCGCTATATGGAGTCTGCGCCGGGTGGTGGGAGGGATATGGTGCCTCAAACCTCACATTCTTACATCCACACGGCGGTAATCAGACCCAGAATCATATATGGAGCAGTGGTCTGGTGGCCGAAAGTGGACCAGATAACCTCAACAAACAAGCTGAGAAAAAATCAAAGACTAGCTTCTAGGTGAATAACTGGCGCGATAAGGACCACCCCTTCGGCAGGTCTGCCATCGCTTCCAACTTGTATAAAGAAAAGCGATGGCGTCCTATCTGAGAATGCGGGACTCAGAAACTGGCGAGGAGAGGGGTACACAGGGCACACCGAATTCGCTGTGGTAGCGGAAAAAGAAATCCCACTATCCGCTATCAAAGTGATACGGGCAGAGGAGAAAATTAGGTAGAAAAGGGCGATCTCGCTAAAGATCCCAGACAGGAGAGAGTGGGAAGAGAAAACGATGATATTTCCCCCAGAAAGCCTGGACTGTTTTACAGACGGGTACAAACTGGAGGAAGGACAATCCAAAGCAGTAGTTTACTTGGAAAACGGAGAGAAGAGAGCCTATGCGCTATGTTCTCTGACAACAGTTTTCCAAGCAGAGGTGTATGCCATCCTGAAGGCAACCAGAATGGAAGAAGTGAGGTCCGGCCCAGAGAGACATGTATATGTCTGCTTGGACAGTCAGGCCGCCTTCAGAGCTGAATGCAACCAGAACCAGATCAAAACTGGTTCAGGAGTGCAGACATGCCCTGGAGAGTCTTGCGACTGAAACAGAAATAACGCTGATGTGGGTCCCAGGACATGCAGAGATTGAAGGCAAAGAGCAGGCGTACCAGCTAGCTAAGCAAGGTGCCGGGCTACCCTTCTACAGGCCCGAACCCACACTCGGCATAACAAGGAGACAAGTAAGAACGGCACTGAATGAGTGGGCCGTTGATACATTAGGAAAAAAGTGGAGAGGGATAGACGGCTATAGGCAGTCAAAGCAGATGATATCGGGGCCCGACATGGCAAGGACGGCCAAGATACTGAAGCTAAGCCGCAAAGAACTCCGACTGTGCGCGGAATGTGGTGAGGAGGAGGACTCCCCATTAGATTGGTGGTCGAAGGAAATGCGGTAGGGTCAATAAAAAGGACTTTCAGTGCCTCAACAATGGCAATTTGAACAGACACTTCCCAAGTAGCATACCAAAATTGGAATAGTATTGGTACAATATTATGAAAATATTGCCACATATTCAAACGTAAAATTAAAGAGGAAAAAATGTGAATATTCCTCAATGTTGGTCCAATGTTACTTGGAAAGTCTTAAAATAATATTGGCGAAATATTCTCAAATCAATATTGGCCTCATAAAATTCAACGATATTGGTAAAATATCGCTATAGCAGACTCATATTGAAATAATCATTGAATTGATTATTGAAAGGTATGGAGGATTTTTTTCAGGTTCTCCTCGACAAAAACATATGAAATGTTGGTAATTAAAAAGTTCTTGACTATTGAATATTTTTCTATTCTCCTCATGCACGTGACCCAAAACTATCAACAACAGTTTTCCAAGTTCCATATATCATTAGCATATGATGAAAGAACTGTTTATGAACTTGAATATTAGGTAGAGGTTATACATCAAAGTCTTCATCTACCCAAGTAAACTTTCCTGTTCTAAATTGCAAAAACAATGGTGAAAACAACATAAATGTAGAAGTTTTCTGTATTTACACAACATATTTTCAGAGTTGAGTACAACTAAAGAAATTAAAATCAAAACATGCATGATCATCCTGAAATTGTTCCAACCTCCGAATTCTTTTACCGGTAGTAGATCGCCACCATTTTCTACAAACATAATAGCATAGGATCTGCGAAACGAGTGCCCTGCGTAGAGCTGGGAATTTTCCAATTTTAACAATACTGCAATTTTCTTTGGAACAGCTCCAATAATATGAATGCCAACAACTTGTTTTACACATTTACCATTCCTATAACCAATGAAAAATTGCCGATTTTCCAAATTTGAAGGCCGCAAATCTACGTTTTATTGGTATAAACCATAGGCATCAAAAGAAAGTCCTTCTTTGGGGGTTCTTTTTGTTTTTAGTATACCTCAATGTAACCAAAATTCTGGTAGGTATTGGTGCTTTCAAAATCATCTGCATTCAGCTTAACAAGTTCGTCACGTCTACAGGCGCCAAAATACCACACATTAATACAACCTTTTCAAGACAAAATGTCTGCTTTCTTTGGTGTGTATCCATCAGACTTTCGTCTCAAGAACAAAAATTATTTTCCAAATCTGAAAATTCCATTCCTGTAGGTAATACTCTAGTATGATGTACGATTTAAAATAACTAACCTTGAAATGTCAATGTTGTCATAAACTTTCAAAGCTAGTTTCAACATTGAAATCTAGGTCCACAGCGAGTTAGAAGAATAAACCACATTTTTTTCTCTTCGTATAGGCGAATAATACATCTTCATTAACCATCTTTACATTCTTGCTTTTAGGCCACTCTTCAAAATTTTCATATTCTTTTTGATATATCTCTTGAGTTATTTTCGGCAGTGAATCAACACTCGCTGCACATGATTCTCCCAATATTTCTAAATAAATTTGATTTTGTTCTTCAATTTCATCCATGGTCGTTGTTAAAGCGAACTCTCGAACACAAAAATCTGATGTTGTTTATAATATTGTTGTGATATTGTTAAGTTGTTCCATGACAACACGATGTTGGGATTTTTCTGTAGAGTTACGAGGTACGTGGTTTGTTCTTTCCTCGGAATCAAAATGTAATCTTTTAGCGGGATTACGAAAAGTCTTAAACGACACTCGGCCGATACGCAAATAACGGATTGGTTGTTATAATCCTCGGCTGCGTTTCGGATTACAATTTTCAACCTTTTGCTACATTTCGTAACTATTTCGTAATCCCATACCGTTATTTTGATTTAACGGTATTACAGTATTCAACCTCATCCGTTATTTGCTACATATCGGCCTTGTAACGTTAATAACTATATGAAAATATTGGTAAAAATTCAAACGAAATATAGGCTTGGACATTTGCTTCGACATTTTGAAAATGACATTGGCCTCAAATCAGCGATATTGGTAAAATATCATTTGGATATATTGCTAGAATATTTGTGAATAAGTGAATGTGTTGTCTTGAAAAAATTAAACTAATTAAAACTAAAATTTGACTGCTGTCAGAGTGTATTTTCGCTTAGAATTCCGTTCCAGTATCCAGATTCTGGAGAAACATTCCTTTTACGCTATTGAGGTTGTTTAAAGCCATATCTTACGTAATCGATTAGTGTGTAACGTGTAATAAACCTTAACGATCAACAATAAATTTCGACCATGAGGACGCGGCTTAAAAGATCAGAGCCTGTCAATATATAATCTTCCAAACTGAAATTATCAACCTTCGCTGTACCATCAAAAACAAGTCTAATTTTAGCAGTTTTGCTTCAATTTGTATCTGCGAAATGTGGTCAAATGTTTGGAAAACCTAAAATAATCAAAAACTATTCCATTCCTTGCTGATATGTTCCAGATTTATATTTGGCAAAAAAGTACATGCTTCAGTAGCATATTATTGAGAGTGAAATTACGATTTTATATTATCATTCATAATAGCCTGGTCACGGGCTATATTCATTTTGGAAAACCGTTCTTTAAAATTTGATTATATTTAATTTTGTCCAGATTCGAAAACTGTTCTGGGATCGTTGGAATCAAAGTCTTGTCAAACTTTCCAACTATTTTCTGCACATAAAGATGAAATAGAGAAAACTACGGACATTCAAAATTGGACTTGTAGTTCAACATTGAAAAATATCGCCAACGATGCGATTATACTAGCAATTATTGATTGGTACCCGGAAAATGAATTGACCAAGATTTCTGAAAAATAATTATGAAAACTGGCACAAACTGAAAGAATCTGAGATGGACGCTTCGGAATAGAGAATTTATAGCGGTTTCAATTCAGACCCGAGTATACGAATTTTTATCTGAAATATCAGTTTTCTTCTTGGTTGAAACTAGTCAGAACTACTGCGTGGGTTCTGAGGATCCTAAAGTTTAGACAAAAAATAAAAGGGGGATATAGAAGAATATGAGACGTCCGAATTGAGTGATCTTGAGATATACAATGCAGAAAAATTTTGGTTGAAACTTGTCCAGAAGAGATTCCTGTAGAAATCGATGACTTAGTCAGGAAAAAACATGTTTCTAAATCAAGCCATATCTTTAAATTATCTTCCTACTTAGATGATGGGGGGATTTTGCCCCCTAAACTCCTTATGGAATTTGGGTCCCGGTGATTTTTTTTATTTTTGGTACGATGTGGTCCATGTAATTCTCAACCAATGTTACCATTGCGCCAACTCAAAAAATTGAACAGTTTTGCTGCTAGAGGGCGTTGAAACCACCCCTTGCGCAGATTAGACTATTTATTTTTGAATATTTATTTTTGAATATTTTCACTTTTCTCATTGTTGCTAATGTTGCACAATATTGTGCTGTTTTATAAAAAAATTCCTACCCCCCACTCCATCCCCCCAACTCCTATTACGAAACGCAAAAAAAAATTCTCGAGTGCTTTTAAATGTATCGTCGAATGTTTAAATATGCACAAAAGAGGGAAATAGCAGTTTTTCGGGCACAAAACGAAAAAATGTTGGTGGTTTCTTCTGAATTTTTAATATGATGCAGTTCAAGTTATTTTGAATGGAAATTATTGGGGTGACAAACCGTAAAAATTAATAATTTTGATGCTAGGGAGCGTTGAAATCATATATCTTGGTAAGAATAGACTATTCATTATTATAGGCGAAAACAATATCTCTACGTATTTCAAATTAGATTATGTAAATTGTGTATTTTTTATAAAAAAAATCTAAAACCCCCATTCCCTGTTTTTGAACAAGAAAAAAATTTATTCTCGACTACTTGTAAATGCTTTATCAAAATAAATATTTTAATCAGCTCAAATTGAGGAAATCGTACAATTGTTTAATTTCTCCTTTCCCTATCTTCAAAAAAATATTGGTGGATTTCGCTGATTTCTTAGTAGGGCGTAGTTCATGTTATTTGAATATCAATTAATTGCACGAAAATCTTGAAAACAAATAAAAATAAGACTTCTAAAATTTGAATTTGAAAATTTATTTTGATAAAGTATTTACAAGTTATCGAGAATAAATGTTTTTCTTGTTAGGGGTTGGGGTATGGTCATAAAGGAACTCATACAAAAACGTTACATTCCAAGACATAGGACAACAGTCAGAAACTGTTAGAATGTCTAAATAGAATAGATTTCTTCGGTACTATGGAAGTACCCATCAGAAGGCACCATGAAATACGATAATCTGTGATTTTCATACGTTTGAGCGCAAGTGCCATTCTTTCAGAGTTATCTAACTCAAAGATTGTAATGTCTCACCCTGTGATAAGAATAAAATCGACAAAACTGGGAGGGTGAACAAACTTTCAGTCTAACTCCACCAAAAATAATCTTTATTGAAGATACTGTGTAGTCCGAAGACTAACAACAGGCAGATACCATGCAGTCGAAAGACTTACAACAATAGATAGGACATGTTTCGAAAGATTAATCCTTCATCTTCAGTAAAATAGGGGTTGATTACAAGTCGATCTTATGGTGGAAAAATAACATTAAAACGGTAAAACTTTTAAAAAACTTATGGTCCTAATTATGACCTTATGGTCCGCATCTAGTGCGGGGCCCACCTATGTTAGGGAACATGGTTAGTCCACTCGAACAACGTCAATAATAATTCGTTTTGAAATTTAAATTAAAGCATGCGGCAAGTGTGTTTACATCTGTTTACTGATATGTTGTTTGAGTGGACTAACCATGGTTCCTAACATAGGTGGGCCCCGCACAAGATGCGGACCCTAAGGTCGTAATTTGGACCATAAGTTTTTTAAAAGTGTTTCAGTTTTAATGTTATTTTTCCACCATATGATCGACTTGTAATCAAGCCCTATTTTGCTGAAGATGAAGGATTAATCCTTCGAAACATGTCCTATCTATTGATGTAAGTCTTCCGACTGCATGGTATCTGCCTGTTGTTAGTCTTCGGACTACACAGTATCTTCAATAAAGATTATTTTTGGTGGAGTTACACTGAAAGTTTGTTCACCCTCCCAGTTTTATCTCACTTCCACTGTATGTGATGGATCGTCTCCGATGGTTAAAATCGACAAAGTCGAAGTACCCTTCTCTCCAAATATTTCCACAAAGTGGAAACTATGAGGCAAAAATCAGTCAGAAAACAACTACTTCCCTGGCTAATGCCACGGCGGATATTGAACTACATCTGACAGATATTTGTGCAACGTTCTTCCAAGAGGACTAAATATTTTTTTTTTCGTTAACCAGCTGTCGTCCCCTTACGAACGACAGCCCTCAGAAGTCGAAACTTTTGCGAGCCAAGGATTAACGAGGTCTTACCTTTTTACGTGCGATTCCTAGCACTTTCTCGGGCAATCAGAAAAATTTCTGCAGTCGCCATGGTTTGAACCACCGCCGACTGACAGCCAAAGTGACTGAAACATGTCGCTTTAACCAGTCGGCTACCTGGCCCCATACAAGTGCTTATTGTAGACAAACAAAGGCTTATCCTTAATTTGGCTGGGCATGACCACCTGCAGACATATTTCGAGGTTGTTGCCTCTTATCAATGCAAGGATAGGTCCGACAACTTTGAGTTGTCTTCTCCCTGCCAAATGAATTACAACCTATTGTTTCTCTTATAATTCCCTACGGATGAAGCAGCGACTTACAGAAAGTCAGTCGCTGCGCCATCTTCCAGGAAAATCAATGCGCTCCTCAAGAAAGCAAAATACTCCAGGTAGAGTAAATGTGGAAATTCGAACAAGTTCGAATGTTTTGTTGGAGAGTACAAATAAATGAACTTTTTCAAATTTTCGCATTTGCTCTACCTGGAATCTTTTGCTGTCTCGAGGAGTGCTTATTAATTTTCCTGGCGGATGGCGCAGCGACTAACTTACTGTAAGTCGCTGCTTCATCCGTAGGAAGTTATTAGATACGCAATAGATTGTAATTCATTTGGCAGGGATAAGACAACTCAAAGTTGTCGGACCTACCCTTGCACTGATGAGAGGCAACATCCTCGAAATATGTCTGCAGGTGGTCATCCCCAGCCAAATTGAGGATAATCTTTTGTTTGTCTACAATAAGCACTTGCAATTGAGTCTTCTTGGAAGAACGTTGCACAAATATCTGTCAGATGTAGTTCAATATCCGTCGTGGCATTAGCCAGGGAAGTAGTTGTTTTCTGTCAGATTTTTGCCTCATATTTTCCACTTTGTGGAAATATTTGGAGAGAAGGGTACTTCAACTTTGTCGATTTTATTCTTATCATTTATTTGTACCCTCCGGCAAAACTTTCGAACTTGTTCGAATTTTTGTATTTACTCTACCTGGATTCTTTCGCTGTCTCGAGTGACATCTTTTTGGATCGAAAGGACTTCATAAAAATTGGGTACATTTTTCTGCATTCGACTAGCTCATTGAACTGAGTCCATTACGAACCGTAGAAGCTCAAATTTATATTGTTCCATCCTTGTAACTCGGATTTACGTCGAAGAAGTAGGCAGCAACAGTATATGCACTGTGAGTCTTCACAAAGACTCAGGCATATATCAACGGAGCGAATTGTAGTTTCGAGTTCTGAGAAGAACTCTAAACTAAATGTTATATTCCGAATTCTCTTTTGAAATTGTTGGTGTTCCCAACGAATTCCTTAGACATCAAAATCAGGGCAGGCCGTAGATTCTAGAGGACTGCTAGAAATGAGTATGCTTGTAGCTACCATGAGCTTGAAATCGGTTGAGTCACCCGGGAAGGGTGCACTCAACATTATGCACAAATGTGTGCTCGCTGGGAAGCAACTGCACTCGGTAGAAGCTCCCGGATGACTAAATTCAAGAGCCAACTTGGCTCCTTAAATAGAAAAACGGCACATTTACTCCGGCCAATGCCGGAGCAAAGCCGCTGGTGGGCGAAGCCTATTGGAAATTATATTCCTGTCAACAAATGCGTGCACTCGGATAGTTGGAAGTTGCGACGCATTGCCTCTTCCGGCTAGCTCAGACCGCCTATCCGAAGTACAGCATCGTCGCAAAATCTCAGCAACTCCGGAGCTCTTCATTTATTTGGGAAACCAGCAGGAACGCGTCTGACATACGAATTCTTTCTCGATATTGTTGGTGTTGCCAACCAACGAGGTCCCATTGATTCGCATGCCAGGCCGAAGATCACTCACTAACCAGAAATACTATTTACACTTAACACTGAGCACTACTGAGCCATCCAGAAGTGAGGGCTTCTCTCCTGGGAATTGTCCGAGCCCTCGGGCGGCTCCTGGATGACTGCCTAAAACAGCCATTTGAGCCTTTATTTATACACTGGCCGAACATTTTAGTCGGCCAATAGTATAACAATTTACTGGTAGGCGGAGCCTATTAGAGCTCTCGCCTCCGGATATACTCTCCGAGTATTTTTCCAAACTTCAAAAACTTTAGTATTTCTGGCAGATTATGACATTCCACATATACTCTCGCACGAAAATTTGTGTCATTTCATTTGGTTCATTTCTGGCCATTGATGACACGAGGAGTGCTTATTGATTTTCCTGGCGGATGGCGCAGCGACTGACTTACTGTAAGTAGCTGCTTTATCCGTAGGGAATTATTACATAAACAATAGATTGTAATTCATTTGGCAGGGACAAGACAACTCAAAGTTGTCGGACGTACCCTTGCACTGATAAGAGGCAACAACCTCGAAACATGTCTGCAAGTGGTCATCCCCAGCCAAATTAAGGATAATCTTTCGTTGGTCTATAAAATAAGCACTTGCAATTGAGTCTTCTTGGAAGAACGTTGCACAAATATCTATCAGATGTAGTTCAATATCCGTCGTGGCATTATCCAGGTAAGTAGTTGTTTTCTGTCAGATTTTTGTCTCATATTTTCCACTTTGTGGAAATATTTGGAGAGAAGGGTACTTCGACTTTGTCGATTTTATTCTTATCATTTATTTGTACTCTCCGGCAAAACATTGGAACTTGTTCGAATTTTCGCATTTACTCTATCACCCTGTATTTTATTGTCTGTACTGCAAAAAAACTAACATGAACTCATCCAGTGCGTTTTTATAGGGAGCCTTAAAGATCGCTGCTGTAAATGCAGTGATATATAGGAAATTGAAGTTATCGTTTCATTTTGATTCCTTTGAGATATTACAGTTTGCTGACGAGGATTAATTTCATAATAATTATACTTCTCCGGGATTTGTCAGTGAACTATTTGAATAGTATAGTGCACAGAGTTTTAATTTAACATGGTAAATTTCAAAAAGTGACATTGTTCATTGAGTAATAGGCCAATCAATAGAGCATTTTTTCCTAACAAAAATACTAGTAGAAAACTGACTGTACCATCACATGGAAGACAGTCCGTAGTTATATTCTGTTATGTTTTCGACTCGCAACTGTCATTTATTATTTTGTAATGAACATCTAAATAACAAGATATGTGTTTTTTTACATTGTTTTGCTTATAAAATTACTTCGCAATATTTCAAGAAGTAGGATTGGCCTTTCTCATGAAAGTATTGAATCATGTGTACTTTATGTGTGCACAAAACAGGCTCTGAGGGGTCATTAGTTTTGGCACAATTGTAATTTGAATTTTTTCTTGCAGCGTGCCTGGATGCTCTAGTGATAGTCCGATTTCAATTTCTAAAACAGATTTTGAAGGTAGAAATACAGTACCACAAAAGGTACATTCTCATTTTGCGCTAAAATGTTGCGAAATGGGTGAAAAATGCTTGCAAACATTACTGAAAACGGCCGAGCTGGTGAAAACGGTCGTGTGGTAGGAGAGAGCGGGAGATGAGGGGAAGGGTATTGTCGCGTAACCAGTTCGTTAAAAGAATTACCCTCATCTCCCGGACTCTCTTACTACTTGGCAGCTAACGCGTGATAGGCCGTTTTCAGACATGTTTACATGCAATTTTCACCCACTTCGCACCATTGTAGTGCAATGAGAATATACGTTTTGTAGTAGTATACTTTTACTTTCATCATCTGTTCGAGAAATTGAAATCGGGCTATCACTAGAGCATCCTGGCATGCTGCAAGATGGTACAAAAAAATTAAATTCCAATTGTGCCAAAACTAACGATCTGACAGCGCCTGTTTTGTGCACACATGAGGTACACATGATTGAATACTCTCACGAAAAAGGCCTATTCCACTTCTTGAAAAATGGCGGAGTTGTGAATTTTTCAAAAAATCGTAAAATTTTCCGGTTCTTCCGGTTTTCCCCCGTTATTAATGATCCGATCAAGTCGTAAAATATTTTATTTTGTTTGTATTTCAATTATCTACAATTCTTAGAGCAAATAGATTACTCTATTAGTTTTAATTTTATAATCAAAACAATTTTCAAAAACACGTTTTTTGTTATTTAAATTTTTATAACAAATTAATAAATGACAGTCGAAGACAGAATATAACTAAGGACTGTCTTTCATGTGATGACATAGTCGGTTCCTACTAGTATTTTTGTTGAAATCTCACTCATTTTATGCCCTATTGCTTGGTGTATAAGTTTAACCCAAGTGTTTGTGATGGCGGAGAAACAATTGTCGCAGTACTTCATCGCAAATGAAGTAGAAGATGCAAGTACGAAACGTGCATTATTATTAATTTGTTGCAATGAAAACAGTTCACATCATGAAGAAAAAACGTATGAGGATTTGGTAACATTATTTGATACTAATTTTTCTTCGACTGAGTTAGTATTCCCAGAAAGGCAAAAATTTTATGGTGCTTTTAAATCTAAGGATGAAAGTGTTCAAGAATGGGCAGCTCATATAAGACAACTTGCTTGTAAATTTAAATCGAGTGAACTGAACACTTAACTGCGTGACCGTTTCAAAATGGATTTCGAAAAAGGCCCCAAAATCAACCGACTTTTTGAGGAAAAAAAAGGTTTACTTTCGAAAAGTGCATTGAAATTGCATGTAACAAGGAAGCAAGAAATAAAGTCCATAATATTGCCGGTCTGAAAATCAAACGTTTGGGACGAAGAGGATGGCCAACGAAGATATATTCTGATAATGCTACTAACTTCCACGGGACAGAAGAAGAAATACTGGTAAAATGTGCAAAGACGGCACTGAAAGAAATTTCAAAAGGAAGAACCCGAAAAGAAGAGGTACCTACTCCATACTTTTGAAAGAGAGCGATTAAGGAATATCTACCAACGCTGGCATTTCAAAGACCCAAAAACTGTCAATTAATGTGAAATACTAATCGTTGTTGATGGTGACCTCCCCTGAAACTATAGGCCCAAGGGCAGAGTGTCTCCAGTGGGTCCTGGACGAGATGGCAGTGTGAGGATGGCAGGTGTTGAAACTCCTATTGGAGAATATAGAAGACTACCAGTCAAGCTGTTGAATGAACTATTTTTATTTTAACTGGGCAACTTGTTGTTATTGAATACTTTGTATTGAATATTCGAGTTTTTCAGTTTTGTAGTATTCTATTGTGACAAGATAATAATGAAAAAATCAACAAGTCAATACTATCAAATTCACAAAAAGCGACGTTTATATTGAGAAATTCAATAAAAAGATAATAAATTGAAGCAATTGTTTCAACACATTCATTTTCAATGCTATTTTTAGGAAAATTGAAAATAGGTATTCCCTTTCATGTCAAAACTTTGAAGAAACCTGAATTTTTCGATTCCCTAACATTCGAAAATACCATGTGTTATTCATTTACTAAAAAAACACATTCAACCGTACTGATATGTTATTATTTTACTATCAAATCTATGCTGAAATCGTATTCAAAATGTTCCAAACTATTCTTAATAGCCTACATTCACTATCAAATCTGTACTTACCCCTAATACACATAGTACTATATGCCAGGTTGCTTTAGAAGTGATGCTTCCATTTTTAATGAGCTCCCATAATATCAAAAGAACAAAAACTGCCAAAATTTGTTGAAACAGGATTTCAGAAACGTGAAAAATTCGCCTTTTTGTATTGTCAGTCATTTTTACTAGTATTTGGAATGTGAACAAGTTCGATAAAATCAACTCTCAAATTAATATACTACAGAGATAGTAGAATTTTTTATTGGGAGAGAGCGGCGCCAATCAAACGATGATTCTGTGGACGATGATTGTTGACTAATCCAGACGGTAGGTTCTTCTTACGTGGAAAGTATTCAGAAGTTATAGAATTTTATCGCCAGTGGCTTTTGGGTAGTCTGGAGTGTAGAATCTGTGTTTTTGGCCATGAGGATCCTGAGTCAAGTATGTAATGATCGAAAAAATATAAGGAATACAAAGTTGAACAGTATATTTTTGCCCGATACGTACCGAGATACAGAGGTTCAAAGACGCGTCATATTTCTCAAATTATAAGAAATAGCAGAAAAATTTGGGTTTTCGACTTATACATATTATATTTCAAAATATTTATGACCCCCTAACTCTCCTTAAACCATGTCTCCTTCTTCCTCCACAAGATATACATACTTTCACCCCCTCTTCACAATCCACAAATATTTAAATTGTACACTCGCCCTCCGCTTCATGGATCCGCGGACTATGTCTCCTGTCTCCCGTGATGCCAAAACAATTGGGTGAACTTTTGCAATTTATCAGCATTGAATCTTCCACCACTTTGTCTAATTGAATGTATTTTAGTTAGAGTTATGCCAAAAAACGAAAATCGCGGTTTTCTCGGCATAACTCTGGATCTTGACCTCGTTCTCGGGTCAAACTTGGTAGAAGGTATGTTCAGGACTCTATCTACCGAAATGTTGAACGACAACCACAAACTCACTGGTTTTCAAACGCCCCCTTCCCCCACTCCTTGGTGAAGTTCAGCAATATTTGCATTTCTTTAGAAAATAGTTTCATATTTCAGTGTGTCAATCAGAACGGATTGAGGAAAGAAACCGCAAGTTCAAAATAATTTTTCCGGCTGTCCAGGGCCGGTTTCACTCCAGCAATTTTCGTCAACTTCCTTAATATGGACTCTGCCATCATCATATTCTAGGAAAGTTTTCAGGATAGGGTGCGGAAAAAACCACATATTCAAAATAATTTTTCCGGGCATCCAGGGCCGGTTTCATTTCAGCAATATTCCTCAACTTCCTTATTATGGACTCTGCCATCATCATATTCTAGGAAAGTTTTCAGGAAAGGGTGCGAAAAAAAACAACATACTCAAAATAATTTTTCCGGTCGTCCAGAGCCGGTTTCACTCCAGCAATATTCCTCAACTTCCTTATTATGGACTCTGCTATCATCATAATCTAAGAAAGTTTTTTTAGGATAGAGTGCGAAGAAAATCCACATGTTCAAAATGATTTTTCCGGGCGTCCAGGGCCGGCTTCACTTCAGCGATATTCCTCAACTCCCTTATTATGGACTCTACCATCATCTTACTCTAGAAAAGTATTCAGGATGGAGTTCGGAAAAAAGTCACATGTTCAAAACAACTTTTCCGGGAGTCCAGGGCCGGTTCCATTCCAGCAATATTCATGAACATCCTTATTACGGCCTCTGTCATCATCATATTCTAGGAAAGTTTTCAGGATAGGGTACGGAAAAAAAACACATATTCATAATAATTTTTCCGGGAGCCCAGGGCCGGTTTCAATCCAGCAATATTCCTCAACTTCCTTATTATTGACTCTGTCATCATCATATTCTAGTTTTCAAGATAGGGTGTGAAAAAACACCACATGTTCAAAATAAATTTCCTGGGTGTCCAGGGCCAGTGAAAACATCTGAAAAAATTATTATGGCTATGTGGCTTGTTTCCGCACCCTATTCTGGAAACTTTCCTAGATTATGATGATGGCAGAGTCCATATTAAGGAAGTTGAGGAATATTGCTGAAGTGAAACCGGCCCTGGATGGCCAGAAAAATTATTTTGAATACACTCAAAGAAAATAATAAAAAAAAAATAATTGTTAAAATTGTTTTTTCCGTTAACCAGCTGTCGTCCCCTTACGAACGGCAGCCCTCAAAAGTCGAAACTTGTGCGAGCCAAGGATTAACGAGGTCTTACCTTTTTACGTGCGATTCCTAGCACTTTCTCGGGCCATCAGAAAAAATTCTGCAGTCGCTGTGGTTTGAACCACCGCCGACCGGCAGCCAGTGACTAAAACAATGTCGCTTTAACCACTCGGCTACCTGGCCCCATAGGTTAGAATAACCAAAAAGAGCATATGAAATTGCGCCTATCTAGTTTAGTATTTATATCAACCAGCAAATAATGGTCATGCATATTTAGTCACCATACTATTTATATCGTTATTTCGAACAGGAATACTAGTTCGTTATAAAATTAACCATTTTCAAGTACCAAAACAAATGTTTTTGTTTACACAAGCAAATAGTAGTTTGTAAGTATTAAAAAAAAAAAAAAAAAAAAATTGTTAAAATTGTTTTTTCCGTTAACCAGCTGTCGTCCCATTACGAACGGCAGCCCTCAAAAGTCGAAACTTGTGCGAGCCAAGGATTAACGAGGTCTTACCTTTTTACGTGCGATTCCTAGCACGATCCGAGGAGAATATCAAAAGGAGGTCCGTAGGTCACCCATCCAAACCACTGCCACGCATAGCATTGCTTGGCTTCAGATATCGGTGAACCGGCGCTCTCCGTTCGAGCTATTATCATCTTATTTCCCAACAGAATGAGAGCAAATGACCTATTTCTTCTGTTTTCTAACAATATTTTCGTTCAGTAATCATTATTCAGAACAACAACGAAATGAGTAGTTTATTGAAAATTTTTTGTTAGTTCAACAACTTAATTGAGTATAGAAACTTTTTTTGTTTTCTGACCGTGTTTTGTTTGGCACACCTATCAGTTTCTTACCATTCTGTATATATAGAGTGTTTACGTATTTGTTACCACCCACTGTTGAGTTTATTATCATATGTATCGAGAAACTGGAAATGTAAAAGTTGAAACATAAGACTGCCAATTCCAACATCAACTCTTGTTAAGAATTCTTTTATTTATAATGGTTTAAAAATGTTTAACCACTTGCCAGAATCAATAAAAAGTACTGAAGCCTATGGTAGGTTCAGGAGGGCAACAAAAAAAATACTTGTTGAACGGCCATTTTATTCTGTCGAAGAGCTTTTATCTTCTTCTCACTGAAATTTATTTCTGTTGTTTGTTTTTTTTTTATAAAATATAGATTTATATAATATAATATACATATATATGTGTTTAAGTGAATACGAAATGGTATTGTGTCTTAATTAGGTTTTTATTTATATGTTCTATGCTTTAATTATGTTTTTATTTATATTATTTTGACATGCTTTGTTACAAATATTTATATTTTTAAACAATAAAGCTATTTTTGACTTAACTTGACTTGACTTGAAAGGTTTTAATCGTGATTAGATTATGCTACCAAACAAAAAATAAATATCGCAAATTTTAAAATATATCAGTTATGAATGGAATGCTGTATATATTAAAAATCATCCTGATATATACATAGGGATATTGACATTACTTTCAATTGTTTCTGGGATATTCACACTCAATTGAATAATAAAAATACTCAATAATATTTCAATAAAAACCCCATCAGTTAGGTATTCGAATAAACATTACAAGGGGGATATCAAAATATGTGTGATGTCGATGCCTGTAATAATCCCAAATTTTCGTAATGAAATAAAAAACAGAATACGTGAAAATGTTTATTTATTTTTATGCTATCTAACTGAGATATTACATGTAAATAAATGTAGTACGATATAGAAAAACAAAATGAACATTGAACTAAAATTATATTCATCACAAAGCAATAACATAAAAAAAACTCGAGTCATATAAATGATAAATATCTTATATAATAATCAATAATATTTTGGCAGTACATATGTATTGCCATTGGGCGAAATGTATACATGAATTGGGGTATAATGAAATGCATGAAGCTATGTAGCAAATACATAAAAATAATTAGTTTTATTCAATACTTTATATGATGGAAAATGATTATTGAATTTTCCAATTTTATGTTCAACACATATGAAGTAACAATCTTTCACATTTTCTTTGTTCTCAAAAGCAATCTGAACAATTTCGTATAATTTCAATGACTTTCAAAATGAAAAGAATCCTTCTCTTTATAATGTATTCTTGTATTTTACTCCTTTAATGAATGTCAGAATTTTGTTGCTCACGATGTCAGCATTGAATATAGTGAAATTTCGAATATAGTCATAGTAGAATTGATTTTTCAATGTGGATTCCACAATGTTTATTGGTGAATTCTAAGCTCCCATCTAGTCCAGTTCTATTCAATAACCTATAGCAAAATTTAAGAGAACCAACACTATAAGGAATATTTTTACGAGAATTTGTATTATTAGTGTACATTTTGAGTTCTCTATGTTTCGCTTCAAATCGGAAACACCAAATGTACCTCAATGGTCCTATTTTCCTAATGATTGTTGGGTAGTGAGTGAGAAAATGAAATTTTGGTTTCAGAGTTTTATATTGAGTATGGTGTTGCTCAATTTCATTTGACAGTTCTTTCAAACTGTTTTCATCAAATTCGACTCTCAACAGAATATCCATCAATTGTATCAGTGAGCAAATGAGTTTCCAGTGTTCATTATTTGTTGGAACTAAGTCCCCAATAAGAAGTGGTAGGTGTGACAGAATGTCCACATTTCAGCGGCAGACATGTGCAACTTCAATGATTGCAAATGTTTCATTTTTATTGGTGGACAAGAATTACCAATTTCAGTAGGTCCAAGGTTAAAAGATTGCTTTCGGCTATTCAAAATGTCTAAAGAAATAACTTTTCGATGCTTATTAAATGATTCAAAACTTTACTAACATCGTAATTACAAACACCTTCAAAAAAAGTATGCATGATGTCTGCTACAAATTGGTAGTAACATGAAAAGTACTAATTGTATTGAAAATTGAGCAAAAACAGTGGCACAATCTTACTCAATATGTCACACATATTATGAACCTCAATATTTTGTACGTATCAAATCAAATTCAAATCAAATCAAATTTATTTCAACAAAAACAGTTATTACAGTTCAGTTGGCTGGTAAAGCAATTTCAAGGATATCTAATTATTCATTAAGTTGACAGTATACAAACAGAATATCGGAAGAATGAGTAGAATTTCTAATAATGTAATCCTTGGTGAATACAATAGGTAGGTATATCTTATTATAAAATTAATATTGCTCTGTTTTAATATAATAAATCGTAACTTACATTTCAGTAGAGCAAATAAGTGTCCAAATCCTCAACTATTCTACAACTTTTTCAAAGCCAACTCTTCTTCGCTTAAAACAGTTCCCACTTCTTCCGAAACATAATTAGGATTAATAGTCTCATAATTTACTAACTCTGTGTATTTACAATTATTGAAATCCATCTTTACTCACCAGCATGAACTAAACTGAATGAAATGCTCAAACTCAAATGGAAATGGGGTGAGATTACCCAGACGGACATGCACAAACCTGAACAAACCATAGACTCTACGCGTCCAGCCACACACAAATGCGCAGAATGTTTTTATCAATTCTTCGAAGTGGATAGACTAAAACTGTATTCAGGTTTTTTACAAACTGAAGGGCAGGTTGATTATACAATTACGTTTGTTTGTTCGCCAATTATGATAGTGCAGCAAACTAAAATTCTGTCAGGTTTTATTTATGAACAGAAGAGTAGTACTATTATACAATTATATGTGTTTGACTACCAATTACAATAGTACAGCAAACCATGATACTAGTATAATTCATCTAATAACAGAAGTGTTGGTTAATTTTACGATTATATTTGTTCGTCTACCAATTATAATAGTACAGCAAACTATCATAATAACTATAAACTAATAATAGTTGAAAACTGAAGAAATACTATTATTAGTTTGACTCGACAAAATTTCACAAATTAACAGTTGGATGACAAAATAATTGATTATAATGCACCCATTATTTAGGTTTATATTGATTTTGTTCCGCAACAATGTTTAACCAGTTGTTATGACGATCACCTTTTCATTGAAAATATCATTAAAGTTGTTTCATTCAACGAAATTAACGATATAGTCGACGGAACATTTTTTTCTTTGAATTAACCCATACTATTTCTTTGAGTGTATGTTTTTTTTTCCGCAACCTATCCTGAAAACTCTCCTAGATTATGATGATGGCAGAGTCCATATTAGGGAAGTTGAGGAATATTGCTGTAGTGAAACCAGCCCTGGACGCCCGGAAAAATTATTTTGAATATTTGGTTTTTTCCACACACTATGCTGAAAATTTTCCTAGATTATGATGATGGCAGAGTCCATATTAAGGAAGTTGAGGAATATTGTTGGAGTGAAACCGGCCCTGAACGCCCAGAAAAATTATTTTGAACATGTGGTTTTTTTCCACACCCTATTCTGAAAACTTTCCTAGATTATTATGATGGCAGAGTCCATATTAAGGAAGTTGAGGAATATCGCTGGAGTGAAACCGGCCCTGGACGCCCGGAAAAATAATTTCGAACTTGTGATTTTTTTCGACGCCCTATTTCGAAAATTTTCCTGGCTTATAATGATGGCAGAGTCCAAATTAAGGAGTTGAGGAATATTGCTGGAATGAAACCAGCCCTGGACGCCTGGAAAAATTATTTTGAACATGAGGTTTTTTCCACACCCTATCTTGAAAACTTTCCTGGATTATGATGATGGCAGAGTCCATATTAAAGAAGTTGAGGAATATTGCCGGAGTGAAACCGGCCCTGAACACCCGGAAAAATTATTTTGAACTTGCGGTTTCTATCCTCAATCTGTTCTGATTGACACACTGAAGAAAAATAAGAAATGCAAATATTGCTGAACTTTATTGCTAAAGTAACTAGGCTGGCGACTTCGGGCAACACCAAGAATGATATATCATGCCCAGCAGATGGTTTATTTTCCGGTCAGTAAAAAGTATAGGCAGCCCTCCAACTAATACTCACAAAATGTTTTGAAGTGATCACATTCTTCTGTATTGAATAATTACATCAGAAGTAGCAGTTAGTAATTATGGAACAAATAATATAATAATAGATAATGAATTTATTCACAAACACATTCAATATAAGATACAGGATATACAATAAGATAATAGTAAATTACAGCACATTTTGAAGTTACAAGACATCGAACATTTTCAGTAGGTAGGGAATAAATAGGAAAGTCAGAAGGCAAGGCCTGTGCTTAGACTGGCTATAACTTATCACAACAGTATAATGATGACATGTATTCTGCAAATACAACAGATGGATTATATTCAGAATTATTTATTGTTTCTTCATCTTTATATATACTCAACCTTTTTTTGTTCATTGGACTCCTTTATTGGGAATTGATGATAAGTGGTCATTATGAAGGTGAAAATCGATAACAATTTCATTGATTCGAAGTATGGTTTCATATTTATATATTTCTTTGCGGATTTTTTTTTAGCTTTCGGATGCTGGTCACCAGCTGCACCTCGGCCTCTTGGGCTTTTTGTGCATTCTAATAGTTGGTTTCACAGCACCCACTCCGTAACTCTAGTCCCCTGTACTAGTCTGTACAGTTTCTTCACCGGTTGACCGCCTGAGTTTCCCGAATATTGCCTGTCTCTTGCGGTATAATGCCTCGCATTCTGACAGTACGTGTTTGGCTGATGTTTCTGTCTCTTCGCCACATTGTCTGCAGGATTGATTTCTGTTGTACAGTCCCATTTTGTGCAGGTGTTTTCCCATTGGGCTGTGACCAGTAAGAAGGCCCGTTATCGTTCTAACTTGATTCCTGCTCTGCTTGAGTAAGTAGTTCTTCAGTTTTGTGTTTTGATGGTTCTTTAATGTATGTTTTCCCGTGGTGCATGAGAGGGCCTTCATTTCACCCCTCCCTTTGTTTTCGTTTGATCCACTCCCGAATGCATCCTCGAATGTCGAATTTAGTAATCCTGAGTGCGGGTTCTGGGCCAATATAAGGAGTATAAAAATCACATGTATTCTGCAAATACAACAGATGGATTATTTTCAGAATTATTTATTGTTTTTTCATCTTGATATATACTCAAATTTTTTTTGTTCTTTGGACTCCTTCATTGAGTATTTTGAAAAGTTGATCAATGATAAGTGGTCAGTATGAAGGTGAAAATTGATAACAATTTCATTTACTTATTCGAAGTTTGGTTTCATATTTATATATTTCTTTGCGGAATTACTAATTTATGTATCTCTATTCGAGATTTCGAGATAATCCATTTACTCAATAATTTCTTGAACAAGTTTTTGAGATGACATATCTTATTTCAGCGGGAATGGAATTATAGAGTTTAGGGCCTAAATACGGGTAACTCCTTTGTATTTGACATTTCTTTGCTCTTGGTACATAAACACTATTTTCTTTGAATCTCGTGCTATAAGAATGGTCGATACTGACAAGTTCATGTTTATTATTATGCTGTCTCGCGAGAATGTTTCTACAGAATAGTTGGCGAACATCTATTATTCGGGTTTCGGTGAAGAGTGTGTCTGTTCCATATTTCCAGGGTTTCTTGATTATTTTCAGCAAACACCTCTGTTCTAGCTCTAAACTGATCAATGTGTATTTTGTGCTATGATTCCATAATTTATATGGAGAGAATCGCACAGAACTTTCATTTGTTCATTTTCAAGAATTTGAAAGAGTTGCCTGAATTCAAAGAGTAAACTGCGAAGTTTTATTGTCAAATAAACGATGTGTCGGACTAATCTCAGATGACTGTCTATGAAAATTCCCAAATGTTTCATAGTCTCAACGCAAAATATTTCAAATGATTCGTTTTTGATGATTATGTTCAGATTTTGAAAAGTTGGTAAATTTCTAGCATATGAAGTGAAGGGAACAAAATGAGTTTTGGTGTAGTTAACCTTTGATAATTTTCCAATAAACCATTCGAAAATGAATAAGAGATCTTTCTCAATTTTATTTTTCAGTTATACTCGATTGCTGTATCATCTGCGAAACTTGTTATTCTACCAATCTGTGTTATTTGATATAAATCATTAAGATATATGTTGAATAACATTGTGGAACAACACATTCATCTTTTCTCACTATGCTGCTTTCATCCCCAATTTTCAGAAGTTGTTTCCTTCCTTGTAAATACCTGCTTATTAGGTCTTTCGCTACTCTCCTCTCTTTTGTTTTTTATGCTGTGAATGATTTTCAAAATTTCTTTCTCATTGGTTTCCTCCAGATATATAGATTTGCACATGTAGGTATCACAAGAAGGATTAGAATTTGTGTCTGTTTTGATTTCTTTGGCAAGTTTTGGTCCTAGTTTCGTAAAATATTCACAAAAATGATTCGCTATTGATAGTCTATCACTGGTTATAGTCCCATTTTCTGGTTTAATTTCAGGAATTTATTCTATACAAAGGTATAGTTCATCAATTATCAATGGCAAAACACAGTTATATGAGGAGTAATCAATATTTAATATATACGCATGGCAATAAGGCCAAATTATGAAATTTTCTTTCCTAATTGTTTACTACCCGTATTCATTCACAGCAAGCACCTGTCCATGTATGGACTTGATTGACATGCACAAAATGCAAAATTGCGGTTCAACAAATCAAAACGGCGAATCGTGAGGTTAAACGCAATGTATTGGCCGCCAAGGGGCGTATCAAGGCTAAAGAGTTATAAATCATGTTTTTATATTTATTGAATTCAAAGATTTCAAAAAATACATAATAGTGCGTTTTGGAGACCATGGGCTAATGATGCTCGTGAAATTGCACAGTGTAGTAATATAAAAAGCCGTCCAACAAATGATTCGATTCCCTTTCAAGAAATACTTACATATTTCCAAACAAATGTTGGAAAATAATTCATCAATAAAATGAGGTATTTCCATTTATGACAGATAAAACAAAATTAACGGTAAGGGTTCCGGATTACTTTTTATATTCAGCATCTGATCATGGATATACTCTACCCTACTGAGGATATGAACCTTTGGCTACTATGAACCTTGATTCGCGGTGACTTTGGCAAATAACAGGACAGGTAGTAAAGTTGCAAAGAATCGTTGCACAAAAACATAATAGCATAAAGCGTGAATTTTATTTAATCTATGAGATGCTATTAGAAATCAATACGTCCACTGTCATACTTTGTTTGGTGGAAACACCCCATACCTTGAAAATTCAATAAATTATAATTGAACTGATGTTATAGTACAAAATCTGAATTTTATTTATGACATTTGGGCAACTATTTGAAGGTGTTTCTCAAGTAGCCAGATACTTTCAATGGCCCTAACACCCTGCCAGACATGGTTGAAAGTCAGCTGCAGGCTTTAGTAATTCATCATTTTAGATATCGTCTGATATGAAATGATAAACTGATATTTATAGTTTTTTATTGTTCATTATATTTAAAATTGACAATTTGTTTACGTTCTTCTAAAAAAAATAGAATGAATTTTTCATTCTTATCTTAAAACTATATTTTATCAAATTTGCCCTAGCTCACACCTTCATTTACCCATTTTACCTTTTTCCTTGCTTATTCCTCCTTTCTTTCAGCTCAGTCGGTGAAACAAGAAAAACTCCTGCTCTCAGTTGATTCTGGAATGTGGACTGTCCTATACTTATACAGTGCGGCTTTTTTTACTCCCCCCCCCCCCCATTGTTAACTTTTGAACGGTTCGACGTAGAAACATGAATAAAAAACCGTTTGGAGGGTTTCAGCGATACTACTTTTTGAAATAAATAATATGGTGATTGCTCGACAGGGGGCGCGGGGGGGGGCACATCAACTCAAAAATTTTAAATGGCATGGGAGGTCAAGTGTCACATCGTTGAAAAGAGAATTCAATTCTCTTCACAACCATCTAATTTTTTTTAATTTAGTTGACATTTTTTTCACAATCCAAATTAGAAATATCAAAAATAAATGCGGATCTGGAAACTACTCATACCTCGATAAATTTGAACGGTTTGTTGTGGAATAATGAAACCAAAAATATTTTGAAGGGTATTCCGATACTACTTTTTGAAAGAAGAATCATTGAAATTACTCGACAGATGGCGCTAGGGACAGATCAACTTGAAAATTTTGAAAGACATATAAAACGGTTTTGAGAAAAAAATTCTCAACAAAATTCAACAATATTCAGATGGTTGTGAAGAGAATTGAATTCTCTTTTCAACGATGTGACACTTGACCCCCCATGCCATTTAAAATTTTTGAGTTGATGTGCCCCCCCGCGCCCCCTTTCGAGCAATCACCATATTCTTTATCTCAAAAAGTAGTATCGGTGAAACCCTCCGACAGTTTTTTATTCATGTTTCTACGTCGAACCGTTCAAAAGTTAACAGGGGGGGGGGGCTAAAAAAAGCCGCACTGTATAATTTAGAAAATATGAAAAAAAATTCTTGTACCAATCAAAAATGATATTCAAATTTGTTTTTATAAATTTTAATACTTTAAAACTCTGAATGGAAACTATTAGAAATACACCTTTCCACAAAACTGAAACTCTTATTTTTGTTGTTTATTGAAATATCATGAAAAACTACCTAACAATAAACCTATGATTTTCTATGCTCTAAACTGTTTCCTAAAATAATTTATCTGTCCCCTTTGATTCTAGCTTATCAACTTTAGAAATTGATTCTTGTTTAGAAATTCTGACACCATCCGATAGATGACTCCTTTATCAAAACTAAGGTTTTGGTAAAACTAAATATTGTTCGTTTCGATAATAATTTTCTTATAATAGTTCGTGGAAATTGTAAAATTAAGTCAATGATTAATTTAGAAATAGTTCCGAACAGTTAAAATAGTTTCATATGATGTCTGTCTGTTTATAATACTGCTCTGCTCTGCATCAAAACTCGTACAAACTGGAGCCAAAGTATTGTGATATTGAATAAATATCTTCATACTAGTTTTCCTGTGAGTTCAACTTGCTTTAGGATACAATTTTCATCTTCAGGTATGTACTTTTACTTGTCAGCCTATTTATGTGTGTTCATTTCTGTTGCTTCTTCTGTTCAGTAACTGGTTTCTTTGGGTTTCTATCTAAATTTGTGGTTCATATACTAGTTTTTCAATAAGTTTTCCTTTTATTTCTTCCTATAATTTTTATATCTATTTCTATCTCTAATTTTTTTTACTCTTTTCTTGATTTCTCTCCTTGGCAACTTCCCTTCAAATTTCCCTTCATTCTTGACCAATCACAAGCTTTTATTTCACATCACTGATTTTTTAGTTATTTAATTTGACTGTCTTTAAGTACATTTCCTATATCTATCTTATTTACCTATTCACAAAGTGATTCGTTTCAGTTTTATGTCCATTCAGGCTCTCTTTTCATCATATCATTCATTTTCTTTCTTATTTTTTTACCTGTCATTTTTGATACTTGTTAATTTACTTCCTAAATCATGTACAGGATGTCTGAATGTTTTGCTATTACTGAATCGAAATTTTGTGTCAATAAACAATATTTTACCTAAATGTCTTTCCGTATTCAGGATGAACCATATCCATTAAAATTCAACATAAACAAAGAAATAAAACAGGCAATCTATTGGGTGTTTTCCTTTTTCAAATTATTTTCTCTACTTTCCATTTAATTCATTCTATCTTTTCATAATACGTCTTATTAATTAGTTTCTGTAAAAATATGAACAAGGTTTAGTAGCCAAACGTTATTATCCGCAGTAGTGTACAGTTCCCTTCCTATAAAATTGATACACTTATTGAAGCCTAGAATATTCAATTTTCAGGCATTTGTATCAGAAAGAAGAACCATTCTATGCGGAAACTGTACTTGCGTACGAAAATGTTCAGTATTTATACTAGGGCGCAGATCCGGCTTTCACGGGCTCTTGCTCTATAACGAAAAATACAAAATTATTTACGCACTCATCTAAAGTGCGTCAATCTGAATTATATAAAAATACACACACTATCACGCTGTAAAAATAAAAGAATGTACATGAGGCTCGGTGTCGCCAGCGATTTGTTTTTTCGAGCCATTATATCGTCAAAGAAGTTGGCCTGTTCTTTTCATTCTGCGCCGGTGTCCTCATTCTAGTCTGTTACCATTGAATTTTTACATACATTACCGAAGCCATGCTTACAAATACCAAAGCACCGGAGTCCAACTCTTTCAGCAGCAGCAGACTCCCGTTCTATATCCTGGTGTGCATTTGCACCGAATGATCTGGAGGTAGTCTGGAGCAGCATTCATGGCCATGGTGAAGAGAAACAGGCCTAAACTGGATCATCAAATGAATATGTTCATACAATAACCAATTAGTGAAATAAAAATAATAATTGACAACAGTGTGGCTTGTTGAGAACTACACAATGTGATAAATACTTGTTCTTAACCTAACCTCGTTTTGTCAGTTTTCAGCCCAAAGCAGATGGTAACTTTTGTGGGCCCCCTCACTCCCCATCTATGCCATGCTTGAACTTGCAGCTACGTCCTGTACGAGTGGTATTTCGTGGCATGTCTTGTAGGTGGCAATCTGGCAAGTCGGAATTTTAGTTTTGCCACTACATTTGAAAATGGACGGTAACGCATATCCTCCAAATTATCTGCTTCGATCGTTCCTCGGTACAATTTAACCAGTAATTTATCTTCTGTAGGTGTTTAAGAAATTTGGAGTGGTCTTTTCTCAGTGTCTGTTGAATGTATTTTAAAGTATTTACCTTACATCTTCTTTTTCTCAATTCCAAAGATGCCGAAGTGGTATTACACCCACTCACCTCATGTAGGAATTGTATATTCTGGTTGTTGTATTTGCAGATGTATACAGAAGAGTGGAAATGTTTTGTCTTCCACTTCTCTTGAAATATATCTTGTTTTTGGAAGGAGCTAATGCCGTTAGGAAAACCAAAAGATCGATATCTACTGCTGTGACAAAATCAGTCTTCAGATTTCCACTATCATCACATCGGTATCTTCAGTTGCCTGCTCTGTCTGAATCCCTTTGGCTTCCATTTCAGTTATCAGCATTGTTATGAAGTTTTTTCTTTCTGGTATCATTGGAGAGAAATTCTGCTCGTGAAATTGTTCATATGGATGTTGCTTTTTGGAACAAAAACTTTGTATGAAAGCAGCGAAGATCCTCCATATCGTTCTGCTGCTGTAGTGCTCTGGTAATGTATGGCAACAGGATACCTATCAGAAACAATAGTGGCTCTGTGCCCAAAGTGTTGTCAAATGTAACCCACGCAAGTATCCATGATAGCATACATAGTGTGCGTAGTATACATAAATACATAATTTGGAAAGTTGTCGTATCCTTGAATTTAAGTACCTTGGTGCCTATGGGTAAATTACAATAACTTCGGAATACTTTCCAGGTACCCCTATCGAAGAGTAATCGCTGTATGGCCTAAACTGAATTCAATTTGATGGATATGTCTTATTTTTATATTATGAATTGAAAAATCACAAATAACTGTCAAGTTTGAAATTCATAATGATATTATCAATCACAATTTCAGACGGCACAACAGTTTGAACATATCCGATGATGAGCTTACAATAATGACTAGTGAACAGAGAAACATATAATATGAGTGTTATGAATTCAACAAATTGTATGTTGAATTACTCGTGTGGACTGTATTAATTGACTTCTAATTGTAAATAGGATACTAGCTTATAGTTTTATAAAGTTTACTGAACAATTGTACAAATAATTATATTATGCATCTGACTTTTTTAACATCTGTCAGAATGACATTTCATTTCTCCATCACGCAACAAAATAACAAATCGGGCAGTCTAGTTTCTCTACAGGATGATATTCATTGCATTTATACTTCGCTAACTAAATACCGTACATATCGCCCGCCTTGAAACAATGTGCGTTGGTTTCAACAAAAATATCTAATCATTTTAAGGAACACTATTGTCAATATCATTGATAGGAAGAACACAAATCTTCGTTACAGGACGTTTGAATATATGTTTTCCAATTTGCACGGATACGACCCTGACGACGTCATCTTCACCATGATGAAGTTCAGTTATTCTTCCTAGAGTCCATTTTAAGGGAGGCTGGTTATCTTCTTTGATGATTACAAGGTTTCCAGTCTCAAGGGAAGTGTTGAATGATGACTTCCATTTTGATCGAACTTGTAACTCCGAAATATATTCGATGTGCCAACGGCGCCAAAAATGTTGTAAAATTTGATGTTGTCGTTGATATTTATTCAACCGGTTCTCCTGGATGTGCAGTACACTAGGTTCTGGGATTGCTGTCATTGCTCGTCCAATGAGGAAATGAGAAGGGGTGAGGGGATTGAAATCGGTTGAATCAGATGACAAAGGATTGAGAGGTCGGGAATTGAGCACACTTTCGATCTGAATAATCACTGTAGTGAATTCTTCGTAAGTCAAATGAGCATTACCTATAACTCTCGTAATATGTCTTTTGACACTTTTTACCCCAGCTTCCCACAAACCACCAAAATTTGGGGACTTGGCCGATATAAATTTCCAACTGATATTTTCGTTGGATGCATTGTTGATAATAGTTTGAGCGTTATCTTTTATAAATTTAGAAAATTCTTTCAATTTGGCATCGGCACCCATGAAATTTGAACCGTTGTCTGAATAGATAACTTCTGGTTTACCCCTCCTGGCAACAAATCTTTTTAGACATGCGAGAAAAGTATCGGTAGTGAGATCAGTTACCACTTCAAGATGCATAGCCTTGGTACTGAAACAAATGAATAAACAAATATAACTTTTTATCAATTTTGCTCCTCTCGTTGTGCGATCCTTGATAAGAATTGGTCCAGCGTAATCAACGCCCGATTTATTAAATGGAAAACATTGAGATAATCTAGCAGATGGTAAGTTGCCCATGATGTATTGTGATGCTTTAGGATTTGACTTGAAACATTTTACACATTTTCTGACGACTAATCTAGAAGTGTTTCTTCCGCATAATGGCCAGAATTGTTGCCTTATTGAATAAAGAAGTTGTTGTGGCCCACAATGTAACAGACGTTCTCTTTCGAATATGAGACGAGTTATTTTATGTTTCGCTGGTAGGATCATGGGATGTATTTTATCAAACCTGTAGTTTGCATTAGAAATTCTACCACCTACTCTGATAACTTTATTCTCAGCGTCCATAAATGGGTTGAGGCAAAGTAATTTACTTGACTTATCTAAAAAACGATTATTCTTTAGGGTCACATATTCTTGAGGAAAAACCTCTTGTTGTGTTACTGATACAATCAAATATAGAGCCTTCCTACATTCACTGGTAGTCAATACGACCAGTTGACGATCTCCTAATGCCGGGCATCTCAAATTTGAGTAATACCGTAAAAGATAAGCTACCACACGTTGCAGTTTCATATATTTAGAAAATCTAGAGAAGAGGTTGCTGAAAAATTCAATTGTAGTTTTATTGACAACCTCAGCTACAGCAACAACTACTCGCTGCTCAGGAATATCTGATACATTCTCTGCATCGAGGTGATTCCAAGAGCTCTTATTTTTCTCTAGCCATGGAGGCCCCTTCCACCACAATTCGGAAGATTTGATTTGATCGGCATCCATACCTCTTGATAGTAAATCTGCGGGATTATCCGCTGAATTCACATGATGCCAATCAACTTCATTGGTCAAACTTTGAATTTCGCTGGTGCGATTCGCAACGAACGTTTTCCACCTACTAGAGTCGGATTTGATCCAATATAGTGTAATCATTGAGTCGGTCCAATAGTAACAGGCATTGAATTTTATTTGCATTGCGGAACGAACTTTCGTGACTAAATGTGCTAATTCATATGCTCCGCATAGTTCCAATCGCGGAAGGCTCACTTTTTTTATTGGCGCTACTCGCGACTTGGCACATAACAAACTAGATTTATAGGACCCATCCTTTTTCTCGCACCGTAGATATACACAAACTCCATACGCACGTTCTGATGCGTCGGAAAAGGCATGTAATTCAATACGTTTACAATAGCTAGACAGAACCCATCTTGGAATATTAATTTCATTTAAAGTATATAAATTATCTCTGAATTTTATCCAACGAGTTTGGATATTCTGAGGAATTCCTTCATCCCAAGATAATTTAGATTGCCATAACTGCTGCATTATCATCTTAGCAAGTACGATAACAGGTCCTAACAAACCCAAAGGGTCATAGATTTTCGCTATAGTAGATAAAATTGTTCTTTTTGTAACCGGTCCCATCGTTACTTTGATAGAATATTGTATATAGTCTAGTTCAGAATTCCACATAATACCTAGAGTTTTGTTATGGCTGTCACTCAAATCCAAAATACTGCATTCTATTTCGGAATGTACTTTTATAGCATTCTGAACAGTTAAATTATTGGTACGATATTTGCGGAGTTCAAAACCAGCACTATATAGAATCGAATGAACTCCTGCCTGAATCTCTAACAAATCATCGATACAATCTGCTCCTGTGAGCAAATCGTCCATATAAAAATCTTCTCTAATGACTCTACTGATTGCAGGAACAGATGACTCATTTTCATTAGCAAGCTGTCTAAGACACCTTGTTGCTAAGTATGGTGCAGATGCAGTACCAAATGTCACTGTATTGAGTTGAAAGCACTTGAGTCTCTCAAAGGGCTCTTTCCTCCACCATATCTTTTGTAATGGCCATTGGGATTCAGTAATGAGTATCTGAAGGTACATTCTAGATATGTCACCGCTGATAACAAATCTATATTTTCTGAATCGTAATATTATTGAGATGAGGTCATCTTGTACTGTTGGACCCACATATTGCACATCATTCAATGACAAACCGCTATCGGTCTTCATAGAAGCATCGAAGACAACGCGAAGTTTCGTAGTCAAACTAGCTTCTTTTATCACTGCGTGATGTGGTAAATAGTAACAAATTTCATCAGTTTGGTTGAACAGATCAGAACTATTTTCAGATATTTCATGCATATATCCTAGATTTTCATAATCATCCATAAATCGAACATATTGCGATTTCAATATTGGATCTCTACTAAGTTTTTTCTCCATTGCATAAAAACGTTTCAAGGCAATGTTCTTTGAATTCCCCAACATATTCACCGAACTAGTATCTGTCTCACGGAGCGGCATACTTACTATAAAACTACCATCAATATTTTTAGTATGAGTATTCATGAAATGATCCTCACAAAATTGATCATCTTTGGATAGCTCCAATTTATTCGTACTGTATTCTTCTATATGCCAGAACTTAGTTAATTGAGAATCGATATCTGAACAAGTTTTGCGAATCATATTTTTAGAGACAGTACAGTAGCTATAGTTTTATTTTGCATTCGGAATCGATCCGCCTGCAACTACCCAGCCTAATTGGGTCTTTTGCAATAAAGGTAAATTTCTACCTAGCTCAATCTGGCCAACACACAGAAGATTCCAGAAATGACGAGCACCAATCAAAATATCGATTTCACCTTTACGATGAAAATTGGGATCGGCCAATCTTATATTATTGGGAATAGACAATTGCGATCCTTCAAATGATTCTGATGGTATAGGACCTGTAATTTTAGGAATAATCAAACATGACACATCACCTACGAAATTTCCGCATTTAGCTCTCAAACTAACGATTGTGGAATGATCAATACTAGTAAGTGATTGTCCCACTCCCTCCACGGAAAATTCCACTTTCTTTTTTGGTAAACCTAATTTCGTACACAAATTCGTAGTAATAAAATTGCTTTGACTACCGCAGTCAAGAAAAACTCTAGCCTCGTGAAATATATCATGATTATCTTTCACCAGTACTATAGCTGTAGATAGCATTACTTGTTGAGCACTTAAATTTAAATTGCATGCAGTTACTTGTGTTGTTGACGAATGAGCTTCATTATGAGAAGGCGATTCTTCAACTTCCGTCCTAATTTTATCGTAACTTCGTTCTAAATGAACGAGAGTATTGTGTTTTCTGTTGCATTTTCTGCAGCCATTGAGTCTACAAAATTGATTTGAATGACCTGGTCTGAGACAATTCAAACAAAGATGTCTACTTTTAGCTTCCTGAATTCTCATTTCAATAGGCAATTTCAAAAAACTTTCGCAATTGTAAATAGCATGTGCACCTTTGCAGAAGAAACACTCCAGAACGTTTTCTTGTTTACTCAGATTAACTTGAACTTTTTGTTTATTTCTTTGATTAGAAAAATTACCATTCGATTTTATCAATTCTTTTTTATTGAATTGTAACTTTTCTAATAACTCACATTTGTGTTTCAAAAAAGTTATCATTTCCTCCAATGTTGGAAGTTCATCCTTTATTTCATATTCCTCCCAATTTCTCCTAGTTACAGACTCTAGTTTCATTGTGATTATGTGAATCATCAAGATATCCCAATGTTCCGTAGGAAGTCCCAAAGAACTCAATGCTCGTATATGTTTAGTTACATTGTCAGAGAGGCGTCTCAATTCTACATAATGATTCCTTATGAATAGATTCTAAATCAAAGATGTTTTTCACAGGTGTGAAAACTATCAATTGTTTATTTTCGTAACGTTTCATCAACAATTCCCATACCATTTCATAATTGCTATCAGAAACTTCTATATTTTGAATCACATGTGAAACTTCTTCGCCTAATGATGATCTCAAATAATAGAACTTTTCTGATTTGCATATTGCGGGATTATTATGTACCATGGCCTTGTATGCGTCTCGAAATTCGATCCACTGATCATACTCCCCATTGAAAACAGGAAGTTTAATAACAGGTAACTTGATATTGTATGTTATCTGTTTTGGATTCCCAGAAGTAGAAATAACATCGATCTTATGATCTTCATATTTTGAGATTACACCCTGTACTCGACTTAGCAAAGCATAATATTTTTTTTCAAATGATGTACTTTCCTCTTCCACACCTTCTGGATCAATGATCTCGATTCCTAACTGAACTTCGTTAAAAATATTCAAAGAAGGCGTAAAATTGGCAAGTCTATTTTTCAAATCCAAAACGATAACATCTGTCAACTCATCAAAATTCAAAGAAACAATATGATTTGAAAATCTTGTTAATTGGGCTTTCAAAGTACGCCTTTTAATTTTCAATTTGTTAATTTCACTTTCCATTTTTTTTTATATATTCAGATCAAAAATATAGCAGTAGATGGAATTATAAGGATAGGACTGATATTAGGAATTGAAAAGGAATAGAGGAATAGGAATGAATATAGAAAGCAGGAATCTCACCCCTTCTTCTCGTCTTGCTAAATTGACTAGCTGCTGGCAATAGGCACCAAAATCGGGATCAACTCGTAGGGATCCGGCTAGAAGGACCAATGTTATGAACTCAACAAATTGTATGTTGAATTACTCGTGTGGACTGTATTAATTGACTTCTAATTGTAAATAGGATACTAGCTTATAGTTTTATAAAGTTTACTGAACAATTGTACAAATAATTATATTATGCATCTGACTTTTTTTAACATCTGTCAGAATGACATTTCATTTCTCCATCACACAACAAAATAACAATTCAGGCAGTCTAGTTTCTCTACAGGATGATCTTCATTGCATTTATACTTCGCTAACTAAATACCGTACAATGAGTAGGGAATAGAAAAAATGGGGAAAACGAAACAATGTTGAAAATTGTTCATGTTGAATGCTCAGAGCAATCTGTCTGGAGCATTATTGAAAGCATTTACATAAATTGCAGAAACTTCCTCTAAAAATACCTTCAAAAATGTCTGTTTGAGTAAAAAAATTATTTCAACATATTTACATGAATTCATTGACATAACATTTGATGTTTTAAAAATTGTTCAACGTATTCACTGAGTGATTCCTTCCGTAATTCAGATAAAGAATAAGATATCAACATTCATATTCTTATGAGATGGTAAAAAGGGTAATTTACCACTGGAGAACGGTTACGTTTTCAACACTGTTAAATTGTAATGAAATGGAACATGTGCAGCTCATTTTTGAGACATTTATTTTCACAAATTTCTGTCAGTCACTAGGTGAATAGATTTATCCTTCATTATTATTTTGCTCATTTTTATTTCTTATCCTAATTTTTCTGTTTTGTGCTGTAAACGTTCAAATAAATATTGTTTGAAAACCCATTATTTTCATTATTTTACAGTCCAAGGTGATTTAACATTGTATTGATGTAGTATGACAGGACTATGACTATGACTTCTACAGGACAAAAAATAAGTAAGTGGTTTTGGTCGTGCTGGTAGAGCGTTTGCCTCTCAAGCGTAGGGTCTTGGGTGCAATTCCCAGCATGGTCATAGGTTTAGTGCATGGCATCATATGTGAAAAGGTAAGGGCTGCGTCTTCCCTAGCAATCGGTTGACGAAAATATCAACAATAACTAACATGGCAACAATGTGAAAATAAAGCAAAATTTTGAATCCTGATGCTACAATATATTACATTGAATACGGATAGGTTGAATGAACACTGCTATAGTCCGCACAATATACACTGATTATCCGTTGTGAATCATAAAAAGCTACAAGAAGACTACGAAATATTTAGTACTTCTCTTGGAAAAATACCACTTCTGTTATGATAATTTCCACAATATTCAGCTTCATCATTACTGAGACATTAAATTGTTGAACACCTTCGTTCGCGTAATTTTAAACGAAGAATAATGTCAAAAATTACATGAATCATATGGTATTATATTACAGTACCAAAAGTATGACAATTACGATATATATTGTGGTGATGAATTGCCAACAATTAATTGTTTAAAATTTCCTAGCAGTGCCAAAAATTACATGAATCATATGGTATTATATTACAGTACCAAAAGTATGACAATTACGATATATATTGTGGTGATGAATTGCCAACAATTAATTGTTTAAAATTTCCTAGCAGTGCCAAATAATAGTGATCCTAGCGGAAGAGACTGGAATTTTCCTCACATAAAATGAGTCTGTAGATACAAAAATTTTGTTTTTTGTGTGTTTTGGCATCGACTGCTATGGTTGTTTAGATTTAAGTGTGATTTACCCTATATATAAAAGTTTAGTGAATATCTCTGTATTGTATTATATTTTTTTGACTGACATGTAAAAAGAGTTGAATGTTAAGTTGTTGATTAAAAAAAAGAAAAGGATCATATTGTGTCTAATTTCAAAAAAGAATAAAAAGCCAAAAAAGGATAATTCGCTGATCCTTCTGCCGGATTACTAAGTTTTGAACCTATTTTAGGTAAGTTGACGCACTTCCAAACATTGTGCTGATCCTTCTGCCGGATTACTAAGTTTTGAACCTATTTTAGGTAAGTTGACGCACTTCCAAACATTGTGCTGGTCCTTCGCCGTTAAAAGAAAGCCAAGATATGGAAAAACAAGTCAACGAAGGAGTTGTTACAAGGAGTAGACAAAGACAAGGAGGGCAAACTTCAGGTGACGGAAACAAGGAAGCAAATCAGCCGTTACAACAAGGAAGCCAATGCTCAAAAACCAAGAAAACAAGGTCTACACTCTCAAAAACAAGTTCAACAAGACGAAAAATATTGGAAGCACAAGTGAAGGCAGACGAAGAGATAGCAAAACTCTTGGCTCAGGAGCAAGAAGTGAAACTCAAAATGCTGGAACATGAAAAACAGAGGATTTGGAATAAACTGGCTCTGGATGAAGCAAGATTTGAAAAGGAGTCAGAAGGTAGCACACATTTGAGTACTGAGGAAGGTCAAATAGAGGTATTACCTGTAGAACAGATTTCCCAGAAAGGTAAGGTTGAAAATTGGTTATCGAATCATTCAGATTTTCAATATCAAAACAGTGTCGGTCTTGCTAAAAAATTAGATATAAGTAATAATGACAACTATTATAGTATTAGACATTTGCTGTCAAGGCAGAATATCGACAAAGATCTCCCAATATTTTCCGGTGATATCAAAGACTGGCCTCATTTCTACACGCAGTTTACATCAACTACGCATTTGTTGGGTTTATCTGATGAGGAAAACGTATGCCGCTTGAGGAAGTGTTTGAAAGGAAATGCCAGAAGAGCCGTGGAAGGACTATTGATATTGAATTCAACGGTGAGTGAAATCATTCGTATCCTAAAAAGTAGATTTGGTAGATCAGATCTTATAATACGAACTCTCATTACTGATGCCAACAATTTGCCTTCAGTAAAACAGAATGATTTTTCAAGTCTGACACATTTTGCTGATGTAGTTTCTAATTTAGTAACTACAATTGAAACGATGAATATGAACAGCTATTTGAGTTGTCCTCAACTATTGACAGAGTTACTACAAAAATTGCCATATAGTTTACAATTATCTTGGGGTGAAAAGGTTGCCAGGTATGAAAAAGAGTTTTCTCTCAAAGATTTCAAAAATTGGATATGGGAAAAATCAAAAGGAGCCAATTACGCTCAAATGCTCATATCAAAAGGGTCAAATAATGTGGGATTTCAACAAAAGGACAGACACAAGACGTCCCTAGTGACAACACAAAGTAAATATAAAAATATAAACAAAATTTGTATTTTTTGCAAGGGAAACCACGAAGTAAACGATTGTGAGAAATTCAAAAAGCTGAGTCCAGACGAAAAATGGTCATTTGTCAAGAAAAATGGAGTCTGTTTCGCCTGCATCAAAACTTCGCATAGGATTTCATCATGTACAAGGAAAAGAAGGTGCGAAGTGAATGGCTGTCTGAAATTCCATCATCCTTTGTTGCACAATGAGGACTTCAGGAAAGAAACAGTAGAGGAGACTAAGGAAACTTCAGAGAATTCAGCTTCAGGTACACATCAACTAGTAGCACATACACGGAACACCTTTGGTAAGCAAGTTCTATTACGTATTGCTCCATTGACTTTGAAATCGGGTGAAAAAGAAATGAAAGTATATGCATTATTTGATGAAGCTTCCACTGTTACGTTATTAGACGAAAATGTTGCTTCACAGTTGAATTTAGAGGGCAAAAATACGAATCTTTCTTTGAAATGGGCTGATAAAAATTCTGTGAAGAACACCTCATCAAAATTGGTGTCGTTCAACATTAGTGGGCAAGATGGGGCTACATATTTTCTGAAAAATGTATATACTTTCAAAGATATGGATTTACCAGTACAAAGTGTCAATGCTCGAAATCTCAGATCAAAGTGGAAACATTTACAGGGTGTTGATTTTGAAAGTATGTGTAATGCTCAACCTAAATTGCTAATTGGTCAGGATAACTGGGATCTCATAACAAGTCGTGAGATAATAGAGGGGCCAAAAAATTCTCCTGCATTGTCAAAAACAAAATTGGGTTGGATACTTCATGGGAATTTGCATCAATTTGTAGGAAGGGTAGATGAAAATATTGTTTTGCATATTAGACAGACAGGGTGTGAAGAAACTGACGACCTTCACAATCAAGTTAAACAATTCTTCACTACAGAGTCTTTTGGTGTTAAAATTCCTGAGAAGAAAGTCATGTCCAAAGAAAATGAGAGAGCTGAGAAAATGATGGAAGGAATAACACGCAGGGTAGGAGAAAGGTGGGAAACAGGATTATTGTGGAAGGAAAATATTTCTAATATTCCAGATAGTAAGACAGTGGCACTTCAGAGATATGGATTGATAGAAAGAAGAATGAATCGTGATAAGGAGTTTGAAGAAGCTTATAGGAAGAAAATTGAAGAGTATGTTTCCAAGGGGTATGCCAAGAAGTTGTCTGATGAAGAAGCAGAAGAGAACCCATGGAACTCTTGGTATCTTCCACATTTTGGAGTTGTCAATGAAAACAAGCCTGGCAAATTGAGAATGGTTTTCGATGCAGCAGCCAAGACTCAAGGAATAAGTTTAAATGATATGCTCATTACTGGTCCTGATCTTTATAACTCGCTCATAGGTATTTTGTGGAAATTTAGGCAATATAAAGTAGCTTTTTCAGCAGATATCTGTGAAATGTTCCATAGAGTGAAGATAAGGACAGAAGATCAACCTGCACAGAGATTTTTCTGGAGAGAAAACAGACAAAACAAACCCTCAACTTACGCTATGCAAGTTATGATATTTGGAGCAGTGTCATCTCCTTACTCAGCACAGTATGTGAAAAACAGAAATGCAATGGATTTTCAAGAGGACTATCCCAAAGCAGTAGAAGCCATACTACATAGACATTATATGGACGACTATCTGGAAAGTGTAGAGACTGAAGAAGAAGCTATCCAACTGGCAAATGATGTCATAATGATTCACAAAGCAGGAGGTTTCCAATTACGAAGTTGGGTGAGTAATTCGTCAAATTTACTTGACAAAATTCCATGTGAAATGAAAAATACGGATAAAATAATGGACGACAAGGGTGTGCTCACTCCACATAGAATTTTAGGTCTGAAATGGAATCCTGATCAAGATATTCTTACGTTTCCAATGAACTTCCATAAAGTAAACAAAGATATTTTAACAGGTATAAAGACTCCGACTAAAAGAGAAATCCTGAAAGTAGTTATGTCTTTGTTCGATCCTTTGGGTTTATTGGGTCATTTTGTGATAAAAGGAAAGATAATTTTGCAGAAACTTTGGAAGACAGGTATACATTGGGATGATGAAATCACAGGAGGCATAGAAAATGTATGGAAGTCATGGTTGAGACAACTACGAGAAGTGGAAAACCTCAAGATACCCAGGGCTTACAATTTTGGACATCAAAAGGATATGACGGTTCAACTTCACATATTCAGTGACGCGAGCGAACAAGCATTTTCTGCTGCAAGCTATTTTCGATTCGAAAATGAAGATAATATTAGAGTCAGTTTGGTTATGTCGAGAACGCAGGTTGCCCCAATAAAGGAAATGACCATACCAAGACTGGAATTGCAAGCTGCGGTGATGGCTAGTCGACTAGCAGAAAAAGTCAAAGAAGAGCACACATTGAAGATAGAAAAGACATATTTTTGGACAGACTCAAGAATTGTACTCTGTTGGATCAGATCTGAAGAAAGGAATTTCAAAGTATTTGTAGCCCACAGAGTTGGTGAAATCCATGAAAAAAGTAATGTTGAACAATGGAACTGGGTACCAACTAAACTGAATGTCGCAGATGATGCAACGAGGTTTGAAAAAGAGACTGATTTGAATCCCAATGGTAGATGGTTCATGGGTCCTGAGTTTTTGTATTGCAGATCAGACAAGTGGCCAACAGAAGAAAAGAAGAGTGAAGAAATCGATGATGATCTTTTGGAACGTAAAGCTCAGAGTGTATTAGTTCATCACACTGAAAAACATGATTATCTACCTGATATAAAGAGATTTTCAAAATGGACATATTTGATACGATCGACTGCATATGTTTTGAAATTCATAAACCTCTGCAAGAAGAAAATTTCAGAAACGAAAGAACTCACGAAGGAAAATTTGAAAGAAGCGGAATTACTTTGGATCAGAAAAGCTCAAGCAGACACATTTGGAGAAGAAATCAATTTACTTTCAAAAGGAAAAGAAGTTTCGAAAAATAGTCGTTTGCTGCAACTGTCTCCAGGCATAGATGAAGACAAAATTTTGCGTTTGAATGGTAGGACCGATAAAAGTCACATTTTACAAGAAGAAACCAGAAGGCCAATTATTTTGGAAGGAAGACACCCTTATACAAGACTTCTGATTTATCATTATCACTGTTTTTTTCAGCATAGTGGTACAGCGATGGTTTTGAATCAGATGAGAGTAAAATTTTGGGTAATTCAAGGACGTAAAGCAATTCACACTGTATCTCAAATGTGCATGCTGTGTAAATTGAGAAGAGCCAAACCAAGAATACCTGAGATGGGTCAACTACCAGAATTTCGTTTGAGGAGACCACCACGTCCATTTTCATATGTCGGCTTGGACTATTTTGGACCATATGAAGTAACCATTGGTCGAAGAAGGGAGAAAAGATACGGGGTTTTATTTACTTGTTTATCGATAAGGGCCATACACATAGAACTAGCAGAGTCTTTGACAACAGATTCAGCTATTCTGGCAATAAGAAGATTTTTCGCAAGAAGAGGACAACCCTGTATGATGATAAGCGACAATGGTACCAATCTCAAAGGAGCATCAAAAGAACTGAAAAGTGCCTTGGAGAAAATCGACGAAAATTTGATACAGGAGAAATTGGTAAACTTTGATACTGAATGGAGATTCATACCTCCTGGAAGTCCTCATATGGGCGGAGCGTGGGAGAGGATGATTAGATCGGTCAAGAAATCGTTGAATTTGACACTCAAGGAAAGATCGCCCAGACCCGAGGTATTGTTTACTCTGTTATGTGAGGCTGAACACATTGTCAATAGCCGACCTCTAACTTACATTTCATCAGACAGTCGGGACGTAGAAAGTTTAACCCCGAATCATTTTTTAATAGGACCACAGTGTAATCTAAAAGGCATGGGATTTCATGAAATGAGAAACTTGGACTTGAAAAAGCAATGGAAAATAGCAGAAGACCTGAGTGAAAAATTTTGGAAAAGATGGGTGATGGAGTATTTACCTACCTTAACCAAGAGAACCAAATGGTTCGAGAAAAGTAAGTCTGTTCTGCAGGTAAATGATATTGTCATCATATTTGACAACAAACTACCTCGAAACAATTGGCCACTTGGTAAAATAGTAGCTATCTATCCAGGAAAAGATGGTCAAGTGAGAGTTGTGGATGTGAAGACGCAGTTGGGGACCTACAAGCGACCTACTTCAAAAATCTGCAAACTGGATCTTCTAGAGTCAAATGAAGACGTTTAGGAGGAGTCCTCATCGGGGGGAGAATGTTTAGATTTAAGTGTGATTTACCCTATATATAAAAGTTTAGTGAATATCTCTGTATTGTATTATATTTTTTTGACTGACATGTAAAAAGAGTTGAATGTTAAGTTGTTGATTAAAAAAAAGAAAAGGATCATATTGTGTCTAATTTCAAAAAAGAATAAAAAGCCAAAAAAGGATAATTCGCTGATCCTTCTGCCGGATTACTAAGTTTTGAACCTATTTTAGGTAAGTTGACGCACTTCCAAACAATGGTCATTAGCCATGTGTTCTGGATATACCTTGTTACTTACTCCATACGCCACCTTAGGAGCAGCACTGTTAATTTTTAACGCAACAGTGAATTGTGGAAAATTATTCCCACCCAACACGAGCCTCAATCATTAGATATTCACATCCGAAAATGAAAAAAGCCCGCACCGGCTGAGAACCGAACCTGGAACCTCTCGGTTACCAGGCAGGCGCTAAACCTGTGCGCTAATCCCCGCCTTACAAATAGTATTATAGGTGATTATATTCATTCTAACTTAGGGATCTTTCTCCTACTCAATGAAAACACAACTTCGTTTTCAAGACAACTTACGATTGATCAGAGGTGAAGATCTATCGAGCATTCATTCAGTTTCATATAAACTTACTTGGTGGGATTATTTCGGACTATTCCAATACACATCGTGCATAGCATCACACGTTAAAAGATAAGGGCTGCGTCTTCCCAAGCTCACACAAGTCTCTCGAAGACTTTCGAGGGTTGCGCGTAGGGGTGCAATCGGTTGACGGAAATAACAATTTTAACAACAAAACATACACCCTGTGACTGTCAATGTAAAACAAGAGTTACCTGTGGAACCGAAAAATCCTATTATGTGTATCTACAGAAACGAACCCACATATGGACATTCATCTGGACGGTATTCTATACCGGATGGTTCTCTGAATATGAGTTAGAAAAGTTTTCTACCTCTCTCTATCAATCGTTGAAATGTGATTGAAGCAATTTCATTACGGGTAGTGTAGGTTTAATCTTCTTCCAGAAGTGTTCCGAAACTTGTTTCGAGGTTTTAAAAATAGTGGTTTGGTGTTTTGAGCCTCATTTGGATTTCTGACAGAACCCTATTCAACTTTTCGTTGCCAAATTTGATCGATTCTGCATGTTATTGTTTCGGGAATATTTCTGCCATTTTTTTAATTTGAATGAACCATGGTCAGATTGTTAGTTGTTCCACTCTCCCAATCTGTGTTTTCATTTCATTGATAACGTGATAGGTAAACACTATCGTAATCCCTTTTATTATCTTTTATTGATTCATGTCACTGAATGATATTGATTCAATAATTTTGTTATCAATACCGTGAAATAAAAAAAGTCAAAAATAGATAAAAAAAGATTTATGAAGCTATTGTTACGAATTTGCGATTAGTGGCTATAGTACAACTGGACCAATTATTTTCCGTTTATTGACAACTTTATAATCAACAATAAATTTCGATAATTCATGTATCTACTCAACTCCGGTCCTTCACAACTCCTCTTCAACTTATGTTCAACACAACCTCGCCAACTTGCGTGCAATTTGCCCGACTCGTTTCATGCCAAGTAGTGTAGTCAACGCAAAAAAGGGCTTTTACTTTGGAATAATTCATGAAGTCGTTAATTCAAGTAGTAAGTGTGGAATCGACTCACAAGCACGGAAAAAAAGACCGCCGGTGAAGTTTTCCCGCTCTTTGGTTTTCCCAAAAACATGACAAAATAGTAATTTACGTAACAAGTCCAGGAAATACTGCTTTTTTGGACGAGTAGACCAAATTCTAGGACGAGCATTAGCGAGTCCTGGAAGTCCTGGAAGTCTACGAAAAACTATTTTCGGACGTGTTGCGTACACTATTTTTTCGGCAACCATGTAGAATAACAAATCAATGAGACGAATTTAGTCTAAGAGACGAAGAGAGGTCGACCTTCACCCATCTGTTAACCGGATGACACATACTTTTTTTTCAGATACATAAATAGACGAAAACGCCTAAAATGGGTTGCCTATGAAAAGGTGGTCATGACTATATACAGTGAGTTTCAAAAATTTGCACCATTTGGAAACTTTTTTATTATCGATTTGTCAGAAAATTTTATTCTTAATAAAAATTGGTGCATTACGAAATACTTATATTCAAGTTATCAAACTTCTAAATTTCCCAACGGTGTACAGGGGCTGTGATTCCAAATTTGAATATTCAGTTCTTATTTGTATTATATATTGAAATTCGAACAGAAGATAGGTACCAACAGAAACATTCTAATTCTTATTTATATTAAATTTCGAGCACTTACCGGCCTAGTCCGGGAAGTACGTACTTCCCGGACTAGGCCGGGAAGTGCTACTTTCCCAGAGAAAAAGTGTCCGGGAAGTGAACACTTCCTGGATGGTTGCCGAAAAACAAAGTTTTTTCCAAAATATCAAACAATCAATAAATCAATCATATATTGACATATTGACTGAAGAACATAATTCGTATTGACAATGTCCTTTACAAATAAACAATAAGAACTCAAAAAATATTAGGTTCCTATAATAGGTATGATAAAAAACAGGTGCAATATAGGTAATGAAAGGATAAACTCAATAAATTGGCACGATAAATCGCATAGGATGCGTTTGACTAACAAAAATTTTATCTACTTTCAAAATATTGGTAGGTTAGGGGTTTTTGGAGATGCTGAGTACGATTCTGCATTCAAAATTTGAAAAAACAAAATGTCGGCTGTCTAACAGTGTAACTGTCTTTGGTCTTTGATTATGTAAATAATCTGATTTAGACCGTTTTTTAATATAATTTATCAATGACAAGACAAGACCGCTTTTCTTGACTTTTTTATCTATTGACAACTACTCAAAACATATTACAATGTGATTTACAAAGGAAATGATGAACATTAAATAACATTCAGGAACACTCCCTCCCAGTGATGAACTAGTTTTGTTGATTACTTGTCTTGCTGGACGTCTAAAATGCAAAGTTTTGCCACTGGACGTCTGAATACGCCCATATTTGTTGTCACATGTGATAACTCCTCTGGGCCAAACATTTCTGCCAAATTCTGAGTCAACGATGATTACTAGATTACCTATTTTGATCTTTCTTGCAGAGCGGTTTAATCATTTTGTACTTTTACTTAGTGTAGGGAGGTACTCGCGTACCCACCTTCGCCAAAAATGATCAGCCAACGATTGAGAGATTCGCCAATGTTTGCGTGACACCAAGTCGTGCTCGTCAAATTTTCCAGGAATTTGTGCTCCACTTGAGGATCCTAATAAGAAGTGATTAGGAGTCAATGCTTCATCGTCAGCGTGGTCTAATGAAACGTGGACTAACGGGCGACTGTTGACTAAACGAGGATGTATTGATATCTAGTTAGCCTAGACCAGTTCCCTGCATAAACACATTATTGCGTTATTATAGCAACGACCAATAACTTATTAGAAGTGTCAGTGTAAAGTTTGACGTCAAAAAAGTTAACCAGAGTTACGCAATAAATTAAAAGAAAAAATATATCCACCGAAATTGTGAAAATCGAAAAATTGGAGTATCGAGCCATCATCAAGTACCTGTATTTAAAAGGGTTAAGAGGTAAGCAGATTTACGAAGATATGCTAAATACCCATGGTGATCAATGTCCTTCGTATGCGACTGTGAAAAATTGGACTGCAAGCTTCAAATGAGGTGAATTTTCCATTGAAGATGATGACCGATCGGGAATGCCAGTTTCTGTGTCAGTCCCCGAAAATATCGATGCAGTTCATGACATGATTTTAGCAGACCGTCGAATTGGGCTAAAACGTATATCTGAAGCACTGAATATTTCATACGAACGCGTTCATCATTTAGTTCACGTCAATTTGGACATGAGAAAAATTGCTGCAAAATGGATCCCGAAATGTTTGAATGTTGACCAAAAGCGTGCAAGGGTAGTAGCATCGCGTTCGATCTGTGCTCGATTTGAAAACGATGTAGACTTCTTAAACCTAATTATTACTATGGATGAGACTTGGGTACATTTCTACGATCCAGAAACAAAGCAACAATCGATGGAATTGCGACACTCCGGTTCTCCAAGACCTAAGAAGTTTCGTGTCCAAAAATCTGCTGGAAAAGTTCTGGCCTCAGTTTTTTGGGATTTCCATAGAATAATCATGAATGATTTTTTGGATGAGGGTAGAACAATAACTGGAGATTACTATTCGACATTACTGACCACTCTACGGGAAAAATCAAAGAGAAAAGAAGTGAGAAGCTATCCAAAGTTGTTTTGTTTTTGAAGGACAACGCCCCTGCACACAAATCTTATGCTGCCATGCAAAAAATTAGTGATTTAGGGTTTGAATTACTAGAACACCCCCCTTTTTTACCAGATTTGGCTCCATCCGACTATCATCTCTTTCCTCAACTGAAAAAAAGTTTAAAAGGTCGTAAATTTTCTTCCAACGAGGAGGTAATAAAAGCTGTGGAGGTCTGGTTTGCAGAGCAAGAAGAAACATTTTTTTTGGAAGGTCTAGAGACGTTGCAGGTACGCTGTAATAAATGTATCCAATTAAGAGGAGAATATGTTGAGTAATAAAATATTTTGATATTGAAATTTTGTTTGGTTCTATAGTAGGCTAAGAATTTTTCAATATATCCTCGTATATTCAGCTTCTATAAACAAAGTTTGTAAAGTTTCCTCACGAGGCGGTTTTTCCTTCAGAATAACATTCATTTTGATCGACCGGACTAAACGTTCCCAACTCCCTCCCATATGGGGGGCTGATGGTAAAATGAAATTCCATTCTATGTTTCTTATCGTTAGGGTTGAAACAATTTGGTTCTGGCCGAAAGTTCGTCCCATTATCCGAATATATCTTCCTGGGACTTCCTCTTCGTCCAACAAATCTTTGAATCGCCATAATTGCAGAGTCTGTACATGAAGATTGCGGTATTTCCAGGTGCACAGCGCGGACACTCATGCACGTGAATAAAACACCATACCGTTTTTCTCTTCTGCGTCCTATAGTGACATATATGGGACTAAAATAGTCCATTCCAGCTATGGTGAAAGGTCTCATGAAAGAGGTTAGTCGACAGGATGGTAGTGGACCCATTTCTGGAATTTGATATGTAGATCTTCTGTTCTTACACCACTGGCAATTATTCCATGAACTTCTCACAGCCGCCCTCGCATTCAATATCCAGAAACTTTGTCTGAGTTCGTTTGTTACATGTTCTTGACCATTATGTCCTACTTTATGATGATAATGAGAAATTAACAGTTTGGTATAGTAATTTTTCGGTTCAAAAATGATCGGGAATTTCGTTTCGTCATTAATATCATTCGAATTAACAATTCTGCTCTTCACTCGAAGAATTTCTGTAACGTCCAATATCGGCGAAGATTTAAAAATTTCTTCCGAAAAATTCTCTCATTGCACACATTTTATCCACAGTATCTCAGCTTCATTCGTCTCAGAAGGTTGGAGTTCACCTGATTTTTGCAGTTTCCTCTGTATCCGTCCTAAAAATCTCAAAGTCCAGGCAGTGGCTCTAATCAGTATAAGCCATGATGAGAATCTGAATATATCCGGTAAAGACTGTCTCAAATTTCTCGAAACTTTTGACGTAACTCCAACAATTTTTTTTTTGTCTCCGAATCATCAAACTCAAACCCATGATTTTCAGGCCACTCGTCTCTACCGAACTTCAAGAAATTAGGTCGATTCAACCATCTACTAGTTGAGTGCCATTCATTAGCGCTTTCTTCTCAGGTGGCCTCGTCCGCAACATTTTCTTTTGTAGAAACCCAATTCCAACATTTTTCGTCGGAGTGTTCTTGTATTTCTGCCACAAATGGTTTGAATACTGCAGGATCTGATTTTATCCAACATAATGTACGAACAGTAAAAAATTTGTCCCTTTCTGTACAATCAGTCAATGTCAAAAAAAATGAGCAGAGAATGGAATTATCTGAAACAAATCAACATATCATCATTTTTTGCTGCAAAACCTTAAATTTTAATAGGCCAAGACAATATCGACCTCATTATACCGAGGAAGGTTCTTGAAGGTGGTAAAAATGCTCCGGTTCTATCAAAATCCAAGTTAGGCTGGGTTGTACATGGGAACATTTGTAAAAATTATGCAGGCCGCGAAGACGAAGAATTTACTTTATTTGTCCAACATGAATACGATGATTTAGATGAGAGTCAAAAATTCTTTCAAAATCGAGAGTTTAGGAGTAAAACTTTATGAAAATCTGCTGAACCCCGAAGATGGACGAGCCCTAGAAATTTTGAATCGATCTACCAAAAGAATTATTTGCAATAGATGGGAATCTGGATTATTGTAGAAAAGTGAAGAGATTTCCGTTTACCTGACAGAAAAACAACAGCTATGACAAGACTTTTCTCCATAGAAAAGAAAATGGATAAAAAACCTGAATTTTCTGAACAGTACAAACAGAAAATATAAATAAATAAATAAATAATTTATTAAGAAACAAACAGGACTAGCCTAAATTACATTTTTCTACAAAATCAATCAATGCCTAGAAAACAATGATTATGCACATCATACATTTTTTATTGAAAATTGGAACTGTAGGGATTTATATCACCAAGACTGTAGCGTTTTAATTATGCCCGTACAAATCATAACAAAAAGAGGAAACAAAAACAAATGAAGAAAGATAGATGTGTCAATTTGATCCCATGTGGTGTTACGAGTTACAATTTTCATAACTTCGGACTTGATTCTTCGCTGATTGACATCGAATATACCAAAGCTTGCTACTGGGTCTATGTTATTATGGAGGTGACAAAGTCTTTCAACAGAACTCTTGCCTTTTGTGTGAAATGTTTGTTGCCGAGGTCTGATTCCCCTCGGACCAATATAAAAGTTGATTTGTTGTAATAAATAACTACTGTGAATAAAATTATTTAGTAGTTTGAAAAGAAACATTAAGTTACTAACACGCCTTCTAACATCTAGCTTAATTACGTTGAATTCTTTTCGTATATGATAATATGAATTATGATCAGGACTGACACCATGTTTTTTATAATATAAATATTTTAGAAATTTATTTTGCATCGTTTCAACGCTTTGACAGAGATACTGTTGTGGGGAATCCCATATTATGCTTGCATACTCTAGCTTACTTCGTACTAGACTAACATATAAGAGTTTCAACACTTCACTTCATTAAAGTCAAAAGTGGATCTCTTCACAAACCCAATCATTTTATTGGCTTTTCGAATGATTTTATCTATATGACTATTAAATTTCAAATCATTTTGAAAAAGAACTCCCAGGTCAAGTTTGGTGGTGACTCTATCTAGTGGTTTATTTTGCATATGATATACGAAATTATGTGGGTTCCTGTTTCTGCTAAACGTTAGTACTTTACACTTTGACTGGTTGAATAATAACTTGTTTTTCTCTAATTATATTGAAATTTTGTCTAAGTCATTTTGAAGCTCCAAGTAGTCATTGACGCCGGTGATAATTCGAAAAATTTTAAAGTCATCAGCATATAATAAGCAGTCAGATGAAACTTCCTTGGGCAAATCGTTAATAAACATGAGGAAAATTAGCGGTCCTAATTTCGATCCTTGGGGAACTCCTGAGCCTGCTAAGAAAACTTGTGAAGCCTCTCCCTTGAAAGTAACAAATTGTGATTGTAGTTTCAAGTAAGAGAGAAAGAATTCTGTAAGATGATTGCTCAATCCATAATTTTTAAGTTTTGCTATCATGATTGACTTTATGGAACGCTTTTGCGAAATCTGTATAAATGCAATCGATTTGAGCTTTATGAATATTGCTCATGATTTGATTTGTAAACGTTAATAGATTTGTTTCTATAGATATCTCACGACAGAAGCCATGTTGTTCAGTGACAATATAATTTTTGAATGCCTTATATAACTTTCCATGTAGGACAAAATCGAAAATTTTTGCTATACAGTTGAGTACTGCCACCGGTCGATAATTACTAATAATTTTTTTATCGCCATTTTTATAAATTGGTGTTATTTTTGAAAACCTGAATTCCTTTGGAAATACTCCTGTACTCAATGATTTATTAAAAATTATGAGAAGTGGATAAAGTAATGATTCTCCACAAGCCTAGAATATATAACAGGGAATGTTATCAGTGCCAGCCGATCTCTTTGGTTTTAGTTTTTGAAATGCCTTTTGTATCTCTTAAAGGGTTATTTTTTCCAAAATGTATGTTTTGTTGATAATTGAAATGTATATTGTTAGAAAGTTGTCTTGTTACTCTGAGATTATACGTTGATTCATTTTCGTATATAGATGAGAAGTAGTCTGCAAACTCACCAGTTATAATTTTTGAATCTGACACCTCTCTATGATAGATAGATAGAACAAGGTATGTGGGCGGACGAAGCCATAAGCATGTAGGCCTCTCAATCGGACCCGTTATGCACCCACTACTGCTGGGAGATGGTTCAGTTTCGAAGGTAGCCTATCTCGCGAGCGAAAAGATACCTCTCTATTTGTTAGTTTAAAATGGGTTTCAGTTGATTCAGTTTGTCTTCGTTTGTTAACAAAATTCCAGAATAGGTTTGGGGTTTCCTTAATGTTGTTTTGAATGTTCTTGAGGTAATTTTTGTATTCAATTTTGATTTTTCGTTTGATTTCTGCCCTCAAAGTATTATATTTCGTTAGATAATATTCGGATTTATTTTTCCTGCGCCTGTAAAATTCTGTATCCCGTAGAAGTAGTAGAAGTAGTAGTAGTAGTTCTTTGGGGAGGCCGCAAACGCAGCCAGGCAAGTAGGCCCTCATGGACCCTTTTTGCCATCCCCTGGTCTCCACTTATCTACATTCATCCTCTTAGTTTTCCTTTTCGTACCTTTGTGACCTCCTAATGAAGGTCAGTATGTCCGACCACTCCAAGTCGATTAGTTCCTCTTGTTGGAGTTTCTCAACTCCGAAGGTTCCAAATTTTAGCCTTCCGCATGCCTCACACTCGCCGAGGAAGTGAGATGAAGTTTCTTCGTCTACTTTGCATTTGCGGCAAGTGGGGTTGTCTTCTATACCTATAAGTGATAGGTGTCTGCCTAACTTGTTATGTCTGTTAGTATGCCTAACAGCCATGTCGTCCTTGACTTATTGGAGCCAGCCACGAAGTCTTCCGACTGCCTGCAGCCGGTGTTATCTCTCCAAAGTTTATTCAGCTCTTCTTCTGCCTCCTCGTCTAGGGCTGAAGAGATTTGGCTTCTTGCGATGCCTAGTACAGGCTCCGGCCCACAGAACGACGTTGCGGATCCGGATCTGGCAAGTCCATCTGCCACCTCGTTTCCGCGCACCCCACTGTGACCCGGGACCCATACCAGCTGAACTTCCTTCGTTTCAGCTAGCTTCTCGAGTGCATCTCCGCATTCCTGTACAAGCGCTGAGCTTGGTTTAGGATGGCAGATGGCTCTGAGCGCTGCCTGACTAGCCAAGCAGATATAAATTCTCTGTTCGGACCCTTCTTTCACCTCTTGCATCGTAGCTACGGATAGGATGGCGAACACTTCAGCTTGAAAAACTGTTGTATATCTGCCCAAAGCATAGCTCTCTCGTACTTCTCTTCCCTCCAGGTAGATTCCGGCACCCGATGCCTGTTTGTAAGTCAGTTCGCCGGAGTTCCTGAAGCGCAGTTCCGGGCCTCGGGGTCCCCCTTCAGGGCCCTCCATGGTCCGGAGCATCTGCTCTATCAGGTGGCTCCTGAAGGCTTCGTTCTCTTCTGAAAGGATGGTGCCATCCTCCCGATCGCTTCTGATCACGACCTGCATCTCTCTTTTCACGGCCGCGCTGTAAGAAGTTATTGGGGTATTTTGGGACCCTGCCCCCTGACCCGGAGCTGCTTTCTCTCCCCTTAGTAGAGGTGAGACGTTCGCTCTCTGACCAGTAGGCCGAGACCTCACACCCCCTTTGCCCCTCTTGGCGGGCCGATCTGGTGGAGTCTGTTTCTCCTCCCGAGGCCTCTTTTTCTCACCCCCGTGACCACGCCTGGGCGGCCCGGTGCGCCCAGACCCTGAAGTCCCCTCGACGGAGTCCCTGTTAGGTCCGACGTCCCTCGTCGCCCTTGGCGCACTCGGAAGTATAATTGGAGGCCTCGCGAGGATCTTCTCCTGCCTCCTGGCTCTCCTTGCTTCTGGTCCCCGATGCCAGGCCTGGGAGTCCCTAGTGGGACTTCCTGGTCCGGCTTGCGGTGCTTCGGCCTTGGTCTGGGAGGAGGTCGCGGTCTTGGATGGTCTGTTGAGACCTTCCGCTTTGTCGAACCTCCTTTTCTTCTCTTCCTGTCTTCTCCTTGCCCTCTGCCTTTTCTTCTGGGCATTCTTCTTCTCTTTCCGGCGAATTTCGACTGCAGATCTGTCCGATGAGTGATTCCTTGACGATCCATCGTCGGAAGCTCCGCTGTCGGGATCCGATGTCGACCGGAGGAGATCTTCCTCTTTGCTTTCAGAGCAAGAGCGCTCTTCTACTACTTCCATCAGCACGTTTTCTGTCATCGTCATCCCGTAAGTCTAATTTTTGTTCTTCTGAAAACCAAGTTTGGAATGATGTTTTAGTTTTGAACGGTTTGTATTTCGGTACACATATGTTAAGAATATTATAGAATACTTGATAAAAATATGTCACACAATCGTTAACATCATTAAAAGAACCCAGCATCGACCAATCAAAATCCCTCAAGAGTTCATAAAGTAAATGAAAGTTCGCCTTCTTGAAGTTGTATTTTTCCTGAGGATTGTTTGTTTGTACGTTTTGAGTACATTTTTGTATTTCGCATTCTAGCAATATAGCAGGGTGCTTGATTATCTTTTTTTAGCAACGGCATCGTTTCTTCAACTATCAGAGTATCTGACCAAAGGATATGCAAGAAAGTTGTCTGAAGAAGAAGCTAGCAAGGAAAGCAGAAACACCTGGTATTTGCCACATTTTGCCACAAAGAATCCTAAAAAACCTAACAAGATACGGTTCGTATTTGATGCAGCTGCTAGGACATGTGGAATCAGTTTGAACGACTCGCTTTCGAAAGGACCTGATTTATTGAATTAATTACTAGGCGTCATCTTTAAATTCAGACAGAGAAATATAGCCTTAATCGCAGATATTATGGATATGTTACATCAAATCTATATCAGGCCAGAAGATCGCAGTGCTCAGCATTTTCTGTGGAGGGGTGGAGACAGATGCAGAAAACCTGATGTCTATGAAATGAAATCTATGATTTCTGGAGCCTCATCTTCACCTACTACAGCAACTTTCGTTATGAGAAAAAACGCCGCAGACTTCATAGAAACTTTTCCAGAAGCTGAAAGAGCTATTCGTGAGCGACATTACGTTGATGACTATCTCGACAGTGTAGACACCGTAGAAGAAGCGAAGCAGTTGATCTCATTAGTAATTGAAGTTCGTGATTCAAAACTGGTCTAGCAACAACAAAGATGTTTTGATGAGTATTGCAGAAGAATACAGAAACGCCAAAGTCAAGGAAATTAATTTTGAAAATGAATCATTTCTTCCCACAGAAAGAGTACTGGGTTTAATATGGAATCCTTTATCAATGAAATGGAGTAAAAATAAGATTCAAAATATATCTGAAAAGAATCATGTTACGAAACGAGAAGTACTCCAAACTGTGATGACAATTTTTGACCCTTTCGGATTTTTGAACAACTTTACAGTCAAAGCAAGAATCCTACTTCAAAATATTTGGCGCTCAAAAATTGGATGGGATGACAAATTACTAGTTTGACAATTCCCAGCTGTTATCTCAAAAAAATTTCTGTTGCTAAGAATATTCAGCTACATGTTTTTGTGATTCGAGTTCTCAAGCCTACGCGGCTGTGGCGTATTTGAGAATTGAGTCTGAAGCTCCGATCAAGTAACACAACCTAGATGAGTAACTCGCCGCTCACGCCTTGAACTTTGTGTGTAAGGGACATCTTCTGAGAGAGAGACCCATTATAGACGAAGATAACCATAGCCTTTCCACTCAACGGCAGTGCCGTGCAATGTTTATAAAAATATTTAGGTTCAATAAAATACGAAATTATGGAATAGTTTGTTGCTAATGATTGTGATTATATGCTATGTCTTCTGAATTTCACCTAATCTTATATTTTCTAAATGATGGTGAAAAAACTCTGACTACGTATAATATATATTTTTAGAAGGCTTTCTGACTGAAATGTAAATATTTCATAGGATGTGTAGACGTGTGTATGAATGAAATTTAAGAAAATTAATGTATTTCTTGTATGTACATATACAGTGTGGCTTTTTTTAGCCCCCTCCCCACACCTGTTAACTTTTGAACGGTTTGACGGGAAAACATGGAACAGGAACCATTTTGAATGGTATGACCGATACTACTTTTTGAAATCAAAGTCATTGTGATTGCTTGATAGAGAGGACACATCAATTTAAAAATTTCAAATAGTATGGGGGCTCAAGTGACCCATCGTTGGAAAGATAATTCAATTCTCTCCCCAACAATCAATTTTTTTTCGTATATCGTTTCTATTTTTGCCCATATGAACTCGAAATATCAAGTATGATTACGGATTTGTGTACCCTTACCTCGATAAATTTGAACGGTTCGATTTGGAGCAATGGGACCAAAATATTTGGAATGGCATTACATAGCAATTCCTCGAAAGATGGCGCTGGGGGCACATCAACATGAAAATTCGGAAAAGCAAAGAGATTGAAATTGTGAAAATACGTATAAACGAAAATTAAAAAATATATATAGTTGAAAAGAGAATTGAATTTTCTTCTCAATGATGTGTACTTTGTCCCCCCATGCCATTTTAAACATTTTAGACTACCGTGCAATCGCAATGGGTTTAATTTCAAGAAGTAGTATCTGTGGAACATACCATTCGAAATGGTTTTTGTTCCAGGTTTTTAAATAGAACCGTTCAAAAGTTAACAAGCGGGTGAGACTGAAATACGCCGCACCTGTATATACATATAAAATACCTGTTTCCAGAAGTAATAAATGTTGGCAGGATCTCGCCTGATTCAAACAGGAAACCAACTGCAGAGCGGTTTTGGAATGTATGTTCCTTGTCAGTGCCATACAGGTTATCACGGTTGTATGATGATCTTTGCGCATACGTCTGACAGATAGAATTCAATAACTGTCAAGGTATTAGTCAACGAAGTAGTTGTTTTCTGTCGGACATATGCCATACAATCTAAACAAAGTTGTAGTTTTTCCTAAAGGATTGATTTTGACTGTTTTACAGTCACTGGAACAGCAGTCAGTGCTCCTTGAAACAAGTATTGTACAAAAACTGTTCCATATTTGAGTGCTCTCTAATCTCGTACAGAGTTGGATCCTGTGAGCATTACAGTATTCATCTCAGCGTACGAGGACGAGTAGGATATATTTACCTGGTAATTCTGCCAATTCTATAATTATTCAACTCCTGAGAACTGAACATATTCTCCAAAAAAGTTAAAATTATCTACTTCATGTTATATTGTATGCATAGTGATAGAACTTGGAAAGTACAGAGACTTTGATGTCAAAATTATAAAAAAAGTCGATTTTTCAGAAAAGTCATTCGATTCTGGATAAATTTTTTATTCAACATGGAGTGTTATGAAAACAAGAACATGAATTTGTTAAACATTTTATTGACTTTTCACCTATTACTATTTACAGAAGGGATGAGAAATAACTTTACTGATTACTGAAAAGTATAGTTTTCGTCAACATACTTCTCAACCTCACTTCAGTCGATTCTTTTAATTTGGATGCTTCGTGATGGAGTCTTATTTTGAAATATTTCATTAAAATAAGTTTCACAAGACTCATAGGATGATGTTCAAGAGGATCGGTATCAAAAAGATGATCTTCAAATGCATAGAAAACGCTTAATGGAAGATTTCTCATTGCCTTATGCACGAGGAGAATAGAGATATTCTTGTATTTTTCATCGAATATATCAATTTCATTCATTAATACCCTTAGTGACTTTTCGGCTGTTCTGCATACCTCTACTACAAAAAATGAGGCATTTATTAGTCTTCCATAAGATTTTCTCAATTGGAGCTTTGATAATACAATGCTACTCTCCAGCATTCCCAAACAGAAACGACAAGTGATACATTTTTTCAAACATTTTACCACATAACCTGCTATATATGCCACAATATCTGAACTGTATGCTGTCAGATGCCATGCAGTAGATGCCAAAAAAATCCATTTCAAGAATATCTTTACTCATTTGAAAATATTCAGCAGATTCTAGAAGATCTTCACCTGAAGCCGTTCTTGACACACTTGAAGAGCAGTGCAAAATGGAAGTATTATCAATAGCTACCGAGTTTGCATGGACGCTACCCTTCAACTCAGAATGAATCAAAAGTCTTTTGTAGATATACTGAAACTGTTTTGCTGTGGGATTGTTGTTGGAACCTCCCTTACTCCTAACAATACTGAAAAATATTTCTAAATGGTCTTGTGAAAACTTATATGTAAGGATATACTTCAGTAAGTCAGTTTCAATAATATGTTCTTTATAAAAACATTCTAGGCTTCTTATGCAAATGATAAATCCAAGAAAACCTGTTTTTCTACGACTTTGCAAAACAGGCGCTCCATCAAGTTTCAATTGTAAAATATACTTTTCACAACCTTTTAAAAAGTCAAATACATATTTAGCATTATGAGTGGATACTGCTTGCCTTAAAAAATCTTTTGAATATCTTGATTTTGAATTGAATATATCAAACAGGTCATTCATTGTTCTAGTAAACTTTGCTGTAGCCTCTACATTCTTGAATTCTTCGAGTTTCATATCATCCTTCAGGAAAATGAAAGCATCTGCCACACTTCTACTAGATAATTGTGCAGCCAGTTTCACTTTCATTTTTTCTCGTACCCACTTGATATGTCTACTACCTAATTTTGTTCCAGCTCGTAACCCTTCTGTGGATTGCAATTCAGCTAATCTCATATAATATGACCACGAAATTGTGTTGCCTTCATCATCTTCAAAGTTGAGTTTGTCGCCTATACAATTCCGGACAAGTTTGAGACAATGGCATATGTCAGGAAATATATAAATGTTTTTCTTCGTGACAGGGTGGGGGAAGTAGGTTGCAAGAGATGTAACATCATTCAGTTTTGCTCCTAATTCAGATATCATTGTGAAATTCGTTGGTGCACCATCAAAAGTTAATGAAGTTATAACCGCTCCACTTTCATTCAGAAATTCCAATAACTTCATCACAACGTTCGCTTTCTCTTTCCCACATAGTCCATTAATCAACAAATATCCAACTGGAACCTTCCAGGTACCGTTTATGCATACCAGCATAAACACAAGAACATCTTTTGCTTGCGGCAAGTGGTCACCAGCAAGGTTAATTCCGATATCGACATTGTGGTTTGTTCCTCCCACAAACCCATTTTCAGTCCATTCTGTTCGTTTCATGATAGCCATCTGATCCATTACTAAATTGCACAAAACTTTATGCCCCTTAGCAGCTAGTTCCATAACTTTAATTTTTATGGCTTGTAAAGCTTCTTGGGTAAATCCTGGTGTTCCATCAATGGATCTATACCACTTTGACAGAGTGCTTGTGTGAGGTAAACTTTCATTAAACGTGTCTCGGACATAGTTGTAAGCTTTCGTGGAGTAAAAACTGAGAGTTAAAGCAAAAGCTCGTAACCCAGGTGTATACCTTTGACGTGATGGCCCTTTTAGTACTTTCTTCATTAATGCACCAGAAGTCCCAGATAGAGAAGCCTGAAATATATAGAACAAAGAGCATTAGGTACAGTTTGTTCACCTATATCTAACATCCCTTTCCCATATACAATATTTTTGAAGTGAACATTAGTACATTTCAGATTATTTCAGAAATAATTTGACTGTGGTTACAAGAACATTTCAACAGTGTAAACATAAAAATTAAGCATAAAGGGCACGTATCATTCTTATTTGATAATTTACAAGGAGGAGGGTGGTAACAAAATTTTTTCAATAGTAGGTACTTGGTTTTTTTTATTTCGGTAAAGTATATTACCGAAAAAAAACATTTTTGCTTTCAAAAGATATAATCAAATATGAAATTTCAGTTACTTTGATAGATTTTTTTAAAGTGTGTCCCACTTTGAGCAAATTTTGTTTCAGAGTACTCTTATACCCCCAGATCTCAATGCATGAATCAATTGATTATGCAGGGTGTCATTTGTTGCTGGCAATATGATCAACTCTTTTTCATTAGTAATATTTGCCTGATTTTCAAAATTTCTTCACTTTTCACAAAATTCACAAAAATATTCAATCATTACTGCGAAAAATAATCAAATACTACTTTTCCATGGCAAACCATTATGACCACTTGAATAGTAAAAAACTAGGTAAAAATATATTAAGGAACTCAATGCTGAATCATTGAAATATACTTTGTATAGCTGGCAATATCACCAACTCTTATTCATCCATAATGCTCGGGATGATTTCGATAATGTCTTCTGTTGTGACGAAGAGCCCAGAAATATTCCATTTATACCGCAAAATGTAAACAAGTTTCACTTTTTCCAAGTTTCTAAGTATTAAGTTTGCTTGGCAATCAAATGTTATTTCATTAAATAGCATAATGGAAACTGTTTAAATTTGCAAAATTGCCTATATTTTATTCAATAGGTAAAGAATGAGAGAAATTCAGTTAGGATCAAGCTATTTAATTTAGCTATAATATTTTGATAAAAATGTCAAGAAAAACAGAAATGTACAGGAAGTACATTTTTTGCTAGGATAGAAAATAAGTATGTCATTCAATCTTAAACAAATTTCATATTTTTATTCTCCTTTGTTCATAATCAAGTGTCAACAAACTCTAGCATCGGCCATTTCACTTTAAGAACAGGCAGGAGTTTTCTACTTCTAAATAAGTGATCAATATCAACAGATATTTTGTCCATTTAGTGTATTCTGTGCACACAACTTTCAAAATGTAATGGATTAATTTAATAATTCAGGCAGTGCACAAACTTTCTTCAGAAATAAAATTTTCTGGGAAACGCATAGTTCTACTTGATAAAGCTATCACAAATTAAATACCAGTTTTGACTTGTCTGACCAAAATATTCTGAACATGCTGGTGGGCAACTACATATTTTCATCTCATTGATTAATAACTATAAGTGAAATGAAGTTTTTTGGAAAAAATATTTAGAATATTTCAAGTTTGCATATATTATGAACCTACCTATCTATTTTATCATAAAAAGTTTACTATTTCATCAGAACAGGACAGAAATGCACCCACTTCAATCAAATTTTCTGCACTTTCTGTGATGAAATATTTCTTTCTCAAATGGCCAATCAAAGAATTCAAACATGTTATTCGGGATTTCAGTCGTCTCTTATTCTGCTGAAGATTTGAAATTTTTCTTCGTTGAATTAATACAGTTTTCTTTGCAATTTTCCAATCTTGTCTTGCAGTAACTGGAACATCCATATCATCAGTTTCACAGCCCCCAAAATATCGGCGTACATGGGGTTTCCTGAAAATGAAAAATGAAATTATCAACTGTCCCATCACATTTTACCAAATTTTAATTCTTCAACTGAGTCTTCCAGAAACATCCCTATCAGATTTAGAGAACCATTCAATCTACAAATGACAAATTAAGTAGTAATGTTTTATTATATTTTGGTCTTAAAAATTAATACAAATCTACAAGTGCAACCCTTTCAATTTCTGAAGCGGTTTCAGCATGTCAACTAAATGCTAATAATCTAATGAATTATTTCTTGCTGATTCTGCTTGAATGTGTATGTTTCAAAAAGTATTTAAGTAATTTTTATTGAAAATTCTCACCTCATCTTATGCTCTGTTTCTGACGGTATTACAGTGTCCAATGTTGAGACTAAGGCGGGTGGACAGAAAGTACTCTTTTCTTGTCTAGAATATAAAAAATATATATTAACCTGGTGAATTTCATCAAAAAATTATTTCAGTATGAAGAACACACACCATGTACTATGTTCTGACCTGTACTTGAGGAAATTCTCAAATACACATATATTTCAGAAAGAATTTGGTATTCATTAATATCCTTACCTCATCTCTTGCTCTGTTTCAGATGCAGTTGATGAACAGTGGCTAATGTTCTTTGTCGACACTAGCACTGGATGACAGAAACTACTCTTTTCTTGCCTAGAATTAAAAAAATATTACCATGGTGAATTTCATCAACAAAGTATTTCGGTATGAAGACCACACACAGCGTACAGTTCTGACCTGTACATAAGGATATTCTCAACTACACATATATTTCAGAAAGAATTTGGTTTTCATAAATATCCTTACCTCATCTCTTGCTCTGTCTCAGATGCTGTTTCAGTTGAAGAACAGTTACTGATGTTTTTTGTTGACACTAGCACTGGATGACAGAAAATACTCTTTTCTTGTCTAGAATAAAAAAAAAATTAACCTGGTGAATTTCATCAAAGAAGTATTTTAGTATGAAGACCACGCATACCTGTACATGAGGATATTCTCAAATACACATTTATTTCAGAAAGAATTTGGTTTTTGTTAATATCCTTACCTCATCTCTCGCTCTGTTTCTGATGATGCTGTTTCAGTTGAAGAACAGTGATCAGTGTTCTTTGTTGCAGTACTATTTTCTTGTCTAGAATGAAAAAAATATATAACATGTTGAATTTCATCAAAAAAGGACATGCTTCAGTATAAAGATGCACACTGAGTACTATGTTCTAACATTCAAGTTTTTAATAGCTGATACTTGATGAAAATTCATCTTAATATCTTTAATAAAACTATAATTTAAATGATTTCCAAAAATAAGGTTTAAACAACCACGAAAATTGTTTCGATGAACAGCTTCTTCAAGCAAAACAATTGTCAAGGATTTGTAAATCTCATTTATGAAAATCATTTATGTTCTAGTATTATAATAAATATTGACTTTAGTTTTCATTAAAATTCTCACATTGTCTCTTGCTCTGTTTCTGATGCTGTTTCAGTTGAAGAAGACAAGTTGCTTGTGAGAGTTGCACCTGAAGTACAGCAGTGACTATGAAGTGAAGTTGAAACTGAATTGTCAATGCAGATTTTCTGTTTCTTTCGCCTAAAATATATGAAACGTGATGAAGCTGAGGTTAATGATTCAGTTTTAATTTACTCCATCCATAATCATTAATATCACAAGCATATAATTTTCATTGAATATTCTCACCTTGACATCACTTCCTCATCGTGAACTATGGGCTTAGCCCCTTTTCTTAAAATTCTTCTTCCACCTGGAGTAACCCTTATATCAGCAGTTGAGAAATGTTGGGAACATATCCAGGCTTCCTTGAATTTTTTCTCTATTCCCATGATTTTCTTCCATATCAAAAGCAATTTTTCGTCTTCGGGAAACCTGTAATTATGATAAAAGAATAACCACATAATTCTGAGAACAGCCTATGCTCTAATTGATACGTTTTTCAATTATTCATTCTACCCTTTTCCAATTTGGTTTCCCTTCAGAACTAGAATGCCTCGATAGTTACGACACTGGTAAGCTTACCTATGAAATGATATATTTTGATCCCCAGCTTGAAATGGTCTTTTACACATCTCACAATGCTTCACCATGGTTTAATAATAAAAACTAACGATAGTTCAACACAAAGAAACTCAAAATTTGCCCTTTATTCACTATAAAAGTATAAAACACTCTTATACAGTGTTGCCAATCCGGTTTTGTTAAATTACACGCTCGTCAAAGGCAAATTACTCACCATTACTCACCTTTGATTTGATATTCAACTTTTGTCATTGATATTGCTGGGTAACTAAAGGCTCGTTCTTGCCCTTGCGAATGTTCGCAATTTTTTATGCGATTCGACTCATATGGTGAAAAAATTGCAGTGAATGATGAATCATACCATGTAATTTTTCAGAAATTGGAGTTAGATATCACTACATTACCGAAAAATTACATGATGATTCATCATTCACCGCAATTTCTCGCCGTATGAGTCGAATCGCAAATAAATTGCAAGAGATTTGTAATGGCTTTGGACACCCTAATAAAGAGAGACAAAATTTCTTAATTTTTCCATCCTTGTTGATATGACATTTATACTTCCTGATTTTCATAGCCACGAATCATAAACCACAGAACAGCTAACTACTAAACTAGGTATGACGGGCACTTTTTTCCCCTTATTTTATCTAGATGTCGCTCTCTTCGTGAAAAATCGTGGATATATAAAGCTTTTTATTCTACAACCTTCAGCAATAAAGATTTGAATTACTCACCTTTTACTCACTTTTTCCAAAATCTCACTTTAGGACACACGACATGTCAAATTACTCACTTTTCGTGTAATTACTCACCGATTGGCAACACTGCTCCTATAAGCCAAGAACCCAAACAAACATAAATGTTATATCCTCGTAGCCCTTGTGGACTTATAAAAATAATTGCATCTTATTAAACTACGCCATTGCAACAATGTTGCAAGGTTATAAGGAAACGCTGTCTTCGCAGACCTTGAATTTATTCTAGGAAAGCGATAAGATATTGTTATTGCGAACTGTCTTGGGATGATTTTCACAGATAGTCTAATCAAGAGGCTGATTCGAGAAACACATTCAAAATTAACATCAAAAATTACAAACCAAGTTAGAAGAGTTTCAACTTGAGTGTTGATACAAATAAAGTAATTTTTTAAAAACCCAACCTTTGCTTTCCCGACGTAAAAGTGGCGCAGTCGGAAACGGATTCAAAAAGTTCGGAAATCGCGAAAAAGTGACATTTTCGAAACGGGTCCAAGAACACTGTGGTTCAACGAAGCCAAGTGAAGAAGCTCACACGTTCGAGTCCCAGCGGCAACTTTCCTGGTTCATCGAAGCGGAGAAAAGCAAAAGGAAGAAAGAAAAACCAAACTTTGAGTCCCAGCGGCCCCTTTCCTGGTTCTTGAAGCGGAAAAAGAAGAAAGAAGAGAGAAGAAAGAAGAGAGAAAAAGAAAAACAAGCTGAAGCGTACGAGTCCCAGCGGCACCTTTCCTGGCACTTGACGACCAAGCAAAGAAAGAAAAAACAAGGACAATCAACTGAAGAAGTGAGGCGAGCCTGCATGAAGTTCCTTCTCCTCGTCATTGCTCTGTAAGTTATTGTTTCTAAACCAAGGTTTAATTGAGGCATATTTTCCTTATTATTCCTAATCCCCAACCAAACAAACAAAAATGGCAGTGGAAGCAGGGTTTTCATTAAAAGAATTACGAGACATGATTCCCGACTATGACGGTGATCAAGCAACACTAAACGATTTCATTGAAGCATGTAACTTTGTTTCAGAAAATGTAGATGAAAATCAAGAAAATGCTATGATTTTCATAATAAAAAGCAAACTCAAGGGAAAAGCAAAAAGGTTTATTTCTAGTAGACAACTACAAACATGGGTTAACATTCGTGAATTATTAATAGGTCACTACGGAGATTGTAGAGATACGGAAGGATTATTGAGGGATTTAACATCATCTTTTCAAAAATCAAATGAGACTCCTAGAGTATTTGTTCAACGAATTGAAGATCTCTTAACAAAATTAAGAAGCAGCGTAGCTTTAGATCAAACACTTGAAGCACAAGAAAAAGCAGCTTTAAACAGATCACATGAAAAAATTGCACTAAAAACAGTTTTAGCAGGGTTAAGCGAGCCTTTCGGTTCAGTGATACGATCACAGAAACCGCAAAGCTTGGATGAAGCGGAACAATTTTTAATTGAAGAAGAAAATATAGCATATTTGAAAAATTTCAGAATTTCAAAGCCGAGTTCAAAACCAACAGGTTCAAATTCAAATAAAGTATATCCACGAGAAAATTATGGGTATAATAATAATAATTCCAACAACCAACAAACACAAAAATTTTGTAATTTTTGCAAAATACCAGGTCACACAAATTCAAATTGTTACAAAAATCAAAGTAGATTGAATACAAATCCACCAAATACAAACAGAAATTTCCAAAACCCAAGTACTTCAGAATTAAATCAACAAAGATACACAAATCAACAAGGATTTAATCAACAAAACCAAAGTAATTACAGAAATGTTCAACAACAAAGACCTTCTGTCATTCAGAAAAATCCAAACAGTTTAAATAAAACTCAAAATGATAGAGTAAATCATTTAAACTACATGATGGAGTCGAGTCCATCGGGTGCTTTGATTCCAGTGGAGGAAATCCAACAACCCGACCACCAACACCAAGAACAATACGACCAACAACAGAACGAACAGGAAAACGAGTTATTCGATTATCAACAATATTGAACTCACCAAATAAAAAACTATTTTATATACAAGATAGGCAAGGATATACATACATACATACTGGCGCACCTATTTCTCTAATGAAAATTGACGTAGCACAGAAAAAATATGATACACATAAACAAGTACAAGTCAACGATGAGAATTTTTCAATTTATGGTATAAATTACACACAAAATGACACACAAATATATCAAAGTATAGATATTATCATCGGTCCAAACAATTTAATGCACAGGTATTATTTAATAGATTTTGATTTCAAATTCGACGGACTTGTAGGTATCGATTTTCTAGAAAAAACAAAAGCTGAAATCGATATTACCAATAAAAAGATAAAATTATTCTACAAAGAACTACCATTATATGTATATAATACAAATGAAGATCAAGACACTGTAAAATTGACAATTCCAGCCAGAACAATTCAATTACATGAATTAAAAGCTCAAAATGAAAATCTAAATGAAGGAATTTGTCCAGAAATAAAAATAAATGAAAGTGTAAGAATTCCAAATTGTTTTGTAAAAGTAAATGAAGACAAAAAGTTCATCACGTCTATTGCAAATTTTTCAGACACAGATCAAGTTATAGAAATATCTCCAATAGAGTTAGAAATATTCATGGAAACAAAAGAAATGAAAAACATTCAAATAAACAATTTCCAAAATGTCAACCGAGAAGACAAAATACTGTCAGAATTACGTCTAGATCATTTAAATGAAGAGGAAAGAAATGAAATTGAGAATCTTTGTTTAAAATACGAAAAAATATTTTATTTGGAAAATGACAAATTAACTTTCACAAGTCAGGTGAAACACGAAATAAATACACAAGATAAAGGTCCAATATCAGTAAAAACGTATAGATATCCACATGCATTGAAGCAAGAAGTTAAAAATCAAATTGAAAATTTGTTAAAACAAAATATAATTCAACCATCGATTAGTCCATGGAACAGTCCAGTATGGCTAGTACCGAAAAAACTAGATTCAAGTGGAAAACAAAAATTTCGAATGGTTATTGATTACAGAAAGTTAAATGAAATTACGGTAGGAGACAAATATCCACTTCCAATGATAAATGAACTACTAGATCAGTTAGGAAAGTGTAGTTATTTTACGACATTAGATCTTGCATCAGGTTTTCACCAAATTGAAATAGAAAAGAAAGATATTCCAAAAACCGCATTCAGTGTAGACAATGGACACTACGAATATTTGCGTATGCCATTTGGTCTTAAAAATGCTCCTAGTACATTTTGTAGAGCCTTAGATAATGTTTTATTAGGACTACAGGGAGAAATGTGTATGACTTATATGGATGACATCATAATTTACAGTTCTACATTATCAGAACACATTAAAAGATTAGAAAACGTATTCCAACGATTGAAAGAGTACAATTTCAAAATACAACCATGTAAATGTGAATTTTTAAGAAGAGAAGTTTCATATTTAGGACACTTAGTAACAGAAAATGGCGTTAAACCAAATCCTATGAAAATAGAAGCTATAATAAAGTTCCCAGTACCAAAAAACCCGAAAGAAATAAAATCATTCTTAGGTTTAACTGGATATTATCGTAGATTCATAAAAAATTACTCAGAAATGGCAAAACCAATGACCAATTTATTAAAGAAAAATAAAGAATTTAAATTTGATAAGGAATGTACGAATTCTTTTGAAAAATTGAAAAAATGTTTGACAACAGCACCAATTTTGCAATATCCAAATTTTGAAAATGAATTTTTATTAAGCTGTGACGCAAGCCAATATGCGATCGGATCATTACTTTCTCAAGGAAAAGTAGGTGAAGATTTACCAGTAGCGTATGCATCCCGAACTTTAAACGGAGCAGAATCACGTTACTCAACTATAGAAAAAGAATTATTAAGCATTGTATGGTCAGTAAAACACTTTCGTCCGTACCTGTATGGAAGAAAATTTAAAATTCTTAGCGATCATAAACCACTAAAATACTTATTTTCATTATCAAACGCAAACTCACGTTTAATGAGATGGAAATTACAATTAGAAGAATATGAGTACGAAATCGACTATAAACCGGGTAAATATAACAAAAATGCCGATGCTTTATCCAGAATAAAAATCAACGCGTTATCAGAAACTGAAAATGTCGAAAAATAAGACTCAGAAACTGATACAGCTTCAGAAGAAAATCAAGAGCAAAATGAATTTCTTACAAAGTTTTACGAATTCACAGAGAAAAGAAAATCGCAATCACTTATAGATCATGAGAAAATAAAACAAACAAATGATAATTTAATTTTTGTTGCACACAATAATATCATATTACTTGTTCCAAGTAACGAAAACCGCGAAACACCTCATTTACACACAATAATAAAAGATACGTGTATAGATCCAAATAATCAGAAATTAAATCTTACAGACGTGCTTACGATAAGACAAAGTCTTAAATTTCAACAACGGAAATATTATCTTATTCAGATACCAACTATGAGTATAAACGCAATCAGCTTGAAAGATTGTTTCAGGATATTTTATTCACTGAAAAATAAATTACCACCAAATAATTATTTTATAAACACAGTGAAACACTTACCATTTTTAGATATTCTAAGTTATATTTTTAAAGACGAAGACATAACTTTCACAATATGTCACGATATCGTAAAAGTTCCACCACAGGAAGAAAGAGAAAATATTTTAGAAAATTATCACACAAGTAAGACAGCAGTACATAAAGGTATTAACGAAACGTTCAGAAGAATACGAGATAGATACATATGGCCAAATTTGAAAACAGATGTTGAAAACTTTATAAAAAAATGTCAAGTTTGTAATAAAACGAAAACTAACCGACAAAATAATGACTATCCATTAGTTATAACTGAAACACCTAATAGGCCTTTTGAACATATAAATATTGATTTAATGGGTATAAATAGAAATAATATTATTTTAACAATTGTTGATAATTTTTCCAAATTTGCACAAGCATACCGTGTGGAAAATAAAGAAGGTATAACTATTGTAGAAAAACTTTTACATTATTTTCAACACTACCCAATACCAAAAAGGATTCATGTTGATCCAGGACCTGAGTTCAATAATCAACATATGAAAGATTTAGGGAAATTATATAAATTCAAAATAACTCAAAATGCCGTGGCACATCCACAAACAAATGGAGTTGTAGAGAGATTCCATGCAACCTTACAAGATTCTTTAAGAGCTTATCATAGTGATAATCCAAATAAACCAATAATATCAGGTTTACCTTTCTGTATAAAAACGTATAACAGAAGTAAATCAAATTCAACAAAATATACTCCTGAAGAAATAATTTTCGGACATATTAGAGACGACGAAAATGAAATTTTATATACTGAAGAACAACTTCAATCAAATTATGTAAACGATTTAAAAAATACAGCTGAATATATTTTTGAAAAAGTCAAAACAAACCTCGAAACGGCTAAAGAAAAATCAAAAATTAGGCATGATAAACATGTAAGAGAAAACTTACCAAATTACAAAGAAGGAGATTATGTTTATTTAAAAGAATCTCAAATAGGAAATAAAATGAGAAATAAATATAACGGTCCTTTTAAAATACTTCGTATATTAAATATGAATACAGCAGTATTAGAATTAGATAATGGAACAACAACTGTACATTTCGATAGATTGAAACCAGTAACTCTTGTTGCAGGGCCATCCTCGGAGCCAGCGCAAGAATAGAAAAAATAAACACCCCAGCAGGTATATTTTTCCAAAAGGAAGGAATAACCAAAATATCAAATGATGAATATAAATTGATTGCATATAAAAATATTTCAGAACTTAGAAATGCGTTCAAACAAAGCCTTAATATTCAAGAATCCTTGAATTCTCTATTGAACAGAAATAATTTGAACCCAAATTTCAAATTAGCATTTTCTGCACAACTATCACTGTTGAATACTATGAATCAACAACAAAATCAAAATTTTTAGAAATCACCCTAACTGTGACGAATAGATTTAAAAGAGGGTTGATAAATGGCATAGGTTCTGTATGGAAAGTTATTACAGGGAATTTAGACGCATCAGATGGCGAATTTTATAATGAGTGCATAAATAAATTAGAAAGGGACGACAAAAACTTGCAATTATTAATGAAAAACCAAATTCAATTTGTTTCAAGTACAATTACGAATTTTAATAATACTCTGTATAAATTAAGAATTGACGAAACCACATTCAATGAAGATTTGAAAATAATAGAAAAAGAAATGGTTGAAAATCGTGAAACAAAATACTATTTTCAGCTACAACTTAAAATATTAGAAATGATTGAACAAATATTACAATCGAATACAATTATTATAGATCAACTGAATGATATTATTAACAGCATAACTTTTGCAAGATTAAAAATCTTACATCCTTCAGTAATTGATCCAAACCTCTTAATTGAACAATTAACAAAAATTCCAATGACTTTGTCTCATGGAAATTTACCTTTTACTCCAACACATCAACATATTTCAGAAATAATTTCCTTGATAAAGCTTGAAGCTTTTCAAACAAATGAAAGAGTAATTTTTATTTTACACATTCCATTAGTAGAGAGTTCAGATTTTGATTTCTATCATATTTACTCAGTCCCAACCAAAGATCCTAAAACAAACCTTTTTCACACTATTCTACCCCTATATAAATATGCAGCAATTGCAAGGGATAGTAAGCAATATATTGCAGTCAAGCAAGACGATTGTTCCGAGATATTCGAGAACGAAATTCGAATATGTTACAATCATTTTCCTAAGGCACTTTCACATGAGTCACCCTGTGAAATTATAATTTTGATGGAATCAAAAATAATGCCAAATTGCGACAAGGTTGTAATCGGAGTAGACGATTACAATGTACAAAAATTAGTGGACGATAAATGGTTACTAACAGTATCCAATCAACTACCTGTAACAACCACATGTCCAGGTAGAAATTCAGAAACTGAAATTATTCGAGAAAACTCACTTTTGACATTAGAATCAAAGTGTAGCGCTTTTATAGGAACTACTAGAGTATATGCAAGTTCAGATAACAACAAAACTCTGAAACTTCAGCTCTACATTCCTGAAATAACATACGATTGCTGTAACCATCTTCCAAAACGAGAAGATCTTCCAGTCATGAAGCCAGTTAAAATAAATCATTTAAATTTGGATGATTTGAACATAGCCCAAGAAAAACTAAGGGAATATGACAAAACTTTGAACAAGATTATAAACGAGCCTTTCACCACTAGACATCTAAGTACTTTCACGTACATTTGCATGACTTTTATATTCATACTTATATTATGGATAATATTCAAATGTTGCCTAAAAAGACGATATTTTGGATATTTCAATACGAGCCCCAACTCAGACGACGGACATCGCCCAAGAGGATGTTGTGCCCAAATATTCAACTACTGTAACGTCAGGTCAATGATTTCAAGACGGCCCTCGATCCATTTAACCCCAGTATATGATAATGGATCAGAAGAAATAGTCTTCCAGACCCCGTCAACCCCGTTGGCAGCGTCGACATCCCGAAGAGCCCCTAAGAAGATATAATTATATTTATTATTTCTTATCATGTTCATATGATGACATTTATTTTATAATGTTATTGATTTTATTGACTTATTTAATTTTTGTAATTTCAGGAGGCTCATCTAACTTGAATTAATTGAAACTTGATAATTATTTTAATTTTTATTATTCATTCAGATATAATAAAAATTCTTAAAGGGGGAGGTGTTATATCCTCGTAGCCCTTGTGGACTTATAAAAATAATTGCATCTTATTAAACTACGCCATTGCAACAATGTTGCAAGGTTATAAGGAAACGCTGTCTTCGCAGACCTTGAATTTATTCTAGGAAAGCGATAAGATATTGTTATTGCGAACTGTCTTGGGATGATTTTCACAGATAGTCTAATCAAGAGGCTGATTCGAGAAACACATTCAAAATTAACATCAAAAATTACAAACCAAGTTAGAAGAGTTTCAACTTGAGTGTTGATACAAATAAAGTAATTTTTTAAAAACCCAACCTTTGCTTTCCCGACGTAAAATAAATGCTTTGTTGTTGTTCTGTCAATAGTGTCAAATATGAAATGCAGCATTGCCGTACTGACCAGAAAGTATCGACAACGAGAATATCCGATCGGCGATGAAATAAACTTTCGTTTTTACGTGCTCCCAACAAGCTGCAATGAATATTTTAATTATCTTCTTATGATAACATATTTTATCCAAGCCGGTATTTTTGGGTTGTCGTTGTCATGAATATACTAACAAAAATCAAAATCTAACCGACGTGTTTATTGTCTCCTTAAAAAATTGCGGCATGACAACAATGTAATGACTTGAGTGATAATATTATGAAAAGATGATGCCTTCAGGCTTCAGGTATATTCGCGTATTACTCATCTAGGTTGTGTTACTTGATCGGAGGTCTGAAGAATCAATTAACACATGTTTCGTCATGGCAAAATCCCGAGTCACACCTTTGAAACCAGTATCAATCCCACGACTTGAGCTTCAAGCAGCAGTCCTCGGAAGCAGACTCTCTGTCACAATAAAAGAAAATCACACTCTCCAAATTGATGAAATATTCTAATAATAAATAAAATTTATGTACAAATGAAAGTTCTGCAAAAATACGGCCACAAAGTGGAAAAGTGTAGTGACTTCAAGAAATTGGACATTGAAAATCGTTGGGATTGGGTCAGAAAAAATAAAGTCTGCTTCAGCTGTTTGACTTCCTCACATCAAACAAAACTTTGCCGTCAGAGGAAAAGCTGCGGAATAAATGAGTGTTTATTCAAACATAATTCTCTTTTGTCACTGACGCCATTGACACAATGATTATTTTGTTCTTCGACATGTCTAGTGACATCTTTGTGTAAAAGAGAATTATGTTTGAATGAACACTCATTTATTCCGCAGTTTTTCCTCTGACGACAAAGTTTTGTTTGATGTGAGGCAGACTTTATTTTTTCTGACCCAATCCCAACGATTTTCAATGTCCAATTTCTTGAAGTCATTACACTTTTCCACTTTGTGGCCGTCTTTTTTGCAGAACTTGCATTTGTACATAACTTTTTCACTCTGCAGGGACGCGGTGCATACATATTTCTTTCTTCGATCAATTTCTTGTCCAGCCATTTCGAAAATTCCAAAATATTGACAGGTTTTGTTTCTCCTAATTTTTTCAGTTCACAAATTCGTTTGTCCCATTCTATTCTCAAAGAAGTACTCCGTTTTTTTATGATATCATTCAAAAGTTGAGGATTGCATAAATATTCTTGACCTTTCAGACTGTTTATAGTGACTGCTAAATTTTGAACTTTATTTGAAAAGTCTAGAATGTTTTCTATTTTATCTTCTTTCACATCGGGGCTTTTCACTACAGAGTCAATCAAGTCTTGAATAATAATTTCTGATCTGCTAAATCGTTTTTTCAACGTGTCTACTATTTTGTCCACTTCTTGGGTGAAACTTAATAATGCATTCACAGAGTCCCTAGCTTTACCTTTCAAGCTTTTTTGCAAGCGTATTATGTTCTCTGCATTTGAAAAACCACAAACTTTAGTCGATTCTTTGAACTGTGTAATAAAGTTCATCCATTCTCCAGGCTCTCCAGAAAAAACAGGAAGATCTTTATTAAATGATTGTCTAGCCATAAACTGGTTCAGTTTCAACTCTTCAGTGGATTTTGTATCATTAGGTTTCAATCCATGATCAAAATTTGATTCTGGTTTAGTCAATTGGTTTGCGTCGGGATGATTTTGCAAAGAATTGACCCACTGTTGCACAAAGGACGATTTCGATGTGACCGTTCTCAAATCCTCGTCGCGTGAGTTGTCACAAAATGAGCTCTTGCTGAGGCGCCACTGTTCTTCCAGTTCCGCTTTTTTTAAGGCGGTTTCTCTTTTCATCATCTCAGTTTCCATTTCCATTCGGCGTTTTTCAATTTCTGCCAGCTTTTTTATTTGTTCTAGTTCAATATCCATTTGTTTTCGTATCATAGTACTACTTTTGGTTTCATTCGATGACATTGTGTGATTTGTGTGGGTACTTGCATCTTGAAGACTTGTTATTTTCGAACTGCCTTGGAGTTTGGATGAGTTTGTCGGGGGAACTGTACCTACAGGCAAGTTCTCGTGTTCAAACTTTTCGCTGCTTGTCTTATACCTAGCAGATATTTTTCCCTTTGTTGCCCTTTCACTTCTTCTCAACTGTAGAGATTTGGACATCTTCCACAGGCTGGTTTCTTTATGGAATACTTGAAGGACCACTTATGTAACTGTCTTTGGCCTTTGATTATGTAAATAATCTGATTTAGACCGTTTTTTAATATAATTTTTCAATGACAAGACAAGACTGCTTTTCTTGACTTTTTTATCTATTGACAACTGCTCAAAACATATATTACAAGGTGATTTACAAAGAAAATGATGAACATTAAATAACATTCAGGAACAAACAGCAAGTTTAACAACGGAATTTACCGTTTTTCGTGTTAAATTTACAATTCTTCCATTCTTCTGAGTTTGTGAAGTTAAAATATAAATTTTCAGGATTGTTGACGTTATATCTATAAAATAATCAATATAAAATAAGAATTATGGAATTCATCTGAAAATTCATGTGAAAGATTGGTGTACCTATGTCTTCGAAAATTTGTCCAGAAAGTCACACATTTAATGTTTATGTGTGAAAATGAATAACAGTAACACTCATTTAAAATAATGGATTACAAGGATACAGGGCTCGGGAACTTAATTTTCTATGGCCTCTTCATCTTTAGTGATAATCACTGGTGTGCAGTCACTGCAATCCAGACCAATGCAATGTCTACAAGCAGCTGTACAAAACAAGCCAGCTTTTCTACACCCACAAGCTGAGTTGCACCCACACTAACATAACATAATTAGCAGTCAAATAAATGAATGGGACCTATGGTGTGAATACAATTCAAGAAAAAGAAACTACTCAAACACCAAATCTACGTCACAATCACACTCGACGCGCGTTTCGCCAACAAAGTTAGCATCTTCAGGAGCTAAAAGCTTACTGAACCACTTATCCCACCTTACTTCTATTTATACCAGTATTTCTTAATGGACGTCAAGTTATCTAATTAACTTGTTTACCTACTTTACCTATTGCTTATCTGACGACCAACCGTACTCATTATCAAATTTGACCACTTTTGTTGTTTACTGATTCTAGTAATTCAACTTCACTGAATTAATTTTACAGTTATCCCACTTGATTTGATGATAAAAATTTCTTGGAAAAACAATTACTTATGAATTTATTGTGAATAAGAGGAAGGATTTTTTTTTTCAATATAGTACGACTTGAATAATGGGCTGTATAGAATAGAACCAGAATCAGCATTCATATTATTTTTACACTTGGCAATTTCCAGAATCTCGAATGCATCGAGAAATCAATGGTAATGAACCTGTCTGATTGATTATAAACATGTGTCATCAAATCGGTGGTCGTGATCCAAAGCTTGTTGGGCCAAACTCAGTTTTTGGGTCTTGAATAAATATCGGATATAAGCAATGTGTTCTCGAAACCGTACTATCGTGGCCCTTCGGTTTTGACCCAAATACTTTTTCTCGCAGTCCTTACAGCTAATTTCAAAAAATTTCCGACTTTTCTCTTTCATCTGTTTTATCTATGGAAGTACCCAATGGTTGTTGAAGTTTACACGAAGTTTTATATACCACCTTCATATGAGGGTTCTGAAAATACCTTCGAAACCTCGAATAACTCGAGGTTCCAATGGGATGACGACATATTTAGGAGGGTTTTCCTCTTTTTGAAAAGTAGAAGAGTTACGAATGGTTTCTTTGAATCGTTGTTTTCTAATCAATTTGTCTACCAAGTCCACAGAATAACCGTTCACCTCGGCCTCCTCTTCTTGGTTAATCGACTCCTGTCATTCCCACTCAACAAACAGATTTAAAACTGAGAAAATGATTATTAGAGAGGTGGCTGAGGTGAACGTTGTTTGGGTAGTTTCTTTTTCTTGAATCATTTGCAGTAATTTTTCAGGTGCAGGGAAATCAATCGTTCGAATTGGTTCTAGCGTCTCTTATGTCTATCCCCATTCCCCATGATAATAAATAGATTTCTTTCCAAAGTTGCACTTGATGAAAATAAACTCTTTTGACATGTTCTTTCAGTGCATCATACGTTGGTGGAAGGGATGCTAATTTAACACTCTTATTTTTTGTTACTGTTTTCATGAACGAATTCTACCGTAAATCATTGATTTTTATGAAAGAGTTACATATACATGATCTGCCTTTCTGCATTACTTTTCTTTTTCTCCTTACTTTCGTCGGCTTCTTTCCCACACAAGAAGCATTTACAATTCCACTCGAATGATCCTGCCGATAATCTCAATTTCTTTGTTAGTACAATTCCTCTGGACTTCCATTGTCTAGAAACAAAGAAAATAAATTCTTTGCATGTGTTTGAGTCACGACATTTCAACAGTTAACGTCTACTGTCGTTATCAAGTGTGTGAATGCTGAAGATATCTCGGATAATTATTATATAGCATGCAACTGATGTACCTGCTATAAAGGTAATTATGATCTTCGTGGGGTCTCTCTCAGGTCATCAATATTAATTAATGTGATACAACGACCTTTTTTGGTGAGTGTTATTATTGATGACCGATCTTGACAGGTCTTGACACAGAGTTTTTTTATTGAAATCTCAATCGATCTAGCTAAGTGATGAGTGGCTTCCACACATTCGGAATCTCTATGCTCGGCTGACTGAATACGTTATTATTCTGAATATAAGCCGACTCTATAAACTTTCTCTTATACCAATGCTGTTCCTTGTGGATAACTTCGGCTTCCGACCATGCGATGTTGTGTTGATTAGTCCACACATGATCTGCTATTCCCGACTTCGCTGTCTCTCCTCGCTGAGTTTTTCTCTTGTGTTCACCGATTCTTACATTTAGTGGCCTCTTGGTTTCTCCAACAAAATCCATCCCACATTCACATTCACACGGAACACGGTAAATGCAGTTTTTAGAGTCACTATTCTCGTTGGGTGCTCTCGTTTTTTTTTAGTTGGCTACGTAAAGTATTACTTGTTCGGATGTTGTACCTCGATCCAATTCGCCTTATCTTATCCGATAAACCTCTCACATAGGGAAGAAATAGGGTAGGCTGCGTTGGTTCATCTGATTTCTCAGTGTTGCCTCTTCTGCGGTTAAGGACCGCTGCTATATGTTTGTCGGAGTACCCATTCCGTTGCCGATCTTTCTTGATGTTATTCAATTCGTTCGTCAGACTCACATCAATTTTACAGAGGCTGTAGGCCAGGTCAACCAACGAGCGGATAATTCCTCTCTTCGTCGCTCCATGTTGGTTCGACTCAAAATTCAGGTATTGTCCGGTGTGAGTTTTCTGTACACTGACATTTGAAACATGCCATTCGTTCTTTGGACTTCCACATCAAGAAAGGGTAACCTCATCTGGGTCTCCTTTTCCATTGTGAAATTTATGGACGGTCTAATGTTGTTTAAGAGCTGCAGAAAGGCCTCGAGTTCTTCGTCTCCATGGTTCCATATGACAAAGGTATCATTAACATATCTTAGCCACTTCCTAGGTTTCTTGTCGGCTTTGTCCATGGCAAAGGCCTCGAACCATTCCATATATATATTTGCTATGACAGGTGACAGTGAGGATCCCATCGGTAGTCCATCCTCCTGGGCGAAAAAATGGTCTTTTTCCTGAGAGTAACAGTTCCGAAGGCAACATTCCAGTAGTTCCATAATACCAGTCACTGGTAGGCTCGTCCTGTTCTTCAATGCTCCGCCCTCTTGTAGTTTTTCGTGAATAACCTGTAAGGAATCTTCAACCGGAACGTTGGTATACAGACTTTCCACATCAAAGCTAACCAATTGGTCTTCCGACATTACGTCGATGTACTCCAGGATCTCAACGAAATGCCTGGAGTTTTTTACGAATGTTGGGGTGTTTCCTTGCAGAGGCAGGATAATCGGTAAAAGAAACTTAGCAAGGTTGTAAGTTGCTGAGTCTCTGGTGCTGGATATCGGTCTCAACGGCACTTCTGCCTCCTGGATTTTTGTCAGGCCATAAAGGTGAGGAGGCTCACTGTGGTGCGTTGTCAGTGTAGACCTTTCTCTGTCTGAGTTTTGATATTTCCCCAGGGTCTGGTATACCTTCCTCTCTATTGATGCCGTGGGGTCTTCAGCCAATAGTTTGTAGTTGCCTTTGCTGAGTACTTCTTCAACTTTCTTCCCATAGAGGTCGATGTCGATGACAACCGTTGCGTTGCCCTTATCCGCAGGAAGAATTTTAATTTTGTTGTCTTTTTTTAGTTCGTTTAGTGTCCTCTGTTCTTCTCTACTAAGATTGCTTTTCAGATGTTGCACTTTTTCCAGTTGTTCTCTGACCTTCCATCTGAACTCCTCAGCCTGGATTTGATCAATGCGACCACTGGAAGATTCAACGGCTGTAATTATCTTCAAAGTAGGTATCGTCTTCGGCGCCACAGCAAAATTCAAACCCTTCCCTAATAAGGACTCTTCAGTGTTCGAGAGTGGACGGGAACTCATATTGACTATGGTATTCATTCCGACAAACTGCCTTACTGTTTCGCGTGGTCGTTGCTTCTCTACAAGTTTTTTCCACTTGCGCTCGTGTGTTTTGACGAGATTTCCTCGGAACCATGTGCACTTGTTGTCAATTTTGGAAAACAACATTTGGAACTCCGCTATATTGGATTTGAAATAATGTCACTCAGTTAACTATATTTGTCGTCCAAATCAATCGTGTATGCAAAATTTCAGCTAAATCGGTTGGGGATAACTGGTATGAAATCCAGTTGCAATATTTGACCCACACATACTAACTAACATGGCAAGTTAAAGCTTCTGATAGTAATAGGTTATCGCCGGCGATATGCTCCCCCCGACCCTTCCCCCCCAACCCCTGGCCTTCCAATGGCTTGCAGGTGGTTACCGGGGGTTGTATGTGAGCGTATGATGTAATTACATTAGGATTACATTGAGGATTTTCATTGCATGACTTTGGAAAATGTTGAAGATGAGTATTCAGGGTTTGCATTTGATTTTTAGATGTAACTAGACTTGCGTACACGGTAATGATGACCTTGATTACAGTTAGCTACATGATTGTACATGTATGACCTTCATACGTATGACAAAATCATTGTAAAGGGATGTGAAGAGAATATCCAAACATTTCGGAGACCTGTCGAATTATGAGAACACTGGTCTTCGTGCAATGCATGTATAACACACAGTGGGGGGATGCCGTCCTACCACCTTTCAACGGTCTTCATGTGCGTCAACTTCCTGATTTGTAGGCGACTGCGCAAGCCATCTCCGCTCTCCGAAAATCAACATATAAAACACACGTAAGAATCTATACTCCTCAGTTTCTCCTCGGGTGAGCTATAAAAAATTGGAAAAGATGGATTCATGTGCATGTGGTAAATTGTTCACTCGCACTGCCAATCTACGTCGTCATCAACGTGAGAGTTGTCAGATTGGAGGTCCTTCTTCAACTAAACGGATGAAATAGAATGATGGTGATGATGTACTCCCCGTACCAATGTACATATGTAAATGTTGTGAAGTAACAATTCCTCAATCCAAATACAATTCGCATATTAGAACGCTTGCACACAGAACAAAAGCATGTGTTCATTATGGATCCGGTATACAGATGATAAAATCTGCATTCAAGTGTCGGATAGCTAGTTACAGAGTGAGTAGCGACAATAATTATTCTGAATACGCACCATTCTTTAATGAGATCAAACAGAAGGTACTTGAACTACTGGAAAAAGCTATAGAATTACACAATTCCATCAAAGTCAATATGGAAATATTTGGAAGTTATATTATCCAAACACAGGAAGTGACGGACATAAAATCATTCAATTCATTAAACCGAATTGCCGATCGATCCACTGATTTGAATGCGTTATTCAATACATTCCGAGACAACATCATTGCCCAGACAACTGAATTTGAGGGGCGTGATTCAGGTTAGTAGTAAGAGGAATGTTTGAAATGTTGATAATCAAGTAACATGTATATGTATTTGTTTCAGGTTGGAGTTGTGAGAAAGTCCTATTCCTTGAGGTGAATATAAATAAGTATAATCCATTTGGGGGATCTTCCTACATCAAACTTCCAGTATTTATCGAGCGCAAGAAAGCCGTTGTCAACATAATGAATGAAGATCAACACTGTTTCGCGTGGGCTATTACATCAGCATTATTTCCAACCGATAATAATGCGACGACGCCATCATCGTACCCACACTATGCAGATGTTTTGAATGTGGCAGGTATGAATTTTCCAGTGAAATTACGGGATATAAAATTGTTTGAGCATTTGAATGATATTTCGGTCAATGTTTATGGTTTAGAATCGAAAGTAGAAAACAAAAAAATTAAATACAATGTTGTGGGACCATTACGATATTCTCAGAAAAAACTCACAAGACATATCAATTTGTTGCTTATCACAGATGATGTGGACAATAGTCATTACTGTTGGATCAGGGATCTTTCAAGATTGGTGTCGAGTCAAATTTCCGCCCACGAACATAAAAAATTTTTCTGTGATGGGTGTCTATTGTATTTTTCAAATGAGCGACTACTATTACGTCATCAAATGCATGATTGTAATCACGTTTGTACAACAGTACCTCGTAATGATATGAGAGTTAATAAATATGGGAAGATGGTGGCCGGTAATGAATTAACGTTTGAAAATTTTGAAAGGCAGTTGGAGGTGCCATTTGTAGTCTACGCAGATTTTGAATCTGTATTGAAACCGATTCAAGGTAATGAACCAAACCCTGAATTCTCATACACGAATAGAACATTCAAACACGAGGCATACTCTTTCGCATACATGATCAAATGTTCTTTTGATGATAAATTATCAAAATTTGTTTCATACAGAGGCGTTGACGCTTCTAAAGTATTTATATCGCGAATCGAAGAAGACTTGAAAAATATATACAACAAACATTTGAAATATAAAAAGCCAATGGATAATCAAACTGTGGAAGAGGAACAAGAATTTAATAATGCAACCACATGCGGCATATGCGAAAAACAATTCACAGATGGTGACGTTAAGGCACGTGACCATTGTCACGCCACTGGAAAAAAAAGATTTCCCGCCACTCATTCTGTCTGTAATCTCAACTTCAAAATTCCGAAGTTAATTCCGATTATATGCCATAATATGAGTGGGTATGATTGTCACTTGTTCATTAAAGAATTATATGCAGAAAAAGATAGGGTTGATGTTATACCTCAAACGAAGGAAAAGTACATTTCTTTCACGAAACATATCTACACACATAGCTATCTCAATAAAGAGGGTAAAACAAAGAAAAATTATTTGAAAATGAGAGTCATAGATAGTTTCAAATTCATGTCCAGTTCTCTGGAGAAATTGGCTGCTAATTTATGTGATGAGCAATGTGTAGAGATGTCGAAACATTTTCCTGATTCAAATAAATTCGAATTGATGAGGCAGAAAGGTGTTTTTCCCTTTAGCTTTGTGGATGACATCAACAAATTGGATGTTCCCACTTTACCAACAAAAAATCAATTTTATGATAACTTGAATGAGATGCATATATCCAATGAGGATTATCAGAGAGCTGAACTTGTTTGGAATCTATTCGATTGTAAGAGTTTAGGGCAATATTCAGATTTATATCTAAAATCTGATGTATTACTTCTCTGTGACATTTTCGAAAATTTCAGACGAATATGTTTAAATGCGTATAAGTTGGACCCAGCCCACTATTATACCGCCCCCGGCCTATCGTGGGATGCGATGTTGAAATATACTGGTGTGGAATTGGAACTTCTAACTGACATTGACATGATTAATTTCTTCCAAAAAGGAATTCGTGGGGGTATAAGTCAATGTACTGAAAGAAAACACGTGGCAAATAATAAATTTCTTCCTGATTACAATCCCAACGAAACGTCATCATTCATCTCATATTTAGACGCAACAAATCTATATGGTCATAGTATGTCGCAAGCATTGCCTACTGGTGATTTCAAATGGTTAACTCGTGAAGAAATCACAAATTTAGATATAATGAGTGTGGTAGATAATGATCCATTCGGATATGTTCTTGAAGTCGATATACACTACCCACAAGAATTGCATGATGATCACAGCGATCTACCTTTTCTGGTGGAAAAAATTATCCCCCCCAATTCAAAATCTAAAATTCCTAAATTGATCCCAAATTTGAGTGATAAACGCAGATACATAGTCCATGCTAAAAACTTGAAACAGTCCATAAACAATGGACTAATTGTGATGCATACCCATAGAATACTGAGATTCAGACAATCTTGCTAGATGAAGCCCTATATCGATCTCAATACTCGAATGCGTAATAGATCACATAATAAATCTGAGAAAGATTTCTACAAGCTAATGAACAACAGTTGTTATGGAAAGACCATGGAAAACGTGGATAATAGAGTGGATGTGAGACTGATAACACATTGGCAGAATATTCACCGAAAATTGGGAGCCGGAATTCTAATTGCTCGCCCAAATTTTAAAAATTGTACAATTTTCTCTGATAACTTCGTTGCGATTCAAATGGCTAGGGTGAAAATACATTATGATAAGCCACTGTATTTGGGATTCTGTGTTTTGGAATTATCCAAGGTTGTCATGTATGATTTTTACTATGGGTGTATAAAGAGAGAATTTGGACGCAATGCATCACTTCTATATACTGATACAGACTCCCTCATTCTGAAAGTGCAGACAGAAAATTTCTATGATTACATCAGAAATAATATAGACAAATTACACAGAACAAAATAAATTCAATGTACCAGTTACATCTTCAGTCTTGGGTAATTTCAAAGATGAATTTCCCAACGATCCAATAATTAGCTTTTATGGGACGGGCGCAAAAGCTTATTATGTACAATCGTTGGAAACTGAAATAAAATGAGCCAAAGGAGTGAAAAAATCTGTAATAAAAAGTCAGTTGACACCTGATGATTATAAAAAAATTATTGAGAATGGGGGATGCATATTACGTAAAATGAGTTCGTTCAGGAGCATTTCACATGATATGTTCACTGAATTGAGAAATAAGGTGGCACTATCTTTCAATGACGATAAACGTTTCATTATTCCCAATACAGTTCAAACGCTCCCGTGGGGACATAGTGACATTGAGTTCTATCAATGTGATCCTACAGAAAATGTTCGTATATGTAATAAGCTAGTTGAATCTTTATCACAAGAATATAATATGAATGATGAGGATAGATTGAACCACCTTATTACATTACTAAACGCTGAAATATAGGTTAATATCAATATCATTCAAACGCTTGCTCTTGATATTCCATAATTGAAGCAATAACTGGAAAATTCATATTTGATTCTATTATCATACAGCGCTAAATCGTTTTTAATTAATCCATTTTTGATCGCTACATTGTAATGATGAGCGATGTACTTAATAAGTTTTGTAGCAGACAACATCATCGACAAATATAGAAATAAAAAAAAATCTCAAGAATATTCTTTATTTATTGAACTACTACTAACTACTACACCTAAGAATAAGTCACTAACCCAAACTACACTTAAGAACAATTCACTAGCTCAATATAAATGAATACAGAAAAAAATTAACTTTTTTCATCAATATGAATTACGAACAGAACCATCCAATGCATTATATGTCAGAATTGCATCATGCAGAATGAGTGCATATACTTTGGTGTTGTTTGGGAATTTAGCTTTCCGTGTTTCAAACTCCAATTTGATATCCACAGTAGACGATTTTGTAGCATGCGGTTGATGTGAACAGTCAATGATGAATAATGGATTGTCTTTGAATTGGGCAATGTCCATGAGTGGTTCACTCATATCTCTGTCGTAATAACTACGTTGGAAGTTTTCATATGCATAGTATGCAGACGTGTAAAGTTTTCTATCAAAGTCTAGATTCCAACGCTCATATGGATACACTTCGTAATTCAAGTAAACTCGAATGTTATTCATGTCAGCGGTCATGAATTTTGTGACATCCTCTGCAACATTCTCAGACACGTTGATGTTTTGAAAACCAATTATGATGAAGCGTGGCGTTTCCAAAATATTTGTAGTTTTTATTGCCCATACATCGGAGGATGTGGCACGTAATGAGGGTAATTCATAAAGATCCCACATGCGATAAGCCAATTTTACTTTTGCATTCAGTCCACCCTTATTGATTTTACTCAATAATTTGAGTTTCTGTTTGTCCTCGACCACAACATGTCTTATCTTCCACTCAATCTTTGTTATTTCCATAGTCGAATCGACCTCTCCAACGTATGAATTCTTGAATGAACGGGCTATTATCAAAATAAGTTCTTGTTTAGCATTTAGAATGCATTTCTTGTAATCTTCAGCGAAACCCATCAGATATTTAAGTGGAAGTTTTCCACTGAATACATGACTGGTTTCATCGAGAATGCATTGTTTTGTATTAGAAAGACCCCATCCAGTGGTGAGAAGCGAATTAGAATACGTCTGTCCAAATGAAATCATATTCTTCATTGTGGAAGTTATACCTGGCTTTCGAACTACTGCAACATGTTTACCGCCCATTTCATAACGAATTTCATCGAACAGAAAGGCTAGAGCATTATTGGACATGTAACAGATTTTGTTTGCTTCCTTTGGCGTGAATTTTCCTTCTATATAAATGAAGCTATCGGAAATGTCGAGAATCACATCTTGATTGTTGATTGTAATTCGGATTTCGTCAGAGTTCTTGAACAAAGGTGATCCATAGGGTTTATACGTATGCTCGTGAAAACTTATAAGGCTGTGGTCCTCAACTGGTTCGTCGAAAATATTCAACTTCTCATTGCTCGCTTCCAAAACCATTTTTATTCTCGTATTCTCAGTCCGATTGATTTCAGAAAATTTAGATCTCTTGCAGACAGCTTATGCCTTCGCTGTTCCGCGTATACTTTCGGAATGACCTTTCTCCTAGATGTCACATTCTTTTCATTATTATTCGGTGTTGGTAGACTTCTTGCATCGCTATCATGCACATTTCCTTTGGTGTAGCAAAAACCCATATCACTCACTGTTATAATTTTTTCAATTCCAGTATAACAACTAGGGATTCCTCACTGCCGAAATCGACGAGATTATTTTTTTGATCCACTATGCGTATCGAGATGTTGTCAATGAACTGACGTCCTTCCGGACTGATTTGCATATAAATAATGTTGCGGGGTTCCTTTGTGAGATTATAACCGGGTTCGACATCTAAATCAAATGAAAAAAGAATGTGATTCTCTTCATTATTTATATAGGACCCCGAAATTATATTGCATTCCAAACGAATGAGTCTCACAGGTACAATATTAACAGGAAATGTAGATTGATGTGTTTTATTATTGTTGAGTATCTGTTTCTCGAATCCCAACATGGGACCTAATGAGTTCTAGTATCTGAAATCCACAAAATATTTTGATTGCAATACACACTTGAATATATTATTGTTCGCTTGAAGACTGAACATCTCATCCATTGATGTACTATCCAGTATTTCATTCGGAAATACGAGAGATGCTATTTTTTTTTGTAGAAAATCATTTATTTCACCAATCTCATATGCCCCACATGGTATTTTTATAACAAAATATCTTGCTTCATATGAATCATCTTTAGGGATCTCAATACCGATTGTATTGTTTTTGTCAGTGATATTGTGGATAGTGTTGCATCCATAGAATCATATTAGCCCCAAACCATAACTAGCATTCCTATCCAATTCAATGGGCGGATAAAAATCTGCGCTAAGGACACTTTTTCCCACAACTTGTAACTCAAACTTCCGTGACATGACTGACGACTCATCTATGACATCACATCAATTTATTGCGGTATACAACATAAATGATATAATTTTCGTTTTTTTGGAGTTGAAATATCGCGGACGTCCGTGTCATTGTTATTGGCTCCAATATTACAATCTTCAATCTTGCAATAGCAGCAAAATATTTTTCTTGGTGTTGGTCCATCATTAACATCATAGGAATTTGATGTTCCATCACCTCTTACTTCATCAGAATTATGTTTGCGACAAAACTGATATTTCGAAATATCGACATCGTCTTGAAGATGTTTTGGGAGCTTATCCCAAACAAAAGCAATTTCATGGGCTGCACAAGAAATCATCACTTCTTTGGGCATATCGGCAAGTTGCCCTTTGCTCATTTTCAATAGGCTACGCAGCCTTGAATATGCTATCAGAGAATGCCCCATTCTCTTAATTGCCTCTCGATCATTTTCCGGTGAGAAATCCATTTTTAAGCTTTTATAGATGGTTGGGAGAGAAACTTTAAGCATAAGTGCCTACACACAACTGTATTATATTTTTGCTGACGTTCATAGTTATATACAATATTGATGGGTGCACTCGATTTTTTTCGAAAGTAATTAACTAACTCCAGTGGTGGCGTTAAATCTCCAAAACTATCAAAATATGTAACGTCCCGTCCAATTTTCTTGTATGCAACCCAATGTGTTCCTCGACCGCTGCTTCTATCCAAATTCATGATTGCGGTTTCACGGTTACGTGGCCCAGATTTAGGTAAGTTATCTCTCATGAATACTCCTCGAAAGAATGGAATCTTCATCTGTGTGGCGTAGTAATTGAGTTCAATATCTGTGAGAGGTTTAAGCGGTAGGGCATCAATTAGTTTTTTGGACTTTGTGCTTTCAGATAGAGACCGAGTCCTTTACGATATGGTTTCAGAAATATGCCACTACCTTTTTTTCCCAAAGCAATGGCTTCCATCTTCCTATTATGGTGTTGGACTTCCTTGAGACCATCTCTACTCTCCTTCACCGAATTGATGGCCCGTGCTATACCTGCAGCAGCACCAGTCAAACTACCCAGTGCAGACAATCCGGCGAAAATTGGTATTAATGGTAATATTCCACCCACTTTTGGTATAGGTATGATTCGCGGTGTACGTATCTTTTTTTTCCCACCTGCCGCTTTCAGATATTTACGTGCCGCTTGCAATGCTACTATACTAGCTTTCCTACCATCTTTTTCTATGAATCTGACACCCCCTGCCTTCCGTAGTACATCTCGCACTTTTCTAACAACACCAGTCCCAAAAGCAACTTTTCTGTTATTATTCACCTTCTTTTTTCTTTTAATTGCTCGTTTTTTCTTTTTTTTGATACAAGTATTCACATCACATCCCATTCCGAAACGTCTTTTGTTTTTCATAATGTTGGTAACTAGAAGGGCAGCTGCTTTTTCTCCCAAGCTCGAATCCTTTGCTTTGAATCTATCCCAAGCTGCGTATTCTAGTTGTTTGTCTGCGATATGTCTAGCTGCGAGATTGTCTTTATTTTTCAAATATTGCAAATCATGAGAACGACAAGAAGAATCCAATAAGTTTATTCCTCTCTGGTTGGCAGCCAGCCTTCTTGCCAATTTAGTGCCAGGCCCGCAGAATTGATAACCGGGTATGTGAAGTTCAAACGGTAATTTATTTATTATTGAATTCACAAATCCTCTACCATTTTTATTGAATTCACTGCGCTTACGTCTATTCCGCACGATGGTAGGCATTTAAATGAGACATATTTTACATATTTTTCTTTATTAAGAGTTTGACTGTCCAAGATGCGTGTTGTTCAACAGCAGGTAGAATTCAGAGTTGATAATTTAGACGAAAAAATCACCGGATGTGGATTAGACATGGGAAATAAACCGAATCGACACGGTTCTCTACTACCCTCGTCCGTTAGAGCGTTGTTAATTGGACCATCAAACTGTGGAAAAACAAATGCAATGAATTGCCCTTCTAACACATTCACAAGGATTGCGTTTTGAAAACGTTTATCTATATTCAAAGTCATTGAATCAACCGAAATATGAATATTTGTACAATGTATTGAAGCCAATTAAAGGATTAGGCTTTTACACCTTCAGTGGTAATGAAAATATTGTACAACCTGCGGACGCCAAACCAAATTCGATCTTTATATTCGATGATGTCATTTGCGAAAAACAAGATATCATCAAATCGTATTTCAGCAGAGGGAGACACAAAGGAGTGGATTGTTTTTATCTTGCCCAAACTTATTCTCGAGTTCCAAAACAATTAGTGCGCGATAATGCAAACTTCATCATCATGTTTAGGCAGGACGAAACGAATCTTCATCACATCTACTCTGATCACGTGTCACCCGACGTTACGTTCAAGGAATTTCAGATTATGTGTCAAAAATGTTGGAATAATCAGTTTGGCTTTCTTGTTATAGACAAAGACAGAAAAGTACACGATGGACGTTATCGCATGGGATTCGATAGTTTCATATATCCCTGATATCTCAAAAAAAATTATTCGTTCAGTGTACTTCAACGAGATCACATAGGTACCAATATTTTGTGTAAAAATGAATACAGTGAGAAATGAATGTGCAAAAGCCGAAATCGACATGAAACGACAACTTGTTGAAGCGACAGAAGCTGTGCGAAAAAAATTCAACGCCATAAAAAGTGGAAATGTGGAAGAAAAAATTATGCTTGAGAAGCTCTATGATCCAATAACAAAACCACTAAATATTCTTTCTTCTGGAACTAATGCGATACCATCTCCAATGACGCAAGCTATCTCAACAAGCACTCCTATAAAAAAAAAAACATTTTCTCAGTTCAGCAAGTGATTATTCATTTTCTGACAATGAGAATGAAACAATGAAAGATATAAGCAATGATGGAATGGGCCCATCCACTCTATTTGAAACGCCTACATCACTAATGAGTTCTTCAGAGTTGGAAACGAGCGATATCACTAAACAAAATATAGTACCGGAATTGGCGAAACACTTGGAAAATCTCAAGAATGGCAATACTGCATATGATTTCAAATATGGCGTTCGTATAGATACTTCGACAAATGTCTTGAAGATGGGCAATCTACAAGTACGCTTCACCGATGGAAATATAACATTTTTTGATGGCATTGTCAAAAAATATCAATTTGCCGGTAGCACTGATCTATATAATTTGATATTTCTCAAGGAACCTGCGCTAGTTGCAGACCCGAGAATTTGTCGGACTTATGTTGACATATTGACTTTGACAAGATCCATATATAAAAAGAATCAAGTTAAAAACGGCATAAAATTTAAAAAGTCTCATAAATATCAGAAAATTATTAGGCCCCTATTGAAGTCAATTACTACTGGCTCTCCCAGAAATTTGAATCTGACTGGCAAAGGACTGAATATAAAAAAATTGCAGAAAGTGGTCACAACCAAGTCGAAGAACTATGTATATTGGAATAAACCTAGCGAATTAGTGAGTCGCTTACGGTTGTTAATTGCTTCTAAATCAAGTGGGAACACTGCACATCAAAACGAAATTTTATCTTTGTTAGAGGAATTACGTGAAGAACGAATAATATATTAGACACAATCATGTCAAATATTACAGTTCAGAGTCACACCATCATCCGAATAGAACACGTTGCAGCTACAATGACTAGTGATGTCAAGAGGCAGGTGGTTGATGAATTACATAAGCCAGCTCGACATAACTTCCAGAGAAGGTCTACAGTGCTTAGAGGGGTTGGCGATCTGTGGCAAATAGATCTCGCTGAATTTCAAACTTATTCTAAAGTGAACAAAAATTACCGATACGTTCTTGTAGTCATTGACTGTTATTCAAAATTTCTATGGACGAAAGCTATTCGGAACAAGACTGGATTAGTTACAACTAGTGCAATGAAAACGATTCTACAACAAGCTAACTACTATCCATCATATATTCAATCTGATGACGGATCTGAGTTCATGAATAGACACTTCTCATTATTAATGAAGCAGTATGATATTAAGCACTATTCTACTTTTAGTGTCATGAAGGCTAGTATTGCCGAACGAGTTATTCGAACAATCAAATCATGGATATACAAAGAGTTTTCGATTAATGGGAATTATAAATGGATAGATATTCTTCCGAATATAACAAATAGATATAATAATACAGTACATCGAACCATTGGTATGAAACCGAAAGATGTGAAACCTACGACAAAACTGTACACTTCAAAAAATAAGAAAAAGATGAAAAAAATCATACCCAAGTATGGAGTAAATGACATAGTTCGAATATCTAAATACAAGCACGTTTTTGAGAAGGGATATACAGCAAATTTTACAACGGAATTATTTAGGATTGTAAAAATCAACAGTACCTACCCCCCAACTTATATACTTGAAGATATGAATGAAAATCCAATTAAAGGATGCTTTTATGAAGCAGAGATACAGAAAACTAAAAACCCAGACGTATACCTCATCGAGAAGATATTGAAAAAACGTGGCAGCCAAATTCGTGTAAAGTGGTTAGGTCTCGCAAATGACCACAATTCTTGGATTGAAAAAAGTGCGATAGTTTAATGTATCTTTTTTGTATCTTTAAAAATTATTAAAAAACAAAATATAATTTTCATCACAATTTATTACTTGAATCAATAATACATATATTTACAAAAAAAAAATAGATTAATCAACATTGACTTGAAAAGCAGTGTCTAACTCCTGACGCCACCTTTCATAAACGGCTGAAAGTGTTCCTTGTAGTTGTGTAGACTTCTGAATATCCATTTCAGCTTGCTTTCGTAGACCCAAATTATACTGCCTCTCCTTAGTGACTCTCGTTTTTATCCCGTCACCTTGACCTCGTAATTTAGATATTTCTACTTTCTTAAATGCAATCTGTTCATTAATTTCTTGAACTTTCAACATTTCTACATCTAATCCATTATCGACTTGATCACATTTTGTGATAGTGCTCTTGGCATTCGTACTACTTCGTTTGATTTCTTCCAACATCTCCGAATACATCTGTAGGGGTAACAAAGATGCCAGCGGGATGCTTTCGATAGAATTTGACATCGAAGATGAAGAATTTTTTTTCGAAATTTTACAATCCTTCTTTTTCTTCGAAGAGTTCTTAGCTATTGACATTGATGCTATGTTAGGAACTTCGATCGTGACATGACGTTTCTGAACACGTTTGCTTGACATATTCTGGATCTGTAGCACTGGTGGTTCTTGGGTTTGCGATTTATCTTGGACAGTACTAATTGTAATAGATGATTCCTGCATCGGAGGCTGATCTTGGGCAGTACTAATAGAAATATCAGGAATATGTAACACTGGTGGTTCTTGCGATTGCTCCTGAACAATGCTAAATTGTGATAGCTCGCCCATCTTCAACAAATCATCCATATCGAAATTCGACATTTCACTTATTCCATCGACAATTAAATCAGCAGACATTTCACTTATTCCATCGACAATTAAATCAGCAGAAATTTCACTGGTAGATAAACTCTCCACATTATTACTACTCGATAATGATGAAACCAACTTATTATTCTCCATTGAACTCATAATAATAATTCTTACTTATATAGGATTATTTCAAGTCAAAAACTATGATAGCTATTCCCATTTTGAAATAGTGTATTTATAGATAAACTACCATCCCCCCATATATGTGCAGTGGGGTGGGAAATGTTCCCACTCTCAGCATTGTGAATCAGTTATAAAAGCTAAAAACCTTAGGTAATCCTTTATATTATTCAATCTCTTGCAATGGCAACAACTAAATGCGAAGCAGATTCTACCTCTATGGATCTCACAGAATCAAATCCACCTCATACACCAAACAATGCTAATTTACCCATACAAGTTGAAATAATTACATCAACAAATATAGTCATTCATGAACATTTAGTATGGGACCCAACAATCCGAGAATGGATTGCAGCTGAACAAAATGTATCTTTAGATGGATACGACTCGGATGCCACTGTTGATTTAAATCTAGAGTAATTCACCCCCTTCCTTTCCGTACAGCAAAAACCATCAGTCCTTTTAAGGACTACAAAAAGAAAATGAGTACGCCACTGCATGTTGAATCAACAAGCGCATGATTTGAAATTAGTCGAAGGACGAAGGGTCGCTGTTGTATGTAGGTAGGTACCTACATTTGAAAGAACAACTTTTACCGTTAGTACTTTGAGTCCTGATCAAATGATGGCGTTAGTAATACATTTGGTTGGAGTCATTACATTTGAAAAAAGTATGTTAAATAATTTGATCATTATCAATGAAAAGCGTTATAGTGAAAAAAGTTCACCAACTAACATTATTCTTTAAGTGAAACAGAAGGTATTATTTTATTAAGCCATTGGGCAGCGAAGAAATTATTTTCACAGTCGTGGAGGGTTGAAAATTTTTATTTTCGCTGCGGCAATCGCAGTTTGTGTTTATTTTGTGGTCCTAAAAAGGACCGATGTAGTTTGCTTCAGAGAGCCAAGCAAATGCTCAATCATCGTCGCTGTTCAGGTGGTCATTGTTGTCGGCTACATTTCTGGCCTCCCAAAACCGCTGAATACGTTCCATTTGTTGATGGAGACGTTCCAACTCTGCGTCATCGAAATTTTCATCTATATTGTCATCTCCTGGGTTATTATTGTTGGCCGCAGCAATTCTGGCCTCCCAAAACCGCCGAACACGTTCCAACTCCTGATTTAGACGTTCGAACTCTACGTCGAATTCGACATCTCCCGAAGATGACGAGACTCGGCTATCTTGTATCGGCCCCTGAAGTGGGGGAGATTCCATCTCCTGCGCGCCCGTTGTTGAATCTGGTGATGTCATTCTGAATGCATGTGAATGATCAAATAGCTGTGTAGCAACTTATATAATCCATCGGTGGGCAACAATGCACTAGTTGACGCATTGTCCAAGAAGTTCGAAGCGATCGGGCAACAATGCACTCCGAAATAGTTGCGACAGCATCCAAGTAATGTGAAGCGATCGGGCAACAATGTATCACGAAATAGGCAACACCGTGCCAGGTACTTCAACTAACCGAAGGATGGCTATTGCAGTTACCCATATAATAAAAATATTCTATAAACCTACTCAATCAAATTTTCTCTTGTAGGTACTTTGAGTTCTGATTAAAGTATGGTCTTTTAACGAAAAAGATGTATCAATCATAAGAAAATGTTTGGTTTTTAAAAAAAAAAAACCATTGGGTTATGAATCGAAGACATACGTTTCAGGTTTTCATTCATCATCAGTATGAAAAATGATATCTTGAGGGAATAAAGAATTGTTAGGGTGCGATTGAAAGCTCTTTCATTGAAATTTGTTTTCACATGATTTATAGAGCTGAATTGAATTATTTTTTTAGATGAAATTTAGGATTTACTTCAATAAAAAATCAACAAAAGTCCAGTAAAGGCCCCAAAGCCCCGCCTATACTTGTGTATATCACCGAATTAATATCATATACTCCATTGAGAACTTTTGTTGATTCTTTTTTTAGTTGATGAGGAAATCTGAAAAAAAAAGCCTGAAAAACATGAAAACATGATGAATTTTCTGGAAATATTGTGCAGTTGTTCTAATCATCTCGAAGTCCCACTAGTTCTTCCAACTCAGCATTAATTTTACTTTTATATTTTTTAATTTTTTCACGTTTCATCATATCTTTTGCATTTTCTCCTCTCAAAACCTGGATTCGTGTTTGTGACTCGTTGATTAGTTTTTGACACTCGTTAATTTTTTTTTCCAATTCGGTACATACTTCAATTCTTTGATTTATGCCTTGATATAGTTCTTCCTCAAATGTGTTCACATTCGAAACATTGTTGAAGAATCTTTTATTGAATTCAATGTCTCGCACAAAGTATTTTCCGGAAGTTGAGTCTTGTAGATTCAAAGATCCGATGGGTGAAACGATGTTTGTAACTGTTCCCAAATCTCGGCGTATGTCCTCTAAATTTGGTGTCGTGGGAACGCTGGAAATTGTTCGCTGTATATCCGGTGAAATTCTCCCTGACGGTCCAGCTGTTGGTTCTATAATTTGTGAATGTCTCCTAGGCCAGGAAGCGGAAGCTATCGGATTGTATTTTTTTAATCCCTTCCTGAGTTTTTGGACTTGGGAATTTGCAGCACTCTTCTTATGTTTCTGATTCTCAGAAATCCTTCTCTTTTTGTTAATCTGCCGACGACGTTTCGAATCTAATTCAAAAGAATATTCCAGTCGTCGCTTCGAAGTATTTAATCGCGATCTAATCGTCCTGATTCTTCTATGGCTAGTTGGTGTGACTCCCACAATTTTCACAGAATTTCCAGTCGACTTTTCCTCATCCACCAAATTGTTTTGTATCGCGGCTTCAATTTTCATGGAAATTTCACTCGATTCTTCTTTAGCTATCGAGATGCTCTGTACAGCGGCAGCCAATTCCGGAGATTTCACTTCCTGTCTCGATGTATCCATACTGATGAAAAAATTCACGAAAATCACAAATAAATTGTAAAATTAAAATTCCGAAAGATCTGTTTACTCAACAAGCTTTCGATTCAAAGTGAATGTGTTGCTCTCTACCTGCATAACAGCCACTAACAAAACACCGACTTTGTCGAGGGGAACAAAAGCTTCCGAGCAGGTGCCTATACTAGCAATTTCATCTTTCTAGATAGAAATAAGTTTTGATGAATATTTCTGAAGGAAAATTAGTTTTGGCTGTTTTTTTTTTTGTGAAGAGCGAACACCGTTCTTCTGACATATTGAATATGAAATTCAATTACATTGAATTTTTGACCTATTCATGACTTTCGGAGAGTTTTTTTTCTCAGAACGATTAAAAATAGATAGAAAATGCATTTTATTTATTTTTTTAAATTTTATGTCAATAACAGAACGAAGGGTGCCCCAACACTCGCACCCTTCTGTATACACCAACCAGTTTTACTGTGTATTCCATGAAGAACTGTTATTAATCATAGAATTTCAAATACAATTGATTCTTCATCACTTTCATCTGAGATTACAATTGCCTCGTCAATTTCAGAATCTGTGTCATTTTCTTCATCGCTAGGTTCGTCTGACCACAACTGCTCTGGATTTTGAACAAAATCAATGAATGATTCATAAAAATCTTCACTAAAAATTCGACTTGTGGACGAACTGACCTCATCAACTTGAATTGGTAAGTCGGAAGCTGTTTGCGTTGGACTAAAACAACGTGGTTCTGTGGTAGAGTCAGCTCCAGACATGTCTGAAAGTGATACCAACATATGGTGAACCATTCAATTTATCCACATTGGCTGAGGAAAAATGTGTTTTTTTTGTGAGAGGGGATTAGGTGAGTACAAATTTGAAATAATTTTTTGGACAATACACGTTCTTGCATAAAAATGTTTATTGAATTATAAAAAATATGTAAAACTTTTAATCAACAGCCAAGGTCATCGGGCCGCAAAAAAAATGTATTTTCACGATCGCGTATCAATCCGCGCAGTGTGTGTTTATTTTGATGGCTCTGAGAAGAGCCGATGTAGTTCGCTGCAGTGAGCCAGGGAAATGAAATGGAACCTAAACATTACACATCACGCATGCCTTCTGTGGCCGAATTAAAAAGAGCGGACTTGCACAAACTATGCAATAATACCTCTCCATATCACCATATCGACATGTGGTATGTGTGTCAATATGGCGATATTGGGCAGTCGGGTTGTTGTATCTTGCATAATATATTCTGAAACATGTGCCGCACACCTTCTCAACTTCTTGTTCAATTGTTGACACTGCTGTGAATGAAATTGTGTAGCAGACCATACAATCAATATCATCCGTCTCGGATACTACCATATCGGCGAATCTCCTCGTGATATTTTCAATTTCATCTGTAAGTTCATCCATTTCCTGTTCCAGCCCACTATCATCAGAGTCGCTGTCAAATTCTCCATCATTATATTGGTTAATATCAATTGCGATCAACTCGTCAATGATTTCAATTTTCGATTCCATTTTTTATTATTGAGAATGATTCTATAGTAGTCTGGAGTTGAAACTGAATTTTACAGTGCTCACGATCTCATTTTAACTGTTTACCAAAGGGTGGGGCGTCAAAACCCCTACTACAAGACATGATTCCAATATATTTGTTGAAAATTCGATCAAGAATATGTTTCCCAAAAGGTGGGGATATCACTCCTACTACAAGATTTTGGTCCTATATATTATTCATAAATTCGACCAAGAATTCAATTCCTTCACTGGAGTTCACTTCCATACAGTTGAGTGTTCATAGCTGATATAGATATGGTGTTTCCGGCAGCATGGGATTCCAAAGCTAAGATTTACGTGTACCCACACAGAATAGGGGGTAAATTAATTTGCTACAATTGTCAAAATGGATGGAAAAGGGATGAAGTTATGGCTTGTAGCAGCCTGTGTCTCCAGTGTGCTCAAAAACAGGCAACTACAGTTATGCTACCCCGATGCATCAGATGTGATGACTTCTCCGACAATTGCTGGAATTATTGGTGTGCAAAATGTCGCAATGATGTCATTCTATGTGAGCGAGTAGGATATATATGGCCTACCGAGCAGATTCACTTCAAAGAATGTTGGTGCCTTACCCAAGAAGAGCAAAAGCAGAGAAGTGAGATGTATCCTGGACGAAAACCCAGATCAAATACAATAGTTGAAGCTCCAGCTGTGAATACATAGTTAATTTTATTTTTCAAAATTGTATTTATTATTATTACTGTAAAAAATAAAACATTTATAATATAATTTTTCTTGTTTCCTTTCAAATAAGTACTGTAAAAAAATAAAACATTTATAATATAATTATTCTTGTTTCATAAAAAAAAAAAAAAAAAAAAAAAAAAAAAAACGATTTACTTTTGAAAATTTCAATTAAATAATATGCGACAGAAACAAAAGCTCCCATAACAAAAAGAGGTATGTTTCTTTATTTAGAAGGGCTTGTTGGATTGAGTCAGGTAGATTCTTCCGGAGGGTCGAGATAGGTAACATTCTCTCTCATGTGATTCCTTTAAAGAATGATTGAACATTTGGAAATATTTTCTTAAGTAACTCTCTGAAGCGATGTGATATGCGCCGCGAACAGTTTTACGTAATACCTATCTGGAAGGGATGACTTTAGTTTGGGGGTTCGATGTCTGGCGCTATTCGTTGAAGCGACGACGATATGCGATGCGCGGACACTTGTAATAATTGCCTGGTAGGGATTGCTTTCGTTGTTGGGGATGTCACGCATTGAACAATTTTATAATTATTCATTGGATGTGTGGATATTATTATGGCTTCGCGAAAGAAAAAACTTTCATAACTAATGAGAATATTTATTTTCAATAAATTCAGTCAATGTACATTTTCGTTTTATGCTACGATAATAATAATGCTTAGTCAGATGAATGAATTTTCACTTGTTCTAAATCTTTGAGTCTATTTTCCAATTTTTCATATTTTCTATGTAGTAATACTCTAGCTTCAGAGATCTTGTCATCGAATGCTGTTCTAGCCTGTCGAGACACATCGCCAATTATCGAATCTATGCGGACATTCATTAATACTTTTCTCCTTTCCGCTTCACGGGATAATTCTTCCATCGCCAATTGTACTGAAGCATGAACAGCTGATAGGACTAATTGTTTAGTTTCATTGATTTTATCTTCAAGAAACGCTTTTGTAGCACAATCATTTGCGTCAACTGGTTGACCGACATTTTTCAATTGTCTTTGTTCAACATCGAATTGGTTATCTGGCGTTTTCTTGAAACTAACATAAACTATTCGGGGTTGTATAATTGAAGCGTTTCCACACTTTCGCTTACGACCAAACTTATCAAGTACATTGCTCGTCATTACAATACGACTACCAAACATGAACTAATTAAAAATATACGAGTTGCATATTATATTATCAGAGAAACAAATATAAATTTTCCAATTATTGTTTCAATTGCAGAATATAAAGAGAGTTGTATAATTTATTTGACTGGTACTATTCCTAATTCATATCGATGGAAATGTATTGTGTTAAATTTTTCTGTATTCATTTATATTGAGCTAGTGAATTGTTCTTAAATGTAGAAGATAAATCAACAAATATAGCATCGTCTTAAGATTTTTTTATTTCTATAAATCAATTTGAGTTTTGTACAGTTTCAGCAATATCCTGATCATCATCGGTATTTTCATTGTAAATTTGATACTTCTTGATAATGTCATCGGGTAGGAACGGGGATAAGTTGAATAGAAACCTCTTCAAATCACATTTGATCATCTCTTCACAGAAATCGGATATGTCCAAGGCTCCTTCAATAAATTTTTCACATAGGTCATCGCCAGCATTATACCTCTTCTGATCTTGTTCACATCTCTGGAGTTCGTCTTCATTGTAGCAAATACTGAGGTCATAATTCATTGCGTGTAGAACATCCCAGCTCAATGCACTCAAATATGATTGAAGTCTCTCGATGGCACTTCTGAGATCAATTGCGGAAATCCAATTTTGGCTGGCATAAAGCATCCACATATTAAATTATTTTCAATCTGAAACAATGATATAAATTGTCAATATATTCCATAGATATTGAATCGATGATATACATACTTGAAAATCAAGTCTCGAATCGAAGATATATTTATATTTTGAGTGATTTTCTTTAAAAAAACTATATTTTACATTAAGATTACTTTAACATGTCTCTAATTTGTATCTGAATATTTCAACTGGATTTTATACGATAAGGTCGAATTTTACAAGAGTTCGAGTTCTTGCACCAGGTGAAAGTTGAACTCCCTGCCCCATATATGTAATTGTATATTTACCACTCGAAGAATTTATAGATTCAACATCGTCGTCATTGAATTGATCGGCAATGTATTTTGGTAGCCACGATTTGAAAAAATTTTTCTCATTCTCGTCATGTAATGTTAACAAAATAGATCTACCGAATCGAGTGTTGCGAGTCATCATATGAGTTCTGTGAAAAGCTTTAGCAATTGGAAATGTTGATATGACTCTCTGTTCAAAAACTTCAACTGTTTTATTGATCATGATATTGATTTTTTCCAAATCTACTCGTGAAAGAGACATAGTAAGATTCTCGAGAAAAATATAGATTCCAAAAAGAAAAAACACTCACTGACTTTTTTTAAAATCACCACTTGCACTTCGTCTAACTTCGTTGTTTGGATTAATTGAAACTTGCTGACAGTAGCTCGCTACAGAAAAGAAACTGATGAGATGATATGTCTTATATGTCTTTTATAAGTTTATTTTCAGAGAGTGGAGATGGCTTGCGCAGTCACCTACACATCAGGAAGTTTACGCACATGAAGACCGTTGGAAGGTGGTAGGACGGCATCCCCCCACTGTATGTTATACATGCATTGCATGAAGACCAGTGTTCTCATAATTCGACAGGTCTCCGAAATGTTTGGATATTCTCTTCACATCCCATTACAATGATTTTGTCATACATATGAAGGTCATACATGTACAATCATGTAGCTAACTGTAATCAAGGTCATCATTACCGTGTACGCAAGTCTAGTTACATCTAAAAATCAAATGCAAACCCTGAATACTCATCTTCAACATTTTCCAAAGTCATGCAATGAAAATCCTCAATGTAATCCCAATGTAATTACATCATACGCTCACATACAACCCCCGGTAACCACCTGCAAGCCATTGGAAGGCCAGGGGTTGGGGGGGAAGGGTCGGGGGGAGCATATCGCCGGCGATAACCTATTACTTCTGATAAAAATAATTCTATTAGAGCAAGATCCCAGTGCCGTCAGACGTTACTTATGTGTACGATAGAGTAGTGTTGAGTAGTGTAAGTAAAATCCTAGGGCCTTCAAGAATAACTTATTTTTGAAAAGGTGATGACTTAGGTTCTGAGTGGTGTCTCATGTACTTTTAATACCTGCGTGCTTGTGGAGTTCATTCTGTGACACCTGGGCAGGTACCAAGTGAGAAAGGTAACTAAAAATAAGAGTTACTTAACTTTAATTTGTATGGCTGATTTTACATGTATTTTGTAGAATATCACTCTGAAGTAATTTCGAAAGTGTCAAACGCTTTCCATAGACCAGAACTTTTATCAGACGCTTTTAAGCTCAACAAATTTCTTCAAAGTGATATTCTACAAAATATACATAAAAATCAACCACACAAATTTAAGTTAAGTAACTCTTATTTTTAGTTACCTTTCTCACCTGGTACCTGCGAACTCCACAAGCACGCAGGTATTAAAAGTACATGAGACACCACTCAGAACCTAAGTCATCTATTCAAAAATAAGTTATGTTTGAAGGCCCTAGGATTTTACTTACACTACTCAACACTACTCTATCGTACACATAAGTAACGTCTGACGGTACTGGGATCTTGCTCTAATAGAATTATTGACGTAATTCAATTCGGTATGGTATGCATCTTTATTAGAAGCTTTTATTTAACTTGACATGTTAGTATGTGTGGGTAAAATCATTCAACTGAATTTCATACCAGTTATCCACAACCGACTGAGCTAAAATTTTGCGTACACGATTGATTTGGATGATAATTCATGGAAGCTAAGTGACATCATTTTAAATTCAATATGGCGGACTCCCAAATATAGCGTACCAATTATTTTTTTATACTCACCCGTGATATGGGTATCAAATGGAAGTGTTTGCTGAGAGAGTATAAAATTAAGTTACGGAATTCAATATGGCGGCTTCAAGATAGGAAATCTTAACAAAATCTTTCATTTGTCGAAGCCGTTTCCAACCGAGATAGCTGACCCTAGTGTGATGCGTATGCTGGGTTTAAAAAAAAATTGTTGGAGACAAGATTTGAACTCGGAGCTCCGGGGTAGCTAGTGACTCTGTCTAGTAGACAGAGTCACTGAGTCACCGTGGGTTACAGAAAAATATCTGTAGACTGGCAATTGAACTAAGTGAGTAGTTTTTCTACGTACTTTGATTCCGTAATATCTGAAGAATGGTCATCTGGTCAAGGTAGCAGGTAGGCATGCGAACATAGTACATACTAACACTACTCAATCGTACACATTTCGTTCATTTAAAAATAAGTAACGTCTGATGGCCCTGGGATCTTGGACTATATGGAAGGGATTGAGATATCAGATATCGCTATTGCAAAAATATATTCAATTTCATTAACGAGGAATAAAACTCTCCGAAATTGATTTTGTTTAATTGCAAGTTCATATTTAAAAGTGATGGAATGGTATATATAGACGCAATAATTGCCACTACTACTTGACAGAGAATCCATATTGGGTCAGAGAAGTTGGCAACCAAAATAGATGATCGATATAAATGTTTAGGGGGACACTGACAGAAATTTACAGAGATTTTCTCCGAGATCACTTCCCAAATTTGGTGGGATATGTACCGATTGACACCAGACACAGCTTAAGTTACCAACATGATGGCGATCTTACCCACAATTGGGTAAGAAGGTTTTTCATACAGATGGCGCAGATATAAACGGATATGAACAAACTGACCCATTCAGTTGCCAGCAAGGTCCTCAAAACTCATGTCCCTAGGTTTTTATTTCTGGAAATATGTTAAAGGAGAGCTTCATCAAGAGAAACCAATGACACAAAAAGACAAGAAGAATAATATATGAAATGTTTTTCGCTCTATTACAGGACCAACTTCAATTGAAGATCGTAGATGGAATTAATGGAATAGTATTCCAACATCTGTTGTGAAATTACGCTTTTTTATTGGTTTGAGGTTATTTCTTTTAGCACTTTTTCTTACTTTCCCTAATAATTAGATAAATTTCCTATGATCAAGTAGACAAACTCAACATTTTCTGCAAGCTTATAAGTAATGTGTACTTTTGGGGTATGGCCTCGTTTGCAAGGTGTTTCATTTGAGTAAACAGAGAAAGTGATCCCAAGTTTTGATTTCCCCTGTATGGAAAAAGCGCTATTCGGTAAAATTATAAAAAGGGCACCTTCGTGAGCACTTTTACGAGCATTAGGCACTTATAAAGTGCTTAAAGCGCCAAGTATTTGTATAACGTGCTTTCATAAAGTGGTTAAAGCAAAAAGCACTTTTATACGGCGCTTAAAGCACTAAGACATTTTATGAAGTGCTTAAAATGCTAAGTACCGATACGAACAGTGCGCACGAGCACAAAATGGCTAAAGTGCCTAAATGAGTACTAAGCACTGTGTTTGGCACATCAGCTCTGGAACATTCATACTTTCGAAGAAAAAAGTTGGAGAGGGAAACATTATTCATTCTTGCATGTCATGCCACCCCAGTACATTTTTACAATCTCCTGGGCTGCTATAATTCTTTGATCTCGGTTTTTTAAAATGTATCCGAAACACGTTGGAAGTCTTTAAAAAACTCGTAAGCGAACTAAAAGAGGAGGATTATTTGAGACAAAAATGTAAAAACAACATTTATATAACATTTTACTCATAAAATTCATAGAAAAGATAATGTCGAAATTTAAAAAAAACAATAAATAAATTAGTCATACACAGATAACTCATTAATCATCAATCAAATAATCTCATCCAATGAATATTTGTTTCACAACTTTTAGTAAAACATCAAGAGGCCGATTTCATAATTACTGAAATCTTTAATTCATTACAAAAATAACCATCAACACATGCAGCGAAATAAATATTGAAGCGGGTGAAGATGTGGTCTACAAAAAGTGGAAAAAGTTAATGATAATTATATTTATAATAAATGTCTCTATTTTCATCAACCAGATGAACATATAAAACATTTTTGAGTAATATGAGCACAACAGTCCAGGTTGATAGAAAAATGCCGAAGATCAGGTGACGGGTTCCCAACAAAAAAACATGGAAAGGATGATTTTCAACGTGTCCTATTTTGCCTACATAACATTCAATGTAGGTTGATATAGTCTGCATTTTGACACTGCTCTGAAACACACATACTCTCAAAGAAAAAAGTAACAGAGGAAAACATTTCTTATTCTTGTTTGTCATGCCACACCAGCACATTTTTTCCATCTCCTGGACTGCCTCAATTCTTGATTTTGAAAACAGTCTCCGAAACACGCAGTACACATTCGGAAGTATTTGAAAAAATCGCAAGTGAACTAAGAGAAGTAGATAAAATACAACAAACATGTAAAAACAATACATATAACATTTTATTTTATATTGAAGAGGATGAAGATGTGGCCCACAAAAAATGGAAATAGTTTTATATTCCTTTCGTCATATAACATTTCATTCATAAAATTCATAGAAATATAATATAAGCTTATTGAAAACAATAAATAAAATAGTCACATAGGTACAGACAGCTCGTGTGGTATTCATTAACAAAACAATCCACAATCAAATTCAATAAATATTTGTTTCAGAACATTTGATAAAACATCAAATGGCCGACTGCCGTAATTACTGAAATCGTATAATTCATAATAAAAATATCAATAATAATAATAATAGTTTATTCAATATAAAAAAAAAACAGGAATAATATAAACAAAGATACTACTTGATATAGAATAAACCAAACAGCTCCCATGAAGTTTCCTTATTATGGGAGTATTCAATCAACAAATACATCTTATAGTTTCTATTATACTAATTCAATTAATAACCATTATTACATGCAGCAAATCAAGTATAGAACAGGATTATGATGTGGTCTAGAAGAGTAGGACATATTTTGAATTCCTTTTATTGTTTGTCCTGATATACGTGTTCTCAATAAAAAACTCAAAAAGGATAATTTTGAACGCGCCTTACTTTACCAACATAACATTTAATGTAGGTTAATCTACCTGCATCTTTGGAAGGATTATCCAAAAAGCTTTTTCAAGGAAAATTATGTGAGGTCAAGGGATTGTTATCGTAGGTAATACCACAAGTGTATCGGTGATTATCGAAATAGCAATTCCTTTGAATTTGAGAATCAAATTATGTTGCTTGGCAACCACACGAGCGCTTTCGCGAGTGTGGTTGCCTAAAGCAACACGAGTTAAGATTATTTCATGATTAAAATCGAAACCATTTTTATTTATTTACTATTCAATTTAACCAGGAACATTAATCCCGCATTTAGTTCTGAAATTATGCAACTAACAAAACACTCATTTGATATTTCAAACATCCCTCTATTTCAGTTACCAATGACAGAGCGCGTCATTCGTAGTTACGTCATTGCATGTCTAGTCTACTGCTTCTCGCTCGAGGTTATGTTTTGATAACATTTTGATTTAGTGATTTGATTAATCAACGAGTATGCAAAATTTGTCAAAAATTGTGAAGTTGATATGAATTAATAGTGAGTGCTTATTTAGTTTTGGTCAAAGTTTGGTGTTGTGTCATTATAGCAGCTTGCTAGTGGTAAGTTTGTGTTCTGATAATAACCTATCAGGAATCGAACTACAAAATCGAAAACATCATATATAGACCACAAGCCCATGGCACAATTTGGGGGGGTGATTTTATACACCACGGGACATATATAATGTTGAAGTACTGGTCGAGAAACGAACGTTAGGCACTATGCCGTCAATTTTCCGCGGAACAGGTGAGTGTACAGGCGAGTTGAAATGTCGTAAGAAAGGGGATACTTTTTGATTACTTTATACATGACGGCACTATTCTCGTCAAAGAGGCAATAAAAAAAGAATGCTCTAAAACCCAGTGTCGTAAAAAAAAGCTGTACAGGGAGTCGGAATTTTTTTTAGAAATCGGCGATTTTAACCCCCCTCCCCAGTTAATCGAATACTTGACGGCGTTGATTCAGTTAACTTTGCCTTTCCTTAAAAAACTATAATACATCTATACCGTCAGAATAGGGTGGTACATGGGGTCAGAAATCGCGAATCAAAACCCGATTTCTACCCCTTATGGGGGTGGTCATTTAGAATTTGACGGCACCGATTTCTAGCTTTGAGTTAACATTTATTGAGTATTCTAAACATGGTGCCGTCAAAAAATTATGGTTTATGCAGAAATAAATAAAAAATTACTAAAATTTTAGAGCATAAAATCAATGTTTTCTTATAAGGTCATTTATTTTAGGACGGCATACGGTTTTTTTTAAAGCAGAAACTACATATAATGGCTTTATAATTATGCCGCCAATAATTCATGGTACCCAATTGAAATACAGAATAAATATAAAAATTAAATTTTTTTAAAAAATTTAAAATTGCCTGTGCATTTATAAGAGTTTATTTTTGAAATATAATCGTGGATAGCACTTATTTAAACATTAAAAAACATAGAAAAATCGGTGCCGTCAATTTTACCTTGTTATATTTTATGTTTTTGACGTGAAATCTCTTGCTACTTTTGGCTTACTTTACCTACCGTATCGGTAATAATTTTGGTCAAAAATTACAAGACGACATTAACGATATAATATTGACCATTTCAAATAGCAAAATTGTGGTGCCGTCAACATTAAACGGAAACTTTACGTAATATGAGAATTTCAAAATTTTAACGATAATCTTGAGAATATTCGATTTTGGTCCAAAAGTCGAATAGCGAACTTTCATAGACAGATATGTGATCTATCATCAAAAAAGCAGTATAAATTTAAATGTTTATAGAAAATTTTAATATTTATAAAATAAGTGATTAAGGATTTGAATAACAATGTATAAGTCATTAAAATTTTACTCTTCTGAAAAATGAATTTAAATACAACTAACACAAAAAAAATCTAATTTAGTAAAGATTCAAATAAACCACCTTGTTGTGCCAAATAATAGCCGAATCTGTGATACAGAGATAATCTCATATCACGGTGTAGATTTGGCGTAATGTAGGCACAAAGATGGATAATTTTGCCCCTTCATTCATCAGGATTTGTTGCTCTCTGAAATGCATGTCGATACGCGGATTCTTTCAGATATTCCCAAAGAAAGAAATCATTTAAATCTGGTGATCTGGGAGGCCACAATATCATACCACATGTAGATATTAAGCGATCACGAAATGTGTTTTAAAGAAATTGTGTCACTGGTCGTGACTCGTGACATTGTGACTCGAACAAACATTCTGTTGAAACCAAATGTCCCCAAAACTAATAGGAAGTAGCTGCATTGTCGGACTAATTTGATTTCGACATGAAAAACACATTTTTCAGCGTATTGTACCATATAAAATTGACGGCATATTAAAATATGTTATCTTTGACGGATATAGCATTGAAACAGCTAAATTTTAGGTTGAAGAAAATGACCACCCCCACAAGGGGTAATAATCGGGTTTTGATTCGCGATTTCTGAACCCATGTACCACCCTTTTCTGACGGCATAGATGTATTATAGTTTTTTAAGGAATGGCAAAGTTAACTGAATCAACGCCGTCAAGTATTCGATTAACTGGGGAGGGGGGTAAAATCGCCGATTTCAAAAAAAAATTCCGACTCCCTGTACCTCTATTTTTTGACGGCACTGGGTTTTAGAGCATTCTTTTTTCATTGCTTCTTTGACCAGAATAGTGCCGTCATGTATAAAGTAATCAAAAAGTACCCCATTTTTTACGACATTTCAACTCGCCTGCACACTCACCTGTACCGCGGAAAATTGACGGCATAGTGCCCAACGTTTGTTTCTCGACCAGTACTTCAACATTATATATGACTCGTGGTGTATAAAATCACCCCCTGAAAATGTGCCTGGGCCTGTGGTCTATATACATATCCAGTAGCCAATCAAGAGCCGAACTACAAAATCGAAAACATGATGTTTTCATTTATCAACACAAAAATTTTAACCAATCATAATACGCTATTTTAGCATAAGTGAAATAATCATCATAATATTGATCCTAACGCTTTTATTGGTATTTACCTGTGGATTCGCTATTAGCATCTGTGGAACCAATGAAAATCTACCATAGCACCACCAGGGTACTCTATGTTCTCTATGCTACCGTCAGATTTCTGGTTCATAGTAGGGATTAAATCATAATGTTCCTCGATTCATTAGGAGATATTTGTGTATTTGGAGCGCAAAGTGATAGATTGCCGCTCGAAGCAAAACGGAGCGCGGTAATCATGGGAGATCGGCAATGACTCTTTGTACTTCATTCAACATAGGGAATATTACCTATGAGAGAATTTACCCTCATTGCCATCCTAAATGTATAAGCTATCCAAATATCGAATAATTCACAAAGAAACAAAATGGAGAATAACTCATGCATAAGGAAAGGACCGGAAAGGAAAGTCGAGATTTGACCCGGCCGCGTATTGGCATTGTCTCATATGGCACGACGCGACGCGTCCCTAGAAAAACGTATGCCGAATCACGGAAGACAATGTCCCACGATTTGCGCATTATTAGTCTGGACATTTTCTCCCATGTTAGGACAAATCGGATGAATATTCTAGCGTCTGAATGCAGTATGTATCCTGTGTGACACCTGCTGTTTGGCGAATAGGTACACAGAGAGAAATAAATGTATGTTTTCTACATAATTGTGAATAATTTCAGCACAATTTATTTCTAAAAAGTTGACAGCACCAATTTGTTAATTTTTCTTCTATAATATTATATGAGAGATATTGTGTATAAAAGATACACTTCAGTGTTGTATTATTCTGAATAGTTTTGTTTCATTTTTATCAATCCATATTATGTACTAACCGTATACAAGGAATGAATGAAAACTAAAAGTTTTGTTCAAAAAACAAACACAAATTGTGTGGGTATTTTAAATATAGGATGCAAAAAATATGACAAATTTGTGTACTCCGCATACATGAATTGTGTAGGTACATTGTACATATTTGTGTAAAAAGCTAGGCCATATTTTATAGGTACCATTTATGATTTTAAGAAAGAATACACTTGAGGCACATAACATACAAATGGAATAATAGACCGGGATCCCACGCCTATTTTCAAAAATGATTAATAACAGGCTGAATCTTCCTGAGTAGCTTCATTTTGCCGAGACGTCCAACTTTTTCCACTACGGAAATTCTCGATAGTGGTAGCTAATAAAATGCGCAGGCGACAATCATGTCGATTTGGTGAGTGCAAATATAAAAATCGTACAAAACTTGGCTCGCAAAATCTCAGTAAATTTGTTTTTTGTTATAATTAAAAAATAAACTGAACTTGCATTCGAATAGTTTTGAAACGGTAATAAACTAGTATAATAGATGAGTAGATATTGCTCGTCATAATTTGAAAATTTTACGTGACATAATGTTCTACATTCAGGCGCCTGAATATTCAGCCTGTGTTGTCCTAACACAGAAGAGTATGTCCAACGTAATAATTGGCAAATCGTGGGATATTGTCTTCCGTGATTCAGCATATATTTTTCTAGGGTTGCGTCCTGCCATAGGAGACAATGCCAATACGCAACCCAGCCATCTGTTAGAATCAATGATATGCTGCGCCATAAGCCTCTAAAGTATTGTGGTTGCTGAGAATCCTTTAAATTCACTGTCCCTATTTTCCATCATGCAAGAATAGGTTCGTTTTCAACACAAGCAGCAGAGATTGAACGTTTTTTCGATATCGCAGCTCTAGATAAGAAATTCTGCAACAAAATAGGTAATATTTCTCTGAAAAAGACAAATTAGCGTTGAGATCTGAAAGCGTCAAAGGCCACTTCAGTGAGCGGTTTGTGAAAACAAACTTCGATGATCTGAATGTTCGATAATTCAACGTTAAGTTCTTGTTTGGAGATCACTGTTTCAGATACAATCATCAAGAGAGGGATTGGAAATGATTTTTGTATATTCAGCTAACTATTGTAGAAAGGAGTGAAACTAACGAAGAATGTCACCACACGTTGAAAGGTAAGGGCTGCGTCTTCCCTAGCTCACACAAGTCCCGCGAAGACTTCTGAGGTTTACGCGTACGGGTGCAATCGGTTGACGGAAATAACATTTCTTTTTCCCTGAAGAAGAATAATTGCAGTTTACGGACTATATGTACTTCACCTAAAAATCACGGTGATTGTCTTTGTTGCCGAGATAGGGCTTCCTTAATGATACGAAAATTGCGATTATTGAACAATTTCATTCATTAGGAACAACCAAAGATTTATTCATTATTTATTTATTTAATCTCAATTTTTCAATTTTTCGAGCAAAGATATGATTATTTCCTCGAACTTTACTTACAACAAACATTTGATACTGTATGAAATCATTTAATGCTACTGATTTTACCTAAACTTGTTTGATTAAAGTCAACGGAAGTATTATTAAAGAATCCAGTTATGTGTCCTAAAACAAATAAATTTAATTTTCTTGTACCAGTGTTTTCTTGGCTCTGGGCTTGATAAATTAGGTGTTTCCCAAAACTTCAGTGAAATAAAATAATTTTTGTTATATTAAAAAGAAATTGGACCTTAGTTTTTATTCAAACATGCAATAATAGAGCTTAATGGATTTTTTTTTGATAAAATTTTTAATTATAAAAAAGTTATTTCCTACCCATGCAATTCATATATATATATATATATATATATATATATATATATATATATATATATATATATATAGGGTGTTAATTAAGTACGTTGACAAACTTCGGGAGGTGATTCTTTGAAGGTTTTCAGGACGAAATGTTCCAAACGGCTTGGTTTTCGAGATACAGGGTGATAAAAATACATTTTTTTCAAGATTTTTTAGAGTTAACTTCGACATTTTCTACAATAATCAGTTCAAATTAGGCAAGTACAATCCATTCAATAGTACGCACGATACAAAATAATGCATTTCTCAAATAATTCACAGGGTCCTCCATTTTTCAGAGTCAAGCTTTGTTCAACCCATCAGAATTTTTTTTCCGCCGCCACTGACATATTATGAGAAAAGAATAATGAATGTTGTTTCATTTAACATCTTTTTGCTCTCTTGATGTTTTTCATTTACTTGTACGGTTCAGGAGTTACAATGAAAATATTAACGCAAACATTTTCCAGTAACGCATAACATAAAGAAATTTGAGAAGCAAATAGTCTAACAAACTTGAAGGGTGATTCTTTGAAAGGTTTCAAAATGAAAAGTTCATATAAACATGTCCCAAGCGGCTTGGTTTTCGAAGTACAGGGTGATCAAAATACATTTTTTAGGAGTTTTTGGAGTTTACTTCGAAATTTTCGACAATAATCGATCCAAATTAGTTCAAATTGGACAAGTACAATCCATTCAATAGTGCGCATGATATAAAATAATTCATTTCTCGAAGTGTCATTGCCACTCTCCAAAGATTAGCGCGTGACGCAATACGTCATTTTGTTCTCATTACACAAATAGCTATTTTCTGCTCGTGTAGAGAAAATGTAATGTTATAGAGCTCCCATAAATTTTTTACCATAACTCAGGTTGAATATGTATTGCACAAAGTTAATTATGGCAAAATAATTTTGGACATTTTCAATAGTGAATAACTTTATTATCAAATACTAGAGCAAAGTAACATAAATTCCCTAGGAATAAAATTAAGTTCAGAAAAGGACCATTATTGAAATTGATATGTCAGAGCAGCTGCTGGAAATGGCCACCGCCAACTTCAATGCATGCGTTTATGCGCCTAACCATAGACTGGCGGACACTCTCAAAAATACCAGGAGTGTTTCTTATAATTCCGCATGACTCCTGTATGCGATTCCTCAGGTCTTCTTCACTTTGAACTGGAGTTCGGTACATTAATGATTTAAGGTGCCCCCAGAGGAAAAAATCAAGTGGATTCATATCGGGTGATCTTGGTGGCCAAAGTTGTGGCCCACCACGCCCAATCCAGCGATCAGAATAATTCTCATCTAAATATTGGCGTGCAACCAATCTGAAGTGTACTGGAGCACCATCATGCATAAACCAAATTCCAATTCTTTCCCTCAGTGGGATCTCTTCTAGCAGTCCAGGTAAGATGAATTCAAGAAAATGTCGATAATGGTCACCATTGAGTCTATGAGGCAGAAAATGTGGCCCGATAAGGAAATTCCCTACAATTCCAACCCAAACATTCACAGAAAACATCTCTTGAAAATGGTTTTCAATCACGGCGTGTGGGTTTTCATCAGCCCACATATGATTGTTGTGAAAATTAATAATGGCTTTACGGGAAAAGCATGCCTCATCGGTGAATAACACTTGAGATAAAAACCATGGATTTTCCAACAATTCATTTCGAATCGAAGTGCAAAAAGTTAATCTCTTTGGAAAATCCCTTGGCAGAAGAGCTTGAACACGCTGTATGTGATAGGGATAAAGTTGTTGCTCTTTTAAAATTTGCCATACCAATACATGGGTTACGTTAAACTGTGCCGCAATTTGTCTTGTACTGGTGTCTGGATGCTGCTCAATTTCGTTAAGTACAGCTTCTTCTATCTGAACTGTTCTAACTCTCCTGGGTCTTCCTATGAGAACAGCAGACCTCTAGAAAGTACCCGTTTCACGAAGACGGGAGTGAATATTGATGAACATTTGTGTGCTGGGAATATGACGTTGTGGAAATATTTCTAGATACATTCGTCTGGCGGCACGAGCGTTACCATCAGCCATTCCATACATTAAGTGCATGTCTGCCATTTCTGAATTTGTATATTCAACCATTTTATCCAAAGGAATATTGAATGAATCTGCTTTATAGCTTGCACTAATGAAGAATTAACAATGAGACAGTTTCTCAACTTTCGATAACTGTCAAGTTGTTGATATTTAAATAAATGAATTAATATCAAAGCCCACTTTGCTATTTTTATGAATTCAAATTGATTACAAAATTTCTGCGTTACTGCAGAAGAAAAAACAAACCGAAATTTCTGATAAAATAATGTACTCCGTACGGAAACAAAAATTTGTTTGATTTAGTTTTTCGGAGTTATGACCAGAGATTCATAAATGAAAATCAAATGTGTAATGATCTGCGACTATTAGATAAACCCTATTAACTATCTTCCATTACAGGATTACCTTTCGGAAGTTTTTTATGTTGAAAAGGAAACGTTCAATTGAAAAAGTTCCCTATCAAGACTGATGGGTAAAAACATTTTTAATCAAATATCTCAATGAAAATGCACATTTTTACCATCAGAATCTTCAAGTTGAAAGTTAAGGTTTTCCCAATATCTGTCAGATCTAGTTTAATATCCAGCGTACCGCAGTGACGGGGAGATAGTAGTTTTCTGTTAGATATCACAAAAAGAAATCACATCTTTACAATAACAAGCTTTTATTTAGCTTCACTTGTAACTAACTAACAAACAATTTAATAAAAGTTGAATTTGACCCACTTCTAATACTCCGATTAATTTGAAATTTGGCAGGTTTCCGTAATTCCGGTGACAATGCATTAAAAAAATGTTTGTTAAAAAACAAAATGGCGGCTCCAATATGGCGGACGAGTTTTGTGATTATGATCCGATTCTGTTCAAAATTGGTATGTGATGGTTTTTGGGTTGGAGATTTTCAGTTTCACATAAAAAATAAACTAAAATGTTAAAAATGAAAATTATAAAAAGAAAACATTTTAAAGATTTTATACAATACACTGAAAAGGAAAAAATAATTCATTTCATTGTTTGATCTAGGTAATCTTGTACAGAAAGATTTTGATACTCACAGAATAACCTACAAAAAATGAAACAAATTATTTTTTCATTTTCAGTGCATTTGTATAAAAGCTTGTCTTTATATTTTTTATTGTATAATTTTTATTCATCGTAGATTTTTCTAATTCTGAAAAAATATTTCCATCAATTTGAAAATGTTTAATTTTCAAATTTTCTAATGTTATGCCACACTGGAAAATGTTTAAATTAATATTTTCATTATAGCCCCTGAACCGTACAAGTAAATGAAAAAATGCAAGATATCAAAAAGATGTTAAATGAAACAACATTGATTATTCCTTTCTCATAATATGTCAGTGGCGGCGGAAAAAAAATTCTGAAGGGTTGAACAAAGCTTGACTCTGAAAAAAGGAGGACCCTGTGAATTATTTAAGAAATGCATTATTTTGTATCGTGCGCCCTATTGAATGGATTGTACTTGCCTAATTTGAACTGATTATTGTCGAAAATGTCGAAGTTAACTCTAAAAAATCTTGATAAAAATGTATTTTTATCGCCCTGTATCTCGAAAACCAAGCCGTTTGGGACATATATTTATATGAACTTTTCGTCCTGAAAACCTTCAAAGAATCACCTCCCGAAGTTTGTCAACCTACTTAATTAACACCCTGTATATATATATATACAGGGTGAGTCAGAATAAGACCGACAAACTCCGACTACTGATTCCTTGCCTCATTTTGAGATGAAAAGTTTCTATCAAGGTATGTCCTAAAATGCATCCCCTCTGAGATACAGGGTGTCAAATGTGCGAAAAAAATTTAGATTATTTTTTTTTCTCTAAAACTCCTGGAAAAAAAAATTCAAACTTGGTGCACTAATCTAGGTTTATCAACGTGATAATTTGAAGTTATAATTTTCAATTTTCGTAAACCAGTGGCGTAGTTACGATGGTATGTGGTCATATTTTCCTTCATATTTTCTTTGGACAACTGAATTGACAAATGAGCGTTTGACATCAGTTAGGCTCATCCATACTCAACCTAAAAGTCATAACATTCCATTCAGTTTTTCGCAAATATCTCAGAAACCTTCACTTTTAGGCAAATTTCGAAAACAGATAGAGATAGGTATTAACAAAAAAGTATTATATTGAAAGAGCGATTCAAAAAATGAGTTAATATACGGGGTATTCTATTTAAAAAAATAAAGTTGCTAGTTTTTTTTATAGACGTGGCAACGCCGCAAAGCTGAAAATATTTTAGATCGATAGATCAGGTAACAAAATGTAAGATGTGAAATTTTCAGGGAAATCCTGCTTTGCGTTTACCATAAACGTCTAACCTACCATCGACCGTGAGACACGCTGTATAAGCAGCATCGCCAATGAATACAAAAAAACACGTCTAAAGAAAATGAATGTACGCTGGTATCTTGCATATCCCAACCACAAAACACTTGCAACATGTGCGCAAGTTCCTAATGTTCTTGAACCAGATTTGCAGTTACAGTAGTAACCCATTATGGGAGGATCGTCGTCATTCAATTCTGTGTTGTGGGCAATCTATAAAATATATTTTGTTGCATTTCGAAACCTAGAAAATATCCGGAATCTTATGGGGCTTTCTTGTTCCAAAACATCCAATTCCAATCAATCTTATTCTTGCCTCGGGAGTTTATCCTAAATATAACATGGAGATAACTGTATCTGATACACCCCAATAGTCAGATCCTTCAAATATTCGATAGTCAGGCGTGAAACATTTCATTCACCATATATATGAGATATTGCAAGATTGGAATAGGTACAGCAATCATCTACTCCGAGTATTCTTCAACAAGAAGAATTGCTCGAAAATAGCCCATTTCGGTCTGTCATGGAGTATATGAGTTATCAATAAAGTCCGTACATTCAAAAGTAAATGGCCGACAAACGAGTCCGGAGACCTTTGACAATTTGTCGGACTTCTCAAAAATTCAAGAAAATTACCCCATTCTTTTTCGAAATACAGTGTATTTAATGAAAAAACAGCATTTTTCAGAAACTTGGACCATTTCTTTTCACTCTCCCTGTGTACATAAAATAACTGTGCGACGTTCTCAACATTGAAGAATGTTTGATATGTATTTGACATACTCTACCCCATCCGAAATAAAAAACGAGTGGTATTTTTGAACCACCCTGTATGAAAAAATAATGAGATGAGGGAGTTCATTCAGGCTAAATTGAATCTTCAATTCTCATCAGAGAACTCACACTGGTTGGTTAAAAATTAATCGATATGGATATTTCTTTGTTCACCCTGTTGTAGAGCACAGAACGAAAAAGAGTAATGAAAACGAGATCAAGGTCACATTGTACCATCATTGAGGCTTCGCATTCCCAAAATAAATAGGCGCTTTGTAAATTCTCGAAATTATTAAAAATTTTGAGCAGAAAGTTTCACTTTTCATCTTTAACAACCTGTATCTCGGTAACTAGTCTGCCGATTTTTTGTGTCCGTAGACACCTTTGCCGATGACGTCAAAATCTACAACATACCAAAAATTCGGGGAATTTCACCGAAAGCTATTTTCCGTAAGGATAGTGCGGGTGTTTATCATATTATACAGGGTGTTTCTTAAGAACGAGTAGAAAATTTAGGAGCGTATTGTTGACATCAAAATAAGAAGAAAAGCTCCATAAACAAATGTCCGAAAGTTTTTCGTTTTTGAGATACAGAGTGTCAAATTTGAAATCTTATTTTTAATTTTTCTGAATAATTTCAAAATAATTTTGATATTTGGGTATCTGGGAATATTTATTATTTAGTTTGTAAAAATACATTCTTGGTAGAGGTCACTGGGAGCAACTGTTTTCGGGATTGAGATTTGAAATAATCGATGCAAGTGATTTTGAATGACAAGATTTTATAAATTAAAATAAATTCTGTTAGAAATTAGTTTTTTCACAATTATTACAAAATTTGATTTTGTCATTGAAAAATCATCCCAGATACCAAACTCTACTCGAATATCACAAATATTTTGGCATTTATTCACAAAAAACAAATATAATAATTAAACTTTGACACTCTGTATCATAGAAAAGAATAACTTGCGGACATGTGATTATGGGAACTTTTTTCTCATTTCGTCGTCAGCAACATGCTCCTAAAGTTTCTACACGTACTTAAGAAACACCCTGTACACTAATTAGTGGTTTTTACTTTTTATTTAAATAGTTTGTAGATAAGAGCTTGTTTGAAGAAATAATCTTTAAATTTATTTTATTGTATACTTTTTAGCATTAGAATTTGTTTGATTAGGTATTAGGTTAGTGGCATATGATTGCAACTATTTGCCATCTAGCTTCTCGAAACATATTCCACTCCACGGGATGCACACGTAAATACACACAGGACAAGCTACGAGAAGTATTCAACGGTCCGATGTTTTTCTCCATTTTGACGAATTTTTCCAATTTTCTTTTCTTGAGTTTTTCGCATCATTTTTCGAGAAGAATCCGAGCCCCCGGACTGATATTTTTTTCGTCTCGATTTTCCACTTCTAAAACCGTCGTCAATTTTTCCGAATTTCTAGGCGATCTCTATTTAGCCTTCTGGGGGACAAGAGGTTGAAATTATTCGACGGTTTGATGTAATTTGAAATTAAAATATTCCAGGATCCGATCTATTTCAATATTTTACGGATTTTTCCGATTTTATTTTCGCGAGTTTTCACAACTTTTTTCAATGAGTGAGTATAGATAAAAAGGTTTCAATTAATTTTCCACGTACGAAACCGTCGGAAATTTTGCCAAATTGCAACCCGTTATATATTTTACCTTCGGGTGGCAAGGGAGGTAAAATTATTATGAATTCAGTTATTCGACGGTCCGATGTTTTTCACTTATTTCACTGACTTTTCCGATTTTATTCGCAACTGACTTTTTTACATCGTAATTTTCCTTGTCCAAAACTGTCGAAAAATTTTCCGAATTCCAACCTGTTCTCTATCTGACCTTCTAGAGACAGGGGTTAAAATTATTACAAATTGAATTCTTCAATGGTCCAATGATTTTCACAATTTTTTTTAAATAAATTTTCTCGAATTTTCGCTCCCTGACGACAGGTTTTTTTAGACCTACCTTTCGATGTCCGAAACCGTCGGAATGATTCCGGATTCCTACGCGTTCTCTATGTAGCCTTCAGGGGGACATGGGGGGTTATTTTTCAAATTTTTGTATTTGGCATCGGTTCCTAATACCTGTACAAAATTTCAGCTCGATAGGATACCAGCAAGTGCTCTGAACTGGAAAGACAGACTGACAGGCTAGACCAAGCTATATTTGTAGTTTTTGCACAATCGCCTTCTAAACAATTTAAGTGCAAATCTTTCTAAATGCGCCGATTTAAAGGAAATCATCTCATTAAAATTGTGTAAACGGCACATGGAAGTAGAGATCAATATCTACGATTTGTATATTTTGGATTTTTCACTTGAAACTGTCACTAAAAGATGATCAAAACGCTTCAAAGTATGTCCGAAGTCATCCGAAGTCACCCGAAGTCGAACTGAAGTTAATACGAGCGACTTCGGGTGCAATTTGAAGCATTTAGAGTAACTTCCAGTGACATTTTCAACACATTTCCCACCACTCAGGTGAAAATCCAAAATATGAAAATTGTAGATATTGATCTCTATTTCCATATGCCCCTTACAGAATTTGAATAAAATGATTTCTCTTAAATTTACAAAGATTTGCCCTTAAATTGTTTATAACGCGATTGTGCAAAAACTACATATCGCACAGAAACCATCCTGCGCACAGTTAAAACCACATGTTATCATCTATCAGTTTCCGCAGTATTGTTTGTCCACCTTCAGATTTATAAAAATTATGATTTTTTGATAAATGGTCTCTTTTGAGAGGTTTTCCCGGATTTTCTCAGTGAAGTATGCACCGATCTGGTCGCATAAAAAACCGTTTTGTTTTGTTGAGATATTTCAAAAAAAACAAAAAATTTGTAATTTTTTTCACTATTTTTTGTTTAAAAAATTCCACAAAGCGATTTTGAAAGTAGTATAGACCGTTTGCGTCTTTTATCTTGTGTGAAAAGAGCCTCTTATTTTCATCTACAGCTTGGCCTAGGCAGACATACGAACAAAGAAAGTTAAATAAAAGCTTCTAATGAAAAGAATAAGTATATTGAAACGACTTTTGAATTCACAGTTTTTCTCGGGAACCTTACATTATAAATGTAGATTATTTCTTATATAAAGTTATATCGAAATTCAACAAAGAATTCCACCAATCGGCGTTTTGCGTAAATATATTGTTTGAATTGACTAATTACAATAAGTGCAAAAAAGTAGTATCGGTGATACCATACAAAATAGTTTTTGTCCCATATTTTTACGGCGAAATATTAATAGGTTTACAGGGGGGGACTAAAAAATGCCCCAATGTATAAAAATGAGCCTTTAAAAGCAGGGATTCGTCGTTCGAAAATAAAATCATTCAAGCTTATGTACACTGCCGAACTATTCAAATATACTTGTGTCCATTATCATCAAGAATTTACTTTTGCATGGATACCGTTGAAGTGTGCAGTTAACTATGTCCTTATCCGACTTAATATTGAACATTTTCCTTAAAAGTTCAATACTGACTAAACAAAGGAGTTGTGATGCATTTTCTCATTCCATCTGAGATTATTAGTTGATCATTCAAAGCCTGTGTTCATTTTTTACGTCAATATTGCTTTCATTTGATAGTACAGTGAACTAAATGCCCCAAGTACACTCCAAATGGCAATGATTCCCACGATTCCTACAGTGGCTTGTTGTTGATGAATTGACACAAAACTAGCAAAACCCCATATGTACAATCCCAAAGATAAACTCGTTATCCCAAATGCGTAGCAAGCAATTCCCACTAAGTTATGGAGGATTTTGAAATATACCGGTTTGACGAAGTTTTTCAGTGCATGGGAGTATGTAGCTGAGAGACCAAGTAGTATGGAGACCATCGCAAGAATCCAGGATATCAAACCTGAAATGAATAATAAGTTGGGTTTAAGTATGATATAAATGGGTAACTATACTAAGGTGTTGAGACACACTTTCATATCATATCAATTTTCTAATGAAACAATATTGAAATATATGAAAAAAACTGCTATTTGACAATGTATGAATTATATTAAATTCAACTGTCAGTTCCAAAAGTTTCTATATTTTTTACAACCAGTTGGTTGTGACCCGAATTCGACGACGGTTCGATGCTTGGTCATTACTTAGCCAATTTAATTTAAATTTTTTCGAAAGTCTGATCAACTCTTGCAGGGGTCAATGATTTCGATTTAAAGGAAAAAAATCCGGAAATAAATCATGATATTAAAAAAACTGATAGAGGAACCTTTGTTTTCAATTTGGTAACTTGTGCAGAAACTATCTGTCTTTCATTTTCACCACGTAATCATAACATGATCTGGAAACAAAAAATTTAAATTGTTTCCCTATTACACAAATTCATAAGTATATGAGTTGGGAATTTTTTGATTTTATATACACCGCCGACTAGGCAAAATAATACTGAAAATACCTAGACTATATAGATTTGTGAATTACTAGGTGAACAGTTTGAATTTTATGGTTCCAAATGGAAAGAAAATGATATGGCTAAATGGCTCAGAATTGAAAAACATGACGTTTCTTCATAGGTAGCCAAATTGAAGAAATACATTGCGACTCTAAATTATGGAACAAATCCATTATTTCTGAATATAAAGATATATCGGAAAAATCCTCGGTCAGGTCGATTTTCTTTTCCGATGGGCCAATTTTTGAACCTCACCCAAAATATATATGGTTATCCGCATTTGAGGAAAAGCGACTTTGGTGATATTTTTAAATGGGACACCCAGTATATTTGTCCATATTTGGTTAGGGATCGTCATTACAAATCCAGTGATACCAAGTTTGATGGGATTCAAACGGCTGCGGAGATATGGCCAAAAAACTTCTCCATATACCTAATGAGTGCGAAAGAAACTTTTAACCTTCTGAATCGTGTGGAGTCTCGCAGTCATACTCATTAGACATACGAGGAAGTTTTTTGGTCATATCTCCGCAGCCGTTTGACATAATCCCATCAAACTTGGTATCACTGGATTTGTAATGACGATCCCTAACCAAATATGGAATAATATACTGGGTGTCCAATTTAAAATTATCACCAAAGTCATTTTTACTCAATTGCGGATAACCCTATATATGTTGGGTGGGGTTCAAAAATTGGCCCATCGGAAAAGAAAATCGACCTGTCCGAGGATTTTTCCGAAATAACTTTTTATTCAGAAATAATGAATTTGTTCCATAATTTAGCGTCGCACTGTATATGAAATTATCTAGCTGTATCCATGTTCGAATATACTTCTTGTAAGATTTTTTTTGTAATACTTTTTTTTGCACGAATTACAAAAATAATTCTTCCAGGTATAAAATATACAGGGTGTTTCTTAAGTACGTGTAGAAAATTCAGGAGCGTATTGCTGACATCAAAATAAGAAGAAAGGTTCCTATAAACATATGTCTGCAAGTTATTCGTTTCTGAGATACAGAGTGTCAAAGTTGAATTCTTATTTTCATTTTTGTGAAAAATTTCAAAATAATTTTGATATTTGGGTAATGTTTGGTATCTGGGAATATTCGTTATTTAGTTTGTGTAAAACATATATTCTTGGTAGAGGTCACTGCGAGCAACTGTTTTCGAGTTATTGAGATTCGAAAAAACCGATGCAAGTGATTTTGAATGACAAAATTTTTAAATTTTAAATAAATTCAATTAGAAATTAGTTTTTTTACAATTAACATAAAATTTCATTTTGTCATTGAAAAATCTTCCCAGATACCAATCTTCACTCGAATATCACAAATATTTTGGAATTTATTCACAAAAAACAAATATAAGAATTAAAATTCGACACCTGTATCTTAGAAACGAATAACTTTCGGACATGTGTTCATTAGAACTTTTTTTCTTATTTCGACGTCAGCAACATGCTCTTGAAGTTTCTACACGTACTTAAGAAACACCCTGTATATTTGTTTTAGTTACTTAATATCGTATGGTGGCGTAGCGTAGAACGGATATACAACATTTTTGATTATGAGTCATAACTCAAATAACACGACATTAGCTAAGAAAGGACATGCAATATTTTTTTTTTATTTCGAGTTATACCTAACTCGAAATTGAGCTAATTTTGAGTTTTAACACGAAATTTACACTTATTTCGAATTATAACTCGAAATTAAGCTAATTTCGAAACGTAACCCAAAATTTAGAAAAAAATATTCCATATTCGTTCTACGCCTTCGTTATACAGCAAGTTATTTTCGGATATTAATTTCGAATTATAACTCAAATTCAGCTCAGTTTCGAATTTTTAAACTTGAAATCAGTGGTAGTTTCGATTTGTAAGACGATATTAGCAAAGAAAGGACACACAGTATTTATTTCTTAATTTCGAGTTATAACTCGAAATTTAACTACTTTCGAGTTGTACGAATGTAATTCTTGAAAGATTTTTTTTGTAATAATTTTTTTTGCACGAATTACAAAAAAAATTCTTCCAGGTATAAGATATACAGGGTGTCAATTAAGTACGTTGACAAACTTCGGGAGGTGATTCTTTGAAGGTTTTCAGGACGAAATGTTCATATAAACATATGTCCCAAACGGCTTGGTTTTCGAGATACAGGGTGATAAAAATACATTTTTTTCAAGATTTTTTAGAGTTAACTTCGACATTTTCTACAATAATCAGTTCAAATTAGGCAAGTACAATCCATTCAATAGTACGCACGATACAAAGTAATGCATTTCTCAAATAATTCACAAGGTCCTCCTTTTTTCAGAATCAAGCTTTGTTCAACCCTTCAGAATTTTGTTTTCCGCCGCCACTGACATATTATGAGAAATGAATAATGAATGTTGTTTCATTTAACATCTTTTTGCTTTCCTGATGTTTTTCATTTACTTGTACGGTTAAGGAGTTACAATGAAAATATTAACGCAAACATTTTCCAGTAACGCATAACATAAAGAAATTTGAGAAGCAAATAGTCTAACAAACTTGAAGGGTGATTCTTTGAAAGGTTTCAAGATGAAAAGTTCATATAAACATGTCCCAAGCGGCTTGGTTTTCGAAGTACAGGGTGATCAAAATACATTTTTTAGGAGTTTTTGGAGTTTACTTCGAAATTTTCGACAATAATCGATCCAAATTAGTTCAAATTGGACAAGTACAATCCATTCAATAGTGCGCATGATATAAAATAATTCATTTCTCGAAGTGTCATTGCCACTCTCCAAAGATTAGCGCGTAACGCAATACGTCATTTTGTTCTCATTACACAAATAGCTATTTTCTGCTCGTGTAGAGAAAATGTAATGTTATGGAGCTCCCATACATTTTTTACCATAACTCAGGTTGAATATGTATTGCACAAAGTTAATTATGGCAAAATAATTTTGGACATTTTCAATAGTGAATAACTTTATTATCAAATACTAGAGCAAAGTAACATAAATTCCCTAGGAATAAAATTAAGTTCAGAAAAGGACCATTATTGAAATTGATATGTCAGAGCAGCTGCTGGAAGTGGCCACCGCCAACTTCAATGCATGCATTTATGCGCCTAACCATAGACTGGCGGACACGCTCAAAAATACCAGGAGTGTTTCTTATAATTCCGCATGACTCCTGTATGCGATTCCTCAGGTCTTCTTCACTTTGAACTGGAGTTCGGTACACTAATGATTTGAGGTGCCCCCAGAGGAAAAAATCAAGTGGATTCATATCGGGTGACCTTGGTGGCCAAAGTTGTGGCCCACCACGCCCAATCCAGCGATCAGAATAATTCTCATCTAAATACTGGCGTGCAACCAATCTGAAGTGTACTGGAGCACCATCATGCATAAACCAAATTCCAATTCTTTCCCTCAGTGGGATCTCTTCTAGGAGTCCAGGTAAGATGAATTCAAGAAAATGTCGATAATGGTCACCATTGAGTCTATGAGGCAGAAAATGTGGCCCGATAAGGAAATTCCCTACAATTCCAACCCAAACATTCAAAGAAAACGTCTTTTGAAAATGGTTTTCAATCACGGCGTGTGGGTTTTCATCAGCCCACATATGATTGTTGTGAAAATTAATAATGGCTTTACGGGAAAAGCATGCCTCATCGGTGAATAACACTTGAGATAAAAACCATGGATTTTCCAACAATTTATTTCGAATCCAAGTGCAAAAAGTTAATCTCTTTGGAAAATCCCTTGGCAGAAGAGCTTGAACACGCTGTATGTGATAGGGATAAAGTTGTTGCTCTTTTAAAATTTGCCATACCAATACATCGGTTACGTTAAACTGTGCCGCAATTTGTCTTGTACTGGTGTCTCGATGCTGCTCAATTTCGTTAAGTACAGCTTCTTCTATCTGAACTGTTCTAACTCTCCTGGGTCTTCCTATGAGAACAGCAGACCTCTTGAAAGTACCCGTTTCACGAAGACGGGAGTGAATATTGATGAACATTTGTGTGCTGGGAATATGACGTTGTGGAAATATTTCTAGATACATTCGTCTGGCGGCACGAGCGTTACCATCAGCCATTCCATACATTAAGTGCATGTCTGCCATTTCTGAATTTGTATATTCAACCATTTTATCCAAAGGAATATTGAATGAATCTGCTTTATAGCTTGCACTAATGAAGAATTAACAATGAGACAGTTTCTCAACTTTCGATAACTGTCAAGTTGTTGATATTTAAATAAATGAATTAATATCAAAGCCCACTTTGCTATTTTTATGAATTCAAATTGATTACAAAATTTCTGCGTTACTGCAGAAGAAAAAACAAACCGAAATTTCTGATAAAATAATGTACTCCGTACGGAAACAAAAATTTGTTTGATTTAGTTTTTCGGAGTTATGACCAGAGATTCATAAATGAAAATCAAATGTGTAATGATCTGCGACTATTAGATAAACCCTATTAACTATCTTCCATTACAGGATTACCTTTCGGAAGTTTTTTATGTTGAAAAGGAAACGTTCAATTGAAAACTAAAAAATATCTTTTTTTAAAATAACAAAAAATTTGTATGAGTTCTCTATCAAGACTGATGGGTAAAAACATTTTTAATCAAATATCTCAATGAAAATGCACATTTTTACCATCAGAATCTTCAGGTTGAAAGTTAAGGTTTTCCCAATATCTGTCAGATCTAGTTTAATATCCAGCGTACCGCAGTGACGGGGAGATGGTAGTTTTCTGTTAAATATCACAAAAAGAAATCACATCTTTACAATAACAAGCTTTTATTTAGCTTCACTTGTAACTAACTAACAATTTAATAAAAGTTGAATTTGACCCACTTCTAATACTCCGATTAATTTGAAATTTGGCAGGTTTCCGTAATTCCGGTGACAATGCATTAAAAAAATATTTGTTTAAAAACAAAATGGCGGATCCAATATGGCGGACGAGTTTTGTGATTATGATCCGATTCTGTTCAAAATTGGTATGTGATGGTTTTTGGTCGGAGATTTTCAGTTTCACATAAAAAATAAACTAAAATGTTAAAAATGAAAATTATAAAAAGAAAACATTTTAAAGTTTTTATACAATACACTGAAAAGGAAAAAATAATTAATTTCATTGTTTGATCTAGGTAATCTTGTACAGAAAGATTTTGATACTCACAGAATAACCTACAAAAAATTAAACAAATTATTTTTTCATTTTCAGTGCATTTGTATAAAAGCTTGTCTTTATATTTTTTATTGTATAATTTTTATTCATCGTAGATTTTTCTAATTCTGAAAAAATATTTCCATCAATTTACAATAATTGAAAATGTTTAATTTTCAAATTTTCTAATGTTATGCCACACTGGAAAATGTTTAAATTAATATTTTGATTATAGCCCCTGAACCGTACAAGTAAATGAAAAAATGCAAGATATCAAAAAGATGTTAAATGAAACAACATTGATTATTCCTTTCTCATAATATGTCAGTGGCGGCGGAAAAAAAATTCTGAAGGGTTGAACAAAGCTTGACTCTGAAAAAAGGAGGACCCTGTGAATTATTTAAGAAATGCATTATTTTGTATCGTGCGCCCTATTGAATGGATTGTACTCGCCTAATTTGAACTGATTATTGTCGAAAATGTCGAAGTTAACTCTAAAAAATCTTGAAAAAAATGTATTTTTATCGCCCTGTATCTCGAAAACCAAGCCGTTTGGGACATATGTTTATATGAACTTTTCGTCCTGAAAACCTTCAAAGAATCACCTTCCGAAGTTTGTCAACGTACTTAATTAACACCCTGTACATTTGTTTTAGTTACTTAATATCGTATGGTGGCGTAGCGTAGAACGGATATACAACATTTTTGATTATGAGTCATATCTCAAATAACACGACATTAGCTAAGAAAGGACATGCAATATTTTTTTTTATTTCGAGTTATACCTAACTCGAAATTGAGCTAATTTTGAGTTTTAACACGAAATTTACACTTATTTCGAGTTATAACTCGAAATTAAGCTAATTTCGAATCGTAACCCAAAATTTAGAAAAAAATATTCCATTTTCGTTCTACGCCTCCGTTATACAGCAAGTTATTTTTGGATATTAATTTCGAATTATAACTCAAATTTAGCTCAGTTTAGAATTTTCAAACTCGAAATCAGTGGTAATTCCGATTTGTAAGACGATATTAGCAAAGAAAGAACACACATTATATATTTCTTAATTTCGAGTTATAACTCGAAATTGAACTACTTTCGAGTTGTAATACGAAACTAACACTTATTTTGAGTTATAACACAAAATTATTGTCAATTTCGAAATTTGTGGTAATTTTCAATCAAACCTCGAAATTAGTCTAATTTCTACAAGTCAAAATAAATCTAATTTCGAGTTATAACTCGAAATCAAGCTAATTTTGAGTTGTAACACAAAATTTACAATTATTTTGAGTTATAACTCGAAACAAAGCTGATTTCGAATTGTTACACGAAATTAACACCTTAAGAGCCATTGCGGTCATTATGACCGCTGCGATACTTTCCTGTGGTGCCTTAGCGGTCATAATGACCACCGATTTTGGACCTCTACTGTGGCTGTTTTAATCACTTTTTCTATCAATGGGTCGTGGTAATCAATATGCATGAATACATTTATTCTTGGATTATTATTCCATATAACTCTGTCACTGCAACGGGTGATATAGAATATAGGTCATCTTATTGAACTCGTAATTTTTTTTGTACGTGATGAATCAGGATAAATCAACACATGAATCGTTTAAGAATATGGTTGAATGTGAGGATGACATCGATCTATTTTATAGTTACTCCGATTGGAATACCATAAACTTAGAAAACTTAAATTGGGTGTTGGTTATGTTGCACATCATTGGGAAGACATGGATCATTTTCTATACAAATTATTAGCTATAAATTAGATATTATTTCTTTCAAATTCATCAGAAAATGTCTGTATTTGAAGAAATACGATTACTGCTACATGATATATGTTTTATATTGCATTGGTCGAATTTCTTGTTAGTTAACACTATGTACAAATGTGCCCACTTTTGAAATTTGATTTTTCAGTTTATTGTAAAAATCTATTCCAAGTTCAACTCCATTTTGTTCCAGTTCTCTATCTGTCTGGTTCAAATCTTACAGGAGAAATGAACTCTGTATATATGATTGTGAACATCACGTCACACTTGATTGTAGAGATGGAGAGGTAATGGTATTGGTACTGGAGAGTATGTCACATCGTGCGATATAGACAACGAATTCACTACAAAACATGAAAGAATATTTTACCACACCGAGAGCAGACTTGGACAAGATTGTGATTGTACTGATTGTGAGGAATAGCCACACAGTCTGATACTAGATAATATTCAACATGAAATCAATTTTCCTGAAAAATATATAAGTACATTTCACTATTGAAAACTTGAGTAACAATGTTATTTGACTCTCATAGCATTTCCTTCTGTTATAGCAGACGATGGACTTTCAAACATTTCTTATAAGTGATTCAGGTGTTTCTTGTTCTTGTGTCATACGTGAAGTGGTGATTTTTTTATGTTGATGTGATGCACTAGCGTTATATTGAAAATGAGTTCCATTGCTAATTTTTGTACCAATTTAGTGATTTTCTTAGAACGAATTATAACCATCAGATACATCAGAAACATCTACAGAAGCTTTCCTTTTATTATTTCGTATAATATTGCTTCTGGTTCATTACATTTCAATGTGCTATTTGGTTTCTAAAGCGCATTTACTTTACGTTTTCGTAAGTTGGGAATTTCGGAATCATTGGTACCGTGTTTGGTAGTGTTTGGTACTGAGACCTAATATATTCTATTAAACATCCCACTTGATGACAAAAATTCCTAGGTCATTCTGTAACAAATCAATATCAGTTTTTCGCACAATTTTGTTCTAGATGTCTTCAGGTATACTCTTTCTACCTGTCTAAAAAATTATGATATAGCGATTTATTTCACCAAGTTTCAACAAGTTTGGTAACTGTAACAAGTAAATTGTTACATCTCCTCTGAATCATTTAAAGTCTCACTTCACAACAATTCTTTCTTAATTATCTACAAATATTACTTATCGTTGAGACGCAAATAAATGCCTATCTTAATGCTCGCGAATAAACAACTATTTCAATACTCGCCAATAAACGACTATTGATCGCAATTCTGACTTCTGTCATCTGTCACAGAATTTCTTCGATTAAAATCATGGAAATATTTTGTCGACCGGAAATATTTTTTTTATGTACTCTGAACTAATAAAACTAGTGAGCATCTTGCTTCATATCCTTTTTGGCTGGTGAATTCAAGTGCTACAAATCAGAGGCGTAATTGTTGTGCCTGTGCACGAGAAGCCATCTTGATGTTTTCTTAATTTGAAGATTTTCACAATTTCCGATCCTTCAGGTTCCTAAAGGGACTAATAAAGGTCCCTTTTTATCCTGGAGTGAAACCCAGCACACTTTCGATATAAAGCAGAAGCACATGAGCATACCAAGCTCCTGCAATCACTAATGTTAGATGAACACCTCATTCTGGAATCCTTTTGCCATGAACTCTATGCTGCCGATGTCCATTGCTGTTTGAGCTTAGATTCCGGCCACTGTTACACACTGTTTCCTGAGCTGCAGTCTCTCACCTAAGGACTCATGGATGGGAGCAACAGTCCTCTCCAAAGCTAAGTACACATATTGTGTGCTCTCAGTGTTTCTGCCAAAAACTCATATTTCTATTTTTATGCAAATTACATACTTTCCTGCCTTTCTACAAATTAGTCAACTGTTACAAATGTTCAACTGCTCACTTTATTGGTAAAAATAAATGTCAACAAATTTTGTACACTAGGTGTTGTTTAATTCTCTCTAATTATTGATTCTTGTTGGTGGCGCCCCTTTATAAATAAACATTGTAAGGTCTCAATAACGGCAGTGCAATGTCCACCAGGAATGAATAGTACCCAGTCTAACCCACCTGAGAAGAGTCTCTGCTATAAGTTTACTTGGTGTTGACCTACTCTAGGCAACACGCTTTCAAATTGAGCAACTTTTGGTTACACTATCAAAATAATAAGCATTGGTTTTTCAACTGATGATGTATCAGAAAAACGTTACTGCACAAAATTTATTTTCATATTTGAAGTAGGAAGGTATGTTCATTTTCACAACATAATTTGAATTGTTTTATCATATATTTATCAGGCTTCTGTGAGAGATATTGCCTCGTCCTCTAAATAGAACTGGCCATTCATCGATACCTGCGTAATGCTTCTTCAGAAATAAATATCATTTTCCTGGCAGTGCAAGTTAAATGGAAAATCACAAATATTGAGAACATTTGAAACCCTCTCCTTGGTATGATTTGGTGAACAAACATATTTCAAAAGAACATATTGGTGTTGCTTATGATTTAACCTATATGTGATAAGTATATAGTATATGTGGGGGTGCAGTCAAGTTATTAGGCTATTTGAAAGAAAACTTTTTGACACTGTCAAGCTTTCGGCAATATTTATTACTCTCCTGTTAGTCTGATAAATCCCAGAATTTTATTTCTACAGGTAAGGGTCAACTGATAAAGCCTTGAATGAGTAGGAATATCAGTGTTAACTAATGAAATTTGATTGATACACGTAAATCAATGAATTAACTTCTGTAAATAATAATAACAATCTACCACAAAACGAAAGTGAACGCTGATTTGATCACCAACGCCACTTGATCACTACCAACTTTTACAAGAAAAGCCACTGTAAAAAGCCAAGTTGGATATTTTATAAACGTTCATTTTGGAAAGTTGACTACAAAGCAGCATATTTTTCAGTTGCGGGGTGAAATGGCAACAGTCTTGTAAGCGCAGTAACTTACCGGAGCAATTTATGTATTTGCAGTTCTACACTTCCATAGATTTTCTTGATTTTTTCATTTTTTTATTATCAGGCTGTGCCATGTCAAGAAACGAATTTCCTCGATAAAATCAAAGTTTCAATCTATTAGTTTCTATATTAGTTCAAAAGTGTTCGTGTGGTCTTCTAGGTGTTCATTCATAAAACTGATTCATCATTTTATTATTTGAAATCAGTTCTAATTTACTTATCATTCAAGTATTGGATTACATAGTATGGCTTGTTTATATATACTGGAATAAACGATTTCTCGATCTGAGCATTTTAAATTTCCAATTCAGTACTCTCTGATCAAGCGTATAGATTGCTTGGATGATAAAAAATATATATTCTTTGTGCGAGTAAACCAACTTTACTCCAAATAAGAAATTACTTCTCTTGAATCAAATTGCAGAAATTCTTAATATTAGCTATGCTCATTTCATACCAAAAGACTGCTATGTTTGGATGAATGAAACCATATTATTGAATTAAGATACAGCTCTTCAGTTGAGAACTTCACTGTGTTGGGGTGTTGAAATATTTGCTTCAATTGAAACTACCATATTGCTGACTAAGAAGACTATCAGTTGCTTTATTTGAGATATCAGAATTACTTGGATTCAAAAAAATTTAATCGAAAATGAAATACAGGCACATGGTTCAAATTCGAAGTGGTATTTAGACATCTCAAAGTATTTTAGTATTTGGATTTGGATATGGAAGAAAAACTGAAGGATTGATGAATCTCTGAAGAGATTATTGATAATTTCAAAGGTAAGTGTAGGACATAATATTAAGGTAAGGTAGGTCAGGTTGCTATATAGTATATTGTACGCTCGTACTACAAAATTTCATATACCTACTCGTGGGAAATGTATGTCATTTCATGCTCAATGTACAATATATTATGTAGAAACCTGACCTAACATTATCTTGATATTATGTCCTACACTTACCTTTGATATTATCAATAATCTCTTCAGAGATTCCCCAATCCCTCAGTTTTTCTTCCATATCCAATTCCAAATACTAAAATACTTTGAGATGTCTAAATACCACTTTGAATTTGAACCATGTGCCTGTATTTCATTTTCGATTAATAATAGCTTCGACTATAAACAGAAAACAGCCGGCAAACAGGGGTGCGACTGCGAATAGTGCGTAGTGGCCGGTGTGGAACTCAGAAGTGCGATCAACAATCAACAGGTGCAACTTGGACGACTTGGGAAACACTGTTGCCGATTTTCGTAGTTGAAATTGCAGATTGCAGGTCGTGATCTCACGTCCTCACGGACTTGAGAATTAGTATAATAATTATGTATTAATGCTTTGAGCTATTAAATATAGTGTCTCTTTTACACTTTTTTTTCCGGACCAAATGTACACCTAGTGGTATTGATGTTGGTTGCTACTCATATGTAGGCACTTTAGTTCTTTGGAAACAGGTAGATATACCTACCTACAACAAATGAATGTTGCTACAGCTGGTGTTTGTGTGATAGCTTCCTAGGTAACTGTAGAAAGGAATGAGAACAACAAATTTGGTTGAAGCGATAGTTACCTTACCTATGCTAAATAATCATGAATAGGTACGTAATCATACTTTTGGCAACAATACCTTTGAGAGGAGAAAGAAATGATATTCAAGAATGCATAATTGTTAATTCAAAAAAATTGCATTCGAAATTTACTTCTCATGATAAATTTTTGGCACATTTCTTCAATGAAGAAATACTTTATATGGTGTCTTGGAACAAGAGATATTGAGTTACCAATATCTGTCAATAATTGTAATTTTGTTTCCTGAATTCTGTTATAATTACTTGATTGAAAAATATTTAGTAAAAGTGAATAAATATTTCAATTAGATAATTCTTTACATTAGAGATTTTGAATAACACTGTATGAAATACTTTACTTTAGAAGATGAAGTAGGTACGCGTTTTCTCAATTTGAGAATTTAGAATTGAAAATGTATTACCTATATCCAATGAAGAAGATTTCTTTAATGAAGAAATACTTGATATATTTTCTTGGAACAAGAAATATTGTGTTATATTTTTCTAGACTTGCAGTTTTCTTTCCTGAATACTCTTAATTACTTGAATAACGAATATTTGGTAACACCAAATAAATAACGAACAGTCGTTACCGACCGATGAACCCTTTACTCCCATAAACACCTAACTATGTAGGCTTATTATGGCAAGAACCTGTCAGAAAACAACTACTTCCCTGGCTAAGACCACGACGGGTATTGAATTAAATCTAACAGCCACTTGTGCAACGTTCCTCAACACATCAGAGGACGCAATTGCAAGTGCCCTCTATGACCAACCAGCAGAATTATGTTCTGATTTGGACGGGGTGACCACCTGCAGACTAGTTTCGAGGTTGTTGCCTCTCATCAGTGCAAGGGCAGGTCAACACAGACAGCACTGAAGCCATCTGTTCCCCGTCCAAACCAACACACACTTCGCTGATTAGTCAATTCTGGTTCACGAGATGAAAGCAGTTTCTAGGCCGCTCCACCTAGCGAGCAGAGGAAGACACTCCGAATCTCCGGGTTGAGAGATTTAATCGAAGAAGACAGAAATCTTTGGGAGATCGTTTGCTAACGAACAGTCGTTACCGACCGATGATGAACCCTTCACTCCCATAAACACCTAACTATGTAGGCTTATTATGGCAAGAACCTGTCAGAAAACAACTACTCCCCTGGCTAAGACCACGACGGGTATTGAATTAAATCTAACAGCTACTTGTGCAACGTTCCTCAACACATCAGATAACGCAATTGCAAGTGCCCTCTATGACCAACCAGCAGAATTATGTTCTGATTTGGACGGGGTGACCCCCTGCAGACTAGTTTCGAGGTTGTTGCCTCTCATCAGTGCAAGGGCAGGTCAACACAGACGGCACTGAAGCCATCTGTTCCCCGTCCAAACCAACAAACACTTCGCTGATTAGTCAATTCTGGTTCACGAGATGAAAGCAGTTTCTAGGCCGCTCCACCTAGCGAGCAGAGGGAGACACTCCGAATCTCCGAGTTGAGAGATTTAATCGAAGAAGACAGAAATCTTTGGGAGATCGTTTCCTAACGAACAGTCGTTACCGACCGATGATGAACCCTTTACTCCCATAAACACCTAACTATGTAGGCTTATTATGGCAAGAACCTGTCAGAAAACAACTACTCCCCTGGCTAAGACCACGACGGGTATTGAATTAAATCTAACAGCTACTTGTGCAACGTTCCTCAACACATCAGAGGACGCAATTGCAAGTGCCCTCTATGACTAACCAGCAGAATTATGTTCTGATTTGGACGGGGTGACCACCTGCAGACTAGTTTCGAGGTTGTTGCCTCTCATCAGTGCAAGGGCAGGTCAACACAGACAGCACTGAAGCCATCTGTTCCCCGCCCAAAGAGGCAAACATACAACATACCTTACAGGGGTCAAACAATGAGATTCCATAAAAAACTGCGGCCGAAAGCAGGCAGCACAGTGGAAAGACGCTGAGACTCCCACATTAGGTAGCGCTTTTCTCAAATGTTTTAAAAGTGGAACCTCATCGGTTTTCCACTAGACCCTTCATTTGGTACTCAGAGTATTGGCTAAAGATTCACAATGTGATTTGAAAGATAGATGGTGATCACCTAAGAATTTGGAGCATTCAACATTCTCGATAATGTGATCATCTATTATTATTTCTACTGTAGGGATGTTTTTGATCTGCCTGGTGTGAAAAGTTATATAATTAGTTTTAGTTTTGTTCAAAAAGAGGGAGTTATCATATGACCACTTAGAGAGTGTTTGAACACTAGTTTCGATTTTATTTTGAATTTGTATCTCAGATTTACCTGTGAATAATAAAGTAGAATAGTGTGTAAACTATTCGTTCTTTTACATTTGGCAGTATATAAATATTATTGTTATTATTATAATTATTATTTTGGAGTAAAAAACTGGTTTATGTATGAGAATCCCCACTCACTACAATTCAATCGAATGTTTCTATTCTATACCCTGCGTCAAATTTGAAATCTCTATGAATTTTTACTCGAAATTGAGCAAATTTTGGATTGTAACATGAAAATAACACTTATTTTCAACTATAACTCAAAATAAGGCTAATTTCGAGTTGTAACTCGAAGTTAGGAATAAATATTCCATGTCCGTTCTACGCCTTTGTGATACTGTTATTTTCAGATATTAATATCGAGTTACAACTCAAAATAAGCTCAAAACTCGAAATTAGTTTTAATTTCGATTTGTACGATTTAGCGAAGAAAGTAAAAGCACTTTTTCTTCTTATTTTCGAGTTATAATTCGAAATTGAGCTAATTTTGAGTTGTAACATGAAATTATCACCAATTTTGAGTTATAACTCGAAATTAGGATAACTTCGAATTGTAACCCGGAATTATGAAAATAATATCCCATGTCTGTTCTACGCCTTCGTATTACGGTGAATTATTTTCGGATGTTAATAACTCGAAATTAGCTGGATTTCGTGTTATAACTCGAAATTACCGTTAATTTTGAGTTACAACACGACATTAGTGTTAATTTCGATTTGTCGTCAAGTAAGAAACCAATACCAATTTGCTACTTGGTTGAATGAAGAATTTCAAGACTAACAAGATGGAGTGAAGAAATATGCAGGGTAATGTTCTAAAAAAAATTAGAGTCACTTCCGGTCAAACATACGGTTGTAAAAAAATGTCATCTGGTAAAAAAAGCGCTATCATTGATTTCTCACCTCCTATAGATTTCAAAGATGTATCTCTTCAAATAACAAAACTTCTGACTGCTACATGTCTGCTGTGTCACCCGATATCTAACGATGAATAGAACTGAACCCAGACCACTACCTTGAGGAACTGCGTAAAATGTCTGTTCTGATATCAATTTTGACCAAGAGTAATGCATCGAATCTCAAATGGAAGTGATTAGTACTTTAGACAATGCCAGGATGATGACTTCTTCCACAATTTCTGTTATCTCCAGTATAGAATGAATAGTTTATGATAGGTGCAATGGAAGACTTACAGTCACTGATGATTGTAACATTTTAATGTTCATGTTACTCAGTCCTGTTGCATTCGTGTTCATTGAGTACTGTAGTTCTCTGCATCTGATAATGCATTTATGATTTGCATTTGTGCTACATATTCTTTCTTATTATTTGAATAGATTTCCAAGATATTATCATTTATGGCAGTTTCTCTTGTATATTAAAAAAATGTAGTGCAGAAAATTGTGATTCTCTATTTTCAGCGTCAACCTCACGTGTGTGTCTTTTCCTGGTTTCATCAGTTTATTCTTATAGGCCTACAATGGATTTTGAGCATACCGTATTTCATGAATCGAAATGTTTCTGAGATATTTATATGATATTCCAAATTACATTGCGAATAATTTTGCTATTTCTTATCTTACGCTTTCTGTTTAAGAGAACAATTTTTTTTCGAATGTGTTTATAAAGTAGAAAGTAACATTAGGCAGAATTCAGAAAGAGATTTTTATTTTATATTGATATTTTACTGGTTTTCTTCTACTGTTTGCCTCTTTGAAAAAGTGTTTCTCAGCCATCTGTCTTCTTATCTGTGATTACTATCTACATCTTGCAAAAAGACACAGGTCAGCCTAACCGTCGAACTATGACTTTGATTGGTCTCTTATGAATTCAGAAGATTAACTTGACAATTACTGACTCAACGTATGTACCAAATTGAAGGATATCCGTTTGTTCTCATCAATTTAGTACTTTTATTCAGACACTGACACAAAAAACTCCATGAAATTGAGTTTTATAAAGCTAAGAGAATCCCACCTGTAATAGCGTGGTCACTCTGAAAGTGCGCCTCTCCTATTTCATCCTTGGATACTGTTTCAAAAATGATACCAACAGTTACTGCGATGGTACTTAAGGCCAGGAGAATACCATGAAGGTAGGCTTTTTTGACTTTGTCAAGTCTCTGACTCCAAACATTCGAATCGTACATCAAAATGATCCCTTCTGCCATTAGAGGTATGATCTGAAAACAAATATCAACAATAATTTCAGGCAGGTTGGGGAAATGGACTGAATTCTGAGGACAAGAGGACATTGAACTAAATATAAAATATCGCTGCGAGTTTTGGTATATAGTGCCTGGCATAAAGGATGTAACATATGGAAAAAAAGTTATTATGAGAGTATTGAAAAAAAGTTATTATGAAAGTATTGAAAAAATATTTTTGGGTAATAGATTGTGCATGTCCGACAACCTAAACATAGATTTTGACATGTCACGTGACCACATGTATAGCGGCCAATTGAAAAATGCTATGAAGAGGCCAAAAGTGGGGTAAGATGGGAAGATATCGAAGGAAGTAATTCCAAAAAGATACTTAGAATTCAATTTTATACTCTTTTGCAGTTTCATGCAATATATCGAAAATTGAAAATAACAGTTTTTGTGGAATATTTTCTGATTTATTCACAAATAACAAAGTTTTCCATTCTGGATCGCTTGACTGTAGCAAAACATTTGTATGATAATGACAGAACTTCCTCATTTTCTCCACAGCAGATGGCACTGAACTAGAAGTAATGGTTTTTGCCAGGACCCCCACTGTTACATTATTCCGTATCTTGTAGTTAAATCAGAATTCTACGACTACTGTGCTGATATGGCAATTTAATAATATTGTGTTATCCTAATTATAATCAAGTTTCCATTGTCGATGATAATCGTGCATGAACATTTTACTTCGCACATGAACTTTAGCCTCTTTGATTTGACGCACTATTGTGAAGTCTATGTGCAAAGTAAAACTATCGTGCATAATTATTATCATCTAATCTTGACAGGAATACACAATGGTTTTAGATTGCCATATCTGAAGAATAGTGTTGGAAGAGAAACCTAGATGTTGGTCTCTAGAGACCAACAGAGCTCTTTGAATCTTGGTGGAAGCCTACAGATTTCAGGATACCTGGGGTTGAAACCTAGGAAAAAGTGCTAACAAGGACAAGGACATCACCTATGATGGCCAGGTGCTCCTTTGGCAAAACTTGGGGACTCGGACCCAAACAATCACAGCGATAGTGAGGTTCTCAATAACGTATGGACCCCTGCTGTGGTGACCAAAGGTTGAAAAAGTTCCAACCAGACAAAGGCTGACCGGTTTACAAAGACTGGACATGCTCGGGATCACTGGTGCTATGTCCAGCACAACTATGATTAGCCTGGAGGTGATACTGACCCTCCCTCTTCAGCATTTGCATATTGCAGCGGAGGCGAGGATAGAAGCACTCTACCAAAATGGAGGTCATAAAAATCGACACATCTGAGATGCCGTCGGACAGAATTCTACTCCTTTGATGATACTTACACCACCATCATACAAGATGGGGTAGTCACATCACAGTCCATCCCAATTTTAACAAGAGAGCAAATCTGGTACACGGATGGCTCTAAGACAGGCGATGGAATAGTTCTGCTACATTACCAATAGATAGTGACCAACTATGTAACTTGAGGAAACAATGGAAATTGAGCCAACACCTTGCAAACAATTTGTGGATACGATGGATTCACGAATACCTACCGACTTTGACAAAACGTTCAAATGGTATCAAAAAAACTACCCTTGAGAAGAGACGATATGGTTATTGTGATGGACAACCAACTACCAAGAAACAATTGGCCATTGGGGAAGATAGTAGCGGATTATCCAAGCAAAAATGGTCAAGTCAGAATCATAGACGTAAAAACGAAGAGTGGCACTTACCAAAGGCCGGCTTCAAAAATATGTATACTCGAATTTTTTGAATTAGGTGACGATGCTCCAGAAGCGCCACTGGGTGGAGAATGTTGAGTTCACCTGATCTATATTTTTTATTTTCTGAAATATGTTATTTATCATACAGAGTTGAATATTCACTGTTGTTTATTTGTTTGTCAGATTGAGATTTTTTGAAATACAATTTTCTGAAAAACTGTCAGACTCTTATTATCTGGAGAAGTTGCTAAAAACCGTGTCTTTTCTAGCCGAATTATATATTATAGGTAAGATTGCCGTCGCCTTAACATGGAGATGGAAATCTGCGTACATTGCAGTGCAGAAGATATCATCCCACAACGAAACCCTGTAAGAAATCTCCAGGAGTTCATTAGAAGATCCGGGGAGCCGAAAGGTTCTCAAAACCACCTGCACTTCGGCCGATAGCCAGCTCCGCCGAGTAATAATAATAACAATAAATGGCAGTAGCAAGATTCATCACTCGTAATGCATCTCTGGAGGAACAGGTATACAAAATGGGTCGCAGGAAGCATATCGGGTGACAATGAGATTAGAGCCATGACTATATCTCCTTCACTCGAAAATCTATTTGAATAAAATTTGGTACATGGATATATAATGATATTTCAGATTGACTGAACATTGAGACGAAATGGTTAACTTCCGGTTCCACTGAAAATACTATCAACTTAGATTTTTCGTATGTTTCAAGAGATACAAATTCTCCGGAAACTTTGGGGAATATATTCACGCGTGGTGCAATATCTTTTTCATATTCAAATAACAATCGGTAGTATTGGTGTGATTTCAGAATATCAGAAATTGTAGCAACTTACCGCACAAGTACTCAAAAAGATGTGCCATAGCCTTTTCACATCTGTTTGAAAATTGTAGAAGAAAACGCTGAATATAAAGACGCTTGCTAGAACAACTAGTGCATGGAAAATCGTGTTACACACCCATTGTACTCTTTGTAGTAGCGATACTTCTTTGCTATCGGCAGTCATACTGTTCAGTAATTAATTGAGAGCTCAATTGATACTAATATTTATAAGCTACTTATGACTGCAATTTCCTTTCAATAAATGAATCTATAAAATAATAATTGGATTATTCACCTATTATCCATTGATCAATAAAAAACTATAATTGTGGAGAATTTGGATTGGAGCAGAACCGGACAATATTTCTTGACATAGCTTCTTGGGAATTTTAAACTTTCACGATCCGAAAATGAAGAAATTTTGATTGAAGGAAATCTGTGAAAGTGTAGAAGGGCAATAAATCAATTTGCTTCGATAAGTTACAGCGTTTATAAGACTGTTATTAATAAAATTATTTGTTTTTGTCACTAACCTATCGTATGTTGAAAGGACCAGGCAGCAGTCTTATGGAAAAATTGTCACCGGTTAATTCTTCTGAATTTTTGGTGTGTTGTAGAAATTGTCCTTCTGAACAAGAGTGTCCATGGGCCTAACTATTACTATAGTTATCGAGATAAAGGGTGTCGAAGTTGGAAAATGACCATTTCTTTAAAGTAATATTGCTCGTAGGAAAAAATCTTGAATGAAAGATTTTTTAGCGTCAAAAATTGCTTACCAATAAGGCAATAATTTAAGACTGGTTTTTAATGAAAAATATTGTTTCATACGGGGTGAGTCAAGCATTATTCAAAACGAAATTTTCATTCGACCCTACCTCTACCTACTATTGTTCTTGTTTATTATTGGTTTATTTATTGTGGTTTGTTTTAATGTCGATGTGAAAATAGAAACGCACCCTGCATTCTACATCAAAAGCATTGAAAAGCGAATGCATTGATATACATTTTATAATCCATCTGGGTCGTCACGAAAACTGTTGATTAGATAAATCTGTATGTAGAATGTAAATACAAAACAAATTAGGAACTGTTGATTGAGCCGCGAATAAAATATATTAATATCAATGAAAGGAAAGTTTTATTGCTTTTTTTATATTTTCAATATCAAATACAATGTATTTCATTGTACTATAACGAAATAAAAATAAGTGAACGCCAACTTGTCGCTTACCGTTACTCTGTATGACATTTTCATTGCATAAAACTTTTTTGACAACTTTTGTAATAACAGATGTATAGCCGGTCACCCCTCTTAATACATTATAACAGTGTACTCAAACTAAGAGTAATGACAAAAAATTGGAAAATTTCGTACACGAAATTCTTAATCACAGGGTGAAATATAACCAAACGCATTTTCGCAAGTTTTGTAATCACCTTGCGTTTGTTTCACACTGTATACCTATTTTGGACAAGCGGTATGCTGATTAGTTCGTAGTCAAAATATAAAATAAAAATATACCAGATGTCACCAAAAAAAAACTGTGACTTTTTGACTCAACCAGTATAAAATTTGAATTTGTTGATTTTGACATATTTGAAGGATAAACATTTCAGTGTGTTACTTGGTTTGATAACATCTACATTTTATTGGGTCGAATGAGAATTTCATTTTGAATAATGCTTGACTCACCCCGTATGTAACAATATTTTTCATTTAAAACAAGTCTTAAATTATTGCCTTATGGGTAAGCAATTTTTGTCGCTCAAAACTCTCATTCAACATGTTTTCCTACGAGCAATATTACTTTAAAGAAATGGCCATTTTCCAACTTCGAAACCCTGCATCTCCAAAACTAGTCGTAGGATTGAGTTGGATCCATAGACACTCTTGTCCTTAGTCTTAGATCCTAACCTAAATCGACCTTCACGGAGCTGATAATAGAATCAAACTTTTTATATAATAAATTTCGTATATTAGAAAATATATTAAAAATGGGTTTTCTTAAAAAATCCTGGGCAGAATATTTTTAATTATTTTTTGAAAAACGATTTTTCATAAAATTTTGCAACTTCAAGATAATAATAAAATTCTGTACTGGACCTAAAGGATGAAACATGTAGAATGTGCAGACATAGGGTTGTCTATTATTTACCTGTACGAACTACTGGGTTGCCAGGTATAAACAGGTGTGTCGCTACTTTCACTTGATGTGATAATAGAAAAAAATGTATATCAGCATAAGAGCTGTTTTATTGTGAACACGTTGATATAGGGTTGTCTGCGAAAAGTTTGGTCCTAATAGAGGATTGCGATTTATAAAGATTTAAATTTCAACGCTTGTAGAAATGAGTGACTGAGAGATCCATGGTAAGTATACCGTGTAATAATAAAGGACCGAACATCGCATCAGTTACTTTTGTGTAACACGTGGTATGGTAACCAACTAAATCGAGTACTGCGTCAGTTAGTTCAACTTCGTGATATTTAAATTTCTTTTTTTACGAAAAGCTAGCTTTAACGAACAATTTTTAAAAGTTTCATCAGTAAAATTACTTAAGGAATCGTCCGAGCCACACAGATAACACTTTTTTGCCATTTTTTAAAACAACAATACAGCGTAATACGTGTTTTTGATGTAATATAGTATTATAAATCATTAGCTACTACAAAATAACGCCGTACTGTTTACAACATGGAGGGTAGTAGCGCACTTTCTTACATTCAGGGTCCCATCAAACACGACTGCCATTCGGTCCTTCATTATTACAAGGTATACTTACCTCGGATCTCTCTGTCACCCATTTCCACACGCGTTGAAATTTAAATCTTTAAAATTCGCAAACCTCTATTAGGACCAAATTTTTTGCAGACAACCCTATATCAACGTGTTCACAATAAAACAGCACTTATGCTAATATAATTTTTTTTCTATTATCACATCAAGTGAAAGTAACTGGTATCGACATACCTGTTTATACCTAGCAACCCAGTAGTTCGTCCAGGTAAATAAAAGACAACCCTATGTCTGCACATTCTACATGTTTCATACTTTCAAGTCCAGTAGAAAATTTTTTTTTTCAAATAATAATTAAAAATATTCTGTCCAGGATTTTTTTAGGCAACCCATTTTTAATATATTTGCTAATATACAAAATTTATTATAAATTGAGTTTGATTCTATCAGCTCGATGAAGGTCGATTTAGGTTCGGATCTTCTACTATCAAGAGATCATTTTCTATAACATACCAAAAATTCAGAAAAATTAACCGGTGACAATTTTTCCATAAGGCTGCTGCCTGCTCCTTTGGCTAGGTGAAAAAAATATGGTAACATTAACTACGAAATACTTCTATATTTCGAAAATCGTTGACATTTTGGAAACTATTCTGTCTCTGTTATTACAACTCGCTGAAAATTAGTTGTTTTTTGGTTTGGATGTCTGGCAAAATATTCTTTACGATGATGTCGGGGCGTGGCGCAATGGTAAGAGCGTTCGACTCTGATCCAAGGGTCCGGAGTTCGAGCCCTAGTTGGATCTGGGATTTTTTAATTCAATTTGACAGATTAAATTATCAAAATCTCGTGGCTCGACTGGGGTGAGTACCGCACGATTCACTGATGCGTTCCTAAGGTGACGTATGGAGTTAGTAACAAGGCCTACCCAGAACACATGACTAATGACCATCATAGTCGATGCCAAAGCACCAACGAAAAAAAAATATGTAATATACACAATTTTTCGAACATTCATCAGTTTTTTTCTTGGTTTCGTCTGTGTAAATATTGATCTCAATGAATATAATTTTAGTAATGAATTGAATATAATATTGGAAATTTTTTTAAATAAAAACACCAGATGTGTATTTCCCACTTTGTTATATATGGCTGTTTATGTAATTTTTTTTATTCCAGAAAAAAAATAAAACCCTTGTCAGAATTTGTTTACAGTAAATTGTTAAGTTGATAAACAATGGAATTATTCATAAAGAGGAAAATTTCTTTCGTCCACCTATTGAGAATTACAAATTACGATTTTTAAGAAGGAAATAATTTCCTTACTAATCATTTAAACAAGCAAAAAATAAATGAAGGATTATAAATAATCAAAAAAAATATATAAATCATTATTTTTCAAGGATAGCATTATGGAAATAAAAAATTTTCTCCAAAATTATTTGTTTGTAACTAATTTATAAACAAATGACATCAAAAGATTGTTATTGTTGAAATTGTTATTTCCGTCAACCGATTGCACCCCTACGCGCAACCCTCAGAAGTCTTCGAGAGACTTGTGTGAGCTAGGGAAGACGCAGCCATTACCTTTTAATTTTTCTTTATTTATAAAAAAACATAATAAACAAAATAATAAACTTTCATTAATTTTTATTATGTGATCTTGTTAAGTAAGTATGTTAGAAGAGCTTCAGGAAGACAACAATTTATAGGTAAATTATTTAAACTTTAACGACGTTATTTATGAAAACGGAGACTGAAAATGTATTTGATAATCAACAAAATTATAACTTTTTGAATAATAGACTTACACATTTGTTCCAGGGTATTTATTTTTCCAAGTTTCCACAAGACACCTTAATTTATTCAAAATTTCAAATTAATATTCAATACTATAGAAATAGCTATTAATATAACGAGATTATTATGCGATTTATAATAGTCGAGGACATTGCTAGGTTACGAGGCGAAAGCCGAGTCACGGCAGTTTTGTGAGTGGCGAAACAAAGTACATGTTCAAGGTGCAGAAGAAACGGTGTTGCTGGCGTATTTCGCAAAACTCTGATGAATATTCTGCTTCATCCTTATGGCCGAAATATTCCATGTTACGAGCGACTTTAGAACTGAAGGAAAGAGTGGAAATCGACAAATACGGCGCCTTAATACGTTTCATCAAGAAAAAACGTTGGATATAGAGCAAAAAATCAAAAGTATTTACGAGAGAACAAGTCAACGAATTTGTGCGTTCTGCCACAGACGAGGAGTTTTTAATGATGAAAGTGGCTTTTTTAATTGGAATTGGGGAAGCCTGTCGAACCAATGAATTAGCGAAGATAACCACGGAAGACGTTGACGTTTTAGAGGACAAGCTGATTGCTACTATTCCCTACTCAAAAACCCACAAGAAATAGATTTTCGCTGAGATATCTGACGGCGAAGTCAATCCTTAGCTTTTTTAAAAAAGTACGCAATATTGAAGCCAGTCCATGTTACCGAAGACTGTTTGTATCATATAGAAAAAGGAAATGTACGGTACAGTCATGCGGCATTCATTTCTTCTCTAAAATACCTCAAAAAATAGCTGAGTATCTCTCACTTGAAAATCCTAATTGTATACTGGTCACTGCGTTAGAAGATCTTCGGATAATTTTCTTGTTAATGCTGGAGGAGATATATTAGACCTACAAGAACTTGGTGGATGGGAATCGGTGAAGGTTGCTAGAGGGTATTTAGAAGAATGTGACCAAGAAAGTTTCCATTGCTCGAAAATTTCAAATCGGCGATATTTCCGGCAGTGGATTAAGCACTAGGGAAAAGCACGAAATCGAAAGGAGTGCTTGCTCGGTCATCAATCAGGCTTCAGAGGACATACCTATGATCGTGGACGCAAAGGTTGTATCCATCAAATTTGAAAACTGCCAAAACATTATTAGCCACGTTTTAATGACCACCACAGTTTATATCTGCTAGTAGAAAAAGTGGAGTATCATAAAAACGTAATTTCAGGGTTTCCAGTAGAAGTCAAATGATTTTTGAATTCCTTAAATCTCTGTAAAAAGTTTGAAATTTATGTTTCATTATTGACAATGATAGTCATTATGAATGAATAATTTGTTTGAATTAACTTCTACAGCCCAAACAGACAATGGAATAAGTCGCGAGCAGTATTATATCTTATTGAAAGATAATTTAGGCGGGAATATTTCAAGTGGAATAATGAAGTTATCATATATGTGAATTCCTTATAAAATCTAACACCTTCGAAGCAGCTTTGGGTGAACCATCTAGCTAATAAACTAGAATTTTAAAAAAATGCATTTTTGGAGATTGGGAACAAGTAGGAATTGAAAAATCTTTTTTTGATAAGTCTCTGGTCAATGTTTCTCTAATCATCATCCATAAATCGATTAGACACAATGTTTCTATATCATCCCACTGATGTCTTCGAACTATCGCCACTTTCTAAAAGGAAGGTTCAACAGAAATATAAATGAATTTCAAATCAGTATGAATCCACCTTCGTCATCTTCTTTTCTGGTTTCCTTTTTTATAGAATATAATTTCAAAAGGTAGCTTCAACAGAGGTTCTCAATGAATTGAGAATCAATATGAACCCACCTTCTATATTACATAAATAAAACTCGTTGTACAACCTATTCGTTTTACATTTCCATCTATAACTTCAATTACGCCCACAACACTCATATTTATTTTAACTAGAAGCTCTTCACTACCAAAATCATTTTAATGTGAGTAAATGAAGTTTTTTGAACTTTAGTATACAACCAAACTGAAATGAACAGATATGATCCATAGTTTAATGCTATGTCAATAATGTCAATTTCTGCTATTATTTAGGGAGTTTAATTTTTCAACCAATTATCTTCTTTTGCTACCATCAAATTCGATCGTAGTAAAAGTAGAGCAAGTAGATATATTTGGTGTCAAAAAAACAGCTGAGTCAAATTCTACTTCTACGAGTAGAACATTTCTGCCTACACGCTCCTACACATGTTCATGAAAACAATAGGTAAGTTCCAATTTCAATTGGTATCTAATGTATTATGCTTTCGTAACTAACTTATTAAATTATGGTAACTAATATATTATGAGTAACTAAGGTCTTATGTAGGTTTTGGTACGTTTATTATGTTTATAATTATTGATAAAGGTTACATATAAAAATGTCTCAATCTTCAATGATACGATACAGTTATTTTCTGTGATATACTGTCTTTTGCAGCGGTGCGCCCGTGCTCTAACGGACTCGCGTAGCACTATTTTCAGCGTTAAATTAAAATCATAAATACTGGGGATAGATGGAGCTCTTTATTGTAGGCAGAAATGTTCTACTCCTAGAAGTAGAATATAACATAGCTGTTTTTTTGACACCAAATATATCTACACTTCTTACTTCCACTACGATCGAATTTGAGGGTATCAAAAGTAGATAATTGGGTGAAAATTAAAATTCCTAAATCATAGCAGAAATTGACATTATTGACATTGAAACTAATTTCTGTTCATTTCAGTTTGGTTATATTCTGAAGCTCAAAAAACTTCATTTACTTACATTAAAACGATTATGGTAGTGAATAGCCTCTAGTTAAAATTAATATGAGTGTTATGGACGTAATTAACGTTAAAGATGGAAATGTTTGAATACGTATAATATAACTGAGATTGAATGATTCGAATAGAATAGAATTAAAATCTGTGCTATATTGAAAAAAACGTTTACTTATACTTTTCACATTGACAGAAGTTGATATCATCTGTCTACTAACTGATATGTCTTGCATATTTTTATACTGGGGGTCACAACATTCTCCCCCACTTATTGTTAAAACACATTCATCAAATGAAATTGAATACATGAAAAATACTTATGATCGTAACATGACAGGAACAATTGAAGTGGTCAAAACATTCTGTAATCTTTGGACCAAACAGGTGGACGTCTCTCTCTTTGTGGCCGTGTTGCCTTCTCATTCGGTATCCGAATAACTTCTTGATGATCATTCAATGGTGGTGGAAAAGTCTGTTTATCTAGCGGAGCTGCTGGAAGTCTGGGAACATTGAATTATTGGCTGGGTCCAAATGTAACAGTCTTTTTTGAAACAAGAGATGATCGTAACTGGTTGACGTGTTTTTTCAATGTTCTCCCAGAGTCTAAAATGACCTGATAATGAAGTCTACCAAGCTTCTTCCTGACTTCTCGACTTCTGCGAATTGCTATACATGTCTGTTACGGATGAAAAGTATGATCTGGATCCTCTCCCCCACTTGGAAAGAACGTACTGGTTTATATTCAAACTGTGATGCTTGAGGTCGATAAGGAAAAATTGCATCCAAGCGGATTCGTAATTTTCTATGAAGATACAGTTCTGCAGGCGATTGACCACATGCAAGTGGTGTCGCACGATAACGAAACATAATGTTTTGTACTTTGTCTTGAATAGACATAGAGTCATTCTTGACAGCCTTCAATCTGTGTTTCAACGTCTGCACGTTCCTTTCTGCAAGTACATTTGTCGCCGGATGTCCTGGAGCAATGAACTTTTAAACATTCCATTGGTTTTACAATACGTATGGAATTCCTCGCTTTGGAAAATTGAGGCATTCTCTGATACGATTACTGCAGGATATCCATGTACCGCAAAAATATTTTCCAGTAATGTTATTGTCGTGAAACTATTTGGTGCGTCCTTTATAATTCTAATTCCTGCCCATTTAGATTCTGCATCCTCACATGCCAAAAAGTAGCAGTTTTCAAAGGGACCAGCATAATCGATATGGATTCTTTCCCAATTACTCTCAGGAGAATCCCACGGATGAACAAGTAGTTTAGGAGGGTTTGATTTGGTCACTGCACAACTTTCACAACCTTTGACTAATCTTTCGATATCCCGGTCGATACTAGGTCAGTAGACATAACGACGGCTAAGTTGCTTCATCTTTGTTATTCCCAGATGTGTTTCATGAAGTTCTAGTATTCTGGATCTCAAATGTCCTGGAATAACGATTCTATTTTTCCGAAAAAGTATTCCATCCACCAGTGTGAATTCGGAATCCTCAGATTTATTTTTCTGGTTTTGAATAATTTTCTTGAGATGACATCATCGGCATTGGCTGGACGTGGCATGTCTTGAATAGCGCGGACTTTTACTGGAGAATTAGAAATCTTGTTAAACTCCACGATATGTCCCAAATATTCGATTTGTTCTTTAAAAAATGATCATTTGGTTTTGTTTAGATGAAGATCAAAATCCATGAGTCTTTTCAGACAGTCTTTTAAATTTTCTGTGCATTCTTCCATTTTCAATCCATGCACAATCATGTCGTCGAAATATGCTTCTGTTTTGGAAGGCCTTTGAGTAGCTGAGAAAGAATTCGATGGAATTCGGATGGAGCTGTCTTTATTCCAAAACTAAGACGGTTCATTCGATAAGTGCCACGATGCGTTGAAATTGTTTGAATGATATTGCTTTCGTCATCAACTTTTATATGGAGATAAGTTTTGAATAAATCGAGTTTACAGAAATATTTAGAATTATAGAGGCTATTCAAAACATCGTCAATACGGCAGATTTGGTGATTTGCCTGGACTAATCTTCCATTTACACCGCATTTGTAGTCAACGCATAATCGAACACTTCCATCTGCTTTCGGTATGAGAACTAAAGGTGAACCCCAATCACTGGTAGGAACTAATGATATAATGCCATCTGCTTCTAGGAAATCCAATTCCTTATCCACAAGCTCTCTGAGTGCATATGGCACATTCCGTTCTCTTGTAAATACAGGTTTGGCTCCATTTCTCAGTTGAAGTGTAACTTTCAATCCTGGAACACACCCAACTTTTTGTAGGAATATCGGAGCAAAATTATTGAATATATCGTCGATTGAATTCACGAGTTGTACTGAGTTTGAATACCCTTGCGATGCACTTTCCATTTCGGTGTCGATTTGTTGAAGTTCAATACCTAAAGTCGAATCCACTGTCGTCCAAGAAGAGCATCATATCCGGCTGGAACAATTTCTTTTCCACGATATGCAACATTAACAAAGATTTTTCCTTTGGGATGAATGAGATTGCCTGAGTAAGACCTGAAGGCTATATTTGAATTTCGCACTGGTACATTCAAATTCAAATTATTGAAATCGTTTTCACTCAGTAGGGAAAACCTTGCACCGGAATCAACTTCGAAACGCTGTGATTTGCCATTCAGTGAAATAGAAATGAAATACTTGTCGGAATCTGCAACCATTTCGAATAAATCAATGATTTCACAATTCTGTAACACTGTTTCAAATTTGTTTAGACCATACTCAAAATCGGAAACTAGTTGAGCGTCACAAACAGCTTGTACTGGAACTGTGGAACTGGAAGATCTTTTTTGGGAAGCATTAATCAAGGTTGTAATGCAAACTTTTGCAACATGGCCATTTTTCTTGCTGGAAATGCAAGAAATGTTGTTTCTATCTACACGACAGTCGGTGATTTTATGATTTTCTCTACCACATCGAATACAGAGATTTTCTTTACCAAGTCCTTTATAATCTGGTTGTCGTCGGTGATGATGCGACTTGTGGTAATTTGGACTGTGTTGTCGAGATTTTGATGGTGATCTGGAATGATTTCTTGTACGATTTCGAGCAGAGTTTGACATTTTATTTATATCACATGTGTTTTAATTTGCATGACTGGCATTTGAACGCTGAGTTAGTTCTTTTCTTTCTATCTTTGAAGCTTCAAGAGCAATTGCATTCGTCAAAATTTCGTCGAAAGATGTGATATTTGATTGTAAAACCTGTTCTCTCAACCAATCGTCTCGTAATCCTCGAATAAACTGAGCTCTAAGAAAAAAATCGGCAATAGACACTGTTTTGTTACATTCACATTTGACTGAAAACTCACATTCTGCAAAATCGCGCTGGAGTGCTGCAACATATTCGGCAATGGTCTGACGTTCTTTTTGGAACACATTCAGAAAATCAAGTTGGGAAACAACTGCACTTTTTTTTGGACTAAGCATTTGTTTCAAAACTTTAACTAATTCATCAGAAAAAAAATTTTTACAGGTTTTTCGGGTCCAAGAAATGCAGTTAAACTGTTATAGTGCGTTGAACCTATCGAAACGCAAAGCAACTGGGCAATTTTTGATGAGTCACTAATTCCTTTTATGTTGTAATAATTTTCAAAACGTTCCAGATAACACGAAAATTTTTCTCGGCGGGCATCAAAATTTTCGAACGGTGCTTTGCTTGAAAAGTTTACAGGAAAATCTGCTGCACGCTGTTGTTCGGGACGTAACTGGACTACAAGCTCGCTGAAGAGAGTTTGCTGCTGCTCATGCATAACAGCAATGAGTTGTCTGAATTAAACGGCATCCATTTGAAAAAATTTGTTGAATTTTACTTCACTTCACTCGTCGCCAACTAATATAACTGAGATTGAAAGATTCGATATTCGAATAGAATAGAATTAAAATCAGTGCTATATTGAAAAAACCATTTACTTATACTTTTCACATTGACAGAAGTTGTTATCATCTGTCTACTAACTGATATGTCATGCATATTTTTATTCTGAGGGTCGCAACAACGTATAGGTTGTAAAACGAGTTTTATTCATATAATAAAGAAGGTAGGTTCATATTGATTCTAAGTTAATTGAAAGGCTCTGTTGGACCTTCTTTATAAAATCATATCCTGAATATAATATACAAGATGGATACCAAAACAGAAGATGATGACTCCGAAAGTTCAAAAACATCAGTGAGATATGATTAGAAACATTGTGTCTAATAGATTTATGTATGAGGAATAGAAAAAAATTGTCCATATATATTGAAAAAATTATTTTCAGTTTCCCTATTTGTTTCTAACCTTCGAATATGCTCTCATTTTCTGAAGATAATTCTGGCTTATTTGCTAGTTCAGTCAATGCTGCCTCGAAAGTGAAAAAGTTTTCTGAGTGAAAGTTATTCAAGGAATTCACATATATGATTATCAATTCCTGCCTAGATTTAATCTTCGAACAGATATAATTCTGCTAGTGCGTTCTTTCATTGTCTATTTGGGCTATGATAGTTGTTAAGATTCTTTAGCCTCCTAAATAAGAAACGTATATCATCAGATGGCAGTGCGTGTTCTCCCGACGAAATAAATACAAACTCCGCCTCACTACTAACTCGGCGATTCTCGTAATATGGGAGATGATGACAGATTTTAGTTGACGATTTTCTCGTTCATGCCTCTTAGAGGACTGAAACATATAAAAGTGATGACAAAATTAATGGAAAAATGTAGCCGGTCCCGCGTGGCTTTCATATGGAAAATTCAATTTCCATTTGCACAAAAAATATTTGTTTTCAGATGATTTTATCGCCGCTGCCATGTACATCAACAGAATGTTAAGATATACATTAGAAGTGAAAATGATAGGCATAAGGGTTGCACGTGACCAAAGGGTAGAAATGATGACGTAAACTTGTGAAAAATAATTAAACTTTTAGGCGTTTTTCTCGTTGCTGCCAGTTGGAAGAATGGAAGTTTACATCATAAATATGCCATCCAAAAATTGGCATAAGGTCTGCGGATACCGAAGTGAGGTTAAGTACCGGAACATTTTGTGGAAATTTGATGACATCATCTCTTATGCCTTTGAAAATATATGAAGTTCATGATGAATTGTTTATTATGTAAAATTGGCATGGCGGTTGAAAGTGTCCAAAATGAAGGCATAAGCTATGAAGTTGCAGATAATTGTGTGAAAACTTTCACCATTTTGTTTTTCATGTCATTTTGCAGGTGCCTAGAAAAAGTAATTTTAAGCCCCTAAAACAAAAGGCATAACTGTCGATAATGCCGAACTTGTAAAAATATTAAAAAATGATAGCAAATATTGTGCAAATTGCCCAAATAATTTTCGGTGATTTTAATCTTGGTGCTTTTCAGCGTGCAACTTAAAAAATGTTGTCATGCCTCTATAACGATGATGCAAAACTATGAAAATTACCACTATTCAGGAAAATATGAAAAAAATAACGATATGAATCTTGAAATTCTTGTTTGAAATATATTTTACTGAATTGAATACCTAGGTTTCATTATTTTCAATAAGTAGTGCTTGTATTTGTGAAATATGGGTTGATTAGTGAGTAAAAAAGGGCCTATCAAAAGAAAGGAAAACTTTGAGTGATTTTTGACTGAAAAATTCGCGCTTCAAAACGGTCAATTTTCAATGTTTGGAGAGCCATATCTCGGAAAGTAGTAGAGATTCGTGTTCAGGAGACAAAACTACGTAAGTAACAAATATATTTTTTTGTTTTTGAGACAAAGCCCGATAAGCTTACCTTTACCGAAATCTGAACCAGAATCAAGATGAATTTCATAAAGGGTTCCGAATTCGGGATGATTTAAAAAGTATGTATGTAGGTACTCACCGATTTTGTACTGGTCCAAAATATTATAAATGTTCCATCAAATTCTCACAAAACTCTGTCACAAATATAATAATAATCGGGAAAACTGACGCGTTCCCGCATTCCATCAAAATTACGATTAGACCAACATTCGACTGTTCCAATCTAGTATCAGAAAAGTACAAAGGCAATATGATGAAAAGTCAAGCCCCCACCACTACATTTATTGAACTGATTTCAATGGACATTGTTAATTGTTTATCTATTTGTTCAATACATTCTTAAGTTACATGATAAATTGCATATAACATTATAGGTAAGTAACAGGTAATTTTTTTGTAAACATTGGACTAAATCGCTCATTATTGGCAATAATCCTTCAGTTTATTCACATGTTTGGCATTATCGATCATTTTCATTTGTAATAGGAGATCAAAATAATCTTGTCAAGTTGCATGCTGAATGAAATCGAACAGTATTTGTACAGTGGGAGGAAGAGTCAGCAGCGTATTTCAAATTGCCATTTCATAAGTTTTGACAATTTAGGTACTTACTACGAATCTTTTATACCTATCGGTTTAATAATGAAAGTCGAATCGGCAGCCCCCAGCGGCAGGGTTATTCTCAAAAACATTATTAAAAGGATTAAAAGGATTAGATTTGAATGTTTTAAATGTAACTGTAAATTTTTCGAGTAGTAATCTTTAATAGTCTAGTGGGGTAAGCAAGAGATAGTATAGGTTCGATAGGTATCGAACAGATTTTTTTTCTTTTCTAGAAACATATGAAGATTTTTATTACTATTGCATGCATTTTTTGATGCCACCAGTGATATAATCTACAAGTTGAATAAATTTGTATTGAATATAGGATAGTTTCAAATTTTGTGGAACGATAAAGTGTAGATTGATTACCCTAAGTAATCATTCTTAAACTTCTGAAATGACAGATCGAAACACACTTGGGTCTAAAATAATATTGTCTGGCCAGTACTGAACCTGTTACCTACCTCTTACTCTAAAAACGAGTTACATCACAAGAACACTATATATTAAAAAGGGAGATTATACTTTTTGTACAACCGCAAGTAGCATTTGACGATTTCAGTTCTCCAAGCAAAGTTGACGTTTTCCGTGAAATGTCATTTTGTGACAGCTTTTTCGATCTAGGGCGAAAACGCTCGATCTCTACTGCTCTTGTTTAAAACGAACCTAATCTTGCATGATGAAAAGTATAGACAAAAAATTTGAAGCACTCTAAGTTTCTATGGTGGTACTAAAGGACCCGGGTTCGATTCATCAACTTTTTTTTCTTACACAATACCTCGTTATTTTCCATTTTTCTCTTGTTAGAGATGTGAGTTATTTGATATTTGAATCGCTTATACATTTAGCATAGCTATTGAGCGTTAATTTTCTCATAGGTAATATTATGTGCCTATGTTGAATGAAGTGTCGATCGTTTTTTGTTAAGATCTTGGTTTGTAGAAAAAAATATGTGTGCATTTCGAGCACAAAGTGTCATTGCCGCTCTCTTTGTCGAGCGGCAATCTATCACTTTTCTCTCTAAATGAGAAATTGAATTATTGTTCACAAAGTTCGATTATACTTAATATGTTATTTCTAATACATACTTGTCAATAATCAAAACAACAGTACGAGTGAAATAAATGAATAAATAGATGAACAAGAAAATACAATACAATAACACAAACCAACAATCAACAAACAAACAGATTTTGTAGGTATAAAATAATTAGAATAACACAGAAATGTTAGAATCTATCAGATTTCTGTAAATCGTAGTGAGAGCTTCATCGTTTAAGAGGTGATGGTGAAAATAATTGAAATCAAATTAAGTAATAATTATATAACTTGAAATACGCTGCTAGCTGTAGGTCTATGATGTTTGCGATAATTTTTTATGTTTTTTCATACGTTCGGTAAAATCTATACTTATGCCTTTTATTACAGGGACTTGAAATTACTTTTTCGATGCACAGGAAAAATGGAATAAAAAACAAAATGGTATAAATTTTCATATGTTTTTCTTCAAATTCGTTAATCATTTTCAGTATGATGGACATGACCGACACTTATGCCATTGTGCGTAATGAACATTTACATCTTAAAATTAAAATCGCACTCCATTTCATTGACGACAAAATCATCAAAAATCCCTTTGAAATTTCCACAAAATTTTCCGGTACTTAACCTTACTTCGGCATCCGCAGACCTTATGCCAATTTTTGAATGGCATATTCATGATGTTAACTTGCATTATTTCTTTTGGCAGCAACGAGAAAAACGCCTAAAATTTTAGTTATTTTTCACAAGTTTACGTCATCATTTCTACCCTTTGGTCACGTGCAACTCTTATGCCTATCATTTTCACTTCTAATGTCTATCTTAACATTCTGTTGATGTACATGGCAGCGGCGATAAAATCATCTCAAAACAAATATTTTTTGTGCAAATGGAAATTGAATTTTCCATATGAAAGCCACGCGGGACCGGCTTAATTTTTCCATTAATTTTGTCAGCACTTTTATATGTTTCAGTCCTCTAAGAGGCATGAACGAGAAAATCGTCAACTAAAATCTGTCATCATCTCCCAGTCTATAACATACAGGTCCGAATTGGATAATTCGGTGCTCGTTCTTCCAAATTACAAATCTAGATTAAAACCTGTTCGTTTTCGTAGTAATCTGAAAGTTTGCACGAAAATTTCAAATGAATAAATATAATGGAATCCAGTCACACAATGTATCAAGAAATGAAAAAATATTTCAGTAAAATCTACTCTATATCGGAAATGTTTTGAATGTGAATTTCAATATGAAGTACACCGCAAAAAGAAATAGATAATGACGTCTGAAATATCAGGTAAAAGGTAATGTCAAATAAAATATGACATGCATGCAGCACAAAATAAATATACAACGCTGACGTAAACAGTCTATTCTATTGTTTTTTTAAAAATGTATTGGACCAAAATTACTTTTATGGGATACATGTATGCTATATGTAGGTATGTAATTGAATCGTTGAACAAAATTTACACTTGCAGACGTCCGAATGATTTGATATTTGATACCTAGGTGTTCACTGATGTTCATAATTCCAGTAGCAGGTGGGTACTCCATTATAAATGTCTTTAAAGAAAATACAAAAAAGCGAGATTTGTGATTTGGTTTCTGATTCGATACAAAATGAGTAGGTGCAGGTATTCGGAGTCGTAGATTATGAATCTTTCGTTAAAATTAATAATTTCAAAATGGCGGACGAGATTTGTGATTATGGTCCGATTCGATTCAAAATTTGTCTGTTGGTTTTTCTAGCTCAGAGATTATGAATCTTGTCAAAATTTATGAATTTGAGATGGCGGTTCCAAGATGGCGGACGAGTTTTGTGATTATGTCCGATTCGATTCAAAATCGGTTTTTGGGTTAAGAGATCCTGATGATTTCTGTTAAAATTCGTGAACTCAAAATGACGGAAAAGTCCTGTGATTTCTGGGCGGGTTCTAAGATTATAACCTATGTATAGTTGTTTCTGGGTCGAAGACAATGATTTTTTGTCAAAATTCAGGAATTCAAGATGGCAGACGAGTTTTGTGATTTATGGTTGAATTCTATATAAGAATGGTATTTTGGGGTTGGTAATGATGAATTTTTTATCAAATTTCAATAATTCAAAATGGCAACTCCAAGATGGATTCCGTTTATATTGTGAGTTATGGTCGTATTCTGTTCAAAATTACTATTTAGGTGTAAATGAATGCAATAATTTGAATTGATTCGAAAATAGTAAATCTGATGTGCAATCATGAATAAAAAATTTAAAAATCATCATTTATCAGATTTTAACTTTCAAGTTAGTTATTGAAAATAGTCACCAATAAGATCTGACTGTAATTTTCTTGAAAACTATTTTCTAGATTTGAATTATTTGTTAGCAGGAAAGGTCCATTGTTTAGGTACATATGTCCTATTCCATATAAAGGGTGAAACAATATAAGACTCTCACTCGTGAAACATTTAATTCAAACGATGTGAATTAATACAACTGTTAAAAATAAATTAAAGAATGTTTAGCTAGTTTTTTTATTCTAATGTACCTGAATATTAAAACAAATTAGCTATTTCTTAATTTTTTTGATATTTCAACAACCTTCAACAACAAGAAGCATATATGCCTAATTCTCATTCCTCTAGGAAGATGCCCGTCCGATATTTCAGGTAGAATGCAATTTACATAAAATGCTTTCAGCTTTGGAAGCATTATTGATTCCCAGACACAAACGTCTCCGTGTATTCTTTTTACATTGAAATCATTTCTCGTATATATCTATAACTCAATCGCAAGTTGTACTTGAATTTGATAAAAATAATTGTGATTCTTCTTCAACATAGAAGCATTAATGAAAATAAAAAATGGAGTGAATAAATTCGAATGTTTACTATTCTCGATATAAATGCCGCCAAAGAAACAAACAAAGCCGTAACAATCACCTGGTATCAACTCAATGTTTCATTTGTTTATCTTGCCGCGCTGCACCATTGGAACGTTCAAGAAGAGTCACAAGAACAAGTTAGTTAGGAATATGCGTAAAAATATGCCACTAACTCCGAAATTCTCGCTAAATAGCCCTGACGAAGTGGAGAGTGTATTTCCTGATTAGTATGAATGGAAGACAAGATTTTATTCAAATGCACTGAAAACGGTTATTTTCTTTAGATCATTCGTAAAATATGTCATATTGAATTATTTAGTTTTGAAAAACTCATCTCCTATTCCAAAGACTCCTAGATACAAATTTTTGAATAGAATCTGATCTCAAATCTCGCCATCTTGAATTTTATGATTTTGACAAAATAAGTCAAATTCACCGATCCAAAGAACCCCTACATTCTAATTTTGAACGGACTCGGACAATAATTATTCGTTCACCGTTTTGTAACTGTCATTTCAAATTATCAAACACTGACCAAAAAATCATGTTATCCGACCACAGAAATCCCTTTACCTATACCAATTCAAAGTAGAATCAGACCAAGAATCAGAAATTTCGTTCGATATTTTGGAGCCGCTACGTGATTGGTTATCGCTTTCTGTCGTCTAGTGACGATTTGACCTTAAAAATAGTCTATTTGTCTTGATATTTGTGCCTCGTTTTGATAATAATTTAATGAATAATCTGACAGGACAAGCATTGTTATCACTATTTTGAACTAACCATTTGCTACAGGCGCAGTTCTTTGAACCCCCTTGGCAGGTTTTACTGAAAATTGGATTATATTCTATCCTATTTGTTGGAGATCCATTGTTGTCCTTTTCTATATGAAAATAATCAACGAAGCAAGCAGCACCTTCACCACCTCTCCAAGCCAATTCTACCGCTGCTATGTGATAAAATTTGCGTAGGAGTCCTATAGGGGTATTTTCATCCCAAAAGTTTATAATTTTACTCATTTCCGTTGAAGTTAATGGTACTGAGCTTGTTTTGCGTTTAGTGGGATCTGTTTGTAAATTTCTTCGTGCTGCGTCGCGTGCATTCCGCGCTTGTTTGAATGCAACACTTTTAAAGGGGTCTAGCATGATATTATACTCCTTGTAATACTTTTCTTGTTATAATTTGCTTGTTACATTCCATACAGTTTTAACAGTAGCCTCCTTAAACTCTGTGCTATCCCTTTTTCTCATATTAATCGCCCAATCCTTGAGTATTAATGCAAGTTCTTAGAGAGTACGATTTCCATCCAATTCATATTTTCTGGCGTCACAAAACTCCATAAATATTTTCCAAGTGTATTTTTTACTATTGACAGTATTTTTTGGTGTATTTTCTTCAATGATTTTGTCAATTGCCGCATCATTTTGAACACCAAAGCGAGGAAGTGACATTTTCGAAATAAATTGAATTACTGAAAAATGTCAAACAACTTTATCGTGTTGGTTGCTTAGCAATGTCATGACATAAGTGATAACTACCCGTGAAAACTATCCATGGGTAGTTATCAGTGTAATGATGGTTTCATTGGTTATTTCGACAAACATGACTAGAAATAAACAAATTTGGTAGGATAATTTTTTGAGTAAAAAATTTTCAGGTAAATCGACTTGGTGACATATTGTGCAATTGTTCCAAAAACTAGTACCATTTTTATTTATCTTATTTTGTTGAAAACAATCGCAATTTTTTACGTGCGGTAAAATCTTTACAAATAGTTTTTCTAGTGGTCATTCCGATTTCAATTAGCTATCGCTCATATTTTCAGAAGCTTTATCTATATTTTTCACGTTTTTCAACTTGTTGATCAGACTAGTCGTGGAGCCCGATCTTTGTCGTGGACTTTGCTGACCCATACATGATGAATATGGCATAAGAAAAGGAGGAAAAACGATCAAAATATCGAGATTTACTCTTTGAACTCAGCAGGCTCTACCCAAACCATTCTATTGAAATGTTGGTTCTGGTGGAATGATGGACACGCTACTCTCAAACCCATCATTTATACTAGCTTGCCGTAAGACAGCAGAAATCTTGGCGGGACGAATGTAGAAAGCCGTTTTCCTCGGCTCACTTCGTTTTCTCATTATTCGTGCAACAACCGCTCTTTTGTTGCTAGTCGCTGTTTGGGTAAATGATACCAGTGCGCCCTCCGAGTGTTAGTTTGGATATAAGGCCTGACTTAAACATTCCTAAGAAATAAGGTCAACATTTATTATATGAAAATTCACTATATTATACAGTGTGACATTTAAAAACTTACAATGGGCTATATCTCACGAACGAAAGATGATATCAAAAAATGCTCAAAACTGTTTCTAGGATAGGAACGGGGAACTAAAATGACAAAAAAAAAGAACTCTTCCCCATCAACCTACCCCAACTGAAAAAGTTTAAATGGCAGACCCCTACTTGTGATACATCATTGAAAAGCCTACAAAAAATGATATCCAACGGTATGAATAATAATGGTACAGGGTGAATAAATAATTACAAAACCTTGCCTTAAAAGGAAAATTTAATGTTCAAAGTGGGTTCCGTTGTTTTGTAAACAATAGTACAGCCTATTTTCAAATTCTGCACGAACTTTGACAAATGTTGTTCTAGTAATAGCGCGACATGCTTGAGTAATTTTTTCCTGCAAGTCCCCAAGTGACGCAGGTTGAGTTTTATACACAACTGACATAAAAAAAATCAGGTGGCGTTAAGTCTGGTGACCTCAGTGGCCACTCAATAGAACCTCTCCTTCCAATCCATTTGTTCGGATAATTAGTATCCAACCAGTGCCTAACTGCAGCGGCATAGTGAGGATGTGCTCCATCTTGTTGGTAGTGCAGCAAATCTTCTTCTAGAGCTAGATTGCCTTGGTCATCCCTTTGATTCTCTAATTCATGCACAATTAAAGGTTGGGTGGTGTTTTCCAGCATATCCAGATAAATGTCGCCACTTAAATTGCCTGGTATAAACAAGGGGCCAATTAAAGAATCCCCTAATATCCCTGCCCAGACATTAAGTTTTTCAGGATATTGAGTGTGACCTTCTCTAAATCGATGCGGGTTCGTATCACTCCAGTACCGACAGTTTTGTTTATTCACATTGCCATTCGGCATAAAAGTACATTCATCACTGAAACAAATATTTTTCAATACTCTAGGTTCAACGCGAATTCTTTCAGTCATTAGTTCACAAAACTCAATTCGTCGGTCTGGGTCATCATCGCCTAGTTCTTGAAGAATTTGCGTTTTGTACGGGTGAAACTTATGTAATTTCAACACCTTCCTGACCGACTCACGTGATAGTCCTGTCATTGTAGATACCTGACGTGTTGATGCAGTAGGCTCTATTGCAAATTGCCCAAGGACCTCAACTTGGCTTGCTTCATTCAGTAATCTTGGGGCATCCCTTTTTTTATTTTGCACTGATCCCGTTTCTCTAAATTTTTCAACTAAATTGCGGATGTACACGTGACTTACATGTTTGTCCGGATGCCTCTCATTAAATATTGGAGCTGTTCGTAAATAACACTGGTTCTGGGAGCCAAACATGAAAATTATCTCCACACGTTCAGGTATACTGTAAACCATCGTGACAACTACAGCGAATGGCAGTACTGATCGTACACAATGATGACACTAATGACATTTAAATGTCTCAAATAAACAAAAAATTATTGACTGCGACAGAAACCAGAAAACAGATGTTTACAACTTGTTTTTGCAAAGACGGCAAATTAAAGTTTTTATTCAACAACAAAAAGTCCCCTCGGACACTTATCATTGAAAATAAGGTTTTATTGGCCTTTAAAGATTTTTAACATTGTTTCACAAGTAGGGTTCCTACGTTTGTTTTTAAAATTGTTGGATAATAATTTGGTAATTATTGATACACCCTGTACAATTATTATGTATACCATTGGATAGCATTTTTTATAGGCTTTTCAATGATGTATCACAAGTAGGGGTCTGCCATTTAAACTTTTTCAGTTGGGGTAGGTGGGGCCTAGGGGGTTGATGGGGGCGAGTTCTTTTTTATGTCATTTTAGTTCCTATCCTAGAAATGGTTTTGAGCATTTTTTGATATCATCTTTCGTTCGTGAGATATAGCCCATTATAAGTTTTTAAATTGTCACACTGTATATTATTTCGTGGAAGAGCTATCTAATCGAGTTCTATGATCAAGATTCCAACGATTTCAATTGTTTCAGTGGACTCAATGATTCATGCATATACTATTAAAAAGATATTGTTATCAGTTATTTCGATGACTAAGAGTCAATGCTTGGGATGAGTGAAAATAGAAAATCGTTGGTGCATTGGAAATGTTTACAAAATTTATAAATATGCTCTACACAGTGGTCAAATTGAAATACAATTCGGACTGTTCTCATAAAGACTGTGTCTTCTTGTCACGCATTGTTGAATAGATGGTTTTCAGAAAATAACCCAGCAAAAAACTCCTTCAAATCTGATTAAATTTTTATTTGTGCAATACTAAGGTAATCGTAGCTGACAAGGTTCAAATAGCGTTGTAATTCACCGCAGACTCCTTTAGCTCAATCGGAAAACGATTTCTAGACAGTGCGGAAACACAGCAAAGGGGGGTTTTTGGCTTTCCGATTACCGGCGCCAATAGGTGACGATTTTCCAAGCCTTGGTTACACACATTAAAAACCGGTGAAAACAGCGATGCGGAAGATTTGTCGTCAGATTACTTTGTTAGAAATTGCTAAACTTAACGGACTACAGGGACAAGCTTGCATGGAGATTACTGGAACCCTTCGCTCCATGCCAACTGCATCAAGGGAAGCCCTCCTTGGATTACTTTATCTCCACATAGCTCTGGAGAGAGAGGCAAGATGACAACATACAAACTCTACCAAGCAGCCATTAGTCTACCGCACGCATGAGTCATGGGAAGCAGCAGCATGCTGGAGGGCATAATAGCTCACAACAGTCTGGGAATGCCCTCAGACATCAAGCCTAAAACTATCAACCTTCACACGTCCTACACTGTGATCTTTCCTGAAGGAGAAGACTGGGTCCGGAATGAAATGAACTTGTATGGCAAATAAACGTTGGTTTACCGATGGATCCAAAACTTTGGAAGGCGTCGGAGCCGGAATATATGTGGTGAACCCTGTAGTGAAACGCTCATTCAGTATGGATAAATTTGCTACGATATTCTAGGCAGAGGTATATGCCATTGAAATGTATGCAAGGGAGCTGGAAAATCGACGGTCACGGTCACTACGAACAGAAGATTGGGTTTTATCTTCATGACATGCTTCGTGGATCTGGCCAGACTTCTGGATATTTTTTGATACATTTCCAATTGATATTCTTGGTCTCATTATATCTTTTATAAAAGACAAGTTGCTTGAAATTAGTACAATTACATATTAAGCTTCTGCAGAATTCCCAGATCGCCGAGGATGTTATTTTCCCAATTCTACAGAAAATTGATCAAGCAGATACTTTCTTCTTATTCAGGGTTAAGATGAAAAATCGAAAACTGCACTTGGGTTCAATCTTAAGCTGCCAAATTTTGCATGAAGCATCTTCAGAGGCCAGAAAACATAGTTTCCAGAGGGAAGACTTTTTGGCCAACTTTTCACCCCTTCCCACCCTTTTGAATTCCCTCTATTTTCTCTTTTCGAAGTTCGATGAGATGGGCCAATTGTTGACATGTATGCAGCAAACCCCGGTTGATAACGCATATGTCATTATCCTTCAAAGACAAAACTAAGTTGTGCTCATGGACGGACTCATCAACAACTAGCCTTACACAGGTGCGTCTAGGACAATTCTTGGGACTAACCTTCTCAAAACACCGGCAAGAATTGATGCGTCAGCTTGAAAGCTACGTACAGCAACAGGGGAGCCAGCCACTGTATATGGTGAGCTATCAATTGAACTGGTTTTATCAACACCAAACTGAAACACTAGGCACTAGTAGCGGACTTTGAGAACGATGCAATCATTTGAATGAACATCATAAGTTGCAGAGGATTCGAGTTGAATTTCAAAGACAACTTCATTCGTGCTGGTGTTTCATGGAAGAAGTGATGAGATGATCCTAGTCCCGTTGATTGAAGATGTGAGCGTACCTGAGATGGCGAAAACCATTCTGGAGTCTCGCTTGGACAATGGTGCGAGCAGTGGAAGTGTGAAATTGCACTAGGGAAGACCCTGTTGCATGCGAATAAATTTGTGCAGGTAAGGGTCATGAATGTCAACTATTATCTGGTGACCTTGAAGAGGTGGACAATTTTGGGGTACTACTCGGTGATTCGGAGTGAACGCGTAACTGTTAGCCGAGCCAACAACCTGCCACAGAATTGTAAAAACTGATTGCGCTCTCTTCTATGGACATAAAACTAGCTCAGCAGTCCATACTGAGAGATTTAGTCAAGAAGTAACAAGGAAGAGTGGGTTGAATGAATGTGGTTCAGACCAAAATTGACAATGGAAATGCCCGACCGATTCGACAATCAGCTAGAAGACTTTCTCTTGCCAAAAAGAAAGAGGATGACAGAATAGTCAGCAATATGTGGAAAGAACGAGTTATCGAAGCATCCGACAGTCCCTGTTCCTCTCCAGTTAGTAGTGATGGTGAACAAAAAGAAGGATCAACATGCTTCTGCTTAGACTGAATAACGTGACGAAGAAGGACAGTTGCCCTTTCCCGTGAATAGACGACACCCCAGACACGGCTCTACGATATTCTCAACCCTAGATCTGGAGAGTGGATATTGGCACGTAGAACTGGCTTTAGAAGATAGAGAAAAACAGCTTTCACCACTTCACCGTTATGCCGTTTGGGCTCTGTATTGTTCCAGCGGTATTTGTGAAGATAAGTGGAGACGGTTCCAAAGGAACTCTCAGGGAAGACGTGTCTAGTACATATTTATCACATGATTGTAGTTGGCAAATCGTTCGAAGACCACGTGAAGAATCTGGAGGAGGTATTTCTGCGATTGAGAAACTCCGGATTGAGACTGTGATCCAAAAATTGTCCCAGATAGGAGTCCCGGTCACGTTAAACTACGAAAAGTTGAAATCTCAAGGAATATGTCAATTTTTTTTGTTTTAGCTCCCCTGCACAAGATTGCTCATTTAAAAATTGTATTGGGATAACCACAGCTCACCTGATTAAAATCAAAACATGTGAGTTATTGATTATTTAAGCTACTTCAACATCATACTGGCATGTCGCAAAATGTCAGAAATTATTGCCGAAAGGATGCAGAAGGCTGTCATCCTTGGTTTACTACGTCTGCTCAGGGCAGCCGATGAACTTGGTCTTCTATTTGACACTGAACGGGCTAACCCAAACTATGTCACCGAGTTGGAACCCGTTCAGCAAAAAGTTCACATCAATGCTGCTAAGGTCCTCCAACAGTAACATATGGATAAGCCAATGCATGGGGTCTTCGTCTACAACATCGAAGACCTTGGCTCATCCACTAGTTGGACCTTCGCCTTCCTCAGGTCAAGTGAGCTGAAGTCGGAGACCGAGGGATTCATAATGGCATGCCAGGATGTTGTCTTCAATACCCTAGTCTGCCGTAGTCGTGTGATGGGTATAGAGATCCCTGATACCGGATGTAGTACGTGTCGTGTGGCACCTTAGACCATAATCCATTTTCTATCAGCATGCCCAGCTTATGCGGTCTCAGCCTATATCCACAGGCATAACGAGGTGCTATGAGTGTCGTACTACCATCTACGACAATCGTATGGTACACACGAGACACTGGTGTTGCCTTATGCTCCGAGGAATAGTGCCTATGCTATTGGAACTAAGTACTCGTGTCCCCCCTTCAGGAAAAAACAAGACAATAAGCATGTTGTTGTCCTCGATCACCAAAGTAGGACAATTTTTGTCATATAGTTTTCCGCTCCAGGAGAAACAAATATCGTTCGGAAAGAGGAGGAAAAACGGACTGAATATCGAGATCTACTCTTTGAAATCTACAGGCTCTAACCAAACCATTCTGTCATGGTGGTTCTGGTCATAGGATTCCTTGGTGGGAAAATGGACACACTGCTCACGAATTTGGGAAACATACCGGCTAATATGGCAGAAATCTCAGCCGCACGAATGCAGAAGGCCGTCATCCTTAGTTCACTTCGTCTGCTCAGAGCACATGACCCTTGAACCCAAAATTCACTTATCTTACGGACGTGGGGAGTGGTTGTTGGAGTACACGACACCAGCGCGCTCTCCGGATGTGTAGGAGCTCTGGAGACACGGCCTGACTGGGATATTCCAAACGGAAGAAAAAATAATAATAATGAAAATATCTATTGTTTTCGAGATCCAATTGGATATTGACATGGTGATGGTTTCTTTATAAAGTATAATAAAGTGAGGTACAAATTTTAAATCACGAAAAGATGTTTTTTGTGAATGATGAAAGCAGCTGTCTTTCTGAGTTCAACCCTACGAAGCAGTATACAGTCAAGTACTAAAATGGATTTTATCGCTGGATCTCAAAGGACGTGTTAACATAAAACCCTTGCAGAAATCGAATCTCAGTAAAGCGTTAAATCAAGCACCGGATTCTTTGACCATATCTGCTATCAGATGAGCCTTCGGTTATACATTGACTTCAGAAGTTTATTAGTTACAATAATAATAACAGATTTGCCTTCAGTGAAAAAAGTAATTTTTTCTGTGACGGGAAAAAAATTTGACATTTTATTTCTGTTGCCAGGTAACAAAATATAACTTTCCATGAAATTACTTTTTTCCCCGGGAAAAAAGTGAGTACTTTTTTCCCGGACTTATTCACTCATAGATAAAGGAAGATACTCAAGTTTAGAATATTTTATTGAACATAAGTTACATTTCCTTTATATTAAAAGTACAATTATTGAATGTGAATTGCATGAATGACATGTTCCTTGAACTATTCGGTACAACAGTCGGATTTTCTTGTGTTGAAATAATATTTTTTTCTGACATGGACACAACTGCCGTTGATGTACCTGGTCGCAAATCGGGTGTTATTTCAGCACTGCCACACGTTCTGAACACTTTATTAGCAATTTCTGTCCTGTGTGCCACCGATTCATCAACATAGCCCTCAGCGACCGTTGACTTCCAACCGCCATGTTTCTTTAGTGTCATCAAATCTCCCCCAGGTTCAACTAAAAGTGTAGCAGACGATCTTCGAAATGAATGACCTGTATATGAGCTAGCATTTTCAAATTGAAGAAAATTAGCTACTGTTTCAGGTACCTTATAAAACTGATTTTTACCCACAACCTGATTGATACACTTTCCATTGCGATATGCATAAAACAGGCGGCGATCCTTTGCTGCTGCTGGACGAAGGGCTATGTACATTCGGTAAAATTTAATATATTCTTCGGTTACTACAAATCTTCTGTTTACATCGTTCTTTGTTTGCTTCAGTTTCACAACTAATAACTTTCCCGAATCTTCGATATCATCTAATGTTACCTGGCTGATTTCACAAATTCTACAAGCTCCTGCAATCCCAAATACAACAACAACCTTGGCCATTAAATAAACTTCATCGGGTGCATTATTTAAAAAATTACTAATTTGTGTACTCGTAAAAATCGCAGCTTTCTTGGGCGTGTAACCTTTCCCGTTTTGTTTCAGAAATGTAATCATCTTGAAATATTTTGAAATGTCTACATTATTATTGGATCGTAACATGCTTTTAATCATTGAATAATGCGACCACACTGTTGATGGCTTTTGTTGTTGTGCCAGTTCCGAAAAATAAGCCAATAACACATCTCCGAGAAAGAACTGCATGTCTTTCTCATCTTCCATTCCATAAATCTTGAATACGCGGTTTCGTAAATTTTCCGCGATTTAGCTGGCAATAATTTTCGTGACGCTACTTTCGCTGCTTCTACCAACTCCGGTGGAGTCAGAGAAAACTCAGAATCAGACATTTTTCAACTTTATATTATTCAAAATAACTATTAAAAAATTACTGAGTTCGCAATTTTCAAATCAAATCACAGAATTAAACTGACAGATGTTTATTACTTTGAAGTTTTCCTTAGCAACGCTGGTCTAATTGTCGCTATACGTACAACAGCTTACTAGTTTAAAAATTCAAATTTCATATCGATAATATTCTGACTTCAATATATTGTGATAATATGTTTTTCTCACTATTGAATCGTCGTTTTTCCCGCCACAGAAAAAAAATAGTGTATTATACACGGGAAAAATATTAGATTTTAGCTCTTGGTTTTTTGTCTCCCTCCGCTTCGCGTCGGGAGACAACACAACCTCGAGCTAAAATCTAATACTTTTTTCCCTTGTATAATAAATAACTATTATTCCACAAAATATCAGAAATACTATTTACCGAAGACAAAAAAGCAAATAGAGCTAATTAAGAAGCCGAGCGTAGTCCTAATCCACCGACGTTTACAGAACCTGCAGATTGATACCAAGATTCATTACTGAAGTCATTTTTAGTAATATACTCCATGGAACGAAGTAAATTTCCAAATTAATTGTGCGGTAACTGACTTTTCCAGGATGAGGAACATTTGAGGGTATGTATAATTGAAAAAAGGGAACATGTTTGTGAACTTTATCCAAACGAGTGGTTAACAAATGGTGTGATTCTCGAAATAATCTAGGAAGGGCAGATGAAATAAAAACAAATAGTTATGTGGTTTTTCAGAAGGTTCAGTGACTTGTTGAGCGAAGGTATCACTAATGAAATCATCCGCCCTTTTTTCAGGTGAATTTATGAGTTATGAGTTTTGTCAAGTTTGTTATGGTAGGCACTCAAAACGAAAACAATTTTTACAAAGTTGGAAAAGGATCCAAAAAATGTTCGACTGGGATTAGTCATTATCACCGAATATTTCTCAAAATCTAAATCAACTAAATTCCATTGTATTTAGATAATCGGTTTTTCTATGACGTTCAATGAACCTCATAAAACAATAATTACTGTCAGATCTGTCCATAAAATACTAACACTAATCGTTTTACAGCTCTCAATTGATAGAAACTTCCAAACAACCATTACTCGTTTAAACCGATAGCCGCTTACTCAAATATAAAAATTGTTACAATAGTTATTTTCCCTACAATTGCGATAAACATACTGTCGGTCTGTTTTAAAAACAACATTGCCTCTAACAAAGAATACGTGCCTCATTGTTTATCTAAGGAATTACCAACAGAACCTGAAATAATTTTGTGATTTGAATAGCCTTCGCTGATGACTGGCCAGAATCATGAAACGGTTATGGGTACAGCCAATACAGCTATCGTATTTAAACAGTAAAAGTAGTTCTTGTAGAAAACTCTGTCAGGATTATAACAGATCTAATTGAACGGTAATTGAAAGTAGTTGTTTCCTGCTAGGGACATGCCGACGAATAAACCTAATGGATAGGTTGAAGCGGAAGACTGGATTATGTAATCCATTCAAGATCTCCTTCTGCATTCTGTTCAAGGGGGTATCAATACACTGTGACCTATGAGATCTATTGTGTCCCATTCTGCTGCTCAACCGTTTAAGATGTCTCAACGACTAGAGCAGTTCCTCCAGTCCTGTGGCTTTCAAGATGTTCAGGATATCGGATGGCTTCAGGTTAGGTATATCTTCCTCTTCTATTTGGTGTTCTCCTAGGCATCTTACCCTCGGATTTCGGATCCTGAGATTATGTGGATAGAGGTTACATCATCTTCCCCACAAAATCTGCATTCTTCTTCTTCGACTAATCCAAGTTACCTAAGGTTTCCTCTCAACCGGTAGTGTCCTGTTAGTATTCCCGTTAGATTTCTGAGATTGTTTTTACTCGTGCTGGTGCAGTCATTTAATCTCTTCTGGTTGTAGTTTCCCAGTAGTATCTTGGCATGCCTTATTCCTTTTCATTCTATTCAGTACTAGGATCTTTTGTTGTGTACTTCTTTTTCAAACTCATAAGATATTGTGCTGGTACTCATTCCGCAGAAGGGTTCAGGTCCCAGAAATGGTGTTTTAGCCACTTTTTTCGGCAGTGCTGTTCATTCAGTTTCTCTCGGCATTACCACGTCATCTTGGAAGTACGCTCTGGCCAGCCGACCAGAGCACACCTATGAAGCTCTTGGCAATATTTTAAAAGTTTTTAAGTGTTTTTAGGTGTTTTTGTTAAATTTTGTTTTTAAATAGTGCGAAAGTGAGGCCCAGTGTCTAGACAGGTGAGCAGGAGAGTAGATATTTCTTGCGGGATTATCTACAGCTCTTGGGAGCCTGGTCTAGACCCAGGCAAGAAGCCACGCCCACTTTCGCTGTTTTAGCCAATTAGGAGCGGAGTGCCACAAGTCCAGCACGAAGCCCTAATTGGATTTTTAGTAAGATGTTAAACAGCTCGGGGGGTGGCAGCACCCCCCGTAAAACATCTAAGGAGCCTTCGCAAAGGGATGCCACCCACCAGAAGAAAATAGATACCCCCTCCAGAAAAACGGCCGCACTGGAGAAGGGCGACAAAAGCGAAAGAAAAAAGGCCAAAGAAGCTACACCCTCGCAGGCGCCAAAAAGACCGGCGTCGCAGCTCAACACAACATCTAGCGAGAGGAAGGAAATTGTCAGAAGAATGCCCCCTGGCAGTCACAATGCCTCCTTCGAAGAATTTCGAAGGAAATTCGAAAGTCTGGAAAATTCACCCCCCGACAAAAAGTTAAAGCACGACCACGAGGAAGCCCGCTTCAGGGAAACACAGAAATTTTTTAATGAAGTCCTGGTGGTCAAGCAGACCCAGTCAGAGGGTGAAAAACCGAAAGTGCCACGAAGGAGAGCGCAGATATTCGAGGTGAAGACGGACAGCCAGGGGCAAACATCCCTTGTCAACTCCAGACCAGCAGTTCCTCTCGCAAAGATAGCAGAGAAGGCCGACAAGAAATCGGAAAATACCACAGAAAAAGTGCTCATACATGCAAACGCAACTGCCGCGGAAGTCGAAATTCCAGTAGTCAGTGCTGAAAAAGCACCAACAAATACACCAAAGGCAACCACTCCCGTACCAGAGGTAACGCCGAGCACGAGTGGTGCCCAGAGTATGAACACAACACCAACGGCAAGACTCAGCACTGAGGACTGGGAGATCGACTTCCTGAAGACTAGCCAAACAATCCGGTCAGCAACGGAGAATATAACAAAGGAGGTTGAGCACATAAGGCAGCTTGAGAACACGCAAATAAGCTCACCTCCAGAAATGATCAATGATACCCCTCCTGCCCCTCTAACAGAGGACAAAAAAGGAAATGAAGAGAAAGAAGAACTAAAAGGGTTGGCTCAATTCTGTGCTGCAGTCCGGCACCAACAGATCCGGGATAAGCAGCTCAGAATTGAGCAAAAAGCAAAGATACAGGAAAGAGACAGGCTGAAACTCCTGACAAAGAGAAGGTCGATCTCTTCCTCGATCTCCTCCACCCCCCCGCAAACGCCCACCACTCAAGAAGGAATCGCACCCCCTGTAGTGCACAGAGAATCGGCCCAAGCAGTGCAGGAGCACACCATATGCGTTAGCCATGCACAGATCACCGATCAATTAAAAAAGATCGACGAGATCGTCAAGCAGAAGGCTAACGAAAGGGTGGCACTGTACTGCAAATTCCACAGGCCAATTCCAGACGAACTGAATGACTTCCCCTGGTTAAAACTAAGGGAGAAGGGAATTCTGAACATCTCAGAGCACTACAGGGAGAAATTCAGCAAGGAAATGGAGGTTGAAAAAGCCAACCTTCTCAAGATGCTGGAGATACTAAAATCGCCTGGAAAAGCGGAATCCAGCAAAACAGAGAAGGCAAAGGGTGGAGACGAAGAAGGCTTCATCCAGCCAAAGAAGTCAGGGAAGAGAAAATTCGTCTCCCTCAACCTCCAAGACCACCCCACCCCCACGAGGAACTCCTTCGCAGCAATTGCGGGAGGGGAGGAAGATGAAGATCAAGCGGAGACCCCGGAAGTCCCAAACAAGAAGAAGGATACCAAGAAGATGGCCAAGGAGAAGAAAGCACCGCCCCCGGTAGCTGCCCAGAGGAAATGCCCGCCGAGAATTCAGAGAATTCAGAAGCCAAACAAATGTCACCATCGACAGGAGAGCCTTCTCGAAGCTGGTAACCAACTACGAGGAGGTTCAACAAACGATCAAAAGGCTCCCTAGAAACAAGGCACCTGGCATGGATGGTATTGGGGCGGTCCTACTAAGAAATCTGCCGAGGAAGTCCCTAGTTCAGATAATATATATAATAAATCATATCATCAAGTATCAGCACTACCCGCTCTGCCTGAAACAAGCAGAGGTTATCCCCATTCTAAAACCGGGAAAGTCCGAAGCAAGGGTCGAGAGCTATCGCCCAATCTCATTGCTGAGCAATATGGCCAAGTTGGTGGACAGAATCCTACTGAAAAGATTTGTTGACCTTGAGGGAGACCTCAACCTCATCCCGCCGGAGCAGTTCGGCTTCCGAAGAGGTCATTCCACGACCTCCCAGGTGGCCAGAATTGTCCACGAGGTGAGGGGGGGTTTCCAAAAAGGTCTCAACACGGTTATGATCCTGTTGGACATCCAAAAAGCCTTCGACACCGTCTGGACAGAAGGTTTCATGATGAAGATGCTGCGAGCAGGCATGCCAGCCCACATGGTTAAACTGCTGGAATCGTACCTAGTCGGAAGGTCCTTCAGGGTAAGAGTCAACGGAGTCAGCTCCGCAATGAGGCCAGTCGAAGCAGGAGTGCCACAGGGTTCGTGCTTGTCCCCACTCTTGTACTCGCTATATACGTATGACTTCCCAATGTCCAATCAGACTAGCACGGCTGTCTATGCGGACGACACCGCAATCTATGCGCAAGCGCTAAGCAGCGAGGCAGCCGCGCAGTGTGTGCGAACCCACCTGGAAGAGCTAGTCATACCGTATATGGCGAGCAACAAGATAGTGATAAATCCGGATAAAACAGAGCTGGTGAACTTCTCACGGAGATTCAATAACAGGGAGATCCGTGGGGGGATCACAGTTCTGAATAAACGGATTGATGAGTCGGACTCAGTGAGGTACCTTGGAGTACAACTGGACAGGCGTATGACATTGAATAAACACCTCAGCTTGGCAGTTCAGCGAGGAGCGACAGCGGTCCGAAGGACCTACCCGCTCATAGCGAGAACGTCCAAGCTGAGTCAAGAAAACAAAATTACCATATACAAACAAATAATCAGGCCTGCAATGACCTACGCCTGTCCAGTGTTCTGCAGCATCTCCAAAACTCAAATGTTGAGATTGGAGGTGATGCAGAGCAAAGTGCTCCGCATCGTCACAAACAGTGACAGGTACATTCGGCTGGTTGATTTGAGAGAGCTGGCCAACATCACAACATTAGAAGAGCACATAAAGACACTGTCAGAAAAATTCTACAGATATTTCATCCTGGAGAGCCCACTGACTAGGAACATAACAGCAGTGAGAGCCCACCACAATGTGAGGTGGAAGCACGGAGGCTTCCTATACCAGGCACTGGATATTTTCCAGGAAAATCCAGAAGATGAGTGAAACATAAACCACCAAACACAAGGACACAATGAACAAAACCCGGTTTTTCGCTGTTTTTATCCGGGAGCCTCTCGAAAACCTAAGAAGGAAAATCTGATAACCTGATGTCTTACAAATAACCCATAAACTCACCTGCATAACTTGGAGGAGGCAGGAACCACCTAAGCTGAGACTAACCACATCCAACAGATCCCGCCCACACAACACCGTGGGGCCTGTCCTAGGACAGGTGAGGATAGGTTTGCCCGCCTGCTGGAAGCCCCAGAAGGGCAGGATAGAACCCCAACTCCGGAGCAGTCGAAACTCCCTCCCTTACCTCTACCCTGTGGCGGTATCGGATAGTTTTAACTGTATCTTTTAATCTGTTGTAATGTGTGCGCTTTTTACATTGTAAATTTAATCAATAAATATTTTTGGATTTTGGATTTGGACGTCATCTTGGAGTTGATTGAATTGGAGTTCAGGGCATTAATGACTGCTTGGCTATCTGACATAATGGTAATCTCTTGTCTGCAAAAATTTCGTTCTATATTGAACTGCACTCATTTTCCGATTTCGTAGATTTCTGCTTGGAAAATGCTAGGAGATTTGCCTAGACTGTCGAAATATTCTGTTCTAGGATCATATACCAGTCATATTCCAGTCCCATGGCATTTTCTTCCAACGAACGGCAAAGCTTTGGGAAGTCACTGCTTCGGGAGGTGTGTCCTGAGGCATAGTCTGCAGAAATTCAAGAAGAACCCCATTTTCTACCTAATTTCCTTTGGCTATCACGATATTTTTTGAACATTATGGAATTTTCGTCTCCATGAGAACCGAAACTTAAAAAAACAAAAAAGAAAAATTCTAAAAGTTTTCAGTTAATTTATAATTTTCCATCCAAATACAACAATTTGTGAAGAGTGTGGATATTTGACATAATCCATAAATCTGGTAAAAGTAAGGGTATACGAAAGCACTGTCAGTTCGTGAAGTACGGCTCTTCTGGATGAGCGTGAAGTTTGTTGAATGGGGCGCCTTCGAGGTCAACAAAACAAGCTAGTACAAAAAAGATCTTTACGAAAATACATTATACAAAATGTGTTCTACAACAGTTGTTATATTGACAATTTGAAGCAATTATTGACTGTCGTATAAAAAATTATAATTGTCAGTTTGAACTAACCATTATCATTATATTTGCGCCATGTCCACTCAGCGCATTCAGATTGTGGAATCTCAATTTTTTGTTTTTGATTTTATTTGAATTTTTACACATTAATTCCTACGATTGTGAGTTATGAAGTGAGTATATTATAAAAATTAATACTACATACACGATTAATTCTGATAATGGTGTAGTGATGGTTGTTGCAGTTTGTCGAATGAGTTTTGAGGACTGTAAGGGTTTTTTGTGGTTTTTATATTAAATCAAATATTCTGGGATTGATATGTCTGTTTATTGACGTTGTTTATCTAATTGCTAAGCAACCGTAATCACAAAATTAAAACATTCACCCACCTACACATCGACCAACATCGGGTCTGTAAATTCGATTTTTCCTATTAAAACTAATAACAATAGCAATAAATTTTTCATCACCCTGGTAAACTATGTACACATGTTATATCTAGTGAGAGTGGATACAGGTACCAACTCAAAAATATATTTATTTTCAAGCGAAAGTCACAATTAACACTTAAATAAATGAATGGTTTAAAAAAAAAAGGAAAAGTATGTTTATGAAATCAGATGTGGATTCTTCTGCAATTGAAAGAAATTACAAAAAAGGTTAATTTTTATCGTTGACCAAATTTATCCAAGCAATGTTTCAGTGTCATTTATGAGATAAATATACACTGCTAAAATCTTTCCTGATAAATATCTGATTGATGTGGTCTTGTGGATTGAAAATAAGTTTGTTACGTTGCTAATACATCATCAGATAACAGAGTCAGAGGATTGTCAGGTATACGCTCAGGCTAACTGAAAATGATAAAGGTCCTAAAACAGAGCCTGGCATGATATCTAGTTTTATATCACATGTAACTGATGTAAAACCATTGCATTTTGCTACAAAAGTACGATATTTCATATAAGATTCCATACAGTCCAGTATATATTCATAAGGAATTCCAATTCCACTTATTTGATTGCTACAAGTTCTTTAAAGACTGTCAAATACTTTCAACAGATCCAAGAAAATAGACCAGTTTATTAGAACAGAAATATGTTTAAACGCAGTTCTACAAATACGATTTAAAAAATCACAGTAAGTGTGATGATTAAATCTCTTGATAGGCAAAATTCATAGTGGGCTGTTCGAGGAATGCTGAAGGTGATAACAAATATAAAGAATGTGGCGTCAATGGTACCTACATTTATCTACAGATCGTTGAAAACAAGTAATGAAAAACTATTCTGGTTATTTTTCCTCAACAAATATTTCTCTCAGGACTCATATCAGTTCCCTCTTACTCAAAAGTTTTGTCATTATTATGGCAGCCATTGAAGTTTCGATATGTTCCTACTCCGAGATTCAAGCGTTTTATAGGAAGTAGGAATCAATCTTCCTGGGTTATTTTCTGAATGAACTATCGTCATTTCAGTGAACAAGACATTCAATTAATTAGACTTGAATATTGTTTTGACTTGATTATACATAGAAATAAGGGCATTCAGTACACTCCACACTGAAACTATTCCTACCAACCATACGGTTGTGATTTTCTCGTTCTTCGTAACGTGACTGGCAAAGCCTCCCATATATAATCCTAGAGATAAGCTTGTTATTCCTATTGCGAATGAGGAAAATCCTAGGAAATTGTGTATGAACTTAAGAATGACCGGCTTCACGAAATTCTTAAGGCTTTGTGAGTAGGCGGCAAACAGACCAAGTATCACAGATGTGAGGGCGAGAAGCCATGAAACGAGACCTGAAAAAAAAAAGGATCTATCAGTACACGACGCTAGAACAGGTATTTCATGAGGTTACAGATATACTGGACAGTTCTGACTCGATTATTTATAGCCTATCAATCAACAATAAACTATGATCACTCATATACACTGCTTTAATTCTAGATTGTATTTTGTTACTTGTTACAACTTGTCCGTCAACTTTTTACTTCCGCTCCAACTTGCAGTGGCGTAGCCAAGGGGGGCAGGGGGGCCGGACCCCCTCCAAAATCTCACAAAGTTTTGACGATTTGGCAATTTGCCATTTCGTAAAATGATATACAGGGTGGCCCACGAAGTTTAGGACAGGGAATATCTCGGAACTCGAAAGTAGTGGAGAATTGTTATTTTGGGGTTCTGAATAAAAGCAATTGGTGCAGCTTTTTTTGATATAATGTTACCCAATGAGCTTTTTGTTTTCGGTCACGTGACATCAGATTTAAAATTATTAACGGAACACCCTGTATATTTTGGCATTTTTATATTCCTCCCGATGAAATAATTTCAACAAACTATCACACTTGTGGTCTAAAACGATCAATTCAAAAAATACAGGTACTTCAATATCCTCTGTCCCACGACGTCTGAAACGAGCAATTGCCACATTATTTAGGTTTAGGGTCACCCTGTGTATTTGGGCAGTCCTATATTTTATGTGATGATTGAAACAAGGCAAAATTAAATTAATCATCCATATTTTATTAAAAATCGTCGTGGGACAAAGAATATTGAAGTACCTATATTTCTTGAAATAATCGTTTTAGACCACAAGTGTGATAGTTTGTTGAAAAAGTTTCATCGGGAGGAACATAAAAATACCAAAATATACAGGGTGTCCCATTAAAGATTTTGAATCAGATGTCACGTGACCGAAAACAAAAGGCTCGTTGGGTAACATAGTATCAAAAAAATTTGCAACAGTTGCTTTAATTCAAAAATCCAAAATTACAATTATCCAATAATTTCGAGTTCCGAGATATTACCTGTCCAAAACTTCGTGGGACACCCTGTATATTATTGGGTATTAGACTTTTTATACTAGCCCCGCCCCCCTAAGAAGAATTCTGGCTACGCCACTGCCAACTTGTCATCACCTAGTTTCAAAGCTTCCGCTGTCTACTCACACATCGGGATTGCTTTGATGGTGACGTAATTGGGCCACTCCCATTGTTCACATCGACTAAATTCTAGGAACTGTACGTTGCTTCGCAACTGTTTGCATGACTGTTATAATTGTTGTTTGCAAAACTGCTCTTTTTAATTTTGATAGTCCTGATCAACAGATACTGCTTCACCACGATAGGGCTTCCGTCTTTCCAAATTGACGCTTCTGATCTTTGTCCTAGGACAACGTTGCATTCTGTAGACAACGACGACGTTGATCCATTCACTTTGGCATCGAGATGGGAGACACATTTCTTCCTACGGGGATTGTACAATCATACTGAGTCAGCTTTCAAATCATAACGAGCTTTCATTCGGTGTGATATCATGTAAATTTCTTCATCCATGTGTTATGTAGTTGGGAGTTACTTGTTTTCATTGGCGAACACTATCTGGATATCGGGGATGAAGTGACAATTATTACAAAATGTCAAATTGGGAATGTACTGTCTTTGAGTTTATTTGTGGATTATTTCTCAATACATTACATTCGGTCACTGGCATTGAGTAACGTCTTCTGCGCCAGCTTTTTACATCGTCTCAACAGTGAACCCAGTAGAACCACTGCCAGACTTTTTCCAATGTTTCATGAACCCCAAAATGTCCTCCTGAGTTTCCCTCGCGAATGTCTTTCAAGACCTTACCTATCCGGTTTCTGGGTAATACCAAATTACACCAATCAATAAAGCATTTGAAATGAGTGATTTTTTAACAAAAATACTAGTAGGAAACTGTCTGTGTCATCGCATGGAAGACCGTATTTATATTCTGTGATGTTTTGGTCTCGCAACTGTCATTTATTAATTTGTTATAAAAATTTAAATACAAATATGGTGTGTTTTTAATGTTTTGCTTATAAAATGAAAACTTATTCAGCAATGTGGTTGCTCCAATGAAAAAAATTGTTGAGAATTAAAATACAAACAAAATTATATGTTTTACGACCTGATCAAATCATTAGTAACGGAGAAAACTTGAAAAACCGGAAAATTTCGGGATTTAAAAAAAAAATTCATAATTCCGTAATTTTTCAAGTTGTAGGTTTGGCCCTTCTCATGAACGTAGCGAATCATGTGTACTTTATGTGTGCTCACGCGGTCTCGGCTGTTTACAGTCATGTTTGCATGCATTTAAAATGAGAATATACTGTATTAGTTTTCATTTTATAAGCAAAACACCAAAAAAAAAACGTTTTTTGTATTTAAATGTTTATAACGGATCAATTAATAACAGTTGCGAGTCGAAAACATAACAAAATATAACTATGGACTGTCCTTCATATAATGGCACTGTCTGTTTACTACCAGAATTTCTGTTACAAAAAAATCCTATATTGATTGGCCTGAATGAGAAATTGACAACCTCAAATCAGCTGATTCCCAGACCCACTTTTTACCCATTTTCCATAACTAGGGAGTCCCATTTTAACCACATTGCTTCGAAAATATCTCTCCAGGGGGATCTACTAGTTTAATTCTCTTCCACACGTAGAAAGTCGTCCAGGTCGGTTCTTTGTCCTGTCTCATTTGTAAGGTACTAAGGTAGTCAGTCCATCTTTCTTCATTTGATAGTCTCGTTTGTCTAATATCGGCGCTCATTTGTGTCATTCCATCCGTTGGCGGTACTCACAAGCTTCTGGACAGTATTCTAGTTAGGGCATCTGCATTACAATGTTGATGTTCTCGTAGATATTTGGTCTTGATATTTCACTAGTATAGCTTCTCTATCGACCTTGCAATTTGTCCTTCTGGATTTTTCATTTCCAGTACCAACGTTTGGGGCGTGATCGGTCCAGACCAGAAACTCCCTTCTATATAAATATTTGTAAAACAGATCTGCCGCCCTAATGATCGCTTGAAGTTTCTTCCTGGTTGACACAGTAATTCCTTTCAGGCTTACATATCATCCTGATACAATATTTGATGATCTTTTCTTGGCTATCTTGTACCTGTGGTAGCACAGCGCCAAGTCCGGTATTACTCGGATCTGTGGCCAGTACAGATAGGCATATCTGATGGGGATAAGTCAAAATTGGGCTCAAACCGGGTACCTTCAACCTGCGGAAAGCCCTTCCACTTTCGATGGACCAAACAAAGTTGACACAATGTTTTGTTAACTTGCGTAGTGGAGCCGCGATAGCTGCAAATCATTCCACCAATCGGCGGATAAAAGTAGGCCTAGGAAATTCTTACTGCGTGTTTATTTTTTTGATCTCGGCCAGTCTCGAATTTTCAATAGTTGTGAGACTTTTTTGTTCGAACACTCATCTATGAAGGGTTGCTTGAGAAAGGAGAGTATTTTTGAAGTGTATACATTTTTTATTAGTAGTTAAGATGAGCGCTTTCGACTATCTGCCATTTTCAGAACTCATTGAAATGTAACAAGATTACTCTGCTGAAATAATTATTTCAATTAATAAATAATTATTTATGTCAAAATCAAATGTCAAAAGTGGACAGCTCGCAAATAATGATTAAGTTAGCAGATGAATCTCGCTATTTACTGAAGAATGAGATCTGAAAATGGAAGATAGTGGAAAGCGCTCAGCTTTATCATTAATTAAAATTATTAACAGATTCAAACTACTCACTTCACCCAAGCACCCCTTCGAATGTTTAAGACCTGATACATAATGGGCTAAATTCACTCAATAATTTGACTTAGGTGGCCCTAAACTGTGTGCCTCGGAAGAAAATGGCTAATATCAGTCCTTATTGAAGGCTACTCTAGGGTCTGGTGAGCTGAATAACTATTGCTGCAAAAAATTCCCAGCACCCTCAACCATCTGACAAAAGATTTCATTTTGAGTCCTGATAGGCGGCAACATGGTTTGTCGAGAAGCGAACTCAAGAATACCTGCAACAATTCGACGTTATAACTAGCAAAATGATGCATACACATAGCAGCTTGTGTTCTCAGCATATATATATATATATATATATATATATATATATATATATATATACTGGCCTAACAATGTGTTACGAGTGTTGTAATATTGTTTCTGATACTCGTACGAGTCACTTACTCTTCTCAGGGCACAGGATTCTCGGACCCAATAACAACGTTCCCCACCGACGTAGGTAGTGGCTGTCTGGAAGATGATACCAGCGCTTCCTCCACATGAGTCGTAGCTTAAGAGAACGGGAGTAACTGGACTGAATGGAATATTTCTTGAAGAAAGAAATATCCTCATGTATACAAGTATAACCTGTCTGGGTAGAAGACTGCTATCATGACTTATATGCCGTATCGCGCAGAAGCGGCTAGTTCAACCCATGCATCTTCATTGGAATCTAGTGAGCATGCTCAGTAGGTACCGAATATGGACAAATATGCTGATCTCTCTGAATTTTGGGACAATTTTGTAACAATTTTGTATTGTTATTATGTCTAGGTAAGATTAGTCAGGTCAGGTATGGTTGGCTAGTAATATACGCATTTATAACTTGGTTTGCATGCAGCTGTTTGTATAGGTAGGTTAGATTGCTCAGGATAGGTTTGTGAGTGAATTGCGAGCGAAACACTAATTCACGCATTTTCGAGTCTCGCAATCTAGGTTAGCTTGCTCAGGTTAGGTTTGTGTGTCAATTACGAGCGAAAAAACACGTTCACGCATTTTCAATTCAGTTTGCCTTCTTGTTTTGTCACCTAAACACCCCGCCATGTTGAATTACAATATTTTAATTCGAGTTTGGCGCAAGCTCTCATGTGTCCTCACAGACTTTCGATGGCGTTTTAACTTATCAACCTTAGGAAAACCTCGAAAAACATACATCAACCACCCTGGGTAGTCGACGATAATCCAACTAGCATCACGAAATGCACGTCACATTCAATAATAATAATAAAGGTCTTTATTTTCTTGAACCAGATAAACATAACATACATTTTAGAGTTATATGAGCACAACACTCCAGGTTGAAAGAAAAATGCCGAACATCAGGTAACAGCGCAATCTGTGGTTGCAGGTAGCACTGTCTCTGTTTTTCATCTTTTGAGAAAAGCATATCTTTCAAATTTGAATGGATGATAGCTAGACCGTTATGACACTAGCTACTCGAAAATATTTTTCATCCGATGAGTCATAACCGAATATTGAAACGGGAAAAATACAAGAAATGACAATTAATTTTCATGTTTTGTTCTACGAGCTGTACTCACCTGTTATAGCGTGATTACTTTGAAAATGTTTGAAGTTTCTATGATTCTTCGAATATATTTCGAACGAAATACCAACAGTTACTGCAATGGTGCTCACAGTCAAGAGTATGCCGTGAATGTAGTATTTTTTTGTTCTATCTAGTCTTTGACTCCAAACGTTTTGCTCGGAAAATAGGATGATTCCCTCTGCCATAAGTGGTACATACTGAAATGAGTAACGATTGATAATTCGATAATTGATAATATCATCTCTACAAAACAAATGCAGATAGGAAATATTACAGTTTTCGATCGTTCAAAATTATTATCATTCATTTCTTTTACGGTAAATAGACCACCTTAAATTAACATTATTTAACACTATAGTTGACCACACTTATGCTCTACTCGACAAATATACCAAAACCCGAAACAAATACTTTATTAATGTTATAAGTTTACTTGGGTCCACCAGAATTCCAAGAAATTATTTGAATTTCACTCTCCACGAAACATCTATAGAATTGCTCTGAGAAAACAACACGAGTTCGCAGGACAAATGGTGTTTTCTCGAAGTAATTCAGTTGAGCTCAGAAATGAAGGTAAGACTTATGAATAAATTCAATATAAATTCAATCACGAGTGGAATTGTATTTTAGTTTTAGTAGTTCATAACAAAGTGATAGACAAAAAATCTGAAAGGACCCCGCAAACTCCTTATGAAATTTGGGTCCCGGTGGATTTTTTTGAATTTTTGGTATGATGTAGTCCATGTAATTCTTAACCAATGTTACCATTGCGCCAACCCAAAAAAATGAGCAGTTTTGCAGCTAGGGGGTGTTGAAATCACCCCTTGCGCATATTAGACTATTTATTTTTGAGCCTGGTAACAATATTTTCACTTGTTTCATTATTGCTAATGTTGCACAATATTGTGCTGTTTTATAAAAAAACGTATTACCCCCTCCCCTTTTTCCCCCAACTCCTATTACGGAAGCAAAAAAAATATTTCTCGAGTTCCTTCAAATGTATCGTCGAATATTTAAATATGCCTAAATAAGGAAAATAGCAGTTTTTTATGATTATCCCCCCACCCCCCAAATGACACAAAACGAAAAAAGTTCGGTGGATTTTTCTGAATTTTTGATATGATGCAGTTCAAGTTATTTTGAATAGAAATAAATCGGATGACAAACCCCAACAATGAACAGTTTTGATGCTACGGGGCGTTGAAATCATACCTTGCTCAGAATAGACTATTCATTATTATAGGCGGAAACAATATCTCTATGTATTTTTGTTTTATTTTATGCCGAACAATTGTGTAAACTTTCATAAATTGAAAATCTAAAACCTCCCCCTTACCCCCAACCCCTATTTCAAAACACGAAAAAAAAAATCAGGCACCACCTCAAATTCAAATTGTGGATGTCTAATTTTTATTTATTTTCGAGATATTCGCCCAATTGATTGATATTCCAAAATCATGAACTACGCCCTACTAAGAAGTCAGCAAACTCCATCAATATTTTTCTGAAGGAAGGGATAGGTGATATTAAACAACTATACGATTTTCTAATTTGAGCTGATTAAAACATTTATTTTGATAAAGCATATACAAGTAGTCGAGAATACATTTTTTCGTATTTTAAATTAAGGGTAGGGGGTAGGTTTTATATTTTCATTTCATGAAAAATTACAGAATTGATCAGCATAATCTAAACTAAAATACGTAGAGCTATTATTTCCGCCTATAATAATGAATAGTCCATTCTGAGCAAGGTATGATTTCAACGCCCCCTAGCATCAAAACTATTCATTTTTGAAGATTGTCACCCAATTTATTTCTATTCAAAATAACTTGAACTGCATCATATCAAAAATTCAGAAAAATCCACCGAAATTTTTTCGTTTTGTGTCATTTGGAGGGTGGGGGGATAATCATAAAAAACTGCTATTTCCCTTATTTAGGCATATTTAAACATTCGACGATACATTTGAAGGAACTCGAGAAATATTTATTTTGCGTTCCGTAATAGGAGTTGGGGGGAAAAGGGGGAGTAAGAATTTTTTTTATAAAACAGTACAATATTGTGCAACATTAGCAACAATGAAAAAAGGGAAAATATTGTTACCGGGTTCAAAAATAAATAGTCTAATCTGCGCAAGGGGTGATTTCAACGCCCCCTAGCTGCAAAACTGATCATTTTTTTGGGTTGGCGCAATGGTAACATTGGTTGAGAATTACATGGACTACATTATACCAAAAATTCAAAAAAATACACCGGGACCCAAATTCCATAAGGAGTTTGCGGGGTCCTTTGGCAGAATCAGAAGAAATTAGCATAAAAGTTAAGAAGTTGATCTGAGAAGTTAATAAGTTCAATAAACAGGAAACATTGATCAGTTAGTGTTTTGGAAAAGTCCTTTACTCATTGGTATGAATTCAAAAAATGATGGCATTTTATTTATTTTTTTAATATGTGGGAAATTGTCGCTGAATTTTTGCGCGCTAGTTGAAAATTCAACTGAATTGACTGAAATGTCTAAAAACCCTGGTGTGTCAACTCATACCTGCAAAACTGTAGGATAAAACGGGAGACATTCGCCAGTTAGAGAAAACAAATAAAATCGCGATCTGTTTCCCAAATCTTCCACAATATTGCGTGTACTGCTTCGGTCGGTTTTCTTGTTAGGGTAAAGTTAAGAAGTTTCAAGTATTGCCTACGAATGAAATTAATAAAGCGACATATTTTGGAATTTAGTGAATCACGGTTACCAATCAGTTTTATTTGTTACATATTCTACTTATTTATATTAATTTTTTTACTGAAATGCAATAACTACAATTGATAATAACCACGCATTTCATTTAGAAGTATTGAAATTAAGCTTCACGAAAATTCACCGTAAGAACCTGTCAATAGTGTCACTCTTGTGCTAATATGAGCGATGGTTTTCATCAAAATGTTTACTAATACTCGTAATAGTTAGAAGCTACAAGATACTATGTGGTAATCTTCATAATTTGGTGGTAATCACTTTTCAGTACTGGATATAAATGAATTTTTTGTTCGTCTCTCTGGATGGATCTTACAAATTACGAAAACGATTCGATATTCACAAACTTTATTCAATCGGGCATTTAGCTGCTTTACTCTCTGATTAAGTAAAGTTTGTGGAGATCGAATCGTTTAATTGTGTGTAGTTCATACAATTACTATAGATTTTCATCAAGTAACGGCAGAGTCAATCAGAAAAATTATATTATCATTGAATGAATGATTAATGTCTAAGAAAATATAGCAAAATGAAGAAACACATTAATACCTGTCAAAAATACAAGGAAATTGCAATAAGAAATTCAGATTCCGCTACAACTATTCTCCTTCAAATAGTACTTAAATTTTATTGAAATTCCTTATAATTGATAACAATGACCAATCACCACATCCCTGGAATATTGATAGGACTAAAATTCCACAGGGCGCCATTTCTGAAACCGACTGAAGAAGCAGAACACTATTTCATTTTGTAAAGAGAAACATTTTCAATTAAAAATTGAACCAATACATGACTCCTCTGGAAATCTTAAAAACCTGCGATTAAATTGAAGTTACTTTTTTGTAATATCTAACAGAAAACAACTACTTCTGAATAACATTATCCCTTATCCCATTTATAGATGAGAATCTCCAATGGAAACTGGACATTTAATAAATAATCAACTATCTGAATGAAAATGCAAATTTTCACTTCCAGATTTTTTCTCTCAAATTATATAGGGTCTTTCTCAATATCTATCAGATGTAGTTCAATATCCACCGTGGCTTTAGCCGGGGAAGTAGTTGTTTTCTGTTACATATTACAAAAAAGTAACTTCAATTTTATCGTAGGTTTTTCCATTTCCAGAGGAGTCATGTATTGGTTCAATTTTCAATTGAGAATGTTTCTCTTTACAACATGAATCCCTTCCAAGAGAGGTTATCTTGTACGATGGAAAATATCAACTAAATTCCAAATTTCAGTTGCAGATGATTACACAACTGACATCCTGTTCATATTTTCAATAAAATCAACATGCCATACCCATGACAGGTTGTATGTCAGAAAAATATTTCCCAAGTTTCACAGCACAAGAAATAGTCCAACAATTCCTCATTACAGTGTGAAATGCTTCTGAATAGTATGTTTTCCAATTCTTCCGGCCTCCCTGATGATCTTAGAAGAGTGAAATAGATTTTTGTCGACCAAAATGTATTGGAGGCCTTGCGAAAGAGATGCAATTCACGCATCAATGAAATGAGCGATTTTCTGTGAGTGATACTTCTGAATAACATTCTTCCTTATCTCATTTATAGATAAGAATCTCCAATGGAAACTGGACATTTAATAAATATTCAACTATCTGAAAGAAAATGCAAATTTTCACTTACAGATTTTTTCTCTCAAGTTATATAGGGTCTTTCTCAATATCTATCAGATGTAGTTCAATATCCATCGTGGCTTTAGCCGGGGAAGTAGTTGTTTTGTGTTAAATATTACAAAAAAGTAACTTCAATTTTATAGTATGTTTTTTTCCATTTCCAGAGGAGTCATGTATTGGTTCAATTTTCAATTGAGAATGTTTCTCTTTACAACATGAATCCCTTCCACGTGAGGTTATCTTGTACGATGAAAAATAACGACCAAATTCCAAATTTCAGTCGCAGATGATTCCACAACTGACTTTATGAACATCCTGTTCATATTTTCAATAAAATCAACTATTTCATTTGTTTTGTCTTCTGAAAAATCTAAACAAAATCTAATCACTCGACACACCAGGGTTTTAAGGCATCTTAGAATTGACTAATAAATTGCAGAACATGCTAACCATTTATCTAATACGAACTATCTGCAATTGTACCCTTGAAATTTTGTAACGAATACCGTTTATGCTTTAAAAATTAATCAAACAAGGTGTTTTTTTGAAAAAACTGCAGTCGGCTATTTTTTTCGTTGTTTTAAAAATTGCCTTTCCCCTTCGGAGTCGGGCCATTTATGCTTTGAAACTACGAAAAAAATATACTTAGTTATTTAAAAAATTCGTTTTTTTTTTCTGAAATATCGGAAATTTTTAATGCACTTGGTCATGACTAGAGCTCCTAATTGGTTCATTTGACAAGTGCGTCAAATAGTCATCACCAGTTAGGAAATGTTTTACTTTTCATAACTGGTTAGTAAAAGTTCATTACATCATCAATTAGGAAAAAATCACTTATCAAAAAAGTGAATTTTATTGATTATTATTCGACATTTCTTGCAACCAATAAAAACCATCAATTTAAAGCATTCATGTACGTTCAGGCCAATTACAACATTATTATAGCGGGAATTTTCTACCTAGAAATTTTTTTTGGTATTTTGTTTTCATTGTGTGACAACTGATTTTGCGAGGAAATGACATAAATGAATGCCATTTTGTAGGACTATATATTCAATATGAGAAAACCGAGGAGAAAACAGAATGGAGAAGACTATAAAGAATCTGTTGCTGAAATAATGTCGAACAGAACTGCCAAATTGATACAAGATATGTACTACTACAAATTCAGTATAGTATTCAACCCGTTTAATGATATCGAATGCAAATCCGCGAGAGATGCTAAAAACACAAATCGTAAGTTACTACAAAAAGAACGTGATAGAAGGAAAAAAAGTTCTGTAATTTCAAATGAAAAATAAATCTTAGAAATGTTAAAACGCTACGATGAGAACACACCGTCTGGCTTGCAAAAGGTATTCATTCTACCATATTGCCGCTTATGAACCAGCAAAGCGTGGTGGAGGAGGTTCTCAATGTATAGTGCATTATTTTAAATACGAAACGAACAATGAATGCAGGTTTGGTCACTGGACGAATGGGGTACAACCCGATATTCTCCAATACAGCGCAACGTTGAGCACAAAGATGTAGGTAACAACAACAAACGGTTAATACCAAATACCAAAAACTATGATATGTGTCCTGTTAGATCGCTCAAGAAGTTACTAAGTAAGCGAAATGCAAACATTAAGAGTGGCAGACTTTTTCTTAATGTGAACATTGCTTGGGGGAAACCGTATTCTTTAGATTGGAACAAAAACATGCCAATAGGATGATGGTTGGTGAATGAATCTGCATAGATGATGGTATTGGATATTAATAGGATTAAAATTACGAAGCAAATCCGCACGATCATCAACTCCACTGCCTCATCTTGCCAAAGCAGGAGCAGGAGATTATAATAATCACGAGTTCCTGATAATCTATTCCCTTAAAGCCTTACCCACAGTTGTATAACGATCTGCAAAGGACCCCGCATAAAAACATATGGGAAATTGGCTCGGAGTCAAATTGGCAGATTAGAAGAATTTGTGACTTCAAATGATTTTGTATGACATGTCGTTTCTGAGATATAAGCAGCCAAAGGTCGTACATTAGGGTGTAGGTATAAGGGCCATAGAAAAAAAGTCGTTTTTTGATATTGTTTTTCCAGCACTATTCCAGAACCAATAAGATATAGTTTCAGTCCATTCTAGGCGATGAAAACGTGTTTTGTTTCTTGTCAGTTTTTAAGATATTCAATAAAAGCATTGTAAATGTAACAAAAAAATTTTGATATAACTTTTTTTTGAGTATGGCTACAAAAAAAGTATTCATTGCGAATATAGAATGAAAAAAAGATAAGGTAACTTTCTGATGGATTCAGTTGTTTAATATTACGTTCCATTCAAATACAGAGTGTGATAAATTTTACCTACAAGGTTTTTATTGAATATCTCCAAAACTTTTCAGTTAATTGGGACCTAACTTTACTCACACTATTTTGGAAATGTTGACTATTATGTGTGAAAGTTCTGTCTTTTTTGTAAGTTGCGTCTCTAAGATATTCAATTTTAAAGTTTACGGTAATACGATACATGGAGTTGTTGAAGTCGTTAATTATAATATGTTCTTGTGTTTGGGTGTATTGATGAGATCAATCTTGTTGTAAAGTGTAGTTTTTGTTGTTTACAGTATCAAACAATTGATTTCGGAAAGTTAAGTAATAGAATTTGAATTATCAAAAGTTTTGTTTAATCGATGGTAATATACTTAAATATTGTAATACCGTAAACTTTGAAAATGCATATCTCAGAAACATAACCTACAAAGTTGACAAAACTTCCATATTATATAAAATCAACGTTTCAAAAATGATGTTAGTAAAATTATGTCCAAATTAACGAAACGGTATTTGAGATATTGAATGAAAGCATTGTAAATGACCTAACAAAATAATGTAACTCACCCTGTATCCAAATGAAAGGTAATACTGAATATCTGAATTCATCAGAAAGTTACCTCATCTTTCGTTCAATCAACAGCAGTGATGAATACTTTTTTTAAAGTAAAAAATGACCTGATAATTGTAGTTAGTATAGATGCGTATGATCCAAAATTTTAAAAATTCATATTTCAAACAGAGAGATTCATCAAGAAACAAAACACGTTTCCATCAACTAGGATAGTCAAAATATAATTTGTTCGTTCTGGAATAGTGCTAGAATAAAAATCCCGAAAAACGACTTTTTTACTATTCGCCGTATACACCCTAATTTACTATCATCAATAAGATTATAATTTGACATGTTAACGAGATCCTGAATTTGTCTTATTTCGACCAAAAAAACAGTTTCTTTCTTTGTCAATCCAACCCGTCAAGAACTTTGGCCGCTTATATCTCAGAAACGACACAAAAAAAATCATTAAACTCTCTATCGACACATCCCATTATAACATAATAAAATTTCAGCCAATTTGACCAAGAGCCAATTTCCCGTTTTCGGGTAAAGTCCTTTAATTGATAATCTAAGTGATAGAGGGAAAGTAATAACTTTCAACGCACCAGAACAAAACAATGTTTCGATATCCTCCACCCAGGGACAAAACATTGATTATAATTGTACATTTCATGTTCAAATGCAGTTTAATTCCGATACTTCATTCTATTAATAGTGATGCAGGTAATCATCATTTGTTGAAATAAAAATGTTATATAAAGAATATGTCTATGATCGGGGCAACAAAAAATAATTTATCGACTACCACACGAGAGTTCGATATAGTAGAAAATAATTCTCCAGATTTTTTCTCAAACTTGTTGCCATTTGACATTAGCAACTCGAGCCCTTCGGGCTCTCTGGTATATTGCGTCAACAAGTTTTCGAAAAATCTGTCAAATTATTTCCACTTTATTTTCACTCTCCTGTAATATTACAACTGAAAACACGCGATACAACTTTATAAGAACATTTTGTATCTTAATTATAAACGTTTGCCGATGCTGTTTGTGCAGTTTGTTAGATTAACTGTATAAATAAATTATCTCCGTGTTTGGAATTGAATAAATAACGTTTTTCTGAAATCATTCAAGAATGCCCACTTTCTCGGAACAACTTCAGGCCTGAAAATAAGCTTATCTAGTATTTTAGTCCGTTGCTAAGCAACGAACTTTCTCGGACCGTTTTCGGAAAGTAGCACTTCCCGGCCTAGTCCGGGAAGTACGTACTTCCCGGACTAGGCCGGGAACTGCTCGAATTTTAATACAAAGATTAATATAAATAAGAATTAGACTGTTTCTGTTGGTACCTATCATCTGTTCGAATTTCAATATATAATACAAATAAGAACTGAAATGTTCGAAATATTCAAATTTGGAATCGTTTCATCCGGTTAACAGATGGGTGAAAGTCGACCTCTCTTCGTCTCTTAGACTAAATGCGTCTCATTGATTTATTATTCTACATGATTGCCGAAAAAATAGTGTACGGAACACGTCCGAAAACAGTTTTTTTGGACTCGTAGACTTCCAGGACTCGCTAACGCTCGTCCTAGAATATGGTCTACTCGTCCAAAAAAACAGTATTTTCCGGACTTGTTACGTAAATTACTATTCCCGTATCGAAAACGATACGGGAATATTTTTGCCGGCTTGTTTACATTTTAGACAGTTATTGAATTCACGCAAACAATTTGTAGAATTCCTTAGTTTTTGATAATGCTGATTGCGATTTCAGAAAAAATAGTATGTGTACCTCGTAGTAAAAGCACATTCCCAGACTTCAATTTACATTGTCGTCCGGGAATTTATTGCCGGGAATGTATTGTTTTTAATACTAGATACACAATATACTATTGCCAATTTTAAAATATATTTTATATGTTAGGATCATCAGTAACAGATATAGGTAACTATGGAAACATACTTACACAGATATCCAATTGATTTTCCAGATTTTTTATATAAAAATCTCATATTTATATTTCGTTTATGTTCAAAGGCTTTTCTGATATTCAAAATTTAAAAAAATCTTGTATGAAACATGCTACGAAATAAACTCTTTGTGTAACTAGTATCATTTTGCGGGAGGTCGCTTTGCTCATCCCACAAACATCCACTCTTTACACAAAATGAAGTTTTTCGAAACTGGTTACATAAATAGCTACTGTAAATTCAAATATCCTTTCAATAAATCCAAGATACTGAAGAAAGTGATTTAAGAAAATATTTGATTCGTTTTGTTATATTATAGTTTCCACTTCAAGAAATATTTTGTTCAATCAAACGATCTTTGAATAAAAGTAACCAAAACATTTTCTTGGTTGAAATCAAATTGAAATGAAACTAGTGAAAGTAATATTTAAATATCAAATCATATGGTCTAATGAAACATCTAATGAAGTCAAGAAGAAATAACATTATAATAAATTGGAATTAATTTACATTCATTCAGTGACAATATTTGTTTCCATCAAATTAATATTCAATTGTGGGATACTATCTCTTTTATTTACCCAAGTTAAATGATATTTTGTTGACTAAACCAACTTTGTTTCTGCGTGTGTCAAATCGGAAACTTCTAGTAACAAAAATTCAATACAGTATCAGTGTCTGGTTAGCGTGTTTCGTGATTTTAACGTTGGCGTATTTAAAATTTTTTACTCTGAGTTTGAAAATAAATGAAACTCAATTGTTTATTTAAATAAGATTTAAAAGTAGTTAGACCCAAAATATTTTCTTTCGTAATTTTGAATTACTGTCTGAGAGTGCCTAGTAATTCTGATAATTTCGTTCTATTTAGAGTGCTTTTTACTCGATGATTTCGCGCACGTTTTTAGTGCAGTGCCTGATACTCAAAGCACTTTTGATATAACTGCAGATTTCTTTAGTGAAAACAAACATAAACATGTTATTAATGAAGGAAATCCAAAGTGGCATTTCTTTCTTTATTCATAAAACCTCTAAGTAATTAAAAACTTCTAAATGTTGCAGGGACTACAAAATGTGTAATGTTGTTACTTACCGCACATGTACACAAGAAGTAATGCCATAACGATTTATTGTTTATCTCGAAGTATTTGAAAAATATATAGAATATATAAACGGACACTACTGCAACCAATTGATGAAAAATTGTATTGCAAACCCAGTACAGCCTTTGGAGCAGAGAAACGCTGTTATGGTTTGCAGACATTTTGATACTAGGTGGAATTTCGTGAAAGTGGCTTCATTTATATCAATTACTTTTGAATGGAAGTAAACTCTATCAACAATTGAGAAATTTCGCAGTATCATTCTAGATAAGACGATTGTCTATTCACGTCATATCAGAATGTTGAGAAAGGAATCCCCGGCTTCCTTCTATTCAAATAATAGATTAGCGCAGTGGTTAAGCGCCCTCCTGGTAACCGAAAGGTTCCAGGTTCTGTTCCCAGCCGGGGCGGGCTTTTTTTATATTCAGATGTGAAAATCTGAATGATTGAGGCTCGTGTCGGCTGAAAATAATCCTCTACGATTCACTGTTGCGTTAAAAATTAACAGTGCGACATGGTTTAATCACTTTGGATGCCAGTCGGCGATGGTTCAAACCACGGCGACTGCAGACATTTTTCTGATGGCCCGAGAAAGTGCTAGGAATCGCACGTAAAAAGGTAATACCTCGTTAATCCTTGGCTCGCACAAGTTTCGACTTTGGAGGGCTGCCGTTCATAAGGGGACGACAGCTGGTTAACGGAAAAAACAATTTTAAGATGGCGTATGGGGTTAGTAACAAGGCCTATCAATAACTCATGGCTTATGACCATAGTAGTCGATGCCAAAACACCAAATAAAAAACAAGAAAAAATAATGTGCTTTTATTAGGAAAAAACAATTAACGAATAACATAAAGATAACGGGTGGCGATATTCGCATTACACGCTCTTCTATATAACCACCCCAAGAGATGCAACACAATTCATTATTTAAGTAATTAGTTAACAATTCTGTACGATAGAAAAAAGAAAATAAACGACAAGAGATAACTTGATTCTAATGCATGAAGATAGTTAGCTTCTTTTTGCCAATAAATGTAATTTGAAGTGTTTGCCGAAGGACCCCACACTTGGCAGTTAGTAGCTTGATTGATATAGGTACGTATAGGTATAGGTACGTAGTTGTATGCCTGAGTATTACAAGAAGATTCCTATTTCTGGTGAACAACCGACCGAAATGTCATTTTTTTTCTAATATACGAAGGAGCTCCTTTTTCTAAAACTTTATGGGTAAAACATGCAAGGTGAAGATTTCTTCTGTTCTGCATATCAAGCCATCCTAGTTCCGCTATAAATGGAGTTACATGGTCTCTCATTCTCAAAGAACAAATGAAACGAATACATGAATTTTGAATTCTTTGAATTCTAGCTGATGTTCGAATATCGAGGCACGGTCAATAAATCAAATCGCCATAGTTTGAGTGACTCAAAACTAAGGCTTCACATAACTGTTTCCTCAAATCTTTGTTTAGAATTGTCCTGTTACGGTAAATATTTCTTAACGACATATAACTTTTCTGGACTATTTGTTTAATATGTGTTTTAAACCGTAAATCATCGTCAATAAATAGTCCCAAATTTTTCATTGTTCTACAGGGCTCAATACTTACATTGATCACCACTTCATCTGTGGCATGAGCTCAATTGCCCATATATCATTTGTGATTTGGTAGGATTCAATTTCAAACCGTGTTTATTAGAATAATTAAATATTTTATCGAGGGTATCATTAATTCTTGTAATGACTATATCAGCATTATCTTTATTGAAACTTGCATACACTTGAGTGTCGTCAGCAAATTGATGTATATAACAATCACCAGAGAGTTCTTTCAAATCCATAGTATAAAGTAAAAACAGGAGCGGGCCTAGTATTGACCCCTGTGGAACTCCTCGAGGTAATGGCATTGCACTGGAACTGGTTTCCTCTAAAACAACATACTGACATCGGTTGGAGAGATAGCTTCCAATTACACCTATGATTTCCATGGAAAAGCAGGAATAATTCAGTTCAGCCAATAATAAATTATGTCCCAGAGTATCAAAGGCTTTACTATAGTCTAAGGTAACCAGTAATGTTGTATTACCTTCATCAAATGCCTGAAATACATCATCTAGTACTTTAGTTTATGCTGTAGTTGTACTATGACCAGATCTGAATCCAGATTGACAATCTGAAAATAGTTAATTTTTTGTGAGAAAACTTATCATTTGATTGAAAATCAGTCGTTCGAAAATTTTGGATAGCACTGGAAGTCTGCTGATAGGCCCCAGGTCAGACAGAGATTTAGGATTTGAGACTTTTGGTAACGGTAAAATAACTGCATTTCTCCAATTTACAGGAAAATATCCTTCAAGAAGGCAACAATTGAATAAATGAGCGATAAACGGCAATAAATAGGAACAGCATAATTTTATCATAAGTAGAGTTATTCCATCACAACCTTCGGTATTTTATTTGATACTATCTACAGCCTCTAGAACGTCATGCTCTAGAACAGGTTCAATTTTGAAGGAGTTTAAATTATAATTGACTTTGTGGGTATTATAATATTGCACAAGATCATCATCCACTTGACACGCCAATGCATTAACCGAGTTGATAAAAAATGAATTGATAGCTTCCGCGTCATTTAAATCAGAAGGTAATGATATATCAGATTTCTCAGAGTGGATATTCAACTGTTCAAGCGCTTTCCAAGTTTCTTTTCGATTTTTTTTTTTTTTAGTCCTGTGCATTTCATTCAAATAATTCTGTTATTCAGTTCTAACTGTTACAGTGAAATCGTTCCTTGCTCGCTTGTATGCTTCCCAATCTTCCAAGGTTTTTGTTGATTTGTACTTGGCGAGTAATTTGTTACGTTGTTTTTTCATGAACCTTAAATTATTAGTCAACCAAGGAGCCCTGGGTTTAGTTTCTCTTACTTTCCTAAGAGGAGCATGGCTGTCAAAAATAGATTCAATATTGTTAGTTAATATATCAACTTTCATGTCAATATCATCTGTATAAAATATTTCTTGCCAATTCAAGATTCGTAATTCCATATCAAACTCAACTTGGTTGAATGTACTGAAGTCTCTGTAAATTACATATTTGATATTGTTTTGAGGAACTTTTATTTTGAGTTGGTGATCTGTGACATGGTGCATGTCAACATGTTGTGCTTCACCATCAACCATGTCAACATCAACAACTGCTATGATGTCTAGTAAGGTATTACAGTTTTTAGAAATTGACTGCATTATAGCTGAAAGACCGTTGAAACTGACTGGTAGAATGCCTGGGAACACTAAACAGATCCGCAAACCTTGTATCACGGCCATGAGAGACAGAGCGCTCCACAAGTTTGCATGACAGATACGGATGTGTTTTATACCCCCTCAATTTATTAACAAACCGCGTCATTTGTAGTAAATACCTTTCATTTAGAGAGAGTCAACCAGAATCCTGAAAGGGAACTTATACATGGTCATATTTCCTCAGAACATAACTGTATCGTATACAAGCGTTTTGGATTATGTGGGTACATTACCTGTCCTTACTCAATAGAGCAGGCCAATAAACAATGTTACAGTATGATATACCAGACATGATGAGTGATACGCACAATTTCAATTTAACCTCTTTACTCAGAATATTCTTATGTAGATAAAGTAGTTCCAATTTACTTGAATCACTCCAAAGTCCCAAATTCTTACAACAATCCGTACTGGAAATAGTCTGACCATCCAACTCAATAGAAAATTTATTATTCGATTTCCAAATATTAAAATTTCGGTTTTGTTGCCATTAAGAATCAAACCATGAGCATTAGATATTTCCAGAATGAATTGTAAATCAGCATTAATCCTCGATGCTGTCTTTCACATAAAAATCGTAATAAATTTGAGTGTCATCAGCATATTGGTGGGATGTATAGTGCTTTAAAACTCCACAGAAATCAGCAGTATATAATGAAAATAAAAGTTGGCCCAAAATACTGCCTTGAGGAACCCTTTTTCAGTATCACATATTCAGAGAATCCGTCAGGCAGGGAGACTTTTTGATGTCTGTTTGATAGGTAATTCGAAAAGAATGAAGTAGCATTATGATCTAAACCAAAATAACCTAATTTAATACAAAGAGTAGCATGATCAAGGGTGTCAAAGGCCTTGCTGTATTCTAAGAGCACAAGACACGTACTGAGTTTACTATCCGAGACACGGAAAATGTCATCAGTCACCTTAAGAAGTGAAGACGCAGTGCTATCAAGTTGACGAAATACAGACTGAGTCTGGTAAGATTTGATGAGTGTTCAGAATTAAGTTGTAGAGACACAATTTTTTCCAAAATCTTAAATAAAGTGGAGAGTATAGTTATCGGCCTGAAGTCCGTGCAAGAGGATGGCGTTGTTTTTTTAGGGACCGGTGTAACATCTGCATTCATTCAAGAGTGTGGGAATATCCCCATAGAGAGACATAAATTCACTATGTCAGTGACATGCGCGCTCAGACAGGGGATAACTAAATGTATCTTTTTTATATCAATACCATCTGAACCCTTTGCAGTAGTTTTGATGTTATTTATTACTTCCTCGACTACATCTACAGACACTGCAGACAATTTTAATTTTTTAGTTAATCCATTGACAAGCTTTTTTTCATAATAACTATCGATAAGTTGAGGATTAGTTATGCAAGGAACGACTATATTAACGAAGGCCTTGCTGTAACTTTCAGCATTACTAAAATTTGACGGACAACCCTCCGGTTTAGGTCCCACATTGAGCCACCGCAAAAACTTCCAAAAATTCCTAGGATCTGTTTTGAATGTATGCCTCAAAAAGGCACATATTGAAGAAGTTACACCGAAGTTTATATTCCTCCTAATTTTCAGCGGTTTAAGATTTCCTGTATTTAGTGTGCGCTTTATTCCGCAACTTCATCATGAGCCTGAAGTAATCCATGGTGGCGTCCTTTTTTAATTTTAACCGTTTTCAAATGTAGAACAAATAGTCCCAGAATGTTGACACTGAAAAATTCAACAGCTTCGTTGGCATCAGCTATACCATAAATTCTATCCCATCTTATATTTACTAGATCAGCGAAGAAGGAGTTTATGGTCAAAGCGAGGGAAGTCTCTATACGTTTCAAAAATAGTAAGGTCAACCTCCTTTTTAACGTTCAAATTACAATTCACACTATAACGGTCGGAGATAGCCTCCATATGAAGCACCTCGACATTATTACATAAATTCGTATTAGAGGAAACTATGATATCGATAAGACTAATCGAATTTTCAGTGATCCTGGTTGGCGCACTGACAATTTGGTTTAGGCCATAACGAAATAAAAAATCCTGAAGTTGTATAAACGCAGTACTAACATTGAGATCTCCTCCGAACACAACGTCATGTTCAGGCATTGAGCCGTTATCTCCAGACAATTCAGGCTATCGGTTAGATTTGCCGAAGGAGGTCTATGCAATGTTCCCCCTTTTTTTCCCTGCTTTTTCCATGCTGATCCATAATTGCTCTAGGCCAACATTTTTTGCCGGTAGATTAACAATCTTAGCTTTAATATAGTTAATATAGTTTATATCATTTAAAAAAATTTATAATGTAACAAAATGATGGGTTTAATTCACTTCAAAAGTAATTTTCTTCTTTCAGTTCATTTAAATAAAAGCTTTCCTCTAAAAAGTTTTTTTTGAGTTTATTTATTTATATCTTTTTTAGTTTTCATTGGATATGTTTCTTAGTCTGTTCATTTCAACAAGAGGGGAGGGAGTGAGCCTACAAGCAGACATATATTTTGTCGTAATTTTCCATGTATAAAACCGAATTTCCGAATTTCTACAAGTTTTCTATCTAGATTTTGAGAGGGAAAGAGGGGTAAATGTTTTTGAAACCGTATCATTTATTCAATGGTCAGATAATCTCCACTGTTTTTACGGATTTTTTTTCGATTTCTATTTCGCGAGTTTTCCCAATTTTTTCGTGGTAGAAAAGGGGGGAAGAGAGCCCCCCGATCGATTTTTTTTCCGTGTCAGAAACTGTTAAAACATTTTTCGAATTCCTTTGCGTTGTCTATCTAGCTTTCGAGGGGGAAGAGAAAGAGTGAAATTATTTAAAGCATAATATTTTAATTTCACAAGTTTTCCAACTTTTTTCGAGAAGGGAGGGCGAGCTCCCACTACCCAATTTATTTTTCGTTGTAATTTTTGACGTCCAAATCCGCAAAGAAAACTTTTCGAAAACCTACGCGTTCTCTATCTAGCTTTCGGAGTGCAGGGAGGGACAATTTCATCGATATTAATGTATTGTCATCGGAACTGAACCAACATGTAAAATTTCAATTTCATAGAATTAGAGGAAGTTGTTCGCCGAAAGTGTTGAAACGTTTTCCGAATGTCTTTGCGTTCCTTATCTATCTTTTGAGAGGGAACACGGGGAGTGATTCATTTCAAAACCATAATATTCGACGGTCCGATACTTTTCACTATTTGTACGGATTTTTCCAATTTTAATTTCGCGAGTTTTCCAACTTTTTCTTAAAAAGGGGGGTAAGCACCCCTACCTAATTTTTTTCGCTGTAATATTTGACGTCCATATCCGCCAAAAACTGTCCGAAACCCAACGCGTTCTCTATCTAGCTGGGGGGGGGGGGGAATTTCTTCGATAAAAATGTATTGTCATCGGAACTGAACCAACATGTTAAATTTCAATTCCATAGGATAAGAGAAAGTGGTTCTAATTCAGCTTGCAAGATTTGTACCCACCTAACACACACAGAGCAAGTTGAATAAAAGCTTTTAATAACTATATTCGAGTATTTATAGAGCCATAATTTATTAGCTACTCCTTTCTATATAGAAAACTATGAACTTTATTAATCGAAATCATGGAAATCAATCAGTTTCATCTGAATAACAATGGAATCAAATCAAAAAGCGGTTGATTTTCATTTGAATTCAAATTTGTACTAGTTTTCAAATAAAGAATTTGACATTGTTTCTCAGGTTCTCGAACGCTGTCGAAGCATCCTCTAGAAAACTCCGAACTGCTCTGAGCCTGGAATGTCAACTGACCTACTGATTTGACTAACTTGAACGGATGTAGGTACGTACTCATAAAAGTTCTACTAGAAGGTATTCTCCCGATCAAAAACTAGCGGGTTATGCACAGGACAAGTGGAGGTTCTTGGAATGAGCGAAAATATTTGTGGGGGAACTTCAATTTTCCACGATGCTTCTCATAACTTTCTTGCAGCTTCTCGTATCCTATCAAGACAGTGCTGTGTGGTGGTCATCATTACGACATGATGTGATGCATAGTAAGTTTGTTTTTTTGTAAATATTTGCCGCACTGCCGGAGTGAGAGACCTGTCGGCAGCCACGTTTCTTTTTTTATTTTGTGTGCTTCGCTCATTCTTCTAGACTCTGAGTGCAGTTCAATACAGAAAAAGATATGCTTTTATACCAGCTTTTTCATTATTATTCATCTGTTCAAAAGAAGAGCTTTTGCATGGAAGAAAATGCAACAAAAATTATTATAAAACTTCAGTGGAAACCACCAGCTTGAGCCCCACGTTTGATGAAGAAGAAAGAACACTGATTGTTGCTGTCCACATTTTGACATCCAAGTGCGGCGCTTTCGTACAATTACAAATGAAATTGTTTTTGGTCCAAAGGACCCCGCACTTTTTACAGGTAAAATGGTTCTCGGTGAAATTGTCTGAATGTTTGGTATATTGTAGTATTCTATGTACTGATTTGCTTACAAGCTCACTCACTTCTCTGGAATACCGCAGAAAGGTTGACGATCTGTCTCTGTTTTACAGATATATTCATGGGCGGTGCTCTTCTGAAATATCATCAATCGTTCCACCGTTAGCAGCCCCATCGAGGTCAGTCTTCACATCCCTTTGTCGTCACTTTGGAGACATACCGAACATCTCTTTCTTCTAACCAACGGCAAAGCTTTGGAACTCACTGCCTCGGAAGGTGTTCCTTGAGGCATACAGTCTGCAGAAATTCAAGGCGAACACCAATTTCTACCATTTTCCCTCGGCTCTGACGATGTTCATTGAACTTTAAACGATTTTCCTCTTCGTGAGAGGCAAAATATTATAAAAAATGAAAAAATTTCCGGATTTGGTCTTAAATCCAGCTGCAAAATCACAAAAAATTAACAAAAATAAAAAAAACCTTCTAATACTCATCATCAATACAAAACAGAGCGAAAAACACTGGTGAGTGGGAAGAATATTTCAATACAACAAAACAATCAGAGGGAAAGCATGGAGTAAGTTCTGTGAGCACATAAAACAAACCTCAGAAAGTGCAAGACTCCACCTCATACTCTCCAAAAACCCCATAAACCCATACGGGACTCGCAAAAAGCTCACTGGAGGTTACACAAACACTGGGAAAGAAACAACTGAGCTATTACTCATTACGTACATACTTTCTAGGATTTACCATTGTCACAAATCCCAGCAATAAAACCCCTGTCAAATTTCAACTTCTTTTTCATTGCCTGCAACTCCCTGGTTTCCTGGGACCCATATCAGTTTGATGTGATTCCGGTCTGCTAGCACTCTTGTTCTTCTTTGCAGTCCCATAGCAGTTTGGACGTTGCACAAGACTTAAGTGCCGCTTGACTGTCTGACAGGATGTTGATATTTTTATGTTTCTCCTTTTGTTCTCCTTCTGGCATTGGAGGATGGTGTACACCTCTGCCTGAAAGACAGGAGTATATTTCCCAGTGAGTAGCTGATGCCAGTACTCGGATTTCTGGAAAACACTCCTGAGCTCGTTCCATTCCCAGTTTTGGATCCATCTGAGTACTAGATTTTCTCCTGTAGAGCGCCCTACTAATTTAATTCTATTAACAGCACCCTGTATTGGTTATTGAAGCAGTACCGTTTCGGAATGTGGTCCGTTCCCGTTCACAGCACGTCCCTGATCACAATTCAGACGATGCTCATGTGTTCCGTTCCAACGTTCAAGTTGGGTATGTTTTACAGTCTGGAGGCACCATGCCTTGCGTCCCTTTGTATCATCAGGTGGACAGGATGCAGCCCCAGGACTGTCTCTATTGCTGCAGTTGGTGTTGGAGTTTAATTTTCCCAGTGATTCTAAGACAGGCACGTCTATGCACCTTGCCTAGTTTTGTTATTGATCCTCTTCAGTGTGTCTTGGGCCACCACACCAAAGAAGCATATGTAATGGAAGGCATGACCACCGTGCAGCATATATATGTGGTTCCAGTCCCCACTTTTTCCAGAAGATCGTCTGGCCATCAGAAGTGAAGTCACCGCTTTTTTGGTTGTTTTTCCTAGATGCTGGTTCCAGGTCAGCTTCGAATCAAGAATTACTCCAAGCTGGTATCTGTGCTTACTTACTTCCCAGGTATATCACTTCACTCGCAAAATAAATTGTTACACCATTGGTGGAAGGAGGCATTTAACGTTCCAGATTCCCTTTCCTGGTAAACGGTACTATAACCCTTTTATGAGGATTAATCGACATTCATTTCCTCTCATATCATCTATACCGGGTGTCCCAGAGCTTTTAGGCCAGCAGATATCTCAGTTACCAGCGGAAAAAAAAATTGAAAAAAATACTTGTCGTAGGAGACCATACGCTCTTTCATGCAGCATGGCAAAATCCACCCCCTGACAAACAACCCCCGAGAAACCACCCCTAACTTTTGTTTTTGAAATGGCACCCCCATGTTTGTTTTGCTTCAACTTACAGTCTTTTTCATTTCTCATTCAATGGTAGCTAGAATGGCATGCATAATTATGGAAAATAAAAATACAAATGAAATATGAATTTATACGCTCAGCTGTATTGTTACTGCAACATTATACTAAAGAAAATGTTCAAAATGTTGGCCAGCACTTGCCACACATGCTTCAAGTCGCCGAATCAGCGCGCGAGTACAGGAAGCTCGAATCATTTCCGGAGTAACGGTATTACAAGCCTCTGAAATTTTCTGGGTTAAATCTTCAATACTTGTTGGTTGAGTTTCGAAGACAACTCGTTTCAAATATCCCCATAGGAAAAAGTCCAGTGGCGTGAGATCGGGAGAACGTGCAGGTCATCGAACAGGTCCACTATTTCCAATCCAACGGTCTTGAAAAGTATTATGGAGGAATGTCGTAACTATGTTATGGTTATGTGCAGGAGCACCATCTTGTTGCCACCACATTTGTTGTCGTTCTTCAATTGGAATATCTTCTAGTAGTGCAGGAATACAATTTTCCAAGAAATGTAGATATCGGTGGCCCGTCAAAGTGTCTTGGAAAAAATGAGGGCCGATGAGTCGTCCATTATGTAAACCACACCACACGTTCACACCCCACATTGTTTGGAAATTGGTTTCTCTAATCCAGTGAGGGTTGTCCTGTGACCAATAGTGCATGTTATGTCGGTTAACAGTACCATTATTATGGAAGCGGGATTCGTCACTCCACAAGATTTGATTGAGGAAGTTGGGATTGTCGTGGATGAAAACTTGCATGTGAGCAATAAATGCCAGTCGTCTTTCGAAATCTGTAGGTCTGAGTCCTTGGTGTAAATGTATTTCAAAGGGATGATATCTGTACTGTTTGAAAATTCGTTGCACAGACGACTTACTGATCCCAACCTCCATCGCCAATGCACGAACCGAAATATGAGGATGTGCTTCGGCGTAGGCCAACACATTTATGCAATTTTCCTCAGTTCGCACAGGAGTAGGATGTGCTTGATCTGTTTTTCCGGGAAATGATCCTGTTTGCATGGTATTTTCTACATACGAAAACGTATTGTGACCTGGTTGTCGACGATTAGGAATGCGCTGCTCATACAGCCTCTCCGCAGCACGTTTATTCTTTCGGCATTCACCAAAAATTAAAAGCATATCAACGTATTCGTTGGGAGTGAAGGTAAAAGGCATTTTGATATACAACAACAATATCACGACTGATACCACTTTGTCATCCAGATACCGTAGGAATAAAACAAAGCACAAAAAGTACTAACATTTTATTGACTCTTTTTTTTCAACATCCAATTTTCTTGTCTCTACAATGTGGACTAATTCGATCAGTCCAATTAATAGTACCCACTAACGAATTCAATTTTATCGAGTAACTATCTTGACAACTACATATTATGATATATCATTGATTGAGAATTAAAAAGAGCTGTAAGTTGAAGCCAAACAAACATGGGGGTGCCGTTTGAAAAACAAAAGTTAGGGGTTGTTTCTCAGGGGTTGATCGCCAGGGGGTGGATTTTGCTAAGCTGCATGAAAGTGCTTATGGTCTCCTATGACACATATTTTTTTCAATTTTTTTTTCCACAGGTAACTGAGATATCTGCTGGCGTAAAAGCTCTGGGACACCCGGTATATGGTATTCAGTATACGGGTCCAGGTAGCCGAGTGGTTAAAGCCACATTATTTCAATCACTTTTGGCTGCCAGTCAAAGGTTCAAACCCTAGCAACTGCAGAACTTTTTCTGATGGCCCGAGAAAGTGCTAGAAATCGCACGTAAAAAGGTAAGACCTCGTTAATCCTTAGCTCGCACAAGTTTCGACTTTTGAGAGCTGCCGTTCGTAAGGGGACGACATCTGGTTAACGGAAAAAACAATTTTTTAACAATATCATGAACTTGTAGCGCGATTCGAACAATTTACGACGATTTTCACATCGCGTCAATGAGTTGTATAATTAACCTGTGGTAGAAGTCTATTATATCTCAAAGTGGAGTGGTATGGATATACAAATCGACTTTGCGTTTTACTGATTTGTATAGTTGTATAATTGTTTGAACAAATAATGAGATGAAAAGTGCAACACTTACAGCTTTTTAACAAATTTTCTATATTATTACGTGGCGATATTCTTTCTTTTTACAAGCTCTTATGCAATTTGAAATGTTTGTAAATATGTTAGTTTATTTTGGTCAAATTTTGCAACTGAATTTTGACCCACTTTTAGTTGTCCGATTAACTTGTAATTTGGCAGGTGTTCATAATTTCGGTGACGACAATGCATTTTGATTTTCTTTTTTTTAGATAGAAACAAATAAAATGGCGACTCCAATATGACGGACGATTTGTGATTACGATACGATTCGATTCTAAATTGGTATATGGTGGTTTTCGGGGTCAGTAATTATGAATTTTTTGTCAAATTTCATAAATTCAATGGGGCGGCTCCAATATGACCGACGAGTTTTGCAATTATGAACCGATTCGGCTTGAAATTGGTATGAGGGGGTTGTTGGGGTCGGAGATCATGAATTTTTTCATCATTCATTCATTAATTCAATATGGCGACTCCAAGATGGCAGACGAGTTTTTAATTTATGATCAGATTCCATTTAAAATTGGTATGTAGGGGTTTTCGGAGTAGAGATTATAATTTATTTTTGTTAAAATTCACAATATCACGATGGCGGACGAGTTTTGTGATTATGGTCCGAGTCTATTGAAAATTCAGCTTTGATGGTATTTGAGGTCGGATATTATGGTTATATTATCAAAATCTCAGATAACAGCTTCTATATATTTTGCTTGAGAACTAAGATTTCAATAAGGCAAGATTTTGTTGAAATCCGCTAAACAGTTAAATATTAATTATGGTTCAAAACACACTTTTTATGGGCAAGCCAAGATAAAAAGAGAAAATAAATTTTAGGTGTAAAGAGTTTATTATACAGCGATATAGAGTCCACCAGCTCCTTATTTATAAATAATTTGTGATGTCTTGAAAATAAGAATGAAGTTATTAACGAAATAATCAATTTTATTGTGAAAACGCTTGGGGTGCTTGACATCAATTATTATGAATAGTTCATTGGTAGCTATTTATAAAAGTAGAGTTATTATAAATATACAGTATGAAAGTATAGTTATTATAATAGAAAGTTACTTATGTCTACAGTCACTATTTTCAGTTATTATAATATATAGTAAATAGCTATTTATACCATTTGATGTCAAATACTCCAAGCTTTTTTACAATAAAATTAATTATTTCGTTAAAAACTCAATTCTTATTTCAAACTTGTTACAAATTATTCATCTATAATGAACCAATAGACCTAATATCACTATAGGACAAACTAAAAAATTGTTTTCTCCGTTTTAGTTAGGGTTGATATTAGTGTTTTCAGACTATAATTCATTTCTTTTCATGGCGTTATTCATTTTTCATCGCAAATAAAATGTTAACAACTTTTTGGAATATGTGATTCGAGTCGTCTTATTTGAATTGGAATGGAAATCGATTCGTTTGTTAATTACCGCTCTATTATATCAAATTAATTATCAGATTCATTGATTGACATCTAACATCATTCAATAATTACCAATTTCAATAGGTGCCAGATAAACTACTACGAGATCCGATAAGCCAGATATCTGATCACGTATTAGATACTTACGTGATGTCTAATATTCTAGTTCCACTTCAATCCTTTGTTTGATAATAGTCAGAGCGCCAAATTACTTTGAATATTATTTGCATATACAAAATGATGTTTCATTTAAATTCAACAGCAAAGCCACAAAGTTTTTGTTTAATTTTACCGATTTCGTACTCGACTCGAGTCGCAATTTCATTTCTCTATTGGAAATTCCGAGTTTATAGTTGGAATTTGTTTTGGAGATGCAGTCAGGAAAAAAGGCCTGTTAAATTTCAAGCATTTGAAAAACTATTTTCATTCTCAAGACATCTGAAAAACTATTAATGTTGTAAATATAACACTTATACAAATCAGGATGGATGTATCGAGGGGAAATATATAAAAATATAAGTAGAAAAGTTATTGGGTATAGCCCACAAATTGTTGTGCAACCGTAGACACGTGTTTCGAGCTCAGTACGGTAAAATCAAGTGCGAAGATGTACAACACTTGGATGTAAAAATAGAAGCAAAGGAAGTCAACAACAGGAAGCCAACCACACATTTGTGGCTTCAGTTAGAAGACCTTGAGCTTTCAAGGCAACAACTATCGTCGCAAGGTATAGCTACCAGCGTGACAATCCTACCCAGGAAAATACAAATCAGGATGGATTTATCGAGGGGAAATATATAAAAATATACACAACAATTTGAGGGCTATACCCAATAACTTTTCTATTTATATTTTTATAACACTAATATTTATGAGAAAAGTCAACTTACTAATGTGAGGATAGTTTGAAGAAAATATCCAAAGCTTTTTCCTTGGTCATCATATGAAGACTAGTATATTGTACGAGCACGGAATGACATACATTTCCTACGAGTATGAAAGTTTGCAGCACGAGCTGCAAGCGAGTGCTACATCACACGAGTAGGAAATAGTTATTCTGTACGAGTTTTACACTATACTTTTTCTTCGACTGTTATAATATACAGTGTAAGTAAAAAACAACAACATGAGAAATATACTATCATTAATCAATTAAAAAAATTAACGTACCAGGTAAATGTGTTAGCATCTAGTACATTATTCGCCAAAAAATATCTTCTCATTTGTTATTAACAATATTCAATATTACATTGGTATAATTATTAAGAACAAATTTTGGGAAACTAGAACCCGTTTTTTTAAGGGAAAAGTTGACATTATTAACATTTTCTGTGTCTGATGTCGATGGAAGGTCAAACAACTTATTGATCGACCCTAATATTTTATTGGCTATGTTATTTCGACTAGTTAGGGACTGTTCGATGTAACCCTCAGCTACTTTTGTAGAGCGCCAGCCACCATGCCGTTTTAATGTCGTTATATCTTCGCCACTATCTATCAATATTGTAGCTGAAGATCGGCGGAAACAGTGGCCGGTGTATAACTCAAGATTCGGATGTTTTAAGTATGAAGCAATTTGTTTTCCTATATTTCCTATTTTATTTAGATAATTTAGAAACAAATAAGCAACATTGACATTACTTGGTCGCAGATTCCAATATTTTTTCACAATGTTAGCATATTCCTCCGTTACAGAAAATTTTCAGGAAGTTTTTGTTTTAGTGTTCGGAATGTGGAACAAAAATGTGGCACCAAAATCTTCAAAATCGTGAATTTTCATTTTGTACATCTCATCTCTCCTACAAGCACCCATAATTCCCATGATGAGTACAACTTGCAATAGAAAAATATAAACAAATTATAATCAATAAACTAATTATTGCGGAACTTACTTTTGCTACAAGGTATTCGTTGTCTGGGGCTTCTTTGATGAACGTATCAATCTACTTCGTTGTGAAAACTTTAGACTGTTTTGCTTTGTATCGATCTGATTATTGATTATTGATACTGAGCATCGTTTTTAACATACTATAGTGTGCCTTTGATTGAGAGTTCGAAAGCTTGAACAGAAACAAGAGTTTGCCTTATTTCCATCTCCTGGTTGACTGCATAACCAAATTTGAAGGATTCTTCTTGATGTGCGTTTGAACAGAGAATATTTCGACAGCATTATACTTGCTGTACGGCAATTGGAACATTATTGACCTCTAATTTAATGATGCAATTTTTCAATCATAAATTTCAATTCTATCTCTAGTTCATATAGCCCCCAATAGATGTCACGTGACTCTAAAACATAAACATGCCACGTCACACATACCGGTTGGTATTGAAAAGTTGCTTGAAAACTGACAAGTAGCAATTGCGTTTGTTCTCCTTCAACATGCTCTGTTTTATACCACGAAATGCGTGCGATTTTATACGCACTTTCAGTTATGTTTTAATAATTTTAATCAAATCGAATCCTTGCTATTCGAATATTTTGATGCATTCGATATAACATGCATATTTTACAGTGTTTTAATTTGTTTGATGATCCATATCTTTTGAAAGATTTTTTCTACGACTGTCACGAAATACCTTCATTGTATGTTCGATGATGATTCCATTCATTGTGCACTGGTAAATCTTCGCATACTTCGTCACGATAAAAGAGACGTGGAGTAGATAAAACAAAAGTCACCGTAACCATACAGACAATATAATCACAAACATAATAGTGACAATTCAATATTTGTTCTATCGTGGTGGCATTTAATATGTGTAAATTCATCATGAATGATAAATAAAGAGAAAATAAAATCTTCCAATTTACACAAAAAATTTATACTTGTAACGTGCTTACAATTGTTGATAACTCGCTCAGATGATGACACCGTGTGTCGAAACAATTGTAAGCACGTTACAAGTATATATTTTTTGTGTAAATTGGAAGATTTTATTTCCTCTTTATTTATCATTCAATTCAATATTTCTTTGACAGAATGATATTACAAAGGTGTTTGGAAATTAGTTCAGCATGGAAAGTATAGTGACAGTGAAAGAAGTTTAACACCGCCAAGTGTCATGGAGGCAGCACATAACGTTTCAATCAATTTAGTGCCTAAAAATCTAAAGAAAAATACACAGTTTCTTATACCCTATTCATGGACTGGTGCAAAGAACAGAAAACTAGTTCTCGTTCAGAGAATGTTCTGATGGCTTACTTTGGAAATATATCAAATAATTTTGAATTTTCCACTTTATAGGCACACTATAGTATGTTAAAAACGATGCTCAGTATCAATAATCAATAATCAGATCGATACAAAGCAAAACAGTCTAAAGTTTTCACAACGAAGTAGATTGATACGTTCTTCAAAGAAGCCGCAGACAACGAATACCTTGTAGCAAAAGTAAGTTCCGCAATAATTAGTTTATTGATTATAATTTGTTTATATTTTTCTATTGCAGGTTGTACTCATCATGGGAATTATGGGTGCTTGTAGGAGAGATGAGATGTACAAAATGAAAATTCACGATTTTGAAGATTTTGGTGCCACATTTTTGTTCCACATTCCGAACACTAAAACAAAAACTTCCTGAAAATTTTCTGTAAAAATATATTGGAATCTGCGACCAAAAAATGTCAACGTTGCTTATTTGTTTCTAAATTATCACAAAGGAAAATGCACTGTTAAAAAAATTGGACTAAATAAAATAGGAAATATAGGAAAACAAATTGCTTCATACTTAAAACATCCGAATCCTGAGTTATACACCGGTCACTGTTTCTGCCGATCTTCAGCTATAATATTGATAGGTAGTGGCGAAGATATAACGACATTAAAACGGCATGGTGGCTGGCGCTCTACAAAAGTAGCTGAGGGTTACATCGAACAGTCCCTAACTAGTCGAAATAACATAGCCAATAAAATATTAGGGTCGATCAATAAGTTGTTTGACCTTCCATCGACATCAGACACAGAAAATGTTAATAATGTCAACTTTTCCCTTAAAAAAACGGGTTCTAGTTCCCCAAAATTTGTTCTTAATAATTATACCAATGTAACATTGAATATTGTTAATAACAAATGAGAAGATATTTTTTGGCGAATAATGTACTAGATGCTTAACACATTTACCTGGTACGTTAATTTTTTTAATTGATTAATGATAGTATATTTCTCATGTTGTTGTTTTTTACTTACACTGTATATTATAACAGTCGAAGAAAAAGTATAGTGTAAAACTCGTACAGAATAACTATTTCCTACTCGTGTGATGTAGCACTCGCTTGCAGCTCGTGCTGCAAACTTTCATACTCGTAGGAAATGTATGTCATTCCGTGCTCGTACAATATACTAGTCTTCATATGATGACCAAGGAAAAAGCTTTGGATATTTTCTTCAAACTATCCTCACATTAGTAAGTTGACTTTTCTCATAAATATTAGTGTTATAAAAATATAAATAGAAAAGTTATTGGGTATAGCCCTCAAATTGTTGTGTATATTTTTATATATTTCCCCTCGATAAATCCATCCTGATTTGTATTTTCCTGGGTAGGATTGTCACGCTGGTAGCTATACCTTGCGACGATAGTTGTTGCCTTGAAAGCTCAAGGTCTTCTAACTGAAGCCACAAATGTGTGGTTGGCTTCCTGTTGTTGACTTCCTTTGCTTCTATTTTTACATCCAAGTGTTGTACATCTTCGCACTTGATTTTACCGTACTGAGCTCGAAACACGTGTCTACGGTTGCACAACAATTTGTGGGCTATACCCAATAACTTTTCTACTTATATTTTTATATATTTCCCCTCGATACATCCATCCTGATTTGTATCAGTGTTATATTTACAACATTAATATTTTTTCAGATGTCTTGAGAATGAAAATAGTTTTTCAAATGCTTGAAATTTAACAGGCCTTTTTTCCTGACTGCATCTCCAAAACAAATTCCAACTATAAACTCGGAATTTCCAATAGAGAAATGAAATTGCGACTCGAGTCGAGTACGAAATCGGTAAAATTAAACAAAAACTTTGTGGCTTTGCTGTTGAATTTAAATGAAACATCATTTTGTATATGCAAATAATATTCAAAGTAATTTGGCGCTCTGACTATTATCAAACAAAGGATTGAAGTGGAACTAGAATATTAGACATCACGTAAGTATCTAATACCTACGTGATCAGATATCTGGCTTATCGGATCTCGTAGTAGTTTATCTGGCACGTATTGAAATTGGTAATTATTGAATGATGTTAGATGTCAATCAATGAATCTGATAATTAATTTGATATAATAGAGCGGTAATTAACAAACGAATCGATTTCCATTCCAATTCAAATAAGACGACTCGAATCACATATTCCAAAAAGTTGTTAACATTTTATTTGCGATGAAAAATGAATAACGCCATGAAAAGAAATGAATTATAGTCTGAAAAAACTAATATCAACCCTAACTAAAACGGAGAAAACAATTTTTTAGTTTGTCCTATAGTGATATTAGGTCTATTGGTTCATTATAGATGAATAATTTGTAACAAGTTTGAAATAAGAATTGAGTTTTTAACGAAATAATTAATTTTATTGTAAAAAAGCTTGGAGTATTTGACATCAAATGGTATAAATAGCTATTTACTATATATTATAATAACTGAAAATAGTGACTGTAGACATAAGTAACTTTCTATTATAATAACTATACTTTCATACTGTATATTTATAATAACTCTACTTTTATAAATAGCTACCAATGAACTATTCATAATAATTGATGTCAAGCACCCCAAGCGTTTTCACAATAAAATTGATTATTTCGTTAATAACTTCATTCTTATTTTCAAGACATCACAAATTATTTATAAATAAGGAGCTGGTGGACTCTATATCGCTGTATAATAAACTCTTTACACCTAAAATTTATTTTCTCTTTTTATCTTGGCTTGCCCATAAAAAGTGTGTTTTGAACCATAATTAATATTTAACTGTTTAGCGGATTTCAACAAAATCTTGCCTTATTGAAATCTTAGTTCTCAAGCAAAATATATAGAAGCTGTTATCTGAGATTTTGATAATATAACCATAATATCCGACCTCAAATACCATCAAAGCTGAATTTTCAATAGACTCGGACCATAATCACAAAACTCGTCCGCCATCGTGATATTGTGAATTTTAACAAAAATAAATTATAATCTCTACTCCGAAAACCCCTACATACCAATTTTAAATGGAATCTGATCATAAATTAAAAACTCGTCTGCCATCTTGGAGTCGCCATATTGAATTAATGAATGAATGATGAAAAAATTCATGATCTCCGACCCCAACAACCCCCTCATACCAATTTCAAGCCGAATCGGTTCATAATTGCAAAACTCGTCGGTCATATTGGAGCCGCCCCATTGAATTTATGAAATTTGACAAAAAATTCATAATTACTGACCCCGAAAACCACCATATACCAATTTAGAATCGAATCGTATCGTAATCACAAATCGTCCGTCATATTGGAGTCGCCATTTTATTTGTTTCTATCTAAAAAAAAGAAAATCAAAATGCATTGTCGTCACCGAAATTATGAACACCTGCCAAATTACAAGTTAATCGGACAACTAAAAGTGGGTCAAAATTCAGTTGCAAAATTTGACCAAAATAAACTAACATATTTACAAACATTTCAAATTGCATAAGAGCTTGTAAAAAGAAAGAATATCGCCACGTAATAATATAGAAAATTTGTTAAAAAGCTGTAAGTGTTGCACTTTTCATCTCATTATTTGTTCAAACAATTATACAACTATACAAATCAGTAAAACGCAAAGTCGATTTGTATATCCATACCACTCCACTTTGAGATATAATGGACTTCTACCACAGGTTAATTATACAACTCATTGACGCGATGTGAAAATCGTCGTAAATTGTTCGAATCGCGCTACAAGTTCATGATATTGTTAAAAAATTGTTTTTTCCGTTAACCAGATGTCGTCCCCTTACGAACGGCAGCTCTCAAAAGTCGAAACTTGTGCGAGCTAAGGATTAACGAGGTCTTACCTTTTTACGTGCGATTTCTAGCACTTTCTCGGGCCATCAGAAAAAGTTCTGCAGTTGCTAGGGTTTGAACCTTTGACTGGCAGCCAAAAGTGATTGAAATAATGTGGCTTTAACCACTCGGCTACCTGGCCCCGTATACTGAATACCATATACCGGGTATCCCAGAGCTTTTAGGCCAGCAGATATCTCAGTTACCTGTGGAAAAAAAAATTGAAAAAAATATGTGTCATAGGAGACCATAAGCACTTTCATGCAGCATAGCAAAATCCACCCCCTGGCGATCAACCCCTGAGAAACAACCCCTAACTTTTGTTTTTCAAACGGCACCCCCATGTTTGTTTGGCTTCAACTCACAGCTGTTTTTAATTCTCAATCAATGATATATCATAATATGTAGTTGTGAAGATAGTCACTCGATAAAATTGAATTCGTTAGTGGGTACTATTAATTGGACTGATCGAATTAGTCCACATTGTAGAGACAAGAAAAAGTGGATGTTGAAAAAAAAGAGTCAATAAAATGTTAGAACTTTTTGTGCTCTGATTTATTCCTACGGTATCTGGATGACAAAGTGGTATCAGTCGTGATATTGTTGTTGTATATCAAAATGCCTTTTACCTTCACTCCCAACGAATACGTTGATATGCTTTTAATTTTTGGTGAATGCCGAAAGAATAAACGTGCTTCGGAGAGGCTGTATGAGCAGCGCTTTCCTAATCGTCGACAACCAGGTCACAATACGTTTTCGTATGTAGAAAATACCATGCAAACAGGATCATTTCCCGGAAAAACAGATCAAGCACATCCTACTCCTGTGCGAACTGAGGAAAATTACATAAATGTGTTGGCCTACGCCGAAGCACATCCTCATATTTCGGTTCGTGCATTGGCGATGGAGGTTGGGATCAGTAAGTCGTCTGTGCAACGAATTTTCAAACAGTACAGATATCATCCCTTTAAAATACATTTACACCAAGGACTCAGACCTACAGATTTCGAAAGACGACTGGCATTTATTGCTCACGTGCAAGTTTTCATCCACGACAATCCCAACTTCCTCAATCAAATCTTGTGGAGTGACGAATCCCGCTTCCATAATAATGGTACTGTTAACCGACATAACATGCACTATTGGTCACAGGACAACCCTCACTGGATTAGAGGAACCAATTTCCAAACAATGTGGGGTGTGAACGTGTGGTGTGGTTTACATAATGGACGACTCATCGGCCCTCATTTTTTCCAAGACACTTTGACGGGCCACCGATATCTACATTCCTTGGAAAATTGTATTCCTGCACTACTAGAAGATATTCCAATTGAAGAACGACAACAAATGTGGTGGCAACAAGATGGTGCTCCTGCACATAACCATAACATAGTTACGACATTCCTCCATAATACTTTTCAAGACCGTTGGATTGGAAATAGTGGAGCTGTTCGATGACCTGCACGTTCTCCCGATCTCACGCCACTGGACTTTTTCCTATGGGGATATTTGAAACGAGTTGTCTTCGAAACTCAACCAACAAGTATTGAAGATTTAACCCAGAAAATTTCAGAGGCTTGTAATACCGTTACTCCGGAAATGATTCGAGCTTCCTGTACTCGCGCGCTGATTCGGCGACTTGAATCATGTGTGGCAAGTGCTGGCCAACATTTTGAATATTTTCTTTAGTATAATGTTGCAGTAACAATACAGCTGAGCGTATAAATTCATATTTCATTTGTATTTTTATTTTCCATAATTATGCATGCCATTCTAGCTACCATTGAATGAGAAATGAAAAAGACTGTAAGTTGAAGCAAAACAAACATGGGGGTGCCATTTCAAAAACAAAAGTTAGGGGTGGTTTCTCGGGGGTTGTTTGTCAGGGGGTGGATTTTGCCATGCTGCATGAAAGAGCGTATGGTCTCCTACGACAAGTATTTTTTTCAATTTTTTTTTCCGCTGGTAACTGAGATATCTGCTGGCCTAAAAGCTCTGGGACACCCGGTATAGATGATATGAGAGGAAATGAATGTCGATTAATCCTCATAAAAGGGTTATAGTACCGTTTACCAGGAAAGGGAATCTGGAACGTTAAATGCCTCCTTCCACCAATGGTGTAACAATTTATTTTGCGAGTGAAGTGAATATACCTGGAAAGTAAGTAAGCACAGATACCAGCTTGGAGTAATTCTTGATTCGAAGCTGACCTGGAACCAGCATCTAGGAAAAACAACCAAAAAAGCGGTGACTTCACTGGTGATGGCCAGACGATCTTCTGGAAAAAGTGGGGACTGGAACCACATATATATGCTGCACGGTGGTCATGCCTTCCATTACATATGCTTCTTTGGTGTGGTGGCCCAAGACACACTGAAGAGGAACAATAACAAAACTAGGCAAGGTGCATAGACGTGCCTGTCTTAGAATCACTGGGAAAATTAATCTCCAACACTAACTGCAGCAATAGAGACAGTCCTGGGGCTGCCTCCTGTCCACCTGATGATACAAAGGGACGCAAGGCATGGTGCCTCCAGACTGTGAAACATACCCAACTTGAACGTTGGAACGGAACACATGAGCATCGTCTGAATTGTGATCAGGGACGTGCTGTGAACGGGAACGGACCACATTCCGAAACGGTACTGCTTCAATAACCAATACAGGGTGCTGTTAATAGAATTAAATTAGTAGGGCGCTCTACAGGAGAAAATCTAGTACTCAGATGGATCCAAAAATGGGAATGGAACGAGCTCAGGAGTGTTTTCCAGAAATCCGAGCACTGGCATCAGCTACTCACTGGGAAATATACTCCTGTCTTTCAGGCAGAGGTGTACACCATCCTCCAATGCCAGAAGGAGAACAAAAGGAGAAACATAAAAATATCAACATCCTGTCAGACAGTCAAGCGGCACTTAGGTCTTGTGCAACGTCCAAACTGCTATGGGACTGCAAAGAAGAACAAGAGTGCTAGCAGACCGGAATCACATCAAACTGATATGGGTCCCAGGAAACCAGGGAGTTGCAGGCAATGAAAAAGAAGTTGAATTTTGACAGGGGTTTTATTGCTGGGATTTGTGACAATGGTAAATCCTAGAAAGTGTGTACGTAATGAGTAATAGCTCAGTTGTTTCTTTCCCAGTGTTTGTGTAACCTCCAGTGAGCTTTTTGCGAGTCCCGTATGGGTTTATGGGGTTTTTGGAGAGTATGAGGTGGAGTCTTGCACTTTCTGAGGTTTGTTTTATGTGCTCACAGAACTTACTCCATGCTTTCCCTCTGATTGTTTTGTTGTATTGAAATATTCTTCCCACTCACCAGTGTTTTTCGCTCTGTTTTGTATTGATGATGAGTATTAGAAGGTTTTTTTTATTTTTGTTAATTTTTTGTGATTTTGCAGCTGGATTTAAGACCAAATCCGGAAATTTTTTCATTTTTTATAATATTTTGCCTCTCACGAAGAGGAAAATCGTTTAAAGTTCAATGAACATCGTCAGAGCCGAGGGAAAATGGTAGAAATTGGTGTTCGCCTTGAATTTCTGCAGACTGTATGCCTCAAGGAACACCTTCCGAGGCAGTGAGTTCCAAAGCTTTGCCGTTGGTTAGAAGAAAGAGATGTTCGGTATGTCTCCAAAGTGACGACAAAGGGATGTGAAGACTGACCTCGATGGGGCTGCTAACGGTGGAACGATTGATGATATTTCAGAAGAGCACCGCCCATGAAAATATCTGTAAAACAGAGACAGATCGTCAACCTTTCTGCGATGTTCCAGAGAAGTGAGTGAGCTTGTAAGTAAATCAGTACATAGAATACTACAATATACCAAACATTCAGACAATTTCACCGAGAACCATTTTACCTGTAAAAAGTGCGGGGTCCTTTGGACCAAAAACAATTTCATTTGTAATTGTACGAAAGCGCCGCACTTGGATGTCAAAATGTGGACAGCAACAATCAGTGTTCTTTCTTCTTCATCAAACGTGGGGCTCAAGCTGGTGGTTTCCACTGAAGTTTTATAATAATTTTTGTTGCATTTTCTTCCATGCAAAAGCTCTTCTTTTGAACAGATGAATAATAATGAAAAAGCTGGTATAAAAGCATATCTTTTTCTGTATTAAACTGCACTCAGAGTCTAGAAGAATGAGCGAAGCACACAAAATAAAAAAAGAAACGTGGCTGCCGACAGGTCTCTCACTCTGGCAGTGCGGCAAATATTTACAAAAAAACAAGCTTACTATGCATCACATCATGTCGTACATATCACATCATAAAATAGGTCTGCACCAATAAGCATATCGATATCAGATGGAACAAAAAATTCAGGGTCGGCAAGTTCACTCATAACTTGGTTAGGAGGTAATTACAGTAAAAAAAACTCTCTCCGTGGCATGTATCAGCATAAACTACGACAGATCTGATCATCAGAACTGTCGGGAAAGAACAAAGTTGCTGCAACTAATATGCTCGCCGTTCCGATCCTACTCTACTCTTTTGGAGTGATGAAGTGGACTCAGGAAGAGCTGTGACAACTCGACCTTAAAACTCGCAAAATGATGCATCTTAATAGGAGCTCGCATCCTAACTCGTCCGTTCCGCGGTTATACTTTCCCAGACAACGGAGACTTTTGAGTTTGGAGTGTCGGCATAACAGAATGGTGCTGGATTGGGCCTGTTGAGTCATCAGGAATTCAGATCGCCTTCTCTGCATGGTCCGCGACCATGAAAAAGTAGGGATTGAAGCAACCCTTGTAGCCGATGAACTTGGTCTCGTATTCGACACTGAAGGGGCCAACCCAAACTCTATCAGCATGCCCAGCTTATGCGGTCTCAGCCTATATCCACAGGCATAACGCGGCGTTACGAGTTTTGTACTACCATCTACGGTATAGACGAGACACCGGTATTGCCTTACGTTCTGGGGGTTATTAAGTCCGTTGTGGAGAATGAGAGGTGCCGAATCTATTAGAACTACTCATTCTCCACCCTTAGTCAAATACAAGCCAATAAGCCTGATGTTGTCCTCCTCGACCACCAAAATAAAACGATTTTTGTTATGGAGTTTTCTGCTCCAGGCGGAAAGAATAGCGTTCAAAAGGAGGAGGAGAAACGGACAAAATATCGAGATCTCTCTTCGTACTCCGCAGGTTGTACCCAAACCATTCTGTCAAAATGGTGGTTCTGGTTACAGGAGTCCTTGGTGGAATGATGGACACACTGCTTTCGAATTTGAAGAAAATACCGGCTTGTTGTAATATGGCAGAAATCTTAGCCGCACGAATGCAGAAGGCCGTCATCCTTGGTTCACCTCGTCTGCTCAGAACACATGACTCTCGGAACCAATAATCACTCACCCTACGGACGTAGGGAGTGATTATTGGGGTGAACGACACCAGCTCGCCCTCCGGATGGGTCGGAGCTCCGGCGACAGGGCCTGACTGGTACATTCATAACAGGGGATAAAATAATAAAAAAGTGATAATTTGAAAATAGTTCAGGAATTCCTCAAAATTCAGATATTTTCGATAAAATGAATGTGTTCAATAATTTATCCACGCACTGCATATTGTATTTCATTGGTCAACTGGTAACCTTCCGAATAAATAACAAATTGTTTCCTCTGGAAATATTCCAGTGTTTGCTTCGGATATGAATAGGAATAAGGTCTTTGATTTTTACTTTCAATGCTCTAGACACGGAAGTGAATAAACAGCCCTCCATTCCACTCACACACTAACGTTCATTCGCTTTTGATATTACAACGCGACAAATCGTAATTACTTTGCCAAATGTTGAGTCAGGAATGAATTTCGTGTGACCGCATCTCACACTTCAGTTAATATTGATATCTGGCTTTCATAGCTACAGTGATGAGAAACAAGAGTTACTTCGACTGTTTCATGTTGATAGGAACAGCGTTTTCTACGAAGACCGGAGGTTTATTACCAGAAACAAATCAACCATTTGTACAAGATGTTTTTACAACAATCGTTAATTTATCGTTGATCATTGAGGAAGTTGTCATTGATGATAAGAACATGGTGAGTATATTCTGGACGAGTTTAAAAGTGTGAAATTTTTATGTTTCAATGAAACATGTGCAAAAAAAGATTCTCTTAGCTATACAGGGGGTTCCTATTTACAAATGGAAAAAATCTTTGTTGGTGATTTTTCAATAAAAAATTACTTGTCATCAACTTAGGCTTGTCCTGAAACCTAGTTGGCCCTTATCAGATATACTGAGTGATTTTCATTTTCTTGAAATCTAGATATAAATTAAACAACAAAATGAATCAAATTAAAAGTAATAAACAAAATGAAATAAAATCTCAGCGTGTCCTCCCTTTCTTTCAATGCACGGAATGGTTCATCCGTACATCCCCTTGAAGCATTTCTCAACATATCTGGCGGAACTTGGCAGCACATTCTCTTATCGTATTTTCAAGGTCTTCTTGATCTCTGAAAAGTCTGTGTTTTTAAACCTCAGATTTTAAATATCCCCATACAAAGAAATCGCATCGAGTTAGATCGGGAGATCTAGGAGGCCATAAATTCAGTTAATATCACGCACTTCAACTGTAGAGTGTGCTGGAGCCCCGTCCTGTTGAAAATACATTCTTCTGTGCAGGTGTAATTGCATATTGTCTAATAAATCAAGCAGATGAGTATGGAGTGGAAGCAGGTCTCTCAGAATGTAGGTTTTCTCTTAAAAATATAGAACCAATGATTTGGTTGTTTTAATATGTGGCCAGACAAAAGTTTTGAATGAGTATTGGTCACGTGCTTCTATAGAAAAATAGGAATTCTCGTCCGCCTACCACCGGCAATTCTAAGAACTAACACTTCCAAATGATGTGAATGTACTGTCGTCTGTGAAAAGTACATTCTTCCATTCGCGCGCCCCTACATCCAAAAACTAAAATACAGCCGATGATAATAATCTCGTTCTTGAAGCTTACGAATGACTTTGGGTTTGAAAGCAAAAACGTATTTGCTATCAGAATTCTTCTGGCCGATGATGGGGATATCATGATCTGTTGGCCAATTTCTCGAAGAGAGACTCTTGTATTCTTCACAACGCTCGTCACCATTTATCCAAGGGATATGAAGTATTTTGAACGTATGTTCGACACTGCCTGTACCTCTGAATTTTTTCAAAATCCTACTCACTGTGGAGTAGTTAACATGTTAACATTTTGAACAAGCTCTATTTTCTCTTCGTTGCACAAATTATTATTCATTTTTGCGTGTAAGTTCCTCTTCTGAAAATAACTCTAAGAAAAACTCTTATAACAGATTCACTCATTGAAAAACCCCAGAACAAATTGTAAAACTTTCAAGTTAATACTCCATTCAGTTTTAAAGGAAAACAATCCTTGGCCATCTCTTATTATATGTTGCATATGGTCAAGTATCCTGGCTGTGCAAGCCCGGAATTACTAAGATCCCTCATTTCTTAGCCAATTTCAAAGCAGATTTCCTCGTTCTTTGTGATAGCTATTCATCAGCAGACATCGATTAGAGTTTTTACGAGCCATTTGAATGAGAGTCAGTCAGCTGTGGAAGGTATTTCATAAAAAAATGTGACTTGCAACAAAAACCTTACCTTATTGCACAAAATTTACTCTTGAATGAATTCTATGACATATAAAAGAATAACTGACAGTCTTCAGTGGCTTTGCCAATCATTACATCACCCTAAAAAACAAACAGATTTTTTTAATCATTTCCCTATTCACGAAATTAGTACCTAATTAAATAAAAAAATTGAAAAATCGATTATTGTAGAATTTCACGAAAAATTCAATTTTTCTCACCTTCACATGGTCTGATGAGCTCCAGAAAATTTTCATCCAGATGTTCCTTATATTCTGTAAAATATAGGTTTTGAGATTTTGCTAATTTTGAAAAATGCATTTCTTCACGAAAATGAAAATCACTGATAGGGGTAAAGTAGGTTTAAAGACGAACCCAAGTTGATAACAAATATTTTTTTTTTGAAAAATCTAATAGAGTTTTTTTTTCCATTTGTTGAGTCCTTCTTGAATGTCACTGTATAAAAAACTATAAGTAGGCTAGATTTGATTTTTTAGTTTGCTATTGGTTATGGGGGCTTTTGGTAAACATATTTTCAAGAATGTGGCATTGCTGGTTGTACCCAACTTCGTTATTTTAAATGGCATTTTATCATATCATTTTAGATACTAGCTAAATTCTGCATATATTTCATTTATTTTTCATACCCAAGTTCAACCGTTTTTGAAATATTTAAAATTTTGAGTTCAAAATTGTGTGTGCAGGCCGAAAGGTGTTTTTTTGTACAAGATCAATTATGCTTCGTTGTTTCAATTCAATCGTAGAAGAGGACCCAAGTTATAATAATTTTGTTATCAATACGATCATGTATAAGGCGTTCGTCAAACAATCATAGATATAAAAAAAACTTGTATTTCAAATGGATCAAATGGCATACGGTTATCTACTTATGCCAGAAAATTCCAGAAAATCAGATATTCCTGAATTCCTCAGATAGCCATGGTGACCGCGGTTGCGGTCAACTGCCATGGAAATGTCATCGTAATCAATCTGCAGGCTCGTTTGAATTACTTATTATTTATGGCGAATGTAAGAGGGTGATACATTTGCTATTCGGTAACCGCAAAACAATGTTCAACGTATTAGTAAACTTCGAAATATTTGGATCCGTCGAAAAAAGAATGTCTTCGAGAGTTACAAGAGAATCGCGATTCTTGAGAAACATAATTTTTACCCATTACTTTATCTTATCCATAGTTCAGCACCTGAAAGAAGCTGATTTTCCAAGAAAGAGAGTGTATGGGATTTTGTGAGTTAATTTTAACTTGGTTGAAAAGAAACGAATTATTTTTGGATAATAACCAGGTAGCATAGGTTACATAAATGACGTCGTAAATCTTATTTAATTCATTATTGGTCTATGACGTCCGCGACTGAAGTGAGACCTACAAATGACGTCATATTTCATGTCATGATACCTTATTATTGGAAAATAATTTTAATAAATGTAAAATATAGAGAACACTACAAGAAAAATTTGCTTCTAGGGGTTTTGTTATGGTATACAAAAAGTACAGGAACATCAATCTTTCTTCCCATGGTAAAACCTAGCAACTTTGAGAAGTTACTAGAAAATTAAAAAATTATAAAACTGAAAGTAGAAGTTGAATAAAAAAAATCGTGGCATGCGGCTTTGACATCATGGAATGGGTCAAAATTCAAAATATTCGGTGAAAGCTTCATGAACATTTCACATATTAAATACAATTCAGAACCTAATAACTCCAGTTACTGATTTTTACCAAGGGACGGCAGAAATATGTCATAAGTCTACACTTAAAAGTTTACTTTATTAAAAACTGAAATTGAAAGATACTACTAAATAAGTGTTATATGGCTTCAAGAGATTTTAAACGATTTTGCTACTTGTAGCAAGTTCAGTTATTTCTGTGTTATTTATTATCAATATTTTAAATCAAATCTCTTTCAATGTTTATTACTAGCAATGATTTCAACAGATCATCACCTAACGCAGATCTTAATCGAGTTTTAATTAATTTTAATTTTGAAATTACCCTCTCAAAGTTCAGCGGCGGCGACGGCGCGCGGGGGGTGGCCGAGCTGAGCAGAGCCAGGCCGGCGATAAATAATATTTCTATTTTTATTTCGAATTAAGGTTCATATAAACCCATGAAAAAATAACGGCAAGGATAAAAATTCTGAAAAAAAATCGAGTTATTTTGTCATCCAAATTGAATAATAATAGAGATGTAGAAGAAAATCTGATGAACATTTTTCGAGGAAAAAATAAAAACATAATTTTTAGAGGTTTTTTTGAATTTTCCCAAAAACCATTCATCAGATTCCATTTCAAATATCATGACATATCAATGTCAAAGTAAAAGATTATCACGACTTTTTTCAGAATATTCTACTTCAATGTTCCCTCACAATTAAAAAAAATTCTGAAAATCTTGTTAAAAAATCAAAGACTGTTGAGAAGAATCGCTTTGCAAGTAATATTTATATGAAATTTAAAAGACTGAACATTGAGGAATTATTCATACTATTTTTCAGAAATAAAATCAAACGATTTATATTTTTAATAATGATTTTCAAAACCTCGGACAAAAAACGGTAAATCGCTCCAGTGAGTGAACCTTCTGTAGTACATGAACGAAAAGACGAAAATAGTTCTACTACTGTCCACTGTATTATTGTCACTGTAAAGCGTTGCCAATAGTTCTAGACAGCGGTAACCGATGTAATTTGTGTAATTTTTGTAAAATGAAAGTACTTTGATAGGGGTTTGTCAGTTCATCAGTTGGATGTTGGATTGGTCCGCCAAGCCTTGGAGTCCTTGGATACAATTGAAGAAGTATGTAAGTAATAAGTTTTGTGTTTGCGATTTAAAATATCAGTTTTGGAAATAAAACAGGACGCAAAACAGAATTGAAAAATAATAATTATAACCATAATAGCGTCTTTATTGTCCATTCCAGTTTTTTTTTAAATAACTTTATATTATATACATAAAAAATAAAGGCATAATTGGCAGAGTTCGGCTCACAAAGTTGAAAAATATTGATAAAAATGAATTATAGTGAGTTGTTCATATTAGCTGCTCTTTTTGAATTTTACCAACAATATTGTTGTTTGTGCTAAAAGCAAATGTAATCTAAGCAAGATCAAGGACGGACTGACTATATCTTTAACAAACCCATGGGCACTGCAACCCCGAATATCAGAAATACAATCGAAATGAATACAATAAATAATATACAGGTGAACCGGAAAAAAGGGCAATACCAAAGATTCCCAAGATCTCCTTCCACAGGAAAACCGACGGTACAGGCATCATCAATAAACCAAAATCTAAGAAAAAGCATGAACCAGCTTTAAAGGAAATGGTCCACACCTTTTAATGAGGCCCGCGAAGTCTACATTCACAAAAAAAAACCAGAGAGACTGCAAAACTGAAATATTTCGTAGACCATTGAACAATAAGCCTATACGAAGTGCTGGAAAAGAGAAGTAAAGAAAATAAAGAAAGAACCTTGAAAATGTAGCTCAGAAAAAAAATATTAAACTCATAATTCCGAAAAACAATGAAATAAACCACCAAATTACAAACGGTAGTGAAGGTATGGATACAATCGTTACTAGTTCACTTCAAAATGGAAAAAATAATAGAAGAGAGAAGATGGCGTCTCCCTTTTTTTCTCAAAACCCCCTTGACAATATAGCTACATAATGCATTGAACTACAGTACCACAATCGATACCAGATAATGATTAATAATCCGGTGAGCAGTACTCCAAATAATGTTGAGATTTGGCAACAATGCATTTGCAGTAGGGTTGACCGCTGAATATTCGGTAGATATTCCAGCAGAAAACTGTAATTTATTTGAAAATGTTGTGGAAGAACGCTGTCACTATGCTAAGAAAAATATATCTTGTCAGTGCCATCTTACAGTTCAGAAACGCGAAATATTTGACTTTATATGAACCTTAACGATTGCTATCAACTTGAAGATGATAAGGGATAAGGGTCAATGATCAGTGGAAGTGTATACTATTTAGTTGTGTTTGTGTCATTTTGTATTTGGCCCCACATTTTGCTTTTGGCCCCCCACATTTTCTAAGGTTGGCCCAGGCGGCAACTGCCGCCCTGCCGCCCTGTACAGTCCGACTCTGCCCATGCATGGATGCTTTTGTCGAGGTAGTCAAAATCTACAGCACCCAAAAATTCAGAGAATTTACCCAAAAGCCATTTTCCATAAGGATGGTGCGGGGTCGTTTACGTCTTAAGGAAATTTTTTCCCTCAATATGTCTGCACTCCATTCTGTTTGCAGTTTGCAAAATATAACAAGAATACATTTAATAATGTTATCTGTCTCACAAATTGAAAAGACAGAGATCAAATATCAAAATGTAATGAAATCTCCAATATAATCTCAAAAGTGAAACTGTTATACGTTTTCTTCTAAATTTTTTGAATATTTGATGTTTGCAAACTAAAACAAGAATAAATTTAATATTCTTATCTGTCTCACAAATTGAAAAGACTAAGACCAAATATCAAAAAATTTTATGAAATCTCCAACATAATCTCAGAAGTGAAACTGTTATACGTTTTCTTCTATATATTTTGCATTTTACATGAAATGTTGGAAAATGAAAAAGGTCTAGATTATGTAAGAATTTTGCCCCTATAGAATTCAGAAAAAAGACATTATTTCATTGGTAATACTTCTGATGAACCTGTATGGCTTTGAAATGACGTGTTACTTTGGTCATTCTCCATACGTCAAGGATACATCCTATAAATGACGTCTCGGCTATGACATTTCAACATCTTTACAGAGTGTATTACAGACCTCATACTCTACGTCACTCTTTGACTAAAGTAGAACATCGTTTGGAAATTGGAAGCCACTGTGCTACCTGGGTAGTATAATATGGACAAATTAAGCTAAAGGACCACTCACACATCTTATGGGAAGAAGTCTTCCGGTGAAAATAGCTGAATTTTCGGTATGTTGTAGCTGGAGCCATTCTGAGTAAAGGTCTCCATTGGCCCAACTCGGTCGTATGACTAGATTCGGCGCTAGAGGGCGCCAAAACATGAATTTTGTGATTTTTTGAGAAATTCAGCTGAATAAAAAAATACCAATATCATTTACATTCAATATTGTTTGTGTCTGAGCATTCCTAAAATTCGCGAGAAATATTTTTCCATAATGAAGAATAAAAAAACACCACTGATTTTTTACAGGATTGTCAACAATACACTCAATTAATTCTTCAGTAAATGAATTCGCCTACGAGGTTATAAGTTGATTGAGTTTATCATTGAGGATCTATCAGAATGGTTTCTTGATTGTCCAAAATATATTGCAACTATGAATATAGAGTGTTTGGAATGAGGTAGGTTCATATTATATATACATGTGATCACTAGGAATCACTAATATCATTATTTTATTAAGAAAGAATTCGCCTTCGAGAGTTGATTAACTAAATCATTATTCATTATCGATCAGAATGGAAGTTGATCTCTCAAAACAAAATACAAAAGAAAATACATAATTTTTGTTTCACACAAGGAAGGCTCCATTCAATTTGAATAAGTAATAACCTTTCTCGAGGATGTAATCATGGCTTCGTCCTCAACAGAGTCCTGAAGTCACTCAAAGAAATATATCTGATGTTCTGAGGATATTGAGTATATTTCCGTCGACTATAAATATTTGAGCTGAGTGAACTGAGTTTACCCATCTGAATTCAAAGATAATTCAATCATAGGCAAGTAGTTTTCAAACTAGCCCTTGATTTAAAAACCTAGAGGAACGTATATTGTCGTATATTGTTTATAATTTGTGCATGACACAAATATTTTTGCTTACTTTCAAGAATTTATGAAGGTATTTGTCGAGTGTGAAACCGCTGAAGAATTTTGATGTAGTGGTATTACTTGGGAATAAGTGGGAAATTAGAGACATTATTTGAAAATTATGGGTGTTAGTCGGGAATTAGGTGTATTAGTTGGAAATAATTAATAGGCATTAGTCGGAAGGTCTTACTTCTAGTAAAACATGGGTATTACAGGAATGATTTCGTAAAAGAAGAACAAAAAAAGGGTCTTCAACCCATATGATCGGGAATTAAATATCGCGGTGTTGTTGGAATCACAATTTTTTAATGAAAAAAAAGTCTTGAAAAAACAAAACTTGACAAATAAACCGTAAATTCGGATTTCTATTGCTTTTATTCCTTGGGTATTGGAGGAATAACTGGCATTTGTTCTAGGTATTACTCGGAAATTACTTGGGTATTAGTATGGAATTACTTAGGATTTTTGGGAATTAGTGTACACAATTTCCTCAGCGGTTTCACCCTCGGTATTTATGATGGTCTGTTTTCTCGAAACTTTTCTTTTTTCTAGCAATAACTTGACAATGAAGCATGTAAAATGTTTTCTCATTTCAACGGTGCGAAAATTTACGGGGTGGTCCATTTAAAAAATTGGTGCTCTGTGTTGCCCCGCTTTGAAGAAACACTCTGTATATTTCGAAAAATGTTCATAACAACCAACAAAGTAAACTGTATAACTTTGAAACATTTTTTCACACTCACGATAGGCGAGATACTGTACTTCCTCATACTAATGGGCCACCCTGTATATAACATGGTCCCTTCCTTATTTCAAACACTCTGTATTAATGGCTTTATTATATTTTGGATGATCAACAAACCTTTCTGATTGATCCTCAATGATGAATTCAATCAACTTATAACCTAGTAGGCGAATTCATTCACTGAAGAGTTGAGTGTGTTGTTGACTATACCCTGTAGAAAAACAGTGGAGTTTTTTTCTGTATCATGGAAAAGTATATCTCACGAATTTTAGGAAAGTCCAGTAGCACACACTATTGAATATAAATGAGAAATTGATATTTTTTTATTCAGCTGAATTTCTCCAAAAATCCCAAAATTCATGATTTGGCGCCCTCTAGCGCCGAATCTAGTCATACGATCAAGTTGGGCCAATGGAGACTTTTACCCAGAATGGCTCCAGCAAAAACATAAAAAATCCAGACATTTTCACCGAAATACTTTTCCCGTTAGATGTGTGCGTGGTCCTTCAACTGACATAGTTACCATTATTGGAGTGACTCTAATCAACATGTACTCAGAAAACTGACTTTTCAAGAGTATTTGCAATTAGATTGCATTTTTGTATAAAAAATTTAAATAGTGAATAAAAAACAGATTTCGATTTCAAAACGTGAGTGAAAAGCAGATGTCGATTTCGAAACAGAAAAAGAATGTGATACACCTTATTTTGCAGTTGGAGTAGGTATTTAGGAATATTTTGCATAATTGCAAAATTGAGTACTTGTACGATTCACCAATCGCCAAGCACGACGGGATACCTCCGCATAAAGGTCGCTTAGTCAGTACTCTTTTACAATAATTTTTCATGAAGTACTTATTTGAAACTCAATTGACTACCACGGAAGATTGTATGCAACAAATGAGGAATTCATTAGAGAATTTCGAGGAAAGACGACACATCAAGAATTACTAGTGAGATGTGAAAAGCATATTGAAGTTGAATTCAATTTGAACATTTAATGACCAAATAATTGACTCGACCATATAACTTTTTGTTTCTGAAGATAATGGAACGAGATTTTTAGGATCTGTACACGACATACTTAAGCATTTTTTAATGAGTGATTCAGCTTCATGCGACTTTCGGTTTCAATGGAAGCGCCATAAACTTTCGTTTTTTGCATGTTTCGTGACACCACCACGAAATACCTATTTGGACTACATCACAGATTCTATTTTTGAAACTGAGCTCCCATCAAGTTATCTTGAAAAGACTCGATCTGTATCTGATTAAATTTCATGAATTCTGAAATATTCAAAATATATTGCCAGAGACCTTGAAAGTTACTAAATAAAAAACACTTGTTTTTTTATATCCACAATATATTACTAGATGTAATATGTGACGCGTTTCGCTGTTAATACAGCTTTCTCAAAAAAAAAAAAAAAAAAAAAAAAAAAACAAGTGTTTTTTATTTAATTCTGAGTAATTATGGATATCCATCAAGTATCGGCCAAATAAATCAAGACCTTGAAAGTTGTGAGAGCGCAAACAAAGAAATTAAGTGAAAAACGAACTTGCAAAGTAAGTAGGTATGATGAATGAACTCCAAGAAGAAAAATAGAGAAATATGTTCAATAAAAATACCAAAAGATATATCATGGAAAATTAGTAACAATGTCATTTCTGGGGTAATAAGAATATAGCAAATTACAGGAAAATATATCAGTGGGAGGAAGTATCGAAATTCTAAATTCTCTATACTATAATTTGATTTGTAAATTGCTAGTGAAGTAAGCCAGCCCACTAGATTCAGATTATGAAAGTACCATTATTCGATTTAGATTAGATGATCTAGTTTTGGTTCTCATAAATGATTATTCAGCTCATAAGATTTGAATGAATTGTTTATTCAGCTTCAATCGATTCCAGGTCATCGCGGTAGATGGACTCCTGAACCAAGAATGGGTCGATCCTAGGCTTGGGGCTAACGAACTCACCAGAAAAATGGCAGTAGCTGGTCAGGTTTGGGATCCCAAAATAACGCTTATCAACGGGGACAGCAAATATGAGGAGATTGTATTTTGGAGAGGCTTCGGGGACGAAGGGAATATTTTGTTGTCTAAGAAAATTAAAATTAATGTAAGATGTACAGCGGATTTGCGGAACTTTCCATTTGACACCCAATTCTGCACTATGAAATTGGGATCTTGTGAGTATGACAAATTCAAATGACATTAAGAAATCACAATAATTTGTATTCTCTATTGGAAAAAAATTGAAATAGTTCGTATCAAATGTGTGTTTGCTTTGTAAAAGAAGTGCTCCATAAATGAAACGCTTTTGAAGTGGTTATAATACTTAAGTCTTAAATTTTCGTTTTTTGACTGGGGTAAAATTCAGAAAGTGTTCTTTAATCTCGTTAGAAATTTGTGATTACCTAACATCTGCAACTAATACAATCGATGAACCAATTTTTTATATTGTCCGAGCCATTATAAGAAAAAAACAATCAACAAAAAACCTGTTCCTGATAACAACTATCGACTTTTATTACTTGCTAATAGTCCGGGAGCTCACTGAATAATTTTATTAATCTGATAAATGCTTCAACAAAATGCCAGTGTGTTCAACATGTAAAAGAAGTCATGAAGATGACTTTGTTATTATATGTGATGGCTGCAACAGAAATATATGTTGTGATTGCTCAAAGCTGTCTAATACAGAGTTGAGATGCATGACTTTAAAGAAGAAAAAATTGATATTTTTATGCGAGGACTGTGAAGGGATTCAGAATTCTACCGGTTCTCTTAAATAAGATTGAAAACTTGGAAACAAGAATCAATAAACTCAAGGGAATGAAGGAAAGCCAAAGCGAAATTCAAACTCCTATTGGAGCTATAAACTCCAGTGTGCAGTTTGAACATGTTATAGCTGAAATAGAAGAAAGGAAATACTGTGCGAAAAATGTTATATTTAAGAATATCTATGAATCCTCTATATTAAATTGATTAATAACAGGCTGAATCTTCTTGAATAGCTTCATTTTGCCGAGACGCCCAACTTTTTACTCTACTAAAATTCTCGATAGTGGTAGCTAATAAAATGCGCAGGCGTCAAATATGTCGATTTGGTGAGTGCAAAAAATTAATTGATAACAGTTAGTTTTTCAGATGAACCTCGATATAATTCGATGAAGTACTCGAAATAACTTTTGTCTTACGAAATGGATGGTAGGACTGAAGAGTTCCCCACTCCCAACATGTACCAATGACGTGGTCATAAAAATTCATTAATAACCAGCGGATTTTTTTACCGTTGCTTGGTTTATATTTGTATAATTGACTAGTCATATTGTCCAACAAATTGAATGGTAGGTGTTCCCAGTCCTATGCGCCGAAATTGTCAATTCCACGAAAATTATTGATATTAGTAGCTAATAAACTGCGTAGGCGAAAGTCATGTTGATTTGGTGAGCGCAAAAATTGTATGGCTAACTGTTAGTTTTACCCAAATATGAAGCTCTTGACTCATAGTGAAACAAACCAATTGAATTAATTTCATCTCAAGGCAGTAAAATCAATCTATTTGACCGTTAGCCACGGGCTTAACTAGCCCACAGATATTTCGATCATATCTTCTGAAATAGAAAATAATCAAAATATTTTGTAATTAGGCACATTTATCCTCATTTTTGATATGATATTTTCTTGATCCTGCCATCTTCATTACATTGTTCAGTTCCTAGATCGATCCTATGGCCAGTTTTCGAGCTACAAGGTGTCAAAAATTCCACTACTGCTGTTTGTGAATTATGAATCGATTTGATTTTTTTGCTTTAATTCGAAATCGATTTTTTTCAGAAACAATCACTTTGAATCTAATTTGTAGCTCGTAAATCCCTCCATTCGAATAAGAAATTATATTTCACAAAGGGTGTTGCATTACATAGCATGACAAGACACTGTTCAAAGAAAAAGATGAATATTTATACCATTATCATTTTTATTTTACAAATTCTTTGAAAAAGAATGGGTCTTTATCAATTACATGAGGATTCATATTATGATTGCTAGGTCAACAGTTCTTCATGTACACAGTGACAATTTGAATGCTTAAAAAGGGACAAAATGAAATAATTATCACGAATTGTCCATATCTGTTACTAGGATATGAGAATTGAAGTGAAATTATACTCATGAAATAATCCTCCTATCAACTTCCATTATTTCCAGCAAGTCCCGTCACTCTCTGATTTACAGCCACCCGCATCCAATTACATTTTTATTTGAATTTGTTATGAAAGTGGCTACAAAGATCGATGAAAAAACTGGAGGTCGTATTTGAAAAAATTAATCTAAAGAACTTATCGTCGCATTGGAAATTGTTTTATATCATATTATAACAGATATGAAACATTATTGAAAGTTCCCTTGACTTTTTCTTATGGAAATGGAGGCGGTAGAGCCATAAAACGAAATTTGACAATTTTAGTTTTTGGCGAATATCTCAATAACAAACATTGATATTCAAGATCTGAAAAAACCTTAGTATTGCTTCCCAAACTAGAATTTTTTTTTCTGTTTTAACCGACCTTATAGGTCTCTCTGTTTCCGAGATAGCAATGGTATGTCATCAGCTAAAAAGATAGTATATATAATGTTGAACCCCTTATTACTTCAAACACCCCATCTGCTTAGCTTTATTATATTTTGATCGATCAGCTTCCATTCTGATTGATTGTCAATGATAAACTCAATCAACTTATACACTCGTATGCGTATTCATACACAGGAGAATTGATTATGTTATTGACTACCTTGTAGAAAAACAGTTTTGTTTTTTCTGTATTATGAAACATATTTCTCACTAATGTCAGTAATGACCAGTCGCTCACTAGTTCAATATTGGATATGAATGGTATATTGTTATTTTTTTATACATTAAATTTTTTTCTATAAATCTCAAAATGCATGATGTGTCGCCCTCTAGCGCCGAATCTGGTTATAGGATCGAGTAGGGGCAATGGAGACTTTTACTCAGAAAAGCTTCAGCTACAACATACCAAAAATTCAGCAATTTTCACAGTAAGACTTTTTTTCATTAAATGTGTGCGGAGTCCTTTGATGATAGTTAAAATTAATTTTTCCGTTAATCAGATGTCGTTCCCTTACGAACGACAGCCCTCAAAAGACGAAACTTGTGAGAGCCAAGAATTAACGAATTCTTACTTTTTACGTGCTATTCCACTTTCTCGGGCCATCAGAGAAATATAAGCAGTCGCTAGGCTTCGAACCCACGACCGGCGACCACAGTGTATGAAAGATCGGTATTTTAACTACTTGGCCACTTGACCCCCGTAAAATATAATATCTCTTTCGAACTGGACTTTTTGAGGCCTCTGGAGATACCATACATCCTGTTTTCCGTAGAGCAGAATTTCACAATTCGTCTGACCTCTTTGAAAGTTTTCAATTATAAATTTCAGCTCTTCAGACGACGATGTGGTGTTGCAGGTTTTTCCGGGTTTCCCCGCATCTGTTGAAGCGCATGCGACATCATTTAAGCCGCCCCCGGAGGGCAGATTGATTATTTCAATGTTTTTACTTTGTTATTGTTGTTTTCAATATGTTTATAAAAATTATGACATCTAAACAAAATTCTCCACTTATTTCTTAAACTTTTCACGTAAATTATGATATTTTTGAATCGAACAAACAATTATACATTGAAAGTAACATTACTTCATGAATAAAAGTATTAAATTATCTAAACCACAATTTCAAAATAATTCGTTATTTTGAATAATTTTTGTAGGACTAGCGATACATATCCGTTTTTTTGTAGGACACTGTATTACTTAGGTGAAGAATACACTAACCTTTGATGTGTTATCATTGTCCTACAGTTATTAATAATTTTTTTTTTACCATGGAATTGACAATTTCGGCGCGTAGGACTGGGATCACCTACCTTTCAATTTGTAGGACAATATGACCATTCAATTATACAAATATTAACCAAGCAACGGTAAAAAAAATCCGCCGGTTATTAATTAATTTTTATGACCACGTCATTGGTACATGTTGGGAGTGGGGGACTCTTCAGTCCTACCATCCATTTTGTAGGACAAAAGTTATTTCGAGTACTTCATAGAATTATCTCTATGTTTGACGCCTGCGCATTGTATTAGCTACCACTATCGAGAATTTCCGTAGAGGAAAAAGTTGGGCGTCTCGGCAAAATGAAGCTACTCAGGAAGATTCAGCCTGTTATTAATCAATTTTGAAAATAGGCGTGGGATCCCGGTCTACTAATCAGAACCGAGCTGAAAGGAATGTAGAAGAAGTGCAAACAATTCTTAAACTGATTGATAATATCAGCATATATGACACTCGTATCAAAGTGCAAAGAATAGGTAAATTTGGAAATGGACTTAATAGATTAATGAAGGAAACTTTTGCAAAACCCTGAAGATGCAAAGGAAGTTTTGAAGTCAAAAGATAAATTGAGGCCAGTGATCATATTCGGCGATCAAACAAGAAAGCAAAGAGAGTATTACAAACAAGTAAAAGAAGAGTTGAATAGAATAATTGCAAATGGGGATAATTCGAAAACAATCAGGTATTTAAACTCAGATCCAACAATAGTATCCAAATCTAACAATGCGAATATCCATAAAAACAAATAGCGAAGCCTAATATTCAACCACTACAGTACCATGAAGATATTATAATTTATTTAAATGTTCAGAGTTTTATTGCACACAAAACCGATATTATAACAAGTATTGCATTATTGAATCCATCGTTCATCATCCTGAGTGAATCAAGAACAACAGCAGACATGCATAATTTTGAAATCAGCATAAACAACTACAATACAGTTCGGTGTGACAGCAAAAGCCGACAAACTGGTGGAGTATTAATATATGTTCGAGTAGGAATGGACTACAGAGTGATCAAACCTATCATTTTGGATGGAAACTATTGGATACAGTTCATAAGTGTAAAGATAAAGTCGCAGAAGTGGCACATCGGTGGTATCTACCATTCTCCAAACTCAAATCATGGAATATTTATGACACATTAGAGGACATTCTTGAGACATACTTCATTGGAAAAAACTGTTTGATGGTTGGCGACTTCAACATGAATTATGAGGACGATGATTATTTTTACACCAAAAAGGTCAAACATTTATTTAGAATGTATGGAGCAGATCAAATTGTTAATGCATATACACGGTGTACTGATAATAGCTCTACTCTTATAGATTATGTTGTAACGAATATTGATTCAAATCGAGCATTTGTTCATGACGATCCAAAACTAACTGACCACTCTATCATATCTGTTAATTTTTGTAATGCAAATATAACGCTAGGGGAAAAATTCAAGCAAATTAGAAAAATGAATGTCTATCATAACATAAACATTTAACTTCTATCCTGTAACTGGAATCTAAATTCAGTTATTGTTGATGTTATATTGAATGATATAGCAAAAAATTGTCTAAATATTGTAGATCAGTTAGCACCAGAACATACTGTTAAAATAAAATCAAACCAAGTTCCATACTATGATAATGAATTAAAAATCAAAGCAAAAGAAAGAGTTGTAGCTTATAAGAAATTCAAACAAAATAGAAATTTAAATGAACATAATGATTGGGAAAATTATAAGAGAGTGAGAAATGACTATGTAAATATGTTAAAAGAAGAAAGAGCGATATTATGAACAAAAAATTGATGAAAATAAGCATAATTCTAAAGAAATGTGGAAATATTTAAAATCTCTTATAAATCCAATTGAGAGTTATAATTTTGAAAGGATAGTATTCAATGTTGATGGTCAAATGAAAGTTTGTAAAACAAAAATTGATATTGCAAATGGATTTAATGAATATTTTGTTAATGGTGTAGGTCATATTGTGAACAGTTAAGAAATATAATATTTTCAATAGATAAAATTAATAGATCAGAGATAATGAACAGTCAATTTTTGAAACAGACATTTAACACCTTGGGACATGTAATATTGAACTTTGTAAATACGTCTCTCCAAACTGGAAATTTTCCCCAGCACAGTAATACCAATACCGAAAATAAATAATACTATAGAATCTAGCAATTTTCGTCCTATCAATACTCTACCAACCCTCGGAAAAGTTTTGGAATTAGCAGTATATAAACAACTCAACAAATACTTTGATGAAAACGGGTTAATCTTAGGTTGTCAGTCAGGTTTTAGAAAAAAACATTCGTGTGAATCTGCCTTACAGTACACAGTAACAAATTGGAAAGGAAAAATTGATGAAGATAATTATATTGTTAGTACATTCTTAGATCTAAAGAGGGCTTTCGAAACAATAGACAGAAATATATTAATCCAAAAGCTCATATATTATGGTATTGATGATGTAGTGTTGAAATGGTTAAAAAGCTACTTCAGTTTTAGTAGTCAAATAACAAAAATTAATACGTGCTACTCACAAGAGATAGAAAATGATCTCGGGGTACCACAAGGCAGTGTATTAGAGCCTTCACTTTTTTTAATTTATATAAATGATATTAATTATGTACATGGAGATCATATAATTAACTTATTTGCAGATAACATATTGATATATACCTACGATAAATCCTTGCAAGTAGCCGTTGAAAAGATGAACAATTCATTAAAAAATATTGAGTTATACCTTGGAACAAATAAACTAAAACTAAATGTCACTAAAACTAAGGCTATGATCATTACAACAAAATATAAACAAAATGACATTGAAAGGAATCCAGTTAAAATTAAAATCAATGATAGTGACTTAGAAATTGTGAGTAAAATCAAGTATCTAGGGTTTTACATAGATAACATAATTTCATTGAATGATCATGCTGACTATGTGATAAACAAAATATCAAAGAAGTTGTATTTTTTCTCAAGAGTGTCATCTTCATTATCAATGTATGCCAGAATAACGTGCTATAATTGCATAATAAAGCCTCATTATGATTTTTGCGGTAATTCTACTTCGCTCCGTTTATTCAAAAGGGATTTCATAATATTTATAAGGACAAATTGAACTATATTAAATCTAAGTCATTGTTACAACGAAAATATAAATTCATATCCTATATATAGAATATGTGTTATGTAGTTTTTCTTGTATTTTGGGAAACTAGACAGGTTTTTTTTTATTGTCTTTATTGTCTTATTTTTTTATGTATAATGTGTAGGCTTGCCTATTTTTGAAATAAAGTTCTTCTTCTTGATGAGCATATAGTATGATTAGCATCCTTCTAGGTTAGTTCTCTTCTCACCACTACTTTCCTCTTAGTATTAGATGTAATCCTTCTTCATTTCGATATTTTGCATGAAGGCCAATGGGTTGAATAATGACATGTAGACTTTCACACTTGATGTGTGTGCATCTCAGTGATTGACTGACATACGAGACTAAGTAGGCTTGTGCTTTGTTCATACGTACGCATAAGTACGGCACGAGCACTGAATTCAGAATCAATATCTCCCGAAAAATACTTCCAATAGAATAATTGTCCTTATAGAAAAGTTTTCCCAATGTATTTTGCAACTTTTATTCCTCCTGAGTATAGTTTATACAAAGTAAGTTGAGACAGCAGAAAAACTGAAATTCCAGTTAGTGTCGGCATATATTTTAGGAAACAATTGCCGAAGATGTTTTTTTTTTCATGGTAGTATCCTATAAGTTGACATTGGTTTTTATCAAAAATTGCAGGGGTTGTGCGAAGCAGAAGTTGTTTCTATGTCGGAAATGAAACGACCTAGCTCCATTCAAAAAAATATTTATATTCCAAGGGCTTCCGGAAGAAACGGGGCTGCCAGACCTAAACTGAGCCGTTAATCGCGTTGCTCTGGCCATAGTCCAAGAAACGAGGAAGCGGCCCTGGCCCAATGTTAAATGTGCAAAAATTGATATCCGAAAAACAAAAATATGATCGTATAGGAAATTAAAATTCAGGATGAGTTTCTATTTCATGCGACTCGATCCTGATTACCGAACATAACCTAAAAAATTTACAAAGTTGCGAAAAGCGGTTTTTTGTTGATAACTAAAAAACTACAGCTCCGGTCGAAAAAAGTCAAATTAAGAAATTGTAGATATTGAAAAGATGTATCAATTGAATAACATGATTTTTCGATGTCATTGATACTTTTCGAGTTATAACGAAAAATTCGTGAAAAATCTGGTTTTCTATAACTCGTTAATTGGAAGGTATTGAAAATTGATACTTTCAGTTTTGTGTAGCCTATGGCAAGCTAAAAAAGCCTTTTTTGAAAAATTGATAAATATTGATTGTTTTTCAAAATATATGAAGTTTTCTCAAAAAAGATTCTCAATATGGCTACTCTTGCTCGGGGAATGGTGCTACAGTAACGATTCAAGGCTCATTTTTTCTGTAAGAGTTGTACTTCCATATTATCGAATAAGTATATTGATTTATTTTAAGTGTCAAAAAATTACTTTAAAAAATCGCACAATTTTTTTACATGTTTTCACTAAATAAATTTCTCAATTTTGTTTTTATAGAGATGACTTTTATAAAAATAGATTCCTAGCATGATCACGCATTATAGTTATTTATGCAACAAGTGCAAAAAGTGAATGTTTATTGCATTGTAACAATTTTTGCACGAGTTGCATACAACATTTTTTCTACGTTCATGAAAAAAGCAAAAAATGATTTATTGAGGTGCGGCACTAGGTGTAGGAAAATGAAAAGCGCAACTTGAATACTTTATTATTAATATGGATTTGCATTGAAACAGGAACTAATACGTTACGAACAATTTAACTCAAACTTTATTTTTACCCTCAATGTTGAAAGTGAATGAACAATTGTGCAATTTTCAATATGAATATTTCGTAGTGAAGAACTTTTTGACTGACGTTTCTATAACCACAATTGCATTATAAAAATCAAAATCATAGTAGCCGTGAGCGCGTATGTTATCACTAGGTGTGGTCATAGTACAGACAGTGTGCTCTATGCAGGTAGACGGTTTAGAATAAAGCGGATCGGATTTGATTATGGAGTTATTCTCGGGAAGGCATTGTTTGTTTAACTCTTGCTGCTAACAATAATAAAAAATAATATAAAATATGTAACTGTTTGAAACCTATTGCCAATCTCACAGAATATCTGCTAAATATGTAGTAGGTTTAAACGTTTATGTTTGTCATGATGACAGCACGTTGAAGTAGAATGACAGATGAGTGCAATAAAAACTTTATTGCACTAGTGCAATAAAGAACTTCTTTTTCCACTGAATATAGTTCAATTAAGTTTTGCTTTTTGCATGAATGTAGAAAAAAAAATTAATTCCTACGATCACTAGGATCCGTGATAATTTTTTTATTTCAAAAAAATCTGGAAGACGCAATAATCATCGTAGAGCAGTCACCTTCATGGATATTGAGGATGAATACCTATATTTTTAATAATAAAAATACTAGGATATGTTTAGTTCATTTGCAGTATTATTAATTGATGAACAAAGTTAGGCGTGCAGGCGCAGAGCGATGCAATTCTGTGGGTGGCGCAGTGAGGATACACATTCTGTTGACATTAAAAACACTTTCGTCCCGACGGTGTTATTGAAAAGTCATTATTGAATCAATTTCAAGTACTAGTGTACATTGGAAAAGAAAACGTACGTGAACAACTAGCTAAAAGTTTTTTTTATTGCCGCTGGTGAGTACTCATTTTATTAAACATAACGGTTATTAATTCAAATTAAATTTTTTTATTTTTAGATATTGACATACAATGGCAGAGTCTAATGAAGAAGTATGTATTCTATGTGATATTTTATGTGATTCAAGTGGATGTAAAAATTTTGATACGCATATCATCGAAATAGATGAAGAATTGCCCAACTTCAGGATAGTCTGCTCACACACAATATGGAAGAAGGAGATGAAGAAAAAGAAGAAGAGCCAAATGATTCAACGGACAATCCACTAATTAAAAAAAGGAAAATTAGTGAATCTGTATCAATATAATATTAGAATATCTTTTCTGTAATTATTTCATGAATGGTTTGTATATAATAGAGTTATTTTATCATTTTGTGAACATGGTATTCGTGTTTTTCTCGTTGAAGCCGAGATACTCAATATTTTTCAAGCGCAAGCCACTTTGAACGCACAATAGTATATTGTGCAACAAGTGCAGAAAAGTGCTAATTTCTCACGAGTTTGAAAAAGTTGCGGCACGAGCGCAAGCGAATGCTGCAATTCAAACGAGTGAGAAATTGCATTTCTGCTCGTGTTACACACAATACTTTTTCTACAACACCCTTTTTGCTAAAAATAATACTATACTATAAGACGGAATGAAATGTCAGTGACTCATTCTTATATTTTCCTCTTGAAATTGAAGGTAGTAAATTCAATGACAATGAATTAACTTGTTCTCTTAGTTCTGGCGGAGTATTTTCACTGTTGCTATCCAATTTAGTTCAATCTCATTAAAAAATGACGGGACAAGAATATTTTACGAATATTTTATGCTTGACGTTTGTTGACATTCAAATGATTCGATAGATGTTGCTCCGTTGCCTAGCAATGGATAGTGTGTATGTGGGTATTTGAAACAGCAGTAGTGATGTCTATGATTTTTGTTCAGAATATTATAAATTTGTACGACAATTTCCCTCATATTATATAAACCAATAGACTTTGTCTATTCATTCTTGAAGTTGCCTGATCGAATATCCCTTCGAAATGCAGAATTTTCAAAATATACTTTCACCTTGCTGTCACGAAAATTGTATTGCTTAGAAATTAGGTACTGAAAAATGTTGGCACAGAAATGTCACCTTGTGGCACAGAAATGTCACTTTGCGGCACACTAATGTCAAATTTCAATTATTGTGAGAAATAATCATGTTTGCGAACGTAAAACTATGCAGAAAAGCATGTTTTGGAGTGTGGTTGTAGAAAAAATTAGTTTTCAGTGCTATCCCCACTCCTCCACCCGCTACAGTTATCGCGATCCGCGCCTGCACGCCTCACTTTATTCATCAATTAATGATACTGCAAATGAACTAGACATATCCCAGTATTTATTTATTAAAAATATAGGTATTCAACCTTAATATCCATGCTATACGATGATTATTGCGTCTTCCATATTATTTTGAAATAAAAAAATTATCTCGGCTCCTAGTGATCGTAGGAACTCAATTTTTTTTTGAATGCGTGATATCATGCTAGGAATCCACTTCCATAAAAGTAATTTATATAAAAACAAAATTAAGCAATTTAATTAGAAAAAACATGTAAAAAAATTGTGCAATTTTTTAAAGTTATTTTTCGACCCTTAAAATTAAACAAATCAATAGGTGACTGCTCTACGATAATTATTGCGTCTTCCAGATTTTTTTTAAATAAAAAAATTATCTCGGATCCTAGTGATCGTAGGAATTAATTTTGTTTTAATGCGTGAAATCATGCTAGGAATCTATTTTTATAAAAGTCATTTCTATAAAAACAAAATTAAGAAAGGACCACGCACGTTTCTTATGGAAAATGGCTTTTCGTGAATTTGTCCGAATTTTTGGTATGGTGTAGATCTGGATGCTCTGATCAAAAGTGTCCATTGCCAAAAACTCCAAAAATGGACAGTTTTAGAGATATGGCTCTATCAATGTAAATTTTTTTGCATTTTTTGGATTTTGACACATCATCAGTTCACTCTTATACTTAGGAAAAACCGAGTTTCTATGATTTCACTGCAGGAATCGATTGAAGAATAATTGTTTCTTCGTTTCAGATACTGCCATTTGAAGAAATTGTTATAACTGGACTATTATTTTCAATTTCTATAGTCCAGTTTTTGTAGAAACAAAAACTTCTGAATTGCTCAAGGTATCACAGAGTCACATATATTCAACACCTTTCGATAGGGGCACTAGAAAAATAATATTCGATACACACTATAGGAACTGAATCTGAGATACTTTGTTTAAAAATAGTTTCCTAGTCGTCAAAGAAATAGTGGTAAATGCAAAATGAGCATATAGAAAATCATTCATAATGTAGGCTGACGACATAAATACTCGTATCGAATGCAGTTTGTTTATACCGAGTGTTAAATATCAATAGAAACAAGGGAATACATACCCAATAATCATTTATAATCGCTAATCGAACCGTTAAGGCAAACGGATCCGTGAAAATGTCTGAATATTTGATATGATGTGGATTTCGATGCAATGATCAAGTGTCTATTGCTACAGACTACAAAAATGGACAGTTTTCAAGATATGGCCGTATCAATATCTGATTTTTTTCGTTCCATAATCCCATAATCGCTTAGCTGTTATACCCAACAAAAACGGAATTTTATCGATTTCTGCGCAGGAATTGACTGAAAAACAGTTGTATTTCATTTCAGATACATTCATTTGGAGAAATCAGCATACACTGCTCGTCACTGGCGAGGTAGCTGGGCTATTATTTTCAACTTTTGTATTTCCGTGTTCGTAAAAACAAAAACTCTTGAATTGTTCTAGTTCTAACAAACATACTTATATCCAACACAATTCAATTGTGGCATTTGAAAAAATAATATGCGATACACACTCTAAATATGGTTTGAATTTTTTTTGAAATATTCTCCTGGCTATCAGGAAAATAGTGGAAAATGCAAAATGAGAAACTAGTAAATCGTATTTATAATGTACGCTGACGAGATGAATACTCTTATCGAATGCAGAATTTTTATACCGGGTGTTAAATGTACATAATGAAAAATCATTTCTAATTGTTAATGGAACCGATAACTGATGAGAGAATGTAGGCTTTCACGGCCGGAGTCAATATATTCAATGTTGTCTGGTCCAAGCGGCCAGATTTTTCTCAGCCGAAAGCACAGGAGTGCTGTGGTCTCAGATGTTTATCGAACACGGCCATCAACTCTAGACAACAATGAATTTTGAAATAAATGAGTTTTCATGGGAAGAATATATAACTAATAATGAGAAAATTGTAAAACAGTAACAATATTTATTTTATGAAAAATATCAATTCTCCACCAAAGTGATGATGATAGTAGTGAAAATAATAGTACGTAAAAGAAAGTTGGTCCAAACGTTCATCAAATCATCTATGCGTAACATTTAACGAGGGTCAATTGTTCAACAAACCAAATATTATTGTATTCACTCGAACTATTGCAAAATTATACATGGGGCAAATAAGATAACGTTATTCAATCTCAGTTCTATGTCTGTCTTTGGAGTAGCTGAAACACCAAAACGACGAAAAAAATGTTTGAAGAGTACAGACAGAGTCATGGCACAAAAATCTGACAGTGGTCATCTTTACAGAAGTGAAATGTAGGTGCATTCACTAAATGAAGAACTATTGAACGAAAAATGTATAGTTTGAACAAAATAGGGTAGATTACTATACAATTATGTAGATGCTGTTGTGATCTTATTCAATTTGTTAGAGGTAAGTTGAAGAAATGAATATTTTTTTGCTGTTCACTAGAGATTCGAGTTTAAAAAATCTGCATTCGATACGAGTATTAATTCATCTCGTCAGCGTACATTATAATTACGATTTTCTAGTTTATTATTTTGCATTTTTCACTATTTTCCTGATGGCCAGTAGAATATTTAAAAAAAAAATTCAAATCATATTTAGAGTGTGTATCGCATATTATTTTTTCAAATGCCACAATTGAATTGTGTTGGATATAAGTATGTTTGTTAGAACTAGAACAATTCAAGAGTTTTTGTTTCTACGAACACGGAAATACAAAAGTTGAAAATAATAGCCCAGCTACATCGCCAGTGACGAGCAGTGCTAATTTCTACAAATGAATGAGATCTGAAATGAAATAAAACTTTTTTTCAGGTAATTCCTGCGAAGAAATCGATAGAATTCCGTTTTTGTTGGGTATAAGAGCTAAGCGATTATGGGCCACAATCTTGAAAACGAAAAAAATCAGATATTGATACGGCCATATCTTGAAAACTGTCCATTTTTGTAGTCTGTAGCAATAGACACTTGATCAGTGCATCGAAATCCACATCATATCAAATATTCAGACATTTTCACGGATCAGTTTGCCTTAACGGTTCGATTAGCGATTAGAAATGATTTGTTTGTTTCTAATGAAATTTAACACTTGGTATGAACAAACTGCATTCGATACGAGTATTTTTGTCGTCAGCCTACATTATGAACGATTTTCTATATGCTCATTTTGCATTTACCACTATTTCTTTGACGACTAGGAAACTATTTAAAAAAAAGTATCTCAGATTCAGTTCCTATAGTGTGTATCGAATATTATTTTTCTAGTGCCCCTATCGAAAGGTGTTGAATATATGTGACTCTGTGATACCTTCAATTCAGAAGTTTTTGTTTCTACAAAAACTGGACTATAGAAATTGAAAATAATAGTCCAGTTACATCGTCAGTGACGAGCAGTATATAACAATTTCTTCAAATGGCAGTATCTGAAACGAATTATTCTTCAATCGATTCCTGCAGTGAAATCATAGAAACTCGGTTTTTCCTAAGTATAAGAGTGAACTGATGATGTGTCAAAATCCAAAAAAATGCAAAAAAAATTACATTGATAGAGCCATATCTCGAAAACTGTCCATTTTTGGAGTTTTTGGCAATGGACACTTTTGATCAGAGCATCCAGATCTACACCATACCAAATTTGGACAAATTCACGGAAAGCCATTTTCCATAAGAAACGTGCGTTGTCCTTTATTTAGTAAAAAAATTGTGCGATTTTTTAAAGTAATTTTTTGACACTTAAAATAAAAAAAATCAATATACTTATTCGACGATATGAAAGAACAACTCTTACAGAAAAAAATGAGCCATTAATCGTTACTGTAGCATCATTTCCCGAGCAAGAGTAGGAATATTGAGAGAGCATCTTTTTTGAGAAAACTTCATATATTTTGAAAAATAATCAATATTTATCAATTTTTCAAAAAATGACTTTTTTGGCTTGTCATAGGCTACACATAACGATAAGTAACAACTTTGAATAACTTACAGTTAACGAGTTATAGGAAACCCGATTTTTCACGGTTTTTCCGATATAACTCGAAAAGTATCAATGATATCGAAATATTATGAATTATTCAATTGATAGATATTTTCAATACCTACAATTTCCTAATTCGACTTTTTTTCGATCGGGGCTGTAGTTTTTTAGTTATCAACAAAAAACCGCTTTTCGCAACTTTGCCAATTTTTTAGGTTATGTTCGGTAATCACTATCGAGTCGCATGAAATAGAAACTCATGTTGATTTTCAATTTCCTACACGCTGATTTTTTTTTTGTCGGATATTAATTTTTGCACGCACTTTTCCCTATTGCTTGGACTACCATGTTTTAAACAATGCGGCGGTCATGTCCTCATGATAATCAGCAGATGAATGCTTGGTATTTTTTGCAGAGAACAACAAACAACGCATTAGCAAATCCTTTTTCATTTCTGGCATGAAGAATTATAATTCTATTTCCTCTAGAACATGGCGCTTTCTAAGTTCACTTGTTTGAATGTGTAAGGCTTTATTAAATAATTCCATATGTTACGTCTCTAGATCAGCTCCTACTTGGAGACGTTCTGAATTAAGTTCCACTTGGAGCGGTTCTGAATTAGCATCAAAATATTCTGTTTCAACGACATCAACATCGAAAGGTCTCCAGAATGTCATACCACACAGATAATCAATCTAATTAAGACTTCTAAATAACGATATATGCAAATATGCGTCTGAACTCTGAGCCTAGCTGCACCGCACTGTCTAGTAAATAAATGCTCTAGCAAATAGAAACTGATTGGAATTCGGCAGCGACATGTCAAAAAACTTAGAAGCAGTTCGATCTTTGACCAATTAGAATTTGACAGCGGACAATCAAAGGCTTTCTTTTGGCATTCCAACCGCCCGTTTCATGTGACAGAATACCAAGGAGACTAAACGTTATTTAACAAGGAGAGTTTAATCCCCATAAGACAATGGGGACACTAGAAAGAGATGAAAGAACATTTGTGACGAAATGTGACGTTGTTGGACGTGTCATGGCCGCCGTTCTTTATAGACAGTGACGGACTAGCTCTTGGTATATGAGAGTTACTGCTGACAGTTTTGTTGCTTGGTTCGAGTTCGACTCTGTACTCATATCCAAGTACGTCACTATGACGCGTGATGCTACAAGATTCTGATTGGCTAGAGCTTATTAAACGCTCCTTGTTAGTTTAGTCTCTTTGACAGAATACATCTTATCCACGTGGACTGCCAAGCGAGTTTAGACGGGGAGCGTTAGGTAATAACGTGTTATTTATGCGTATGCAAATTATCAGTGGCAATTTGTATGTTGATATAACCTTGTATGATCGCTTGGTTGTGTGCTGTCTCAATTGAGTTCGTAAAGACTATATTTTAGCCTTCCACAGTCTGAACATGAAGAAATGCAAAATCAAAAAATCTATAGAAGTGCAGAAGAGCAAATTTCTCTATTTGCTCCGATAAGTTAATGTGTTTAAAAGACTATTGTTTGGACAATATTAGTTAATTTTGTGAGTAATGACTGGTTCATAGACCAAACTTAAACTCTTACTTTTTTTTTTATTTCTTCTTCAAGTTGAAGCAGTAAAATCGATCGTTCACTTAAAGAAGAAGTGATGCAAATTTTGGGTGTTTTGATTTGAAACGTTGAAACAATTAATTATAAAAGGTGGGGTATGACCAAATAAGAAAAGAAGCTGTTGGATCTGTGTAACTGAACTAAAAACGACCATGTTAATTTCCTTGTGAGTTTAAAGGGCGTACGTAAGACCAGGTTGCGCGATAAAATTAATGAGAAGGGCATGAAGGCCGTTTTGGTAATAGCTTCAACAAATCAGCGAGACCGTAGCGCATTTCTCATCCCCAAATAATTCAAAAATAATCTCGTAGTGACTTTTTAATAAAAACTGAGTTTTTTGCCCGCATTTTATTCACCTTATCTTTTATCTTTACAAACAGTAAAAAACCCAGTTCAAATTATGGTACGAAATCCACGAAACGGACATACCTGCGCCCTCTATCGGACAGGAGCCAAAACCCAAAACGGTCATGTTCTGGACAAAGGGTCCTCTAAGTATGGTTACCTCTGTAAACAACGTTTGTTCCACCAGGTGGAACGCATTATACAATAGATGCCATAGACGCCGTCAGTGAATTAGCGACGCGACGTTAGCGTTAGGTGTCAAAATATTCAATGTTCTATAATATTCATAATTGAATAGTGGAAATCCCACAAACAATCAAATCGACTAGAGCGTTTCAAAGAAACGTGAAACGTTTAGTTTCAACGTTTGTGTTTTAATCAATTTATTTTTATATTTATTACTTCTATCGAACAGCCAGTAAAACTGCTGAACGTTCTCAATGATTGTGCCATAAATATCCATTCCACGATAAAAAAGAAATTTTAAATATGACAAAATACAGCACTTTGTTTATGTTTTTGTTCCCACTAAGAGGAAAATCCTGTAATGTTCAGAGAACATCGTCAGAGCCGAGGGAAAGTAGGTAGGAATTGGTACTGTTCTTGAATTTCTGCAGGCTGTATGCCCCAGGGAACATTTCTAGGAAGAATCATTGATCCTTAATATAAGCTGAATAACTTTATTGAGTACTTTTGAAGTATCACAAAAAAATTGACCTAACTCAAAAAGAACTCGTGGCACTATTAACAAGTTTTTACAGCAAAATTTCGAAAAAAAAATCGCTTTCCCCAAGGACATAATAATATCCTGGATACGCCCTTGTCAGACTGGTGTCTATAATTTTTGTGAAAACGAAAAAAGTAACAGGCAAGGACCAGGTGGAAAATGTTGTTGAGGTTCCAACTTTGAGGAAAAAAAATATTTAAACACGAAAACCTTCAAAATGGTGAAATGGGATGTAGTTTAGGGGTTGAAATCGGTTTTTTGAAATTTGCGGTGACCTTTTAGTGGAAAATTGTCAACAGAAAAGTTGTAGATAATAAAAAAAGCAAAAGCTTTTGTATTCAACACTCTCCTCAAATTAACTCTCAAACTGGCGAAAAACCGATTTTTTAGTATTTAATTTTTTTCTCGCTTATTTTTTATGTATTTCGAAGTGATCATTTTATTTGTTGAAATTCTACTTTCGAATGGTCTATGTAACTTGGTGGTTTATTGATCGTTAAACTGCTAAAAATTGAGAAAGACCGACAAGTCTCTCTGAATCATGATTTTCCCAATAATTTCAATGATTTTTAATAGTTGTAGAAAAGAATAAAAAATATATTATTAAATTAATTTTGTAGTGCAATTATATATTCCAATATTTTTTTCCTTGGTATTTTGGCATCAACTGCTATGGTAATAAGGCGTGTGTTCTGGATAGGCCTTGTTACTAACTCCATACGCCACCTTAGGAGCAGCACTGTTAATTATTAATGCAACAGTGAATCGTGGAGAATTATTCCCAGCCGACACGAGCTTCAATCCTTCAGACTTTCACATCTGAAAATGAAAAAAAAGCCCGCCCCGGCTGGGAACCGAACCTGGAACCTCTCGGTTACCAGGCGGGCGCTTAACCACTGCGGTAATCCCCGCCCTTCCAATATTTTATTATGAATAATTCAATATAAACTACTTTTTGTTATGAAAATAATGAAGAAAGTCGAAATTAATTGAAAATATTGAGAAAATCATGATTTCTCAATTTTAAGCGGTTTAGCAATCAATAACCTATAGTTACAGAGACCATTTTGAAGTAGATTTTTCAACAATTGAAATGGTCACTTATAGACATACGAAATACTTAAAAATATCGAGACAATTGTTCGATTTGATTGGATTTTTCGAAAAATTTAAATAACTCTCATTTGAGAAAAAATCATGCTTCGTCGACACAGAAATAGACATAAGTATATCTACAAATTTTCATCTGAACTAAATCATTTATACGCGGGAAATTTTTTTTTTTTTGTCATTTTGACGATTAATTTGAGGTTATGTCAAAAAATGTTGTATGAAGAAATTTTTGATTTTTTACAACTTTTTCTTTGAACATATATATTTTGCTAGGAGGTTACGTTTCGCCGCAAATCGCAAAAAACATTTTCAACCCCTAAACTGCGTCCCCATTTCACCATTTTGAGTGGTTTCGAATTTAAATATTTTTTTTCCTCAAAAACATTCTCCACCTTGTCCTTAACTGTTACTACTTTTCTAAAACTATTGAAAATCTTTGAAAATATTGAGAAAATCATCATTCAGAGAGACTTTTGTCGGTTTTTCTCAATTTTAAGCGGATTAACGATAAATAAACCACCAAGTTACATATACCATTTGAAAGTAGAAATGATATACTTTCGAAATATAAAAAAAACACCAACAATTATTGTTCGTGGAAGATAAGGTTATTTTTTTCGAAAAATATACATAACTCGAAAACTAGTCGTCTTCTGAATTGCGAAAAAATCCTGCTCATTTGGCACCAAAAAGGACATATTTCTACAAATTTTCAAGTGAAATAAATCATTTATTAGAGAGTGAAAAATTAAATTCTGCCTAATCGGTTTTTCACCATTTTGACGGATAATTGGAGGTTATGTCGAAAAGTGTTGAATTCCATTCAACATTTTCGACTAAAGCTGGATTCATGAACTTTCCGTTCTGTTCGCCGTTAGCGTTGCCGTCTGCGTTCGCCGTTCCGTTACCAGTTCAGTACATTAAAATGCATAAGATTCATAAACTCATGCGAGCGGTAGACACAGAACTCGAAATTATAATTTTGAGTTCTGTGGCGGTAGACGGCATCGGTCAACGGAGTTTATGAATGATCTTATGAATTTCTATGTACTGAACTGGTAACGGAACGGCGAACGCAGACGGCAACGGTAACGGCAAACGGAACGGAAAGTTTATGAATTGACCTTAAGAGGTCATGTTTCGCCGCAAATCTCAAAAAAACGTTTTCAACCCCTAAACTGCCTATTTCACCATTTTGAGTGTTTTCGTGTTTAATTTTTTTTCTTTAAAGTTGTAACCTCTACAACATTTTCCATTTTAATTGCCACAAAAAAGTAGCATCTAGCTTGGCATCTAGCTACCTACTAGGTACCTGGGCTATTCAGGTGAATGTAAGAGTTTCCCTGGCTTGTCCCAAATGAAATTCAACTTGCATTCCTAATATTGATATTGACTTGTAAACTGATTAATTTTCTCTAGCAATTAGGCAACTTGACTAGTTTTACTAGATTTTGTTTCGGAGTATCGGTCATCGGACTGAGGACTTGAGGAGAGACTCATTACTGTAACCACAGCATTATGCTGTGCTGTAACTGCTGTAACCATTGCCAACCATAAATCACTTTTTATTTTAGCATATACCATTGTCTAAAGAAGAATAGTCAGACAATCCCTGTGCAAAATGCATTGGATGGCCGTCACCTGAGACATCTATACTATTTTACTGGAAACATTGAAAATGTATCCAGTAATGTGGCGCCGTTATCGGATGGCAGGCAAAACTATACTTCTGTCTCTTTTTAAAATAGAACGCCAGTTTTCATTCTCTTCATTCAGAAATGTGCAGAATATTGTCATTGGTGAGATGTTTAGCAGAATAAAAGACGAGTCAAAGTTTGCATTCGGATGTTTCGAATATCAGATGATGATCAGTGGTATTTTATATTGCTGCAATTAAGCCTAATATAATGAAACACGTAATGTAGCAATATTCTTACTGAAAAATGATCCCTAAGTATAGGTACAAAAAAATGTTCTATTATGATATTATATCGCAGTTGATATGTTTTGAAAACACATAAAGAATATTCATTAGTGCTTGAAGGCACCCAATAAGTAGGTAAATAATAATATCATTATTTGTACAAGCTTTTGTTTAGTTTTACTCACACGTAACAGGTATAGTATCTACTGTCTAGGTGCGTACCTATAACGGGGTCAAAAATGGGTCAAAAATGGGTCAAAACTTCAGTGGAAATTTTGAGCCAATTCCACTGATCCAATCATCTTTAAATTTGGCAGGTGTCCATTAAATTCATTCAGGTTCGTTACGACATTCACAAGAGAAAAAACAAGATAGCGAACAGTTTTTGTGATTTATTGTCCAACTATTCATAATGCGAATCTCGAGTAGATTTTGTATTTTTTCAAAATTCGAAATGGCGAATACGATTTTTGATTAGACTCTTTCAAAATTGGTACCTATACAAGGGCTTGTGTTGGAGACCAATACGAACATTCAAGATGGAGGACAAATTTTGTGATTCATGTCCGAATCCGTCCATGATAGATCTAGAATTATTTGGGTAGGACAGTTCAAGGACAATTCAAGGAAAATTCAATTGTTGGTGGACAGGTGTTCTTTAATTGATGGTTCGATGTTATCAACAATGTATATGGACATATAAGGAGAGTTTCAAAGGAGGTTGTCACCAGAAATCATTCATCTCCTACACGGGCCTAAAATCCATTTTTTGTTGTACAATATTATAGTAATTTGTGTATTTAGAGCGCGAGGAGCACGGTAATCTTTGGAGAGCGGCAATGGCACTTTGTTCTCGAAATAAACTCATGTTTTTTTTCTTCAAACGCAGCTTTTAAACATGGAAACGATTGACAATTCATTCAACATAGGCACCTAACATTACCCATGAGAAAATAAATACTCAATGGTAATCCCAAATGAATAAGCTATCCAAATATCCAATAATTCACATCTCTAACAAAACAAGATAACTTGCTTGAAAAAAAAAGTATGTCGAGATCGAATCACAGGCCTTCAGCTTGATAGCAGCTATGCTCTCAACACCACCACAGTTCGTAAGAGTGTTATGAATTTATTGTCTATACTAAACATCATGCATGAATAGGTTCGTTTTCAACGAAAGAGATCGAGAGATCGACCGTTTCTTCAATATTTTCGCACTAGAGCGAAAAAGCTGTCACAAAACATTTCTGAAAAAACATCAGCTTTGCGTTGAGATCTAAAAGCGTCAAAGGCTACCTACTTTGGTAAGCGGTTGTAGAAAAAAATATAGTTTACTGACCATGCACGATCATCGGGGAGATGGAAATATGTATGGTTTTACGCAGTGTCCACGTACAGTGCCTAAAGTGAGATACTTTTCAGGACACGTAAGTGAAAAAATCAAATATGCGTAAAGTTATGTTTTACGCATCGTTCATATAATTCCAAAAGACAGTATTTTGCCTCAGATTTTACTCGAAACTCATCAAATGAAAACTTCATAGAATAAAATATACTCAATTTGCCAAGATAATAATAGGCGTAGAAATAAAATTGTAGATACATTTTCATAAAGAGCTTTTTTGCACTCACGTGTTTCAAAGCTCATAAAAAAAGGCCTAATTTACGAATTTTTGTATCATATATAAATAACTATTTCATCTTCTTTATATGAGTTTTCTGTGCGTATTGGTCATGAAGTCATAAAGTTTCATTTTTGATAAGGATATCCACTTATAGAGGTTATTTCGAACGAACGACTGAAACTTCAAATTCAGTGGCAGATAATGCCATTATATCAGTACCTAATTTCGAAAAAAAACCCTTATTAGGTTTTACAACTTTGACTTCATGGTAAATAAATAAACTTGAAAAAAAACATTTTAGAGAAAAGTTTCTATTTAAATGTACTAAAGAGAAGAAAATAAATTTTAAAGTGAATAAACCCATCATTTTGTTACATTATAAAATTTTAAACGATATAAAAGCCTTGTCGCGAGAAGTACATAATGTAATTCTTATAGTATATAAAATTCAAAAATTACCTCAAGATTTATTCACATGACAAGCTTTTATATCATTTGAAATTTTATAATGTAACAAAATTATGGGTTTTTCGCTTTAGTGCATTTAAATAAAAGCTTTTATCTGAAAAGGTTTTTTAAGTTTATTTATGTCTTATTTTAGTTTTCTGTGAATATGTTTCTTAGTCTGTTCATTTCAATCAATGCGCCATTGTTGCTCGGTCGCTTTCCTGTTAATTTACCGTTGGAAATTTTTCCTAATTTCTACGTGTTCTCTAAATAGCTTAGAGGGGGGCAGAGGGGTGAATTTTTTTAAACCCGTTTTGTTCAATGGCCAGATAATTTTCACTATTTTTACGGATTTTTTTGATTTCTATTCCGCGAGTTTTCCAATTTTTTTGTGACAGGAAAGGAGGGCGAACCCCCCGATCGATCTATTTTTGTTTTCATCATTATTTTCCATGTCCGAAACTGTTGAAACATTTTCCGAATTCCTTTGCGTTCTCTACCTAGCTTTTGAGGGGGGAAAGGGGAGGCGAAATTATTTAAAACATAATTTCCGACGGTCAGATATTTTTAACTATTTTTACAGATTTTTCCGATTATAATTTCGCGATTTTTCCATTTTTTTTTTTTTCGAGAAAAGAGGGAAGCGAGTACTCCCCTAATTCATTTTTTCTTGCTGTAATTTTTGACGTCCAAATCCGTCAAAAAAACGTCCGAAAACCTTTGCGTTCTCTATCTAGCTTTCGGAGGACGGGGGGGGACAATTCCGTTTTATAAACCATAACATTCGACTGTCAGATATTTTTCACGATTTTTAGAGATTTTTCCGATTTTAATTTCACGAGTTAGTTTTCCAACTTTTCGAGAGAAGGGGGGCACCCCCCCCCCTACTTATTTCTTTTCGTTGTTATTTCTGACGTCCAAATCCGTCAATAAAACTTCCGAAACCCTACGCGTTCTCTATCTAACTTTCGGCGGGCAGGGGGGACAATTTCTTCGACATTAATGTTTTGTCATCGGAACTGAACCAACACGAAAAATTTCAATTCCACAGAATAAGAGGAAGTGGTTCTAATTCAGCTTGCAAGATTTGTACCCATCTAACACACACAGAGCAAGTTAAATAAAAGCTCTCAATAAAAACAGAAAATAATATGGTAACTGTCCGAAATGGCATTATCACCTTCATAACATGAAACCAATCATCGGTTGTCATCAAGAACGTTGGACATCTTCCCCCAAACATTAGTCAACAGAAATCACCCTGAAAATATCTACTTATGTGAATTCGAAAACTGACTGAGACCTAACAAGACAAAAACAATGAAATGCCAAACACCACGAAAGTTCGCTACTTTGCTCTCTTGTTTACATGCAAATTGCAAGTGGCAGGTGGAACGGACACTGAGCCAATCAAAAACACGAAATAATGTCCATTCATTATTCACTTTACGCGATTACTACGACACTTTCCATCTCATTCGTTTGTCTCCTTTTTGGGGGCAATCGTGCTGGTGCCATCTACTAATAAACCCCATCGTCATCCAATAATAATCCCATAAGGTTGACTGACTATACTTCTTTAGACAATGCATATACGTACAGGTGCTGGCCTCTTTTGACCAGTATCAGAACGCAACGTAGTCGCAACAGGGGAGGAGATAGAATTCGATTATTTCGTCATCGTGGTGGCGACCTCTTTTACCTAATGCCTAAGCGTCATAAAACGTATCGAAATCGATGAACATCTATAAGTTATTTGTGAAGAAAATTAAATTTATATTTATTGACATTATTATGCAGACATGGTTTAGGAGGAAATAGATAACGTACAAAACAGAAATACAGCTTCCGGTTGATTAAAAAGGAAGACAGATATTTCATATAGACTGGTGCATATGATTTTTGTGAAAAAAAGTAACAGGGGACCAAGTAGGAAATGTTGTTGAGTTTCCAACTTTGAGGAAAAAAATATTTAAACACGAAAACACTCAAAATGGTGAAATGGGGATGCAGTTTTGTGGTTGAAAACGGTTTTTTGCTATTTACGATGAAAGGTGACCTCTTAGCGGAAAATGTTCGATGAAAAAGTTGTAGATAATGAAAAAATCAAAAACTTTTGTATTCAACACTTTTCGAAATAACCTCAAATTAACTATCAAAATGGCGAAAAACCGATTTTACAGAATTTAATTTGTAGAAATATTTGTTTTTTGGTGTCGAATAAGCATGATTTTTTGCAATTGAGAAGACGACTAATTTTTGAGTCAGGTACATTTTTCGAAAAAAATTCCCTTATCTTCCACGAATAATTGTTCTGGTGTTTTTTGTATTTCGAAGGTATATGGTAACGCTGCCAAAAATATCACGTGAAATCTCATGAAAAAATATAGACGAATTATGAGAATTTATAAGGATCTACGTGGAGAGTCTGTAACCTACACGTACGTAATCTCTGGCACAAACACTTTTTGGAAAGATGTATGAGGATTTATAAGTAAATGATTTTCATAAGCATACCCTAATACATGTCATACGAGTTTGTATCAGAGGCAGTGGTTGTTCTAGGAGACTATAAGATTCGATGAGGTAGGTATTCCATTTTCAATCACAACGTTTGTATATGCTCACTCACAAGCTTGTCAACGGATGAGAAATGTGTGGAAAATCACAATTACTAATCTTATTGGGTATCGTGTGAAGAAAGTGGATTAAGGATTCGATGGTCTGTATCAGAAATTCCGTATTCAATTTTATTGTGTATCTTGTGGAAATAGGGGATCAGGATCTGATGGTTTGGATCAGGAATTCTTTAGGTATCTAAATTTTTGCGATTCCTTTAAGTTTTCATACAACTCAAAATCACTGTGAATTCACAAGTGTCGATAAGGAAACAAGGATACAGAGTATAAGAGTTTGTTTTAGGCAATGATGGTGCAAAGAGACTATTCTCGATTCGACGAGGTATTCCAATTTCAATCACAATAATGTTTTATCCTCATTCAAAATCTTAAGAAACTATGTGTGGAAATTCACAATTTATAATCTCGTTCGGACTCGTATAAAAAAGTGGGTTCAGGACTTGACTTGACTTCCTAATCTGAATTAGGAATTCCGTATCCAATTTTATGCCAATCCTATGAGATTTTTTCAAGTAATCAAGTGAATTGTTGTTGTTGTAAAAAAAAACATGCAGCATCTATCCCAGTAATCGCTGATTGAAACGGATAACAGTTATGTCTAAAAACACATTAGAAATTGAAGAAATGTGTATCTGTAATGTCTTTTAAATACTGATGAATATCAAATATGGCTTTATACCGTTTTGCGGTTTCACTATCCAACTTGGATCTCATAATTCCTCTTATATATTTTTTTATCAGTCTCTGTGAGACATTTTTGCAAGGAAAAGATCATTTTCATTGTTGAAATCTCTTCTTTGAAACAGTCTATATAACTCGGTGGTTTATTGATCGTTAAACTGTCTAAACTTGAGAAAAACCGACAACAAGTCTCTCTGAATCTTTCTCAATATTTTCAATGATTTTCAATAGTTGTAGAAAAGAATAAAAATTGTATTATTAAATTAATTTTGTAGTGTAATTGTGTATTTTAATATTTTAATTTGAATAATTTAAATACACTACTTTTTGTTGTAAAAATAATGAAGAAAGTAGAAAATCATTGAAAATATTGAGAATATCATGATTCATAGAGACTTTTTTCTCAATTTTAAGCGGTTTAACAATCAATAAACCTCCAAAATACATAGAATTTGGAACAAAGTAGACATTTCAACAATTAAAATGATCATTCATAGACATTCGAAATACAAAAAAATATCAATAGGTAACTCGAAAACTACAAGTCTTCACATTTGCAAAAAAATTATGCTTATTCGACACAGAAATAGACATATATCTACAAATTTTCATCTGAACTGTTTCATTTATACGTGAGAAAAAAAATACTGAAAAATAGATTTTTTGTCATTTTGACGGTTGATTTGAGGTTATGTAAAAAAGAGTTGAATGAAGAAGTTTTCGTATCTTCAACTTTTTTATTGAACATATTTTGCTAGGAGGTTACGATTTGCCGCAAATCGCAAAAAAAAATTTCAACTCCTTAACTGCATCCCCATTTCACCATTTTGAGTATTTTTTGTTTGAATATTTTTTTCCCCAATGTTGGATCCTCAACCACATTCTCCACCTGGTCCTTGCCTGTTACTTTTTTTCTACAACTATTTAAAATCATTGAAAATATTGAGAAAATCATGATTCAGAGAGACTTGTTGGTTACCCTCAATTTAAAGCGGTGTAACGATCAATAAACCACCAAGGTACATAGACCATTTGAAAGTAGACATTTCACCAATTAAAATGATCACTTATAGACTTTCAAAACACAAAAAAACACCAGAACAATAAATGGGGAAGATAAGTGTATTTTTTATCGAAAAATATACCTAACTCGAAAACTAATCGTCTTCTGAATTGCAAAAAAATCATGCTCATTCTACACCAAAAAAGACATATTATCCACATTTTCATGTAAATTACATAATTTTTTCGAAAGAAAAAAAATACTGAAAAATCAGTTTTTTGCTTTTGACGGATAATTTGAGGTTATGTCGAAAAGTGTTCGATGCAAAAGTTTTCGAAAACTTTATTATCTACAACTTTTCCATTTCCTCTAAGAGGTCACGTTTTGCCGCAGATCCCAAAAACCCGTTTTCTACCCCTAAACTGCATCCCCATTTCACCATTTTGAGTGTTTTCGTATTTAGTTTTTTTTTTCTCAAAGTTAGTACCTCAACAACATTCTCCACCTGATGGTCCTTGCCCTTTTCTTATTTGAAGCGTTTAGAATACCTTTTGGCACCATCCTAATAAGGAAAAATGGTGAGTGATTTTTTAATGACTATACAAAGATAATTAATATTTGTTTTTGAAAAAAACTAGATTCCAGTAAAGGTAATTTATTGATGGCATTTTTCAATATTCTTAACTGTTGTTTTTTTTCGATAGAAGAGCTCTACTCTTTTAAACTCACTGTTTTCTCCAGGCTACTTACTGCTGTCATATCAAATGTGATTCTCTAATGAAGGCATCACCTATTTCGTTGTTCATAGCCAACCACACGAGATATTTACGGTTTCCACAACTTTTACTATTTTTTCCAAGCTTTTATTCAACTTAAAATTACCCGAGGAATAGTTAGAAAATACATTTTTTTATTAGAGACTTATAACAACTAGGAATTGCTAGGAATCGCACGTAAATAGGTAAGACCTCGTTAATCCTTAGCAACAACAAGTTTAGACTTCTGAGGGCTGCTGTTTATAAGGGGACGAAAGCTGGTTAACGGAAAAAACAATTTTAACAATTTTTTTTAACTGCTCAAAGTGAGCACTGCCAACTTTAAAACTATAATGTATTCGGTATTCAAATTCTTTACAATTGACTGTAATATTTTGAGGCATAATATGTCCGGAGGACTGCTCATTGCTAATATCCTACACAATAGGAAAAGTTGAGTCGAAAATCCATCAGAAAATAAATACTTTCCTGGCTAATGCCACGACGAACATTAATTACATCTGATGAAATTTCCGTGCAGAGTTCTTACAAGGTTATCTCTGCAATTGCTTGTTGCATGGAAATGTTCATCGAAACATTCGGACCACCTATATATCATTTCGGGGTGTTGCCCCTCATCAGTACAGGGTAGGTCTAGCAGTCAATAACTAATGTCTGCAACGAATGAATCGATAACCAAATCCATTTCTAGACCGAAACTGAGATCGCGCCCGCACAGTGGATAACTCCAAACTGCGAGCGCCATCCCAGCGCCGGAAACCCAACTAAGCAATACCCATGAACCACGATCGTCAAGACCATATAAAACGAAGAAGAAAACTGTAGTTCACAAACAATGAGCTTATGACTTGTGGCATAAGATGTCCGGAGGATATAGGATATCAGCAATGAGCAGTCCTCCGGACATCTTATGCCTCAAGTCATAAGCTCATTGTTTGTGAACTGCAGTTTTCTTCTTCGTTTTATACGGTCTTGACGATCGTGGTTCATGGGTATTGCTAAGTTGGGTTTCCGGCGCTGGGATGGCGCTCGCAGTTTGGAGTTATCCACTGTGCGGGCGCGATCTCAGTTTCGGACTTGAAATGGATTTGATTATCGATTCATTCGTTGCAGTCATTAGTTATTGACTGCTAGACCTACCCTATACTAATGAGGGGCAACACCCCGAAATCGATATAAAGGTGGTCCGAATGTTTCGATGAAAATTTCCATGCAACAAGCAATTGCAGTGATAACCTGTAGGAACTCTGCACGGAAATTTCATCAGATGTAATTCAATGTTCGTCGTGGCATTAGCCAGGAAAGTAGTTGTTTTCTGATGGCTTTTCTACCCAACTTTTCCTATTGAATAGGATATTAGCAATGAGCAGTCCTCCGGACATCTTATGCCTCAAGTCACAAGCTCATTGTTTGTGAACTACAGTTTTCTTTTTCGTTTTATACGGTCTTGACGATCGTGGTTCATGGGTATTGCTTAGTTGGGTTTCCGGTGCTGGGATGGCGCTCGCAGTTTGGAGTTATCCACTGTGCGGGCGCGATCTCAGTTTCGGTCTTGAAATGGATTTGGTTATCGATTCATTCGTTGCAGTCATTAGTTATTGACTGCTAGACCTACCCTATACTGATGAAAGGCAACACCCCGAAATCGATATATAGGTGGTCCGAATGTTTCGATGAACATTTCCATGCAACAAGCAATTGCAGAGATAACCTTGTAAGAACTCTGCACGGAAATTTCATCAGATGTAATTAATGTTCGTCGTGGCATTAGCCAGGAAAGTAGTTGTTTTTTGATGGATTTTCGACCCAACTTTTCCTATTGTATAGGATATTAGCAATAAGCAGTCCTCCGGACATCTTATGCCTCAAGTCATAAGCTCATTGTTTGTCAACTACAGTTTTCTTCTTCGTGTAATATTTTGGAATACCTACATCCTTTATTTCTGTTTTTTATATCGTCCTTTGTAGATGGGGGTGTTTTATAAATTTGATACTCAACGTAGCATCCCAAAAAAATCCATTTCTGTTTTAAGTCCGGAGTGCGGGATGGACACTCATGAGGACTTCCTCTACATATCCATCTTCATCAAAAACCTTTGTTTTTTTTTTAATTTTATGAATGTACGAACTAAATATGGATAATAACACTTGGGTTGGCACCCAATGCCTCGAACTTGACATAAACCATTTCTGACATGGCGCAGTGATAAACACACAATTTTAGTCAAATTGAAAATTTTTCAAAAGCAGTTTCAAAAGTTAAAAATTAATAATTATTTATATTTGAAGTTGATTAAGTTAATAATGCATGTGTATAAAACCCCCTATTAATATTCTTGCTTAAATTCTATTAATAGAGTTTTTATGCCATTTTTTAGTTATTCGGTATGGACTACACGTTTTAGAAGATTTTCCTTCTTTTGGCAATAACTTGACAACGCCGCAAAATTTTTGAAAAAAAATAAATTACTCTTTTGTGAAAAATGCATTACTTAGCGCAATGGTGATGTGGTGATTCATTCAAAAAATGTATACTTTGTGTTGCCCCGCTTCAAAGAAACACTATGACACAGCATAAGTAACAATTATGCTGTGACTATGAGTACCTACCTTTAATTTTTTATGTATGAAGCAACGAACAGTTTTTCATTTGCCTTATGACAGATATTTTACACTAATGGGTCACCCTGTGTATATCTTTAGTTAAGGGCTTTTGTATCTTCTTTAACTTATAAGGGAGGGTTCAACTTACGGTTCACGAGCCTCAGGCGAAATTAAGATACCTATGACCCATTTTATTTCAGATCGATTCCCAAATGATGAAGTGACAATATTATGGGATGAAGAACCGATCGCCATTCTGAATGACCCAAAAACACACGAGTTCAGATTATCAAATGTATCGAAGGATATCGTAACAGACATCAAACCTTCAGGTAAGTAAGGTCCTGATTTCCCTGAGTCTCTAAAGAAGACTTCTAGAGAATTCTCGAAATCATGTATACGTGGAAGGAAAGATCAAATTACCAAATTTTGAATAAAATTTCAACGATTTATGACTGAAATACGCATTTCACTCAAATCTATTTGGTACTCAATATAATGGAAGAATGTATATTAGTCTGTTTAAAATATTATGTTTAAACCTAGACTAAAAGCTTATTATGTACTGGTACTTTTGTGAGAAAAAAAGTAACAGGCAAGGACCAGGTGGAAAATGTTGTTGAGGTTCCAACTTTAAGGAAAAACAAAAATTAAACACGGAAACGCACAAAATGGTGAAATCGGGATGCAATTTAGGTGTTGAAAAAGGATTTTTGCGATTTGCGGCGAAACGTGACCTCTTAGCGGAAAATTTACGACATAACCTCAAATTAAATGTCAAAATGACGAAAAACCAATTTTTCAGTATTTAATTTTTTTTCTCGCGTATAAGTGATTTAATTTAGATGAAAATTTGTAGGAATGTCTTTTTGGTGTCAAATAGGTATGATTTCTTCGCAATTCAGAAGTTTACTAGTTTTTGATTAAGGTACATCTTTCGAAGATAAATACCCTTATCTTCCACGAACAATCGTTCTAGTTTTTTTTTTGTATTTTGAGGTATTTTAGTGATCATTTTAATTGTTAAAATGTCTACTTTCAAATGGTCTTTGTAACTTGGTGGTTTATTCATCGATAAACCGCTTAAAGTTGAGAAAAACCGACAACAAGTCTCTCTGAATCATGATTTTCTCAATATTTTCAATAGTTGTAGAAAAGAATAAAAATTATATTATTAAATTAATATTGTAGTGTAATTATGTTTTCCAATATTTTATTGTGAATACCTAATTCAATATAAACTCTTTTTGTTATAAAAACAATGAAGAAAGTCGAAAACAATTGAAAATATTGAGAAAATCATGATTCAGAGAGACTTTTTCTCTCAATTTTAAGCGTTTTAACGATCAATAAACCACCTAGTTAGATAGACCATTTCAAAGTGGACATTACAACAATATATCCAACATGTTTCGCTAGGAGGTTACGTTTCGCCGCAAATCGCAAAAAAACGTTTTCAACCCCTAAACTGCATCCCCATTTCACCATTTTGACAGCCGTATGCATAGTCAATTCCAGCGACTCGCCGGAGTTTCGCCGCTCGCTACATAAGAACTATAATACACAGTCGAGCTCCAAAAAAGTGGTACATCTCCAGCGTTTCTCCAAAATGTGACCTATCTCGTAGTTGTCACTTTTTTGGAGCTCGACTGTGCATTAAAATCCTTGTGTAGCGAACGGCGAAACTCTGGCGAGTCGCTGGCGATTGACTATGCATACGGCTGTGAGTGTTTTCGTGTTTAAATATTTTTTTCCCTAAATTTGGAACCTCAACATCATTCTCCACCTAGTTCTTGCCCACTAAACATGTAATGTTACAAAATATTGCCACAATATTTTGTATGGCTTGCCATCGTAAAATGAAAATATAATATTGCATAAAGCTCAATGTTATATTTAAGTTTTTAACATAACAGAATAAACTACAGACAAGTTGTTTGTAAGTTATAAAGCAAGCTATTGATTGAGTTTCAAGTGCAATGTTACATGATCCATGAAAGTTCATTGCAAATGCAACAATACAGAAATTATCTACGAACAATGTGAGTGCAAGTTACATTTGGAATTATCGAACAAGTTCAAATCGCAATGTTGCACTGAGTTTGAAATTCCATGATATTTACAACCATACATAAGCTAACTACAAACAATATTGACAGTATTTAGAAAACACAATACACTTTCAATTTTCGATTGCATCATCGCAGAAATAAACAAAATGATACGCTAGGACAATTTTAAATGGTAAATATAAAGAAACTTGAAATAATATTTCATTTATCAGGAATCCAACCAGTTTTGAAATTCCCGGTCTTGATGAGATACCACCTAACGGGGCGACCCAGTAACCCAGATCCCAGACAAGCACGCGCCTCGCGCCATTTTGATATTGTAAATTATATTGTTGTGTGTCGTGCCTTTGCGTTAGTTTCGTTTTGGATACTTTCATTCGTTCTTAACCTAGGTACCTAAGTAAAGTACATATTCTTCTGCAATTTTGTTTTTTGAGTAAGAGTTCACTGAGTGTTGAAGCAGCATAATGGATAATGCTAATCAATTTAAGGCATCTTCATGTAAGGTAAGGCGATACATCAAATATTATTTTAGGTTAGGATGGTCTGGTATGCTCATTCTGCGTTTATTAGGGGAATGTTTTTTTCTCCTTATATTGCGAATAAATCTGGTAGTAGTGTCAATTTGAAAGGTACATTTACATTTGTAAATGATGTGGAATACTTTCACATCTCGATTTTAGTTGCAGGTTTTTCAATATATTGGTGGCTTTAATGAAAAGTTTTGTGTTGGAACAAGTCTTGAACGTTTTTTCACAAATCAATGTGCCATGTTTTGCAATTGAATCAACAAAAAAGACAATTTCAGAATCAAAGAATTGAAATCTAAACAAATTTTAAAATTCGAGTCAGTTCAATTTGAATATAAAGCAAATATGTAAGCACAATAGTGTCATAATCAAGGACAAGTTCAATTTTACATTCTATATTGAAATAAGACCATAATTGTTGAGTTGACTAATTATATATTTATTTATAATAGTTTTGTTCCAGATGCAGTGAGAAATTCATCTCCATGCATCAGAGATGATGCATTTCAAATAAATGTGATGGCTTGGCTACAATTCGCAAAAACACGTTACTTGTAGGGTTAGGTAGTAGATCGAGATGTCGATATTTAAGCTATACATTCAATTCAATGATTATTTTGTTTCAGGTACCTGATAAGGCCAAACAGATTTTTATTTTAAATATGACATTTCAATATGAGTACTTTGTTTTTTTGTGATATTTTAATTAAAGGTTTCAGTATAATTTTTTTTTTTCTTTTTGATCTCCAAGATTTAAATAGACATTCAAATTAATAGGTATCATTTCAGAAGATTTTTTGGGTTGTCACTGCTTGTTTCTAAAAATTAGAAAATGATGAATCTGATTTCCATAGAGGACATATCAATACTGAATGATCTATCTCGCATGACGATTGTATTCATTTTCTATCAATATTAGTAGCAAGTAGTGAAAAACCAAAAATTGTTTAGTAGCGAACAAACCTACTGGAACGTAATTTATGAAATCTTACTGTTATTTACATGGTGGTTCTTCGGGTAGTAAGGCCGACGTGTTTTCAGAGAAGAACTCGACGTTTCGCCAACACGAGTGGTTAGCATTTTCAAGAGTTATTTTAAAAATTTTCGCTTTCTGTAGTCGCTGTCAAAAAAAAAAAAAAAAAAAAAAATGTCAAGCATTTGACAGCGACTACAGAAAGCGAAAATTTTTAAAATAACTCTTGAAAATGCTAACCACTCGTGTTGGCGAAACGTCGAGTTCTTCTCTGAAAACACGTCGGCCTTACTACCCGAAGAACCACCATGTAAGTGACGATGGCCGCGAAAGCCTTTCACAATTTATCTTACTGTTATGTTATGGAAAGGAATAGAAAATATTGGTGGTAAGTTGCTGCTATATAAAAATATTGAATATGTTATTTTCCACTAATTTATATTCTATGTTGCGGTAACCTTGCTGCAATTACTAATTATGAAATATTACATCCATCAATCAATTTCAGTAGTTGCTGCAACATTGTCATAAGACGTCATTTTCAATATCACATTTGCAATTTTCCTGTATATTATATGCAATGTTGCAGAAACCTTGCTGGAATAATTGATAATGGCCTATACCATTTGTAATATTGCTGAACGTCCGTTTCAGTAGTTGCTGAACCTTTGCAGTAAGGTAGCAGAAAACTCTGATGTAACATTACACATTACCATGAAAGGTTACTGAAATATTGAATGAATGTTACTTTGCTTAGTGGGTGGGCTGTTACTTTTTTTCTACAACTATTGAAAATCATTGAAAATATCGAGAAAATCAAGATTCAGAGACACTAGTGTCGGCTTTTCTCAATTTTAAGCGGTTTAACGACCAATAAACCACCAAGTTACATAGACCACTCGAAAGTAGATATTTCAACAATCAAAATGATATAGACCTTCGAAATATAAAAAACACCAGAACAATTGTTCGTACAAGATAAGGGTATTTTTTTCGAAAAATCTACATAACTCGAAAGCTAGTTGTCCTCTGATTTGCAAAAACCATGCTCATTTGACAACAGAAAAAACATGTTTCTACAAATTTTCATGTGAATTGAATAGTTTATTCGAGAGATAAAAATTAAATACTGAAAAATCGGTTTGTCACCATTTTAACGGATAATTCGAGGTTATGTCGAAAAGTGTTCAATGAAAAAGTTTTTGATTACCTACTTTATTATCTTCAACTTCTTCATTGGCCATTCTCCGCAAGAGGTCTCTTTTCGCCGCAAATCTCAAAAAACCGTTTTCAACCCATAACTGCATCCCCATTTCACCATTTTGTGTGTTTTCGTGTTTAATTTTTGTTTTTCCTCAAAGTTGGAACCTCAAAAACATCCTCCACATAGTCTTTGTCTGTTACTTTTTTTATTATTTTAAGCCTTTAGAATTCGTTTTGGCACCAGCCAACTGGAACAAACATCTGGAAAAGTGCCGGCAAGGGCAAGGACATCAATGATTCTGGCCAGGCGTTCTTTTGCCGAAACCTGGGGACTTGGACCCACACAATCCCGTTGGCTATACACAGCGATAGTGAGGCCCTCAATAACGAATGGAGACATGCTGTGAAGACGGCGGCTGGCTAGTTTACAAAAAATTGGCCATGCTTGTAGTTACTTTGTGCTATGTCCATCACACCGACGATTAGCCTGGAGGTGACTCTGAACCTCCTACCTCTTCATTTGCATATCGTGGTGGAGGCGAGGACATTAGCCTCCAGACTAAAGTTTATAGGTCAATGGAGAGACACGAATCTATTGGGATTTCAAATTAAGATTGTAGCGCTACCGGCGGCGGACGATGAAGTACTTTCTACGACATTGATTTATAACCTTTTTTCTTTCATATAGATTTCATTGTTTACTTTGTTTATTTCGTGTATTGAGTATTTGAAACGTGGTTTAGGCCCTTTAAACATTGTTAAAACTGTGATTTCGATGATTTTTACCTTTTATTAATGTTCATTTAGATAATGATTATTGGTGTAAGGATTAGTGTTAAGGTGTTAATAGTTACCTTGTTAGAAAAAAGCCAGTGATAAAATACTTCAATGATCTTCCTATAAACAAAGACAAATGGCCCAATTAAAATTAAGTTTATTGGACTTTCTGAGGTATGTTGAAGTGACCGAAAGTTCTCGGTGTGTAGTAGAAGGTGAAGAAGTCCTCAGTGCACACCATATAATATTATATGGAAAAAATAAATGGAACTCTTCAATGACAAAAGTGTGTGCCCTCTGTCTCCAGGCAAGCGCTCTGTAATCCGAGCCTCATCAAGTGAGTGGAGAACTCAGAATTATAGACGGTTATATTAAAATTATGCAAATGTAAATAAGTCAATAAATACCTACCTTTGTTAATATAATCTTCTTGCTTAAAATAGAGCAGAGACACTTTCATAAATTTCCTTATTGGTTTGGCAATCCGAACCTTTAATATCCAGGATCCTCTTCTTGAGATTAATTCTCGTCCCATCTCAGTTTCAAAATAAACCTTTGGGTCATTTTCCTCGGGATATCTTTGTCGCTTTACTTGTAAAAAGGCAATTTCTCATCACTAAATTAAGATGAAATAAAAACGGTTCAAAGAAAGACTCTATATTCTTAAAAAAATCAATGGTAAACAAACGATACGAAAGTGTGGTTAGAAAACAATGTCGCAGAAACTAGTTACATTAAAGCCACCAGAGTGCGTATCGCTTAGCATGAAATGCCAATACCACTTCAACATAATGAAGGTTATAAGAGTCGACTCATCTGAGATTCCCTCGGACAAAATACACCACCCTTATACAAGATGGGAAAGCCATATCAAGAGCCCTACTAATGCTGTCAAGACGGCAAATCTGGTATACGCATGGCTATAAGACTAGCAATGAGGTAGGGGATGAAATATATGGGAAAATACCAATGCAGGACATTAGTCTAAGCCTCGGTACTCAAACCTCTAAATTTCAGGTTGAGGTAATTGCCATTTCTGGTGGCACGTTTGTAGGTTTGGAAGAAACACAAAAACCTCAACTACCTAGGAACACAGACCTGGGTAAAACTCCTTTTGGTACAGGGGCATCTAGAAAAATGAGAGCTCAGATGCCCTAGCAAGAGCGAGAGAAATAATAACTCTAAATGGACTCAAACCAGCCTGTTGAATCCCGTTTGAGAACATTAAGCATGACACGAAGAAATTTATAAGGAACCGTCACCAATCGTTCTAGGAGAATGCAATACTTTCGCGAAAATGATGATGATGGGGCCAACCGACCGGCTATCAAGACGCATTCTCGAACTGAGCCAAAACTCTCTCAGCAAGGTGGTAGGACTTCTGAAAGGACACTTCCAACTGAGAAAACATCTGCATCAGCTGGAGATACACCAAGACTCCAGACTATGCAGGTTCTGTGATGAGGAGAATAAAACATCAGCCTCCCACCTACTGTTTGAATGCGAATCTCTGACTCACTTGAGGATGGATATCTTTGGACACTGTAGGACAGCGGGGTGCAAAAAGGTTCTTCGCAGATCCACCTGCATTTCGGTCGAAGCCAGTCACGTCCATCAATAATAATAAATAAAACATTTTAATGTATGAAGGTAAGAATAATTTTCGTGTATAGGATGAATGTCAGAATATCGGATTCGACAACAAAGTGACACTTGTCTTGCGCTGGTGGTTAGATTTCGGGCTTTGCCATGGTCTTCTTTGGGTAAAATGTCCAAATGTTTCAGCAGCAACTGCGGCAGTCTACTAAGTACTCTTCGCGACATATCAACTAAAACTGAAGCATTTGAATATTTTTATCAAGGAAGAACACGTCAAAACCCGCCAGCCGTGAAGCCTATATTCCATAATATTTGTCATGCAATTTCAAGATACTCATCTCAATCGAAGTTACACCTTTGCTTTCCGAAATTACTGATAGAAGATGGCAGATCTAATCGGAATCTTCGTCATAACAAATGATAATTTGAAAGTTAGCCGTTATCATGAGGATCTGAAATTTGTTTTTTCTTGCACATTGCCTACCCTCTCAATTTCTACAAAAATTATATTGTCTGAAAATTCAACGAATTAAATTCGAAGATTCACATTTTGAATAAACCATGAGAGTTTCAGTTCGAGGGTTTTATTCTTTGAACCGAAATCTCCGAATTTTCTAAAAGAAAAATAGTTATGTGAGAGAAAAATGTATTCGATTCAATAAACGAAGGTTGTGTTATGTTTGTTGAAATCATTTCCTAAATGTGTTACAGCTATTTGCACCGGTTGTCCGTAATAACAAACTCAGCTAAATGGAGGATCAACTTAAGGTACACCTTAAGGTAAATATGGTTTGCACCGTTGACTCCTGGCCTGAACCTTACCTGAGTATTGGAAATGTTTGGCAACAGCGCAAAAATGATCACGTAACCAACGACGAGACGTTAAACAACGCAAACTTTAAAAAAATATGAACATTGCGCAAGCGCTGTCAGTTCTAATTTGAATAGCTGGCGGGAGTATAGCATATAATTTGGAAAATTTGTCTCTACTGGGAAAACTAGCCACAATATCGCCAAGAGAGCTGCATGCATATTAGTTAAAATACGTAGTTCATTAGCTGCCCTAACCTGACCTGACTTACCCTAGGTAAACAGAAAAGTATCCATCTAAAATGTTTACGACATGAAGATGTGGTTAACAATTTTGGATGAATAAGAAAAATTGAAAAGACTCGCCATTCCATTCCTCCAGTACAAAGCAATAGAATAATTTTAAGTTCGTAAGTAATAAAAATTAACAATATATCAATAGGCATTTTGTATTAAGAAATATATACAGTATTGAATCTGAAAGTTATTTTCCTACTTTCACATCATAGAGATATTCAATATCAGCCTCAATCAGGTTTAGTATATAGAGAGCTGTAGGTTTGGTCACCCTGGTCACCCTAAATAGAGGGAAAATACTATCACAGCAGCAAAATCCAGAAAAAGTGCTCGAAATACTTTGAACATCAAGAAAATAGGAAAATATTTCGTGTAGGAAAAGTGAGGTTAAGTATTTAAGTGGAACCTAAGTCTGGAGAATCTGAGGCTTATCTTGACTGAGGCTTATGTTGTCCTCAAATAGCGGTGCAAACCAAAATCGTAATGTAAGGAGCCCTTAAGTCGTAAGGTAACCTTAAGTTGAACCGGTGCAAATAGCTGTTAATGAACCAAACACATTTATTCTACAACATAAAACTATATTTTATTCACTCACAACTCGAAGCACCGACGTAGGACGTAGGATCTGTTGCATACATTACAGTTATTGTCAGGATATACGATGCAGTTGTTTATATTCGCAATAGAAAGACTGTCTGTCCTTTAGACATATGAGGAAAATAATGTCAGTTGAATTCCGGTAATAAAGCTGCTGCAGTCTTATGTGATCTGTCAGATAAGCCTGACTGTGTTGATCACAAAATTTTGTTATGACAACTCCCAACTTGATGAGAATAACAGAACTGACTAAAAAAAGGAAATTATTTCTGAAGTTCCTCAAGGATCGGTTGCAGGTACCATTTTATTTTTATTGTGCGCTACTATGTTTCTGATGGGATCAAAAACAAACAAATACAGCTCTACAATATATGCAATGATAACGATAAGTGTTGCATAAAGCAAGAATTTATATTTTAGTTTCATATCACTTTGTATGTTTTTATACATTTTGACGTTGTCACGAAAAAGTGATGTGATGTATGAGAAAAAATAAACAATTTGACTTGCTGTCAGTATCTCTAAATATTGTATTGCAATTTCACCAAAAACGAGGTATTTTACGACAAATTGTGGTCCTTCAAGCTAAAAAAAACTCAGCACGTGTTCATACAGTCCTTCACTACAAAAAAAGGAAGAAGTCATAACACCAACGAATATGCTACGAGATATACCAGGCGTGGAAGAGAAATTGAAAAATATCAGCGAGAAATACATGCTAGAAAACCTTCATTTTGCCTTATATGGATATTATTTCAAAGGAAAAGCAGTGAGAAGACGAATCCTTTCTTTCACTGACTTCAGTTTTCCGAAAAATAGTCCAGAATACAGAAAGCACTCTGAAATGGTCAGCAAATCTCTCAGTATTTTAGTTCTTCAACAACTGTGTAATATTTTTGGGGAAACATATTCAGATGATGCCAATGCTGAAATTCTAACATGTAATTTATTGAAAGCCGTAAGAAAATGCCTCAATGAGCACACCAATACAAAAGAAGTACCTCAGACGTCAAGAAACACACGAAGTTCAGCAGCTAGTGCGAGATCTACTTTATCCTCCACTTCAAGAGCAAGAACGTGTGATCTCAAATCGAAAATAATAAAACTCCAGGACGAAATATGTCACATTCAAGATGATATTCTGCAGAAACAAGAGGAGCATGTGATAATAAGCAACGAACTTGATGAAATGAAACTGGATGAAAATGCCCCTGCTCAACATATCGCCACCAAGGAATTGAAACTGAAAAAATGTCAGCAACTTCTACATCTCCAAGAAATTCGTCTGAAGAATAAGGAAAAGAACATTTCAAAATATGAAGAGCTTCTCCAAATGGAACATGACGAAGAGATCGGTGAGGAAGAAGCAGATCTATTAAGCGAAGATGCAGAATTTGGTGAGATGTCAAAACATTCCTATACCAAGAAGTGGGCGGAAGATACAGGTAACATCCATTTCTCTCAATTAAACCAAAAAGCTTCATCTCATAATAATTTGGAGGATTTGACCAAATCTATCAATAAAATGTTAGCTAGACAAACAATAGGTAATCAATTAGTGACATTCGATGGTTCCTCATGTTTAAAATGGCCAATTTTTTACTCACAGTATAAATTATCGGACGATACTTGTTCTTTTTCTCCTCGAGAAAATGTATTAAGGCTCAATAAATGTTTGACTGGTGAAGCCAGAAAAACAGTTGAGATGCTCCTTATTACAGCACAAAATCCAGATGAGATTTTGGATATTCTCGAAAAGAAGTACGGTCGTCGAGAGGTAATATTAGATGAACTGTTATCACAAATTTGTGAAATAACACCAGTAGGAAGTCTCGAATCATTCATAGATTTCAGCAATACTGTCCGTAATATTTCCGCCGTTCTTGAAGGAAATCAAAATTACTTGGATGCTAGACAAATATTATCTAGTTTTGTCACGAAACTCCCACCTCATTTACTTACTCAATGGGGTAGCTATTTAATAGAAAATAAAATTAAAAATCAGGAAGAATAATTGAAGGATTTCTCGAAATGGATTCAACAAATGTCTGAAGTTGTGTCGAGAATATCATTTACTCCAAAAAATAATACTCCAGCTGTGAGCTGTAACAACTTGGTTGTTAAAGTCACAAACGAACGTGAACATAAACTAATAAACAAGCCACCGAAAATGTGTAGAATTTGCAACCAAAATGAGCATTCACTGGAAAAATGTAACCAGTTTCAGAATGCCGATGTTCGACAACGATGGAAAATGGTTAAAAAATTGAACGTTTGTTTCTGTTGTCTGAAATTTCATCATGGCAAATGCAAAACACGTAAAAGTTGTGGTATCAATAATTGTTCAAAATTCCACCATATTCTCTTACACAAAAATTATGAAAATACAAACTCTAACGAAGTAACGATGACTAGAAATGATGTAAATAGTGAAATTCTATTGAAAGTCTTACCTGTGAAGATTAGGGGACCAAATGGTATTTTCGATATAGTGGCATTACTTGATGAAGGGAGTACCGCGACTTTGTTAGATTCTGAAAAAGCTTTGGAACTCGGATTGACAGGTCCAAATAAACCATTATGTTGTAAATGGACAGGTGGATTATTTCGCTACGATAATCAGTCCCAAATTGTTCAGGCAGATATTGCAGAGAAAAGATCTTCCAAATTTTATAAATTGACGAACATTCGAACAGTCGAAAATCTAGAATTACCATATCAGGTATACAACTTTCAAAAATTGTCTAAAAGATTTCCATTCGTTCAACAAGTAGCCTCTGACTTAGAAATCAAAGAAAAACCAAGTTTGTTGATAGGACAAAATAATGCAAACCTTATTGTTTCAAGACAAGTCATTCAACCACATCCCAACACTCCTATTCTATCTAAAACAAAAATTGGTTGGACACTTCATGGACCAATCAGTGAATCCCGAGAAAAAATGAATGGTATTGAATCATTATTCATTTGTTGTCAAGAAATGGATGGAAATTTACATGATTTAGTTAGAAGTTACATGACTTTGGAAAATTTCGGTGTAGCAATTGTGAAACAAGACAAACAAAAATCATCAAATGACGAAAGGGCACTTTCTATTGCAAAAGATTCCATCAAATTTATGAATGGTCAGTTTCAAATCAAACTTCCTTGGAAAATTGAGGTATCTGATAAGCTTCCAGAATCAAAAAAGTTGGCAATGCAAAGGTTGTTCTGTCTTGAAAATCGTTTGTCGAGGGATAAAAGTTTCGCTCAAGCTTATAAAGCTGAAATACAAAAATTGTTGGATAAAAAATATGCTATTTCAGTAACTCAAATACAACTCGAAACAGCTGAAAAAATTTGGTTTTTGCCCCACTTTCCAGTACAGAATCCCAACAAACCCGGCAAGGTGAGAGTTGTGTTCGATGCAGCAGCTAAATCACACGGAACTTCTTTAAATGATTTTCTGCTCAAAGGACCTGACTGGCTCACTTCCATTTTTGGCATATTATTGAAATTTAGAACACACAGATTCGCATTCGTAGGTGATATCCGCGAAATGTTCAACAGAGTCAGAATAGCTGATGAAGATACCTATGCTCTCAATGTTTCTTTTGGCGAGATTTAGATAAATCCATTCCTCCAAAAATATACAGGATGGTCGCTATGCTTTTTGGAACAACGTCATCTCCTTTTTTGGCGCAATTTGCAAAAAATTTCAATGCAGATTTATATTCTGATTACCCTCGAGCAGTCAGAGCCATCAAAGATAATCATTACGTTGATGATTACTTGGACGGCGCTGACAACGAGGTAGATGCCATCAAATTGATGAACGAAGTCATCCACATTCATGAACGGGGTGGTTTCGAGATCAGAAACTTCATTTCGAATTCTCAAGAAATACTTCGTGGAATACCAAACCATCTATTAGCAAATCAATTGAGTACAGAAATTAATACGCAAACAAAGGATGAAAAAGTTCTCGGGATGATTTGGAACTCAGCGAAGGATTGTTTCCACTTCAAGTTGAAGTTTCATAAAGTTTCCGACGAAATCATCAAAGGTTTAAAAATTCCCACTAAGCGTCAAGTACTAAAAACGGCCATGTCTGTGTACGACCCTCTTGGATTACTGTCTCCTATCAGTATAAAAGTTAGAATACTCTTACAAAATATTTGGCGCTCAGGTATCGGCTGGGACGATTTCATCAGCGACAATATGTTCAAGAAATGGCAATTGTGGCTCAAAGAACTAAACGAAGCAATGAATATCGAAATCCCACGATGTTATTCGCCTAAAAGAAGAGAATTTTCATCCATTCAAATACACGTTTTCTCAGACGCAAGTGAAGATGCATATGCCAGTGCAATCTACCTTCGTTTCAGCTCCGAAACCTATGTAGAAGTTGTACTGGTAGCATCCAAAGCAAGGGTTGTACCAATCAAAAACTCCACAACTATCAAATATTTAACAATACCAAAACTTGAACTTTTGGCTGCAGTTTTGGGAGCGAGACTCTGTAAAGAAGTCATTAAATATTTGGAGTTCAAAATAGATAACAAATACTACTGGTCGGATTCTCGAACAGTCCTAAGTTGGCTCAGAAGCAACAAAAAACTTCCAATCTATATGTCCACAAGAGTGAATGAAATCTTAGAACTCAGTAGTATCAAGCAGTGGAAATGGGTTCCAACAAACCAAAATGTTGTTGATGTTTGCACCAGAAATATGATCAATAATGAAAATTGTTGGTTCAGAGGTCCCAATTTTCTCTATGAACCTGAGAGTGGTTGGCCTAAAATCCCAAAAGATATCGATAAACACGAAAATATTCCATGTGAAGCTGTAATGACAGTCGAATGTGACCCAGAAATTATACCGATCAAGTTTCATTATTCCTGGTTGAAACTCATCAGGATAACAGCCAGAGTCAAGCGATTTCTATCAAATATCAGATCAACTGACGAAAACAAACAACTGACGAAGTTTCTGACGAAGGATGAAGTGGAATGGAGCGAGTGTTACTGGTGGAAAGTGGTACAAGAATCCTGTTTTGCAACCGACAAAATGAATATTGCGAATAATATACCCAATAGAAATGGAAGGCTTCATAAACTATCGATTCTGTTAGATAATGATGGGATACTAAGGATTTCAAGTAGAATAATGAAAATTGAAAATGTTTCTATCATACAGAAAGAACCCGTCATTTTAGCTGGTGAACATAACTACACACAAAAAATGATTATGCATTTTCATATAAAAAATGCTCATCAGGGTGTTGAAACACTCATTAATGAACTTAGGAGGAAATTTTGGATACCCCGAATTCTCACAACGGTGAAGAAAGTTATTAAACAATGTATGTACTGTCGAAAACAATCTGCACCTCATCTACAACCGAAGATGGGCCTTTTACCACAGGAACGATTAATGATGAGTCGAAAACCGTTTTCAGCAACTGGAATTGATTATTTCGGACCTTTTCAAGTAAAAATTGGAAGACGGCTGGAAAAACGATACGGCGTATTATTTACCTGCTTAACAATGAGAGCAGTGCATATTGAGATTTCCCACTCCTTGGATGCAGATTCGTGCATAATGGCGATACGAAGGTTCCTTGCAAGACGTGGAGCAGTTGAGGTTTTTTGGTCCGATAATGGAACTAATTTCCATGGAGCGAATCGAGAACTTTTAGAAGCTCTGGAAGACTTGGAACTGAATACCGTAGTTGACGATATGGCGAGTAGGGGCATCGACTGGAAATTCAATCCACCCTCTGCCCCCCATATGGGAGGCAGCTGGGAACGACTTATAGGGTGTTTTAAAAGGGCTCTCATGGCGATCATGAGAGAGAGGCATCCGAAAGAAGAGGTCTTACAAACATTGTTTGCAGAGGTGGAATATATTGTCAATAGTCGACCGCTGACACATGTTTCTGAAGATTCCCAAGATTTAGTGAGCATCTCCCCTAATGACATCCTCATAGGTCAGTCCTCCACAGTCATTGCACCTGGGGTATTCACTGAGCGAGATTTGCTTTTGAAAAAACAATGGAGAGTATCACAATACTTGGCAGATATATTCTGGAAACGGTGGCTCCGTGAATATATTCCCACCCTGATAAATCGTCAGAAATGGAACAAAGATGAACCCAATTTACAAATTGGTGAACTGGTGGTGATCAACGATAGCAATATGCCTCGAGGAGCTTGGCCGATGGGAGTAGTCGAGAAGATCTACGAAGGCGCTGATGGCATCGTGAGGATTGCCGACATCCGGACTTCAACTGGTATCTTCAAGCGACCCGTTAGGAAGTTGCATCGTCTGGACGTCTGTGTTAACAAGGAATGAGTCAACACCGAGGGGGAGAATGTTGCATAAAGCAAGAATTTATATTTTAGTTTCATATCACTTTGTATGTTTTTATATATTTTGACGTTGTCACGAAAAGTATGAGAAAAAATAAACAATTTGACTTGCTGTCAGTGTCTCTAAATATTGTATTGCAATTTCACCAAAAACGAGGTATTTTACGACAATAAGAAAGGTAATTTATAATGAATAATCTTGTTCATTAATCTGTATCAGGGTGACTATTGTACAAGAGATACATTCTGGTATATACTACTGAATCAGTAACAAGTACACCTGATACAGAAGTTGGTAGATTTGCCCTAACCGCAAGTTCAATGAACTGAATTCGAAAGAGTACTATTATGGACAATATGTGCGAACTTTGAAACAAAAGTTTGGTTCACAAAATTTTGCCTAAAAATCTAGAAGACCCTCGAGAGCTAGAACAGTACGACCTCCTGTCTAAAGGCCAAAAGTCATTATTTCAACCTAAGTAATAAAGAAGTAGTTTCGATTTTCAGAATTCATCTCGGCAGGCTGGCTACTGATCAATCCAAAGGTTGAGTAGTGTACCAGCATCAACGTAGTGAAATTTTTGAAGAGGGCCGTTTTGGTGCATTTTGTTGGTGGTTATATATTTTCAAAGATATAAAATCCAAAAAGGCTAGTACTGACTCTTGTCCAGGTAAACCTCCACCATTGTAACTGTAGCCCTGTGAAAAGTGATAGTGAATTGCGAAGTCGCACTTATCTAGAAACTGACACCCTCAAAAAGAAAATTGAAGTACCTTCTGGGAGAAGGAGGTACCTTCTGGGAGGAGGAGTGCTGCCGGGGAGAACGGGCAGGAAATGGCCGACGGGGTTTGTTCTACCTTCAAGATACCTCTATATATGATACTTACGCAAGACTCAAATATGTATTTTGTTTATTTCAGCCAGCCAGGGTCTTCTGCTCGGAAAACTTGGAATGAAACTTAGGTCTATCTTGGCATTGGAAGCTATATCAGTTATCTAGAAGCCAATCAGGGTGGCATATTTGTCAAAGTCTGGGCGTATCAATTATTTCCTGGTGAAGTCCCTGGAGTCAATAAGTTTTTTTCGTTGAAGAGAGAAAAAACAGTTTGACAAGCATATCAGGGACGGCATACTGATAATACCTCTTTAACGTCCTTCAACAAGTCCTCTGAAGGGCATGGATCGATGGATCAAGGGGCTTGAAGGCAGAGAGGTCTTCATTTCCATGTTGGGGAAGAACTAAGGGAGGTCACGTCGCTGGAGGAGGGATCTTGTCACTTTTATTATAGAAATTTGTGATGCCTGGTTGTCAAACGTGATACATTCGCCAACTTGATAACGAGAAAACAAAAGACATCGTGGGCTGTTTGTCAAATATCCCGATACTTGTGTATCGCCACCGTCATTTTTTTTTATGTTGAAATTTCATGAAAAGATTTGAACTGGTAGCCAGTATACGAAATGAATGAATTGTTGAAATATTATTTAAATTGTTAAAACAACATTATGGTGGAATTTATGGAATCATTGTCTCCAGTCTTCAGGTAGTTTTGATTGCTACTAAAAACGACTCTTCAAATCCAGGTCCATGAAAATCCACTTTTAAAACTTGTCAATGACTAAGATCCCAGAGGACACCATCTGGGATCGAATACAGAAGCACACCAAGATTTAATTTATTTTGTCTTCACAAAAATCTAAACAAAATCTATTCAGTAGCTACACCAGGGTTTTTATACATCTCAGTTCAAAACGACATAGTTGAAATTGCAGTATTGGAAGATGTAATCGCAGGAGACATGTAATAAATGTTTCTAAGTCAGTCGCAAGATCTGAGAGTATTTTAGAAAGTGTAAAGAGTTATTTAGATATCAAGACATGATAAGTATATTCAACGAGAATTGATTTCAATTTTGGTTTCAATTTTGAATCTTTAAAGTTCATAACAGAATAGAAAGGCAGGAAATCCTAAAATCCTTCTGGAGATTTTAGGCCATTTCTTGATGAGCAATTCATCATTTTACATGCTTACCGCTTGACTGGCATTTCTAATCTAAAAAAGTTAGTTACCCGGTGTCTTTCAGACATATCTTCAGCGACTTACTTCAATACAAGTACAACCTGCATTGACTGTGATACTCAGTAATAGTAACGCAATAAATATATTCAATCAGCATTAACTAAAGTGTTAGGCTCTGCCACTGAAGAAATAGTTACCCACGAAAATGTTAATATGTGATACGGTTATAAGCCAAACTAATTATTATTTTTTTTTCAGGTAACTTCACTACTGCAACTGTGAAATTCGTGATAAAAAGATACTACACCCACTATTTACTCTGCACTGGTACGCCTTGTTTCATTATGGTACTTCTCAGCTATATGTCCCTCTGGATGGAACACGATAAGAGATGGAACTTGAATTTGTTAACCTTTAGTGGAAATTTATATTTGTATCACACTTCTATTTGTTTGTTGTTTCCAGTTCCGTACTGGAAGGCTTTGGACATATTTTCTGGTCTTTGCACATTTTTTTCTTTGTTGTCGTTATTGGAAACCTTTCTAGCAAACAGTATTTTGAACTTGGAACAAAAATTCTATCACTCGCAAAAATGCGCTATTTTCAACAAAAATCACAGAATGATAAATTTAATAGAGTTAGGCACGAAAATTGCCTATCCTATTTTCTATTCGTTTTTTGTGTCACTTTATATTTTCGTTTTTAGATTAATATAAATATTTGTTTTTATTTTTAGTAGTCTTAATTGGACCAAGCTATAGAGGTTTTTTCTCCACAAAATAAAAGACGCAAATTGCCTAAACTAATTTATAAAAGATAGTTTGTTGATGAAAACCACAGTTTTTGCCCCAGCGAAATCGATTTGTGGATTTTTTTAAAAGAAGCACTAGTGAAAAAATTACAACTTTTTTGGTTTTTTGGAAATATCTCAAAGATAGAGAAGGAATCGTTCTACAGTCAATGGAAATTTTGTAGAAATTTATAAAATCTACAAAATGGATTTTCATGCGACCGGATCGGTGCATTTTTCACTGAGAAAATTCGGGGAAACATCGAAAAAAATACCACTTTTTAAAAATGTATAATTTTTATAAATCTGAAGCTGATGAACAAACATTATTGCGGAAACTGATAGATAATACTAAGTGGTTCAACTGTGCGCAACATGTTTTCTGTCCGATGTGTAGTTTTTGCACAATCGCGTTATAAACAATTTAAGGGCACATCTTGCAAGATGCGCCGATTTAAAGAAAATCGTCGTATTCAAATTCTTTAAACGGCATCTGGAAGTAGAAATCAAAATCTACAATTTGTATATTTTATATTTTCAACTGAGGAGTGGGAAATGTGCTGAAAATGTCACAAGTAGCACTGAAGTTAACTCGAGTTGAGTTCGGGCGACTTCGGGTGCAGTTTGAAGCATTTACAGTAACTTCCAGTGACATTTTCAACACATTTCCCACCTCTCAGGTGAAAATCCAAAATATACAAATTGATCTCTACTTCCAAATGCCGTTTACAGAATTTGAATAAGATGATTTTCCTTAAATCGTCGCATTGAGAAATATTTGCCCTTAAATTGTTTATAACGCGATTGTGCAAAAACTAAACATCGGAAGAAACCATCTTGCACACAGTTGAACCACATGTTACTTCTATCAGTTTCCGCAGCTTCAGATTTATGAAAAAATTATGATTTTTTGAGAAATGGTCTCTTTTTCGAGGTTTTCCCGGATTTTTTCCGTGAAAAATGCACCGATCTGGTCGTATAAAAAACCATTTTGTAGGTTTTATAATTCTCTACAAAAGTTCTATTGACTTCAAAAAACCAAAGTTGTAATTTTTTTCACTATTTCTTGTTTAAAAAATTCTACAGAGAGTTTTTGTTGGTGTTTTCATTTACGAACAGTCTTATAAAAAGTAGTATAGGCGTCTTTTATTTTGAAAAGAGCCTCTTATTTTCATCTACAGTTCGGCCTATAATATAATAACAAATCATGAATCCTGGAACAACCAGTTTCTTGATTCTAGGTGTTGCAAAGAGAGGGCATTCATTGTATTCGGTTGAGCAGACATAGGGAGGGAAAAAAAGGGAATCACTTTTATTTTTGGATTAATCTCTTAAGCAACGAATGCGTCATTCCATTTCAAACAAAATTGTTTAGATAGGGCCATTAAATTGTTTCCATTCTGCTCCCAATGTCGGACGATATTAGTTTCGCTTAGAGCCAAAACTTCTATGACAAAATTTTTCCAAATTCAATGGTCGACAAGAACTAAGCTTACGGGCATGTACACGGAGAAAACTCGTCCAAGTAAAATGTTTACTTGAAAAAAATTCAGTTGTGGGTACTGAATTTTCGCCTATGGTGGGAATATGAGGGACTCATAGTAAGCGAAACAATGTTTTTGAAAGTGTGTTCCTAACGTTACTCATCAGAATACTTAGCGAATCGAAATACTTTTCATGTTCGATATTTGTAGGTGCACACTAATTGTAGGTATAATGATACCTACCTACCACTACTGAATCGTTCATCTGAAACAACTTCACTTGGTCTAAACCATCTCAATAATAACGTCAATCGATCAAGTCGATTGGGGAAGTTATCAATTCACTTATGTTTAGTTAACTTTTTCATGTTCGAGTACGTTCGGGTATTTCCGCAAAATGCCTGTTGCGAAAACGGCTTCACAACCACAAGCTACGGCGTCATTTCATTTGATTTGTTTCATCCACATATAGCGTCCTGTTATGAGCGTGATTGTAGCCGGCATCATATTCATGCATTATATATGTTTATAGTAATGAAGGAGTGTATTATTTATGAATGGTTTTCCAGTGAGTATAGCCTACTCGTATGCGGTAATTTTCAAATATTCTAGTGTTATTGGATAAAAATTGTAAGTATATGTGACAATTATACTTTAAACTGTTCAGAATCATACAATAATCTAATATGTTGAGGACTATTGTCAAATATAGGAGAAAATCACTCGCTTGATATTAATAGTCATTCGATTATTTCATATTTTGAAATGATTTAAAGTATATACAGGGTGACCCAGGGTTAAACCGCCAAACGTTGAGGATCGTGTTTTTAGGCAAAAATATGATTTTTGTTTCTTATAATTATATGTTTACTAACTTGCTTCGTTTTCGAGATACAGGGCTTCAAAGTTATTTGACCTGCGAGCTCTCCTGACTTAACCCCTATGGATTTTTGTATAGGGTGCAATGAAAACCTAATTTATGCTGAGCCCATCAACGACGAAAAAACTTTCCGGGAAATAATTGTTCAAGCAGCACCAGAGATCACACCGTGCAGCTACAGAATCTGTCGTTCGCAGGTGCGAACTTTGCATTGAAAAAATGGTGGTCATTTTGAGCAGTTTTGAGAAATTTTGTTTTTCTAAAAATTAATATGAATAAATTTGCCCTATTTTCAATTATTTAGATACTTTTTCGTGTTAGAAGCAAGGAACCGGTTATTAAATTGTTTCTCAAAAATGAAGTGAGATACTAAAAAAATTAAACACACAAAAAAAAATTATTTTCTAATTGCTCAATCCTAAAAAAATTTAAAATACAAAAACACAGTGGAGTACAATAATTTGTCCTAATATCAATAAATCTTACCCTTTGGGACGCCACTGTAAGTAAAATTTCCATTATAAGTATTTTAAAAAAGGCCCTTCTTACCGCAAATAAGCGTGGCAGTTTTGATCAAAATCAGCAGAAAAGTTTCTAAATAATTGATAAAAAACTGATTTTTTCTAAAAACGTTGAACACTCAGTATTTCGAAAACGAAGCAAGTTAGAGCACATTGTTATAGGAAAAATAGTTTCCTTTTCACCTGAAAAACCGATCCTGAACGTTTGGCGGTTTAACCTTGGGTCACCCTGTATATTTTTCTATGATGCAATTTTCATCCAATTACAGTAGGTACAAATACTCGAAACTGACCATAAAGGATACTCAGAGAAAACGATTCAAGTGAGTAAATAAATAATACACCAATGACAAGAGAACTGCTACTTTACTGGGTTTGGAAAATAATACCAAGAGTTCACTTGGGGTTACTGATCAACGTACTAATAATAATGCACCTATATTCTACCCATGGCATTAGTTAAGTGGACAATAAAGGGTATTAATCTGAAATATATCAAAATAGGATAGTAGTGTTAAATGTTCATTTCCAAGAACACAATTTTTTCAGTGGTAATTAACTTGTATTATTTGTCCCATATATTATTCAAGTTTTTACTTGTGGATATTCAAATTTCACTAATGGTTAGTGATTTTTTTTCTCCGTGTATTAGACTAAACATGGTGGAAAATGAGTAGTTTCCATAACTTTCATTTCTTATTTTCTATGATGAACTCAATATCATACCCTGGAGCATGAAGCAACACAGCTTTGTCTTTACCCATGTTTTCTGCAAACCGGACTAGTGATAGAGGATGTATCGTAATGCTGCGTTAGGCCTGCAGATATATGCTGAGACAGCATATGCTGGACATGTTATCAGGTGCTTCACAGTAGACCCTGCATTAAGTATCTGACTACTAGACTATACGGTGTTGAAGACACCTTCCCTTCTTTTCAATTTCAAACTACCTAAACTTATGAAGGCAAACATCAGATAATTGTGTGAGCAAAACTTTTTGAAGAAGATCCCATGCTTATCATTATAGGATATTTGAACCGGTTCTGAGCCTGCCCGCTCCACTTTGAGGTCATCAGAAACCGTCCAAAGACCTTTAGGGGTATGTTTCTTGTTAGGATGTGGCTATGACCGTGGTATGTGTATTCTCAACAAACTTGCCATCAAGTTTGTGAAAAGTAGTTACACACATAAATAACTGTATCGAATAATGTGTGCTACATTAATTCATGTATTCTTACAACAAACTCGTTCAAATAAAATATCTGTAGAGAGGGCACACGTGTATACACTGCGGAGATCAAGCGACAAATGTTATCATTCTCGTGCTCTTGAGAGTGATGATGGGGTAATCTACTGGAGAATACTGATACTAAGAAATTGCAAAAAGCTGAAGGGAACAAACGCATGTCAATTCTACATAACATTTGAATTAGAATATTACGGGAAAATCTAAACAGGGTAAGACTATATAAAATTAATACATCTTAATAATTAAGCGTTTAACTAAAAGGTACCAAGAGCCAAATTATGTTCTTGAGTAATGACTTGATATAGTCAAACTATTTTCAAGAGAAACCTGTTTACATTGAAATGGCGCTTGGCACTGTCATCGATAGATGTTACTACTTTCAATAAATCCAGTTGGTGCTTGGAACCTTTTAGTTAAACACTATCCTTATATAAAATGAAGTATACATAAATAATAAATCATACACAGAACAGCTTGAAAACTCTGATGAAGATACCCTGTACGAAAAATTCAATAGCACTCCCCCTACACTTACCATTAGAAATAAAGAATATTATAGTGAATTGAAGCCGATCAATCAGAAGTTTTCAACAATACAATCAACCAATACTCAGCTTCACCTAAGAATAGCAAAAAAGATTCACCTAACTGTGAATTCAAACATTTCGATAATTTTGTTAAAAGTCTTTTATTTCAGTAATATAATAAAAATATCAAACAAAATAATATCGATAACACCTAATAATAGAGCCGCCAAAATGTGTAATGATTTAAAGGTATACCCTTTAGGGTTTTGGTAATTATAAATATAATTATCAATGAACAAGCAAAAATTAGCGCTTGCCCGTGGAACATAACAATAAAAATAATAGTTTTTTTTTCTCAAATACATGCATAAACACGTATAGAATTTGTCAGAAACTAGTTGATTATTGTTGATTTCATAAAGAAATCACGTATTTTAATGATAGTTTGGCGTATGCCAAGCATACCAAAAGACACCCCATCGAATAAAAGTCGTACGGAAACCGATAGGCATATACGTGTCGTGTTGGTCCGAAGAGTCACCATATGACCTCAAATATGTTGAAAAATAGGGCATTGTTGAATCTATACGTGTTTATGCATGAGAAAATAAAGTATAATAATAATAATAATCATTATTATTATTTTTTCTTTGGTGTTTTGGCATCGACCGCTATGGTCAATAGCCATGTGTTATGGGTAGGCCTTGTTACTAACTCCATACGCCACTTTAGGAGCAATACTGTTAATTGGAACGCAACAGTGAATCGTGCAGGACTCACCCCAGTCGAGCCACAAGATTTTAATAATTTAAAAGATCAAACTGGGGCTCGAACTCCGGACCTTTCGACTTAGAGTCGGACGCTCTAACCACTGCGCCACGCCCCGACAATTTTTTTTTCTTTGATGTTTTGGCATCGACTACTATGGTCATTAGCCATGTGTTCTTAATAGGCCTTGTTACTAACTCCATACGCCACCTTAGGAGCAGCACTGTTAATTGGAACGCAACAGTGAATCGTGCAGGACTCACCCTAGTCGAGCCACGAGATTTTAATAAATTAATCGGTTAAATTAAATTAAAAAATCCCAGCCCAACCAGGGTTCGAACTCCGGACCTTTTGACTCAGAGTCGGACGCTCTAACCACTGCGCCACGCCCCGACAATTATTATTATTGTTATGTTCCACGTGCAAGCGCTAATTTTGCTCGTTCATTGATCATTATATCTATAACTACCAAAACCCTAAAGGGCATTCGTTATAAAATCATGACACATTTTGGCAGCGGGCTGACAGGCTATAACCCAAATAGAGCAATATAAACACACACCAATGCCGTCCTTAATAAACTACCCAGTTCTTTTTTATTTTGAGTCCATACGTTTTCATGAACTCCAAAAATTATTTGAAAGAAATTGTAAATTGTCTGGTATTTATGAGACTGGCAATAAAATACCTCGCTTGTGCAAAAGAGAATATAGGCGACTTTTTAAAAAGAAAAATTTCCAACTTGATTCTTTCGGAAATTGGTAATTCTACAGGACGTGAAGTAATTGTAGGAGAACCACAGAAATTTAAATTATTTGAACAATAAGTTTCCTGATTCTCTAGTATTTTACTCAATAACAATGTCACACATTATTTCATATAATTTTCCAATACAAGTTCCACTATTTGTAAAATTTCATTGTAGTATGAGCATAAGAAATACATATTTGTTGTAATGTTACAAGAGTGGTTTCTGGTTATTCTGCATATTTTAAAATAACTCTTTTGGGCCTCCGACTTGATCAAAAATAAAACGTACCTAATTATTGTGAAGTCAAAAAATGTGTTGATAATTTTATTAAAAATTGTCCCAGAGACTGATACTCAAAGTATGTCATTCCTATTAAGATAACGCCAAATGACCACATAGTAGAGTTTCAGCCAAATAATAATAATTATCTGTACAGGCTAAAAGTCAACATGTTAGACTTGGCTCATGAAACTTTCAGATGTTACTACCTAACAAAAGTCAACTTAGTCAACTAAAATAGATCAGGTTAGTTGCCAGATTAGTGAATTTTCTTTCAAGTTAAGGGGATATTTTTTCTTGGGTATTTTTTTAGCACTGTGGTAAGAGAAACAGCCAAACTAAATTATGTTCTATTATTCATATAAAAATGGACATGTCTAAGCAAGATGTTGAATTAAAGGAAATGTTACCAGTCTTATAAAATGGTATATTCCTCTCAAGGGTGAATTCCTGCAAATTACTATACAACTGTTTATTGATTGCCCATGAACAGAATTTGATACTGGATGTATTTTTAATTTCTTTTTCATGTTTATATTTACTGGACCTTCAGTGGTATGGTGTCAAAAAGTTTGCACCATTTAGAAACCTGTTTATTATCTATTTGTCAGAAAATTTCATTCTTCAAAGAAGAAGTCACATTTCTAAATTTTCAAGTGTTATTAAGGATCCAATTAAAAAAAAGAAATTTTGATTACATGTAAAGTAACCTTATTTTCGATACTTGAAAACAATATCAAGATTTGTAATTGCAGCCCCAACAACAAACTTTTTATTACCTTCCAAGAACGGTATAGTTTGGGAATTAAGAAATCTGAAGCCTCCGTTAAAAGTTTTCTGCAATTTTTTGAAAAATTTTTCACACCAATATACAACCAATATAATGCAAACTTCTTGACACCCACCGTATAATAAAAAAAAATCTGGTTCAGATTACTTATATTCATCATGCAGGACTTCAACCTACCAGCCTGAAAATGAAAAAATGTAAAATCAAGAAAATCTATACGAAATAACATTTCAAGAAATGAATATCCTCCACAAAATCAAACTTTTTATCAATATAATATATAATAATACGATACTCCCTCATAAACACTCGTGTAGAGGAAGGGTATATTTTATTATTTGCCAAGGCGCAACGGGGCGACATACTGATTTTTAGTGACATATTCACTTTTCAGCTGTAGGAAAACCTGGAAAAACCTTCAGCACCACCCCGTGGTGCCATTATATTTTAATATTCTGCTAATTCCTCTGTTATAATAGAAACTTTCCATTGAGTGTTTATTTTTGGGGGAACTTGAATATTTTATCAAACAATAAGCGTTCATGGAGTTATTTGAAAAATAATAATCCACAATGAAAATATCAATTGCTTTTTGCTGTTTTTTTATTATGGAGGAGCAGATTTGAGGGATTTTTTTCATCTACAACTGATCTGGCAACCCTTTCTGGTGGTATAGAAATAGTGAACTAAAATACAAAATTTCCAACTCTTCATAGTCTCATTGTTTTCAATGTCAACTATACATATATTATTGGACATTCAGTATCTTTATGGCCACCTTTCTAAGGGACACTTGTTAACTATAAACGATTCATTTATTTATTGCCCAAACTGATTCACCAAGTCATTGCCAATGTGTACTATTCAGAGAAATTGAAAAAAGGAACTTTGTACACTATTTTTTATAAACACTAGTATAATGACTATATTGTCTGAACTTATACTATTGGGTGAAAAATTTTTAAAAAATTCACTAACTTGCAAATTAATTAAGATTCTACAAGGAAACACCTCCGACACAGAATGTGATCTTCTAATCTTGGTTTGGGAATGTGTGACATAAAATTCCAAGTATTTTACTTGACATCTGAACTAAAGATTTCTGTTTGTTACTGATTGTCATCAACTTTGCTCAATAGGTCTGGCTGGCATGATAAAACATGAGTATGGTAGAATATAGACAGACTCTATTGTGACAGAATATTTGCTTATTCAATAATAAATTGATTATTTAAATCTAATCACCAATGAAGTTAACCCTTTTAATTTTAAAGTGGCTACTTCACAACAGAACACCTCTTATCATTTCTTTCATTTCAACAAAGATTGGCTTGTAACTAAAAATCAGAGGCATGCAAGATAACCTGTCATTTGATATAGTTTCAGTCACACTGACACTAATACGATCAACAAATATTGAAAAAAACAATAATGTTCAAACACCTGATATCTGATATAAATTTGGCCCCTCCAAGTCTGCATAAAAGTAAAAATAATACTGTCATGATTGTTTCTATCTGAACAATTCAGGTGACAACGTAGTTTAAAAAATTTAGAAATCATCATGAGGGAGTCAACTTTTTTGTTGGTTCTATCAGAACTAACAGGCCTGTGATAGAAGATATAGCTCCCAAACATCCTACAGTACCAGGTGACAACTTAACATGACCAAGGGCTGTTAGGGGAAGGAAAAAATCACAGCCATTCTTAATAGTATCTATAACAACACTCTGGTTCATCTGAAGGGTAAGAGATATCTTCGAAAGAACTCTTAGTATATCAGCAAAATGATTCAAGCCACCTTTTGGTAAAATATTCCTTTTCTCATTCTTCATTATCAAAGAAATTTCATAAAAGTCTCTCACTAAGTTCATTGTTATTGAATACAACCAGTACTTGTTCGAAATTCGACTCCACTTTTCTGTGTCGATTGTACATATATCAGCTCTACCAAGCCACAAAAAGTGGTCGGCAAGTAAAAATATGGAGTTGGCTATTTTACTCAGAATAAGTGTATATCTAACAGGTAGTTCCTCTTGTTGAAATAGTGGTAGAGCTGCATACAGTCCTTCAGCAAATCTTCCAAATCGGAGTACTGAAAAATACATAATTGTAAGTATGTGGAGAAAGGAAAAAAATTACCTTACATTTTCTGAAGGTGCTCAGTTGAAATTCTAGGTTCTTAAGTCCAGCAACACCATCTTTATTACTTTGCTGTAGTCTGTGCCATAAAAACCTACTTAAATACTGGAATAGCCTGCAAAAGTTTGATTTGTTGACGGTATAGTTAAAATAAATTAGTAGGTACCTTGCTATTTTATCCCTTCCTGCTGTTTGATTGTTGATTTTAATCATTCGGTCCATGATTTGTAATGACGAATTGTTGGCAACTCATATCAGTTCAAATGTAATTCATTATTTATTTATCATTGTTGGCCTTGCCCTTTCGTTCTTTGATATGCACATTTCAAATTTCAAGAGTTGAAGTTCAGCAGTGACTAAAATTCCAACCAACGGAATCTTTTCGTGAGTTGTTTCTTGTGTAATGTGGACATATTGTGGTCTGTGATAGAGCGGACACTTCCAATCATTTAAAGACTTTTTTATCGTTAAAGAACTCTTGTCCATGACTTTTTTACATCTTGATGATTACGAGAGCCTAAATACCTTAATATGCATCCCCCACCATCACATCGCGGCACGACAGCCGTATGTAAAGTTGAAAATGAGTAGGTTTAGGTTATTAGTCAACTTAACCTGATCTAAAGCTTCGTTTACATTCTGCAAGTTTAATGGCGGAAAGTGATTGAGGCCACAAAACTTGTTGTTTGGTGTTTACTTATTTTCAAGTTTATTTGCTACACCGTTGAAAATAAAATGGCTCCAAGTGCCTCGGGGGGTGCTGCTGTTAAATTGGTTGTCAGTGAAATTGCCAATCATTTAATGGTTATGTTACAACGCAAGAAAAATAGAAAAAAACGAGTTTGGATAAGACGCAGGAGTACTCTGGGTGGGTCAGAACGACTCTTGAAGGAGATGTCCGTTGAAGATCCCAATTCTTATAGGAATTACATGAGGTTATCTCAAGAACTCTTTTAATACTAGTTGAACCCAAACTTACAGAGTCAGAAACGTGGATGAGAAAGGAAAACAATTACCATACATTTTCTGAAGGTGCTCAGTTGAAACTCTAGGTTCTTAAGACCAGCAACACCATCTTTATTAGTTCTATTGCTCCTCCAATAAAATTGGAAGTAACATTGCGTTATCTTGCCACTGGTGACCATGCTTCGTAAAAAACTACCTGCCCTGGTAAACCACATAAGCTTTCGGCTTGTACAAATCATCAGTACCCATTCCACTTTTTTCGACTTTAAAATTTCATTTACTTCCTGTCCATAAACAGTTTTTATTGTTTTTATCTTCGCTTTCAGAATGTTCATGTGTTTTCAAATCCTGATTCTTGTAACACTCCTTTAACTGATTTTCAAATGCGCTTTCTCGTTTTAATTTATTCATGTGTTTTTTCAAAGTAATATTCCACCAAATTTCATAATTTTCATATAGGTATGTTTAAAAATGACATTATCTGATTTCCATCCTACTTACTGATCGACAAGCGTAAGGATGCCTCCAAGAATTGGTTACGCAGTAGACAAAACCCTGGAGTGGGGCAGGAGCTCAATCGCTCTGCCTTATTAAACAGTAGTCGATCTTTGTCGCACATCTACTCACGCTTTCTATCGTTTGCGCATCTCAGAGGCATCCTTACGCGTTTCGATCTGTAGTCATTGTAACGAAATTCTACTTGTCCGGACCCGTTTACACATGGAAAGTACAAACAAAGATTCGCTTAGCGGATAGTAAACTAGCCGGTCCGTCAACTTTTGGAAAGCGCTTGCTGGCAAGTCCGGGCAAGTAGCAAGTGCACTTTTTTGCGGTTTACACATGACAAGTTTAGTGACGGCAAGTACTTTCCGCCAGTAAACTTGCCAAATGTAAATGTTGCTTAAACTAACCCATCCAAAATTGTTACAATATAAAGACTAAACTGAGTCATTTATTAAATTAGCCAAACCTCGCCTCTGACCTGGTCAACCATACGTAGACAAAATATCTATCCAAGATGAATATAAAGATGTTACTAATAATACTAATAAACCCATCGTCAGAGGTATTCTGGTTGTGTCACTCCTAAAGGTTTGTTCACTTGTGACAGTAAAGCTGATCAGTGAGCGGCTACTTTCAGAAAGACAAATGAATTACAAATGTTAAAGAGAGAGATGATCAAATGTAAAGTAAAGACTTGCAGAAGAAATATTTTTGGATAATTTTATATGTATTCTACCTTTGTACTCCCCCCATTGCCCTCAGTAGCTCTGCCAATGGCAGAACCCCAACTTCGACTGACTGATGAACTATCAGTGGACTTTTTGAAAACTCTTGTTTTCTGTTTATGACACAGTTGAGGGCAAGTTTTGTGTTTTGAATTGTAACAACTTTATCCACGTACTAAATTATAATAAAATGTTTTGATATATGGTATGTTCAATACATTTGTGACATGGCGAACACCTATAAAATTTTCTATATTTGAATTTGTCCTACTTGCTGCTGTAACAAATATGGATTCAATAAATCACTAAATATTGTAATGATAGGTGTCACTTTGTGTGACTTTTCTCGATCCGGGGCAACGGCGGAGCATTATACACAACTGAAATATTGCCTCGGTGTTACGCTTACAGGTAATATGAAAGATTATAGGAATCTGGAATAGAGACACAATAAATTACTATGAATCAATTCTGATGTAAGATTTAAGATTAGTCATATCACGAGCTCAATGCCAAGGAATAATCCATCCATTGCGCATGCGCTCAGTTTTGAGGTTATTCTTCCTTTTTTCACAAAAACAACAAATACCAACACATGCGCTTCGTCCTTCTTTTAATGATCACAGAAACAACAATTCACGTTGAGAGACTACCTAGGTACCTAAGTCCCTGACGTCACAAGTGGGCGGAGCTTATAAAACTTTACCAAACAAACTGGTAATACGTGTTAAAACCCCATAAGAAATTATTGATTTGATGATTTTGCATAATTCCGTCGGGAATAAGGATAATCGATATTATTTTCAATAAAGACTCAGTTGAAACCTTTTGCCGAAAAAAAAATTCAATGTTTGGAAAGGTTTACCAAGTTTCACCCACTTTGAAGTCACGCTTAGGTAGTCTATTCCGGTACGTAGGTACATGTTATTTTGTGATCGTTAAAGGTAGGACGAAAAGGGCATGCAAATGCAGTTGTCACTTGTCATATGTCAAACGGGACATGGGGGGACAAACAAAGCCATTTCCCATAAGACTCTGTATCTTTTTACTTAATTTTCTGGAAAACGAGGCATTTAAAGACATTTTTACCATTTTTTTATTGTAATTATTGGTTCACTGTGAATACTGAGAAGTCAGTGCATAAGTCTGAAGAGGTGTTATTAACAGCGAATTTTTAGTTAAAAGATACGTTGTCACATGATTAACAGTTCATATGTTTCGTTTTTAGGTTTTATTAGGAAAACCATGAAAGTTTTGTGCTGTTGTGGGTTGTAGTAACCGATCAAATCGAAATGAAGAAGTAACATTTTTCCGATTCACTTCAATACGATGTGAAGAGAGGCAGATATTAGCTGCTGTATTATCGAAAAACTTCATATTGGAAGATACAAACTCCAAATCATAGATTACCAAGCTCTTTTTCCCCAGATGAAAGAACAAAGATGATCAACTGCCAAAATGCATCTTGCAAAATTCAATGGTTCCATCAGAGGTGCATCGAAATCAAGAGGTTACCAAAGGGAAAATAGTTTTGCAAAACTTGCCCCAGAAAATATTTTGTTTATTGATTCTTAACATTGAGTAACATCATATATCAATAGAATATATATTACAAACATTTTAAAACCTAATAACATGTACAGTGGAAAATATATATATTATTATATATCTAGTACTACCAAATGTTATTTTCTAAAAAAATATAAATTTCAACAAACACATACGCACATATATATGTATTTCTATATGTGGAAAAAGTAAATAAAATACATAATTAAAAGTACAATAATATTTTATGAGTTGTCTTATTTCTTCTCTTTCCAGACTGGTGAAAAATTTGACATTACTACAGTTTCTTAAACTAGTATTTGAAATGAACAGATTGATCACAGAAGTTCAGGTACATTTAAAACAAGATCAAAAATTCTAAATATAAAATGTACATTCAGTATACATATTGTTATACAAATAATAATGTTCTTTTGACTTTTATTCGTCTACAATTTCCAGTCTGTTATTCAGCCAATGCATGAAGACAAAATATAGGTATAATAGATATTGTGAAAACCCTAACTAGAGAGTGATCCCTCCAATTCCTAAGCTTCCTCACAGTTGCAATGTGTCTTGTTTGTTCCAATTCTTATTTTCTGTTTTCCAGATTTCAAAAAATCAGGTGTTTTGACCATGGCACAATGCAGACCAACCATATCACCTCATAAGAAAACATTATCAGCCAACAGTAAATCTCCCGGTAATAAATTATTCAGAATAAAAAGAAAGCCGATGTACAACAATGTCTGATGGAGATGGGTGCCACTTCTGTTACCTTTTTATTTCCTGTCCATCAATCTTTTATACCTTGTTAATCGCACCTCCTCAGATACTGCAAGATTTGTTTTGTATCCCATATTTATAGAAGGAACGTAGTCTGGATGTTTGGGACCATCAGACAGTTGACCTGTAAAATTATTCATCTACACATAGTTCATAAGCTTTTGTCATTGTATTACCTTTAATGAAATGTGTAGAACACACAAAATAATAATTATTTGCTTTGTTTTCTGTAAAACCATCCCTATGAAGAGCTGCAATCCAACTTGCCCGTCTCTCTTTCCTTGCAACTACTATCTGCCTTCCTGAATTGAAGAAAATAGGAAAAATGTTACGTCTTCATTTCGATGATCGGTTTCTATGACCCACAACAGCACAGAACTTCATGGTTTTCCTAATTAAACCCAAAAAAGAAACCTATTATGATATGTGAATCAAGTGACAACGTATCTTCAAAATAGAAATTTCCTGATAATGACACCTCTACAGACTATACACTTACTTCACAGTATTGACAATGAACCAATAATCACAATGTTATCGATAAAAATGTCTTTAACTGCCGAGTTTTCCAGAAAATTAAGTAAAAAGATACACAGAGTCTTATGGGAAATGGCTTTGTTTGTCCCCCCATGTACTTGTTTGACAACTGACAAGTGACAGCTGCATCTGCCCTATTTATGACATAATTCTAAGCGTATGCGCAATAGATGGATTCTTTCTTGGTTTAAGCTCGTAGTCAAATCAGGGGATGGGCTAATAATAATGAACTACGCATTTTCAATTCAGTTGCGTGCGCATGCGGGTGTGTTCTCGCGATAAGATGGTGGGTGATACCGGGTAGGGAAATCAGGCTCTCGTTTGATGGTATAGCAATCATGGAGAAAATATCCTATTCTAGGAATCGGTTTGAATTTTCCATAATGAATTACTTCAATGTTCCTATTATCCCGACACTGGAATATTAGACAGAAGTTAATAAAAGTATTTTATAAAGATGTAGGGTGGCGTGAAGTTCCTGAGTAATATAAAAAATTCGATTCAGAAACAAAAATTAAAAAATGTGCGTAATGGATCTTTCCCGCGATAACTCATCCAGTGATGAAAGTGATGTGAAGACTATATTCTTTCCAAGCCCAACCAATTCAAGCTCGTTAGGTGTTTCTAATGAACTGAGCAGCAGTCCCAAAAAGTGGTCTCTTCGCCTACTTCAGGACGGCAACCGGAAAAGTGCGTTCTTGCCATACAAGCAACATAGCAATTCGTGCAACACTGTTTTAACTAATTTGCAGCGGGGAAACACTCAAGCGGAAACGCCAGTGCCGCAGCCCACTGAAATAAACTTCCATATGAAAGCTGGACAGGGAGAATTAACTGAACAAGAAATCGAAAGGGAACAAAATATTGATAAACTTGATGGTGAACACTTGACCCCTCTGCACTGGGCATGTGCATATGGACAATTCAGTACGGTTAAACTGTTATTGGACCACGGAGCTACAGTCAATGTCCCAGGTCCCGACGAAGAATCTCCATTAATCTTGGCAGCAAGTGGAGGGCATCACGATGTTGTCCGGTTACTTATCAACCACGGGGCTGATGTCAATCATGTTGATCACGTAATACATAAATCCACATTATTTGTTTAGCATTCATTCACTAAAATTAATTGTTATCAAACGTACAATCAGAGGCGGATTCAAAACGTTCCTAAAGGGGGGGGGGGGCAATAGAGAACAGCTAGACATGTGTCCCCGTTCTGAAATATTTTCATTTGTACATGAAAATTATCATCCTAGAAGCTAAGTTACATACTCAGAATTTGAATTTACGAAAAATAAATTGCAAAACCCGTTTAAATCGATAGTTACTAGTCTGAAACGTCCATTTAACGAAGGAGTTCCACTATTTTTTTCATTTTGAAAAAATATCAGAATTGAAAGTGTGCCGCTGATGTCGCGTTCATCGGAAACACCCCTCCGCGCCATAATCCACGTTCCGAAACAGGCAAAATATCGTTCTCTTTAAAAATACAGCTTCCAGCTTGAAACCAGAAATTGAGAAATAATTTCAACTTTGTCACTTGTTCAACTCATAGAAAAAAATCACCATATTAGCTATTTTTTATTGTATTTGTACCTTTCAAATTTTCTGACATTGACAACACCGCAACTCGTAATAACGTGCTCATTATTCATCAGGTGAAATCAAATCCGATAAAGGAATGTCTAGGTATAGCCTTTCATTATGATGTTCATCTCTTTGAATTTAGTTTTTCAATTCTATTTTTCTGAATCTTTCCTGGTACCTAAAATTTTTCGATAGTTCAAGGTCTTTTTTGCAATGACTATAATTTAAAATCGTTCCTTGAACTGAGCTTTGAATAGAGTTTGAATACAATAATAACATAAGGTAAAGTACTCACTTGGAAATGTTCCATAAACACATATTTCCGCTTCATACACAAGGTTTATTCACTGCTTTGAACCACATTTTACGACTCGCTTCAACTTTAGGTGCATAACAATTAAAATTGTTTAAGTATTAGAATTTTCACTACGGTGTTCAGACAACCGGATTCAAAGCACCTATTCGACATGTTCACAGTTATTACAGGGATACAGATACAAGAATTAAGAAAAAATTGTAGAACACAAACAAAAACTTTCAAAACGTTGAAAACCGCAATAAATTCAAAAAAGTGAAGCATATAGATTTGATGGAACTGTTTTACTTGTATCAAATATTAAGGTAGGCAAACGAGTTAAACAGATACAAACTATATTCTTATTGATCTGAGGCGCTTTCCTGTTACCCCTGAACTACCACTGAGATCACTTCAGAATTAGTTCAACTGACAGGAATACATGTTATTTAATAGGAACATGTTCTTTCGTGGTCTGTGAGATAACTTCAGGAGCTCCTCGGAGATACTCACTCAATTGGAAAGCGGCTCTGCTCCGTGAAACAGACGAACGAACCCATCAGGGTATCAAATGTCAACTGCGATACGACACAATCCCAGTTCAATGAGAATTTGAGATTCCGTGGTGCACAACTTTTACAACGTTGCCAAGTCTAGTTTTGACGAACGTGACGTCACGAAACCACTTTTCTCCTGATTATAGAGAAACTAATAACGATCAGAAAAAATAAATAAAAAATCCTTAGTGATATTAGCGTATACACTTCCTAATTACAGTGTTCCCTTATATCTTGTGGAAAGGTCCATTGAAAATGCTACTTTTTTCATCCCATTTTCAAACGTACTCCTAGCGACTCTTACGGATGTATACATCGTTACCTCACACAGTTCAAACTTTCATCGTTGGAGGGCTCTTAGAGGCTTTATTGTAACAGGGAACAGGCTTATATGTGTCCCCGTTCTCTGAAATATTTTTATTTGCATACAAACGGTAATATCCGAGAAGCTTCAAGTGATATTTTTATTTGCACACAAACATTAACATCCGAGAAGCTAAGTGACATTCAGAAATTGAATTTTTTTGTTTAATTTTTTCTAATTCTTAGACAACACTCCTAGCGACTCTGACGGAAATATAAATCGTTTTACCTCACACAGTTCAAACTTTCACCGTTCGCGGGCACAAAACTGTTAAAATTACTCAATGTTCCCGAAACAACTACAAAGAGCGCAAATGTTTGGGAAAGTTATTTGACATCAAAGTCAAATTGTGTTTGAATCGAAGTGCAGTTTCAAATATTAAAATTTTGGAAACAAATTTGAGGAATTATTTTCTCTAAATGTAAATTTTGAGAAACGAATCTATGCGAAAACCCAAAAAATAAAATCATGAGTGTTCCCTATGATGACGTAGATTCGTTACTTCAAAACGAAACAAAAATGATAATTAAGTAATACAAAAAAAATTACTCAGCGCTTCGAACGACTTATATTGGTATACAATGGGCGCATTTTCTTTCAAAGCTGCAAGGAAATCCAGGAAAAACCTACTTAGTTGTGATATAATTCAAGTTAGTGAGAATAATTAAATTGAAAATAATTTGAAAATTTTTTTTTTGAAAATGTGTTGCCAATTGACAACAAAATGGCTACCAGACATGACGCAATATAATTCAAATATTCTTACTTTTTTAATTCGGACAAACCACACGCAACCACGCAGAAGGAGACAAAACAGGTGGGTGGCTTCAGGCCCCCTATAGAATTGCTGGCTGTGACTGAGTTGATACGTATAATATATAGGTATTTGTATTTTATTTGCCCTATTCAACTTCTTGAGCCGTTTTGAAAAATCAATCAATTTTTGATTTTTCAAAGATCTCAGATTGTAGATGGAATCTGAATAGATTTCTATTACATAACGGCATTGGCTTATTTGTTGTTGAAGGTACTCAGTTTGTGGAGACAAAATGGGATCGATACCTTTTGCATGCCGAATTGGAAAATTCACAAATTATATTGGAAACATGTAATCTTACTTGGAAAACACTGAGTGATCATAATACCTGCATTTACATCCAACTTTCTCCATGTTCAACTAATTTTGGGATAATTGGGATATTTTAGAAAAAAGAAAAACCAAACAAACCAAAATGTTAAGACAACGATCAGTAGAATACTTGACTCTTAAAGGCCCTGGAATTCACTTCCTAATGACAACTCAAACACAGACCAAAAGTTTCGATTAATGCGATTGAAAGTAAAATGTCCAGAGATTTGGTCTATTTGAAGTTTCTTGGATGATTTTACTTCAATATCTATATATATATATAGGTGACATCTTGGAATTTTGTAGATTTGGCAAGGGGTATGATTCTGTATATGGTAATCTAAAGGTATTATATCGCAAACAAACATTTTTGGATTCTGTGATGTTTTGATGCATTTTTATGTTGGTGTGTATTTGCATTATCGTTATTATTTATTTTATGTATTAAAACATTTTTTCAGATGTGCAATACCGCATTAATGTATGCTGCTAAAGGAAATCACCCACATACGTGTCAAGAATTATTGCAACACGGAGCAGAGTTCTCCCTTGTGAATTTGAATGACGATAGCGCCCACAAAATTGCAGCAGATAATGACAGTACATTAGGTGAGTTCCATTTATTAACTTTGTTATTCCCACAAAACGTTAACCCAGAGTAACGGTCAGCCATTGGAATCTTATCCATCGAAATACTCATTAGGGAGGCAGAACTACGTTCAGGAAGAATTTGGCACGGGTTGGATCGTACCAGGTAGCTCAGTGATCTTCTTCGGAATGTTCCTTTTAAGCTCATCATCAGCTTTTTCTGTAGACCATTTTCACCATCGTAGAGGTTCTTGTCTCAATCTGCCCATGTTGAGACAATGCCTTTTCTCGTACTTCCTCTATGCTCGATATTTAAGAATTATCATTATTAACGAAAATTATTTTTCAGCACAAACTGTGATTGAAAATTTCATCATCATGAAGATGGAGGCTTCCACTACTACTTCTGGAAACTATGACCGAGCTAGAGAAGAAAGTACAACAGAACATTGTTAACTATGTCCTTTTCGGAAATAATCCTGCGAAATCGAAATTTGAAATATTACGAATAAAAAAAAAGAATTGTATAAGAAACTTCTTCAATGCATGATGTTATATATAGAGATATGATAAAGACCGCGAATAGAGAATACTAACAGTATAATAAAAATATGAATAAAAATAATTGCGTAACAAGAACCAATTGCAAAACCAAGAAAACCGAACAGATAAAGCAAAACCCACTCAGAAAAGATATGTTGAGGCTCCTCCTACCCCAGGCGAAAATAGGAGAAAAGGAGGGAAGAACAACTGAAAACCATGAGATAGAGGTAAGCCACAGGATATCACATCCACCATCACATCTCCCATACAAAAATAACGACAGACTGCCAAGGCTGCTACGGCTTATGGGTGTGAATGCTCAATATAAATGGAATCAGGAACAAGTACGAGCCTGTTGCTGATTTCATTCACAGGCATAAGATTGATATTATGCTACTATCCGAGACAAAGCTTTGACATGAACATAAACTGAAGATCATGGAGTTCACCACCATTAGGGTTGATAGGCCTCATGCTGTGAGAGGAGGCGAGGTTATAATCCTTGTAAAGAACACTATACCACAAAGGCAAAGCTACATGGAGCACTCCGGCATCCAGCTGGAAAGTGGCATGAAGATGTATGTGGTGTGTAACTCCTCGGACAACAAGATAACACCAGATAATTTTGATAGTCTCTGCAGCAGCGGACACAAGGTTCTGCAGGTGTCCTGAGTCGAAATGCGACGTGTCCTGAGTCGAAATGCAAACGGAACGACGCTCTGGGAGTATTCCATGAACAATGACGTAGTTGAGTAATTTACGGACGTACCGACATTCTCTCCCTGAAACGGTAATACGCTAACACCCTTTACCTGGTGGCAAATGAAAATGTGCCAGAGATCACCGAGCTACGAACAAAATCCGAGTTAATCTCAGATTACTATCCCGTGCTCTTTTCAGTTAAGGGGGGTCAAAACCGTAAGTGGCAATTAATCATATACGATTACTCAACTACTGACTGGAAAGAGTACAGGATCGTGATGAATGATATAGCATATTTCACCCCCCGTACAGAGGAAGACAACATAGAAGAGGCTACTCAGAGACTGATTGAGAACATTCAGAAAGCGAGGTACATGACCACCTGGAAAAGGAAAGTTAGAGAGGACTGGGATCCCCTTCCGGGACACATCCTCGGCCTGATTGAGTTGATTAAGTGATATGTAACTCTTGGCCATGAAATAAGTTTACTTTTTCAGACCCATAAGAATAAGACCTCTGAAAGAGTAAAATCGAAAATCTTAACGTCGTATACAAAATTCCCTAAGACGGGTGAAAAAAAAACGCGGAAAAGTTCGAGGAATACTACCAGAGCACGTTCCTGGAAGGCGCTGACTATGCAGGAATGCTTAGTGATATCGCCAAGGTGGTGGAGATAATTCTACTAAAAAGATTTCGGGATCACGAGGAAAAGGTCAAACTTATACCGACGGAGCATTTTGGCTTCCGAAGAGGTCATTCAACGATCTCCAAGGTAGCCGGAATTGTCCATGATATGAGGGAGGACTTCAATCGTGATCTCAATATAGTTATGGTCCTGTAGGATATCCAAAAGGCCTTTGATACCGTCTGGATAGAGGGCCTAGAAGATGCTTAGGGCTGGCATGCCTGAATATATAGTAAAGATAATGGGTTCACACCTAGTAGATAGGACTTTCAAAGTAAGAATAAATGACATTAGCTCCGGAATGCGGAGAGCTGAAGCAGGAGTACCGCAAGGGTCTAGCTTTTCCCTACTTTTGTATCCGCTCTGAGTAGGTATGACTTTCCCAATCTTCACGAACACGGCTGTATATGCTTACAACACGGCAATATACGCCAAGTCGTTTCACAGCAATGCAGCAGCAGCACGGCTGAAAACGCGTCTGCAGTGGAAAGTCATACTGTATTTAGCTGAGAACAAGATAGTGGTGAATCCTGATAAAACAGAGCTCATAAATTTCGCAAGGAAGAGAAAACGCGCTCGCGTGTTCATGAGTGCGTTTTCATCTCTGTAGGATTTTTAAAGCTCGGTGGAATCGGATTGACGAGACTAAATCCGCGCTGTACTTGGGGGTACAACTGGACAAAGAATTAACCCTCAGTGGCTATGTCGGCTGAACGCATAACGAGCGCTAGCCGATTTTCCTCCATCAAAGAATATATCAAATATTAGTTTGATATAAATTCTTCAGATACTTCATCCTTTTGGAACCTCGTTGACTAGAAATATAACAGCAATCCGAGTACATCATAACAGGCCAACAGGCACTGGAAATTTTGCAGGAAAATCCAGCAGATGTGTAACATAACACGAACTCTAACACAGCCATCAATGTTTTAGATCCGTTTCCTTTGTTTTTCCCGGAATCTCGTCGCAAACGTCAATGAGGAAAGTCCAATGGTCTGAAAAGTAAAACGTCAATTTCCCTGCCTAACTAAGGAGGAGGCAGGGAAACTAGTTATGCGACTCAGCATTCACAACGCTCGAAGCCTACATCGTAGGACCTGTCCAAGCGGCAGGTGAGAAGTGGTTCGGCACTTCGGCCCGTCCGCTGCAAGCTTCAGAAGGGCGCAGTATCGAACCCCTCACCCGATGCGCAGTCTTTTACTTGTACCCTTACGACTGACCTGTGATAGTTTTAGAGAGTGCGTCTTTTTGTATACATATTTTCGTTAAATTTGTGAATCGCAACATATATTTTACTGAAGTACCAATAAAACTTTTTTGCTTTTGCTTTGTGTACTATTTGAAACTATAATTAATCATTTTGTGTTTTTTATTCAATCATTCAGATGCATAATTCCAAAATTGGATTCAAATGTTCTTTATTCACAGATAGTGGTTCTGATAGAAATTATATATGACAAGTATTGTGTACATAAAAGCATATATAGAATAAAAATTATAACAGAGTAATATAAAAATTATATAGTTTTAGACAACTTTGAAAGAATAATAAATATATGTTTTCGATATTACAATACTTTTCCAGCGGTTTCAAACGTTTCTTGTTTGGCATGATCCAAACGCTATGTAACAAGGTAACCTGAGCTCTCCTCCAAACATATGATCATTGCGTGACTCCTGTTGTGTCATGGACTGCTGATTTGTAAGCCATCAAGAAAACCGATAAATATTGGTGCTGGTGCTGATCTACACATTTGGAGAGATGACCTTCCATTATCTCATTGAAGTGTTGCACCATGCCCAGCTTAGGAAAAGCTCACAATTTTCTTGATAAAAAAACATTCATTTTAAGCCAGAGATTTGACGAAGCTAGTGAATGTTTTGTCCGAAGGTGATGTTCTGTCGGGATGCCGATTCTCACTGCCTCTTTTGCATTCCTTCTTGCTTTGCCATAAATACTTATATACAGGGTGTCCGGTAAACCTTGTACAATATTGAAACTGGTGATAAACCAGGTCATGACTTTTCAGAGTATCGGAATTTCACCTCAGTAAAAATATCACCGTTTTCGAGATAATGGGCGTTTTAAGAATTTCTGGAAAATCGGTACCTAACCTTGGATTTTTGAGTGCCATGTATACAAATTGAGACGAATTCAAATATCTTTGCTGCTGAAGATTACTGATGAGTGATGCTTTTAGAGGTACAGAACAGTTTTACAGAAAGTGAAAAAAAAATTCAAGAAATGAGGGTAAAATAACAGATTTGATTTTCATCAAATTTTTTTTTTTAAGTTTGACGTTATTGTCTGAATGAAACATAACCAATTGGAAGTGGACATTCAATTCAAAAGAATGCTCATCTTGTCCAGACTCTACCACGGTATGAAACAAACTATAATTATTTTTGGAGGAAGAGATTTCCATTTAATTAGGCGTGGTTTTCTAGGTTTCTAGGCTTCCATCAACTTTTATACTTACGCCCAAAATAATTTTAGTTCGATTTTATCAAGATAAAATGTGGAAATGATTATTAATAATGAAGAATAGACTGCTTGGTAGCATTAAATAGTATGTCAATAAAATTAATTTTTCATGTAATTAAGCCTAATGAAATTATAGAAATGAAATGTCGATTATCGGACATGGCACCGATTACTACGAATTCTTGTGATAAATGTCGCAATTTTCCAACATCAAGATTCCAACAAAGTTTCAGAGACCGACAGATATACAGGGTGTAATCAAATAAGTGCAATTTTTTTAGTAGGTGATTCCTTGTCGAAAATTAAAAACTTTTCTAACTCATGTGCTGTGTCCGTAGAAGCGCAATAGTTTTCTAATGAAAAAATAAAATACAGCATTGTGCATGAACGGATCTCCTGTAAATAGATTTGAAAAAAATCTAGTAGGTGGCTGTCACATTTTGTATGAACAACTTGTGACTCCTGTCGTAGTTTTTTAAAATTATTTCGCTAGTTTCATTCAGTGGTATTTATTTCTTTGTCATGCCGTACACACGTTATACTCCCCGAGAATATGCGCATATGCACCACATTTATGGTTAATATGGAGGTAGTGCTACTGCAGCAGCAGCGCTTTATGCAGAACAATATCCGATTGCACAAAGTGCTAGGAATCGCACGTAAACAGGTAAGACCTCGTTAATCTTTGGCTCGCGCAAGTTTCGATTTCCGACGGCTGCCGTCCGTAAGGGGACAACAGCTGGTTAACGGAAAAAATAATTTTAAACAATGCCGCTCAGAGAATCGCTGATTTGGGGGCTATAACCTATAACGCATTTAATAAGGTTCTTCTTGAAAATGTTGTCTCTGCGTACTAGTGGATGGAAAATAACATTTTTGTAATATTATTTAGTTTGATGTTGAATAATCCTTATTGTGGTTTATAGTGTATGATGATTCAAAAAAACGTTGAATTAGTATTTACTTCTATACATCTCTTTGAATGCTTCTAAGCAGTTGATTCGTTATTACTCATAATTATTCAACCATTTCATCTTGATATAAAAGTTGATGGAATCCTAGAATAAAACCACGCCTAATTCAACGGAAGTCACTCCAAAAATAATTATAGTTTGTTTCATATCATGGTAGAGTCTGGACAAGATGAGCATTCTTTTGAAATGAATGTCCACTTCCAATTGGTTGTTTCTTTCAGACAATAATGTCAAACTTTTTTTTAAAAAATTGATGAAACTCAAATCTGTTTTTTTACCCTCATTTCTTGAAAAAAATTTCACTTTCTGTAAAACTGTTCTGAACGTCTAAAAGCATCGCTCATCAGTAATCTTCAGCAGCAACGATATTTGAATTCTTCTGAATTTGTATACATGGCACTCAAAAATCCAAGGTTAGGTAGCGATTTTCCAGATATTCTTAAAATGCCCATTATCTCGAAAACGGTGAGATTTTTACTGAGGTGAAATTCATATATTCTGAACATTCATGACCTGGTCTATCACCAGTTTCAATATTGTACAAGGTTTACCGGACACCCTGTATATCTAACTTATCTGAGAAGAAATTTCAAAACCCGCATTCTTGAACATAAAAGAAGCTTTGATAACCACAAGAGATTCAAATAACCTTTTATAAATGAAAACCATACTCTTGATACAAATTTTGAAATTTCACATTCAGAAAGAATAGGTTTAAAACTCAATTTCTTAAGAAGCACTAGAGATCAACAAAAGAAAAAATCCAATAATTTACTCAATGGCCAGTTAGATTTAAATAATTCATCCCTTCTTAATCTCCTGCCTTCATTTCTTCATCCATTACATCGCTCCACCACTGTTTACTACCATAGCTCTCTTTTATAACTTTTTCCTTTATTGGAGCAAATTTATCGAATTTGCATTTGATGAATTGTTCATCCAATGCATCATCATTAATCTTGGTATGCTGTTATTTACATTCATATTTTTATAATTTCTGTTTTTTTTTATTTAATTTTAGTCTCTGCTGTTTGCCAATAAGATATACTTCGATAATAGTATGGTTGGTTATTTTTGTAATTTTGAGTAATTTGTTTCAATTCCGTATCTTTGGTAAGGATGACATCAATTTTTGTATTAAAACGTTTCCCACTCTGGAACTATTCCAGTATAAAATCATGGAAAATATATATTTGTTTAACAATTATTGTTAATTTTCTATTGTATATGTATATTTTATGTAATTTTATCACTGTTGTGATCAACAATCCCATGCTAAGGAGTTTCCTTATCAGTTTCGAAGTTGAGTTTATTTTTGTTGACAATCTGAGTTGAAACAGCAGAGACATCTGCCAACTCTACTTCAATTTTACTTTTTTCTGAAAGGTTGGCCTCTGTAGCCATCTGATTTGGAATGTCTGAACTATTTCGGCTCAAATCATTTTTGAGTTGAACCATATTATGGTTTGCATCCTTACTAACTTTTTTTGCCCAATTAGAATGTGTTGGTGTTTCGTCCCCAAACTCTTCTTTGAGTTGGGAATTTTTTTTGTCTTCGAGATTGCGAATTTTTTCTAGCAATAGTCCATTGTTTACTATTAGAATCCTGTTTTTATCTTTTACTTCATGCAATAACTGTTTCAAATAATCAATTTCCATAGTCACCTGATTTTCTTTTTCGCCGAGGATTCTCTTTAGCAAGATGTTTTCTTGTCTGAGTTTTTCAGTTTCATTAAAATTCTGCCTTTGATAACAGCAGTTGATTCTGGTGTCACAAATTTTAACACACTTCAACTTATTTTTCATAGCACAAGAAATGTGATAACTGTTTCCACATTCTACACAGAATAATGCCTTGTTTGGCTTTGTTTGACAACATTTGAAAACCTTTTCACTGAATAATTTATCAATTACTGTGAGAACATTCGGTTCACCACCTTGTTGTCCAAAACCGCTACCCTGTTGTCTATGGTGTTCAAAACATGTACCCTGTTGTACAAAACCTTTACTCTGTAGATTGAGTGATGTAGTGTTGGCACTATTTACACGATTTATTAAAAAAACACCTGACTGAGATGAAGGTGGCGTTTCGTAAATATTTTTCAACAAATTAACCATGTCTGGAGAAGGATTTTGAAGTGATTTTATCTTCATCTGGATCTGCTGGATCATTAATCGAACTTGTTGCTTCTGAAACAAAAATAAAGTATATTCTTTTAATATTATAAGCATTGTAGTTTTAACCCAACACCAACCCACACAATTTTCCGAGGGAGAAATAACATCTCCTTTAAATCTCGTATAACTAGAAATTTTGAGTCATTTGAGTCAATTTTCAGTCATTAAGGGCGGGTTGAACAAAACAAGTTCACCAACAGTTTAAGTAAACTCGCTTCAGTTGGTAGGGATTAGCCAATGAAATGTCTAGTACCTAATAAGCAACTGAACTCAGTTTAGTTGAACTGTTGGTGAACTTTTTTTGTACAACCCGCCCTTAATCTTCGCTTCAGTCATCGATTTGAGTCATTCAGTCATCGGTTTGAGCTTTGATGGCCGATTTCACCAACTGATTCCTAAAGTTAGGAAATATCTAAATCGAATTTAGGAACGCCCAAGTTCAATTTGCGTTTCACCAAGCGTTAAAATAATGATTAAAAGTGATCGAAAATACCAAACGTAGGTATTTCCTCTCAAGCATTACTTAACGTGTGGTGAAACGCAGATTGCACTTGGGCGTTCCTAAATTTGATTTAGGTATTTCCTAACTTTAGGAATCAGTTGGTGAAATCGGCCATCAGTCTTTTCAACATTTTAAGTCTCGTATACATTTTAGCGAGATGTTTCCCCCTCGCAATTTTCAACAACTTGACACGTGTTTCAGTGTTAGGGTTGAAGGTAAAACTTCGGTTAGAGTGACCCAATGCATTTTCTTGGAACATACGTATTACGGTCTCCTCTAGAAAAAATGTAATTGACATTTTTGGCAGTAACGACTATTTTGGAAGATACAGGCCTATTTTGTTGTGAAACTTCACCATTTTTCGAATCAAAATTCTGCTATTGAAAACACACAAAATTTGTCCTTCCAATGAAAACTCCGCACACACCCTTATTTACTTATTTATTTACTTGTAATCCTTTTTCAAAACGAAAACAAATACCACGCGACTCGACGTGAAACGAAAAATTAAAAATAGGACTACCGAACGCGGGATCGCTTGAAAAAGTAAAAATCCCGAAGAGGTGTGGCTTAATGTCATCGTTCGGGACTTTTCGAAAACAATCGCAATCCCGACTGTGGGACAACTGTTACGAGAGCTTGATTTCCCGACTAGGCACCTCCCACCATCACTATAATGTCGGGAAGACAGCCGCATTCACACGGACTTGAAAATTTGTAGTTTATTAGCCAATATAACATGACCTGACTAACCTTACGTAGAAAGAATAACCAATCAAAATTGGTGTTTTTCGCTTTGGCCTCCAGCGGCGAATTTACACTCAAACGTAACCTGAGCAAGCTAATCTGGTACAGAACATAGTCATTAAGCCGCACCTCTTCGGGATTCTTACGTTTTCAAGCGAATCCCGTATTCGGGACTCGTTTTTGAGAAGGGTGACATTCACATGGACTTGAAAATTTGTAGTTTATTAGCCAATATGACCTGACCTGACTAACCTTACGTAGACAGAATAACCATCCAAAATTGGTGTTTTTCGCTTTGGCCTCCGGCGGCGAATTTACACTCAAAACTAACCGAGCAAGCTAACCTGGTACAGAACACAGTCTTCGGGATTTACCGGTGTGAAGTTGGCAGTTAATTTTCAGCGGTAACTTTCGATCCTGCTTCCCAATTTTTGAAATCGTAGGAATTGATTCTCTCATGAAATATTTCTCTAGATTAAATTCCCACGTGAAACAATGAAACGAGAGAATCGCTGATTTTGAACACCGTAGGAAGTCATTTCCTAGGAGCTTGATTTAGAGACGTACCTATGTCAAAGACTACAGAAGAACCTATTCTGTAGTCTTTGCCTATGTCTTGCATGCGATCATAGAAGAATTTTGTTTGACCAAATAAAAAATAGGATTTTTGTGGACACACATTTGAATTGATGTTTGCAGATACGATTTTTGCTAGGTTTTGGAAATAGACGTCAAAAGAATATTCATAAGCAGCGCTCAAAAAAATGCATAGAACTATATAGAAAATGATGCAGAACTAAGAATTGGTAAATTTACGAAAACTTTTACTCATAAATATTGCAAAAGGAAGGTGGGTTAGTATTGCCATTAAATTGAATTCCATTCCTGGGGAACATAAAACTGGGGTTTGCTGGAAAAAGGTATATGTGGGTGGAATCATAGATAGGAGATAAAGTGAAGCAAAATTTTCCCATCGTAGAGTTGGCAAGATCTGAACAATCATGCAAATAATAAAAAGAAAAGGGACGCAAAAAATTATAACAAAATAACCGGCGGAGGGCCACCAAAAATATTAACACTGTTAATGAATAATGAATTGAAAAAAAAACAGTGGTCTACAATTTCGCCTCTGCATGGGAATCAAGGGCTATTAAAAGTTTAGTTTATATTTTCATTGTGAAAACTTGACAGGGAGGTTGCAGCTTATCATCGATTTCTAACAATAACTTCTGAAAAGTGTCCTTCCTAAATCTGAAGTGATTCACAAACTGTCATTCACTTGAATTGTGGAACGAATTTTGGTCTCGCAAATAATTGTGTCATGCTTTAGCCATTGCAGCCTCCAAAATGTTCAAAATCATCCCTTGTACAATATCCATACCTATACCTACCTGAATAATAATTTCATCAATACATAGAAAAAATCTTGAGTTTCTTTCCTGAAAACTAAATTCCTAGAAAATTTTCGAATTCTCCTGCACTGGGTAGGTACTAGGAATTTCATCTGTCAATATCAAGAGAAATATTTCTCTCGAGATATTTCAAAAATAGGTATTGCTTGAAATTGAGAGAAAATTACGTCATATTTCTCTAGAGAACCAATTCCGGCGATTCAAAATTTGGGTCACAGCAGTAAAACCACCAGTGGCGTCGGTAAAAATATATAATTTTCACCAATTCGGAAAAAAATTGAATAACTGTGAAAAAACTCATTCAGAATGAGAAGTTTTCACAAAATGAACATCCCATATCAATTTCATTCACTTGCAAGGGGGTGGAGGGTTGATATCAACCCTTTAAAAGACATAAAATGGGAAAAAGCCTTCAGAAAAAACCTGCCAACTTGTACTTCAAAGGACATATTGTGTATAAACATGAAATGAACGTCCCGTATCAATTTCATCCACTTGCAATGGGGATGAAGGGTTGAAATCAACCCTCCAAGATAAATACAATGGGCAAAAACCTTCAGAAAAAAACAGATAACTTGAAATTCACAGGACACGTTTGTATTCAAAAAATGAACATCCAGTATCAATTTCATCCACTTGCAAAGGGGATGAAGGGTTAAATCAACCCTCCTAAAAATTGAAGTGGATAAATGCCTTCAGAAAAACCTGCCAACTTGTGATTCAGAGGACACGTTCTTATACATGAAATGAACGTCCCATATCAATTTCATCCACTTGAATAGGGGATGAAGGGTTGAAATCGACCCTCCGATAAATTAAAATAGAGAAATGTCTTCTGAAAAAATCTGCCAACTTCAAATTAACAGGACACGTTTGTATACAATGTTACGGGTTCATTTTATCAGATAGTTTTTGTACGCTCTTCTTAGTTTCTTCTTTCTTCTTTTGCTCTTTGGTCTTTACTTTGTGTTGTTCTTCACTTCTTGCTCATTTCTATTGAATTTTCTATTTTTTTCACTTTACCACGTATTTAGAACCTTTGAAGCTGAAACCTATCTTTCGGAGTGATACATTCTTTTATTGTTTATTTATCTGATCAAGGGACAAGTTCAAAATATAACCTCCAATGTTTTGGTAAATTATATCTTATTCCTCTCTTCTCAATATTCTTTCTGAAACATAAAAATAATTATTGTTTATATAAACCAAATCTTTCATACTTTCATCAGAACTAGATATTATTATTAAAATCATTCATCAACCCCTGTCACCAGTATTTAAACTTCAGCATTCAAAAGATTCCAATTTAGTTGAGCAGTAAAAATGTACTAGTTACAAACTTGCCTTAAGCCCTTTGGTCCTGTCATTGTTCTATGCAAAAGCCCACATGGATTGACCCATTTTTTGTGGGACTTTTGTTAGCCATTTTGCTATTCTTGGTTGGATTTTAGATCTAGATCTAGCAACACGTTTTACGGATTTATTAAGTACAATTAGCATCTACAAAGAGATAAATTGTTTTATTCCTGGTATTTGGATACTGATAAAACTCTCGACATACCTGTTAGATATTATTTTTGTAGAGGTAAAATCCTACTGATTTCAAACATCCTGCAAGACAGGAACAGACATCTATTACACCAAAGGTTTGTACATGAATAATACTCTATTTATTCAATAATATAATTCAGCTGAACGTAGTCTCATCTGCCTCTTTGTTTCAGGCCTTCTTTCTGTTATAGTTTAATTTTACTTTCCTTCTGCGCCTTTGCTATCATCTTCTACTTTCCATCATTATCCGGTACCTTACCTGGGTGTCAAAGTACCTTTCTATACTTGCATTTTGCTTCCACAAGCACTTATTTTGATTGAGTCCGCAGAGGTAATAAGTAGCCGCTTACTAACTGATGATCATATGCATGAAGCTTTTAACTGCCACAGTGAAATGTAACATCGGAATCTCAGGACTTCTAGAGTACCTATACAGACCTTCCTCAGGGGTACAGCACTTCCACAGGACACAACAGATAAGCCTAGTTATACGATTGATCCTTTCATAACATATCTGGAATATCTGATTTCCATACATTCATTGCGTAATTACTTATAAAGTCCAGAAGTGTCATTTATAACCTGTTGCTCTCTTCAAGAGGCACATTCTTGGTGACTTGCGCCCAATATAATTTAGTTCTAGGACATAATTGACTTATATACGTTCATTTCTACCTGCAATATATATTTAATGAATTTATAAAACACATCTCTCAGCAAGCTTCGATCAGAGTTGTCCTGATAGGAACTCAAGAACCTTACCCAGCTATATCTAAAGTAAAGGATTCTGGTCACCTCCATTATAAAGGGCTGATTGAAACTATATCTTGTTCAGGTATTGCATTTTTAGTATATAATCTCATAATAGTAATTTCCATTTCAATCATTGTAAACAAAACAACTATCCTTAACCTAAGATACGCCAGAGTGACAGCAACGACATAATTCATTCTTCTTCTAAATTTCATATATACTGTGTCACGGACAAATTACCAGAGTGAAGTCTGATTGGCCTTTGACAGTGTTTTCACGAATAAAGGGCGATTTTGTGCATTGCGGAATTTGTTTACTAGATAGTCGAAAACTGAATGAGATTTCAACAATTACTATATTATATTATCGTTTGAAACGTAATTGAAGTTTAATTATTATCTTTGGATAATTTCCCGTTTTGTTTTATTTTGTAACATTCATAAGTGAGTCATAAAGGGGTGATAAAACGGGTGGCGCTCGTTTCACCATCTTACCCACGCCCTGTTAGCTGGCGGCCTCCCCTTTAGACCTTTAAATACTTAAACTTATATGAAGTTTTAGCCACCCACCATTGCTACTAGGCCACCCTTAGTAGGATCGTAGCAACAAAGAATGAACATCCCGTATGAACTTCATCCACTTGCGAAGGGGATGAACGATTGAATCAACCCTCCTAAAGATTTGAAGTGCATGAAAGCTTTCAGAAAAAAACTTGCCTATTCGAAATTCACAGGATCGTTTATATACATTGAATGAACGTCCCGTATTGATTTTATCCACCTGTATAGGGGATGAAGGGTTGAAATCGACCCTCCGAGAGAAATGAAATGAACAAACGCCTTCAGAAAAAACCTACCAACTTGAAATTCACAAAACACGTTTGTATACAAAAAATGGACGTCTCGTATCAATTTCATCCATTTGCAAAGGAGATGAAGGGTTGAGAAGTGGACAGATGCCTTCTGAAAAACCTGCCAACTTGTGAATCACAGGACACGTTTGTATATATGGAATGAACGTCCCGTATCAATTTCATCCACTAGCAAAGAGGGTGAAGGGTTGAAATCAACTCTCCGAGAGAAATAAAATGGACAAACGCCTACAGAAGAAACCTGCCAATTCGAAATTCATAGGACACGTTTGTATACATGAAATGAACGTCCCGTTTCAATTCCATCCACTTGCAAAGGTGATGAAGGGTTGAAATCAACCATCCGAGAGAATTAAAATGGACCAACGCTTACAGAAAAACCCTGCCGACTTAAAATTCACAGGACACGTTCGTATATACACGGGAGTGAACATCCCGTATCAATTTCATCCACTTGCAAAGGAGGTGAAGGGTTGAATCAACCCTCCAATTGAAGTAGACAAATGCCTTCAGAAAAACCTGCCAACTTGTGATGCGAAGGACACGTTTGTATATATGGAATAAACGTCCCGTATCAATTTCATCCACTTGCAAAGGGTTGAATAATCAACCCTCCAAAAGACTCGGAGTGAACAAATGCATAAAACATGCCGAATTGTGATTCACAGGACCCATTTGTATACATGAAATGTACGTCCCGTATCAATTTCATCCACTTGCAAACGGGATGAAGGGTTGACTCAACCTTCCAAAAGAATTGAATGGACCTTAAGAAAAAAACCTACCAACTTGTGATTCACAGAATACGTTTGTATGAATAAACGATCCGTATCAATTTTTAATGCACTCTTGCCCTTTATTTCTCTTGGAGGGTTGATTTCAACCCTTCTTCTCATTTGCAAGTGGATGAAATGATACGGGCCGTTATTTTCTTGTTTATAACCGTGTTCTGAGAATTTCGAGATGTCAGGATTTTTGTGAAGGCCTTTGTTTAATTTCAATTCTTTTGGAGGGGTGATTTTAACACTTCATCCCCTTTGCAAGTGGTTGACATTTATACGGGACGTTCCATGTAGACGAACGTGTGCTGTGAATTTCAAGTTGACAGGTTTTGTTTAATATATATTATAATAGTTATTATTATATTATTATATTATTATATTATTATTATTATTATTATTATTATTATTATAGTTGTTTATTCAATGTATGTCTTCCGGGGGATGATTTTAACCCTTCATACCATTTGCAAGTGGATGAAATCGATACGGGAAGTTCACTCCGAGTATACGAATGTGTTCTGTGAATTACAAGTTTGCAAGTTTTTCTGAAGGCCTTTTTTCTATTTCATTTCTTTCGGAATGTTGATTTTACCTCTTGATTCCCTATGCAAATGGATAGAATCAATCCAGAATGTTCATTCCATGTAAATAAACATATCCTGTGAATTTCAAGTCGGCAGGTTTTTTCTGAAGACGTTTCCCTATTTCAATTTATTGGAGGGTTGATTTCAATGTAAACGATGTTGTAGACGACCCAGATAACACACGATATCCTATGGATATCCATTTTATGTCCAATTCTGGTCGGGATATCCTTGGATCTGAAATGGATATTCATGGGATATCCAACGAAGGATTTGAAATGGAGATCCGAAGCAAATATAAAATAATTAATGTTTTGCATTCTTAAGTTCTGTACTAAAATGCACTATAGGAGAGCTCCGACCAACGCTGCTTTTATTAACAATTTTGGAAGAATATTCGATAAATCGTTAATATTATATCTACGTAAGATTAGTCAGGTTAGGTTGACTGGTGATTCAGTCATTTTTAACTCAGTTTGCCTTCTTCTTATCTTGTCATTTAAACTTACCGCCATGACAGTGACCAATCACAGAGCGCGTATGTCGTGCAGTTTATTTGTCTTCAGTCTGTGATTGCTGGCTGTGCGATTTGTGCGAAAGAGAAACTTAACCTTACTGCTTACTTTTGTGGTTTTACTGGTTTACCATTGATCATTTTGAGTCACGTGACTTTGACAGAGCGGCCATTTTGTCGGTAGGGTACACAAGGACGGATCTGCCATTGAGTTCTCATTGTTATCTGCAAGTTTGTCCTTTTTAATTCGAGTTTTTAGTGCGTGTAGTCCATATTTTATCAACTTTAACTACAATATGGCTAGGAGTGAATACTACTTATCTCTCAAAGGAGACGTGAAATCGCGTTACGACTCCAAACTTCAAATTATAGACAATGTTGATCCCTATTCTCTTGGTGTAAGTGAACTGACCAGCAATTTAAGTTTTTTGAAGGGACCCAATCAGGGCTATCCCTATCTTCCAGTTTGGCTGGTTCTCCTACAAAGTTGAAAAAAGACGTTTAGTTCCACATCATATTTAACTAAAAATTCAAACATTTTGGATCATAACTTTTGTTTTTTTATGTATTAATATTATTTACCTACCTGATACAAAGTGATCTGCACAAATTCGTGCATGTTTGAGGAATGTATCGCTCAAATTGCCCCATTTCAAAGCCCTAACCCATCATTCTCGACGTTCTTTTGATAAGGCGTCCAGCATTTCTCCTCGGTTTTATAAGGCTTTCGCGATTCTAAAATAACGAATTTTATCCTTTTCTGCCCTTTTAGAACACCCCACAACAGAACAAAACGCTGGCATATTAAATTATTCTCACTTTAAAAATCGATCTTTCCTATTGTTTTTCTACTCCTATGTTAGTAAACATTGTTTTACAAACAGTTCACTCTATAAGTAAATCCATTCTTACGCACAACTGTGCGTAAAGAATAAAAACGCACAACTGTGCGTCATGATATGATGGCTAGTATAATAGGTAACAATCAAGTTGCCTCTTGAACCACTCAAATCGTGACATTTATCTGTCTTGCGTTTTAAATATTTGACAGTGACATTGTCACTTTTTGAGATTTGAAGTTCAAATCGATACTTCATAAATTATAATCCGATCTTTAATTTTATATCTACAAATATGAGCAACTCCGATAATGAAATGAGCGCAACGCCACCGGAAATTGTTCTTCAGGCTGCTTCTGCTATGGAGAATATTCTGCCGCAAAAATCAAAGGATAGATATGAAAAAGCCTATCAAAAATTTATGGAATGGAGTATGGATAACCACGTGAGTACGTACTCCGAAAATGTATTGCTCGCCTATTTTAATATATTGACCAAAACATTTAAACCCTCCTCGCTCTGTTCATCATTTCTATGCTATATAGTACAAAATTGTATTTTCTTAGATTTAATTTGTTGTTGTTGGAAATTAAACCATAAACTGCGTTAGTTACCTTCATTTTTTTATTACTTAAAGCTTAATCAAACGCACCATCCAGTATATAAGAGTCGTAGAAAAAGTATAGTACGTATTACGTGTTGTAAAGCAATTACGCACTCATGTAATTACCGCACTCACCGCTACGCGGCTCGTGCGCAATTTTTCCATTCGTGCGTAATATGCTTTTTACAACACTTGATACGTAATATACTATTACAATGATGCGAACGGTTTGTATTCCCTACCGGCAATATGGCGGACCTGTCGTGACGTCACCTCAAAATGATCAATTACATACTTAAGTTATGTCTCTTATTCCCGGTTTAATTCACGTGGATTTTGATTTTGGGCAATTGGTTTTTTTCATTCCCTCAAATTAATTTGATAGTAAGTGGTAGAATTATAATATTTAAAATGGATAACATCAAGAAATATCAAACAAAAAGGCTGATGTACTTATAAAAAATAACAATTGGAATCCGAACGAGTATTAGTTAAAGAGTCTACAAACATCACTAATGACGCCTATTCCATCTCGTCAATGGTCGACTTCAACATCATGCATTCCTGATAATGAAATAATGTCTATTGAAAATAATAATTCTGATTATTCATCAACTCTTGTTACAGAATTTGATAGTTCTGCAGACGAGGTTTCCTCTTTGGATAATGGACTCTGCAGGATACCATTCAATTCACTCTCCAAAGTCTCCATGGCTGGTTATCTGGCCATTCTTTATTCCTTAACCCATGCAAAACTCAATATATGTCTTTTCAAAAACGTCATGGTAATAGTACGACAGAACTAGATATAAATATAAATAATAAATCAATAGAACAATCAAACTGTGTTAAATTCTTAAGAGTAGATTTTGATACTAACCTCTCATTCACCACTCATTGCGTGAATCTCATGAAAAATCTGAATAGCAAGTGTTATCAAATTAGAATTTTGAGAAATGTTTTGGATAAACAAGCATTATTGTTGTTTTATTATGGTCAAATTCAGTCCAGACTGATATATGGTATTTTAATTTGGGGTAACTCATCTTCTATGAAAGATATATTCATTACACAGAAAAGAATATTAAGGAACATTGCTAATGTTTCTTCAAGGACTTCCTGCCGAAGATTATTCAAAGAATATAATATTCTCACAGTCTATGGTTTATTTATCGTTGAATTATTGACGTATATACATAAAAATCGTGATCAGTTTATGAAAAATGAATCAATACATCATTACAATACAAGAATAAAAAATGATCTTCATATTCCTAGAAATCGTACATCATTGTATCAAAAATCCTACGAAATAATGGGCCTTAGGCTGTATAATATTCTACCATACGAATATAAATGTTTTACTAAGTTCGATCAATTCAAGAAAAATCTCAAATTGATTATGTTAGACATAAGTCCTTATAATATTGAGGAATTCACTGGTTATTTTAAATAGTCGTTTTGTTGTGTCTTTGGTTTTGAATGTTTTCAAATGTTATATGTGTATGTGTGAGTATGTATATGTATATTATATTAGTATAAGTATATATGTAAATATTACGTTTTAATTGTAAAATTGACAAAGTTTTATCTTTTACTCGTATGAGTTTTTTAGTGACTTGTCCTATAACTTGTGAAAGTTCTTTTAAATGGACCAATAAATTCTATTCTATTCTATTCGTATTCAATTCAGTTACAGAAAATACTTTTCATGAAACTAATAGACTCGCTAACAGATATGAAACATGCGAACAGATAAGATGAATAATATAACTGCACCATGTAGGGATGTTTTATCGATATTTGTAGAATTTGATCATTTCCACATTGTTTCCTTGAGAAAATCAAAAAATTTGGTGGAGTATTTGGACAACAGGGAGAAATTCAGAGCTGTTGTGAGTGAATAATGTTTTCCCTATCTTTTTCTCAAAAATATCTTTTTCAGGTCGATGAAGTTTAAAAAATTGGAGGTTCATCATTATATGATTTTATAAAACGTTGTCTTTCATCCAATAGAACAAATGATTTTGCATCAGAATATAGCTGGTATGGGGCAAAAAAAGAGTTTTTGTTGAACTCAAATTGGCTGAACTTTTACTAGGTAATTGTTGAATATTTACTGGACTGTAATTTCTATATTTTCTTGTACTAATGTTTCACAGGTATTTCACGATTTATTATCCTAGGTTACGAAAAACATTATCAAGCATTGCATGTAAACAAAGTGGCAGAATATAATTTGAACCAGAACTGGGTACCTACTTTTCTTATTCATATCTAATTACAATATTGGCGACGAGGATTTGAGTTCAATTTATCCCACAAGTAAGAGTATGGCTGCCTTAATCGGATCCATCGAACCGTTCGATGTCAACTCTGGTGATTTTGATAGCTACATGGAACGTATGGCTCATTTATTCATTGTTAATGAAGTCCCTGAGACAAGAAAGTTAAGTTATTTGGTTACTTTGATTGGTGCAAATGCCTATGCGGTTTTGAAGAACTTGGTGTTACCAAAAAATCCTTCTGAAATAAGTTATGTTAAAGCTATGCAGATTCTCCAGAAGCATTTTGCACCCATTACTCTTGTGGTTGCTGAAAGGTTTAAGTTTTATAAGATTCAGCAAAGTGAAGGTGAATCTGTACCCACTTTCATAGTAAGAATACGAAATGCGTCAAAGAAATGTCAATTTGGAAGTTTTTTGGATGACGCTCTAAGAGATAAATTCATATGTGGTCTGAATAGAGAAGATATTCAAAAAAGGCTTATATCAAAGGAAGATTTGACCTTTACATTAGCTTGTCAAGAGGCATTATCAATGGAATCTACGGAGAAAGAGTTACGGAAACTTCAGTGTCATAATGAGACGATGGTTAACAAGGTTATTTCAAGATCTCAAAATTCGAACCAGCAAATACAAAAACCTTGCTTCCGCTGCGGTCGTTGGCACAGTCCTGTTACCTGTTATGTCAGCAATTGGTCCTGCCATGGATGTGGAGAAAAGGGTCATGTTCAGAAAATGTGCAAGTTGAACAGAGTTAAGTCTTTGTCAGATGATAACGTCAACGAAGTAGCTGAACAAGAAGTCATCAACTTAGTAAATGAGCATGAGGTACGTTCAATCAGTCATGCTTTATTCAAAGTGCTTTATATTAACGGGAAGATAGTTAAGATGGAAGTGGACACAGGAGCTAGTGTATCTGTGATGTCTCATGTAGAATTTCAATCAAAATTTCCAAAGATTCCTTTATGTAGATGTAATGTAAAAGTGAAAACTGTTTCAGGTGACGAACTTTGTGTTTTGGGGAAAATTTTTGTTGATGTCAAGTTGTCAGATCAAAGTAATAACTGTTTCAGTTTGTCATTAATTATTGTCAAATCTGAGAAAGAATTTACAGCCCTTATGGGAAGACAGTGGCTGGATATTTTATTTTCAAATTGGAGAACACATTTACTAATGAAAGAGGAATCTTGTAATTTTTTATGTAATAATGATGAATTTGTTTCTAGATTGCCTGAAGATTTTCCAAATGTTTTTAAAGATGAAGGAGTTATTGTGGGACTAAAGGCAAGTTTGGTGCTCAAGGAGGATTCTATTCCAGTGTTTCACAAATCGTATTCGGTGCCTTTTGCGTTGAAGTCAGTGGTGGAGAAGGAGCTTGAGTCTATGGTGGGTAAAGGTATTTTAGAACCGGTAAGGTATGCTGAATGGGCAAGTCCTATTGTTATAGTTCCACGTAAAGATGGAAAAAGGGTTAGAATCTGTGTTGATTTTAAGGTGACTTTGAATCGATATCTTGAGATGGATCATTATCCGTTACCTTTGATTGATGATATTATTCATACTGTAGCGGGGGCTACTTATTTTTGTGTCATTGATATGACTAATGCTTATTTACAGCTTGAGGTTGAGGAGAAGTCTAAGCCACTTTTAGTTATCAATACTCACAAAGGACTTTTTCGTTATAATACGCTTCCGTTCGGGGTCAAGTGTGCTCCTGCTCAATTTCAAGCTGCAATGGACACAATCATACATGGTTTAGATCGCACAGCATGTTACCTAGATGATGTCATAGTTTCGGGTATTGACTTAGAACAATGCAAAAAAAATATATTGGCTCTATTCAAAAGATTCAGAGAATTCAACGTAAGGGTGAACAAAGAAAAGTGTAAGTTTTTCTGCAAAGAAGTAGAGTTTCTTGGTTTTTTACTGTCTGGGGACGGAATTGCACCCTTGTCCTCCAAAGTTGATGCAATTGTTAATGCACCAGTTCCAGAAGACATAGGTCAGCTTCGATCTTATTTAGGTTTACTTAACTATTATCGAAGGTTTATTCCAATGTTGTCTTCACTCCTTCGTCCTTTATTCGACCTGGAAAAGAAAAATGTAACATTTCATTGGACAAATGAATGTCAAATATCTTTTGAGAAGAGTAAACGTCTCTTGACAGAAAGTCGAATTCTTACTCATTATGATCCCAGTTTACCACTCATTGTAACCACCGATGCATCCCCATACGGTGTAGGGGGGTACATCAGCCACCTAATAGATGGCGTTGAACGTCCAATAGAATTCATTTCAAGTACTTTGTCCAAAGCTCAACAGAATTACTCTCAGATTCAAAAAGAAGCCTTGGCAATAATTTATTCGGTAACCACTTTTCATAAATATCTGTATGGTCGGAAATTTGTTCTACATACTGATCATCAGCCACTCAAGACTATTTTTGGGCCGAAAACTGGTATACCTCCATTAGCGGCTGCCCGGCTTCAACGGTGGGCACTTCAGCTTATGATTATGATATACTTTATAAACGTTCTTCTGAAGTGGCTGTGGCCGATGCTCTTTCTCGCCTTCCTTTACATAACGAGATAGTCGATAGAGTGTGTTCACTTTCAGACTTTTATCAATTACCTCTCAGTGCTTTAGAAGTACAACAATATACGAGAGAAGACCAAGTTATTTCTAAAGTAAGCCATTATGTCAAAAATGGCTGGCCATCAAGAATTGAGGATCAGAGTCTTAAACCCTATTTTCATCGCAGGAATGAATTAGGATTCGAAAATAGTTGCTTGTTATGGGGAAACCGATTAGTTATACCTTTTCAACTTCGTTCACCAATTCTCGAAATGTTGCACGAACAACATGTTGGAATGGTACGAATGAAAATGTTAGCTAGGGGTGAGGTTTGGTGGCCTTTGATTGACAATGATATCGAACAGTTTGTTAAACAATGTGATTCATGTCAATTCAACGGTCCACTTCCCAAATCACAAACTTTTGGATGGCCAAAAACTTCTCGTAACTTCGAAAGGATTCATTCACATAGATTTTTTTTCAAAAAATTCCAAATATTTTCTTCTCATAGTAGACAGTCATAGCAAATGGTTAGACATACATATAGTTCCATCACTGAATGCGGAGTGTACCATTGAAAAACTTCGACATTACTTCGCTGTTTTTGGTCTTCCAGAAGAAATCGTGTCCGACAACGGCCCTCCTTTCAATGGTGAGGTTTATAGAAAATTTTGTTTGAGTAATGGTATTAAGTGTACTCTTACTCCTCCAAATCACCCACAGTCTAATGGTTTCGCTGAGAAACACGTAGCAACAGTAAAACAAAATTTATCGAAAAAACTTACAGAAAATTCCATAAAAAATCAAAAATTATCATTGCAGCATCAACTGGATAATTTTCTTTTTTCATTCAGAAATACTCCAAACTCGGTTTCAGGAATGAAGCCATCAGAGTTGATTTTCAAACAAGCTCCTAGAACAAAATTCTCGCTCCTACGTCCGGAATTTTTGAGGGGGGAAGTAAATACTAGTTATTTGAAAGTAAGAAAATTTGTTGAAGGTCAAAAAGTTTTGGCATTGATAACAAGCAATAATAGCACTGAATGGGTTTTAGGAAAAATTCAAAAACCTGTAAGTTTAATAACTTATTTAGTGAATGTCAATGGGGAAATTAGGTATATGCATTGTGATCAATTAAAACCTTATCATGAATCTAATAGTTTTTCTCCATCAAACTTCAAACCAGATTCTATTCCGAGTTCAGAGTTCATACAGTTGCCCTTATCGGATTCATTGTTACCTTCCAGGACACCTGAGACTAAGGCTCCTGCTTCAGTTGTGAATACTGACGATTCGATTGATACCAGAATTGAATCTCTTCCTTCATCAAATAAAATCAACGCACCTGCAGAACCAAACTCGCCTTCTGAGACGTTGGATAAAAATTCGTCACCACCAACTCCTTCAAATATTATTACTACTCGTTCAGGTAGAATAATTAAGCCTCCATCAAAGCTCACCTATAATGATTGGCGTTGAAGTTGGTAGGCTTATTTTATTCGGGGAAAAGTGTTGAATATTTACTGGACTGTAATTTCTATATTTTCTTGTACTAATGTTTCACAGGTATTTCACGATTTATTATCCTAGGTTACGAAAAACATTATCAATCAAGCATTGCATGTAAACAAAGTGGCAGAATATAATTTGAACCAGAACTGGGTACCTACTTTTCTTATTCATATCTAATATACAATAGTAATGAGAATATATTTCATATAAAGTTCTGCCTATAATGAAGAATACACATAGTAAATTCTTCAATAGAATTTGATTTTATTCCCAATCTTTAGAAAATTAATTCCTTATTCCGGCTTGAATTTTCTTCACTTATGTGGTATAGGATTAGTGTTTATTCAATTAATTTCAGACGCAGCTAATTCCAATGGTCTGGCAGCAAATATAAGAAAATGTCAGAAGAGGCAAGAAAAAGTTGGCTACGAATTGCCAAAGAAAGACATCTGCTAGCTTCGAAAAAACAGGAAAAACCCCAAGGAGAAACCGAGATTGTCATTCTCTGAGTGGCCTGTTTTTAATTTATTTTTGGTTCCAAAAATAATAATTTATTATTACAATATAATATATTCACATTTTTTATTCTTTTAATATCATAATTTGTTAATTCATCAATAAGAGGATAAATACATTTTTTTATACTCTCGTTTTTATTTAATGGAAATTATTATTGTTTTGTCATACCAAAGTAATTTTTATTTATTTAAAAAATCCCTAAAAGATATCTTTTGGATATCTGTGAACAATATCTTATGGATATTCTTGTGGATATCTTGTAGATGTCCCTGAACAACATATTGAGAATATCCGTGAAAAATATTTCATGGATATTCCTGAACGATATCTTATGGATATCCCAGAAGGATATCTCATGGAAGTCCAGCTTGTTCCACTCGGAACATCCACCGGACGTCCATAAATTATCCACCGGATATCAACTGGATGTCCTCTGGATATCCCCAATGTCCAAAATTAATGTCCAGTGGATATCCATCGAATGTCCGTGTTTTGACTGGGGAACGTGTCCTGTGAATTTCAAGTTGGCAGGTTTTTTCAAGAAGGCATTTATCCACTTCAATTCTTTAGGAGGGTTGATTCAACCCTTCATCCCCTTTGGAAGTGGATGAAATTGATACGGGATGTTCTTTGTATACAAACGTGTCCTGTGGATTTCAAGTTGGCAGGTTTTTTCAGAAGACATTTGTCTATTTTAATTTATCTGAGGGTCGATTTCAACCCTTCATTCCCTATGCAAGTCGATATAATCGATACGAGACGTTCATTTCATGTACAAAAACGTGTCCTCTGAACCACAAGTGGGCAGGTTTTTCTAAAGGCATTTATTATTCACTTCAATTATTTAGGAGGGTTGATTCAACATTTCATTCCCTTTGCAAGAGGATGAAATTGATACGGGATGTTCATTTCATGTGTACAAACGTGTCCTGTGAATTCTTAGGCATTTGTCCATCTGATTTCTCTCGGAGGGGTGATTTCAACCCTTCATCCCCTATGCAAGTGGTTGAAATTGATACGAGACGTTTATTCCATTTATACAAACGTGTCCTGTGACTGTTGGAATATTGACAAAAATGAATCCTTCTTTGTCTCATCACAGCTGACTCAGTATGTTTATGTATATAAAGAGCACAAAGGCACTTCAAGCTTATGTATACAAAACTGATGAATATTATCGGCCCTCTTAATCGAATGTTTCTCTTATGAGTTTTAATTCTATAAACAGACTATGCATAGAGAGGATACAGTTAGTTACTCTTTTACCTTCCAAGTGCGTTCTTCTAATAACAGTAAATTGATATTAGTGAAAACGAAATCCACTGTGTATTATTTCATCCTATAACCAACAGGTTATGGGCCCAGGCATTGAGTTGACTGGAAAATCACGAGAGCATAATTAAAACGGGATTTGAATAATTAGTAAATATCAATATTAGTGATTTTGTGTAAAAGTGGCTTGAGCTGTTGAAAATGGAAAGTTGAAGTACAAAAGAAACATTAAACCGTTTGACGGTGAAAATTATGGCGTATGGAAATTTCGAATCATAGCGATTTTATCCGACCTTTGTTAGAAAACGCTCACTTGATTACGAGGTAAAACCATCAAATAAAGATATAAATTAGAAGCAAACGAAACTCAAGATTTATTGCTTGGAAGATTTATGCTTGGAAGTCAACAATACTCCGAAGAGAATAAGAAGAAAATTAGATTTATTTTGGATTCTTGTTCCTCCGATCACATTATTGATCAGTATGTAACTGCAACAAAGAAGGGCTCACTGGAAGTTCTGAGCAACGTGGGAATTCAAGGAATTTTTGAAGATGTCCTCTACTGCCCAGATGTCTCCTACAATTTGCTATCAGTGACAAAAATGCAAAATGCTGGCCTCATAGTTATCTTTAACAAAAGAGGTGTAAAAATACTATAGGGCGGTAAGTTGGTCATGCAGGTCATGCATTGAACAGTTTGATGTGTATAGATTTTCCCTAATCTTTCATATACCTACATTTAGTTCCGTAAAAACAAACTATGTTAAGGTCACATAAGTAAAAATAAATTTATTGATTTGAAAACTAAACAAATGATTGAAGATATTTCTCTTATAAATCATATTACACCTACTGAGGAGCTATGTATGAATGAGGTCCAAGCAAGGTTACCCTTCAATAAACAGAAAGATAAAAATTATGTCAAGAGGCCGTTGTTTATAATGCACTTCGATGTGTAACTTGAGTAAAAATAAATCAGATACCTTTTCAGTTTTTAAGGATTATGTGGCAAAAGGTGAAGCCCATTTCAATTTCAAAATGGGTAACTTATACTGTGATAATGGTGGAGAATATTTGTCATCAGAAATGAAACATTATTGTGTGGAAAAGGGCATAACTTATCACTTCACAGTACGACGTACCCCACAGTTAAATAGCGTGTCAGAGCGTATGGTGAGAACTATAACTGAAAAAGCTCGTGCAATGGTAAATGGTGCACAGTTATATAAAGCTTTTTGGGGGGAAGCGGTGTTACTGCTACGTACTTGATAAATATTTCACCAACTAGGGCTCTGAAGCAAAATAAAACATATGAATTGTGGCATAATAGAAAGCCACTGGTGAAATACTGGTAAGTTTTTGGTTCAAGTGTTTATATTCTTGAGTAAGTAAGAAAAACGAAATTTCAAGAAAAGTCATGGAAAGGAATATTAGTAAGATATGAACCAAATTGGTATAAAGTTTGGGGAGTGGAATCCCAAAGGTTTGTTGTGGTAAGAGATGTTATTGTGGATGAGACTACTTATTTAAAAACGAGTGCTGGGTCTCAGGTGGAAAAGAGGGTTACTTTCAAAACCCTCAGATGGTGTTAAATCTGGAGCTGTAAAATAATAAATCTGGAGCTGTAAAATAATAAATCTGACAGTGAAAAACCAGATGGTGTTAAATCTGGAGCTGTAAAATCATAAATCTGACAGTGAAAAACCAGATGGTGTTAAATCTGGAGCTGTAAAATCATCAATTTGACAGTGAAAAACTAGATGGTGTTAAATCTGGAGCTGTAAAATAATAAATCTGGAGCTATAAAATAATAAATCTGACAGTGAAAAACCAGAAGGTGTTAAATCTGGAGCTGTAATATCATAAATCTGACAGTGAAAAACCAGATGGTGTTAAATCTGGAGCTGTAAAATCATGAATCTGACAGTGAAAAACCAGGTGGTGTTGAATCTGGAGCTGTAAAATCATAAATCTGACAGTGAAAAACCAGAAGGTGTTAAATCTGGAGCTGTAATATCATAAATCTGACAGTGAAAAACCAGATGGTGTTAAATCTGGAGCTGTAAAATCATGAATCTGACAGTGAAAAACCAGGTGGTGTTGAATCTGGAGCTGTAAAATCATAAATCTGACAGTGAAAAACCAGAAGGTGTTAAATCTGGAGCTGTAATATCATAAATCTGACAGTGAAAAACCAGATGGTGTTAAATCTGGAGCTGTAAAATCATGAATCTTACAGTGAAAAACCAGGTGGTGTTGAATCTGGAGCTGTAAAATCATAAATCTGACAGTGAAAAACCAGATGGTGTTAAATCTGGAGCTGTAAAACCATAAATCTGACAGTGAAAAACCAGATGGTGTTAAATCTGGAGCTGTAAAATCATAAATATGACAGTGAAAAACCAGACGGTGTTAAATCTGGAGCTGTAAACTCATAAATCTGACAGTTAAAAACAAAATGGTGTTGAATCTGGAGCTGTAAAATCATAAATCTGACAGTGAAAAACCAGATGATGTTAAATCTGGAGCTGCAAAATCAGTGACAGTGACTGACAGTGAAAAACCAGAGATATGAATAACTCAGGAACCCAAACTGATATTTCTGACATTATGTCAAAATCAGTAATAATAACTGAAATTGAGTATATGAAACCCAGTTAACACAAACATCTAGGAGAAGTAGCTTTCTTGATATTATGGTAACAAAATGAGTTGCATTTAGACATCACTGTTACCACTTAGTGATGCCAAATGTTATGAATTGTTCACAATTCTTTTCTCATTAGTGTCGCTATGAGGCATAAAATGTGAAGAAAATTGCAAAGCACATTAACATGATTTTTGGTTTCATTGCGATTTTGTCGGTATAAATAGAAGGAATTAGGTTGGTAACAAAGTTGAGCATGACATCACCATCACGACACAAAATGGCCAGAGTTGTTTGTCGAGTCGAGAGTCAAGTAGAATTTGTATTTCATTGACGCCATTCTTTAAATATTCTATAAGTTCTTCCGATAGTGTGTTTGATTCTATTATTTCTGTATGATTCTTTTTATTTCAAAAGTTAAATCAAATGTATTTATTAACATTGCCCAATTATTATTTCCACCAAGAACTGTATCCCTTCAAGGGCCGGAACGGTGAGTGAAAACTTAGAAAGGCAAATTCAGTGATTTACAGAATTTAGCATTTTCAGGATAGGTACTGATTTCGCCGCGAAGAAAATGCTGTCCAGAGGATTGGAATTGAATTTTGAATTATAGATTTTTCTACATTTCTGAATAGGTATTGTGTTATTTTTTCATTAGACAGAGTTTGATAATTTATTTTTGTTTGCGAAAAGTATATACTACGGAATCCGCTCACGCATTTGTTTTCTAGCATTCCATTCCATATGAACCGTAATTCATTGATAAGAATAATAATATTGATGTATATTTTCTATTAATATCGAAACTTGTTGAGATTTGTTTTATTCTTGACATACAGGAGAATCAGAAAGTGAAGCTCATTTTCAAATAGGTACCGCCGGTCCATTCAATTTCACATTGTTACATCGAAAGGGTCTCAATGTGTATGCGATTCCAAAGTATTAATGGAATGTCACATTGGGCTAATTTCGAGTCACATTTTGCATCACATTTTGATGTCTCGACATGACCAACGGGGCACCGAATAGACGTTTATGCGATAATAATGGAATTCACTTTGCGATTCACTGGTGTGATCTGATACATGAATGTGAATCCCACTACCATCTCTAAGACCATTCTATGTTGACTGGAAAGAGTGTACTACAATCAAAGAATCACGAAGAAGGAATATGTTAAAAAAAATATACCCCTTGTGAGGATGATATCCCTGATTATCTTTTATGTGCTCAATCGATCTAATATAGCTTTCCAAGTTCCTATCAAGAAATGAAAAACAGTGCTGATAGGCTAGAATGGGAGCATGCTTAATGAAACTTGGAACTTTGTCGAAAGACCTACAAATAAAAATATCGTTAGATGTAAATGGGTATTTTAACTGAGAAATGATGATTATAGAAATCCTATTAAATAAGGCTCGTCTTGTAGCAAGAGGTTTCGGTCAACAATATATTGTTGATAATAACGAAGCTTTTGGACCAGTAGCTAGAATTTCGAGTTTTAAGTTCTTAATAGCGTTTGCAAATCAAAATTGTTTATTAATCCATCACATGAATTTTAAAACTGCATTTCTAAATGGCAAGTTAAGGAGAGAATTGTATTTGAAGGTCCCTGAAGTGATCAAAAGTGAGAGCAATCAGGTCTGCAAGTTAAATAAAGCCTTGTTTGGTTCAAAACAGGCAGCTACCCAGCAAACACATCTGTGACATGACATCTCTGAGATGTCGCAATGAAGTAACACGGTGATATCAAAAAGGTTGCATCGCTGCGATGTACAGAAGCAAATACATCAGTGACATGACATCTCTGAGATATCGCAATGAGGTAACACGGCGATATCAAAATGGTTGCATCGCTGCGATGTACAGAAGCAAATACATCTGTGACATGACATCTCTGAGATGTCGCAATGAGGCAACAGTACGATATTACATACTTCGCATCGCTGCGATGTACAAAAGCTGATCTATGACTTGTCATTTCTAAGATGTCACAGTTGCGATTTTACAAATTTCTCCTCGCTGCGATGATGTTATCGTCATGTGTTGTTTGCGATGTTAACAATGAACGCCATTGCACATGCGCCTGAGATTAGTAAATTTCTATATTCGTTCATTTTGCTTCTCGATCATAAACATTGAACATAGATTTGACTTCCGGCAGCGGTTGAGGTCAGACGGCGGCCTCGTGTTGGAAGTCAAGTTAATGTAGAAGTAAATGTCCGCCATTATAGATAATGTGCATGAAGTGTATGTAGTCCATCTAATATCTAATGTGCATGAAGTGCAAGCAAACAATTGACCAGGGTTAGGATATTGCTTCGAGCAAGACAATCCTCATCCCTCGACGAAGCCCGTGTTATTTACGCCGGTTAGAGGTCGGGCGAGACGGATTCTTGCATAACACATATGATTCCGAGTAAATTGCACAAGCATTAAAGGATTAAGAAGAAGAAGAACATTGAACATAGCCAAAAATGGCTTGTTGCACCAAGTTCGATTAACTAATGGTCATAGCAATTTAATAAATGTTTAATATTTTGTGACAAAGCTGTGAAAATAACTTTTTCTAGGAATAGTTCCCAGGATAAAAGTAAGTAACAATAATTTTTCACTTGAAACTATGGCAAAGCGTTCATTTCCCTCTTTCTCTTATGGACATAAAAGACGGATGATAAAGTTTTATTATTGAAAATAAAATGTTTAAATACATATTTTCCATCCAAAGCTTTTTTTCATTGAAATATTTTCCTTTGTATTACCTAACCCCTGCGTGACAAAAGTACATCGCTGTGATATGTCACATGTTCACATACCTGCGATATCAATATGGAATCATCTCGTATACATCGCAGTTACCTCAAAAAATATATCGTTGTTACATCGCAGAACTTGTTGCAGCGACGTCGCATGGATGAATCTTGAGTGGAACAAAATAACATCCCTCCGACATCGCAGCGACGTCTATTCGACATAGAATGCGATATCGCTGGTCACATTGTTACATCGCTGCGATGCATCTATGATGTAACTGTGTTTGCTGGGTAGATGCTAGTTTGAAGAGTATGAGAAAGTACTCACAGAAAAAGGTTTTAAAAAAATTCCCCTATTGACCGATGTATTTATATTTAAGAAAGGGATGATATATTGAAAAATGTTTATGTGATCTTATAAATCAGGATGAATTTATCGAGGGGCAATATATAAAAATATAAATAGAAAAGTTATTGGGTATAGCCCTCTTATACACGCGTCTAAGGTTGCACAACATTTTGAGGGCTATAATACCCAATAACTTTTCTATGTGTGGTTGGCTTCCTGTTGTTGACTTCCTTTGTTTCTATTTTTACATCCAAGTGTTGTACATCTTCGCACTTGATTTTACCGTACTGATGAGAGCTTAAGCTCGAAACACGTGTCTACGGTTGCAGAACATTTTGAGGGTTATACCCAATAACTTTTCTACTTATATTTTCATATATTGCCCCTCGCTAAATCCATCCTTATTTGTGATCTTATATGTAGATGATCTTATCATGGTTAGAGCAAAAATTGACATGATGACAAGTTTTGAAAATTATCTGATGGATATATTTTTAATGGTTGATTTAAAAGAAATTAAACTATTTTTGGGAATAAAAATTACTCGTGAAAGTAATATACTTTGCTTAGATCAAAGTTCCTATGTGAAAACAATTCTGAATAAGTTCAATATGTCTCAATAGTCCCCTTGAAAGTAAGTTAGACTTTATAGCATATAAATTCTGATAAAACATGTAATGCTCCTTGCCGAAATACTATCGGATGTCTAATGTACTCAATGCATGCTCAATGTATGCACGAGACCCGATTTAAGAGTCGCTCTCAACATTTTTAGTAGATTTATGAATAAGAATAATAGACCGTCAGATAGTGACAGATTTAGGTGCCCCATTTTCACATACAAGCCTCGAATAGGGTTGAAAAGTAAGTCGATGTTGAGTAAAATTAAGGGAAATTTACGAGTGGCTCGTGAGGAAAACATATGGAAAAATCAAAAAGAATTTCCATTAAATTTTCCGACGACAAAATCTACTTTTCCATTCACGCCACTCAAGCGTGTTTTTCGGTCTAGTGACGATGTAGGTTTTCATGGTTTCGATGGGCTTGCGTGGGAAAACCTGTTAAAATCTCGATTTTTCTTTACAAGATTACAGCCTCATTTCAACCCTTTAGTCACCTTCAACACTCAAGCCTTTGATCTTCTGAAGCCAGGTTCTATTAATTAATGATTAGGTGAACACGGCTCGCGTTAAAATATGGAAAATCGAATTTTCCATTGAAAATCGAATTTTCCATATGTTATCCCCAGGAGCCACTCGTAAATATCCCTCCATTTTACTCAACATCGATGTACTTCTCAACCCTATTCGAGGCTTGTATGTGAAAATGGGGCACCTAAATCTGTCACTATCTGACGGTCTATAATGAAGAACTATGGAAATGTATCAAGGGGGTTTTGCTATATTTAAAAGGTTCAATAAATATTAAATTGAACTATATACGGGAACTATAAATAATTCCTCGTACGCTATTTTGATTCTGATTGGGGTGGTAATGATGGTAGTGACAGAAAAAATACAAATTATTTGAAAATTGTACATTATGTTGGAACACAAAGCGTCAAAATTCAGTAGCTATCTCATCAACAGAAGCTGAATACATGGCTTTGTTTGAAGCTGGAAAAGAGGCAATCTGGCTAAAATTATTAGCAACTAGTATTAATGTTATTATAATTGAGCCAATTATAATTTTTGAAGATAAAAATGGTTGTATAAGTATTGCTCGAAATTCCACAAGTCATAAAAGGTCTAAGCATATTGACATAAAGTATCATTTTTCTAGAGAACAAGTTGAGAAAAAAGTAATTGAACTATGTTATATTTCCACAGATAATCAACTGGCTAACAAAACCATTACCATCATCGAAATACCTGGAGTTTAGAACTGAGTTGGGTCTAGAGTAAGTTATTGGTCTAATTAGGTTTTCCTAATTCAAGCAACAAATGTTGGACCAAATTTGTTATTGTTCCCCAGGTTGCACAAGGAAGGTATTAGATGATAAAATAGATTGTGAGATTGAATCGAGTTCTTTAGAGATAGGTATACTAATTTGATGTTAAGTTTGATATTAATTTTTGAGGGGGCGTGTTGGAATATTGACAAAAATTAATCCTTCTTTGTCTCATCACAGCTGACTCGGTATGTTTATGTATATAAAGAGCACGTAGGCACTTCAAGCTTATGTATACAAAACTGATGAATATTATGGGCCCTCTTAATCGATGTTTCTCTTATGAGTTTTAATTCTATAAACAGACTATTCATAGAGAGGATACAGTTAGTTACTCTTTTACCTTTCAAGTGCGTTCTTCTTATAACAGTAAATTGATATTAGTGAAAACGAAATCCACTGTGTATTATTTCATCCTAAAACCAACAGTGACTCACGAGTTAGCATTTTTTTAAAGGCATTTGACCACTTCAATTGTTTATGATGGTTGATTCAACCCTTCATCTCCTTCTCAAGTCGATGAAATTGATACGGGATGTTCATTCTTTGTAGACAAACATGTCCTATGAATTTCCTGTTGGCAGATTTTTTCTGAAGGCGTTTGTCCACTTTATTTCCCTAGGAGGGTTGATTTCAACCCTTCATCCCCTTTGCAAGTGGATGAAATTGACAAGGGACGTTCATTTCATGTATATAAACATGTTCTATGAATTACAAGTTGGCGGGTTTTTTCAGACGGCGTTTTCACATTTAAATCTTTTGAAGGGTTGATTTCAACCCTCCACCCCCTTTGCAAGTGGAAGAAATTGATATGGGATATTCAGTTTTTGAAAGCTTCTTATTCTGATTGAGTTTTTCACAGTAATTCAATTTTTATATGAACTTGTGAAAATTATATTTTTACCGACGCCACTGGTGGTTTTACTGTTGGATCGAAAGATACTGCTGAAAATTATAGGGATTTTTACTTTTTCAAGCGAATCCCGTGTTCGGTCTCTAGACACTTTGAAGAAGGGTGACATTCACATGGACTTGCAAATTTGTAGTTTATTAGCCAATATAACCTGACCTGAGTAACCTGACAGAATAACCATCCAAAATTGGTATTTTTCGCTTTGGCCTCCGGCGGCGCCTAACAGGGCAAGCTAACCTGGTACAGAACATAGTCATTAAGCCACACCTCCTCGGGATTTTTACTTTTTCAAGCAAGTGTTTGGGACTCTAGACACTTTCTTAAAAATAACATGATTTGTTCACGTTTTGAAGAAGGTTGAATTTAAAGAAATATATTTTTTTTATAAAAAGTGCTGAAAACAAGTAAATAATATGTATTTTGATATGTAGCACAACAAAATAGGCCAAAATTTATAAGTAATATTGTGAAAAATAATTTACTCACATACTGCTCTATTGAACCACTTTTCATGGCTTCATAATAGGCAAACCTTAGTTCTTCAAAACTGTGATCCTCAAAACCAGGAAAGGCTGGTTTTTCCTTGAATGGTGCATAACAGGAAAGTGGCCACTGACCTCCCTTTTCAGCTGAAGTCATATCATTCACAACAGATTCAACCAGGGTGGCTGTATCAACAGCAGAAGTAGTAGTGCTAGAAGAGGCTTGTACTGGGGATGCTGCTGGTTGAGCCGGTTGAGGTGTAGTACTGAAATTTGGCTGCCTAAGAATTGATTTCACATTTTGGTAGTTGTTGAAAGTATCTGAAACCAATTATAATCATCCCTTATGAAATAAAGGATTCTAGCTGAGTATAATAAGTACCAATTATTTCGTGTTCAAAGTTGCAAACATCACCTAAGTTGCAGCTTCCTTCAAGAAAAAATTTGCAAACAACCATTTTGTTAAGGCATGTGATTTACACTACTGAAGTCACAGAACACATACTTGTTATGTGATTTACACCACAGACCATATTATGGTCTGTGATTTACACCCAAGAAGAATAACCCTGTGTCAAGTCACCCAAAGACAATATAAATTAATTTATTTCTCTATGAAGTCACCGGTCGGAGGTCGGACCAGGCACGCGCGTTCAGTATGAAGTATGACCATGAGTCGGACCGACCAGATGATTGAAAATATTGGTCACATACATACAGTTCTAATGAGGTCGTCAAGTCGGGAACACCCAATGCATCATAATGTACAGTTCAGAAATCGTAATACACAGAAAAATACTCCATCATATCGTCAAAGGATAGAAATCGCAATAGATCATATAGTACAAGACAGAAATGTACAGCGTCATATTGTAAAGTTTCAGAACGTATTCTTTCACAATTTACACCTTCATAACGTACTTTTTCATAACGTACTCCATCATAACCACAAAATTTCATAAAATCATTGTATCATAAACACAAAGCATCATAATGTCAAACTATCACAACAGCAATGCATCATAACATCAAACGATCATAATCGTATTCGGTAGAATTCGTAACGCATCATAACGTATTTCATCACAACGTAATACTTTCGAACGTAATGTTTCAGAACGTACTTTTTCATAATCCTATAGTCCATGCGCTTGCTTACACTTTGTGGTGAAAGTTTCATACTAATTGAAGACCTAAGAAGAGATCAAGAAATTGAGGAGGCTTGAACTATCATTGAATAATTAGATTTACTCATGAATTGTTCTTAATAATAATAATAATAATAATAATAATAATAATAATAATAATAATAATAATAATAATAATAATAATAATAATAATAATAATAACTCGCAAAGTGATGCATCTCAATAGGTGCTTGCATCCTAAATCGTCCGTTCCACGGTTATACTTTCCCAGACAACGGGGAGGCCGTGGACTTTTGAGTTTGGAGTGTATGCATAACAGAATGGTTCTGGATGGGGCCTGTAAAGTCATCAGGAGTTCAGATCCCCTTCTCTGCATGGTCCGCGACCATGAAAAAGCAGGGATTGGAGCATTTCTTTTTAAGGCAGCAACCCGTGCGGCCGATGAACTCGGTCTCGTATTCGACACTGAACGGGCTAACCCAAACTCTGTCACCGAGTTGGGACCCGTTCAGCAAAAAGCTCACATCAAAGCTGCGGAGACAGAGGTCATGCTACAGCTACATATGGATAAGCCAATGCATGGCGTCTTCTTTCACAACATCGAAGACCTTGGCTTATCCAAAAGCTTGACCTTTGCCTTCCTCAGGTCGAGTGAGCTAAAGTCGGAGACCGAGGGATTCATAATGGCCTGCCAGGATGGTGTCTTCAACACCCTTGTCTACCGTAGTCGCGTGATGGGTATAGACGTCCCTGACACCCGATGCAGGGCATGTCGTGGGGCACCTGAGACCGTAAAGCATTTGCTATCAGCATGCCCATCTTATGCGGTCTCAGCCTATATCCACAGGCATAACGCGGCGCTACGAGTGTTATACTACCATCTACGACACTCGTACGGTATAGACGAGACACCGGTGTTGCCTTATGTTCCGGGGGATATTGAGTCCGTGGTGGAGAATGAGAGGTGCCGGATCTATTGGAACTACTCATTCCCCACCCTCAGGCAAATACAAGCCAATAAGCCTGATGTTGTCCTCCTCGACCACCAAAGTAGAACGATATTCGTCATGGAGTTTTCCGCTCCAGGCGAAATGAATATCATTCGAAAAGAGGAGGAAAAACGGACTAAATATCGAGATCTTCTCTTTGAACTCCGCAGATTATATCCGGACCATTCTGTCAAAATGTTGGTTCTGATCATAGGAGTCCTTGGTGGAATGATGGACACACTGCTCTCCAACTTGAGGATAATACCTGCTTGCCGTAATATGGCAGAAATCTTAGCAGCGCGAATGCAGAAGGCCGTTATCCTTGGTTCGCTACGTCTACTCAGGGCACATGATTCTCGGACCCAATAGTCACTCACCCTACGGACGTAGGGAGTGGTTATTGGGGTTAACGACACCAGCGCGCCCTCCGGATGTATCGGAGCACCGGAGACAGGGCCTGACTGGTACATTCCTAACGGAAAAAAAAAAAATAATAATAATAATAATAATAAAAGTACTTTATTGAACATAATTAGAAAATGCTCGAATGTAGCATGTTTAGAATGAAGGTGTCTTGTTACAATGCATGTGGGAAAAAAACATCAATTGTTCTTAATTTTCCATAATTTTACATTATAATAATAACTGATATTTCAAGAACATTGGGTTCTTTGAGGTCCAGTTCACAACACAAAACCAATTGCAGGCGAGACTGAACCCTATCTCCTATCCGTCTTTTGTTTATTTTGTTTGTAGGTTATCGTAAATTCATTTCAGATTCATTATTTTTTCTCATTTTATGTTTGTAATTTAGAACAATGAGTAATAGTGGTGGAGATTTATTTTGTTTGATGAAAATGAAAGAGATAGCAAAATACAGATAACTCAATAATAATAATAATGGTCAAATAAACGATTTTGTTGATGCCAAAATCAAGAGACACAATATGTGACGGGATTATTAGATTCATGTTATTCTTTCCCCAATTATTATGATCAAAACAAACTCAAATTATTCAAACTATCTGATGAATGTATCGTAACATTATTTTTCCGTTCCACCTACTAGCAAGCAGAAAGTTGTTTATACAAGTTAGGTAAGACAAATAGTATATTAAAGTATAAGTGGATAGAAAGGTCTTTCGCGATTTTTCGAGCACGACGGCGAAGCCGGAGTGCTCGAAATAGAGCAAGTGTATGAAATACCAGTTATAAACAAATACTTTACGCATTTTTTTTATTGGTGCAATTTGAAATTATAAATACTGGTATTATTTCTACAGAAAGGTTGATATGTACTAATAATGTGAAATGGTTGAATTCATGATGAGACATCAGTATACCTATCGTTGTCAAACAGAGTTAAATTTGCAATTTGTCATCGAAGATTAATAGTTGCCACTATAGCGCCTAAAAATCAATTCTTATATCGAGTCTTTGAATGGTTAAGCAGAATCGCGTTTAATATGGCAAAAATCTATTTAGGCGCATAAAAAAGAAAATGACAAGTTCATCAAATGGATGAAAAAGCGAAAGGTAACAGATAATAAATGAACGATTTGTTTATTTGACGTTACAAGTTATTGCTGATGTCAGATCAATAATCAAAAGTTGTCATTCAGACTTCACGTTTTTCCGAGTTGTTGATGTTACCATGGTGACTTCAAAAAACGCGCTGAGGCGTGCTATAAATAGGTAAAAAGGGGCACCAATAAAAAAGTGTTAATTTCTGGTTAGTGCCCATATTTTAAGTAATGAATTTTTAATTTAAAAAAATACATTTTTGTTGTATTTTAATATTTTTGTTCTGTGAGTGATTAACCAGAAAAAAAACTACTTTTGCTGAAAATGCAGAATATTGCTTCTACCTGATATTTCTGTAACAAAATATGAAACTGTTTCAAAAAACGACGAATTCAAAACTGTTTTCTATCTTTTATACGATATCAAATGTCATAGTTTTTTTACATTTCTTTATTTTTACGAGGAATCACAATTGAATCCTGCCATTTGACGGGGCTATGAATGTAACTTTGTAATTTCCTGTCAATAAAATCTATTATTATTATTATTATTATTATTATATGATATTTATACAGGTTCACGTTTCTTGACAACTTCATACAAGAATAATGTAAGTGAAATAATACATGTTGAATGAAGGGGGCTCTTTTATTTTTTTAAATTTGAGAAAAATTTGACCTCTTACTGCAAATTTTAAATCAAAATAGTATTCAGCAAGTATGAAATATTCAACTCAAAATACAATTTCAGTACTGTATTGCAGTCTCAGCTTGCCTTTTGATACATTTATTTATTGAATAACTTTTCTAACTCATCTTATGTGTACTTTCACAGTTTTCCTTCAATGGCTAAATCCCTCTATCAAAATAAAAATACATATAACGTTTTGTCTCTTTGGTACGATATGGCTCTGGAGGGCAAGTGCGAAAAAAAAAATAAGTTGAAATTCCGACTTTTAACTCGAAATTTTGTCTCACTAACCCGAAATTTCAACTTACACTCAAAATTTCGAATTTACTAACGCGAAATTTCAACTTCATCAACTCAAAAGAATAAGTCGGAATTTTGAATTACCCGAAATTTCGACTTAGTACTTTCGACTAAGAAAGTCAAATTTTCGAGTTAGGTCGAAATTTCGACTTGGTTTTTTTCGCACTGGCCCTCCAGAGCCTTCGTAGTTTGGAGTAGCACTACGTAAATGAAATTTTAGAGAAAATGTCATATAGCTTCCGTGACACGTGCTTTTCAATGCTATATAGAGTTATCACGAGTGAAACCGGAAATACTCGACAATATCTCCTCTTAGCATGATCCAGGGTACGATGTAAATGGATAAAGCCCGATTTGCAGAAAAGGCATATCTATATCTTTTATTGCTCGGAAATGTGTTTCCAGCAAATTTGACTTCCGTGACGGACTTACAGATGACGAGGTGGAGGGCCTATATTCTTTACTTTTAGCTTTAGGCTTTGATTTAGTGATACACCTTCCAAATAATAATTACTCAAACAAAATTGCAAGAAACTCACTGGTCCTAATTATTGTGTGACGTAAAGAAGATACCACTTTCAAGTTTTAAATTTAGTTTACTGTATCACCACAGGTATCACCTAGCAAAGACGAAACAAAATTCGAATCACAAAATTTCTGTTACCTGTTAGTGTCTCACCTATGCCAAAAAAAGTAGTAGATAAACGAAGAGACTAAACTAACAGGAGGGTTTAATAAGCTCTAGCCAATCAGAATCTTGTAGCATCGACGCATGTGACGTACTTGGACATGAGTACCTACAGATAAGAGGCGTTCTCGATTGGCGATCGGTTCTGGTAACGGTTGACGTTAAAATGACAGAATTTTTGACAGCGGTTCAGTTTCTGGTTCAGATAGTGACGTCATGGTGAACACCGAAACCATTGTTTATATAGAAGATAGTTAGTCAACCTTATGGGATTATAATTGGATCAAAATGGATGCGACATGTAGATGGCGATAGTGAGCTCGCATCCAAGTCATGTCGTAACTTCAGTGATCTGGCCTTCAAGTCATGCCATAACTTGATTGAAACAATGGGACAGCATTAAAATCAGGGTTTTTTGAAGGAACCTGCATTAAAATTACGTCAAATATTCATGTTTGTAACTAATCACACTAGATGACACTCGCGTTTGCGTCCAACAACAATTACACAGGCACTGACTAACTATCTACTTCTATATAAACAATGCCGAAACGAATGGATAGGTTAGTCGGTTGCGGTTAAGATAATTCATCATAACCTATTTAATAGTCAAATACTTTGTTATATCTTCATTTTTCAAGAGCAAATGAGTCTTTTGTATCGTAATTACACTCTTTCTCTAGAATTTTCATCTAGAATTACTTGGTTGGGCTGTAAAAGAAGAATAAGTGTTGGAGTCTTTCAAGTTGCCTTATGTATAGAGATCCCAAATACTTATACAGATCTTGTGAAATAATCAAGTGCAGAAGCAAAACCTACTTATTCATCATCTGAGAACACCTAACAGGTGATAATCAATTGTATTATCGAAACTGCACTAAAACAGCTGACAACCATGAAGTAACGAGTATTAATAATTCAAGCACCTTAAAATCTGATCAGAACTCTGGTGCTCTTCAACTATGACTAAGCATCTCAAAGATGTATTATTAAACTATTCCAACGTATCAAGCTGGAAGGACACCCCAGTTCTGGTCACTACTACACCTCAGCCAAAGACAGAACGGACTGGTACATGAATTTGATGATAGTTGCCTTTGGAAATCCCATACATCCTATTTTATATTAGAGCAGATTTCTCAATTCTCCGGACATTTTTAGAAGTTTTCAACCAATGTACATTCCAACTCTTCAGATGATATGTGTTGCAGGTTTTTCCGGGTTTTCGTACAGCTGTGAAAGCGAATGCTCCATCGAATTTATTCAAGCTGGCCCAGAGCGCGCCAACTATAATTATATTCTTATTTTTTAATTTGTTATTGTTGCAAAGTAATAAATATTTTTCTCATAATAACAGACTTTCCATACAGTCTAAATAAGAAATAATGGCAGATGTGTTACATACACACGTAATAAAAGATTTCAATTTTCCTTTGTTGAAATAAATTTATAGCTGATTTCTTTTTCACAACAAATCCCAAAAAAACAACAAATCAGAGAGAGAAAGAGTATACCGCTCATTAAGAAATACTCCTGCTGCTGGTTCAACGGAATCAGGACCGGGTTATATTCGTGACGACATTGATAATGAATCGAGAACGGTTGGTTCAATAGCGGTTAACTTTTCAGTGATACCAGAGTCAATCGAGAACGCCTAAGAACTCGAACCAAGAATTAAAACTGTCACATGTGACTTTCATAAACTAAGAGCTAGTCCGTCACTGTCTATAGAGAACGGCGGCCATGACATGTCCAACTACGTCACATTTCGTCACAAATGTTCTTTAGGCTGTGTCAAGTCACCGGTCGGACAAGGCACGTGCGTTCAGTATGACGATGAGTCGGACCGATCTGATGATTGAAAATGTTGGTCACATACATACAGTTCTAATTAGGTCGTCAAGTCAACCAAATGACCGCGCTGGTCTAATCATATTGGTCAGACCGGAGACTTGACTCAGCCTTAATCTCTTTCTATAGTGTCCCCATTGTCTTATGGGGATTAAACTCTCCTTGTTAAATAACGTTAGTCTCCTTGATGATCGTCGACATTTGAGAATAGGGCCCCAAATGAGGAATTTTGTTGAAGTGGAAATCAATTCGACTTCCGGCTGTCGTGTAGGGTGGAAGTCAAGAGGTTATGTGTGAATTTATGCCGTAATTAAAACGAACAAATTTAAAGTTGTGTTATATGTTGTGATGTTCGTTGTCGATAGTACGTGCAATAAAGAATTTATAAGTGTTTGTGAAGTCCGCCATCATGCCATGGTATTGCACGTGCAATCCATATAAAAATGAAGTGTATGAAAAATTTGGGTGGAGCAAGACCATAGATATATATATATATTATATATAATTACTCGATATTATGATTTCTATGAGCAAGACTCTCTCCACCCATCCAACGAAGCCCCTGGTAGGGACGAGACGGATTTTCGTTTACCAAAGGTGGGGAGCTGGACAAGTGCACCATTAGGAAGCATGGTCCAAGAAATACAGAGAGAGGAATACTGTCAAAGAGTAGGGGTCATAGACAAGAGAGATCATTCCCAAAATGGCGCGAAAATGGGCCAATGTCCTTGAATTTTACTACGATTTTATATTTGTCTGTCAAATATTAGAATAATGTGTTGCTATCAGACTGCTTGATTTTTCCTGAAGTCTTACTATTTTATAGTGATTTTTCACAAAAAATAACGTTTATTAAGATTTTTTTCATTTCCCGATCCGAAAGATGTTGAACGAGTTCTCCAACGGAAACTCGCTTGTAATGATGAAGATAAAATGGAGAAGCGAAAACAATTATATTCAAATAACATCATTGATCATAATTTAAGTCGAACTGTAATCCCTACGTTGAATTGGTTTCAAAAGTCAAGGGTTGACAAAGACACATAGTCAGAAGTAACTACAAAAGTGGATCACTAAATGCAAAAATATCTTTCAACAGCTTCAGAGTGTCATACCCAAACATAAAACTCTCTTTTTTCAGAAACACCAAGGAAAAGCTAGTTGAGTGATTTAGTAAAGTTAACACACAAAAAATGTTTGGAATCTCTGTCAGATTTTATATTTTCCAGTCCAAATCGATGGAAATAAGAGAAATTGAGAGTGGAAAGGCTAAACTGGAACGCTCATTTGAGGACATGTAAATGAAGGAAGAAGACATTTCCTAAGAGTTATTTACTGCCAAAATTGTTAGTGAACTGAAGGTAGGAAACCAAAGGGCAAGAGATATACAATACAAAGGAGGCGGTCCAAAAGCTACTGGAAAAACAAGTGAACAACTTTACGAAAAATTTAAAGACATTCCATTTGAACACCCTTTTGCAGTGTGTTTCATCACCAGGGATCATTGAAAATAAAACCATTAAAATTTTACATATTTTTTTACTGTACTGTAGGTAGGTACTTCAGTTGTAACGGAAATTATAATTTGTTGTTAATGGTATATGGTAAAAACTATTGTTGTAAAGCCAAGATGTTATTCTTCAATAAATTTTTTAAAAAATAATGCCTTTTTCCTAAGACATCAGAACCAGAAGTGCACATTCTTGAAGTCTATCGAATGTCGATGTTTGATTACTGCTGACAGAGTGAATAAAGTAGAGAATGAATTCACTTCATGACTATAAATACCTGGTTAATTGAGGTAAAAGTGTGTATAGGTAGCTCATGCAGTGAGCCTTTGGGTTTTTCATCAAACTCCACCATAGCCAAACTCTTACTCTTACTTGTAATAACATGATCATGGGATACACTTCAATAGTTTGAAATAGCTAGAAAAGTCCTTCTTAACCGTATGGTTTATTCATAAAGATCAGTGAGACAATAAAATTTTGTCGTAAATAAGTCACTGATTAATTTACATTTAATTACTTAATTCTTAGGTTCAAGCAAACTCGGCTTTTATAAAAACTATGTTGTACATTCAACCACAAATTAGTAAGTTTCCCTGATCTGTGATTTAACAGTAAATGACAACACTCCTAAAAATCTTCCCTGTTGAGATTAGCACGCACTTATGTGATTTGAAACTTGTTCCAGGTCTTGTAACCTCTACTGTTCAATTTCGTAGGGTACAAGCAACCCTTTGAAATAATTCATCTCTGCATATAATGTAAATGTATTATCAAAAATTTAAACAATTATATTCGATAAGTAAACGATAAACATAAGCTGTATAGGTACAAATGCAGTGTGTTGGGACTGTTGTCCGCGTTTGCTGGTTCTGATGGTTGTTGTCGGTTGTAGAATAAGTTTGTGGACTGTAAAGGTTTTTTATTGTGGTTTTTCATACAAAATCTAAGCAAAGATTCTTGGCTTGATGAATGCTTGTTTATTAGCGTTGTTATCTCGTTGCTAAGCAACCGCAATTACAAAATGATAACATTTTCCTACCTATAGGGTGTTACAGATTATACATCCCGCCCGCCTTGAAATGCATATACAGGGTGTCAATTTGAAAACTTCCCACCCTTAATATCTTCCTTCCAGTAAACAATATGAGTAATCGAAAAAACAGGTCAATTTTATTGTCAAGGGGGACACTTTCACGGACTACTTGTAGCCCTCGTGGTTCAACCCCCTAGGAGGGGTAGATGTAACCCTTAGAATTTTAAATGGGAAGGGGGGTCAAGTGGCACATCATTTTGATGGGCATTCAATTCTTGTTCCAATGGTACCCTGACTTATTATTTTGTGATGAGCATTTTCCGAAAAATTGCGTTCTAAACTAACAGAAGTAATTATTAGAACGCCTATACTGAGATGCATTATTGTATTGACTCCCTTTAATAAAAATGGTTAGAAGAGTAGGTGGCACCGCTCCAACCCTTGAATGACAGGAATAAATTTATTACGCATGGGATTTTTTATTTGGTGGTTATTTTCCTTCTACACAATAAAATTTAATTTGCGAGAAAGACATTTCCAACATAAAATCTACTTACGCTTATCTTATTAGCTGTTCGAAATGTTGTCCATTTTGCTCTAAACAGTAATACAGTCTGTTTTCGAACTCCCCTCTAACATTACGGAAAACTTCACTAGGAATTGACCGGCATGCTGCTGTAATTCGTCTTTTAAGTTCGTCAATATCAGAAGGTTGTGTTTTATAAACAACGGATTTAAGATGCCCCCAAAGAAAGAAATCTAAGGGTGTTAAATCCGGTGATCTCGGAGGCCATTCAACTGCTCCCCTTCTGCCAATCCATCTACCCGGAAATCTCTCGTTTAACCACTGTCGGACGGGAAGAAAATAATGAGGTGGAGCACCGTCCTTCTGGAAATGTAACAGATCCTCCTGCAAAAGTGCATTACCTTCTGCATCAATTTGAGTTTCTAGCTCGTGAGTTATAAGAGGATCGATAGTCTCTTCAAGCATATCAAGGTACAGATTGCCAGTCAAGTTTTCTTCCAGAAATAATGGACCAAGAATGGCATTTCCAAGAATAGCAGCCCAAACATTAACTTTTTGTGGGTGTTGTGTATGCCCTTCCCGAAAAATATGTGGGTTTTCGTCACTCCAATAGCGACAATTTTGTCTATTAACATTGCCATTCAGAAAAAATGAACACTCATCGCTGAAACAGATGTTTAACAGAAGATTAGGGATGGTATTGACTCGATGAGACATGATTTCACAAAACTCTATTCTTCTATCATAATCATCCTCGTGGAGCTCTTGAAGAATCTGCATTTTATATGGATGAAATTTATGCATTTTCAATGCTTTTCTTATAGTCTCGCGTGACATTCCCGTCTGTTCTGATACTGATCGTAAGGAGCTCGTGGGCTCTGCAGCAAATGTTCCCAAAACTTCAATTTGAGCTGCTTCATTTAGTACTCTGGGGTTATTTCTTTTTTTATTTGTCACTGAACCAGTTTCGTAAAACTTATTCACCAAATCAAGCACATACCGGTGACTTACATTACAATTTGGATGTCTTTCGTTAAAAAGACATGCCGCCCTTCGTGCGCACTTTCCAACTTCGCCATAAATTACAATTATTTCAATTCTGTCTTGAAGAATGTAAACCATTTTTACACTTTTATACACTTATTAAAGTAATTCCTAAACAGCCCAACAGGTACAACGGTATTCACAATACTACCACATAGTTCAAATTTGCCAACCAATTTTTTGCCGGAAAACAGAAACTTTTTACAGCAGAAGTAGCAATTTCTGCGATGACACTTAAAAATTCAGCATTTAATAAACACAACTTTACTACCATCTACGTTTTACTATTAGACTACTTTTTTATGTAAAGTGTTTGGAGCTAATGGCTAATGTTACCCCTAATAAAGGGTTGGAACGGTACCACCTAATATTCTAACCAGTTCTGGCCAAACCATGCATCTCAGTATAGGCGTTCTAATAATTACTTCTGTTAGTTTAGAACGCAATTTTTCGGAAAATGCTCATCAAAAAATAATAAGTCAGGGTACCATTGGAACAAGAATTGAACGCCCATCAAAATGATGTGCCACTTGACCCCCCTTCCCATTTAAAATTCTAAGGGTAACATCTACCCCTCCTAGGGGGTTGAACCACGAGGGCTACAAATAGTCCTTGAAAGTGTCCCCCTTGACAATAAAATTGACCTGTTTTTTCGATTACTCATATTGTTTACTGGAAGGAAGATATTAAGGGTGGGAAGTTTTCAAATTGACACCCTGTATAGCTTTCAACAATATTAAATTAACAAAATGCAATAAAATTAAATGTAGCATTCAAGTGTCAATTGGTAAAATACTCAATTTTCGAACACTTCTTTTCACAACACCATTTTTAGTTTTTACAGCAACAACTCGAATAATATCGTCTACTACTCTGCCAACTTTCCAATGAAGAGGGGGTAAGTTGTCTTCTCTCAGGATGACCAGGTCTCCAACTTTAATTTCGTTTGGTGATCTGCAGCTCCACTTTTGACGGGCTTGTAATGTTGTAACATACTCAGACGACCATCGTTGCCAGAAATGTTGGAGAATTTGTTGTAAATGGTGATAATGGTCCAGACGATTTGAAGGGAAATTAGAGACGTTTCTTTGAGGTACAGCCAGTAATGAGTCACTCAGTAGGAAATGAGCAGGAGTTAGGAAGGTTAAATCGGAGGGATCACTGGATAGAGGTGTAAGAGGGCGAGAATTAAGCACAGCCTCAATCTGACACAACACAGTATAGAGACCTTCAAAAGTTAGATGCGCATTGCCAACTACTCGGATCAAATGTCTCTTTGCTGATTTGACAGCAGCTTCCCACAATCCTCCTTGATGTGGTGCCAATGGAGCATTAAAATGCCATGAGATTTTATTATTCAATAGAAAATTACGAAATTCTCCCGAATGAGTAGAATTATCAATATCCTGTAAAATCGATTTGAGTTCATTATTAGCACCAATGAAGTTACTACCGTTATCCGAATATATTTTGGAACAAAGACCTCTTCTTGATACAAATCTTTTGAGACAGTCTAAAAATGTAGGGGTTGATAAATCACCAGCCAACTCGATATGAACGGCTTTCGTGGTGAAACAAATAAATATACAAATGTATGATTTCAAGAGTTTTCTGCTTCTCAAACGACCATCTTTCACAAGGACTGGTCCGGCATAATCTACTCCTATCACAGAAAATGGTCGAATAGGAGTCAATCGTGCTTTGGGTAAATCTCCCATTAAGGGAACTATACTTGCCGGGTTCAACTTATAACAAAGAATACACTTCCTAATTATACTTCTTACCACATTTCTACCATTTATTATCCAATATTTCTTTCTCAGGCTGGCCAAAACAGCTTGTGGACCAGCATGAAGCTTAGTTTTATGTTCGTATTCTATCATCATAATTGTAAATTTATGGGAAGGAGGTAACAATATAGGGTGTTTGACAGCATATAATAAAGGAGCATTTTTTAGTCGACCTCCAACTCTCAACAACTGATTCGAATCCAGAAATGGATTGAGAGTAAGGAGTTTACTTGTTCTCGAAATAGTCTTGTTGTTTCTCAAACAATGAATTTCATTAAAAAAATTAACTGATTGAACCATTTTGACAAGAATAATGAGAGAACTTTCCAATTCACTGGGTCTGATATCATCCTTTATTCTGTTAGTCTTGTTTTTCGTGTTTAAATTATGAATAAATCTCAAGATAAAAGTAAATACTCTGTGAGTTTTCGTAAAAGATGAGTATCTTTCAAAAATGGATTGGTCGGTGTAACAAACAAAAAGTAGTTCAGGTTTACTACGTCTTTCAGGGATGTTTTCTGACTGATTATCAATATTTACGGGCCATGAAGTTTCATTTGTAATCAAAAACTCCGGACCTGACCACCAAAGGTCCTTTTGTAATAATTCTTCAGGACTACATCCTCTCGATATGATATCCGCAGGATTATGATGTGAGGGTACATGTCGCCAATAATGCGTCCCAGTCAATTCATGAATTTCAGTTACGCGATTTGAAACAAAAGTTTTCCAAGTGCAAGGATCTGCTGCAATCCATGAAATGACAATAGAAGAATCGCTCCAATAGAATGTTTGAATATTAGTCAGATTTAATAATTGTTTAACCTTTTTCATCAATCTTGCAAGTAATAAGGCCCCGCAAAGTTCTGAACAAGGAAGTGTAATACATTTTTTGGAGGGGGCAATTCTTGATTTAGCGCACATTAATGTAGAATGACGAAAACCGTTATGATCAGTAGACAAAAGATATATACATGCTCCATACGCTTTTTGGCTGGAATCCGAGAACCCATGAATTTGTTGAATGAAGGAATGAGGAATTGTAACCTGCCTTGGAATTTTTATAAGATTGAGTTTCATTAGTTCTCTTCTATATTTTAACCAAGCTTTATACAAATCATTGGGAACTCTTTCGTCCCAACCGATTTGTTCTTGCCAAAGTTTTTGTAATATAAATTTTGCTTGTACTACTACTGGTCCAATAAGACCTAGAGGATCGAATATTTTTGCTATATTGCTGAGTACTATCCGTTTTGTAACTAAATTTGATTCCTCGAGATTAGATTTGAAAATGAAATAATCATCGTTTGGGTTCCAAACCAAGCCCAAGGTTTTGATAGTTTCATTTCCGGGAGTAATATATTCGAGTAGATTTTCAAAGTTATTTGCATTGATGTTTTCTAGTAGTTCACGTCTATTGGAAGCCCATTTGCGTAAGTGGAACTTGCCAGTTTCAAGAATTTCGTTTATTTGATTTTTCAGAATCGTTGCTTCCTCAATTGTGTCTGCGCCGCTGATCAGATCATCAACATAAAAACAATTTTTGATAATGTTACTTACCTTAGGATATTTTTCTTCGAAATCAATAGCAGTTTGATTTAATGCCCGACAAGCTAAAAATACAGAACTTGCTTCCCCATAGACAACTGTGCATAGATGAAAATGCTTCAAGGGTTCTGAAGGATTTTCGCGCCAAAGTATCCTCTGCAAGTCTCTATATAATGGGTCTATTCTCACTTGCCTGAACATTTTCTCAACGTCTGCTGTGAATACAACATTATGCATACGAAAATTCAACACTATTGAGAATAAGTCTTGTTGAATTGTTGGCCCCACTTTCAAAACATCATTTAATGACCACCCCGACGTTGTTTTGCACGAAGCATCAAATACTACACGCAATTTTGTAGTGTAACTGTCCTGTTTGAGGACTCCGTGATGTGGTATGTAGTATTTCAATGAGTTGGGTTCATCATCATCTAAATTGATTTGATTCATGTGACCAAGCCTTTCATATTCTGACATGAACTGTACATATTCAGATTTGAGTTCAGGATATTTAGAGAATCTTTTTTCGAGTAATTGAAACCGTTTTGCAGCGATTTCAAGAGACGAACCAAGTTTTTCAAATTCTGATTTGAGAGGCAGACTTAATATAAACCTACCATCTGCGTCACGTTTAAAAGTGTTTAGAAAATGTTCTTCGCACTCTTTCTCTTCGCTAGAATATATTTGTAACCTACCAGCTACCTCTTCTATATTCCAGAAGTTTTCAAGTTGATTATTCAGCTCCGTGTTGGTAATAGACATATTACAAATTGCGTTAGCGTTATGAGCTGTATTGAGAGGCCCTGATAACACCCAACCCAGCTTAGTTTGCTGTAGAATCGGATGATTTCTTCCAGTTGTAATTTTGTTTGCACAAAGTATATCGAAAAATACACTTGCACCCAATAAAACATCAATCTTGCTAGAATAGTTACAAAAATCATCTGCTAATATGATATTACTAGGAATACTCAAATTTGATATGTCGAAAGAAACTTGAGGCAAATTTTCAGTGATTCTTTCAATTATTAAAAATGTTTCACAGGAAGTGTAATTTCCATCAGTTGAAATAATTGTAGCATTGGCTTTGTGTGATATACTGTTCATACAATTATTGAGACCCGCCACTGGAACGTTAATACTTACGGTTTTCAAATCAAGTTTTTTAGCTAGGTCCTTAGTTAAGAAATTTGATTGGGACCCGCTATCCAACATTGCACGACATCGTATTTTTTTATTGTTTCCCGAGCATAAGTATATCAAGGCAGTAGCTAAGACCACTTGACTTGAATTAGTTTTTATCGAAGCAGATAGCTGTGGAGGAATATTCGGAAATGTCTGAGTTAACGCCAGGGGAGAATCGCTGTAGCTAGTAGATTGGGACTGTGAATGTGAAGAATCACGTATTTGGCTATTTACTGTATCATTTGAGTTTTGAATCTGTTCCTTTGCATCTTCAGAATTATGAAGCATTGTAAAATGTTTTTTGTGACATAATTTGCAACCTCTAGACCTACAATCCCTCTGAAAATGATTTGACCGCAAACAGTTGCTGCATAATTTGTGTTTTTTCACTTCTGCAATGAGATTTTCAACTGACATTTGCTTCAATTTCTCACAAAATTGATTATAATGGTCTCCATTGCAAAAAGAACAGATTAGTTTATTTGTTGACAAATGAGAAAATGTTTTGTCTTCGCGTGAAAAGCTCGATTTGTGTAATGGTTTTGCTTTGCTTTCAACTGTTTCTAGCCATTGGCATCTTTTCGAAAGGAATGTAGTCAATTCGACAATAGTTGGATTATCATTATCTTTCATTTGTTGTTCCCACTCTCGTTTGGAAGGGGAATCGATTTTTGATGTTAAGATGTATATCAGAAGTGTATCCCAAGTATCAGTTTGTTGACCCAATGCCGACAATGCTCTAAGATTTTTATTAAAATTATCCAAAAGTTTTCTAAGAGAAGTGAATGATTCAGTTTTCAAAACAGGAAGATCAAATATCGATTTCACATGAGTGTGAATAATTAGTTTTTTGTTTTCATATCTTTCTTGGAGCATTGTCCATGCGACATTATAATTGTTATTGGAAATATCCAAGGATTGTATTACTTGAGCAGCTTCACCCTTCAAACACGACTGAAGATAATAAAACTTTTGAATGTTAGAAAGATTACGATTTTCATGTATAAGACTTGTGAAAGTATCATTGAAAGTCATCCACTGGTGATAATGACCGTAAAAATCGGGTAAGCTGATGTTCGGTAATTTTACCTGCCCCTGTATACCAATTTCCTGAGTATCTGTGATGTTTGGTAATTTTACCTGCCCCTGTATACCAATTGCCTGTGTATCTGTGTCACTTTTGTTCGAAATAGTTTTAGCGTTACCATGGTTACCTGTGTTATGTGAACTTGTCACTGAAGAGCCATGATGATGTTCCAAGCTAAGGATTTTTTGTTTAGCGAGACCCGTTGCTGTGAAAAACGAATCTTCGAATACCTGTCTTTCTAAATCATCAACCGTTTCATTCGGAAAAGACTCTATTTCCGACTGTATCTCTTCAAATTGATTTAAAGCATCACTGATTTTGTCTAAACGTACTTGTAGTTCATGAATATTTGAGGTTTGTGAATCAAATGAGTTTACTGCGTTAGAAAATCGAGTAAGTTGGCCCTTGATTGTGGCGCGTTTTGCTTTAAGCTTTTGAAGGTCTGCCATAGCGTATCGTATAAAACAGAGTACTTACTTCTCAAGGAAATTAGGAAAGGTTTAAAGGATATGATTCTATGGAAGGAATGAAGTGACTCACAGTTTTTTGCGTTCTTCCTTCCCAACTGCGTGTTCGGATTGTGTTTGACGTTTCTTGGCAAATCTTTTCGACTAAAATCCGCTCGAATTGACCAAAATGTTGGGACTGTTGTCCGCGTTTGCTGGTTCTGATGGTTGTTTGTCGGTTGTAGAATAAGTTTGTGGACTGTAAAGGTTTTTTATTGTGGTTTTTCATACAAAATCTAAGCAAAGATTCTTGGCTTGATGAATGCTTGTTTATTAGCGTTGTTATCTCGTTGCTAAGCAACCGCAATTACAAAATGATAACATTTTCCTACCTATAGGGTGTTACAGATTATACACAGTGGCCAGCACATACAAATAAAAAGTGAAATAACTGAAGATGCCCTCCGCCTCAATTAAGGCATAACACCTTCCACATAGTTACATAATATTACAATATCTTATCAAAAAACATTAAATTCTAACGAGGAATCGGAATCCAAAAAAAAAAAAATTCATAATTTTACAGTGGATAGAGCTCAACGCCCTGGTTCCGAATATATATAACACTTATATATCTTTTTGAATCAGACCCGTAAAAAAAATAAAATCTGATTTTGCGCGGGAAACACAGTTCATTCATAAAAATGGCAAAGTGAATATAGCTACGCCAACTCCAACTTTTTCAAGGTTGGCAACAAAATTCCTTCAATAAATGGATTGTTGACATATACAGAATGTTTTTCGATTTTTGACAGTTTCAAAATGTTTGGATTATTTATTCATTGAAAATGATGTGTATTTCGTCAAATTTGACTTGAAAACCGTGTTGAACGTTCACATGAATATTGTTTCGATTATTTCGAGAGAAATCATGAAGTATTCAGAAGTTTGTGTGTGTGTGTGTAAATAATACGAGCAGGGGCATTTCAAATAAAAATTCATAATCTATATGCAGTGATCATTTCATATTCATGTAAGTATTTCAATTGAAGTAACAATATTACTTCATGTAGCTTGTTAGTCAAGTGGATTATTACATTTCTTTGTCATCCCTGATTTGAATGCAGCATATAAAAATGCAAGGTTAAACTTAACATCCTGATAGATCATTTTGCAAATTGATTCATAAATAAAATGCTTTTCTTTACACAATTATTAGGTAGCATGTAGATGAAACTATATTAAAGCCATTAGATTAAAATTGGAGGGAAGAAACAGTTTGAAAAATATCATATTTTTAGCATAGTTTCTTATTAGGTACAATGGAAAATTAGAATAAAAACCATTTAGAATAGTTTTAAGAATGTTCAAGACTATTACTGCTTTTAAGATTCAATGAAATTATACTGGTAGTGGACATAACCTCTTGTTTTAGTACGAAATTATACAGTTCGATAACTTCATCAATTTTGTTACCTTAAACTAGTTTCTGTAACTTTCGGCTGTTATGAGTGTTATGATAACTATAAATTCATTGTATAATTTAATACAAAACATAAACTTAAGATATTTGAGGCTATTACTTACCGATTCACAGAGGGTACATTATTATTTCACCAAGAATAGTCCATAATTTACACTGCGTCGTCACATTCACATTAATATGCATTGCAAAACCCAAGAGAACAAAATCTGGGAGATGGTGGATAGACCTTGGATGCACAAAAAACAAACAAAAAGGAAGCTTGTCATTAGTTCATGAAACCCCAGTACAATTTAAACAATATTTCAGAATGTATCATAATGTATTTGATGAGATATTGCAAAGTTCTGGTCATTTCACATTTCATTATGTTGGTATTTATTTCTGAGAAAAATTAACACCAGTTTTGTTGGGACAATGAATTGCCATGTGTACCTAAATCTAAATACAACCAATATTGGTCAATTTTATTGTTTATTTACTAATAGATTTTACTTGACCTTCTGTTTCAATAAAATGATTTATCATTTCAGTCAAAAGATGGGTAAAATCTATGAGAAATCGAATTCAGGTTCTGATCAGGATAGAAAAAAGGAAACTGGAATAGTGAGAAACTGTTGCTGATGTAAGTTGCATTCCAAATTAACACTACCTAACAAATGTAGAAAAATTACTGAGAACAGTCTATCTCAAATTTGCCATTAGTTTAAATATATGATTGGGAGCTATAGTTCTCTTGTGTCGAGTTTTGAGACATTTGTGTGTTCGAATTTCTTCCTAACGTTTCATCAGTCAAATAAATAGCAATTAGTAAATGGTACCAGATTTCCTTTCAAAATGTTTGAGCAGTGATATAATTAAAATACAATCCTGGAATGTTCAATTTCAAATAAATGTTTCACTCATTAAACTTGTTATATTCCTTTTAAAATATTAAATTTGACAAGAAATACTCGAGATTCTTCAAAAATTGTATCTATCTCCCAAAGCATTTTGCATATTTTTCAATTTTTATTTCCCAAAATGAATAGATGTTCTGTTTCAGGTTGATGAGAATTTCCACGGATTGGCAAATTATTATTATATGAAAAAGTGTCACCACTTCACAAAAGGGTTTTTTTCTTCAAATCTACTGTAAGAAAGAAATCAAATATTATAGATGGGAGTGGAAAATGTATAATAACTGAAATAAAAAATATGTTTCTGAGTTTGTGTCCATTTTACTTATTCAAAATGATTTCAAACATGGCTGGGAGATTTCTGAGAGGTTTGTAGTTTCAAGAGGCAGAGGTTAAGTTTTTTAGATAAATTTTAACTAAGCTCAATGTTTGGAATCACTATTTTTCATTTTACATTGGAATTGAATAGTTATTTTCTAAAAAGAATGTCAATTCTTAAGAAATGATTTAATAATCAAATCTTTTGACAAAATATCTATATTCCAATTTAAGAGGGATATTCTGATTTTGTGAGAAGCTTGAATGAACAGCAATCACATGAGAAGACATTTTCAACATCCTATTTTTAGGATTTTAAGCTTCCTGTCTTAAGATGAAAAAAAAGGAAATTAAAAAAAACTATGATAGAATAGAAGGGCAAATGAAGAATTAGATAGGTATGCAAACTCAGAGTACGATAATTTATTGAAAAAACTAAATAATTTCTTCGAAACATGTCCTATAAATGTTGTAACTTATCGAGATAAATTGATCTGCCTCCACTTCTATAGATTTTCTTAATCTTACATTTATTCATTTTCGAAATTTATCAAGAAAAGAATTCCTCCACAAAATAACTAAGTCAATAATTTTTTGGTTCTACAACCCATTTTCGTGAATTGTAGGGAAAGACAATTATGAAATTGTTTAAATAAGAGACAAATTTTCACGATTTGAATGTTTTCAAAAAATTATCAAAATGCTACTTTCACTTGAACAATAGAATAAATGGAAATTAAAATCTGACAAGAATCCTATTTTTAAAATATTAACATTCTAGGATCAAAAGCAAATCTCGATAAAACAAAAACACTTGCATTACATTTTGCGGTTTTAATCTCAACTCTGAAGTAAATATAAGTACTTATTGAGATCAATGAATACATCCATTCAATCATTCCAAATAAAAACCCCAAGATGAATAAATCTGATTTATCTTGTAAAAAAATGGTTCACAAATAGAAATCATCTTACAACAATAAATTGAATATAGGCTCAACTCAAACAAGTACATTTTTTATAAAGTACGAGTCAAATGTCTAAGTGAATATAATTCAACATTTAGACATAACGTTCAAGTTCCACTACCAACCTGTTGAAAGTTTCCATGCATTTTGATTTTTTATACAATACTAGCTTTTATTTTGAGTTTGTCCAGTGTTTAACATCACAGAGATTACAAATTTATATTCTACATCACAAGGTTGCTAGACCAATAAATAATTTGTAAACAGTTCCATTAAAACCCAGTTTTCTGAATGGACAGAGAGTTGAAATAAATAAACTTTTATTGAAAGCAATACGAGCACATTTTACTCTCCATTCAAAAAACAGGTTTTTATGTAAAGATCAAGGTTTCTCTGTGTACTTTGAAATCCAGGAAACAATAATTGAAAATCAATCATCCACTTCAAAGAGCCCACCTATGTGGTCTATGTATTATGTATACCTACATATTTATTACAAAATTCTACAGAAAGGCACTAGGCCACTGACTACATTTACAGTACAAATTAAAATCAATATTTACCTAAGATCATATTTGTGGTTACAGTCTTTTATAGCAATTATAAATTGTGTGGAGATTACTCAATTCAAAATGTACTTATGGTATAAGAAAATAACTTGTTGACAAAGTATCATTTCACGGTGCAATATCAAAATGAACGCAAATGATGAATATATTACATACATACAAAAATCAAAACATTTCAATAATCTTAATGTAAAATACATACAATATACACAATATTCAATAAAAAAAATCAGAAAATTATACTACAATGGAAAACAAAACTTTTACTCCTTCGAGAGAATTATATTAGATAGACTTCGGAAGAATTCCAAGAAAACATCTAGAATCTCTCAAATTGTCTTAGTTGTAGTAGGGCTATATTTTCCTGATATATCGCAATTCAAATATGAGATTTGACAGTAGTTGATTAATAAAAGTATGAGATATTTGAAGTGTCAGTGTCAAATGGATTTGAGCTAATAAAAACAGTACAATAGCATATTTCTTATTTAGAACTCAAAATTTTACAGCTAGATCAAAAAAAAACAGAATTACTTTTTCAATTGTGCAAACTCTTTTTTATGACAAACAAATGTTGCCGAACTGGTCTAGATAAAGTCAAAATTTACAAAAATTCAGCAACTTTTCTGCTGCAAATTAAATGTTTCCATAATTTATTAAATAAAGACCCAAGAGGGCCTGTTTTTTTTCTGCAGCATGATGGATTAGTAACCATTTGCAATGTTTTCTTGACGACTTTGGATTGCCACTTTTTATTTGTCTAAAAAACCTCAAATCTTTTTATTTATTTTAAATTATGTTCTGATTGTGAAAACCTTTTTGAAATATTTTTTTTCCTAATGAAAACTAATGCTCCTATTTTACTCTTGGTGCACTTATTCATCTCCCTCATATACCAAATAATAATGAGATTTCTTTGGTTGCATTTTCTGTTTTATGGTGGACTTATGCAGCAGTTTTAAGTCATACGAATGTTCGTCAATGATTGGTTGAAATAAATGGTTCCTTGTGACTTGAAGCTTATGACTTATGACTGCTGCATAAATCCACCATAAGAGGATGAAGCAAAAAGAAAAATTAAAATATCTCTAATGAGATAATTTTTCAGAATATGATCTTATTTCATTTCCTTCTGACAAAATTGAAAACTTTCTTTTGACTCCTTTACTATCCAACAATTGTCTTTGCTTTATTGAGCAGAGAAGTTTGAAATTGTTTCAAAGAAAAGTATTAAATCTGCTTAGACTGAACTTCTTATATGATTAGCCTGAAGAAATTCCAAGAATGAACCTGGTGCAAGATAGTCCTTCCAGTGTGTCTTCTTGAAGTTAACAGAAGATCATCTCTGCGGCAAAAAATCCAAGCCTCTTATCATTGAAAGTTTGCACCTCCCTCTGTAATTAAAAATCATAAATAAGCTACATTAAAATATAAATAGTGAAATAAATATAAATTAAGGGGTAATAAATATTTTATAAAACCTGGAAATTATATTTTCTTATACTCAAATGAGAAATATGGATTCTTATTGTGCTTGGATTAATTAGAATATTAATATTGTTTTGACTAACTGAACTGATAGGGTACGCTCTGCAATCAATTTTATATATCTGTATACTCCTCATAAGTGAATAAAGTGATATTCTATTCTTGATAAAAGTAGCTAGATGACTGTGAAGCCACCTGAAAAGTTATATGTTAAATGTTGAGCAAAGCTGACTCTCTTAGATGGGTGACTAATGTACATCTACAAAAAATCAATTGGTTCTCAACTTTGTCTGGGATCACAAGTTGAAAAACAGGTCCCCGTCTTTCCTAGGTCTTATCTTTCCAAGATACTATAATCTAAGTGGCCATCGCGCTACAGTGATGCCCTTTCACCCAGACGACCTAGGATCAAAACAGCATCTGCCACCAAGCTAAGAGTGGTTCGGAATCTACTCTCACAAAAGCAGTAGGTTCTGAATGTTCCCTGTTTACACAAGATCTCATATGAGTTTCCAATGAAGATACATTAAATGAGTTTTTTTTTTTAGTTGCTTGTAAGGGCTCAGATAGTTAACAAAAAAGGTCAAATTAAGAGCAACATTGCATTTTTTTGTATCACTTCTTTTTATAAGTAAGCAGACTATTAGTTTCATATGTGAATTATGTTAATATCCCCCTTGAAACTAAGATAGGTATCCCTCAGGGAACAGTGCTTGGTCCACTTCTTTTCATCACTTACATCAACTCACTGCTAAACCTAAACATAAACGGCATCTCTATCTCTTATGCAGATGACACAGTCCTACTTTTTATATAAGAAACCTGAGAAAATGTTAAAAATAAGGTGTCTCATGGATTAGATTTGGTAATAAAATGTTGGCACGACAAAAATAAACTAACTTTAAATTCTTATAAAACATTTTATATTGCCTTTTCAATGACAGATTCAAAGAGACCACAATTTAATTATATCACAATGAATGATCTCATAATAAAAGAAACTAATTCCATAAAATATCTAGGTATCACTCTAGAATGGACAAGTCTTTAAAAGACTTAACTGACAAAATTAGAATATTGATTCATAAATTTTATATAATATGCAAAATTTTAACAAAAAAAACTTCTTTTGCAAATCTACAAGTTCCTAGTCGAATCACTCCTAAATTATGGAATCATAGTATGGGGGGCTCTATGACGATGCAGTAACTCAACTAAATGTAGTACAAAACTACATACTAAGAATAATATTGTTCAAAAATAGACTATATTCTACAAGTAGTTTCTATAATGAATCGATTCTGAATGTCCGATGTCTAAACTATCTTAGTAACTGCATCTTCTGTTTTAAATCTACAAATAAACATTTTGTGAACCATTGCTACCAAACTAGACAGTACACAAACAAACATATCGTAATACCATTTAGAAAATATGATGGAAACCAAAAGTTTGTATGAACTGTTGCACCAAAAATTTATAACATCTTACCAAATGAAATTGAAGTAATAACTAAATACAAACACTTACTACTACAAGATTATTTTGTATTATTGCACACAGAGGTGTTAATTCACCAAGGTGTATAACTGTAAAAATGTACTGGCGAACTTGTTGTTAACACATATGAATGTATCACATTTGTAATTTTTGAATAGAGAATTGAAAGAATTGAATTGAATCTTGTGTACCTCAGAACAGAACAACCATTTGAAAACTCGTAGGTAATTCAAATATGAAAGTGTGAAAAAAATTTTCATGAATTCAATAAAACACATGATAATAGTTACAAATCACTAAAAGTTTTAACTCAAAGAGAGAAAGGCATGTCTGAAACAAATTGAAAATATATCTGAATTAAAAATGTTTTGCCCTACTGACTAAGTTTTCTACAAAATCTTTCAGCGTATTATACTGGAATTAAAAATAAATAAGTGAAATATTGAACTAAATCAAAAATAATATTGTAGATACTGTAAGGTGAATTGATTGAAAAGTTCAAATTGTGATTTTCACGAAACTTATCTGGAAGTATTTTGAAAAAGAATTCACCTGAAAAACACTGGCAATTGGAGATTATGGAATAAACCATAATCAGTTTGAAGAGATGTTATTGTTATTTCCGTTAACCTGTTGCATCCCTACATGCAACCCTTATCCATGCACAAGACCGGTGACCATGGGATTCGAACCCACGATCCTACGCTGGAGAGGCAAACGGCTCTACCAGCTGACCACCACGGTCCATAACAGAAAAATCTTTGTGGCTTACAAGTAGAAATTAAAATAATATTCAGTTCATTTTTGCAATAGGTTATTTGAGTTGTAATGTAATGAGATCATCCTCTATTAACCATTATAGGAAATAGGAACTTAACAAATAATTTTCCACCAAAAAGGTGAAAAAATCAGAATTTTATACTTACGTTATATTTCTCTGTTCTGGATGAATATTTTATATGTGGTTGCACCAACAACCCCCATCACGTTTCTTTGATATCCCATAGCATATACGTCTTCATAAGTTTTTTGCCTTGAGCTGGAAAATAAATTAAATGATGTTTGAATCAAGAGATTTGTAGCACACTCGCCCACATATATCATTTGAACTGATAGAAAGATAAAGACATTTGAATTAATTTGGTAAAATTGGTTTGTGTGATATTTCTGAGTGAATCTGTTTGTGTTTGATGGCTTAGGTACAGAATTTTATGGGAATTTCATAGGTTTTTTATTTAGGGTATTCAATAGAAACAAACGATTTTCCGACAAAATAAATTGAAAGCAATTGATAGTCTCCATTATTGTTCCTACCAGTTACCACCAAGAATATTCCATCTTTTCTGCACAAAAAATATTTTTTTTTTCTCATAATTAGGAGCGTAATTTGATTATTAAGAATGAGGGATTGTAATGCACAAAAGATCAAAGTTTGGAATTAACTTTTCTAAAAATTCATCTAGAGAAACTAAATTTTAAAAAAAGCTGATTTGAGAGTACCCAGTAATGTCTGTCCCAGTAATATTAAAGTCATCCATTTTGATGCTCCTTATTACTGTCAACAATACTCTAAAAACTAACCACCAAGAGTCCATTGTCAAAAGAGCCACTTAGAAACTGTTTTCTGTTTTGTGCCAAGAGATATAGATTTATAATCTATATGCTACAGATCCGACTTGTTATAGGTAGGTATTCACATATTTAGAGTTCAGCTCCTGTGCTAGATTAAATGTCATTGAGAAAATAGCAAAGCATCTCATCGGTAATACCTCACTCACAATCACGCTTACTTTCCTGGAACCCTGCAGACAAGTTGAGACTCTTTAATTTTTTGTATGGCCTGGAGACTTGTTGAACATTTCTTTTCTAGGACTAGTTATTTCAAGAAGGACAAAGCTTAGGAACTTATATTATCTTGGCATGTATTCCACAAAGCTTACAATTCAAAACATATAAATTAGTCCAATCCTTTCCAATAATTCTTGGTTCACACAATACCTATTTCTGAATTTTAATTGAATTTTTTAGTGAGAAAAATGGTAGGAAACTCAAATATTTTGAAATGCTAGGACGTTTATAGAGCATTTCTGATTTGCCTTTTGTGTTAACTAATTTCAAAATTTCTCAGAGAACAACAAATTTGAGAAAGTTTTAAATATTGACAAACGTGTTTTAGGTTATGGATTGTTGAAATTGAGTTATTCAATAGGTCTCTAACTTTTAGGAATGGGAATAATATTTGTTATTGCTCGCTTATATTGGAAACTGGTGAAATACGCCATTTGATTCTACTTACATGGTTTGATATCTTGAACAAGGCGAACACGAATTTAATCACATTTGGCGCTCTGCTCTAGAAACGTCCACAAAAAATAGTTATCTGGTGATTGACCTTCACAATCTGCATATCCTCAACCACTTGTATTGTACTTTCACAACATCAAAAATGTCTATTCGAAAACAAGGACTTTGAATAAAACCGTTGTGCTTGATCACAGCCTCAAACATAACAATAACAATAATTTTGTCAGAGTGCAGCCACAGATTACATACAACCCGTTGTATGTAATCTGTGGTGCAGCTGCAGTCTGCAACTAGAGCAACGACTGTAACGCGCAACTCATGTCGGAAGTCGGAAGACGTATTTTAATTTCAAATTTGAAGCGGGTAAATCTTCATGCAAAAAAATTATTTTAGATCCTGGATGTTGTATATTATTGTTTGATACGAGGGATTGGGGGTATGCATTAAGTTTTGATTAAGGAAGAGAAATCCTAACTTGTTTTAGTAGTTAAAAAAGTTATTCAAATATCATTCTCTATCATTTTTATTTGCAAAGTCTGAACTCTACGTATTCGTACCTATTTAGGACGTACGTAAAACAATGTCATTGAAGGAAAATATTTTCCTTTTAATAAACAGCTAGGTATTTCTCAATCAATAAGTTGAAATCATCTTTCTGTCATACCTACCTCTAGTGCCTAAATCTTGAGGCGGGATTTATAGGTAAATTGGCATTGGATTATTTATTATTTATATAATGCTCAGCTTAGCTGAATTTGAAATTAAACAACAGATATATAGAGAAACTCACCTGATGAGTATTTTTTGTGTCCTTTAATAATAGTCCAGTGTCTATTATGGAAATATCCGATTGATCTTGTGCGAATTTGTCATCTATTACTTCAATCATCATATATAGACACTGAGAACTGATGAATTGATTTGTTTCACAATATTCACTATCACACACAAAAACTATTATAAAAATATGAAATAAACCAATTAATTTATTAAGTTAATCAATTCCCGTTGAAAAAGCATTTCCTCTTTGACACTTTTGACAGCAGACAAACTTTGAAATTGACATGAAGTTCTACACGACCAGTGCAACCAACGTGAATTTCCCGCGAAAAAAAATATGAATTTTTATGAATGGCAACTTGTGACGTCACAAATTGTGCGTAAACGAACTATAGTACAGCTTTTCACCGGGAAAACGTCGTTTTTCGAAAAAAACGCTTTTACAGGTCGATTCAGCGTGTTGGAAACTACAATTCAACAAATTTTGGAGAAATTTAATTTTTCATTCCGATTCCTCATTAGGCAATCCAGAGACCTGTCAAATCAAAATCAATATGGCGGCTTGTTGGCACACATTGGATTTTCTCATTAGCGCCAATAGTGATAAAACTGTTAATTTTTGTTATTTCCTGTGCGTATTTTAGAGTTTCAATTATTTGTGGATTGTCATTTGACTCATTTGTGCTTTAGCTGAAGAAAAATGCCTCTTACTTGCGTTGGAATTGGCTGAGGATCTCGTCATGACAGGGATAAAGTCGGATTTTACTTGGTTCCTACTGTTCTGAAACTCAGGATTTTAACAAATAGAACGACTTATCCAGGAAGCGGAGAGCCCTGTGGTTAGCTGCGATAAAGCGAGAAAACCTGACTGATTCAAAGATCAAATGTCAGAGTCTGTAGTAGAAATTTTATAACAGGTGAGCCTTTGGATACTTGAATCTCCACTGAAATTTAAAGTTTACAAATATTGCTTTTAGTGAATATTACTTGAATAATTCTTTTCAAGGAAATCTGCTGCTTTTGAGGATGAAACTAATCCTGATTAAGCTCCTTCTCAGAACCTGGGACATTTATCGCAGTACTTTCGTAAGAGTTATGATGAAATGAAAAGAAAAGCTAGGCCGGACAATAGAAAAATCATGCATTCTGAGGTAGGTGGTATTGTTTTAGGTTTATTCTATCAAATGCCATTGAAGGGGGGCCTTATAATTATTGCTTGGCTGCCCAGTATTCTTATTATTTTGCATTGAACGGTTCCGCAGCTGGTTTTTGATCCAGTATTTCTTAAAAACAAAAGATACTCAACTACAACTTCTGGTTTATTGACATTTTATTTGGGTTTTCATGAAAACAATAAAAACTTTTTGAAATATTTGGTGTTTTACCATGATGAATTGAAAGTTATTAATATCAGCTCTGTCAAAACACAAGTTATATCTATAACTACTCTCAACTCTGGTGCAAGCAATGCAAAATGTGGGCATCCAGTCAAGGGAGAGAATACAGTTGGGGTCAGAAACAATGAGAATCATTGGATTTACTTCCATGTTTGTCATTGTTCAATTGAAGATTTGCAGATTTAATAGATAAAACTTGTAGGCCCTCTTTGAATGATGTAATTTTAAAATATATTTTTTGTCAACAGAATGAAACAATTTAATGTGGACCTTGGCATTGAAGAAGATTGCCAAGAAACAGGCATTTCAACTCTGACAGAATTAACCATGATACAAAGTTACCTTTGAAACTCTCATCGAAATAACTCCAAACTTTACTGATTTGACTTGTGTAGGTATATGATTATTCCTATTTGTGGCACATGATGATTTTTATATCTCTGAATTATTGTACATTAGAATGTTCAATTTAGTTATCATTATTTATTTAAATACAATGGATTCTTTTATCAGTTTGATGAGAGTACTCTAAGTGTAATCTAAGGTATTGTTATTGAATAGGAATATTAATATAAAATGTTACCTAGGGCTATGAAGACCATAAATAAAACTATTGAAACCATAAGTGTTTTTCAATCCATTTGGTGCACTATTGGGATGACACTGAATGAAATAAATCAAGTATATGCCAAACAAATGTTTATTTATTTATCGATTTGATCCCAAGAAACATGCAATGTTTATATAGGTACACCCAATATGAATATACATATGAACAGAAAAATAACAACAATGGTAGGTATAATTGTTAGATGGTGGAAATAGAGTCAAATATAAAATATTATTTTAATTTGTCACATTTGTACCAATCGAACACATTCAAAATGGAAGCATTCTGCAACACAGTCGTCTCCATCACATTTTATCATAGGTCGTCCATCGTCAACACCATTGCACATGCAATAGTGGATAATTTTGGAAGCACCTGCTCTCTCTAGCTGTGAAATATTTCCTCTTGATATTTGCATACTCTGCTGCATATATGGCACCTGAAAAACAGTTACATTGATAAGAATTACTATGAAAATTGAGAAGCAATATGACAATTTCTTCCATATTATAGGTGCATATAAACTTTTTTCAAAATACTACCTCAACCTTGTGGTGTTTTGATGATTCTATAGTTCTATGTTTCCATACAGAAAGGTCAGGCACACATAAACCTAGTTCATGTAAAAATAAGTAAGATAATGGAAGAATTTTAAACTATTGGAATCATGTAGACACATTCATGATATAGTTTTCACTTCTTCTTTCTTGAGCTACCTTACCTTACGTTTACATGAACTAGGCTAAACTAATAGTGGATTAGTGTAAAAAGTTGTAAATAGTCCAGAAACTTACCTGGCCAACTAAAATGTTTAGAAATCATTCTCAATATTTGTTCCCACACTCACAAGGAAGCCAGATTCAAAATATTTATAAGACTCCAAACTTTTATAAGCCTTTATCTGCATTTGGAAATAAACGGAGGGACACCATCTCAATTGTATAATGCGTGAGGATCTACATTATTGATTAATATCAATTTCGTTCTATATCTGTAACAAATACAATTATTATCAAAATGTAAACAAAAGATTGAGATTTATTTTCAAGCGTACCTTTCACCAACCTCTCTGTTTTTCAACATTAATGTCTTTAGGTAAACACTCTCCATTTAAATATTACTCTTCAAGAACACGAAAACTCCTAAAATAGTCAGAAATACAATATTTAATACCAAATGACTAGCAACACAATGATACTCTTATGGCGAATGCTAGTTTGTGTGCCAACAACCGCCATTTTCGGTCACGTGATTTGGATTGCCTAATTTTTCAATAAATATTTCTGTCAAATAATAGCGGTTATGTTTATAACATAACCTCCAATGGCTCCAATCTCGTTATTTCTACTCCTCTTCTTCATTATCGTTTCTTAAGTCCTGTGACGTTGACGTCACATGACCTGTTTCCCGGCTCGTGATCGGTGACACCAGAATCCAACCAGATTTTGAATTTTATGAATGAAATGGAAATGACAGTTGGTTCAAGGATTCCGATACGATTTTACTATTTCATTCATGAATACCTCATGTGATCTCTCTTGTCTATGACCCCTACTCTTTGATACGTGGTGAGAAGTTGAAATTCAGTGTCCTTGATCATTCCTCTAACCTCAACAGTTGTATTGTAGTCCAGAAATTATTCGAAACATTCTTGAACACCACTAATTTCCCGAAGGCCTCAACGATTCCCGAAATTCTGGATATTTCCCGGAGATTGAGAACACTGCCAGAAAGATATTTGCCCTATGCCTGCAAAATTCGAAAGATTCTCCTTATGAAGTAAAACTCACATTAGGGTCACAAGGAACATGTAGGTACAGACCAATGGATTTGTGCTTGTAGTTGTAAAGCTGGGCCATCCGGATATTGTAAACATGTGGTTGCTGTTTTATTACATATGAATCAGTGAGTTGGTAAAGAATTTGTTTTTCTCAAAATAACGCCTTTCATTTTCAGTATTTAAGAACTGGATCCATATTCCATTGAGTTGCACAGTTATCAAACAGGTGTGGGTAAAAGAAAAAAGCTTCACCTCCTTAACTTTGGTTATTTTCTTTTGTTTCTTTTACTGTTCCGGCAACAGAAAGTGGTATGAATATGAAAGGAGTTGAAAACACTGTAATGGAAGACTCGACAGATGAATCAGAGATTTCAAAAATGTTAAAGGAGGAACTCAGAATTTATGACAAAGCTGAAAATAAAGGAAGAGTGGTACCCATAAAACAATTGTACAAATGTGTTATCAAAGCTAAGCCACGATGATGTGAATAAAGCTTTGAAATATAAACAGGGCTCGGAAGAATGGAAAGAGTTTGGACAGATACAACTAGGAATAGCCCTTTTAGGACTAAAATGCACATACTTCCTAATTTATTCGTCTTTTTTTGATAATTTTATAGAAATTGTAGTGGAATTCTATAATGTATTCACTAAAAATTTGAAGTAGTGAGAAATATTTGAAGTATAAGGTCCACCAGTATTGTATGAATAGGGAATTATAATCATGTTTAAGTAATTTTGAATTTTGTTTTTATCAAAATAAGTAAGTTGGCATTGAATTGAACCATCTTTCAGTTTTTTGTTGTTCTGGTCCTACATATTTTAAAAAAATTATGAAACTATTTTGTTCTACAGTGTACAGAATCAGAGGATATTTAACAATCTCTGTTCTTGTATAAAACAAACTTGTTGAAAACAACAGTGAACGCCAAATTGAATCAAACATAACTCAAAAAATCGAATTCTGAAATGTAAACTAAAGTTTTGGCGAATGGGATGAACATTTTATATGATTAACATAACTGAATTATCAGTTAAACTCTTAATTTACAAAAACAGAATTTTCCAAGAGAAAATGTTTATGGTGGATTTATGCAGCAGTCATAAGTTTTAAGGCATAACGAAGAGTATTTTGTCAATGATTGGTTGGTCCAATCACCAATTACTGACGAATATTCTTACTTATGACTCCTGCATAAATCCACCATTAGTAATAAAATCATTAATTATTATGCTGACGTTGATATATTTTTATTATAAATTCTCGTTTATTTATGAATTATGAACACATTGGGCTTGTTGATTATAATAACAGATACCAATTAGTAAATATAAAAATCATAAAAAATGTTTGGTGAATATTTTATTCAAAATTTCTTGCTTATTGACATAATAGGAGACAAATTGACTAACCCTGCAATTACAATCATAACTTCATCCGTATGTGGAGTCATGTACCACTCAATCTGAGTTGAAATGATTTTATATAGTTTGAGTCTCTGTATAGCTCGCTCAACATGAATACGGGCTCTAGCTATATCTGCAGTTTGATTAGCTTCTTCTTTTGAAAATAGTTTTTTTAGAAACGGAGGTTGAATCAGTTTTATGAAGTAATTCTCACATTCTTTTTCAATCATAAAACCCTTGTCAACCATTACTGCATCCAATGGGTCTAATTTTTAAATCAAATTCTATTTATTGAAAATTCCCTCATCACCAGCTCTTTCTCCATATCCAGGACTGACATATGATATCAAGCCAGACGGTGTGATTCCTATTGAAACCTTGAAAGTCTGAGTTCCTTTGTAATGTGAATATCTATTTATTCTGATGGTAATCAAACATTTACTTTTTTGCACTGGAACTTTGGTGCAATCCAATACCACCCTAGTGTTTTTGAACTTCTCGAAACACTTTGGCATATTTGCAAGTATGCTCTCCTTACTGGGTCAGTGTACTAGGGGTTGCAATACTTTGGTAAGCAATGCAAGAGTGGAATAAAAATATGTAGTACATGTTCTTGGCAAATCAAACAGAATTGTGGAGGGAATTACTACACCTTAATTTGGTGAGCACGAGCACTATCCTCATCCGAAGATTATCAGGAATGTCTTGTGAATTCACATTTAGAACATTAATGGAACACTCCACAAGAGCAGTTACGACTGTTGTGTCAACACCAGTAGAACACTTCATACTATAATCAGATTGCAGTGAATTTAACAGATTATATGTGGAAATATCAGCAAAAATGTAATGGTTCTGCTATGATTGGCATCTTGCAGGTGCCATACTGATTTCTAGATTTTGCAACAGGAAGCACTTCATCCACAGAAAATGCAGGTACCAGCTCAGGTTCTTCTTCGACGTCCATATAAATGTCAGGTACAAGTTCAGTTTCTATGTTAACTAGGTACATTAATATAAACATCTCTTTTTTCGGTTCGTAACCTGAAAAATGTTTGATTGAATTTCAATTGTTTGTAAATGTACCTATATACCTTGCCCTATCGGAGCGATTGATCTTACGATCTGTCTTTGACATAGGAAGATTCTGAGATGGAATAACCCCTTTCTTCAGTCGTTTCAATTTCTTGTATCTGAAAACATTATTGGTTAGATTCTTGACAAAAACTTCAAAATAATATTACTCAATATAGTCTTCAGGAACTGTTCACTGCAAACACATATGTATTCACTGACTGGTTTGCCTATTTCAGTTTTATTATCTATTCCTTCGTCGATTTCAAATCTTTTGGGAACGATTGCATGGAAACATTTTCCGAAATATAGTTATTACACATAGGCACCGAACAAACCTTTTTCGACTTACTAGTCATAACGAAGAAATTGTCAACAATTTACTAGAACAAACGTTCACTTCGTATGACAAACAACAGTTTTGTTTGTCAGTGTTTTTACAACTTTTTACAAACTTGTTCACAGAAAACATGACGTTTGGTCAAAGAGTAGGGGGTCATAGACCAACGAGTTCTTAGACATTGACATTGGGTCTATGACCCCTACTCTTTCGTTTGGTCTCATTGCGCGACGACCACGGGCCTAAAATTTAGGTGGAACGATACAGGGTTGTTATTCTTGACCGTTCGCAATATGAACGAGTCATCGTTTCATTACATTCTGAGTCATTGATAGCATTGAAACGACATAAAGAGAGAACATCAGATTGTGATGCTACGAATACACATTATTATTGCGAACGGTCAAGAATAGCATCCCTGGAGGGTGTTTCAATCGTTGCGGGCGCTAAGTGGAACGTGCCCACAGAACTCATAATAATATATGTCGTAAGATATATTATTATGAGTTCTGTGAACGTGCCCCAGGGTTGTGTTCCAAAACCTTACTCTCTCACCCGGAGTCTACTGCTCTCACTGTTCAAAATCCTGTCGGGTTGACCCCAGAGCTTACTCAACCGTACTCTACCAAAAAGGAGGGTAGAAGAGTAATCTGACAGTTATTCTGTCACATCTTTCATTTCAAAACTTCAAAACAAAAGTACGTTATAACAAATATATTGTTCTTTCTGCTTTTATCTAATAAAATGGATTTCTATTAATTTTATAAGATCAATTAATGGTTATAGAATTCTGTTGATTTTGTTTGTATTGACGTAGATACATAATTCTCAAAGTTCGTTTTAGATGAACCGGTGAAATAACTCCCTGAATCCAATGATTATAGAGATGTTTGCTTCTAAGGTTTGCTTACTAAGGTAGAATCCCCGAGAAATCTAGTGTGAGAGACAACTCGGTTCAGGTCGCTCAAAAAGAACCAGAAAAAGTTTCTTTCAATGATGCAGCTACAAGGTGCCTGATATATTTATATAAAGGTAATGAGAAATCCTTCAATGATAAAACACCAAGAAACGATTGAAGTTTCATTTGCTTTCTACATCATAGGATTGAACACTGTTCCAAAACCTTACTCTCTGTCAAGCTAGTATCTTGACATTACTTTTACTCTTACTCCAGGGTAAGTTTTGGAACATAGCCCAGGAAACCTGATTTGAGTAGTTATTTTCAAAAGAGAAAGTCAAATGAATTACGAGTGCATGTAAGAGAGAGATGAGCAGATGTAAAATATCTGCTTAAACTGACACAAATGAACAAATCTAATAAATAAAGCTATATGAGTCATATGTTATATCCATCGATCAAAATACGATTATTCACTAACATTTTGCCCGAAGTGGAAATAGAGGATCATTTTTGATCCTTGCTTTTAAACGATATATGCCTTTACTCCAGAGTCCCAGATTTACACTACGCTTGCGCACAGGTCAAAATAATGTCGACTCTATCACTGCTTGACTCATATCTCATCTTCAATGAATAAACGAAACTGTAGGAACTTTAACAAAAGTTTTATTGAAATTGTTGAAATTCGTCACAATCATAACAGATTTTTAAAAAATTTCGGCAGTGGTACTATTCTTTAACTGTTCAAAACTATCACAATCAACTACAACAACATTCTAGTACAAACCACTGAAATATAGTGGTACAAACTTATTTTCGCCAATAACCAAGAACATCACTGATATCACTAGTGTAAATCACAGACCATATAAAATAAACATGGGTGGTGTAAATCAAGAAGACTAAAAACAAGGAGTGTTTGATTCTCATAAGACAATGGGGACACTAGTAGAAAGAGATGAAAGAACATTTGTGACGAAATGTGACGTAGTTATACATGTCATGGCCGCCGTTCTCTATAGACAGTGATGGACTAGCTCTTGGTATATGAGAGTAACTGCTGACAGTTTTGTTGCTTGATTCGAGTTCGACTCTGTACTCATACCCAAGTACGTCACTATGACGCGTTGATGATACAAGTTTCTGATTGGCTAGAGCTTATTAAACCCTCCTTGTTTTTAGTCTTCTTGCACCTTACCTACATCATATTTCGCGGCATATGAAAATTGAAAATCAAATAAATTTATGAAATGATGAAATGAAGATATCTTCTTCTTCTTCTTCTTTACTACACTTAAGTTGACAACTTGACCATCTACCCAGTTCCGGCAGAGATTTCTTTCTGGTTTCATTTGTCTGACATCACTCTCGGGCTTAGATCATATAAGCATATATGATCTAAGGTGCGTGCTAATCTCAACAGGGAAGATTTTTAGGAGTGTTGTCATTTACTATCAATGTTAAATGTACAACATAGTTTTTATAAAAGCCTAGTTTGCTTGAACCTAAACACTGAGAACCAAGTTGAAGTAATTTAATGTAAATTAATCAGTGACGTATTTACGACAAAATTCTTCAAATTTTTTATCGTCTCACTGATCTTTGCGAATACACGATATGGTTATTACAAGTAAGATTAACCTGTGTGGCTACGGTGGAACTTGATGAAAAACCCAAAGGCTCACTGCATGAGCTACCTATAAAAACTTTTACCTCAATTAACCACGTATTTATAGCCATGGAGTGAATTCATTCTCTACTTTATTCGCTCTGTCATAGCAGAAATCAAGAGTGAATTTGAAATTATAGAAAACGACAATGTGTACTCCTGATGTCTTTGGAAAAAGGCATTATTTTTTAAAAAATTTATTGAAGCATAACATCTTCGTTTTACAAAACTAGTATTTACCATATACCATTAACAACAAATTATATTTCCGTTACAACTGAAGTACCTACAGTAATGTAAAAAAAATCTAAAATTTTAATCGTTTTATTTTCAATAAGCCCTGGTGATGAAACGCAAACTCTGAAGAAGGAAAATATCAGATTTCTTCATTCATGCTTTGTACTAAAAATTTATTGAATAACGAGATAAATTTTGGTGTAAAGATATACAAAAAAAAGTGTGCTTTCACAACACAAATACATTGTATTCATTTGTGCTGTAATATTTGTAATTTTCTCAGTTTCTTGACTTTTCGATTCTTGGTTTCTTCCCTTTTGAGATTACAGTTGGCATATTTTACAATATAAAATATCCGCGTTCGTATGAATAACTGCAATAAATAAACACGGATACTCTGCACAAGGGTGTACAAGTGGAATGTCTTTAAATTTTTCATAAAGTTGTTCTCTTGTTTTTCCAGTAGCTTTTGGTCTGCCTCCTTCGTATACCTTCTGCCCTTTGGTTTCCTATCCTTCAATTCACTGACAATCTTGACAGTAAATAATTACTCTTTGGAAATTTCTTCTTCCTTCATTTTCATGTCCTCAAATGAGCCTTCCAGTTTAGTCTTTTCACTCTCAATTTTTTTTACTTCCATCGATTTGGACTGGAAAATATATCTGACAAACTAGATTCCAAACACTTTTTTTATGTGTTAACTTTACTAAATCCCTCAACTTGCTTTTCCTTGGTGTCTCTCTGATGTTTGGGTACGACACTCTGAAGCTGTTGAAAGATATTTTTGCATTTGTTGATCCACTTTTGTAGTTACTTCTGACTGTGTGTCTTTGTCAATCCTTGACTTTTGAAAAAAATTCAACGCAGTCCGACTTAAATTATGATTATTGATGTTATTTGAATATAATTGTTTTCGCTTCTCCATTTTATCTCCATCATTACAAGCGAGTTTCCATTGAAGAACTCGTTCAACATCTTTCGGATTGAGAAATTTAAAAAATCGTATCTTTTCCAAACTACGCGAGGTATTATAAAATCTGTTAGGGTAGTCTTCAACAGAGCAGTTGAGCCATTTCCAATAGTTCCACCTTCAATGATGACATGCAAATATTAATATCAAATAGGTAAATACTTATTCTATTTCGACAATTTTAGTCAATACGCTTTGAAATAAACGTTCTTTTTGTGAAAAGTCACTAGAAAATACTAAGACTTCAGAAAAAATCAAGCAGCTGATCCTGACCACTGAAATGAAATTATAATATGATGACTGGAATGCTCTTAGTTCCTTTGCGCACCCGTATGAAGTGATAACTCTAGAAGATGAAGAAAGGAGGCACATGCAATCTAGCAGAGAAATACTTTATTGCTTACTTGTATGGGTGCGAGAGAGACATTCATCTGCACGTACGTGACATTAGTTTCCCAATTTATGGTTTGTAAACACGCCAGTGCAGTGCAGTGCAGCGCGTCTTTGTATCAGTTTTATATGTTACAATCAACTCAATCTCGATTCCTCCGCCACTGCAAGGAACCACAAAACAAACATGGCGGCCTCAATAAGAAATCCAGTCGCGCAGCCTGACGAGCATTCCAGTCATCATATTATAATTTCATTTCAGTGATCCTGACACGGTATTCTGATATTTGACAGACAATTATAAACATCGTAGTAAAATTCAAGGACACAGGCTCATTTTCGCGCCATTTTCGGAATGATCTCTCTTGTCTATAACCCCTTGTCTTCGGTCAGAGTCGAACTCGAACCAAGCAACAAAGCTGTCAGCAGTAACTCTCATATACCAAGAGCTAGTCCGTCACACAGAACTCATACTTTATAAAGATAATATAAAGTATGAGTTCTGTGGTCCGTCATTGTCTATAGAGAACGGCGGCCATGACATGTCCAACAACGTCACATTTCGTCATAAATGTTCTTTCATCTCTTTCTATTAGTGTCCCCATTGTCTTATGGGGATTAGACTCTCCTGTTGAATAATGTTTAGTCTCTTTGGAGGAAACTAAGTTGAAAATGCTCGAATCATTAGCCAACACCCAACTTGAGCTACCTAACCTACATACACAGAACAACCATACAAAATTGTGACTCATCCAAAATCAGAGATCGGGTCCCAATCCCATATACATTCTGAAAAAAATCAATGGGTAATCATTGGGCCTCCGTAGGCTGACGTCACAATCTTCATTGTAAGTTGCTTGGAATATGAACATTAGTGGTTTTACATGTGTTACATTCTAGTTAAAGTAGTTATAGATTTTGATTTCTTATACAATGCCTATGATTTCTGTATGGTAGTGAATGGACGATTCTAGTACCCCTGTTCAGTGTTGCCACAAATGATTTTCTGGTGGAAACCTCTGACATTTTCCATGCCTTTTCTGACATGGTTCAGGGTTGGAATGGATACAATTTTTAATTAGAAGGATTCCTAGATGTTCCCGGATATGCGAATCAAAGTACTAATGATGATATTGTCAAAAATAAAATATTCTAGGGAATTTCACGCTAGTATGTTTTTCAACATGACAGATAAAATTCCCTAGGATATTTTAATTTTGTCTTTTTCATCAATGTTACTTCGATTTATGTATCCAGGGAACACTCGTGATTCTTTATAATTGAAAATTGTATCAGTTTCAACCCTGAACCAAATCAGAAAAGGTCTAAAAAATGTCAGAGGTTTCCACCAGAAAATCATTTGTGGCAACACTGATAGCCGCGTTTCATTACCCACTAGAGCTTACATCTACTAGTAGAAGTACAAGAAGACTAAAAACAAGGAGTGTTTGATTCCCATAAGACAATGGGGACACTAGTAGAAAGAGATGAAAGAACATTTGTGACGAAATGTGACGTAGTTATACATGTCATGGCCGCCGTTCTCTATAGACAGTGACGGACTAGCTCTTGGTATATGAGAGTTTCTGTTGACAGTTTTGTTGCTTGATTCGAGTTCGACTCTGTAATCATACCCAAGTACGTCACTATGACGCGTTGATGATACAAGTTTCTGATTGGCTAGAGCTTATTAAACCCTCCTTGTTTTTAGTCTTCTTGGTAGAAGTAGAGTATCATAAAAACGCAGTTTCAGGGTTTCCAATAGAAGTCAGATAATTCTAAAATTTCCTAAATATCTGTAAAAAGTTTGAATCTCGTAGTTTTCATTATTATATATGATATAAATGATAAATATGAATAATTTGCTTTCATTAACAACTACCACAGCCGAAAAAGACAATGGAGAAGGCGCGAGTAGTATTATATATCTATTCGAGGATTAGATCTTGGCGGAAATATTTCAAGTGCAATAGACTTATCATATATGCGAATTCCTTGGATAATTTTCACTCAGGAAACTTTTTCAGAATGTAAAAATTATTATGAAGAAGTGATTCCAAAACCTAACACACACACTTTTGAAGCAGCTTTGAGTGAACGAACTAAATAATAAACCAGAATTATAAATAACAATTGCATATTTGAAGATTGGGAACAAGTAGAAACTGAAAAATATTTTTTTGATATGTCTCTGGTCAATTTTTCTCTGATCATTACACATAAATCGATATTAGACATATAGAATAGAATCTATATTATCCGTATATCCCACTGATGTTTTTGAACTTTCGCCACTTTACTAGTAGATATAAAAGGAAGGTTCAACAGAGATACTAAATTAATTTCAAATCAATAAGGACACACCTTCATCATCTTCTTTTCTGGTTTCCTTTTTTATAGAATATAATTTTAAAAGGGAGCTTCAACAGAGGTTATCAATCATCCGATTAAACGAACTTACATGTGAAGTTCAATCGTGATTATAGGAGGCGCCTCGTCCGAAGAGATCACTAAGGTAGTGTCGTTTCTGCACTATATCAGCCACACGTTTAAAGAAAATAAAAGAAAGCGTTCCGTGTTCTATGGCCGTGATCCATCCTCACGGAACACCTTAACCTCATTTAGTTTACCGATTCAGGAAAAACCTTTTCTAGGGGATTATTAGAAAATATATTACATATACATACATCTGCTCTGCAGTCTGCATATGTATTTTTCATCTGGGTGTGATCTCTTCGGACGAGGCGCCTCCTATAATCACGATTGAACTTCACAGGTAAGTTCGTTTAATCGGATGATTATAGTTCGGCGCCTCGTCCGTTGAGATCACTAAGGTGTTTATCGATTTAGGTTTTTCCCAGATTTTGATAATATACATGGTCTGAGAACACCGTTTACATTATGCAAAGTCTTGGAATTTTCCTAAGGACAATTATAGAAGTTCGCCAATACCTTCGACTTCTTTGACCGCAGACGTTGCAGCGTATCGGGTTGAGTATCCCATCAATATATCCGTGTCGATTCCCGCTTATTCTTTGAAAGTATCCTTAATCCCTAGGCCGATGGTGCTAGTTAGAATTGTTTCCTTTTGGACAAATAAAAGGAATTCTAGTACCCTGGACCGTATCCCACTTGTTTTGTTTATATACCTATGCCTCTAGTGTTGAGGCAGGGCATTATGCTGATGTTGCTGAAAATGAGATTTGTAAACAAAGTTGTTCCAAATCATTCCGAGTAGTTTTAATATGATCTTTAATTAAGGTCTGCATTTCTTTCTCTGATATCAGTATGTTTTCCAATCTTATTCTTTGCAAATCTGGAGGTGGTCTCCAGTGATAAGCGCTAGTAGTGTAGCTGCTTTTTTCGAAAGCTGCAAAAGAGATAATAACTCATACGGGGATTTCTTTTTTAGAATTTCTAGGACAGTTTGTGGGTCCCAAATGTAATTGTAACGTCTCGAAGGAAGTCTCAATATGAAATTATTTTCCTTTGAGGGAGCGCTTGAAATTCCTACTTTTACGAATTTCTATGTTTGTACCTAATCAGAGCTAAGGCTGAACGATAGGTGTTAAGTGAGCTGAAAGAAATCTTTGTTTTATACTGGTGGTATAGGAAATGTATTATCACTCTCTCTTCTGTTATGAAGATCTTTAGGTTTGTTTCATTACAATAGTACTGCCATCGCTTGTATACTCCTTCATACTGTTTTGTTGTTTAATTTGATGAGGATTTCAACATTATATTTATTTCTTCCTCTGGATATCCATTTCTGAGAAGTGCTTCTCTGATTAAATACCTGCCACTAGGGTCATTTTTCCCAGTGTTGTGAACCTCCAAGGGTAGTAAGGTTTCCAATATTATGGAGGAATGGTTCCCTTCAGAAATTATTGAAAAGTAGGGAACCACGGTAGTATGTGGGCCATTTGGGGACTACCACTACTCCGACAGCTTTGTCTGTAAAGATTTTGTTCTTCAAAGTTTGTAGGGTATGGCAAAACGGCGGTAATGCATAAAAAAATCTTTACCAAAACTCTGGACTAATAGGTACCACTGTCAAATATTTGTACTCAGATTTGTTAACTTTTGGGTATCTAATGCTTCCCATTTTGTTGTGTTACCGACTCTGACCCAGACATCTTTGGTTGTCAGGCCTCTTGCAAAACATTTGATAGCCTATACAATGCTTAATAATTCTAGGAAGATAATGTGAAGTTTTTCATCTTCATTCGAACACCCTCCTGCGTTTTTTGGTCGTTACAAACTTCCTCCCGGCCGGCGAGGCTTGCATGGGTAAATAACCGAGTCAAATTTGTCCCTTCTTATACCTACTGTTGAAGGAATAGGAAATAGCTTTTTCTCCCAAGTTAATTCAAAGTCTATTGACCTAGGAATAGCCATTTTGTATTGATTACTTCTTTGAGGTGCAAGTACTTTCACCCTTTCAAGCTTTTCGTATAAAGCCAACCATACTTACTTGGTAGCTGGGCATACTGGAATTAGAAGTCCAATAAATATCTCTATTGTTGCAAAGTTCCATTGTGAAAAATTTATCAATGATGCATATCATTTTTTGTTTTTTATCATCCGGCAAGGATAATCTCATGTGTAGGGAGTCTGATATAACTCCTAAGTACCTACTGTGCTGTATTTGATGAGGTACATTTACTATTTTTCATAATTAATTATGAAACCTAAGATACCCTAATAGGTTTACGGTTGTTTTCGTGTGGTGTTCACTTCTACTGTAGTCATTGCTACTGATTACTAAGTCGTCAAGATATAAACAACATGTGACCTCTCATTGCCTGAGCCAGTCCCGTGCAGGTTTTTTAGTGAAAGTATAAGATGCTGAATTGGTTTCAGTTCTGTTCTAGTCTTCCATTTTGAAGTGCGAGTTCAAATAGGTATTTAGGTTTTTTAGATTCAAAATAAATCTAGGTTCTTTAAGGTTTCACTGCTATGAAAGATGGGGATAAGAACTGGTCCCTAATGCATAATATCAGTTGCGTACTGTTATTAACTGGGTATAATATACTCTCAGCTTTGAAATTGCCAAGGGGTTTCTGGTGAAAAGTTGGCATATTTCCCCTTACCCCTTCTAAAATGATTTTGTTGGTCGTTATTCTTTTCCAATTACTGTGGAAAGACTTCAGTCTTCCAGCTATACTTATCAATCCTATCTTCGACCCTTGGTCTTCCTGTATGTCCTTTGTCTTATGTCCCTCTCTACATGAGATGGGCTACATAAGATGGACTCCTCCTGTTTAAAGAATGGGTAGGAATGATCTGCTTTCTCTTGTGTGACAGCTTCCTTTTTATTTGTTGGAATTGTCACCTTGAGATCTAGACTGTTTCTGGACCAATTTGGCATTTTTGTATTTTTCGCCAAAATCTTTCCCAAAAGAATGTTATCTATTGGGCTACTAAATGCCGTTTGTTTGGCAATTACTGATAAATTTGGAGCTATGTTTGGACCTTCTTACTAAAGATATGAGGTTATGAATTTTACCGACAATTTTGCTTGCATAGCTCAAGAGAGGTAATATATTTAGTGCCTTGTTGGGGCATTTCTCCCACCAGGATCAGGTTCTTAGCATTGCACAACACAGTCATTCCTGATCCTATATAGTTTTGTATCTGAACCACTCTTTTATTCAGGTCAAGTGGACGAAGTCAAGCAGAAGGAATCTAACCCACAAATTGTAGTTTCAGAAATTTCAACTTCCTACCTTTTTGACTATATTCTCCGGCTAAGCTATTGTATGAGTCCACTTCCGAATCTTTGTGGATATTCAATGTGGGTTTTACTTTCCCAATGCAATTTGCCTGACATGTGGGTTGGAAGTTTTCTGCTGAACCACGTCCAAGAGATCGACCCCTGCATTAAGAAAGGGTGCCCTGAAATTTTGCCAGTTGGATGGAAAAAGATATTTACCTATCATGTCTTTAATGATAGCTGTCTAGTCCAATACTAAGGATATGTTGCCACATGCTAGTTGTTGCCCTCAGACTCCTATTCTGAAGGGTTGGCACTCAAAAATAGTTTGGTGTTTGTACAACCCGGCTGATCTCTAATCCTTGTGAACTACTGCTTCCACCTCCTGAACAATGGATGTTCAGGATTGAACAATTCTTCAGATGATCTCTGATCAATAGCCAGGCTACATGCTCTGGAATTTATTTTTGCTCCTGTTACCTTTCTCCTCTATGTGTCCGAGCTACGTGTTCCAGAGTTACTACTATGACTACATGTCACCTTTGCTCTGAAATAATCAGACATAGGGCAGTCAACATTTTTGCTCCCCCTTTTCGCTTCGACTTCCATAGCGTTTTGCTATCCGCGTTATCGGAGCCGCTGGAACTCTCTGGTGGACAATGGATGTTCAGGATTGAACAATTCCTCAGATTATCTATGATCAATATCCAGGCTACGTGCTCTGGAATTTATTTTTGCCCCTGTTAACTTTCTCCTCTTTGTGTCTGGGCTACGTGCTCCAGAGTTACTACTATGACTACGTGTCACATTTGCTCTGAAATAATCAGACAGGGCAGTCAACATTTCTGCTCTCGCTGTATCGCTTTGTCTTGAACTACGTGTTCTAGACCAGCGACCATGTTTTCCAGTAGACTCTTTTTCAGTCTTTTTTCCAGATGGTACTCTCTGGAAGACTCTGGAGATCTACTGCGTTTCCGTTTGTGTTTATGGATTCCCATTTAAAGGCCTAAAATAAAATAATTTTATTAATTTAAAGAATTTTTTGTTCCTGAAAATTAAAACACGTGTGACTTCTCTAAGCACAAAAACGAAGATGAGGTTAAGGTGTTCCGTGAGGATGGATCACGGCCATAGAACACGGAACGCTTTCTTTTATTTTCTTTAAACGTGTGGCTGATATAGTGCAGAAACGACACTACCTTAGTGATCTCAAAGGACGAGGCGCCGAACTATAATGAATTTAGAATCAATATGAACCCACCTTCTATATTATATAAATAAAACTCGTTAGACAACCTATTTGTTAAACATTTCCATCTCGAACTTCAATTACGTCCATAACACTCATATTTATTTTAACTAAAAGCTCATACTTCACTACCAAAATTATTTTCATGCGACTAAATTAAGTTTTTTGAGCTTCAAAATACAACCAAACTGAAATGTACAGAAATTAAAGTTCATGATTTGTTTCAAACTACTTTCAATGTCAATAGTGTCAATTTCTGCTACGATTTAGGAATTTTCATTTTTCAACCAATTATCTACTTTTGCTTCCCTCAAATTTGATCGTAGCGAAAGTAGAGAAAGTAGATATATTTGGTGTCAAAAAAAACAGATGTGTCAAATTATACTTCTACGAGAAGAGCATTTCTGCCTACAATAAAACCACTGTTTATATAAAAGATAGTTAGTCAACCTTATGGGATTATACTTGGATCAAAATGGATGCGACATGTAGATGGCGATAGTAAGATCGCATCCGAGTCATGTCGTAACTTCAGTGATCAGGGACCCTATTCTCAAATGTCGACTATTATATGTCGCATGCGACAAAATATGTCCATCGCCTTTCTCGAATATGAATTGAAAAGAGATGGATATATTTTGTCGCATGTAACATATAGGCTAGTAGATATTTGAGAATCGAGCCCCTAGCCTCCAAGTCATCTCGTAACTTGTTTGAAACAATGGGGCAGCATTAAAATCAGGGTTTTTTGGAGGAACCTGCATTAAAATGACGTCAAATATTTGTTTGTAACTAATCACGCTAGATGACACTCGCGTTTGCGTCCAACACCAATTACACAGGCATTGACTAAACTATCTTACTTCTATAAGCGTGTTCCGTTTCATGCATTCATCGCATCACTGTTGCAGACATAAATCAAGCGTTCCGTTTCAACTAACATTGACGTTGGTGGGTTGAATCGGAACGAATTGACCATATTCACCGTCGCCATACTGTGATGCGACAATACCAACTGCCCCAGGGTTCTCAACTAAGAATAACGAAATTAACTCATTCCAACCGCGAAAGTTTGAAATAAGAATATTTGGAAATCGCATCCCTTTCAAGTAAAAATTTAACTCAAAAATGTAAGTAGAGAGGAACTGAAAAGGCAGTGAAAAAATATAATGTGTTGTATCTACATTTTCAAATTTATAAATGTGGCTTGTGTAAATCCTGGAGTTTCTTTTCTAGCTACTACACCATGATAGGCTTGATTAGGACAATACTTTGCAAAGACTTCACCTTTTAGAAATAAAAACATTGGTGAAAGGTGGTTTGATAAACAAACTTTATGTTTGAGAAGGATTAAAGTTTTGATTCTTTTATATGATTTTTAAATTTTATCATCGCATATATTATGTACACGTTAATTGTTAATTTCCAGTCAACTTATGGATCCCACCAAAAAATTAAAATAGTAATTTATCTAAGTGCAAAAAGTGATTGTTTATTGCACAGAACATAAAAATTGTTTTATAGGGCCGCAACAATAAACACCAACTCTGTGCATTCAAAATTTTTACTTTTGGAATGATCATAAAAATTGTATTTATTGGCATTACTTAAGATATCACAACAAAACTAATTAATATACATCTGTAGTGTGTAGTCAGCCATAGTATTTGGAATGTTACTGCATAATATTCAGTTCAACTTCACATTTTTTATCAATCTCTCGACATGAACCCGAACACCTAAAAATGAAGATCATTTGTTAAACTGTTTAATAAAAAATATCACACCTTACTTGCAATATCCCTAGTCAGAATTTCATCTGCATCACTGAACTGTTGATTGTTACCATATGAAAACGGTGGTATATTCAAATCAACATCAATAGCTGCTAGTTCTTTGCAAATAGTGAATCCTTTATCAGCCATTACTGAGTCACCTGGTTCAAGCTTTTCCAATAAGCCATTTTTCTAAAATGATTTCTTTTTCAGAAGTTCCAGCTGGGTAGAGTTCTAAAACAAAACACACAAATCTATTTGGTGTTACTCCGATTATGCCTCTGGCAGTATGTGCCTTATACACAGAATATGTGCTACTCTGCACTATATACTCTGAAGGTTTTTCAATGAAAATCTCAGTTCCATCTAAAATCAGTATTGTACTGGGGTAGTTATTGACGAAACATTCTGGCATATATTTTTCACAATTTCTCTTGAAGGCCAAATAGGTATCTGTATGAAATATGAATACATTACGTTTGTTGTTGTGTTGTTTGACTGTAGACTGAGAAATATTGTATCAAATAGCAATATCTTCTTTCAAGAGACCAAGACGAAGCCTTATGAAAATTAAAAATCAATAAATCTGATTTTCATAGTCCAGTCCCAAATTACTGTTGTCCTTGCGCAAGTACATTTTTTTGTATGCCACTGTATACTTGATAATTAAGCTTGTGAAACTTCTCTAAGTAATGATGTTACTGAATCCTGTGTAGAAGCTCAGAAAGAGGTGGTTATTGATTGAAGATTGAATGGACTTTGGACATTTTTTTGCCTTATCTTCCTCGATCTTCAGTTCGAAGTGGTAAACATATCTCAGCAGATTTTGTAACTTGGTTGAGTAATCTTGTTGGAAATATAAGTATGGTCGTGGTTCACAGATTTATGATTCGTTGATGGTTTAATTTGGTCCTGACATTCTGAAAAATCATTTGTGTACAGAAGAAATTATTTTACTGGGGATGACATTATACAAGTTTTAAAAAGTGTTTCATGCGGATTTACCTCCAACATTCCAGTTAGCATCGGGCGAATCATTAGGTAGAAGATTCACTGGATTCAGCGCATTTTTTCGAGTGTGGTAATCTGCAACAATTCGGATTAATCACCCTGATAATACTTTAGGATGCGATCAAACTTTACCTCTGAGATGTTTCAGATAGGATTTGAGAATTTTTCCAGGATATCGTGTAGAAAATATTTTGGTGTTAGTTTTTTATTCTTGGATCTGTTTCTTGCCGAACAATTACTGACACAACAACTAAGGCCTCCACTATTATACTATTTTCTTTCGATTTTCTGTTATATTTTTCGGAATGTCACAAAAACACAATGACATAACCTTTAAATCCGTCATATTTTTAATTTTCGCGGTTTTATAATAGATAAATTATATTTTTAACCGTTGGTAACACTAAACAGTTGGTATTGTCGCATCACAGTATGGCGACGGTGAATATGGTCAATACACAGAACTCATAATAATATATCTTACGTAAGATATATTATTATGAGTTCTGTGGGTCAATAGAGGACTTCGGATAAGGATTGTCATGCCACCACACAACTTTTGGCTTTAAAACTACTGGCACGTTTTTTGGCAAGTTTTCTTCATGCCAGGGTTCCTGGCAGCCTCAGGAACCCCGTAATATGATCGAAATTGTTCATAACGACGGGAATATTGAGATTTTCCATAAAATACAAAATCCTAGGAACTTTAATTTTATTTAGGGATTTTTCTCACAAAATGGCGCTAATTTCAAAATATATCATTTTCCTGAATTTAAAAAAAATTGCGTATTTCACGTTTCCTAGTTGCCAAATAGTTGATCGATCTAGAAAATATTCTGAGTGGTAACTTTCACGGACAAACAAACCTTATTACCTTTCTGATTAAAATGCTCTTGGCCTGAATACTTTGAGGTTACATCACATAATTTGTATTTTGTGTCAGTTTTGTGTTTTGTGGGTATGTGACATCTGTTACGTTTTAATCATAATTGTTAAAATGGTTGAATATCATTTCTACTTTTGAACTTTTTAATGGAACGAATGTGCACTAACAAAGAAATAACCCTACACTCAGTGCCGCATTTGCCAGCTATCAATTATCATGCTACCAAGTACCAGTTAGCAAATTAGCCAGTAAGCAAATGCTACGGGCCCCGCGCCTGAGAGGGCTCGCGCCTGTGCGCAAAGTAAAAAAAAACTATCAAGTAAGATATGTTTTTTATACCACCTACAGAAAATGAATAAAGTTAGAAATGGGAATAATAACTATAGCGTGGAATGAAATTCTAGAACACTTGCAAGCGACTAACGCTTCGTTGCAGTCGTCCGATCAAGATCTTAACACGAGATAGGTACGCTCTTATCATAAATCATTACAAGGCTACTTCCAAGCAATATGATCCAAATTTTCAGATATAGAGGCCAAAGCCCTAATTGGCTGTGAAGAATATCAGCAATCGACTTCAAGAAAACCCAAGCAAAATACAAAGTACGACCTTTTCAGCAGCAGCTCTACTCACAGACCACTCGAAGAAGTTGTAGAACATCAAACACCTAGACAACGTTTTGGAATTCATGTTTTTATTGTTGTAATTGTTTGCATTAGCTAAATGCATGGAAGCTTACCATCAAGTGACTAGTGTATTTGGAATACTTCGGCAGAAAAGATCTTAAAAAGAACTATCGTCAATTATTTCCTAGATGATGTCGAAGACAGTCTGGGCAATGAACTGGTGCAGTTTGCGAAGCTGCTGAAAACAGATGTGGCTGCTGATATTGACAGCAGAAAGAAAAGCACGAGGCTCAGGAACTTCAAGTTTATAAACTGTTGACATAAAATTCATTGGAATCGTGTTTCCCAAATGTTGGAATAGTGTTTCGCATTCACTTGATTTTGATAATCACCAACTACAGCGGAGAATGTTCTTTTTCAACTTTAAAGCGTTTTAACAATGTGTTAGGGAGCACAATGGGACAAGAACATCAAATGACCTCAATATAATGAACATAGAAAGTGATTAACTTAGAAATATTGATTTGACGAGTGTTATCTCCAAATTTGCTCGGATTAAATCACGGAAAGTCTTTTTGTAAATGAGCTGTTTTATTTTATATTCTATACTTTAATACTTAATGCAAATCAAGGGCCTCTTGTTCACATTTGCTACGGACCACACGGTGGCTTTATCCGGCACTTCCTAGACTACACAATACCTCTTTCAATAACAAAACTCTGGCTCTAGTTTTGAATTTAGCGCCATTTTGAAAGAAAAATCCCTAAACAAAATTAAAGTCCCTAGTGTTTGGTATTTTATGGAAAATCTCAATATTTCCGTCGTTATGAACAATTTCAATCATATTACGGGGTTACTGATGGTGCAAGGAACCCTGTCATGAAGAAAAAATGCCGAAAAACGTGCTAGTAGTTTTAAAGCCAAAAGTTGTGTGGTGGCATCACTGAATCCTGGGTGCATGCCGTTTCCCGCAGATGTTGACATTTTTATCACTTTATGTGTTAACCAAATTCTTATGTAACAAAAACAAATCTGTTAATCTAGTGAATAAATTAATATGGGTAGAACCAATGTGTTGTTGGCAAGAGTAGGAAGCGAGCTTTGTGAAACTGAGAGTAGCTCAGATTCTGATATAAGTGATAGTTATGAGGATAATATAGTCTGTCCACCGCGAATATGCTAATATCAGGGTTCTGACTTCAATATGTAAAATACTAATTTTCTGCCAAAATTTTCAATGCCAAACTCAATACAGTGCTATCAGGTTGTCCACTGTGAACGAGGAGTGAATTCGCGAATGTGAAAACTTACCTAGGTTTTCAAAGTAAGAAGCACGAATATTCTTAAAACTCTTCCCATTCGAAATGACAAATTGCACATTTGTGGTTTTGGCATGAGACCGACGATATGATGTTGAATGAATATGACGATTTTTCCTTCCATCGTACGGTAAATCAGGTAAATGTGATATCGCACGATACTTGACACTTCATCAATTATCAAATCTAAACTTTTAATTCGGTTTCTGACATTTCTGTTTGAACGTGAAACCCTCAGATCAATAAGTAAACATAGATCGGCCCGATGCTATGTAAACAGCGTTGCTCCGCCTGTCAAAATTTGGGTACTGAAAAATTACATGAAATTGTACTAGATTCATGACAATTGTACTGAAAACAAAAAATGCGCGGGAAAATTCAAATTTTGATCAATATTTGTAATGGTGGATTTATGCAGCAATCATAAGTCATAAGTCTTTAGTCATAAGGAAGAATATTCGCCAATGATTGGTTGGTCCGTATATTCCAACCAATCATTGACGAATATTCTTCCTTATGACTAAAGACTTATGACTTATGATTGCTGCATAAATCCACCATAATACAGTTTCAGTGAAACCTTGTCACAACAATTTGTTGAAGTTGACAGATGACAATAATAATTTACTTGAATCAGTGTTTCCAACATTTAAAAACAAAATATGTCACCAACCTGACAGCGAAAAAACGATCACCAAAATCCTATGGAATATTGTCAATGAGAGAGTTCACTAATGGTTGCCAACTTCGATTTTTGACATTTTTGTATGAAAAACTAGGAAACTCTGATTGGATTATTCATACTTCATTAGTAAGCAAGGGAATTGTACAAGCCACATATTCAATATAAATTTCACTGGATAAGGAATAAATGAGATATTCCAATCTAAAATAATTATCATTAATATCTCATTTATTCCATATCCAGTTTCCTAGTTTTCAAACAAAAATCGAAGTTGGCAACCATAAGAGAACTCTCTCAGGGATTTGACGTTATGCTGTTGGCACCACTTGCTGTCAATTTCAAGTCACCTGTCAATGTCACTTGTCAAATATTTGAAATTAGAGTAATTCTCAATATTCAATCAAGATATGACATTCATTACCCTTACTGGCACAATTTTATCAGCACGCAACAAAGTCTTGCCTAGTGCAATATTCTTGTTAGATTTGAGCTGTTTGATAGTGTATGAGCATCTTTCCGTTATTTTTATTGTTTATTTGTGGTTTTCAACTTTACTGATTTATAAAATTATTGATGCTTCCCAAATGGTCCCTAAGACATCCAGGGTCAAAGTATGCTGTGCCCCATTGCAGAAATAGGGGTGCTGGCACAAACAGGTAGCAAAACACTATCAAAATCAACAAAAAGTAACGGAGCACTAATTATTTAGTACAAAACAGCCAAACTGATGAATGTCAAAAAATCAAAAAAAATTTATTAAATTATGTTATGCATAATAGTTATTTATGCAACAAGTGCAAAAAGTGAATGTTTATTGCACTCGACGTGAAATTGTCCGACGAGGCCGTTAGGCCGAGTTGGAAAACACGTCGAGTGCAATAAACAATTTTTGCACGAGTTGCATACATTTTTTCTACGTTCATGCAAAATGCAAAAAATGATTTATTGAGGTGCGGCACTAGGTATAGGAAAATGAAAAGCGCAACTTGAATAGTTTATTATTAATATCGATTTGCATTGAAACAGGAACTAATACGTTACGAACAATTTAACTCAAACTTTATTTTTACCCTCAATGTTGAAAGTGAATGAACAATTGGTGCAATTTTCAATATGAATATTTCGTAGTGAAGTACCTATTGCCAATCTCACAGAATATCTGCTAAATATGTAGTACGTTTAAACGTTTATGTTTGTCATGATGACAGCACGTTGAAGTAGAATGACAGATGAGTGCAATAAAGACCTTATTGCACTAGTGCAATAAAGAACTTCTTTTTCCACTGAATATAGTTCAATAAAGTTTTGCTTTTTGCATGAATGTAGAAAAAAATTTAAAAGAACACGTTACTACATATAAATAAATAAAACATGCTAACACTATCACAGTACTGCAGGGTGGGCAAAGGGAGAGAGTATAGACTGCATCTGTTAGGTCTATTCCTGAACGTTTGGGATCTCCAAAGGTCTGACAGACCTCTCACTACTGCCCCAGGGCAGCCCTACAATGTTTGTAGGTTTATGCTAGTAGGCGGCTTTAGTCGTAGGCTGCTGGACTAACCCGTCTCATCCATGTTATACGGGTGGATTTAATATATTCTCTGTACATCAAATTTTCCTTATCAGTTTTCAGTTGATTCCCGGTAAAGCGGCGGAAAAACCGGATCAGACATTATGCCTTAGTGTTACTGTCCTTAGGTATAAGGAGTCATCTCATTGGAAAAGATCCAATGCCTGATGGTATATGAACCCACCGTGCTTCCATCGCACATTATGTAGGCTCTTACTGCCGTGATGTTCCTGGCCAAAGGACTTCCAAGAATGAAGTACCGATAGAATTTGTCAGCAAGATCTTTTATGTGATCTTCTACGGTGTTAATATCAGCCAGTTCGCGCAATGCGTCCAACCGAATGTATCTATCACTGTTTGTGACGATACGAATCACTTTATTTTGCATCCTCTCCAGTCTCAACTTTTGAGTTTTGGGAAGGCTGCAGAACACTGGACAGGCATAGGTCATTGCTGGCCTAATAACCTGTTTATATAAGAGTAGCTTGGCATTGGCCATTGGCAGCTTGGAATCCCTTGCTATCAGAGGATAGGTCTTTTTAACCGCTGCTGCAGCTCGCTGAATTGCCATGCTGACATGTTTATGGAGAGTAAGCCAGCTGTACTCCCAGGTACCGCACTAAGTCGGACTCATCTATCCGCTTTCCCAGAGCACTAAAACCCCCAATACTCACGTTGGTACGTTTCTTTGAGAAATTTATAAGCTCTGTTTTATCAGGATTCAACACTATCTTGTTATTCGCTAGATACGGCACGACTAGCCTTTCAAGATGTACTTTTACCATCCTAGCGGCTGCCATGCTGGAGTATGAATAATCATAGATTGCAGTGTCATCAACTTAGACAGCCGTGTTGGTGGCACCATACATTGGGAAGTCATGCGTATATAGTGAATACAAGAGTGGAGACAATCTCGACCCTGAAAACCCTGTTGACCAGGTACGAGTCAAGTAATTTTACCATGTGTAAAGGCATGCCTGCCCTTTGCATCTTCACGACAAAACCATCTATCCAGAGTCGAATGCTCTCTGAATATCCAGCAGGACTATGATTGTGAATTACTTTAAATACTTTATTTATTTTCAAATTTTCTCTCTTTTCAATTATTGTCCGTCGGCTTCCATTCGGCGCCTTGTAGGACATGCCCTGCTTCGAGAAATCCGTTCCCATCCGGCCTTTAACCGGCGTAGACAGCAAGGTTTCATCAGCGGAATGCAGTTGTCTTGCTCTAGGCAATACTGCATCCCATATTTTAAACTTTTTAATTTTTAACAAAACACTTCATGTTTAATCTGTCAAATGCACGTCTTTAAGACTGCGGACATCACACACATTAACCTGACTTCCAGCACAAGACCGCCGTCTGACCTCAACCACTGCCGGAAGTCGAATCAACCTTCTTCTTCAATAACCATTTTCTAAAACTATTTTTTCCAAATTTATAAGAAACTCTAGAGAGTTATCGGACGCGCACTTTAGGAAGAGCAGTATTAAAGTCGCCCTTATTTTGACATCTGCGCAAGCGCTTATGTACCTTACCTTATATTTCCCTTATTAAGGATAGTGCCTGACTTTATTATTATATAGAGTTATCGGAAGCTTCCGTATACTGCAATGCAGTAATAAAAGACGACGTTATTTAAATACTGCATGACTGTATTCGTTTTGTAAAATAAGTGTTATCGGTAATCATCTGGTTTTCCCTTATTTATTACTTACCTTATTTCTAACTTTTGTTGGAAATTGAAAACAAAAGCCTTATATGTTGTATGGCAAATTGGTAATTATGTTGACTCTACTGCAAGCAGTTGATTTTCTGGGTTTATATTAAAAATTTTCTCTCATAAAAAACACATCATTATCATACGTAAACCGAAAACGTTTAACTATTTCTTTTAGAATAAATATTTTTATTTACTTTATTTTACTTTATATCAAAACCTTTGCATCGCCTTTCTTATCTCCAATTTATTAATACATTCAAGTAATTAAAGGACAAATATACAACAAAACAAATGATCCAGAAATATCAGGTATCAGATTATATTTTAATGACAGAAAATGTACAATCTGCGATGGCTGGTCACACGTTTAGAAGGAATAATTATAATAAGGGAAAAATAAGACCAACTTAAAGCATGCATAAATAAAGTCAGGCACTAGCCTTAATAAGGGAAATATAAGGTAAGGTACATGAGCGCATGCGCAGATGTCAAAATAAGGACAACTTTAATACTACTCCTAAAGTGCGCGTCCGATAACTCTCTATATTTATGCCTGCTTTAAGTTGGTCTTATTTTTCCCTTATTTTAATTATTCCGTCTAATCAGATTTATTGCAGATTGTACATTTTATGTCATTAAAATATAATCTGATACCTTATATTTCTGATTACCCCATTTGTTTTGTTGTATATTTGTCCTTTAATTACTTGAATGTATTGGAGATAAGAAAGGCGATGCAAAGGTTTTGATATAAAGTAAAATAAAGTAAATAATAGTTATTTATTGTATGTGTTTTAGATATCATTTTATTTGCGCAAGAATGTTTGAACGCGAGAGCGAAGCTCGAGCGTTTAAATTTCTTAAGCAAATAAAATGTATCTAAAACACGCATGCAATACAACGTTTTATTCACGATCACATTCATTTAGAATCAGAATCGCGGAAATTTTTCATCACAAAATTATTTGACGTTTTGCTCTGACAGCGGCTGTCACCTCCTCAAAACTCATTGAAATAACATACAAAAATATCAGGAGGTGTTGAATGGTTGCTATGTATTTTCGATTGTTTATCGACTCCATTTGTAAAAATTTGTGAAGTTGGTGAAAATAAGTAAAATGTGATTGATATTCAAGATTGTATTTTTCATTATTCCACTAGCGGAGTAAAGTAATTTCATTATTCCACTAGTGGAAAAAGTGGTACTTTATGCGGTTCATAAGTGTGGATAAAACTTCGATTATAAGGTGATTGTGGATGAAAATATTTATTCTAAAAGCAAGAGTTGAACGTTTTCGGTTTACGTATGATGATGAGAGAGAACAATTTTAATTTAAACCCAGAAAAACAACTGCTTGTAGTAGAGTCAACATAAATACCGATTTGCCATACAACATATAAGACTTAATTGTTTTCAACTTCCAACAAAGGTTAGAAATAAGGTAAGTAATAAATAAGGGAAAACCAGATGATTACCGATAACAATTTTTTAACAAAACAAATACGGTCATGCAGTATTTAAATAACGTCGTCTTTTACTACATTGCAGCAGTGGCATTCCGTGTACCCTCGCTTCATAGCGAGAGTAGAATTCTACAAAATTTGTTAACTATCGCTTCGTTCGGTATTCCGTGTACCTTTAGAAGTCTTGCTTTCGAATCGAAAGAGATCGGGATTATTTGACATTGTTTGTGTCGTCTTGAAAACATTGAGCAGGTTTTTGGAAATTATTTTATGTTATTATCTTAGGCTGGGGCAACCAACAAAGATTGGTTTGTTTAATTGTTTGTTGTTGTTGTTTGTTGTTTAATTGTATGTGTGTGATAGTCTGTGAATTAGATATTTTTATAATTGACCCTTGCCTTTGTTAGTTTGGAAGTTTTGTATAGTTACAGTGAGTGTTCATAAAGGAATGTGAGTTTATTGTTGTAACCTGTAAAATTTGGAAAATCTTGACAAGCCAAAAAATGCTGCCTGCAAAGAATTTACTCGGGATACAATTGAATGAACTTCAAAGAAGGGAGCAAATTCGAAACTAGTACATGGAAAGAAGAGTAATGAGGTTTGACAGTGATCCATTTGTCTTGAGAGTCCAACAGTTTATAGATTTGTAATTCATGTCTTTCTCTTTTAAAAAATCCATCTTAGAGCAATAAGAGTACGTCTTAGCCAACGACACTACACACTTGCATATCACATAGCATAGTACATAACAGAGTTCAGCCAATCAAAATGCCAGTAGCGTCGGATATTCGCATTTTGATTGGCTGAACTTCGATATTTCTTTATGCTATGCGCTATGCTGCCATGCAAGTGTGTATGTGATAGAGCATTGAAGTCCGTTGCTCATGCATGGCAGCATGCTCATGCACTAATGGTTTGCCCTCAAGTGACTTCACTTCATGGCGGTTTGATCAAATTTTCTTGATGTCAACATCAAAGCCCGAGGCTCAAGCCACAGCTCAAAAAAAAATCCATCAGTTTCGGACGTGGTAAGGCTCGAGCCCGCTCCATTTCAAAAAAAGTTGTAAAAACTCGCCAAAATATAATTAAAAATATCTGAAGTTAGGGAAAAACATCCAGTCGCCAAATAATTTCAGTAGCTTTACCTGTTTTTGTTTGTATTTGTATCTAATAGTAGAGTGGAGTACGTTTCAAAAGTCCAAAATAAAATAAATATTGGGAACCATAGACCATATGGACTAGCTGTGTTGATAGCATTAACTGGATTTATTTATGAAATACATTTTGTACCTTTCAATAACTTTTTTTTCCTTGGTGTCTTGGCATCGACTGCTATGGTCATTAGCCACGTGTTCTGGATAGGCCTTGTTACTAACTCCATGCGCCACCTTAGGAGCAGCACTGTTAATTGGGACGCAACAGTGAATCGTGCAGGACTCACCCCAGTGCAGCCACGAGATTTTAATAATTTAATTGATCAAATTAAATTAAAAAATCCCAGCCGCAACCAAGGAGACTAAAATTTAACAAGGAGGGTTTAATAAGCTCTAGCCAATCAGAATCTTGTAGCATCAACGCGTCATAGTGACGTACTTGGATATGAGTACAGAGTCGAACTCGAACCAAGCAACAAAACTGTCAGCAGTAACTCTCATATACCAAGAGCTAGTCCGTCACTGTCTATAGAGAACGGCGGCCATGACACGTCCTACTACGTCACATTTCGTCACAAATGTTCTTTCATCTCTTTCTACTAGTGTCCCCATTGTCTTATGGGAATCAAACACTCCTTGTTAAATTTAAGTCTCCTTGAGCCGCAACTGGGGCTCGAACTTCGGACCTTTCGACCCAAAGTCGGACGCTTTAACCACTGCGCCACGCCCCGACATTTTTCAATTACTTACAGACTTACTAGCGTTATTGTGGCGAAAGGATGAACCACTCGTATGTAAATTACGAGCAGCCCCAGAATTATATGAAAATTCTAGAGAAAGAGTGTAATTACGGTACAATAGCTCATTTGCTCTTGAAAAATGAAGATTTAACAAAGTATTTGAGTAATTGAGTATTTAATAGGGTATGATGAATTATGTTAACCGTAACCGACCACTGAAATGAAATTATAATTATATCATATTATAATTTCATTTCAGTGTAACCGACTAACCTATCCATTCGTTTCGGTGTTCACCATGACGTCACTATTTGAACCAGAAACTGAACCGCTGTCAAAAATTCTGTCATTTTAACGTCAACCGTTACCAGCAGAACCGATCGTCAATCGAGAACGCCTTATATGAGAAATAACTGGATATTCAGTCATTCATGTACTTTTTTGCATTTTATTGATACGTGTCAGTTTTTTCCTGCTGCCGCTACCTCTGATCACAAATTTCATGGACGTCACCGCAATGCAACAAATGAACCGCAACAATAATGACCTTCACCCACAGAACTCATACTTATTATAGTTCCCTACTCTGTCTGTGCCACAGAACTCATAATTATATCTTTTGACTTAGGCCCAATTAGTCCGGGTTTAAGCTTAGCTCAGCGTTAAGCTTAGTTCAAATTTCAATTTCAGTTCTACAGAGCAGGTTCAGTGCTGAGCTTGGTTCAGTGGCTGTCATTTTTCATTTTGTAAACTTAACTTGAGCTGTGGATTTTGGTGGGTCCATACATATTAGCAGAATGTAAAATATCCGACAGGTAATTCGTCAGAATGTAAAAACTCAAATTAGTAAACAAGCAGATTCGTATTATGTAAGAACCGTACTTTGGCGACCGGACAATTGTCAACTGTACATATGGCGATTGTATCCTGTCAGAAAATACATTTCTATAATGATAAAATGGAGACTGCATTCTGTAAGAACGATAAAAATGTAAACCAGTAAAAATCTAAACTAGTACTGCAAAGAAATGGGAAATTATCAGAAAATGATTCCATCGAAACAGTATTACAACAGAAAATGAATACAGCAGAAGTGCATTTGAACAGATTCGAATTTTATCAAATTCGTACTTTGTCAGACCTGATTGTGTATACCGAGAATCCGTCAGATTGCGCGATCCAAAACCATGCGCCATCAGACAGAATAGCAAGCAACACATAATACATACCCTGGGCGTAGCGGTGTTGCCAAGCTGCACAGTAATGATTCCTCGTATCAAAGGAAAATGATTTTGTAATTGTACTACGTTAACTGAGTGAATTGCAGAGTCAGTTTTTAGAAGGAGCACTGGCATAATTTGATGTACTGTTATCGAAGGGATTCAATCATGATTTGGTTAATTTTTTTGGTATGATTCGAGACGTTTGAGGGGACTGGCATAATTTGTGATTGATTGCATTGATTTGATAATGAAGTTTTGAAATCACTTTGACCAACAGGTTCTGAGCTCAGTGGAAATTTTCAAGAAAAATTCAATCCACTCAACTGCGGTTATTAAGATGAATAAGGATGGATTTAGCGAGGGGCAATATATGAAAATATAAGTAGAAAAGTTATTGGATATAACTCTCAAAATGTTGTGCAACCGTAGGCACGTGTTTCGAGCTTAAGCTCTCATCAGTACGGTAAAATCAAGTGCGAAGATGTACAACACTTGGATGTAAAAATAGAAACAAAGGAAGTCAACAACAGGAAGCCAACCACACATTTATGGCTTCGGTCAGAAGACCTTGTGCTTACAACTAACGTCACCACGGTTGGCTTCCTGTTGTTGACTTCCTTTGTTTCTATTTTTCATCCAAGTGTTGTACATCTTCACACTTGATTTTACCGTACTGATGAGAGCTTAAGCTCGAAACACGTGTCTACGGTTGCAAAACATTTTGAGGGTTATACCCAATAACTTTTCTACTTATATTTTCATATATTGCCCCTCGCTAAATCCATCCTTATTTGTATTTTCCTGGGTAGGATTGTCACGCTGGTAGCTATAGCTGCCTCCGTGGCGACGTTAGTTGTTGCCTTGTAAGCACAAGGTCTTCTAACCGAAGCCTCAAATGTGTGGTTGGCTTCCTGTTGTTGACTTCCTTTGTTTCTATTTTTCATCCAAGTGTTGTACATCTTCACACTTGATTTTACCGTACTGATGAGAGCTTAAGCTCGAAACACGTGTCTACGGTTGCAAAACATTTTGAGGGTTATACCCAATAACTTTTCTACTTATATTTTTATATATATATATATATATATATATATATATATATATATATATATATATATATATATATATAACTTTTATCAGTACAACCAGTGTTCAAGAGTGAGTTATTTTAGAAGAGAAGTATCAAATTGTTTCTATGGATCTATTTGAAAGTAGAAAATTTCAACATTAATCGAAAAAAAACTCGTAGAATTTTATATGACAATAAAATAAATTTTGATAAATTCAGTTGTTTCAGTTAAGTGTATATTAAATTAAATATATGAATGAGCAAATAAAAAGTATTGAAAACAATCTATGTAAAACATTATATAGAAAAAAAAACGCGTATATATGTATATTAGAATCGAAAATTGACTGTTCAGATTATAAATTTTCTCAAAAATAATTATAATTCGAAAAAAAAATTTCATTTCAGAAAATTGTTATTTAGGTGACCTAATTAACGAATAAAATTTTCCAGTCATTAATTTTGTCTCGTTATAAAATATGGCTCTTGTGATAATTTTGAAATTTTTCGGAATCTAAATTTCATAGCGATATAAATATATAGGCCTCTGCAAAAGTATTAAAAATAAAATTATTTGGCTGAAACTATTTTTAAAATGTAGGTTAAAAAATACATGTCAAGAATCTTTAAGCATATATTCATTCAGTGCGGAATTTTTTTCAATTTTAATAATTTTTTGTGCATATCAAGAAAATGGCATTTTTTGTTCTAATTGTTATCTCTTCGTATTGTTGAAAATAAATTTCGATACGGTTATACCAAACAGATGAACACTGAACCAATAGAATGTATAGTGGAAAGGTAAGAAGAAACACAGGTAAGAAATGCAATAGAAACTGATGCAGGTATAAAATACGTTAGGCTGCTTATGTCGCAGCTGCTCCGATTTCGGGAGTTTCGGTGTGTGCGCGGTCGGCTGCTCAGTCGTCTGATCTCAGCTGTGTATCATAACGTTCATAACATCATATGATGTTATATCAGAGACAAGTTCTGATGAATCTGATGCTGAAAACAATGACGATGATAACGATAATATACAAAATGTAGATGATTCCATGTAATTTTTTTTCTAATTTTAATGAAAAACAAAACATATGAAGACTTTCTAATTTAAATTAATTATTTTATACCCAGAGAAAAGTAAAAAATCAAAAAAAAATATTTTCATCATTTTTTTGAAAACTTTGAGAAAAATTTAAAAATTTTAAACTTTTTAGTTACGAATCCTTAGAATAAAGTCTTTTTACATGAATAATGTTATAGATATTTGAGTGGAATGTAATAATTTTGAATTTAAATCGTAAATTTTATCTCTTGTTTCTAGTACAAGATGGCTAATGGCGTATCTAATTTTTGCGGACAAATATAACTCTGACAAAAAAAGAGCAGAATTTCTTCTTGATAGAAAAATTCCCCTTCTAGATGTTTTTTTTTATTTTTCATTATATTTATCCCAGCCCAAAATATTCTAGAATTTTAAAAATAAAAATATTTTTTGAAATTTTTTTGACTTTGGGAAATTGACTGACCAGTGAACTTTTTTATATATAAACTACTTATAAAAAAATACCAGCGAGAATGCTAATTACTTGTGCCCTATAACAAATTAGGATTCTCCACGCACTAAACAGTCGATTCAATTTTCATTTTTCACGACTAACTAAAGATGTTTTGGCAATAAAAAAATATTGACTGGAAAGTTAAATGATTCACCAAACACAAACACTGAATGAAACGACGAAAAAATGTTACTAACTGGAAGAAAAACTGCTATCAAAAAGGATAAAAATACACGAGGTCTTATGGTAGACGAACATTTCTGGAGGCCAGGTGACGTCAAATGACGATGATGAAATTTGACCAATGTACGGAGATATGAATTGAGCCATCCTTTGTAGTGCATAATCGTTGAGTCATTTTCACAGAAAATTGATTGTGGCGACACTGAATAGGAGTACCTACTGGAATCGTCCACTAACCTTATTCAACGATTATACACTACACAGGATGGCCCATTTCCTATGTCCGTTCATTGGTCAAATTTCAAAGCAGGTGCATCGTCATTTGACGTCACCTGGCCTCCAGAACTGTTCGTCTGCCATAAGAGCCCATATATTTTTATACTTTTTCACAGCGGTTTTTCTTCCTGTTAGTAAAAAATTTTTCCATCGTTTTCTTCAGTGTTTGTATTTGGTGAATCATTTACTCTATCTTACTCTATCTTTAAAGGGCATGAATCATGAGCGGTATTTCTCCTTGGGGTTACATAATAAATGAACATGTACATTTGCGAAGTTTAGTTGCGGCTATTTACTTCTTCAATACTATTGTATTTATTGAGAAATTACTTATCAGCTTTTATTATTGTCATCCCTCAGCTTGAGCTAATTTTATGATCTCAAAACTGAGATATCTCTAAAAGAACAACGATTCATGAATACCTATTAAATGTAAATTTCGACATATACATTTTTTTTACAAACGTCAAAAAATGACAAGGTTCGCGCATTGACAACAGTATGCGAAGTGGCACTTTTTTTCATTTTCATTCGTTACCATGACACCGTGCGCGAAGTAATGTGCGAAATATATTTCGCACACTGCATGTAAACTATATGGGATTTTCATATTCTAACCTATATGGTCCTCAACTCCTCAATCAAGCAAAAAACAAGAAATCGTTTATTTATTAATGTAGAACAATAATTAAGGCTTTCAAATTGTGAGAGATATTTTTCTGGCTTTATTTGCTTCACACCACTCTTTAAATTGCTGATATGCATTTTCATACTGCCGCCTCGATTTCTCCGGTAAAAGGTTGGAAATTACGGAATTGGCCGCATCTATCAAGTTAGGTGGGGTACTGCTTAGTTCATCGTCGCTCGAAATTTCCATTCTTTTACAATAATAAATATCACGCACGAAATTGACGCGAATAAAAAGTCACTCCAAAATAATTATCAAGAACTGTCACTTTGAAATAATTGTCAACAAATGCCATTTTATTTCCATAGTTACAGTAATTACTTGATTTGGAAAAATTATTTAAGCCAGTTCAATACTATTTTTCATAGTTATTACTTATTTTAGAACAATATTTTTGACGTTTGTAGAAAAAAATTTGTTTGCATCTCATGCGCGAAATACTTTGGTAATCTCGACTATTTTTTTTAACTCGGCTGCGCCTCTTTAAAAAAAATCAGTTCTCGATCACCAAAGTAGCATTTCGCGCACTAGATACAAAAATAACTATTAATGACGAATGAAAAACACTAGACATCTCTATACAGATGAGTTGATGGCGATAAACTACTTTCCCAGATAACATTGAAGGTTGGCCCGGCGTTTTTAAAGCAATCGTTCCCCGGCATTTCAAGTTCTGGTCAGGCACTTGAAAATAACGCTTATCCGGCATCCCGGTGTCCAGGCGGCCGCCAGCCGCCCGTGATACATTCTACCGGGAATTCAAAATACCTCAGAAGTGCTTCAACGCCAACAAATTTCAGTGCACGATTGATGCCGGTCAACTATGCTTCAAACATTAATATTTCTTCATTTGATTGTAATTCAAATTGCACTTCTAAAGCATTTAATTTCACATAGCTGAGTTCGGAAACCTCACCATAATTATAATTTTTCAAGAGAAATAAAAATTCGAGTCAAAAATTATATACATGGGACACATTTCGACAAATTCATGATGTTCAAATGAAATCAAGCTTGAATATGCCAAAATGTACCCCCCTGTATATAATTTTTGACATGAATATGTTTATTCTCACTAAAATTCATTCTGGAGGAGTCTAAAAAGTCACACGTGTTTATTACATGTTTCCATAGTTAAAATCCAGGTACTCAAACTCAATATTCTTGAAAAATATAACTGAAATCAACATAACTCATATTTATTAAAACATAAAGCAATGGATCAAATAATACACCATATTGTATAATTAGTTGTCGATAAAAATTATCATTATTTTACAAACATATATTTTTGAAATTCACAATGAACCGCACCTATGTTGTACTAAAATATGGTTCTGTTTTGTATTTTATAGATAGAATGAATATTAGAATAAAACAAACTACACCAAATAAAAAAAATCCAAAAATTCTGCATTTCTAATTGAAAATGTAATTTGTATTTGAATGTGTATTGTCACAAGGAGAAAAAAAAAGTTGGGTTACATTCAACTCATTTTTATTTTTTAATATTTAATCTCAGAATAAATCTGAAAGTTACCACATGACAAAAATTCCCCAATGAAAAAAAAATTTAATGGAATTCACAGAAAAAATGTTTAGTTACATTTCATCTTATAATATTGCTAGGTTAATTTCCACTAATTACTTTGTTGAAATTTTCAGAAAAAAACTTTATCTTCTGCAATTAGCATTCATAACCAAAAAATAAACAATAGTTTGAATTTAACAAAATACAAAACTGGAAATACTACTAACTTAAATACTATGTACTATATTCAAAACATCTTTTTATTACCATTTTTGAAATCACAGGATTATCTATCTGATGCATTCCGTAAAAATAATCTGGTGGTATCTTCCATCAGTTGTTGAGTGGTATTTTCAGCTAATGGGTTCTCATCACTGAAAGTAAAATCAAAATAGTCATCACCCATTTCCACAACAAAAAATTAAAAAATGATCATTCTAAGAAATTATTTCAATTTCATATTGAACAAACATACAGCTAAATATTTATTAAATATGCAAGTATAGAATAGCACTACCGCTACCGCTAACAAAAACATGAAAAATATTCTTACCCATTTCGTTTTATTATATTGGTCAGAAAATAACTGAAGTTGTTTTCATTATTTCTTCTCGTCCAATTGTTACTGACAGCCAAGTCTGTATTTGGTTCAAAATCCTCCCTGTAGTGTCAACTGAATCTTTTCCACATACTGTCTTCAAAAAGTCACACTGAAATTAATAATACTAAAAATGATTTGGTAACAAATTCAAGCATTGTACAAATACAATTATATTAATGGTAATATCTTACCATGAAGGCAAACTTCTCGTTGTCCAGCTGAGAATGAGTTCTTAATTGTTTTATAGAAAATTTCACAAGGTTTATATACTCATTTCTACATTAGAGTAAAATTTTGTATGACATAACCATATTCTCAACTTTGGTGAGTAGCAGTAAACCTGAAAAGCAAAAGCAACTATTATAAACTAGGTACCTACTCAACTAAATTCGACATTTCACAACACAGGTATTTTCCAGTTATAAAATCTCAATGCAATACATTCTTTTGAAAATTTCGTTTTCTCTGTTTACTACTCAATCGCAGGTAAATTTTTCTGAATAAAAATAATTTATGAAACCATACTGTATTCAGAAATTAGGTAGATAATAATTTTTGTCATAATGCGAAAAACTATATACTTCTTTATATAATAGGTTGCTAGTGCCACATATCAAGAAATTGGTGATTGAAATAAGATGTTTACTTCACGTTACTCATGTTTTCATCAATGTGCAGCCAGTCACAATTCCTTATTTCAACTAGTATGTTTTCTTGAATGCAGAACTTTTGTTTCGACCATATTTTATTTTATACACTCATGTAACTCACTCAATTGTTGTACTTACCCAGTTTTTGAAATCAAAAGTGGAAAGGATAAACCCGATAAACCGCACCAATAACCATGAAAGAGATTGGAATACACAATATTTACACACAGCACCTGCAGAATACACGACAAAGAACATTGGAAGACGTCAGTGCGCAGTCTCCAAATATGACATCAACGGGGCACTTAGCCAGCAACGGATCGGAACTCTCAAATGTATATTTGTGAAATAAGTTTTGAAAGCGCTTCACAAGTATCTTGCCACAAACTGCAAAAAATAAATTGGATAGTGGTTTATAAAAGTCACTTCTGAAGTACTCCTGAAGCACTTCTTTCAAGTGCCGTAATTTCACATAGTCGGCCGTTACTTTTCAGGCAGATCGATGTTATCTGGGTTATTGCATATACCAATAGCAGAGCAAAATAAAAATGTACATTTAGTTACGAATTTGAAAATTTTATTTTTTCGTCAGGATACTCTAAAAATTTTCATTTGGAATGTTAATGCCTTTTTGTAAAACAAAATTTTTCTTATAAAAGAACAGCGAACAAACACCACCATATTTCAAAATATTCAAGCAAATTCAAATATCCATCAATCATGAACACTATTATTGTTGCAGATCCATTGTGTGTATGAGCGCTCAAAACAAGATGATCGTTTCAAAAAATAAAAACTTTTGATCAATTAACGCTTCAACTACTCTTGAATTAAAATAAATGAACAATTCCCCAATTTGCTTTCCATTTATAAGCACCTGCAACACTGTACGAAAAATCCATCAGTTGCCAAATTCTCAGTCTGACAAAGTACGATTCTGCTGTTTTCACTTTCTGATAAAATACGATTCTGACCGGATTCAATTGGCTCATGAATCGGTCGGAGCAAGTCCAGTCCGTGTTAGTACAGTATAGATAATTGTGGGTCTGCTGAGTTGCTGGTTTTGTGAAACACGAATCGGACGATGTACGAATTTAAAGATTTAATTTTCTGTTAAAATTCACTTCTGATACAACAAGTTTCTGTGAAAAGCTCATTCTGATCATTTACATATTTGTCGAAATAACAATCCAGGAAAGTACAGTCGATATTTTTCATTCTGCCGGCGTCCAGTCTGACGAAGTACGGTTTGATGTTGTGAAGTTTTACATTGTGCAGTTGGGATAAGTATGGACCTGTTCATTTCATTTTCTGATCAGTAGCCATCTGACGGAGTAAAGTTTGTCAGTTTCTTTATATGATATTATTCGTTCTGACAATGTGGGTGTCCCCGATTTTGGTAGTAGCTTGAACGTTCAACCTTCAACCTCTCAAGTCTGAGAACTGGTAGCACTGATGTCTGATTGTTTAATGCTGTAAACTAAAACTGATTCAAATTTTTATCTTTTTTAATTGATAGTTATTTTTGTTCTCATTGTTGTGTGCTGAAATAATGAAATGATGGAACAACAGCTAGATGATATTCTTCTGGAACTACCAGATGAAGAAGATTTTGTGGAAGCAGTAGAAGTAATAGTAAACGCTAGAAGATAGCCAAAGAACTATAGAGATAGAGTCGATCTTTTTGTAAAATGGAATGATGAGGAATTTGTAGAAGACCAACATAAAATATTGTTTCTTGAACTGCGTTTAGTAAACCCGAGCTCAAGTATGGAGTGTACAAAGGAAAAAATATTTCTGAACCCGGTTCTTCTCTGAGCTTAGTTCAGTTGAACCTGGGCTTAAACCATGACTGTACAATTGGGCCTAAGTAAGAGTTCTGCGCTCTGTGCTTATATCTTAAGATAAGTATTAGTTCTGTGCCTTCACCTCGTCTCCGTCTTTTGTCAGTTTTGTCATCCGTCATCAACCAGCTGATAACTGTCGTTTGTCGTTTCTTTCATCTGACATCTTGAAATCTGACGTATGGTTGACATATTTTTATTCAAATTTGTGTCCAAGGTTTTATTAACAATTTGAATTTGAATGAGATATATGGGATGTCACTAGATTATTACTTTTCAAAAAGTTTTTGATTCGGACTGAAAAGCTTTTAAAAGGTATTAGGTCTCTGCTTCCTGGTTGGACATTTTGTCATATTTAAATGTTTAAACCACAGAAACGTTTTTATTTACCCCAATGAGTTGTAATTTTTGAATTTTTTATGAATAATTCTTGAATTTTTATCATATTGTCAACGAACAAGATCCGACCTCAAGTTCAAACTTCATATATTTATCATACCACTATTGGCACTATTTGTCCACACAACACATGTACATTTATTTTTTTAACAAGTTTGGAAGTTTTTCTCAAATCAATCTAATTACCAACCTGTTTAGTTTCAGAATGAATTTGTCATGAAATATTTGGGAAAAGCAAGACTGTAGATCAAGATGTCAGGAAATAATCATCCAGTTATTGAAGTAGTTCCGCCAGAGAACACTCAACGGGCTGGACCCTTCATTGGTCCGAATAGGATGAGACACAACAATCATCAGATACATCTTATCAACATGAGGGATAGGCTGTTTCACACTTTATTTTACCGGACTTCTTTGGCTTATGCAAGGACTATTCCTAAACCGTTGCGAAGAGTTTTAGAATTCATTTTACTTATGCAAGCCATAGCTGCCTTTTTTGTGTTAGTGTATATACATATTACCTTTTCGCGTACTCCATCAACTTGTCTGGCTCATGTTCAAGACACCTGGCCTAGAGATGGAATTTTGAGAGTGGAAATTGTGAGGAATGCTGGGAAAGATTACAACATCGAACAAAGTTATGCCAAAGAAGAAAAATTGAAGCAAGGAAAAGGAGAGGACTTTGTACATGTTATTGGTCTGCTTGCCAGAGAAGGATTTGTTTACATAGAACCAACAGCTGTGGAGGAATCTACAAAAGAGACCCAGCCTTTGGATCATGATTTACAAAGTAAGAGAATGGGACTCCAGAAATTCCATTCATTTAGTTTTATTTATATTAATACTAGGTGTCACTGGTTCCACAAATCATTTTACTATTTATCAAATGTTTCCAATGAAGGAATAGACCAAGCTATAGAGGTTTTTCTCTCCAAAAAATAAAATACCCAAATGGCCTATAATAATTTTTATAACTTAGTACGTTAGTGAAAAACCCCAGTTTTCGCCCCACCAAAATCGCTTTGTGGAATTTTTCAAACAAGCAATAGTGAAAAAAATTACAACTTTTTTGGTTTTTTGGATATATCTTTAAGATTATTCAAGGAATCGTTTTACAGTCAATAGAACTTTTGTAGAGACTTATAAAACCTACAAAATGGATTTTCTTACAACCGGATCGGTGCATTTTCCACTGAGAAAATCCGGGAAAACCTCGAAAAAGAGACCATCTTTCAAAAATTTATAATTTTTATAAATCTGAAGCTGGATAAATAATATTACAGAAACTGATAGATAGTAATATGTGGTTCTACTGTGTAATATGTAGTTTTTGCACAATCGCGTTATAAACAATTCAAGGGCACATCTGGCAAAATGCGCCGATTTAAGGGAAATTGTCGTATTAAAATTCTGTATACGGCATCTGGAAGTAGAGATCAATATCTAAAATTTTTATATTTTGGATTTTCACCTGAGAGGTGAGAAATTGGTTGAAAATGTCAATGAAAGTTGATCAAAACGCTTCAAAGTGCGTCCGAAGTCACCTGAAGTCGAACTGAAGTTAACTCGAGTTGAGTTCGGGCGACTTCGGGTGCACTTTGAAGCAATTCCAACACATTTTCAAGACATTTCCCACCTCTCAGGTAAAAATCCAAAATATACATATTGTAGATACTGATCTCTACTTCCAAATGCCGTTTATAGAATTTGAATAAGATGATTTCTCTTAAATCGGCGCATTTAGAAAGATTTGCCCTTAGATTGTTTATAACGCGATTGTGCAAAAACTACACATCGTACAGAAACCATCTTGCGCACAGTTGAACCACATGTTATTATCTATCAGTTTCAGCAATATTGTTATAGTCTGTATTTCGAGGTTTTCCCGGATTTTCTCAGTGAAATATTAACCGATCTGAATGAAACCCATTTTGTAGGTTTTTTAATTCTCTACAAAAGTTCTATTGACTGTAAAACGATTCCTCCAACATTTTTGAGATATTCGCAAGAAAACAAAAAAGTTGTATTTTTTTCACTATTTCTTGTTTAAAAAAATCCACAAAGCGATTTTGCTGGGGCGAAAACTGGGGTTTTCATTTACGAACTATCTTATAAAAAGTAGTATTGGCCGTTTGCGTTTTTTATTTTGTGTGAAAAGAGCCTCCTATTTTTATCTACAGCTTGGCCTAAAATGAAATTTGAGGGATGAAGACATGGCATGTTTTGAAAAACTTATTTTGAAACATATTCAGGTCAAAAGACTTTTGAATCAGCTATACCAGGTTGTTTCAATGAATCCACTATCTATTCAAAATGAAACAGGTAGTCTGTAAGGCTCAAAATAAGTAATAAGCATTGCAAGAGATTATTGCTAAAGTGATGAAATAAATTCACTACTTGTGACAGTCCTTTTGGCTGAACTTTGGTTTACTGGAAATCTGATATGGAAAAAACAATTCACGATTGTGGACCCTCAGCCAATGGTTATGGTACCATTTTTGTTTTGCAGAAAGAAATGCCCTTTTGCCAAGTTGACCTCTTCGGATTACTGGAAATCTGATATGAAAAAAACAGTTGAACGTCTCGATTATAGACCCTCAACCTATTCTAATGGTACTATATTTGTTTTGAGGAAATGCGCCGTTGCCAAGTTTTGGTCACCTGGGGTTACTGGAAATCTGATATGGAAAAAACTATAGAACTTAGCGATTGTGGGCCCACAGCCAATTGTAATGGTACCATTTTTGTTTTGCGGAAATGCCCTGTTGCCAAGTTGGTCACTTCGGAGTACTGGAAATCTAATATGTAATGAACAATTGAATGTCTCGATTATGGACCCTCAACCTATTCTAATCATAATATTTTTGTTTTGCGGAAATGCGCCGTTGCCAAGTTTTGGTCATTTTGGATAACTGGAAATCTGATGAGGATAGTTCTGAGTGGATACCTTACTTACTATTAAGTTAGATGATTGGGCAATGAAATTTGAACCTTGCAGAAATGCGCCAATTTTGCCAAGTCGTGGGCGCTGGAAATCATAAAAATAATATTTAAGGAAATTTTGCTCAAAGAATATCATTATCAATATTCATCCTTATCAATTTTTATGATCAATTTTTTGAAAATACTTTTGGAAATGTGATGACGCATGATCCAAAAAACCATTTTTATTTCATTTAGGTTATCTCACTTTAAGTTATAATGATATACTTTAGAAATTCTTGAAATAACTAAATGACGTGAACAACGTTGAAATGCTCAAGTTCTGGTTTCTCAGTCACAAATTATCATAATACTTACAGCTCACCGACTATAAATGGTCAGGAGTTTGACATGAACTTCATTTCCATGGAAACAAAGGCCGAAGGTGTGTCTCTTTCTTATGGTGTTATTTCACCTTTTTATACTAATCAGAGATCGAATTACCAGCAACTTGGATAGCTAGGTTAGTTTGGTTAGATTAGGTTGTGTCCCTTTTTTAAGTTTAGAAATTCTGTTAGAAGGCGTATCTCTTTCTTCTGGTAATTTATAACAGTGCATTTCCTCAAAACAAAACTGGTTCCATTAGTATGGGATAAAAATTTATATCAATACTCTCCATTGAAAATTTCTATGAAGCTTATCTGAATGATTTCCAGCATAGGAGCATTTCCGCAAAGTCAAAATGTCATAGCAGGAACCATACCTGATTGAATAGAATAATGTCCATTTCCAGTAATTCGAAGTGACCAACTTGGCAACAGAGCATTTCTGCAAAACAAAAATGGTACTATTATAATCGCCAGATGGCACAACATGGCGACGTTCAATTATTTGTTCTATATCAGATTTCCAGTAATCCCAAGTGACCAAAACTTGGCAACAGGGCCTTTCCGCAAAACAGAAATGGTACCATTACAATTGGCCGAGGTCCCACAATCGCGGCGTTCAATTTTTTTTTTCATAGCAGATTTCCAGTAAACCAAATTTTTTCCGTCCTTTTCAAGCAGCCAAGACGCTCTCAAAGGACATGGCAGTGGATCATGCAATCCTATGGGTCTCCAGAATTTTTTAATTTTCTGGTAAATAATTTTAGTGATTGAGAAAAGTAATTTTCGTTTACTGACGTTTTTGTGGTTCTACAGGGTAAGCTACAAAAAAGTGATAAATGTTTACCATATAAGTATCATGAAATAGTTTTATTATCTTCCCGTACGAATTTTCTCTTCATATCTAGATACAATATTGTTTTTTTTAAATTTCTTTTCCCATAATGTACAATACTGCTTTCTTGACTATTGAACAGAATTGTACATAGTTACTGACACACTCAAGTCTCCCTAGGCGTCCATTCTGTGGCTGGGTTCTAAAAGGCAAATGCCAAAACTCATGTAAGATCTGTTGGCAAGTTGGGATGTTTATTGAAAGAGAATAGTTATCAGCATTATACATTTGACCTATCCTAATCGAACTATTTTTTTTAATTTCATGGTCAGCTAGCTCATTTAAATCGTAGGAAACATATGCCCATTTAGAACCATGCAATATATTTGATATGTACCTTCTTCGTTAGTTTCCATAAAACGCTTTAGTGAAACTAGATGAAGCAAATTACATGAAAAAAAAAACTATACACAGAATTTTCAATAATAATGGTAAAAACCTTTACACACAGTTGAACTAGAAGAAGAGAATGACTGACGTGCAAAAAAAAGTAAACCTTTTACACAGAATTTCCTCGTTAGTTTCCATAAAACGCTTTAGTGAAACTAGATGAAGCAAATTACATGAAAAAAAAAACTATACACAGAATTTTCAATAATAATGGTAAAAACCTTTACACACTCAGTTGAACTAGAAGAAGAGAATGACTGACGTGCAAAAAAAAGTAAACCTTTTACACAGAATTTCCAATAATAATGTAAGAAACCTCAAAAAAGACTGTATCCATTGATCCATATAGGAAAAATAGAACATACAGTGTGTCCCACTTTTAGCAGCCACACCCTCATATTTCATGGAGAATACAATAATTTAAAAAACCTTTTTTTTCGCATTATAGTAGTAGGAATACCTACCTTCATGTTGATGAAACATTCGTTTATCCATTTTCCACGGCTAACTATGACCAACTGGAAAGTGAAAAAGTGGGGAAAACATATTAGGGATTTTATCAACACAAAATCAACATCAAATTCTATTTCACAATACACTTAAACACCCAGCTATCAATGCTTGATCATACAGGGTGTCATTTGTAGCTGGCAATATGATTAACTCTTTTTCATCAGTAATATTTGGTTAATTTTCAAAATTTCTTCACTTTTCACAAAATTCACAAACATATTCAATTGTTGTTGCGAAAAATAACCAAATACTACTTTTCCATGGCAAACTGAACTTGAATAGTGAAAATTTGGAAAAATATTTTAAGGATCTTTTAATGAAAATTTAACCCCAACTCCTGGTTTTGGAATGTCCCAGAACACCAGAACTCAATGATGAATCATTGAAATATACAGGATGTCATACGTAGCTGGTGATATAATAATGATAATAATAATAATAATAAATGGTCTTTATTTTACTTGGCGGAGTTTAGCAGTTTAGCAGTATCAACAACTCTTATTCATCCATAATGCTCTGTTGATTTTAAAATGTATTTTATTATCCCAAAGTGCCCATGAATGTTCCATTATTACTGTAGAAAATAACCAAGAACACTTTTTCATGACCAACTAAAAGTGAAAAATTAGGAAAAACACATTATGGATTCTTTTATCATTGAATTTACATCAGATTCTGTATCAGAACACTCTGAAACCCCCAGATATTAATTCCTGAGAAATATATAGGGTATCATCTGTATATGGGAAAACTGCAACTCCTAATTTGACTTGTTTTGAAAATTATTGCGCTTATCAATTCATTTCTTATCCGCAGCTGCAAATTCACATCTATTATTAATATTGGTATCTGCACATGCCTTGGGAATTAAGATCTATTTAGAGTACTCTGAAACCATTTTGATGTTATTTCAGTGATATGTTTTTCCCAACTTTTTCACTTTTCAGATGATCATAGTTAGCCATGGAAAAGTGATGCTTGTTTACATTCTGCAGTATGAATGGAATATTTCTGGGCACTTTGTCATAACAGAAGACATTTTCGAAATCAGCCCGAGCATTATGGATGAACAAGTGGTGATATTGCCAGCTACATATGACACTCTGTATATTTCAATGATTCAGCATTGTGTTATGGGGTGCTGGAACATTCCAATAACAGGAGTTGGGGTTAATTTTTCAATAATAGATCCTCAATATATTTTTTCCCAATTTTTCACTATTCAAGTGGTCACACCCTGCAAACATTTTTACGTCGCATGTACGTACCAAGTACGTCAAAATCTGACTGCGACTTCCTATTTAAACTCCCACAGATGGACCAGAGACCTCGTCAAGCGGTGAATTTGTCATACTCATGCCAACATTGGATAGAGGTCTCCTGCACATCACAAAGCGAGATCGCTGAGATTTGGTTTTTGTAAATCCAGGGTACATCCTAGAAAGATTTTCCAAAGAGGTCAACAACCAATATACCGGTTACATCCTGGTACCAAGAATATCCGTTCTACCCATACTTTTTCATTAATTGCTCATTTCGTTTGTGAAACTAGTGAACATTTTCTTATATCATTTTCAAGTGATATATTGAAAAAAGGATAGAAATGAAATAAATGAGCACTTGTCTCACCAATGAAATATTCTGAAAAGTAAATAAAAACCGAATTGGTTTGAAATACAAATTATATAATCTCAAGAAGGAACAAATGAAAAACAACAAATACAACATTTTACGAATACTATTATAAGATAAAAACAAAAAAAAACATTCTACAACAATTTTGAAAAAAAAAAAAAATAGTAACCAATCATTTACTTTTTCTTTTCAATCTTTGTTTCGCGTGACGAAACCATTCTGAAACTGTTCTTTCAACTTCTCTTTACGTAATATTGTGCTCTTTCATTACAACACCTGAAAGATATAATATATCTAATAATTTTATAATTAGAGATGGAGATTATAAACAATTATCAATAATTTTTGTTTTTCTCTTTCTGAAATAATTTGTACGAAAATTTTCAGCTCATTTAAATCCTTTAAAGGCAATTTGTTGCTCTATTCATCACTTTCACAATTACTATGGGACAATTGGTTTTGATTATTCTTCAATATTAACTTTATCTCAGTTATATTGGTGTTTATGTTCTGTAGAACTCTGTCATGATCTGTAATGGAGTAATAATAATAATTTTATTCAAATTGAACAAAAATAATCACCACAGGAAGTTTGCTGGCTAACGGTTTGTGTTACCAAATGAGCTTCTGAATTAGCACTTTGAGAAGTACCTGTAAAGCAAAGTTGAAAATGTATTTGTCTGTTCCATCTTCAACATATTTTCGAATATGTAAAACTAACCAGGCTTGGATGATGACAACTGTGCATCTACAAAGGAAAAATATTTTTCGGCAACCATCCGGGAAGTGTTCACTTCCCGGACACTTTTTCTCTGGGAAAGTAGCACTACCCGGCCTAGTCCGGGAAGTACGTACTTCCCGGACTAGGCCGGGAGTGCTCGAAATTTAATATAAATAAGAATCAGAATGTTTCTGTTGGTACCTATCTTCTGTTCGAATTTCAATATATAATACAAATAAGAACTAAAATGTTCGAAATATTCAAATTTGAAATCACAGCCAGGGTAGTTTACTCTTGATCATAATTCTATTTTTTGTTCCCCCTGTACACCGTTGGGAAATTTAGAAGTTTGATAACTTGAATATATGTATTTCGTAATGCACCAATTTTTATTAAGAATAAAATTTTCTGACAAATCGATAATAAAAAAGTTTCCATATGGTGCAAATTTTTGAAACTCACTGTATATAGTCATGACCACCTTTTCATAGGCAACCCATTTTAGGCGTTTTCGTCTATTTATGTAACTTCATAAAAAGTATGTTTCATCCGGTTAACAGATGGGTGAAGGTCGACCTCTCTTCGTCTCTTAGACTAAAAGCGTTTCATTGATTTGTTATTCTACATGGTTGCCGAAAAAATAGTGTACGCAACACGTCCGAAAACAGTTTTTTTGGACTCGTAGACTTCCAGAATTTGGTCTACTCGTCCAAAAAAACAGTATTTTCTGGACTTGTTACGTAAATTACTATAACCTCGCATAGTTTTTGACTCATTATACTTACTAGCTTCAAATGATAACTGAGTATCATCCCTGTACTATTCCTCTACAAACTAAAAAAATGTTGGTAAGCTGATAGTAAATAATGCAATAAAAATACCTATTTAAATATTAGAATTTGTTTCCCATGAAAGTGGAATCCTAAAGGTGAACAATGCACCTGAAAGTATCAATATAAAGAATTTCATATATTCACATACTGCAGAAAAAATACTTTTTGGTGGTTTTGATTGGTTCTCTTCATCAGAATCGGGGCAATCTGTAATTTGTCTCTTCCTCATTGTATTTCCACATCCCCTCTGACCTTCAGCCTTTCTTCGGGCTTGTTCAAGTGTATCTGAAGTCTAATACATTTGAAAGTTTCTCAAAAATGAATGAATTCAATTACATTACCACAGCAGGTTTCAATGATAACCGTATGACTTTCCCAGTCATCTTTCGGTTCCTTCCTCCTGGATATCAGCACTGATGTTTTTCTGCTATTTGACTAATAGCAAATTTTGCTTTTGATATTTACCCAAGAACTTGGAACTTCTGACACTGTACCGTCAGTAAACTTTGATACAATATCTTTTCGTCATTTCCTATAAAAAAACTGATTACAGAACTGTACACCATTAGATTAGATTAGATTTAAAATGTAAGGTAAAAATTTCGTATACTTAGGTAAGATTATATTTCTAAAACAAAGCAGGACGACATACTCTACTGGTACCTCTGTAGGGTTAGTTCTCAGGGTGAAATTTTCATTGATTTTACAAGGTGAAACTTGTGGAAAGTCAAGATCTAAAGGAAGGTTTGAATCACTATTATAAGTGGTCATCCACGTTCAATGCTATTAATCGCCTCTGATGTCTATAAGAAGCACAAGAAAATATGCGCTTGTGCATTTTAGGATTGAGGAAAAATTAAAAACTCATTTGCCTATTTCAAAAAAAAAAAAAAAAAAAAAATAAAAGAATATTGATTATTGTTTCCCAGAACGTAGTATTATAATTTCACAAGAACCGATAATTAGGCTTGAGAGTACCCACCTTTTCACTCACCTTTCTCTAAAAATTAAACAGAAAAATATTTTATATTCGACGAAACGAACCGAAAACAAATAAGCAGCAAGCGGCAAAGCGATAAGCTGTCAAATGTCAAAGTTGTCAAACAACAAATACCACGTTTCCCTTTTTTAACAGTTTCGATTCATAAATCATAATGAACACGAAAACTTTATTTATTATGGAGAGTATATGTATCTATTAGATAGATTTGGAATTGGTACATACATAGTATATCAATAATGTTATGTCATTTACATCATAGCATGACTTTGTTAAAGAGGTGACTGTAAAATAGGTTTGTACCTAACTTTACATCCTAGGTACATCGCATATATGTAAAATGACTACATCCGGAGTATGTACTCAAGGTTACATCTCTTGTACATCGATATCATGGTTGTATATCGATATCATCGATATCAGGGCAGTTTGCTATGGAAAAGTAGTATTTGGTTATTTTTCGCAGTATTAATTGACTATTTTTGTGAATTTTGTGAAAAGTGAAGAAATTTTGAAAATTAAGCAAATATTACTGACGAAAAAGAGTTAATCATATTGTCAGCTAGAAATGACACCCTGTATAATTAATTGATTCAAGCATTGAGATCTGAGAGTTTAAGGATATACTGAAACAGAATTTGATGTCAATTTTGTGATAAAAAAATCACTAATATCTTTTCCTCACTTTTCCACTTTTCATTTGGTCATAGTTAGCCGTGGAATATGGACATACGAATTTTTCATCAACATGAAGGTAGGTATTTCTGAGTACTATAATATAAAAAAAAAAGTTTTTCAAATTATTGTATTCTCAATGAAATATAAGGGTGTGGCTGCTCAAAGTAGGACACACTGTATATGTAGGCATACAAATTCTACAAACGAGGAATACATTATCTGATAAAAAAAAAAAATTTCCTTTAATTCGGCAGAATATCATATTGATAATTCAATTAAAAACCCACACGTACCTAATAAATATTGCATACTTATAGTGTTTTTCGTCTAGTTGAGTACCTTCGGCGGTTTGAAATTTCTGATACCACTAAAATTGTTGAAAACGTCAAATTTTTCAAACGTCAACATCTTGACTGGCATTTCTAAGATTACAATTTTCACGATGAACCCATTTTTATGGTTTCGAATCGAAAATCGGATGGATAACAATCCTACTACACTAATTATTTGTTGAAAAATCATGAGGAAAATGGGGTTATACACTTATCAAGTATGCTGTGGATACAAAATTGAACGAAACCGGACTCATACCTTCAATTTTACGATCAAAACGAAATGTTTACATTATTGTGTAATTTAATCAATTATTAAATAAGTCAAAATTTTCGACATTTCGCTCGTAACTGAATAAAGCTTTGGAATTCTTGATGAAATACTCTGTATAATTGTAAATTTTTCGATTCCGTAAAGAAATCTTTGTAGGTCGACTCAGTATCGGAAACTAATAGTGCTCACTCAATTTTTCATATTTTTTTCCAATGTCATCACAGAATTCTCACTGGTAAATGAAAAGTGTGCTATATGGAAACAAAGATGAGCTTGACAAGTAAGCAAGTAGTGTACATCAATAACTTAATAAATTCGCATGCCTAGTATGCTTTAGTACATTTTTTAAGAAACATGGTATACAAGAGTTGAAAAAGTGGACATGCTATTAATTTATGGCGAATGCAAGAACAACTCGAGGAATGTAGCAATTTTGTATGCTGAAAGGTATCCCAACAGACATCATCCATATTTTCAAAGTTTCCCCTTTGTGGAGAAACAACTAAGACGAGAAACTTCCAACAATGAAACTTATATCACTGATGAGGTAAAGGAAATCAACGATTTAGCATTTGTAGAAGTGAACCCTACTGCTTCTAATAGGAAAATTAGCTATGACTGACAAATAAGTCATGGAGTCAGCAAGAAAGATTTTGAAAAAGCGTAAGCACAGGTCGTCAAAAATGATGGAAACCGAAAAATACTTTATTATGATTGGTTACGTTCGAATAATAGTGCTAATACCGGTTTTGATGAATATTAATGAAATGTTTAACAAACAAAACTGCAGATATTGGGTGCAACAAAATCAGCATTTAAAGAAGGAAAGTCATTTTCAAGAAAGATTCGGAGTAAATGTATGGGTTGGTGTTATCGGAAGTAAAATAATTGGACCAGTTTTATTCCAATTACAGTTGACCACGATGATGTAAGTATTAAGAATTCCTTCAAATTATATTGTTAATGGACTTATCAGTTGCTATTTCTGAAGTGATGTGGTGGCCGGTGGCTCAGCGGTTCGATGTGTCGGACGTTTACGCTTCTGAGCTAGCATCTGGTCCGGTTTGATTACGGAGTATGAGATAATTTTTCTCAAGTGCATAAATATCGATAAGCGACCTCATATCTTGTAAAGCAAGTGTGATGAGAGTTGCCTAGAAGCCAATCCCAACGTCAGGTGTTTGCTTGAAATGTGCACCGATCGGGGTGGTGCTGTATCTTCTCCGGGTTTTCCTGCAGCTGAAAAGTAAATACGTTACAAAAAAATCAGTAAGTCGTCCCGGAGCGCCAGGGCTAATGATAATAGCCTTCCTCTACCCGCACAGGCCTTGCTCTTGGGTACACTCTTCCAGTGTTTATGAGGAAGTATTATTATTGTTCTCTATTCTCAACAAGATGGGGCTTGGCCTCATAACGCCGCCCAAGTCATGAACTAGTTAATGAACCGACTGGCCTTTGCTACAATAACTCCCGATATGGTGCGAAATGTTCTGCGAAACACCCTTGATAGAGACAGAAAATGTTCGATTCCCAGCATGGTCACCGGTCGCGTGCTTGGCATCACATATTAAAAGGTAAGGGCTAACTCTTCCCTAGCTTGCACAAGTATCTCTAGGACTTCGGAGGGTTGCGCGTAGGGGTTCAATCGGTTGACGGAAATGACAATTTTAACAGTCTTAGTACAATCTAATCCTTTTTATAAGAGTCACCTCGTAATATATGCAAATGACACTGCCATTGTAATTACATGAGATATATGGGAAAATGTGTACAAAGACTCAAACATTTTCATCAAGTCAAAAAACACGTATATAATTATATAAATAAAATTTTCATCTCTCACTTTGCTACAAAGTGATTAGTTGGATGGAAGTATAGAACACAAATTTGCTTTTCTAGAAGTGAAAATATGAAATATTTGGGTATTATGGCGCAACGGTACCTGAGACGTGAGGTTCTCTGACTATGTAGTGAAATGACTCAGAATGTTGATGATTAACTTTTATGATTTACTAGGTATTTTGGATAAAAAGCCACATTATAATATATAAGTTCTCTAGCTGAATTTGCCCTAAGATATTAAATAACTACTTGGGGTGGAATGTACAATAACACACTTGGCCGGCTCCAAACAACATTATCCTGAAAATTTTAATGGAAAAACCTATTTTCAACAGATTTACAGTACAAATATATTAATATTTTGAATGTCAGAGGTTTATATTCCTAACAGGGTCTCTTATGAATGGTCAAGAATGAACATCACTTCGAAAAAGGTGAAACAGATAAACAAACAAACAATACCAATGAAGTCAGAGTCAAAATATACTTTATGGTCAGAAATTATTAAAACTTATAGTCAAAGGTTCATTAACCTAATGAAACTGTTAATATTAATTGAAATAAACAATGATTAGGTATAAACTATAATGCTGATTCTCCTTCCCATCTTCATATCAGCCCAGATGAGAGGGAACACCACCATTATAAGCACTCCGGGGCGACTTGACAATGTAGGTGGCGCATTTGCTCTTTCAGCTGCAGGAAAAATCCACAGTACCACCATAGAGTCCTTGATGAATGAGGGGATGCAACAAACTAACGATAGAACATAAAATAAACGTGCATCCATTATCAGATCAAGGACCTCTTCATCTCTGCCACTCCAGCCTGAGTTCTCCGGGAATAAGTTTTTCATCAGTTGGAGAGTATACGCATGAAATCAGAGAAAAATGTTATTCATTCGTCAGTTTCTATTTCAACATTCAACTGCTAAATTACACAGATAGTAAATTAAGTTTGTCTAACATGGAAGAGTGGCAAATAACATCACAAGCATAAACAGGTGTGCTCTATCTTCCTTTTTGGAATTCAATATGTTTAGTTATGTATGCACATATTGTTTGTAGTGCTAATCTTCATTTCTGAATAAACCTGATTCTAAAATCTGAATTGTTGAGTATCGGCAGAATTCAAATTAACATTATATGCTGATGATTTTAATATTGAAAGTGTAAACTATCTATATTCAACGGCCCGAAAAAATGTAAAATGGTACTTTTTGTATTCCGAATTCTTCATTCTTATTATTATTGTTATTATTCCAACTCGCTCTAGATAGGTTATATCAAGTCGTCCCATCAGCCATTCATTTCAGGGTGCCTTGTTATCTAACTCTGATAGGTATAGTTGTCATGCCAAGTCCGTCGCTGAACAAGAGTACGATATTCTTTTATCCAGTGATTGCAATATGAATCAGCTAGGGTTTGTGCAAAAGTCATTGTTTATTGTAAGTATATGAATCAAGGGTCTCGAGTTTATAATATATTCTGCTTCAAGAGAAGGGTTATCAGAACTGCTTTTCGTGAAAGTATTTCTTTGAGGGATACCTTCAGAGATATTTTTATTTATCGGACCATTCGCTCCTATTTATACGCCACTCATGCTAGGAGCACTTGGAAAATGGAACCTCTACTTGATTCCAATTGAAGAAAGTTCATCAGATATTTTCACCTCGTTTGGAGAAGTATTCTGTTAACTTCTTTTTTCTACGACCACTAAGAAAAATGAACATTTCAATTGCGTCTTCGATTAAGAAACCTACCACGTTGTAACACCGATTTTCATTTCCCACGGGCTAGCTGTATCGAAATATTCATTTCCTACGACTTTCATGAACTACTAGACTGTCATCATAGGTAGGTATTAACGAATTTTATGAACATAAATAATATCGAATCAAGTTTGTTTACGTCTGTCTAATAATTTGACATTTCACATCAGTAGATAATTACAAAATTCGATTGAAAAAGATTGATTACGATCGGAAACTATATTTTTGAATAGTTGACAGATACTTTCTAGCAGTTAATTTGAACAAATTATAATGTGCTCTAGTAACGACGAGTGTTGATTCAGATGACACGTGGACTTATCTTTTCATTTTATGAAATAGATTAGTGTTTGATTTTTATAATAATTTTCACGGCGTAGGTAGGTACGTGTACAAAAAGAAAAAATAGATGTTTCATTCAACGGGCTAAGAAAGAAAAAATTATCTAAACCATGTAAAAATGACGGCAGGAGGATTATTAAAAATATTACAGATTTGTTAATGATTCAGATGGTCGTAGACAAAGTATAGTGTACAATGAGCATGAAATGACCCATTTCCCACTCGTAAGTATATAAAATTTTGTAGTACTCGCTACGCTCGTACTACAAAATTTCAAATACCTACTCGTGGGAAATGTATGCCATTTCATGCTCATTGTACAATATACTATTTCCTCACCGACAAAATCGGTAACATTGTCCTATAGAAGTTCTTTTGGTTGTCCTATCTGAAGAAATATTGATAATCAATGATACTTTTCCGTTCTCTGTTTCTTTGGTGCAATGTATGGTTATTTTTATACTCCTTTATTATTTTATACACACTGCTCCGACCGACTCCAACTTCATCTGCTACTCTCCTATCAAGGTCAGCTATTGGCAACAGGAGATTTTCATTATATTCAATATAGATATTTAATATTATTTCTTCGACTGGAACATCCAAAGGAGTTTTTAATCCGTTTTTTTGGGGTGGGGGGGGGGGGGAAGATAACGTTATATCTTTATTATTATTATTCATCAGCAGTTTCAGTCTCCAACATTTCTAAATTATCTGAAACAAGTTATATTTTGATAAACTATCTCATTTCAACGTGAACTTGGTTCTTGATACATGTGTGAAATTTCAAAATAATGCTGAATAAAAAAGGGACGGAACGCTCGCTTGGTTAATTCGACGCACTTATAAGAAGTAGATCAAAATTAATTTACAATATATGATTAGACATTTTTTCAATAAAAACGAAACTTCCATAACTAAATATCATAAACCCCTTTTTGGGCGCCACTGGTGTTAATTATCTTCACTAGAAATATCCCTTGTTGCAGTTTAGATGGTGACTGTCATGTCGATGGATAAATGGTATAGGAACGCATAAAACCAAAACTTCATTTTTATAAATTAGATAAGTATGATCTCGTAACGAATTTTATTGATTTGAAATGAAAGTATTCATTTGTAATTCTGTACGTTGAGCATTGTCACTGATAAATATATTCATAAATATACTTATATGTTCGAATATCTTCCCTGAAGTAACTCATAAACTCACAATTGAATGAAATAAATCGATATATAAAATATATGTAAAAAGTTCAATCAAATGAACAATCCCAACATGCGTCTAGTATCGGCATAACATGCATTATCGCAGAAAAGTCCGTACCTGTTCGAAACGAACAGTGCGTGTTTCCCACTCAAACCTGCCTGAGAAACATAGACCAATAGCGTCCCGACTTTCCTCGATCACGAGCAAAACACGCGTTGATCACGTCTTGACCACTGTTGTTTACTGGCTTGAGTTTAACTTGAATTTACTAACCACTTCTATAACAACATTTACAAAACCATCCTTTAGAAAGCCTGATCATTTTTTGGGTCATAACTAGAACATCAGTTTGTGAATGATACAAGGTCAATGCAAGGATCCAGTAGTTATACGAATATTTGATATCGCATGCATACATTAATATGCCTAAATGATTTTTAACCTTTCGATTATTAACGAAAATATTATTAAATCCACAATAATCGATTTTCTTGAGATACTTCTGGTGATCTTTCGAAATGGAAATGAGATTCTTGAAATATTTTTTAGATTATGGCGAGAACAATGAATCGGATGTGCTTGCTGATGACCAAAAAGCAATAGACGATTCTTTGCTAAATGTTTCTGGAATATCGCCGACTATCTGGAGTGATTATGATATGTTGACTGCTCATCTTTTGACGGTTTCTCAGAAACCATCGTTTCTGGATCATATTATTGATAGAACTGAACATGACGCGGTTAACTCCACCAAAATATTGGAAAATGACCGCAGTAAAGAAGAAATTCTTGATTCTGCTAAATTGACAGGTAAGTTGAGGTTAAGAATGTTTTCCGATAACTTCAAATATCATATTGAGTATGATAATAACAATAAAATACATGAATACATGAACAGATTTTTTTTAAATTAATTATTCTCACCATTTGATTTCACAAAATCATGACAATATATGATTCATCAAGACGTCACTTGGAATGTGCTGTCGAAATAAATGTTGAGATTTTGTAATATCAAGCAGTAGAATCACTGAGAGACCATGAGCACGATAAAATTTAGGATGTTTTTTTTGGTAAAAGAGTTGATTACTCAAAAACAGTTCGTCTTATCGATTTCAAACAAGGACAGGCTTCTAAAGGACGTTCGATTCTATGTACCTACGCCTGCGGCAGCACCTCACGATGCTTTTCACAGGTAATTGAGGTAGCTGTAATGGTATTTCTCTTCCATTAAAATTTTAAGCAATCTTCATACAATCGAAATGAATTTGATATCAAAAGAAAGGTAAAACATTTACAGTTGAATTATTTTATCTTTACCCATACGTCATCAATTTATGATCTAAGAAATAACACATCCTCTATGTAACATCTCTGTCTATCAACCGCTATGAGCGAATCAAAATTCGTTGACATTTGTCTTCTAAGCAAAGAATTATGGTATTGTGATGATCCATTGAAACTCAAAACAGTGAAAAGAGATAGCCATAAAGCTGACAGTGTTTTTACATTTCAACTAAACTTGCCAAATAGTGTATTGACTAGAGCAGTACCATCAATCACGTCATTATTTTCTGTCATTGGGGATTGTTTGTCACCACTTTTACTTCGTTTTGCAGTCAGACACATTATAAAAACAGTTTTTTTCAAAACTAAACGTCTCTTACAATCATTAATTTCAAAGTAAGTACAATACAATGTGTTTTTTTCACAAATAATCTTTGAAATTTCTAACCCCACAATTGATATATGTGACTGTAATTCCGTATTACCGGGATATTCACACAACAGTAATTCAGAGGGTTGAAACCCTATTGAGAAAAAAACCTTACCTAATTCTATAAATAAAGAATGAATAAATAAATGTATTTGAAAATGTTAATTTAGTTGATTTAATAATTCATTATCTACACGTTGTAATTTTTATCGGGATATCAGCCACGTCGTTTTACATTTAGACTTTGTTTTGACTAAAATTTCTCGACTTATTTCATATGCATTACAATGATGACGCACGGGTAAAGATAAAATAATTGAAATGCATATATGTACGTGCTGCAATGTTTTTTTGAAATTATTTGTTCATCGTCCAAAAAAATTGCTTCAAAAATCCTTTTTATTTATTTTTTGTGAAAAAGTGCATTGAAATTTCAATTTCCATTTCAGCTCGTACCTAGAATCGAACGTCCTCTAGAATCCTGTTCTTGTTTAAAATCGATACGACGAAACGTTTTTGAGTCATCAATTGACTCTTTCACCCTAAAAAGCACCCAATATGATCGCGCTCGTGGCCTAACATCAAATATTTTTTTAATTACTGGATTTACCGATTATTTCCATTGTTCATAATGGAATTTCAAGTATTATAAAAGTCCATTCAAGTTAATGAACATGATGTTTCAGAGCAAGATGACATCTGAAAGATTCTACATTAGTTTTTGTTATGTTGAATGATATTCTGATATATCGATGTTCAAGTAAAGTAGATTATATTTCTTGAAAATAAAAAACAAATATAATAATTATTGATGTGTCAGCTAGATGAACTCTCACGTTATTGTAATAACTGAAGATCACACTACATTTCTGGAGTGACCAAAGACAAGGGTCTATATTGTAGATTGTAGGAGGGGTTGTACAGGCTATTCGGCTTCACAAGCACTTCGACCCATTATAACTCAACCTATTCGAGTACCGGGATTCCGAGACTTCGCATGACGTTTATTGGTTTCCTGGGAGCTAATTTCCGGACGTAGGGCGTTGGGCATTCGCAAAGTAAATTTTCTGCAGTTTCTGCAGTAGCAGCAACTATCACTCATTGATTTGTCCATTTTTTTTGAGGAGAGACCTCAAAGTTGTCAGAGAGTAGTACCTTTACCAATTTCTATTCTTTCTTATCCAACTCGGGAAGCTGTTTAGCTTTCCTTGACCTTTTGATTGTCTTTGTCCTGGCCTTTTATTCCAGTGAGTTTTCATTTCATTAGTTACCCAGCATCGGAATTCTTCTTTTAAGTGGGCTTTGGGGAGCCCTCAGAAGGGTTCTGGGCCGGGAAATTGTGTTTGCCCCTTCTTTGGTAAGGCAGACTGCTTCCACGTTGTATCTAATACCTCTGTGAGTGGCACCCACACCAAAGCAACCTGGATATTTTCTGCCAGTTTTCTCAGGGATTTTTTGCAGTCCCAAGTCAGCTTAGACTCACAAGTGTATGACTTTAGAGCTTTGTATGACTTCAAGGGCTTTCAGTACTGCTTGGCTATCTGACCGTATAGGTATATAGATTCTTTTCCTCTGGGTATCCCTTTCGAGTCACTCTATAGCAAGTACTTCTGCTTAAGATAGTTGGGTTGTTACCAAGGGGTTTCGAAAGCCTGAAACTTGGCTCTGTAACTCCAGCCTTTGAATCCATCAGTGTAGCTCAGTGATGCAACTCTCTTCAGTTGATGCTCGTTCTCTGTGCAGATGTGGTGGTTGTTTATACCCCTTCAAACTGCATTTCGAAGTAGTACCTAACTGGCTTGTTATCTGTCTGTGCAGACATGGCTTCTAGGAAAATAAATTCCAAAATCTTCAGATGTACGCTCATATCTCCTGCTATTCAGTATACTGTCTGGCTTATTCTTAAGGCACCGATGCTGCTTCCATCATCACACATAGATGCAATGGTGGAAGGTTTAAAATTACCTCTCATGCTGCAGTAGGGAACTTCGGAACTTGAATATTGCCCCTGTATTTCTCAGACAAGCTATCTGCTGCACTTTCTGCAGCTTGACTTGTGCCGAAGTTTGTTGCACCTTTGGCTACCATATCAGTGAAGTATAGGTGACCATATGGGTTTGATGATAGTTTGGGTATTACCAGTAGATTATTTTTGGTTTCAGACCCCATGTCTTACCAAAGACTTTGGGCCGCATAGCCCTGGAAAGAATGTAGTTGATTCGGCTGTTCCATGTCAGTTTTTGGTCGATTATAACGCCCAGGTATTTAACCTCTTTGGAAAATATTAGCTGGGTTCCATTCAGAGCTTTAAGTTCGTACTTTCGCCTCATTGTGAATGGAACCATCACTGTTTTATTAGGATTACTCAGGCCCTCCTTTGCACAAGAGCTTACGGTTAGAAATTACTCTGTCATGTCGGCCCCTGACGGTGACGACTGGGTCATCATCGTAACCTTGAGTCGTTAAACCAGCGTCGTGTAGCTTCACTATCAGGTTATCGACAACCACTGACCCTTGGGAGAACCTTTTTCTGCTGTCATTCTGACTATTTCCCCCGCAAGAGTGGCCACAATGATTCTCCTTTTCAGCATTGATTGTATCCATCTGATCAGTGAGGAGTTTGTTTCTCTCCTCTAGTGATCTGGTTATGGAGGCATGTGAGGTGTTATCAAAAGCCTCTATGTCGATAAAAGCACAAAGCACAAATTTTGCACAAATTTTGTCTCGTATGTCGTATGTTATTCAGGGAAAGTACTGAGCTAATGCAAAATGCACCGAGAACCGTTGAGAAATGGTGCAAAAGAAAAGGACTGAGGGCTAACCCCAGCAAAACCACACTCATTCCGTTCACACACAGAATAATTCTGGGGGACATAAAGCCACCCAAGTTCTTTGGCGTGAAACTACAAGTTGCTGAGCATGTCAAATACTTAGGGCTGTTCTTACATAAGAAACTAACCTGCAACATGCATCTGCAACATATAATCAACAAAAGCAAATCATCGTTCATGAAGAGCTTTTGGAAAAGCGTGGGGACTGAAACAGAAAGTCATGCACTGACTATACACTATGTCTCACTTTTATGGTGACCCAAAATAAAACAGAGACAGGCTAAAAACAACCTTATATACAGATGAAATACATATGCTTGTCAAATCATCGTAAACCTTCCACCTTTGGAAGTTACCATCATAGGGGAGGCGAGGATGAGTGCATACAGAATTAAACAAACAGGTAATTGGAGAACCCAACTTTGGTATAAACGCCACCACACAACCCTTTCTCTCCAAATATTTCAAAAACAACTTAAAAAAAAAATCACTTCTGGCTGTTGCAGCTATATCAATTTTTGAGGATGAGGTCTTAACACCTCCAGAGCAGCATATTAAAGATTTTCAACTACCTTATTTATTATGTAATACCCTTTTGTTGAAACTTTTTTAATGAATTGCTCGTTTTACAGAGAATGACTATTTCAGAGGAATTGGGATCTAACACCTCCAGAACCAGCATTTTACCATCTTGTATGCTCTCCAACTCCAATATGGAATAACGTTTTGGGGAGTGTGTGGATCAACTTTTTTTAATGAATTGCTCATTTTACAGAAAATAACTATTAGATGTTTATATACACTCGAATCTTGTAAGCTGGTCAGAAATATTTCGCCAACTATAAAATATTACAGTTATTGCACTTTTTTCACAGAAAAAAAAACAGGACCGAATTATAGGACCGCTTATAACAATGTCAACATGTACCTGTGAACAAGAACTTAAGACTATATAACGTGTTATGACAATCTCAAGTCATTGTAGAAAGTAATCATAATATAAAAAAAGAAAACTGAATATAGTGAAATGAAGCATAATAACAAAATAACGTTTATGAATGAATGTGTACAAATACATGAATAGGCAAGGATATATTCATTTCACATTTGCTTCATAAACATCACACATTGGAAAGAATACGTTCAATTTTTTTTTGAACAGCCCAACGGATGTTGAGGATAGATCCATTTTATCGGTCATCTGATTAAACTTTCTGCACATCAAATGAATTGGAGATTTCAGTAGTATACTAGTTCAGTAGCAAAGCCGGGCACCGTTAATCAAATAGTTAACTTCGTTAATCGTTAATCCGCTAAGAAAAAAGTTCACTTCGTTAAACGTTAAAGCGTTACATTTCGGAGGAATTACCGCAAGTTAACGTTAATCGTTAATCCGTTAATATGTGTAAAATTGCATCTTTATATCGTTGCTCGTTGCGTTAGTGAACTTATAAAACCTGTTGGTTTAGGTTCTGGAAGTTAACAGGTTAAGAACAAAACAAAATACTTCAAATTCAAATGTGTAATTTAATCGTCGGGCATAAGGTGCATATTCCCCTTTATGAACATTAACATGTTGAAGTTCTCGCCTGAAAGCGAGGCTCGTTTTGGTGTTAAAATGTCTTTACCAGTGGAAAAAAGACTTTCAACTGCAGCGCTTGAGGGAATGAATAGATATATGAATATCTGTTCCCCGAGGAATGCAGCATCGTTGAACGAGTCTTTCGATTTCATGTCCAGCCACATTTTAACGAGACTTTGAGCTTTACTCTTTAAAAGGTTTTTCTATAGACTGAGTGACAAAATTGAAAAAGTCTTCCTCGTCATCATCGTTGTTACTCGCATTGCTCCCTCCAATCCCTCCGCCACTTAAACTATCTCTGCCCTTCGAATTTTCCGCTGCTTCTTGTCGTAAGGCATCTTCTACCTTTTTTCCATGCACTTTTTTACTGCATCCACTCTACTGCTGTCATACGTTTCCAGCCATATCAACCGGAACTTTGGGTTCATCATTCAGGAGTGGTCCAAACCCTTTTCTCTGTTCCATTCAATAAGGCATTGGCTTAAAGATGTGCAATTTACGAGGCCCTTATTTAATATTTTTCATGTCATACTAGTTCATTATTGTGTTTTTATTGCTTAGTTACCAACTATCTAATGTCGTACTTTATCCCCGTGCGGGCATAAAGTTCACTTTATGGACGTAAAGAGAAATAATTTTTTGTTTAACTTATTTAATAACCTTTATTAATGAAATTACAAACGGAATAATTTTTCGTATTCCATGTCGTAAGCTTCTTTAGACTTTTTTGGCAACAGATTTTCAGTTGCTTTCTTTGCTTTTTCAATAATTTCGTCAGGAATTCCAAAATCTTCGTTCATTTTGACTTCTGAATTTGACAAATAAAAATTATTGTGATTTTATGACATTTACGTCAACATTCACCTAGCAACGATAGTGTCTACTATGATAAAATGGCAATGTTATTAATTCAAACCTGATTTTTTAAAATACTGACTTGTATTGAGACAAACCCTCAGGCCAGAGGCTCTCGGGTCCGTAAAACGTCGCCCTCAGGGCATAAACATCTATTTATTCCCTTGGTACATAAATAACTATTAATTTATAGACAAGTGCCACGCGCCGCCCGGCACTTGTCGGTGCCGTGCGGCGGTAACCATTGTCTATTAGGCATTGGATTAACGATTAACGGACTTCTGCATATTAACGGTAGTTAACGTGTCCGTTAACATTTTTAAAAGTTAACTTAAAAGTTAATCCGTTGATCAAAATGTTAACTTCGTTAATTAACGATTAACGGATTAACGAGTTAATGCCCAGCTTTATTCAGTAGTATATATAGTTCTTGGATTGGGTAAATGTAAACGAAGTGACCTTCTACGGCTGAACCAAGGTATATGAAATTTCAATTGAGATTAAAAAATAATAGCTTTGGACAATCAATCTGTGAGTTTATAAATAAATATTGTTATTGTTATTGTTCAGGCTTGAACTTGTCGATGGGTGGATGTTACTCCAAATAAACTCGGACTTGTAATTATTATTTATTCGACGAAAACAACAAATGCAATTCTACTGTACATGCGGTTTCTTGACAGTGACAGATACCACGACAGTATTTTTTAATATTGTATGATTTCTCTCTTCTTACGACACACTTGCACTTCGACGTGGGAAAATTAAGTTTTTCTTTTCGAACATAAGTGGCGTGGATAATTGAACAGTTTTCGTTTTGTCACAAACAGTTATTTCCGTCAACCTGTTGCACCTCTACGCGCAACCCTCAGAATTATTACACATATTTGTGCGAGCTAGGGAAGACGCAGCCCTTTCCTTTTAACGTGTGATGCACGAGTCCGTTGTGGAGAAGGAGAAGTATCGAATCTATTGGAACTACTCATTTCTCTCCCTCAGGCAAATACAACCCAATAAAATGGTGGTTCTAATCATAGGAATCCTTGGTGTAATGAAGGACACACTGCTCTCGAATTTGAATTGCCGTAATATGGCAGAAATGCAGAAGGCCGTCATCATTGGTTCACTTCGTCTGCTCAGAGCACATGACTCTCAGACCTAATAGTAACTTACTTTACGGACGTGCGGAGCGGTTATTGTGAGCTATTGGAGTTGGAGCCCGTTCGGTAAAACGCCCATATCAAGACCGCGGAAATGCAGCCTTGCTGGAGCTGCACAGCGATAATCCTATGCATGGGGTCTTCTTCAGAAACGTCGAAGACCTCGGCTTATCCAAAAACTTGACCTTCGACTTTCTCAGGTCAAATGGGCTGAAGTCGGAGACAGAGGGATTCATAATGGCCTGTCAGGATGGTGTCTTCAACACCTTAGCCGCGTGATGGGTCCCCGATATTAGAACCAAGACCTGTCGTAAGGCGCCTGAGACCATTATACATTTGCTGTCAGCATGTCTGGCATATGCGGTCTCAGCCAATATCCACAGACACAACGCGGCTTTATGAGTGTTATATTATCATCTACTTCACTCGGAGGATATTGAGTCCATTGTGGAGAATACGAATTGCGGAATCTATTGAAACTACTCACTCCCCACCCTCAGGCAAATACAAGTCAATAAGCCTGATGCTGTCCTTCTCGACCACCAAAGTAGGACGAATATCGAGATCTACACTTTGAACTCCGCAGGCTCTACCCAAACCATTTTGTTAAAATGGTAGATTTGATCATAAGAGTCCTTGGTGGAATGCTCTCGAATTTGAAAATATTACCGGTTGCCGTAATATGGCAGAAATCTTAGCAGCACGAATGCAGAAGGCCGTCATCCTTGCTTCACTACGTCTGCTCAGAGCACATGACTCTCGGACCCCATAGTCGCTTACCCTACGGACGTGGGGTGTGGTTATTGAGATAAACTACACCAGCGCGCCCCCGGATGTGTCGAAGATCTGGAGACAGAGCCTGACTGGAATATTCCTAAGAGGAAATAATAATAAATGTTGTTTGTTGAATCCAAATTACATTGAATTCAAAATGCTATCGACCGAGGCCCTTCTGCCCATAGGTACAATTTCAGTTTTTATAATTTTAACATTTAGGTAGATTAAAAAAGCTTATATAATTGTGTTAAAAAAATGCATATTATATGAAAATATGTACTATAATTGTAGATTGATGGAACAAAAATTTAATAGTTTTTCCAGTATGGTCTCTTTGTGGTATCGGTGTCTTTGTTGCACATTAGGGTTTCTTCTCAGGTCATATTTGATAATTACCTCCATATTTTCTTGTTTTTAGGATAACTTCCTTGAGAATGTCGGGGCGTGGCGCAGTGGTTAGAGCGTCCGACTCTGAGTCGAAAGGTCCGGTCGAGCCCCAGTTGCAGCTGGGATTTTTAAATTAATTTGACCTAATAAACTATTAAAATCTCGTGACTCGGCTGGGGTGACTCCTGCACGATTCACTGTTGCGTTCCAATTAACAGTGCTGCTCCTAAGGTGGCGTATGGAGTTAGTCACAAGGCCTACCAGAACACATGGCTAATGACCATAGCAGTCGATGCCGAAACACCAAAGAAAAGAAAAAAAACTTCCTTGAGATATAGTACTGTATCGGCATTATATTGGTCTGCTGATATAGCAGAAGATTAGAAGGATGAAGGAGACAATTGTTAGGGTGTCTTATATTGGAGAATTTTTCTTATTGATATCTCTGCAACTTCAAGCATATTTTGTAAAAATTTTTGTAAAATTTCGTTTTTACGAAACTCCTAGGTTTTCGGAGAAAACCCCTCAAAAACAGAGCTTGTGTAAGGAAGATCCGGGACCTACAGTTTAAACAAAAGTGGAATTCGAAAAACTTCAGCTAAGTGACACGCGACCGGGGATCGAACCCGGACCGCCTGGGTGGAAGCCAAACGCTCTAACACCACGACCACTTCGCTGTCGTTCTATTTCGCATGTTGAGTAATAGCGGGTGTGCGTATTCAATAAGTGGGCGACAAATGAATTTATAGATACGGCTTGCTGTTGTTATGCTCGCACCTGCCCCTTTACATATCAGACTTGTAAAATGTGAAGCTTTTGCAATAATTTTCTTCTTCTTAAGTGTTACATAACTGTTTACATTCAATTCAAGGTGATTTGCAGAAGTTTTTGGGTGAAGGACTTGCTGTTGAAAATATACTGTTGGGGAAGTTGGTGAGGTATGGTGATTGAAGATGATGAACTGTGATTTCGTTGGATTTGGTTTAAGCCTCCATTTACTGAACTTCGAGCTAGTATTGTCTATGAGGTTTTGTAAATTTCAGATTGTTCTGTCAAGAGATTGGGCATGTGCTATAAGTGTAGTATCGTCTGCATATTGGAGAATATAAGAGCTGTGATCTGGACATCTGGAATTCCAAAGAGAAAGCATTTGGGTCAATGTTTGTTAAGTGTTTGTATAACTTATATACAATCAAGAATTTCATAGAACAGTACCTATATACAAACTATACGAAAGTTACTATTAATATAAGTGCATGAGCATGTTGTACTTTCAAGTAAGCTGAAAATTGTGGTATATCTGATTAGATTTTAGCACGACCTAATTTTGTAACTAATGATAACATCCAAGTATAATTGGGAATTCAACATAGATGCCAGCGCTGAGGTGGCGAAAAGTCGAACCGCTTTCGCTTAAGTTGTGCCTACATAAAAACAGAATATTCACCACATATTTGGTACAAATCATAATGATTATTCTGTTCTTATGTTAGCACAACGTATGCGAATGTTCTTTGACCTTATGCTGACATTAGGACGAGTGAATGTATGAATTCGAACAAAGTTCTAAAAGTGTTCCGGAGAGTATCAAATAAATGAAACCAATAATTTTAACGAGGTCGAAAGACTCTTCTCTCCACACATTCCCAAACACTGGAAAATAGGAGACACATCGAAATACATTCCCTCCAAACCTAATTAGATCAATATCTACATTGAAGGAAAGCCAGAGCTCACGCATGAGCTAGTCAGGAGGCGTGGATCATACCGCCAGTCCACCCACATGCACCTCCTAAGGTTTACTGAATTTACATCCTGGTCGTCTTGCTCACGTCTGTTCTCATGGAACTCCGTGGGCATCGGGTTCGTGTGGGTCTCTACTCTGTCTATAGTCCCCACATGGTGTATAATTAGTCTGTCGATATAGTCCGGATGGATGTCTAAGTCTCGGTGTATAAACCTGTTAGCCATATACCGTGGTGCGTCTGTTGCCATTCTCAGACAGTCATTAAAGAAGGCCATCACCCTCTGCCTATACGTGTCTGCATGTCTGCGGTGTAGATCGAGACATACCAGTCAACACCAACGTTGTACTAAATATCCGACTTCCCGCCATCATCAGCGGGGGTAGATACCAACGCCCTCTCACAAGGGCCCTAGGTTCTACTTGACACTTCTCTCTCTTGTCGGATTGGCAACGATTAGGCACGGGATAAGCCCCTCTCCCGTCTATCCCTTCTCCCGTCTACCCCTTCTCCGATCTATCCCTTCTCCTATTTCGTAGCCACGCCGGGTGAAGTACAAGTGAAGATGATGAAGAACACCGTTTTGCATCGAGCGACAATATATAACTTTTCTCTGTAAATACACACAATAGCTATTAAATCTATGAAATTATATGTTTTTGAATAATTTTCATTTTATTTCTGGGTAAATAATCTGAAAATTGTAGCTGAAATTTCTGAATGGGCGAAACAAATATTTGTGTATGAGAGCAGGTATAAGAAAATATAAAATTCGTTTAATAACTTTCATTGAAGAGATACAAATAAATATTGTAGTGATGCTCAGTAAAATATACATATAAATGTTTTCAGTTTTGCCAAATTAAGAAACAAAAATGTATGTTGATATATTGATATCAGAACTGGTAGATTTACTTCTATTATTTTAATCTCGTTATTGAGATTTCAATTATTTGTATTTACCAGATTTATCTACAAAACCATTTCATCAAGAAATATGCAACTTATAAACTTGTGCGTTTTACAGATACATTAACCCCAAGATGATGTTGGGATAATGCATTGAAAAATTGGTAATTTTTTCAGTTTACCCAGAAGATGAGTACATTGTGGAATTTTCTCTCGAATTTGGATTCCTTCGACTCAGTCCTTCTACTAGAGCTAGACTGAAAATCCCAGTAGAGATAGTCACTCTAAATCCGGAAAAAGATGCATGCTTTGGTGATGCATTTACAAGATTGGTGTTGGCTGAATTTTTGGGTTATGACGATTTGCTATTGGCTTCCATCAAAACGTTGGCTGAGAAGGAGGACAACAAGGGATATTTGAGGTAAGTGAAGGGTAATTCATCGTGAGGTTCAGGAAAATATTTTGAAATAAAACACATAAAATTGAATGTGATAGAAAACCAATCGATGCTATTTATTTTTAAAATATTATTTCGGTCAAATGTTGGCCGCGGCTACGCCCCAGATGGTCCATTCCCAACCTCCAATTTTCGATCACTTGTTCGAGCATAAAGTATTACTATTAAATTTTATCCAACTGTTTTCAAGAAAGAAATGTTCCAGAAACGATCGCAATAACTCATCAAGAACACTCACTCTATGAATGGCCTTCAACTAATGACATTCCAGAAAAGAAGTTCAGGAAGTGATCTTATCAGAGTGAAGGAGGTGAATTGAAGGGCATACCCAAAAATTGGACAGAGAACAATGCAACAAGTTGAAGGGACCAAACTTAATTACTAATATTATTTTCTAGACTTTGAACAATCTGTAGTAGTACATTGTTGTACAGTTGAACATCATTCAACTAATCACATTAAAGAATCAAGTTAAGGGAGTAATCTTATCAGAGCGAAAGGGGTGAATTGGAGGGCATACCAAAAAATTTGAAAGAGAACAATGCAACGAGTTGAAGGGACCAAACTTAATTACAAATATTGTTTTCTACACTTTAAACAATCGGTTAAAGGTTGGGGTTGAAGATGAAGTTTGGGAGAAAAAGGCATTAGTAATGACTGTCTCTGTTCATTGATGTATGAAGATGCTCTTATGTGATAAGATTTTACAGTATGGTCTGATCTTGTGGGGATCATATCAAACTTCGATAAGGCTCCTATTGCCAAGAACAAAATCCTAAGAACTATTATCAATATTCGCTCAATAACTACATGTAAAAATTTATTTCATAGCCTGAGTGGGTAGAGAACTCTTTTATCTTATATTTGCGTGGCGCTCCTTAGCGATTGTTGGTAGCGTATTCACTTTTGATCCTGTAGGCAAACCCGGAAAAGCTACTGCACCACCTCGGGTGGTTGGTGGGCATTCCAAGCAAGTTTTAGACATCAGGATTTGCATCAACACCAATACATCTGATAATTAATTAATTTGTATTGTCTCAATCCATATATGGGAAAAAATTTCTAGGACAGGTCGGATCCGGTCCCTTATGAAACATAATCAATTGATGGAAAGTGAAATAGTTCTTGGTACGAAACAAAACCAAGTTTTTGAGATCCAATTTTGACAATACATTGGTATGGATATAGAAGAGAAAGCAGTATGAAGGGTTATGAAACCTGTTAGTTACAACACTAGATGACTCAGTTGATATAAGATAATAACCCGGACAGTATTAGTGAGTCGAGCATAGAGAGCGGTTCTCTTGAATATACGAAGTGTTAGCTTACTATTTGATTACTTATATTTCGGACGTCCATCATCTTAATGGTTGAAAGATTTCTATCTCTTTCAAATTTTTCACAACGTTTCAATTGCTTGAATCCGCAATCGTCTTCTGGTGAATAGTGACAAAATCAGATGCTACGCGACCTTTTATAGGTCTATAATTAAAGTGTAATTACGCGCGGTCTTGTGGCGCGCGTGGTTTCGCGCTTTTTCTCCCTCCAAAACGGTCCATGAGCGGTTTCCATACGTTTTTAATTTCCACGCTTGGTTGACTGAAGGCACCATTGGCTTCTATGTAGGTGGTTTCCATAAATTTCCGTTTGAACCAATGTTCCTCTCTATGAAGAACACTAGCTTCGTCCCAGAGAATTCGGTGGTGTTTTGTCCAGGCGTGGTCAGCAATTCCCGATTTTGAAGTTTCCCCTCGTTGAGTCCACTTTTTGTGTTCGGCTATTCTTACTGATAATGGCCTCTTGGTCTCTCCGATATAGGAATCTCCACATTCACATGGGACCTTGTAAATACAGTTTTTACTGGATTCTGTTGTGTTCTCTGGTTTCGTCTTGGTGAGGAAGCTTCGTAAGGTACTGCCGGATTGAAAGCAACTCTTGATGTTGTATTTATTTCCGATCCTTCTGATCTTCTCGGAGATACCCCTGATATAGGGAAGAATGAGAACGGGGTTTTGTGGTCTTTCTTCGGTTGTCTTGGTCTTTTCGAGTTGTTTCCGAACTTCTCCTATGAGCTTCTCGGAGTATCCGTTTCGGCGTAGGTCCTTTTTGATGTGGTTAATTTCCGCCTCCAATGACTCCTGGTTGTTGCAAATAGACATTGCTCTCTCCACCAACGTTCTTACGATTCCCCTCTTTGTGGAGTTTGGGTGATTAGAGCCGTAGTTGAGGTACTGTCCTGTGTGTGTCTTTTTCCTGTAAACAGAGGTGAGGATTCCAGTGTCTGTTCTTTCAGCTTTCACATCGAGAAACGATAGGGTACTGTTAGTTTCCTTTTCCATTGTGAAATTGATTGAATTCCTCATGTTATTCATTCTGGCGAAGAATTCCCCAAGGTGTTCATCTCCATGGTTCCAAATGATAAAGGTGTCGTCTACGTATCTTAGCCATAGTTTTGGTTTGTATTTTGCCTCTCTGATAGCCAATTCCTCATACCACTCCATGTATATGTTGGCGATTACTGGAGAGAGAGAAGATCCCATCGGCAGTCCATCAACTTGGGAGAAGAAACGGCTCTTTTCTTGAAAGTATGAGTTGTGTAAGCAGCACTGCAGTAGTTCCAATATCGCTTGCACGGGGAGGTCAGTCCTTTCATGAAGCTGGATGTCTTCTTCCAGTTTCCTCTTGATGATGTTAAGGGATTCTTCTATGGGGACATTGGTGTAAAGGCTCTCCACGTCAAAGCTGATGAAACGATCTTCAGGCCCTAGTTCAACATCTTTGATAATGTCCACGAAGTGTTTAGAATTCTTGACGAACGAACTGCTAGTACCCTGTAAGGGTTGTAGTATCGGTAGGAGGTATTTCGCCAGGTTATAGGTCGGTGAGTTACGGGAGCTGGTGAATGGTCTTAATGGCATGTCAAGTTTGTGAATTTTCGGAAGACCGTAGAGATGAGGAGGTTTACTGTAATGTGGCGTCAAATGTGTCCGTTCTTTGTCTGGAATAAAGGTTTTGTACTTTGACAGAGTACTGTAGATTTTCCTTTCTATCGAAGATGTTGGATCCTTCTGTAACAGTTTGTAGTTTCCTGTTTCGAGTACTGCTTCTAACTTGTCATCATACGTCTGGGTGTCCATGATGACTGTGGCATTTCCTTTGTCTGCAGGGATAATTTTAATGATGGAGTCCATTTGCAGGGTTTTCAGGGCCTTCTGTTCTCCAGTGTTGGCGTTTTTTCGAGGGATTCGCTCCTTCTCCAAAACCTCTTTCACTTTCCATCTAAATTCTTCTGCCTGGACAGGGTTCATTCTGTTGCTTGTTGACTCTACCGAGCTCACGATGTCCAGGATAGGTATCGTTTTTGGTGCAACTGCGAAGTTCAATCCTTTTTCTAACAGGGTCTCCTCTACTTGAGTCAGGGGTTTTGATGAGATGTTGATTATGGTACTTTTAATTTCTTCGTCGTTGGTCCGTGGTGGCCGTGTTTCTCTTGCCAGTCGGTTCCATTTCTTCTGATGTCTCTTCTCCTGGTTTTGGCGAAATCTCGTACAGTTGTTGTTAATTTTCGCAAATATAGGTTGGTTGTCCTCCTCCAATGTATACTCTCTGATTTCTTGAAATATAGCCGTTGCATCTTGGAGTAACATTTCTTTCTTCCAACGGTGGTGGTTGATTTGCGACCTAATTAGTGCGAGGCTTGCTCGTGTCGTGATGCGCTGTGCTCGTTCTCCAGGAATGGGTGACTTGATTCTGGAGAACAGAAGGCCCTGAAAACCCTGCAAATGGACTCCACCATTAAAATTCTCCCTGCAGTCAAAGGAAATGCCACAGTCATCATGGACACCCAGACGTATGATGACAAGTTAGAAGCAGTACTCGAAACAGGAAACTACAACTGTTACAGAAGGATCCAACATCTTCGATAGAAAGGAAAATCTACAGTACTCTGTCAAAGTACAAAACCTTTATTCCAGACAAAGAACGGACACATTTGACGCCACATTACAGTAAACCTCCTCATCTCTATGGTCTTCCGAAAATTCACAAAACCGACATGCCATTAAGACCAATCACCAGCTCCCGTAACTCACCGACCTATAACCTGGCGAAATACCTCCTACCGATACTACAACCCTTACAGGGTACTAGCAGTTCGTTCGTCAAGAATTCTAAACACTTCGTGGACATTATCAAAGATGTTGAACTAGGGCCTGAAGATCGTTTCATCAGCTTTGACGTGGAGAGCCTTTACACCAATGTCCCCATAGAAGAATCCCTTAACTTCATCAAGATGAAACTGGAAGAAGACATCCAGCTTCATGAAAGGACTGACCTCCCCGTGCAAGCGATATTGGAACTACTGCAGTGCTGCCTACACAACTCATACTTTCAAGAAAAGAGCCGTTTCTTCTCCCAAGTTGATGGACTGCCGATGGGATCTTCTCTCTCTCCAGTAATCGCCAACATATACATGGAGTGGTTCGAGGAATTGGCTATCAGAGAGGCAAAATACAAACCAAAACTATGGCTAAGATACGTAGACGACACCTTTATCATTTGGAACCATGGAGATGAACACCTTGGGGAATTCTTCGCCAGAATGAATAACATGAGGAATTCAATCAATTTCACAATGGAAAAGGAAACTAACAGTACCCTATCGTTTCTCGATGTGAAAGCTGAAAGAACAGACACTGGAATCCTCACCTTTGTTTACAGGAAAAAGACACACACAGGACAGTACCTCAACTACGGCTCTAATCACCCAAACTCCACAAAGAGGGGAATCGTAAGAACGTTGGTGGAGAGAGCAATGTCTATTTGCAACAACCAGGAGTCATTGGAGGCGGAAATTAACCACATCAAAAAGGACCTACGCCGAAACGGATACTCCGAGAAGCTCATAGGAGAAGTTCGGAAACAACTCGAAAAGACCAAGACAACCGAAGAAAGACCACAAAACCCCGTTCTCATTCTTCCCTATATCAGGGGTATCTCCGAAAGGTCAGAAGGATCGGAAATAAATACAACATCAAGAGTTGCTTTCAATCCGGCAGTACCTTACGAAGCTTCCTCACCAAGACGAAACCAGAGAACACAACAGAATCCAGTAAAAACTGTATTTACAAGGTCCCATGTGAATGTGGAGATTCCTATATCGGAGAGACCAAGAGGCCATTATCAGTAAGAATAGCCGAACACAAAAAGTGGACTCAACGAGGGGAAACTTCAAAATCGGGAATTGCTGACCACGCCTGGACAAAACACCACCGAATTCTCTGGGACGAAGCTAGTGTTCTTCATAGAGAGGAACATTGGTTCAAACGGAAATTTATGGAAACCACCTACATAGAAGCCAATGGTGCCTTCAGTTAACCAAGCGTGGAAATTAAAAACGTATGGAAACCGCTCATGTACCGTTTTGGAGGGAGAAAAAGCGGGAAACCACGCGCGCCTCAAGACCGCGCGTAATTACACTTTAATTATAGACCTATAAAAGGTCGCGTAGCATCTGGTTTTGTCACTATTCACCAGAAGACGATTGCGGATTCAAGCAATTGAAACGTTTTGAAAAATTTGAAAGAGATAGAAATCTTTCAACCATTAAGATGATGGACGTCCGAAATATAAGTAATCAAGTTACTACATCGTCTAAAACATTCAAACAAAAGTTTACTATTTGTTACCAATTTACTATTGTAAATTATAAATAATGTAAAGTTTGTTGTGTTAAACATAAACTAGTGTTTTTTTTTCAATTTTATTGTTATAATATTCCAAAATTAAGTGTTCACATTTATTTATCAATTGGCTTCCCGATTTTCAGTCTAATTCCCCATATTTTTTATTTTTTTTAAATTCTGGTTTCTGGTAAAAGAAAGCATGGACACATTTGCAGATGAATAACTCTTGCACTGCTGCACTTAGCAAAATTGTTTTGACCTACTAGTCATATCAAAGCTATGCTTTTTGCATTAAATCAGAAAAATCAAAGAAAATATAGAACAACTAAGAAATAATTAATAATTTATTAAAACTAGATCTTATGGCAGAATGTTTGTTTTCCCGGAGTTTTACGTACAAATTTCATAATGTAGATGTCGCCCACTCGGTGGTGATCGCGAATATCATCCGCATTGGGGATGAGGTAGCTCTCAACGAATCATTAATTATTGGTAGAGTGTCGGACGAAGCGCCATCCCCTACCACCAACTATTTGAAAGAAAGATAGGTAGCAAGGAACACAGGGGGTGCAGGCCATAAGATGGAAGCTTGACAATGAGTCCCTGGTGCTAAACGTGATATTACGTGGAGATCTCTTATGCCTTTGCCAGTGTTTTGCTGAAGTTAACATAACTTCGTAGGAACTTAAATATTTAATGAATTGAAATTTTTATTCATGAATGATAAATATGGTAATGAGTCATTTGGAACTAAACTAAAACAAATATTATTGAAAATGCATTTCAAGTAATTGCACAATTTCAATTTATTCAATTTTATTTTGTTTACATTTTCCATTTTAATCTGTTTAATAATATAATAATTTTTATGTCAAATATGCCTCCTAATATACCACAGCATTTTTCGAAATTGAATCACAAACCAATTGCATAACAATAAAATATGTACGCTTGGTATAATCCAAGCATTTGACGAATTGAAAATAATTTTAATACTTATAATATTATAATATTGATGTGGATATTATGAAGGCGCTGAAGGGCCAATGTTTTTCTTTTTTTATAATCCTGACTTCAATCTCGGGATCCCGACTTCCACCTCGTGATCCCGACTTAAATATCGGGATCCCAACTTTAATCTCGGGATCCCGACTTCAATTTCGGGATCCCGACTTCAATTTCGGGATCCCGACTTTTATCTCGGGATCCAGACTATGATCTCGGGATCCTGACTTTATTCTCGGGATCACGACTTTAATCTCGGGATCTCGACTTTGATCTCGGGATCTCGACTTTGATCTCGGGAACCTGACTTTAATCTCGTGATCCCGACTTTAATCTCGGGATCCCGACTTCAATTTCTGGATCTCGACTTTAATCTCGGGATCTCGACTTTGATCTCGGGAACCTGACTTTAATCTCGTGATCCCGACTTTAAAGTCGGGATTTCGAAAGGGCGCTCAGGTTTTAGAACTTCTACTCTGAAATCGCTTCATGAAGCTATGAACCAGATGAAATGTCTACATTTGTACCCCGTTGGTTGAAAGGATCGATTTTCCAGATACGCATTTCGATAACTAAGTTATCTTCATCTGGAAGTAATATTAATACGCACTAATGCCACAGAGTAAACCGACAGTCCATAGTAATATGTTCTTCTTCTTCTTGAAGCAGAATCCAACTGAAAACCCTGCATTATAGTCGAGAGCAAATTAAAACATGTATTTATTGTGGTAATGATGGTCGAACGTTCGTTTTTCAACCACAAGGGTATCACACGTCAAAAGTTAAGGGCCTCGTCTTTCCTATCTCACACAAGTTTCCCGAGAACTTCTGAGGGTTGCTCGTAAGGGTATAGCCGGATGACAGAAAAAAACAAATATTGAACAAAAAACAACAAAAATCGTATTATGTTTATATAAAGAATCAGCACACGGAGTTTGTTGGTCTTATTCTAAATCACCCTGTATATTTCTGGCTCCGGATCCCAGTCTGGAAAGGATTATTGTTAGATGTGATCAGATAGTTTGTTGGGACTAATAATTTCAGACCGACGTTTCGAATTTTAATCATTTCATCTTCAGGACCCTACAATAATGAGTTTACATGTGGTGAAATGGTTGGACATTGAACTACATCTGATAGATATTGTGAATAGACCGTATATAACTTGAAAGTAAAAATGTGAAAGTGAAAATTTGCAAGTTAAGTTCTTTTCACAATATCTGTCAGATGTGATTCAGTGTAAAACGTGTCAGCTGGACACATTATTATAGATTGCCGGTTTACCCTGTGGCAGTGCGTATCAATATTACTTCCTGATGAAAACAACTTAGTTATCGAAATGCGTATCTTTCCTTCAACCAATGGGGTTGGAATGAAGACGTTTCATCTAGTTCATAGCTTCATGAAGCGGTTCTAGAGTAGAAGTTCTAAAACCTGAGCGCCATGTCGAAATCCCGACTTTAAAGTCGGGATCTCGATATTAAAGTCGGGATCCCGAGATTAAAGTCGGGATCCCGAGATTAAAGTCGGGATCCCGAGATTAAAGTCGAGATTATTAAAAAAGAAAAACGTTGGCCCTTCAGCGCCTTCGTAGGATAGCATCTTCTTATGACAAGTGCTTATTTGAATGTTACAATAGATTCACTTTCTTGAATTGATGGATCGTGTATAGTTCAGACGCTGTACTTATACATCAGTATTTTCCCTAGAGGGTTAATTATAAATTTGGTAATGAAAACTATAAATTGATTGAAAAATAAGGTTAAGATAACAGACAGTATTTTGAAGATGAATACCATAAATAGTAAAACCTTTCACAGAAAGCCAATTCAGAACTTCAAGCATTGTTGTATTCAGTGTGTATCTATTACATCTTAGAATCAAGCGCATGTCTCTATTCTGTTTTGCAATCCGTCAAGCAATTTGCATCAAGCTGTGATAGTAAACTAGGAGAGTAATCGAAATGGGAGTGAGTAATTGATTTGAAAACTGTAATGGAAGTAAGCAATTGTTGTAATGGAAAAATAATTTTATAGCAATTTTATTACATATATGATAATGTATGTATGATAATGTATTTATGATAATGTTTTTTCATATCCCGTATTTGATCCACGATGAACCCCAAATATTTGAATTCCTCAACAATTTAAATTTTTTTCATTACAGGTATTTATACTTGATGTTTTGTCAATCGAATTGTGTTCACCTTTTTTTCTAATTATCATTCATTTCGTTTTGTTGTCATTGAGCTTGAGCTTATTAATGTTGAAGAATTCAAATATTCTGATTAATATATCATTAATTTTATTGATAGCTGTCTGTAATTCGCGTTCACTTACTGCAATTAGAGTATCATCTGCAAATAGGTTTATGAATTCACATATGAATAGTATAAACAGACGCGGGCTCTTGAGGTACCTACATCATTATTGATTTCTTTTTTGTTTGAGTATGCCCCAGAGGTAACTTTCAAACCATTCAAGTACAGAACCAGAAATACCATAGTCCATAATCGTCCTTCAAAATCAATATAGTCAGACAGTCGGTCACCACAGAATTGCGACCACGAGCATATAAATATAAATAAAAAAATAAATAAATATAAATAAAAATATTATAAGTTCAAAAATAATAGACAGGACGGGGATCAATAAAATTCGTCTCAATACATATTTGAAGGATTCATTAAGTGAATGATAGCAAGGTTCCTTGAGGAAGAATTTCAGCTGTTGTTTTAAAAGAACTACATTTTTCGCAGATTTTATATCATTGGGTAGTAAATTATATATTCTGAGACCTAATGTATTTGGTGTTTTATTATGTATTTTTGTATTACTATATGGTATATGCAGATCATTTTTCGATCTGGTATTCAAGTTATGAATATCACGAGATATTACACAAGAAGGAATACTTATTTCTAGATACATATACACATAGCTCAAAAATGAGGAGCCTGGGTAGTGTTAATATATTCATTGTTTTGTTTTGATATGTCAATCATACTTCTAATTACTCTAGTTTGCGCTCGAAAAACATCCCCTGCTGATACAGATGCTCCCCAAAAATAGATACCATATGTGATGCGTGAGTCTACTTCTACAAAATACAGATGATAAATGTTCTAATTCTAGAGTATTTCTCAAGGTTCTGAAGCAAATGGAATTGATTTTATTCACCAAAAATTCACAGTGAGTTTTCCAAGTGAGACATTCATCAAGGTAGACACCTAGAAATGTCACCATTTTTAGTTTGTACTTGAATGTTCGTCATCTAAAAGTTTACATTATTTTGGTCGGGTATGGTATGGTATGGTATGATATCTGATAGTACCAGTCTTGCTGCTGTTAAGAAATAATATTAATAATAATAACGTTTATTATTCCTAAGATACAATAATATATTTATAATCGGGAACATCAACTGAAACATTGAAAAAAAAATTTATTCATGCATACATGATCAATATGCAGTAAAAGCAGAATAATTTGCGAGGGGGAAATGAATGAGGTATAGGAATATTTGAAGAATGACATAATATCATTAGGTTAATAAATATTTCTTCAATTTACTTTTGAAACTGTGAGTTTGAGGAACTTGGGTAAATTATTATTTTGAATTATGCTAATATGATAAATATATCTTTGGTCAATATCTATTTTGACCTGAATGAGTGATAAGTCATAAGGTTGCCTTGTTGAATGGCTATTATTAATTTGATGCACAGATAATTTTGAATTGGAATGCTTTAGCTTATTTTTGACAGAAAAAACTAACAAATATATTTTTTATTTAGGTAAGAAGCTAATATAAAAAAGTTTTTGGTGTTTATAAAGATTTATAGTTGCTTCACTATAGTCTAAATAGAAAATACATTTTAATGCTTTGTTTTGAAGAATTTTTAGGGCTTTGAGAATACATGATTTGGCAGTTCTTCATATTGAAATTGAATATTGTAATTTTGAGTGAATCAATAAAAAATTTATGAATTTCTAAACCTTAACTGAACTATATTTCGGATTCTATAGAAAAACCCTATAACTGGAGATATCCTTTTTTCAACATTTCAATATGTGTAGACCATGATGTATAATACGAAAGCGTAGAAGGGCCATAAAAAATAAAAATAAATTAATTCTTTTAATTCCGACTTCGTAACTCGAATTTGGTATAATTCCGACTTCACAACTCGGAATTAGTGTAATTCCTACTTTACAACTCGGAATTAGTATAATTCTGACTTCATAACTCGGAATTAGCCTAATTCCTACTTCACATGTGCGCCACTGATTTTTTTCAAAGGTCGGCTGCTCTTATTGGGAGACCTGCAACGGTAAGAACACTGGCGCTGGAGGAAGAAGTTTTACATGAAGTTGAGCGGTGCCCCGATACAAGCACACGCAAAATTGCACAACAATTAAACATTTCTCACTTTACTGTATGGAAGATTTTGAAAGAGTACCAACTGTATCCTTACCACATACAGCGTGTTCAAGCGTTATTTCCTGCGGATTTTCCCTAGCGAGTTGTTTATACCACGTGGCTTTTGCAACAACAGGTTGCATGTCCGACATTTTTATCCAGTATATTATTTACCGATGAAGCGTGTTTTTCCCACAATTCAATTATGAACTTTCATAACAACCATATCTGGGCAGTTTTCCGTGAATGTCTGGGTTGGTATTGTTGGCGATTATCTCATTGGACCTCATTTTTTACCCCCGAGATTAAATATTCAAGAGTATCGTCATTTTTTGGAATTTGTATTACCTGACTACTAGAAAATGTCCAACTGGCAGTAAGAGGAGCAATGTGGTTCATGCACGATGGGGCTCCACCTCACTTCAGAATAGTAGCACGTCAATTTCTGGATGAAACTTATGGAGAAAACTGGATCGGTCGCGCAGGTCCACAGTCATGGCCGCCCAGGTCACCGGATTTAAATCCCTTGGATTCTTTCCTTTGGGGACATTTAAAGTCCCTCGTTTATAAAAATCCAGTCAACACCGAAGAAGAATTAATCCAACGAATACGGGATTCATGTGATCAGATAAGACGGAAATATTTCAACGTGTTCGATATTAAGACGAGTTAATGCTTGCATTGAAGTTGAAGGAGGACATTTTGAGCAACTATTGTAAGTTTTGTGTTAGTTATTATTGAATGTATTCTTACAGAAACAAATTGCCTAGGTACCATTTTTGTTTCAGTGTGGTTTTAATAAAGGGTGTTTCTTGTTTGATGTTGCTTTGGCATTTCCGGCGTTACCACTATGCACGCACTGGCCAAATGAAACAAACAATTTTTGAGCATAACAGATTCACCTGTAATCATTAAAAACCCTATAAAAACAATTTTTTATTGTGTTGTGCCAGGGACGTGCAATGAAGTGATTTTTATGTTTTTTCTCAAAAACAAAGCAAGATACGAAAAAAATTCTTGATATAAAAAAGTTGTAATTTCAGTTGCTCAATGTGAAACAAATACAAAAATTGCAAAAAAATCAGTGGCGCACATGTTTTCTGTCAAAAATATTGGTTACAGTTCCTTCCGGGACGCCACTTGACATGATAATTTTGATATAGTTAGAGTTAAATTCGCCCTTTACGACCTTCAATAACACTGCCAAATTTCAATTAAATCGGTTGAAGGGTTATTAAGATATTTACGACAAAAACGATTTCTTTTAAAAATTTTGACACCCTGTATCTTGAAAACGAAGCATTACCGGACCTATGTTTATATGAACTTTTCGTCTTAGAATCACTCAAAGAATCACCCCTTTAAGTTTGGCCACGTACTTAAATAACACCCTGTATAGAAATGAATTTCCCATAAAAATATGATCAAATAACTAAAAAACTTGTACATGATCATGTGAAATTATTGATGAAATAATCTTATATCAAAATACACAATGAATATCGATAATGTATACATACAAAGAAAAATAGCAAAATGAAGTATAATGCATGCCTAAATAACATTGGTCACATTTTGTATATAATGTTCTCTTCGTAGTTCTTTTGAATTAAACAAACTGACTTAGATGAAGAGGCAGGCTAGGCTAGAATTTCTCTGACTTCTCTCAGTGTAGCACGTACATTCCACTTGTTTTTTTAATAGCAGCTGATAGGAAATAAAATAGCTCTTGGCAAAGAGAAAACGAAGCTTTTGAGAGTATTTTTTGGGAATAGACCTCAAGTGGTTTCCCAAGAAATGATATTCGATGGTAATACCGAGCAACGAAATGGGTTACTTCTGTGTGATAGTTTCTCTTAACAGAATTATTCATCTTAAACACTGTAAGACATGCTTGGGTATTGTTTGTGCTGAATTCCACCAAGTTACTGGTTCTAGAATTTTGGCAAGGTTTTCTTTCATGATGTTCACATACCTTCCATAATAATTTTTATTAGTGTCGATTGTTATGACTAAGCTATTTAAAATTTTTCTATTTGAATATTGTTTTCATTTTCAGAAATGTTGTTTCCGGAGAACACTACCGCTTTGTCAGTATGTGGATGGCAAGGACATCTTATTTTGCAGCTTTTTTCATCATGATTGTTTTCGTAAGTAGAGATTTTGTGTGCAATATTTTTCGTTTTTATTTATGTGAGCTTTGCCATTTTTGATCGTTTAACTTGACTGCATTTGTGAAGCTGCGTACTGCCTTTCATGAATCACTGCTTACCCCAGAACAGGATGTTCGTACAAATCAATTAATTTGTTTGATCACTCTATTTTGTTCTTTTGGAAAATCTTATTTGAAAATGTCGCAGACTATTGCTTAATAAAACCGGTCCATACTGAGCACACACGCACGATATATTTCCTTTGATTGGGAGCAAAAACCATTGGCTCAGGTCATGTACATTGGCAGTGACTCGTGAGAAGTTCAACATGTCCTGCTTTGAATGTGCATTAGCATGTGCCATAGAAATATATATTATATACTTATTCTAGAATGCTATTCTCTTATGTCGAAATAGTTGTGAAAAGTTCAAACTAGTCCGCAATGCGCATGTGCGTCATTAGTGTTTTTTGTAACAGGCTCGGTTTTAGTAAAATATGGTACTGGTGAAGATTAACAAACGTTGATAATTCTGAATCTCGGGGAATAAGCTATTGGAAAACTCAATGCAATAATACCTTCTATTCAGCAGATTTGAATACATCTTTTCACATATGTATGATCCCAAATATTCAGCGAAGGCCATAAGAAAGTAGAGTATGGTTTTTATTATTATTTATCGCTCTGAAGCGACACATTGATTTTTGGTATCACAATCACTTTTCAGCTGCAGATGCACCCAACAAAAAACTACGAAACCACCCCAAGTAGTCGGTGCGAATTAGCACTAGATTGGAAAATAAATTGAAAGCACAAAAAACTATGAAAATTTATTTCAGCTAATATGAATAATTTCAACAAAATTTTGATTTATAAAATTGGATGCTTCCATATAGAAGCTCAAGGTTTTCTTTATTCTAGCACGATTCATGTCAAAATATGTAACTGCATTTAATTTAAATGATTTGAAGAGATTAATATGCTATTTCTAGGAGAATTTCAGGTTCTGTTACCTTGGTGCAATTTCCACAATGGGGGTTTATGAAGAAGTGAGACCAGAAGCATTTTTCTTATCATCAAAGAAAATCACTAAATATTGACATTAACTTTCTGAGGAGACTTTTTACGTTTATTACTTTTTGTAGGAATCAAGAACTAATTCAAGAATAGTCAGAACGTAATAAGCGGTGTGGCTAATACTTGAAATTTGTTTGCAAAAAGTTGTATCACTCGCCAAGCTTACGCAGATATAGTGTTGGTACGGCATTGGGTTTCGAATGATTCTATTGCCCTTTTTACACATCGGAGCTCCTGCCCCACTCCAGGGTTTTGTCTACTGCGCAACCAATTCTCGGAGGCATCCTTACGCTTGTCGATCAGTACGTAAAAATGTGTTATCTACCAATAATAATTTATTTCAGGTATTTTTCCTTTACTTCCACACTACAATACTAAACAGTTCATTTTTTATTTGTAGGAAGAAACGGTTTTATAAGAAAATATCTTAAACGAACAAGATTCATGCAAATTCACGAATTATGAAAGAACCAATGACAACAAACACTACACAAAACGACAAGACAAAATCTGAAATTCTTAAAACCGTCTCTGATCTCTGTCAAGAGTGACAGATCTTAGTGACAAGTCTTCCTGTTGATGAAAAAGCACTGTTGCACGGTCATTATAATTACAGTAAGACAGGGTACATAATAGTATTAAATACGTTTCTTTCGATCCTAAAATTCGGAGTAATCTATCTCTAAAAGGTTCTTTCGGTTTAAAAAACTCCTGAATGCGCTGACAAATTCCTCTCTTAAATCTTTCAAATGACATGGGTTTCATTGCCTCATGACACAAAACTCTGAATTGGAACACCAAATGATTTTCAAACTTGGCAATGATCTACCTAAACTACATTGATGACGAGTATGCTCACATCGTAAATGGGTCACATACGCGGCATGCTTTTCGCCGAGAAAATTGGCGGGATTAGCATTCTAGAATAAGTATATAATGTATATTTCTATGGCCTCGACTGAAAGCACGTACATTCAAGTCCAGTACATGGCTAAAGAAACATACGCGCGCGTTTACGCTCAATTTGGACATTAACAGATAAAAGCTCTCGGACATAAATTATCCCTAATGCATGAACGACACGAACTGGATCTTGCGCAATAACTTTGTTGTTTTTTAAAGAGATTCACGGGGTAAATTTGAAAGCGAGACTACTAGATACATATGTAATTGACATTTTTTTTTGAATCGGTATTAAAGGAATATAATGATAAAGTAAATATTACAGCTCACAGATTTTTGTTGACAGTTAATTATATGACTTCATTGTAGTTTCAATTTAATGTTTAATCAATGTCTTTATGTCCGTTTCATAAACGTGGTAGGTAAATTTTTTTCTACGTCCATGCAAAAAACAAATCTTTATTGAACTGTATTTAGTAGAAAATCTGGTTCTTTATTGCATTGAGTGCAATAAACTCTTTATTGCACTCATATGTCATTCTGCTACAGCGTTCTGTCACCATGACAAACGTAAAAGTCTAATCGACGCCATAATTAGCCCATTTTCTATGATATTGTATTATGTTGTAAGCAGTTGCATATTTTATATTATTATTTTTTTTTCTTTGGTGTTTTGGCATCGACTGATATGGTCATTAGCCATGTGTTCTGGTAGGCCTTGTGACTAACTCCATACGCCACCTTAGGAGCAGCACTGTTAATTGGAACGCAACAGTGAATCGTGAAGGACTCGCCCCAGCCGAGCCACGAGATTTTAATAATTTAATAGGTCAAATTAAATTAAAAAATCCCAGCCGCAACTGGGGCTCGATGGACCTTTCTACTCAGAGTCGGACGCTCTAACCACTGCGCCACGCCCCGACATTTTTTATATTATTGTCAATCATATTTATTACATACTGGGATTGCAACATTACTATAAAATGCAATTTAATAAAAATAAAATTTGTTTCTTTGAATATTGTTATATTACTTTTAGCAGCTAGATTTGAACAAAGAATGTCTTCCTTACACTTTAGTAACGCCTGAATGAAACAGTTTTTGGTTTTTGCACAACGTAGAAATAATATGGTATGCAACTCGTGCAAAAATTGTTTATTGCACTCGACGTGTTGTCTAACGGACAATGGACAACACGTCGAGTGCAATAAACACTTACTTTCTGCACTTGTTGCATAAATAACTATTTTGATTCAAATGAGTATTTTCAGCTTTTTAGTGAATGTGAGGGCATTGCTATTTATATTGACGATATAATAATTTGTGGTAAAAATGAAGAAGAACATGACCTCTGACTAAAAAAGTTATAAAATTTGCTAAAATAAACAATAAAAATAGCATAAAATACATGGAACATATCATTTCTGATGAAAATAGTATAGCAGTGGATGAAAATACAATTAAAGCAGTTGTAAATATGCCCAAACCTAATTTAAACAGGATTTACAAAGAATTGGGAATAATGTCTAATTTAAACTCACTCAAGGACTTATTTGAAGAAAGATAATTCATTCGTTTGGCAATAAAACCAGAATGTAGCATTCAGTTAAAAATTCTTGAAAAGTCCAGTCTATGCATCAAAGGCACTCAAAGATAGTCAGGTCAGATATGCTCAATCCATCAATAAATCAGTCATTCATTTGATTGCAATACATACGAAGAGTACGTTTTTAGCAGGTCGTACATTCATTCATTGTAGACACCAAATACCCTTTATTTTTCTCTTGTCCATTACTGCTTTATAAATAATACTTAGCTACGGTTGCTATTAACGGACCCATAACGCCTGGGGCGTTATGGAGGGCATTATGAATCATAGAGACCGCTAGATGTTTTTTCTGTAGTTCAATAAATTAATTACTCAGAAAAGTTTTATTTATAACTGTACATAAAAAAGAGACTAATTATTTTCTCTCAAATAGAAATTACAATTTTCAAATGTTCCTGAAAAATTAGTACCAAGTTTGAAGTTCTGTGAGTTGACCGATGATGAACTCAATGTGCATTAGGTTTCGTTCGGAACGTTAACACTGTCAGGACGTCGACGAACAGTTTCTCAGGGTCAAAAGGGACAGGCGGGAGGAACGGAAAAGGCGGAGCTTGTATGAGACGACTATTGGCGGGTATATATTCTGTGGCACAGGCAGTGGTGGTCCGTCCGCATTTGTGTGTTCGTAGGTTTGCGGTTGTATTTTATTGTTATTCAATTTTGGTTGGATTCAGTTAAGTAAAATTTAGGTTGTGTGTAGTGTTTGGTTTTTAAAAGACATACCTAGGCAATAGGTTATTGTTCAATATGAATGAGGAAAGGAAAGGTTCTTGGAGAAACAGTGGTCCTAAAAAGAGAATGAGTTTAAGTATAACACGCATTAATATAAAAACAAGAATTGCTAGGCTATCGAAAAGCAGGTAAGTAAAAGTTTTGATAACAAATTCAAAATGAAATCATTTCAGAATATTTTTTCGAACCGAAACTAGAATTCTACCGTGAGCTTCAGAAGAAGATAATGTTGTTTCTTCACTGATAGATATTGTGAAAAGACCCTGACTTAAAAGAAAAATATCTGAAAGTGAAAAGTCGCATTTTCATTCAGATTGTAGTTAATTTTAATTATTTGGTTTCCACTCATATCTGCAAATAAAAATATTTCATGTCCTTTTAGTCCAAGATCCTAGGGCCCCCAGGCGTTACTTATTTTGTCATTAACAAAATGCATGGGATTAGGTAATTTTAGTATGTACTTAAGGGCGGTTTGTACAATTCATGCTCATCAACAGTTCAACTGAACTGAGCTCACTTGCTAAGGAACTACAAATTTCATTGACTAATCCCTAGCAACTGAGGTGAGCTCACTTAAGCATACATTCAAAGTACCTACTAACACTATCTACTGCCATACATTTTTAATGAGAAATTAAATAACACCTGGGAGCCCTGGGTTCTTGCTCTATTTCGTCCACAAAAATATTCCATAAATATCAAATATTCTTTATTGTTTATTATTTCAGGTCCAAAACAAACAACGTACGGATGAGTTACCAATAATTTTGGAAATTAATGAGAATAACGATTCGAATATACAAAATATATCCGCGAATCAATCAAAAAATCAAACCAGTGAGATTTTACCATCAGATTCAAATGCTGGTGAAGTTACTAAAACTCGAATGGATGCTACAACCACTGACAGTATTTCGAGCCATGCTGGTAAAACTAATGAAAATAAAATGAGAAAATTTAAAGATATTGTTGAGAAAGAAATTAGTTTGGTTGGAAAAAGAATTGTAGATGTCGATCATTTCTTGAATTCATTGAAAATGATTACGCTTCCCGAAAATCACTACCCCGCTACAGAGTGCACTTTACAAAATATTACTGTCATTGATGAACGTCGTTCTGGATTCGCTTCAACTTTAAAAATGAAATGCAATTTGTGCAAAAGATATTACAGCATAAAAACCAATTATAATCCTGAAGGAGTGAACGAACAAGCCGTTTTGGGAATCATGTGTATGTGTATGTGTGGCTTTAGTAAAGTGACCGAACTAATAGAGCTCCGATAGAAATTCAATCCTGGTATGTAAATGACCATACTAAAAATTATGAAACCTAGTGAATTATAAAGATTAGGATGTTCTAAACAACTCATGAGAAAAATACAATACTAATTACTACTAGAATTGCGAATAAATCAAATAGTTTACCGAAGCAATTAGAGTTACCCAGGAAAACCTGTCAACAAATGCCGTTATCAGTTAAAGATAAGCATTTGGCTAAAGGTGTCCACGTACGTTGAATATAAAAATCCAATTAACTGAAATGGAAGAACTTCGTCAAGAAGTTATAAGGAATAGAACAGAAATAAGGAGTGCAATAGAAGCTAGTGAAGCAAGAGTATTATTGAGACTCGAGGAATTGAATAGCAAAGTGAAGAAACTAGAAAAGGAAAATCAAGATTTGAAGAAGAAAGTCGAACTGCTGGAAAGGACAGCAAAAAAAAACAATATCTTAATATTTGGCTTGGAACACGCAACAGATATTACGACTGTCAATGCCTGCGCTGAACTAGAAAATCATTTAAGAGTCAATATCACGGAAAACCATATAAATAATATTTATCCCCTGACAAATATTAGGCAAAAACCGCTGAAAGTGGAGCTGGTATCTTATGTGAAAAAACAAGAGATACTAAGAAATTGCAAAAAGCTGAAGGGAACAAACATTTCAATACTACAAGACTTGACATTTGAACAAAGGGCAGAAAGTAGAATATTACGTGAAAATTTGATCAGGACCAGGCAAAATAAAAATATTATAAGTTATATAAAAGGAAACAAGCTTTACATAAATAATAAAGCATACACGGCGGAACAACTTGAGAACGCTGAAGAAGATCCCCTCCACGAAAAATTCAATAGCGCTCCCCCGACACCAAACATTAAAAGTAAAGAATTCTTTACTGAAACAGAAGCCAATCAATCAGAACTTTTTAACGATACGATCAGCCAATACTCAGCTACACAAGAAACAGCATCCCACCAAAAAAATAAGGCTCCTGAAGAAAAACTGTTGCTACCAACTCCGGTGCAATAAAGAAGAAACCAGTGGTATCAGTCGCAAATGGTAAAAACAGACTGCGATCCGGAAATAGATAAATGAACTGCTCCACCTACAAGGGCAAGTTGTGAAATTATTAAAATTACCCTAGACATATTTCAGTATTAGCTTTCGCTACTCCTTTTACTTCATCTCCTCATATATACATATTTTAATGTTTCCTTTTTATATTATTGTACACAGTTTCATTACTTTTCTGTTATCTTTAAAAACATTCTAATATGGAGCAATATATTCGAAATTTTGAGCTAGAAACAGTGCAAAGCTTCTCTTTACAAAACCACATCGAATTAAATGACGTTTTAAGTGTAAATCAAAACGTTGAAAATTTTACCATTATTCATAACAATATTCGGAGCATCAACAAAAATCTCGATGAATTCAAAATTTTCTTAGCCAGCATAAATTCTGGTATCGATTGCGTTGTGTTAACGGAAACGTGGATTATACAAAACCCCGAGTTGTACAACATTAAAGGATATGACTTGATCTATAACCACGGCAAATTAAATCAGAATGATGGGGCTGTGCTATACATAAAATCGAACTACAACTACTCTTATAAAACAATTCAAATAAACGATTCTAAAACCATTAAGCTCAGAATCAACATAGGAAACAATACCAAACTTGTCATAAATGCTGCTTACCGATCACCTTCCACAGACCCCAACGAATTTAATCTGTCTCTGGATAGCTATTTGAGAATGAATGACCAAACCGATGCCACTCCATCATCATTGGCGATATGAATATTGACATTCTGAAAAACGACGAACATTGCTATGAGTACCTGAATATCTTGACTGAATATGGGTATATATCAACAGTTAATAATGCAACTAGAGTCCAGAACAATAACGGAACATGCATTGACCACATCTTCATCAAATCTAAACTGAATATAAGAGATCAAATTATGACTCTCATTGTACAGACTAACATCACTGACCATTACACAATCGCACTTCAAATTATACTAACAAAAAACGAGCACAGAACACCAAAAACACACCAGAAAAAATATACTGATATAAAAAAATTAGGAAGTGTACTAAGACATGAATCTTGGATTTCCGTTTTCTCTTCCACCAACCCCAATAAAAGTACATGCGAATTCATTGACATTATTAGTCGAGCCATACATTACTGTACATCAGTCAAAATCTCCAAAAGAAAAGACAACAAAATCGCACTTTGGATAACGAGATCTCTTGTCAAATCTTCCAATACAAAAAATCGATTATTCAAAAATTCAAGGAACAACCCAGCAAACTTAGAACTGAAAACGCAATATACAAACTACAGGAACATGTTTACAAAACTAATTAAAAAGGCTAAATTAGATTATTACCAAAATCAAATAAATAACAATGCATCGGATAATAAAACACTGTGGAAAATAGTTCAGGATATAAGCAACCCAAAAAAAGGTAAAAAAATAATAACAACAATAAAAAATGACTACGGGGAATTAATAACTGATAAAAAACAAATAGCTAATGAATTCAATAAAGTCTATACACAAATCGGGAAAAAAATGGCCAACAATATTCAAAAAAACCCAAATTACTTCCCTCCAAGAAACATTTCAACGAATTCATTCGAACTCCTACCAACTGAACGCATTTAACCAAAATCTTTGAAAAAGCACTCAAAAAACGATTGACCTCTTACATTGCCAAGTACAAATTGATATCTGACAAACAGTATGGTTTCAGAGAAAATCTTTCCACTCAAGATGCTCTACTGGCTCTTACTACAAAAATATCGTCAGCTCTAGATGAAAAAAAAAAACCGTGCCTCTGCGTCTTTATGGATTTGTCTAAAGCATTCGACACTGTGAGTCATAGTCTGCTCTTGCAAACACTGGAAGATATTGGTATAAGGAACCAGTGTCTCAAAATTTTTGGAAGTTACCTCACCAATAGATTTCAGTGCGTCAGAGTGGATGATACGATCAGTGAACGAAGGGCAATAGAATATGGAGTACCGCAGGGGACCGTACTTGGCCCTCTTCTCTTCAACATTTATATCAATGGGATGTTCTCTGTAGAAAGCAATGGGAAAATACTGGGATTTGCCGATGATACTGCAATATTTTATAAAGCAGACGATTGGGAACAACTGAAAAACATTGTACAGAGCGACTTACCCTCGATCAAAAATTGGCTGGAATACTACTTACTCACCGTGAACCTTGACAAAACGTTTTATCTACCATTTAGCTCCTACCGATCCAACTCTCCATCGTTTAATTGCCTCACATTCACTACAAACGAACAACAAAATACAATTTTACCCCAACAAAAAGTTAAATACCTAGGTGTATATATAGACACTCACCTCAGATGGGACTCTCATATCAACTTTGTTTGCAACAAACTACGTTCGATAATCTACAAATTTAAATATCTGAAAGATATACTTACATTTCATCAGCTGAAAATTCTGTATCATGCTTTGTTTGAAAGTCACTTACGATATGGTATAGTAGGCTGGGGAGGCGCACTGAAGACTCATATGCGCCCTCTAGAAATATTGCAGAAAAGACTACTGAAACTGATTCTCTCTAAAGAATATAAATATCCCTCAGATAGACTCTACAATGAGGCTAATGTTTTCGATCTCCGACAGCTTTATTATTATAATACAATCCTAACATACCACAAAAATAAAAACACATTCATCTTGCCATCTCATTCTTATCCCACTCGAAAAAAGCATCTCCACAAAGTTCCCCAAACACAAAAATTGGTTGGGCAACGGTCTTATCGATACTTAGCTCCCAAAATGTATAACACCATCCCTCCAAATATACACAGAATTGGTAGCCTAATGCTGCTGAAAAAAGAACTGAAGTCGTTCATTCGTAGTGAAACACGACAAAAAATTGCAGATTATGTGGACAACAGATAAATTGTTATTGTCGCTAATGCGCTAATCACTCAAACTCTGCTTGTATGATTTATTATTCGAGATTATGTTAAAAAAATTCCCCCTTTCTCCATTCCAGTAAACTCACAATGACCTTTTTTATGTTCGAATATATTATCAAGAATCTATTGGCCCATAAACAATATTATAACATCTGCATTCGATATTACACAGAAAGAAAATGTTCTTGGAATTAGTTCTTGATAACTGATATATTACTGATGTCTAAATAATACTCGTAACAGTGTCCGCTCCCTCTCGGAAATACTTATAATAATAATATGTGTCAACCCTAATAACTCACGGGTATTTATTTGTTTATATATGTATATATAGGTGTGTATTGTCTTTTATATGTATGTATTCGAATATTTGTATGTACATGTCTTTAAACTTTGACTTGTTTAGGGACATTTTTAATTATATTATATATTGAATTTTATTGATATCGTATTTTATCACATTTAACAATCTATAGTTTTAGTTCATAGTTTTACATATTTTACAATATCATTTTTTGATGTCTATAAATTTTGGGAAACAAGTGCTTTGCACTTATCCCTAAATGCTTTATTCACTGCATATTTTAAATTTAGTTCGAATTATTGTATTATTTATCTGAATAAAGTTATTATTATTATTATTATTATGTCAATAGGATTGGGATACAAACATCTTGAAAAGATCTCAGTATCATTAGAAATTCCTTATGGATCCCATGGAACATACGATAAATTTCACAGTAAGGTTTGTGATAAGATAGAGGAAAAATCAGAAGAAGCAATGAATGAAGCAATAGAAGAAGAAAAAAAATTGCTATCGATTCTGGAAATGTTATAAACAGGATTCCATTTATAACCGTTGAATGCGATGGATTTTGGGTCAAAAGGTCTTATAAAAGGAACTATACATCATTGTCTGGATGTGGTGTGGTGATTGGTGCAAAAACAAATAAAGTTATCAGCATGGGTGTTAGGAATAAATATTGCGTCATGTGTAAAAAACATGAAAATAACGGAAGTCAGCCAAAGCCCCATCACTGTTTCAAAAATTGGATGTTGTCTTCAAGTGCCATGGAATCAGACATAATTGTCACGGCATTTCAACAAAGTTTAGAAAAGCACGGAGTAATTTTTTAAAACAATGATAGCGGATGGAGACAGTCCTGTTATCAAAAATTATTGGAATGCGACCCTTATGCAAAATTCAACATAAAAGTGGAGAAAATTGAATGTAGAATCCATCTCCTAAGGAATTATATCAATAAGTTGGCAGATATTTGTAAGAACAAACATGCTGGCCCAGCAGTTTTGAGAAAAAAAAATTAAGGTCAGTTAGCGATTAATTTATAAAAAAATCTACATGAAATATTCCCTAGAACTTACAAATATTTACAATATTCTCGTATAATGACACTAAATAATTTTAGGATAATCTTCTGCGGTTCAGGTCGTCAGTAATGAAGGCTATCGAATATAAGTCAAAAAAAGCATCTCTACATGAAAAAATTGAGAATTTGAGAAAAGACATAATGAATGGGCCTAGTCATATTTTAGGAGAACACAATAATTGTTCACTATACTTCTGCAAAGAAAAGTCGAAACCGCCACCAAAAATCAGTTAGTCGCTCAGGAGCGCTACGGCAAATAATAACAATAACTGTCCTCTACCTGACGCGGTCAAGGTATGCCTTTGTACACTCTCTGCGTCTTTATGAGGTAGTATTATTGTTATTTACTATTATTATTCACTATTATTATTATTCACTATTTTTACTATTCACTATTATTATTTTTATCTATTATTAATATTTACTATTTTTATTTTAACATTTTCTGAGAAATCGACAAAAAGATTTTTATATGCTGCATACTTTTTGCGACACTTTGTATATCTACACAAAAATTGTGCCTAATTTAAAATAAATACACGTTAAGCCATTGAACCTGATAATATAATTTTGACCACTACCTATTATGGAAGGCTTTCATGGTTAAATTCCAAGTATTCAGTCTTAAATATTTAATCCGTGTCCTTATTCCGGAATATTCCGTTTACATTCTTTGGAGATTCCTACTTTAATAATTGCATTCGCGCGCCGCTGTACTGGGGGCGTGACTGCTTTCTCTGAATATTCTATCAAGTCTGAATGTAGGCAACTGGCGATATTCCGAGGTGAATAAATTGCCTCAATAGTGGCGTTTAAACAAATTTAATTTAACAAAATATGTCATTATAAATGATTTTTATTGAAAACTGAGTGTCTTATTGTTAGCCATGTATACATGGTAAGGTTAAGACAAAGGAATAGTAAAATTTTTATATGAGATAGTCCTGTAAAAAGATAAACAAAAACACCTCCAACAATACTACGAAGAGTAATTTGTTTTTATTAAAAATCTCTTTGTTCAAACCTTTTATGTACTTTTCTGAATGTAATAAAATATCAAAAAATTGTTTAAACATATCCTTCATGACGCATTTTGAAAATTCGTAGGTGTCTGCAGGCATACCCGGCCAAACCAGGCCTCGCGGTCTTAACATTTTCTTTTTCGGAAACGAAATGGGCTATCATTGTAGCAATTTTGTTCTTCGAGGAGATACTTTCTTCAATATAGCTCTCCTCTACCGTACTACTCTTTCATTTTCCATGTAATTTTAGTGTTTCAAAGGAACCACCACCCTGAACAAGAAGCGTTGACGACGTTCGGCGTAGACAATGTCTGGTGTAACCTTTCGGGTTTTCCAAATTAAGGTATTTCGCTATGATAGAAGGAACGCTTCCTATAGTATTTTTACCTACAGGTAACTCAATGTATTTATTATTTCTGTAGGTTAAAAAAAAACCTACGTTGTTTACATTCCTTTGGTCGTAGTGCAATGTACTTTTTAACTATTTCGCTTTCTTCAACAATGGTGAAACTTTTTGAGGTGCAGGTCTTGGTTTCTGGTACCTTGATCAGTAAAACGGTTCCTCTGTCTTCAATGTCATCAATTGTCATCTCGACCATTTCATCACGTATTAAGCTTCCAAATACGCCCATTACCAGAACAACTTTATGTAGCAGAAAAGTATCATCAGGAGCTTTTCATATGAAAAGTAACACTTGTCCACCTTCCAACACCTTTGATTTTTTAGGAATGTATCTTTTTGATTTAACTTTCAGAAAGGCTATCAGTTGACTGAATGCTGATATATTAATGTTTTCTTTAACAATCAATGTTGATTTCAGCTGTGAGTATTTGGTCCATAGACTATTTGCACTATATTTTTCAGATTGAAATAATGTAAAATAAATAAAAAATATTAATATTCTTCATCAGATAAACTCACCAGTTCCTGGAAGTATGTCATTAAGACAGTTTCATTTACTGTATTCACTCTGTTTTCATCTTTCCATTTGAAAAAATGGTCATACTCCTTCTCGTATATAAGTATTTGGATTTCACTGTCAGTAAATTTCCTAACGCTTTCTCAGCTTTGAGCGTCACATTCTGTGAGATCTCCATAATTATTATGATTACAACCGTTTTTAGTTTCCTACACTAACAAGCTTGTCAATTTTTACAAAAAATGCAGCGTCATATTATTAAATAAACAACCCTTAGCAACCTCTTCAATGTTTCCATGGCAATTGCATAGAAGCTCACCTGTGCTCAGTTGCCGACCAGAACGCAGTAAATACTATGAGAAGAAATTTATGAAGTAAACAACGTGGTTTAAGATAATTTTTTCGTGAAAAATTAAATCTTGTATGCACCACGTGCGTTACTAGATCCTAACGCCCATCGGGCAACATTCATCCCTCGGGCCAAAGGCCCTCGGGTGAATGTTACCCTCCGGGCGTTAGGATCTATATAACGCACTTGGTACATGAATAGCTATAATAATCGCACATGTTATATAATGATATACACATTGAAAAGGGCAATTTCACAAGCAAAGAAAGAGCAAATGCAGAGTCACATCACAGCATTCCTGGAATGGGCGTTTTCATAACCTATAAATTGACCGACATTTGTGCCCGAAAGCTTTTATCTGCTAGTAATATGGACTGACGTTTTTATCGCTCTTCTAGAAATAATTTTTATGGTAGTTATGACATAATGCATTTTTGCTAGTTCTTTTTAAAGACTTTAGCCTACAATCACTGTCTATAAAATATTTTCAGAGATGACCTATGTCTTTTACTGATTAATTTTTTATTTGCTTATAAATTTTGAATCATAAACATTTTAGGTATGACAAATGTGAATGAAATCAGTCTGAAGCGTTGACAGGTTCAACTGAACTTTAACAAAACTGGTTGCATAATAGTTATCATAATAATGATTTTACAAGTTACATTACCGGTAAATGTTTTTCAAGTTATATTGCTGAATAACGACCATTCAATACACACTTTGCAGTCCGTGATAAACTTGATTACTGAATGTAGTATATTGTTTCGACCAAACACTTCATTTCATTCTAAAAACACTACTCATTACTTTTGCGAGAAACAAAATGGGAAAAAATTCAAATTGTAAACACTAGAAACAAAACTTTCCGTCAACAGATCACATGATCAAATTTGCGATTGCGCGACCGGTTGATATATTTTTGGTAAACGTCTCAAGGATGAACTATATTATGATACACTCATATAGGCATTAAAAAAATGCCGCAAAAGTACAAAAACAAAACATTTAGTATCCTTCATAGACCTCTTTGAGAAGTTTACATTGCTCTGAAAAAATCATCGGCGTTTCTAAATTTTCGAAACATCTCATAACCTGCCAGATATGATTGTTCTCGCTGAGTATTAAAAGTTTTCTAATGACATACGTACAAAGATTTGAAATTGTCCAGTAAATATGGATCTAAAGCCAAATATACTTATATCGGACCGGAAATGTCGAAGTCATCTTTTAAATAAACGCGTTATCCACCATCGTCTATTTTTCTTTGTTTCTCTACTCGTTTTGAATAAACTACTTGTAACCACAAACGCGGATCTGGACATAACTCCTCAGACATTTTTACCACAAATAGGCGGAGCGACTTTGAGATGAAAGTATATGCGACAATAAAAGTTTGCAACTAATGCAGAGATCGCGAATGGATTACGTACTAACGCACATGCGTAGCTTTTCACCGATGCGTTGCAGGTCTGTGTAATTGATAACGGTAGTCAAATGGCTATCAAATGGAAAATATACAAATTATCAACAACTTAACTCAGAACCCAAAGTTTTTCTGGGAGATCGTTAAAATAACGACAGTTGTTACCATTTTTTATACCATACGCCAATGGTGTAGGGTAATTTGGGAAGTATCAGTCAGAAAACAATTACTACCGTGGCTAATACCGCTACGGATAGATATAGACCTTTCCATAATTAAGGAAAAAATAACGCGTTTCATTTGTGGCCCAAGAATTCTATCGGTTTACATGACATGCCTCTTCGCAGTTCACAGGTAATATTTGTAGAATTTATGAAAGTGAATATTTTTATTAAAACCAAGAGGGTCTAATTTCATTGCTTCCCTAAACAAGGAACCATAGTGCGGAACAGTTGTTGAATGCCACTGAATTGGGACGCAAAACTACTGGTAAATAAAAATACCTGTATTGTTTTCGTATGCTATAATCAATACATGAAATCACTTTGGTCATAAGTTTGTTTGTGCCACTTCACAAATGACGATTTCATTGTAGGGGACAATGTTAGAAAAATTGAAAAAATATGCTATCCTGATTACGCTGAGATCAGAACCTACTTGCAACAACATGCAATGTTTACCACTGCATCATCTACGGTGATATTGAATCTACTTTGCATTGATTAATATTATAGAAATTGAATAATTCCGTTTTAGTCTGTCATCGACACAAGCAACGAAATGGAAAGTCCACATCTCGAAGCAATTGCACCTTTATTTAGGAACACCAAACCAAGGGGGGATCCAGAACGTTCCTAAGGGGGGAGGAGGTTAGATAGAGTTGCAGTTTGAAGTGACCGAAAAAGAGGTGATGACGTTGGGGCGATTTCCCCATTCCTTCCCCCATATACTCCAGTGCACCAAACACCTGTAATTTACCAATATTTTTTTGGAGACATTTCATCCACATAATAATTAGATACACAATTGATTGTTTATTTGAAGCGTTGGGCTCTATCACTCGGTCATCTACCAGGTTCAAACAGAAAATGAGTTAGTTTTTGGCGTCAACTGGATGCACCTTTACAAGCAACACTCAGAAGTCTTCGACAGACTTGTGCGAGCTAGGAAAGATGAGGTTTTTACTTTTCAACATGTGATGCCAAGCACGGACGAGAATTAAACTATTCAAGTACGTTAGTCACCCATCCAAGTGGTGACCTTGATTTCAGCTATCGACCGTTCCCGACTGTTCTGCTACAGTCTTGACATTATTGTCTTCTCGATGAATATGTTGATGATATTTTCATAACAGAATGTCAAATGTCATAGAGCGAATTACTCTTCGTGTGTTCTCTCTCCGACGCTAATGTTTGCGAATCATTTGAAGCTGTTCACAAGTTGCGCATGAAATGAACTAGTTTCTCTCTCATACTGGCTCAGTTCATATCTTTGATCATATCTCTGTTCTTCGTAATTTGGAAAAGTCTATTGAATTATATCAATCAGATACTTGTACAATTGTTGTTATTGTTGTTATTGTTGTTAATTCCGTCAACCGATTGCACCCCTACGCGCAACCCTCAGAAGTCTTCGAGAGACTTGTGTTCCTTATTGTCGAGGACTTGCAAGTGCTCCGTGTAAACAAGTAGTAGTTTTGTTTGGATTCGGACTGGGTGACCATCTGAATAGGTTATTGCTACTCCTCAGTGCATGGGCAGGTTTATACAGACAGTTATTACCCAGGGCAGTCGTTTTTTTTACAGATACTTGCCATAATATCTTACACTGTGGACAAACCTCAGGTTCAGATATTACTGAATATTACTGCACAGTGAATGTAGACTATGTCTTCCCCTATAGTTTCTACGGGGGGAGAGAGATATCACATTTACTGGGCAGTACTGCTTAGTAATATCGGTACCTGACCAAAATGACGAAAAAATAGTAAAATCATGGTCGTCAACGACTATTCTACTTCCACGATCTCTCAGAAGAACTTGGAGCTCTGTACTCAGTTGTCTTTTTAATACTCCGAAATAGAAAAATTGGAGTGCTTCTGGCTCTGCTCGCAAGCTGGAGCGACCAAGACTGTGTTTCACCAGCGCACATATGGGTATTTCACCAATCTAGCCGGTCATAAATCAATTTCTAAGAACTTGACCCAAGAAAAAAAATATTGGTTATTATTATTGCTTAATGACTACAGCGGCAACCCATCTCCATCTCTTATCGACTGCACCCGCGCCTTAAAGTATCAGTCAGAACTTTACAATCGCTGCAGTGTACGTATCTTTCTCGGCTTTCTGAGTGTGACTGCCTCAGTTAAAACGTAAAATTTTTTGTTAACACTGAAAATATTGTTATGGACTTTGTCGTTTTGGATTCATCAGGTAAGAACACATACTTTTGAAATATTTTGCTGTGAACGAGCTCATGAAAGTAAACAAACCAAAGTGCAAATGTTTCCTACGCAAATAAGGCAACCAATTGGTTGAGACATTCGGTTTGTTTCGCATGCAAACAGAAGAGTCTTATTAGTGTTCGTGTTTTAACAGTGGCTTTTCGTTCGTTACTGTTCTCAAAAAAACATCCATGCAGGAAGCACGAAGGGAGTGTAAAACGGTTTAAACTTAGCAGAAACGGGTCAGAGCTGGCTGTAGTGAGGTGAATTTTGTATTTATGAATTAGGTATGTAACTATTTTGATAATATCTTGGTATTTTTACTGCTATTGAAGTAACCGCTGCTGACGCTGTCATAAGCTAGTGGGCTGGCATTCCATAGGACAACTGCCAATTCTTTGCATTATTATAGAGCCAAACAAAGCTTTCACGTCTGAGTGGTCTAGTTTATATTATGAAATCGTTGATCAAATCAGCCGCACATAACCGCACTTTTTCGTGTAAACAATGATAGTGGAAAAATAAAATTTTATGTAAGTTTTACGACCTTTGTAATGATGACTGATTTTTTTTCTTTGGAGATTTGAGGTCTTATATTAAAGAATACTCTATTTCTTTATAGCCAACGTTTCGTCAATTTATGCCCTGAGGATGTCAAAATAAATTGACGAAACGTTGGATATAAAGAAATAGAGTATTCTTTAATTTAAGACCTCAGATCCCCAAAAACAAAATCAGTTATTATATTTCATATTGAAAACATAGATTTTGTTAACGTGATAATTACTCTGTTGCAGAGTCAGCTGGTGGCTTAGGTGTAAGAATAGTGACCCGTAGATTACTATATGAAAAAATGCAATAGCAAAATTTACCTAATTTTGAAGAAAAATTTTACTATTTGGAGATTTACCTTTTATCTAGCGGAAACTACTCTGATGATGAAATACAGAAGTTGAATCACAAATTTTCGTTTTAATATTCGTATATTAATACGAAAATTTGTCGGAATTCAAACAAAGGTGGAAAAAAGCAGGTAAAATAGAAACAAGATTCATTTAAAACAATGATGAATGGCTGAAACAAACATTTGATATACCAAGAGTGCAGCTTCAATGCTCAGGTCAGCCATCGACATCGTTTACCGAATTTCGGCAGGTGATGACATGTTGATACTTGCTGTACAAACGAAATTACAGACATTTGGAAAAAGAGAAAAAATATATTGAAAGAAATTAGTACTTCCCAACGAGAGCTACTAAGTTGAAGAATGCACATGAAAAAGCTCAACAAGATAAAGAAAAACAACTAACGCCGTTTATGTCTGGGCGTGGCGCAGTGGTTAAAACGTCCTACTCTGAGTCAAAGGTCCGGACTTCGAACCCTAGTAGGAGCTGGGATTTTTCAATTTAATCTAACCGATTAAATTATTAAAATCTAGTGGCTCGAACAGTGCTGCTCTTAAGGTGGCGTATGGAGTTTTTTTTCTTCCTTTCGGATGCTGGTCCTGTCAGCAGCTGCACCTCAGCCGCTTGGGCTTTGTGTGCATTCCAATTAGTTTCACAGCACCCACTCCGTAACTCTAGTCCCCTGTACCAGTGTGAATAGGTTCTTTACCGGTTGACTATTGTATTCTTCGGGAGTTAGCCTGGGTTTCCTGAATAAAGCCTGTCCCTTGCGGTCTAATGCCTCGAATTCTGACAGTACGTGTTTGCCTGTTTCTGTCCCTTTACCACATTGTCTGCAGCAAAGTTCTCCGTTGTACAGCCCCATTTAGTGCAGGTGTTTTCTCATTGGACTGTGGCCAGTGAGAAGGCCCGTTATTATTCTAACTTGATTCCTGCTCATCTTGATTAGTTCTTCAATTTCGTGTTTTGACGGTTTTCCAATGTATGTTTTTCCGTGGTGCATGAGAGGGGCTTCGTTCCACCTCTGCCTTTGTTTTCTTTTGATCCAGTCCCGAATGCATCCTCGAATGTCGGATTTAGTAATCCCGAGTGCGGGTTCTGAGCCAATAAATGGAGTTGATGAACCGTTTCTGGCTAGTTCATCAGCTTTTTCATTGCCCTCGATGCCACAGTGTCCTGGAACCCACATCAAAGTTGTTTTGTTGTGTTCTGAGAGGACACTGAGTTCTTCTCGGCATTTCCATACCAGTCTTGATGTCACCTTCGGGTTCATAAGAGCCTTCAGTGACGCCTTGCTGTCTGAGCATATTTTGATCCATGCATTACGTATTTCCCTCATGTTGATTTCTCTTGCGCATTACAGATCTCTGCCTGGAATACGGAGGTGTTTGTTCCTAGTGAGACGCTTATTTGGAAGTTTCTTCCCTCACTGTATATTCCAGCACCAGTTCCTTCCCTGATTTTGAATCCGTCCGTATACCAGATCCTCTCTCAAGGTTTGCCCCTGATGTTGTCATCTGACCATTCCCTTCAATCTTGCATGATAACCTCGAAGTTAATATTGAAGAAGTATCTAGGAGTCATGTGGTCCGTTGGTTCCATTTCAAGAATGTTGCTTCCCACTATATTCTTTATCTTGTTGTGATCCGATCTATTGCTCGATTTTTGTTGCCTTAGAAGTCCCATTCTTGCCTCTCCCATAATTGTTATATCAATCGGTGGTAGGTCCAACAGTGCTTCTATGGCTAATGTTGGTGTTGGTTTCATAGCTCCCGTTATGCTAAGGCATGCAAGTCTTTGTACCTTGCTCAACTAAGCCGCGGCTATTTTTTGTGTTGTCTTTGTCCACCATACCAAAGACGCATATGTGATCATGGGTTTCACCACAATGTTGTATATCCAATACATCATTTTGGGAATAAGCACCCATGGCGTATGGAGATAGTAACAAGGCCTACCCAGAATACATGGCTAATGACCATAGCAGTAAAAGCCAAAACACCAAAGAAAAAAAAACTATCGCCGTTTTAAGTCTTTCGATATTCATGGAAGCTGATTAATCTTTGCGACAATATGAGATAATTAGAAGTGGCAGCAAAAAGTTGTATCCTAGTTACAGCATCCTACAAAAAGCAAAAAGTGACTGTTATCCGCCTAAAGAATCGTATGAAGTGACAGAAACATTCGCTAGAGTAAATTTTTAAGGTCACTTACGTATTTGAAGCATGTGTTATATTTCGTAATACCAGAAAAGTGTAACTCTTTAGAGCTGATTTCACGTGGGGTTGTGTTGGATCACAACAAGCACAATTCAAATAGAAGATGCTAAATGATGCCACTGATTGTAACATTTTTCAAAGAAGCTTTGTGACTCTTTGACCATCACCTGGAAAAAATTAAAAGAAAATATTGTGACAAAGCCGAACCCCATCATCACCGCGATATTGTCATCCTATTAGAATCAGATTCATAAAGAACTTGTAGTAATTACCCAAGAAGAGATCGAGCATGTATTTACGAACGGCAGCCCTCAAAAGTCAAAACTTGTGCGAGCTAAGGGTTAACGAGGACTTTTTCACGTGCGATTCCTAGCACTTTCTCGGGCTATCAGAAAAAATTCTGCAGTCACTGGCAGCCGAAGTGATTGCTTTAACCACTCGGCTACCTGGCCTGGAGTAAAACATACATGATGCGAAAGTGTGTAATGCAGCAACACAAACCACATCAACAATAAGCTGCTATGTTTCTGGGGCAACATCGAAATAATTCAATGATTTACCCATAAAAAAAATGTTTATGTGAGCGCACTTTCATTTGTATTATCCACTTTGCATACCAGGATTAGTCTGTTCGAGAGCACACTATAAACTCCCTGTGAAAAAGTGAAAAGTTAAAAACTGATTCTGACAAGCCGTATTTTTAAGGAGAGAAAAAAATCTAAGAAAAATTTTGTTGTGAAACACTGATAGACGATGTTTCAAAAGCTGGATTTGGTAACACCATTGTTTAAATAGAAGATAGTTAGTCAATGCCTGTGGAAAAGGTATTGGACCCAAACGCGAGTGTCATCTAGCGTGATTAGTTACAAACATGAATATTTCACGTCATTTTGATGCAGGTTTCTTCAAAAAACCCTGATTTTAATGCTGTCCCATTGTTTCAATCAAGTTACGACATGACTTGTAGGCCAGATCACTGAAGTTACGACATGACTTGGATGCGAGCTCACTATCGCCATCTACATGTCGCATCCATTTTGATCCAATTATAATCCCATAAGGTTGACTATCTTCTATATAAACAAAGGTAACACCAATGATGGTAACACCAGTAGACGATTTTTATCAAATCCTGATTTAGCTTCGGAAATCACTAGAGTCGATTCAAATTTGATTTGCTGGTTTGCAGCCATTTGCATAAGTTTGCATATTATTGCATTGCTACTAAAAAATTTACATAAGTTTATATCCATGGCCCGATGCATAAGATCTTAGCGCACGGCAACTGTAATCTAAAATGCATTGTAGCCAATTGGATTGCTTTGCGAAGAAGCCGCAGAGGCACGCACGGATAAACATTTCAGGCTGCACAGGCAGAACTTCTCAAGGATTGTAACTGATGTTTTTAACAGGTTTTTATTAACCTCTGACCCACTAAATACATGTACAACCCTCAAAAAGAAATCACTGCCGTTCTTGAAATATTCAATTGAATTAATGATTCCCACTAAACCTGTCTCTGAAGATGACTCCAATTCAGATTTGGAAGAAGTTTCTGAAGACATAGCGAGTGAGCAAGACGATGAAGAACCTTGGCACTCATCATTATCTTAGATAAATAAATTACATTAAGTTTTGGTTCAGAGAAAATTAAATTTAAATTTAGTTTTACTTTTTCTCTATAAAACCCAACATTATAAGCCGCATTATTCATCGCAAACTACTAGCTTAAAGCCAATTATAAAGTCATAATAAATCAACAAATCTAAAGAAATAATTTTGACGGGCTAGAATGGGCCCCTCTGTGTACCGCAGCGCTAGACCAAATAACCAGACTGTTGTGATGATTCTGACGGGGACCAGCTGACCCCTAATATGTGTGTATTGACATACCCTTGCGCTGAGAAGTGGCAAAAGTTTCGAAACTAGTTTTGCCTCCTGTCCGGATCAAAACAGAATACTGCTAGTTGGTTACAGGGATCACTTGCAAAGTGTCATTAACAACGACGAATATTGCACAAGTAGTACCCATCTATATGATATAATTTATTATCCGTCGCGACATTAGTTGTGCCTACGCTGTAGGCGGATGGGAAGAAAAAGGTTGAAAGCTGGGTTGGTAACGACCGTTATTATGTCGAAGATACTGTCAAAATAATGAATAATTTCTACCATTGCAGTCACTTACTACAATTTTGGACTAGTTATCACTTTGCACACCATGTAGTTGTCATAATATTATATTGGAGGACCCACGAAAGATATTGGATACAATATCAATCAGTAACAATATGCATACTTAACATAAACCTCTAGGCTACTTCGCTTTCTTGATTATTGTGGTAAAAAAATGAGTTACCACTTAGTGATGCCGAATAGTATAAATTGTTCACAATTTTCTTCTCGTTAGTATCGCTTTGAGGTGAAAAATGTGTAGAAAATTGCGAAGCACAATAACTTGAATTTTGGTTTTATTGCTGAATCAAAAAGTTACTCTTCTTGGTATCACAATGTTATGCCTCTAAGTCGGTGAAGTGACATACGAGTAAACTAACCGACATTAGGCGTTGTTTGTCGAGAGTCGAGTAGACCTTGTATTGGGTTGACGGCTAGGCGCCGCTCTATGAATATTCAATAGGCATTTGTGATAGTGTTCAGTATTCTGTTTGATTATTTTTCTTTCAATAGATAATGCAAATGACAAGATTCCACAGGATCTTGGTGATCGTTTTTTTGCTGTCAGGTTCTTCTCTTCAACTGACGTGGTGTTACAGGTTTTTCCGGCTGTAAAAGCTGAAAAAGCGAATGCGCCACCGAATCAATTTAAGCAGCCCCGGAGCTCCGATACATTATTTTCATTATTTCTTTGTTATTGTTGTATTCAATATTTCAATGAAAGTTCTTTTTTTACTTTAGTCCCAAATACTGATTTTTTTTCAACTCCTGTAGTTAAATGGGACCACAGTTTTTTCCAGTTTTTAATATTTTTCCACTTCGTAGATCATATTGTGATCTATAAGGAGAAAAATGTGTGAACTCAGGGCAATGCATAAATGTATCGATGTTCCTTTAAAAACCGAGGATATCTGATTCGATCAATTTTTCATTATATTTTTACTTTCAGTTTTAGATAATCTAAATTGTAAACAATTTGTTGAAGTTGACAGATGAAAATTATAATTTACTTGAATCAGTGTTTCCAACAATTAAAAACAAAATATTACGAACCTGACAGTGAAAAAACGATCACCAATATCCTGTGGAATATTGTCAATTGAGTTTGTTAATATCACCTAATAATTTCTACCAAGAACTCTTAGAACCCCTTCAAGGACAGGAACGGTAAGTAGAACCGTAAATTCAGTGGTTTACGAAATTCGGCATTTTCAGGTTGAATACTGATTTCGCTAGGAAGAAAATACTGTCCAGAGAACTGGAATTGAATGATAGTTTTTATTTCTAATTCGGTGTATTTTTTTTGAAAATCAACTCGCATATTTGTTTTCTATTCCATATAAACCATAACTCATTGGTTAGGATGATAAAATTGAGGTATAATTTGTATTCATGTTGAAACATGGTGAGATTTTATTTATCTTTTAATTTTAAAATTTTCATATTTATTCAGGTTGCCAATTAAATATTGATGTCTAATACATAGTGGGAGTGTTATATCGGTATATAATTTGAAGTGTGATCAGTTGATAGATATATGGTGATGAAGTTCTAAAATAATCTCAATTAGCAGGTTAGTTTGATTTTTGAAATGTGTAGGTAAACATTTCATCGTCATTGGTTGTGTCAAAATAACTGTACTTTTAAAGTCCTCCTTTTTTTGCTGTCTATTTCATACCTTCCTGTGTGAATGAATGTATAAAACGTTTGGTACCTTACATCAAACTTAGCAGATCACATATCATATTAATTCAAAGAATTTAAAAGTCGAAGTTCTGAAATGAATCTGTTTATTGCAATAATTATTGTTGTCCTAAATATTTTCTGATCATTATTGATTTGAGATACTAATATGGAACTCTCAATAAGTCTGTGTGACTAACAGGCGAGTTACACAATTATGTGATACATGAAACATTTTACTATTTGAGTACCTTGAGATAAATGGTGATGCATCCAGTTCCAATGCATGACTTCGGATTTCATATCTTACAATATCATGTGAAACAGTATTAAATTATGTTGCTAGATCAATAAAGACCGCTAGATACTTTGATGATTCATCTAAGACAATATTTAGGATCAATTTCATAGTCAGCTTAAAGTATCCTTAGAATTTAAAGTTCATATGAATGTGACTTCCATTGGAGTTTCAGTTGGCAGCGTGTAACCAATGACAATATATACATTGTATATAAGCAGATAATTCAGCAGAAACTCAGCTTTGCCGACTTTTGGGTTGACTGGAAACTATTTTCTGCGAAACAAGTCGCAATCAAAATTGTGCTTAGAATGTGACCGCGGCTCGAAATGTAAATAATGGATTCTAGCCGTAATATGTCATTGCGTGTAACAGTTAAACAGCAATTGAAACTAAATAATACTTTGAACCCAGTAAGAAATCGGCACTTACTGTTTGTTTCATGCAATCTATTACTGAATGATTGGAAAATATTGTTGCAAATGATACGTTGGAATTCCTAATTGTGTCGTACTAATTCACTTTGAATGTGACAGCTTGAAAAATAGTAGTTGATGACAGTTGTCAAAGAAATGTAATTGAGTTGTCAATATAAAAGATACGTCCGTCGATTTAATTTGTATTCTACATTGTAATTACTCCTCCATCAGAGAAGATATATATTTTCACCGGGTAGGTGATTTTGTATAATACGTTCCTTAACATTATGGCGACCGTGACAGGACCAACATCTCAGATGGAGAAAAGCAAGAAAGCTCGATCTGCTCATAGAACAGCTTTCACAAAGATTTACAATGCGATGATGGATATGATAGCGGATACGACACCAGATTTAGTCGAATTAGAAGGAAATTTAAGAATCATGGATCAGAAGTTCGAACGTCTCAACGAATTGAACACGAACATATACGATGCTCTTCTGGAAGCAGATTACAGTGCTGATGACCTAGATTCAGAGATTGCTGGTGTTGATGAATACTTAAGCAAATATAACAGAGTACGAATACGAGTAGAGAGGCTTCTCAGAAAATAAACAGCCGAAAGTACTTCCGTTAGTGACATTTCCGTATCGACTCGAAGAAAACTGAAACTTCCAACAATAGAATTTTGCAAATTTGGTGGTGAAATAAAGACCTGGTTATCATTTTGGAGATCAATCCATTGAGAATGAGGATAAGTTCCAATATCTCATTCAAGCGACTGTTCCAAATTCAAGAGCTCGGCAATTAATTGATAGTTACCCGCCCACTGGAGACAACTATCCGAAAGCTATAGACAGTTTGAGATCAAGATTTGGAAGAAATGATCTCCTAGTAGAAGTGTATGTGAGAGAGCTTTTATCACTAGTCTTGAACACCATGCACGAAAAGATCAAACTTTCCGAACTGTATGACAGAAAGGAGTCGCAACTGAGAGCTCTTGAGACACTAGGCTTAACCTCTGAAACTTGTGCGGCCATGCTATACCCTATGGTAGAATCGTGTTTACCAGAAGAGACTCTGAGAGTATGGCAACGTAGTAGTTCCTGTTCAAACAAAGATTCATTGAAAGATTGTCTCAAAAAGCTGATGGATTTCCTGAAAGACGAAGTAGAGAATGAAGAAAGAATTTCTCTTGCTGTTGCCGGATTTGACATGAACAAGAGCCCCAGAAAACCCAGTAGAAATACGAGCGCTTCACAGCATGAAGGTACGGTAGCTACTGCGGCAGGTTTATTGAATCAAAAGTCTGTCATTAAATGTGTCTTTTGCAATCAAAAGCACACCTCATCTGAGTGTAATAATAGCAAGAAACACACTTACGAAGAGAAATCACGCATTCTCAAAGAAAAGGGCTGTTGTTTTGTATGTTTAAGATTTGGACATACGGCCAGAAAATGTCGTTCGCGAGTAAAATGTCCACATTGTAATGGAAGACATATGACCATCATGTGTAATAATTAGAGTAAAATTCAGACGAAACATAATTCTACTGCAAGCGAATCTCTCTCAAACCATACTCACGGTGAAGTTTTGCTGCAGACTTTATAAGTGAAAGTTATTGGTGAAAAGAACACACGTTTTGTATAACAAAGACTCTATCGCGTGAAATGGACTATGAATCTGTTAGAGAAGAATATTTGGCGCACTCCCTGTTTGGTGGTTTCGAATCAGAGCGCATCAAACATACTTGTTACCACGTCAAACTATGTAATTTGAATGACAAGTATAAATGTGACTTTGACGTTTTGGATCAGGCTGTCATTTGTAGTAATCTCGGTTGTATTATACAGGGGCCGTGGATACATGAACTCGAAAAACTGAACATTATGATCAGTGACAGAAATACTGGGCCCATAGAAATTTTGATAGGTGCCGATGTCGCGGGAAAATTATTGACGGGGAACAGATATTCTTTGAATTGTGGAATGGTTGCAGTTGAAACGTCTTTAGGTTGGACATTGATGGGAAAAATTCCACAAACCCCATCCCAGAACTCCTCGATGTTGGTTACATCTTTGTTTTTCAGTAACTTTTCTATATCTGATTATTGGGAATTAGATGTTCTAGGAATAACTGATAGTTATGAACAGAAATCCAAAAAAGACGAGGAACTTGCCGTATTGGACCATTATCTCCAAAATGTCATTGTAAACGACGAAGGAAGGTATGAAGTCAAGATGCCGTGGATCGAAGGACACTCCCCGTTGCCAAGTTACTTAGATGTGGCCAAAAAACGTCTTGAAACATTATTTGCAAAGCTCAAGAAAGAAGGTTATTATGATGATTATCACCAGGTGCTCTGTGAGTGGATGGAAGAGGGAATAATTGAAGAGGTGCCTGAAAGTGATATTAATGAAATGGCTCTATATTTACCCCACAGACATGTTTTGAAAAGTAGTAGTTCCACCATAAAAATTCGGCCAGTTTTCGATGCTTCGGTAAAAATTAAAAACCATCCTTCCCTGAACCAATGTTTGGTAAAAGGTGTGAATTTGATCGAGTTGATACCATCACTCCTTTTACGATTCAGATTGCACCAGATTGGCGTAGTTTCAGACATCAAAAAGGCATTTTTACAGATAAGTCTTACACCAGGCGATCGAAATTTTTTGAGATTCCTGTGGTACGATGCTGGCAATCGAGTAAAATGTTATAGACATTGCAGGGTTGTTTTTGGCGTAACATGCAGTCCTTTTCTGATCAGTAGTGTAATCAATTTCCATTTACAAAAAATTCTGGAAAAAGCTCAGAGTGATTTCGAAACTGATGAGGAGTTTTTATGTCGACAATTGCGTCACCAGTGTCGACACTATTGATGAACTCCGCGTATTTATAGAAGAAGCAAGTAATATGATGCTAGATGGAAAGTTTCATTTGCGTGGATGGGAACATACCACCTTGGATCGTTCACTAGAGCAAGTCAACACAGAAAACAGTATGCTCACCCCAGTTCTGGGTATTCTGTGGGACAAAAATCAGGACATATTGATGCTCAACCGAGAATGTTTCCAGTATATTGGTAACAAAGTCGTTACCAAAAGAACTATTTTATCATCTTCTCATCGCCTGTTTGACCCAATCGGCGTCACATGTCCCGTTTCTCTCTTTCCAAAAATGTTACTCCAAAAACTATGGCAAACTAAGATTGGATGGGACACAGAAATTGAGGGTGATACCAAAGTCCTCTTTCTTCGTTGTTTAGAAGCATTGTCTGTATTGAAACATTTACATTTACCAAGATGGTTAGGATATCAATCCCAGACGACTTCAACAAGTCTGCATGTCTGCGATGCGAGCCAGAATGGTTATGCAGTAGCCATATTTTTGAGGTTGGAGATGGAAAATATAGTTAGAATCAACCTGGTTCAAGCCAAATCTCGAGTGTCGCCCGTTAAAAAAGTCAGCATACCGAGGTTAGAATTGATGGCAGCAACAATTGGAGCCAGATTGTCTGTGACAGTGTCAGAAAATATCCACTTAGAAGGTGTCAAAATGTATTTGTGGACAGATTCAACTACGGTGTTATCCTTGATAAAGTCAGAGGAGATTTGGAAGCCATTCGTAAGGAACAGGGTTCAGGAAATTCGTAGATTAACGGACAAGAATTCGTGGTACCATGTTCCTGGAGATAGTAATCCGGCTGATTTACCTTCCCGATGTTGTACTCCGAGAAATTTGTTAGAGTCGAGATGGTGGGAGGGACCAGCATGGTTACAAAAACCCATGAAGGATTGGCCAATACAACAATTTCAGTGCGATGAAGATATAGTATATTCAGAGAAAGGAAATATGATTTCATCTCTCTTGAATTCTGAAACCAAAAGTAAATTCAATTGCTTTTATGAACATTTTTCCAAATTCAATAGCATTGTGGAAATGATAGCATATATTCGTAGATTCATTCACAATTGCCGAAATAGGAATCAGAAGAAAACGGGGGTGATTTCTCTAGAAGAATTTTCTGAATCTGGAAAACAGCTCATCAAATTTATACAACTGGAGAGTTTTGATGGTGTTGCTGATAACAGATTATCATCCTTTTGTCCATTTGTGGATGAAGATGGCATCATCAGAGTAAAAACAAAGATTTCTGAATGCTCCGATGCCCCAGAGTTCTGCAGTCCAGTCGTTTTACCTGCGAAACATCCTGTGGTGACGAAACTGATTTATGACAGTCATTTGAAATACTTACATGTTGGCATTCATGGTCTTATGAGCATTTTGAGAGAACGATTTTGGATTATTCGCGGCAGAAAAACGATTCGATCTGTTCTACAGAAATGTGTAACATGCAGAAGCTATGATTCAAAGAAATTGGAAACCTCACCTGTTACTTTACCCCATGATCGTGTTAAGGATGCAGTTGTCTTCGAAGTTACTGGCGTTGACTTAGCTGGACCACTTTATATTCGGAATGGTGAGAAGGTTTGGATATGCATCTTCACCTGTAGTGTATACAGAGCCCTACATCTAGAGTTGGTTTCAACATTATCAACTGATGCCTTTATTCAAGCATTCAGAAGGTTTGTTGCAAGGAGGGGTCGTCCTTTGGTTGTATACAGTGACCACGGAACCAATTTCGTTGGTGCAGATAATGCATTTAGGAAACTTGACTGGAAAGCCATCGCAGAGTACAGTACCATACAAAAAATACACTGGAAATTCAATCCCGTAACCGCTGCCTGGTGGGGCGGTTGGTGGGAGCGTCTCATAAGACTCGTCAAACAACTTCTGCGAAAAGTGTTGGAACGAGCTTGTCTCACTTATGAAGGGTTGTCAACAGTTTTGTGTGATTGCGAGTCGGTGCTGAATTCCAGACCGATCACGTATGTTTCAGAAAACACATCTGATTTGATTCCCCTAACACCGAATATGTTCGTGAGAGATATGGGACCTAAGTCAGGGTTAACTAGTGAACTACCAGATGTATCGGTATTGAATCGTCTGATCTAAATAGACATGTGAGATATCGACAAAAGTTACGAGAGAATTTGAGGCAAAGATTTCGACGAGAATATTTGGGACAATTAATTCTTCATTCCAAAAGGCGAACTAGTACCAATTCGATGAAAATTGGCAGTATTGTGCTTATTGGAAATGATAATACCAAACGGATGGATTGGCATCTGGCAATGATAGAAGAGTTATTGCCAGGAAAGGATGGAAAGGTTCGACTTGTTCGTTTAAAAACCAAAACTGGTCATCTGATAAGGCCTATTCAGCGTATTTTTCCATCAGAAGTAGACGCTGAAGATCCGAATGCCGTAATCAAGTCTATTGGAATTGGGAAAACACGATTGTCGTCTCCGACAACCCCGTCAGTTTATGAGGACGAAGAGGAAGTCGAGCCTGAAGAATAGTCCAGGTCTATTTTGTCACCCGATATGGAAGAAAAATTATTCCACCGAAGAAATTCAGTTGTTGAGTCACTCATGATGATTCGATGACTCAAGGTGGGAGAATGTTGCAAATGATACGTTGGAATTCCTAATTTTGTCGTACTAATTCACTTTGAATGTGACAGCTTGAAAAATAGTAGTTGATGACAGTTGTCAAAGAAATGTAATTGAGTTGTCAATATAAAAGATACGTACTTTCCGTCGAAGTTGTATTCTACATTGTAATTACTCCTCCATCAGAGAAGATATATATTTTCACCGGGTAGGTGATTTTGTATAATAAGTTCCTTAACAAATATAATGTTCTGAGAAATTAATCTGAATGATACCATCAAAAACGCGAAAAGCATTTGAAAACTTGTTTGAGGTTTAAATTGATGCGTCATTGGTTTTGTGACGTCTATTATAAAACAACGTGGCAAATCTGGGTGATGAAAATGAATACTTGCAATTCAATAATATGCAAGCATATTATGCCTTTTTTAGGAAAAAAAATAATCGTATTATTTGTCGATCACTTGATCATTTCATTTTGTGACTCATGAGCTACTACTAGAATATCGAAAACAAATGGCGAAAATTGGAAAAGACGTCGATACACAAAAAATGAAACTATGGCGTACTACAGGGAACAGGTTTAGGAATACTTTTATTTAATAATTTTGTCAATATTAACTTCATCTTTTAACAAAAGGTCTTATATACGGGGTGTAGGTACAGATGCATATAATTTTTGCCTAATTGGATATTGATGAGTATATATTATGTTAACATACCGGGTGATAACGAAGTGAGGTACTCCACCCAATTTTTCTATAGTTTTGAAGATACAGGTTTCAAATTTGGTATGTCGCTATAAGTAGTGATATAGAGCGGGGGTATCCTCTGTAATGAGAGTGTAATCAGAGTGTAATTAGAGTGTAATTAGAGTGACTAATTACATTTCATTACATGTACTTAGTGTTATTACGGGTAATTAGAGGATAATGTGTGTAATTGGGGTAATTGATTGTTTTCATGACCTGGTTTACTTGTAATTAGATGTAACTAGTTGTACCTAGTATTACTGTGCAATATGGGGGTAATTGATAGACAGTAATGAGTGCCCCATTTACTTGGAGCTATCTAGAAGTGTTTAGAGAGCTAATTAGATGTAATGAGAGGTGTGTATGTGTATCTAGAAGTATTGCACATTTGCCTCTTACTATTGTTGTGTAATATTGGTGTAATTACAGTGTAATTAGAGTTACTTATTACATGTCATTACATATACTTAGTGTTATTACGGGTAACTGGAGATGAAGATGTCTTTCGATTTAAGATGGACATATCTCAAAGCCTGTATTCATACTCTTGAATGGCAACGACTTTGATGTGGGGGTAATTCAGTTTCAATCAATCACAGTACACGGATGTTGTTAGTCACGCCCTGCGTGTACATGCTCACGCCCCATATGTACTAGGTTATTTGTTCGACCTTCATGGAGTTTCTATGGGTGGGTGTCAGAGGGCGCTACATTCAAAATATGACCCCGCCCCTTTTCTAACAAAATACCCCCACCTCTCAAAGAGTATATAAAAGACAAGTGAGGAGCTATTCCATCACAGTTTTCTCAGTTGAGTGACTAGTTTTTTTTTTCTGCTTTGCAAACAGGTTTCCTTGTATTTGTGGCAAATCTTTCACAAGAAGTGACAATCGCCTTCGGCATCAACGAGACAGTTGCTCATCCACACCTTCATCGGCAAAATGAACATACAATGCAACTTTATTTGGAGATCTATACTTAAAACAAAGAGAATTGGCAGCACGAAAACGTGTGAAAGTGGGCAATGAAGCTTCCACTAGTAGTAGTGGTTGGGTTCAAAACAATCATGAAGATGTGCGTCAGATTGCTCCTTCGAAAAAACGGATAGAAACTCCAGTATTACCACCTTATACGTGTGGTACCTGTAATTTGGTTATTCCGCATTCTCAAATCAACTCGCACAATAGGACGCTCAAACACAGATCGAATGCATGTATCAATTTGATTGATGGAGTACAGCTTATCAAAAGTGCATTGAGATGTCGGACTGCCAGCTACAGGGTATTCGCAGAGAACATTTATAGCGAGTATGCCCCATTCTTCAGTGAAATTAGATGTAAAGTAGTCGATTTATTGAAAAACAACATCAAATTGCACTACAGTGTCAAGATCAATATGGAGGCATTTGGCAGTTACATTATCCAAACCCAGGAAGTGATGGATATTAAGTCATTCAATTCAAAAAATCGTATAGCTGCTTTATCTACTGATTTGAATGAATTATTTGACGCCTTCCGAGACAGTATAATTGCTCAAGCATCAGAATTTGAGGGACGTGATTCAGGTTTGTGGGAAAATAGTTGTTTCAAAAAATAATAGGTCTAACAATTGAATATTTTCAGGATGGAGTTGTGAGAAAGTTCTGTTTCTCGAGGTGAACATAAACAGGCATACCCCCTTCGGAGGATCATCATACATCAAGCTACCACGATTCATTGAGAGGAAGAATGCAGTTGTCAATGTGAAGAATTATGATCAACACTGCTTTGCGTGGGCCATAACATCAGCATTATCCCCACTACAGCACCGTCTTGAATTTAACAGGTATGAATTTTTCAGTTAAATTACGTGATATCAAACAGTTTGAGAATTTGAATGATATTTCAGTCAATGTGTATGGTTTAGAATCAAAATTCGAACACAATAAAGTCACTTATGAAGTTGTGGGTCCATTACGATACTCTCAGAGAAAACTCACAAGGCATGTCAATTTGTTGCTTATCACAGACGATGTGGGAAATAGCCACTATTGCTACATAAAAAATCTATCAGGTTTGGTGAGTAGCCAAATCTCATCCCACAAAAACCAAAAATATTTTTGCGATGGTTGTTTAGCATATTTTTCAAAAGAACGATTACTATTACACCATCAGTTATATGATTGTAATCATGTTTACACAACACCACAACCACACCCTTCCTTGGGGTCATAGTGACATTGAGTTTTATCAAAATGACCCCAATGAAAACATTCGTTTATGTAATATGATGGTTGAATCTGTGTTTGATGAATTCAGTATGGATCCTGAGAGTAGACTTGATTATCTTATTACACTACTGGATGCTGAAATAGTAGAATAATATCATTCAAAATACTCAAACGTTTCTTCCCACTGACACAACTGAAAAATTCATATTTCTCATCAGTATTAAGATAAGAGCATATCGTTGGTGCAAATTTCCAAAATATGTATCAAGTTCACGTGCAAGTTGAAAACTCAAATTTCACAATGAAAAATGTCTGTATTCGAGAAGAATACAATACAATGTTTGCTTGGGCATATGCCTACAATAAATCACGAAGTAAATTCTGGGAGTATTTTGCTATTGATCGAAGTCGCTTCAAGAGGCGTATTGGAGAATGTGAGAAGATATTGGCACCTATTCTGAATGAAAACCACAGGAGAAATATTTATAAATCAAGATTCATCAACTGTGATCTTGATGATGAGAAATAATAATATCATTCAAAATACTCAAACGTTTCTTCCCACTGACACAACTGGAAAATTCATATTTACCCTGGCCCACATTTATGTATCACTCAAATATTGTTTCGTGCTATAGTATAATAGTATGTTTGAAGATGGTCAAACCTTTTGGCCATCTTCAAACCATAACCATGGTGTAAAAAATTACCCAATGAAAACATCCGAATATTAGGTAATAGGATGGTTGATGAATCTTTGTTTAATGAATTTTTTTTTTTTTTTGAAAATTTCTGTATACTTGGAATATTAAAACATGTATTAGCGAATTAAATGGTTATATACAAAATTATTTCTCAAAATTGTCATTGTGAAAGTAACTTTGTGAGAAGAAAGATGAACAGAGCTATAGATAAATTTGGACGTAAGAGAAAATGTGGAAATGGATCAACTATACGTGGACCTGCAGGTATCGGTTTCAAGTTGACAACAGATGGACAATATGATATGCAAGGAAAAAGATTGAAGAATACCGGTGAACCTGTTGATGGAGAGGATTGCGTGATCCGTTCCTATCTCCAGGATGAAATAAAAAACGTAAAGGACCTAATTCTTGCAGCTATCCAATCTTCTCTGCAAATAGCATTAACTAATATATCAATGAAGGATGAACGAATCATTGCAGCTGTAGAAGCTTTCATGTATTCGATAGAATCGATGAAACATGTTGATCAAATTCAAGTTATCAACACAGGAGGACTTGGGAGCATGCAGAGAAAAATGAATGCAGAGAAAAATTAATTGATGGGACATGTATAATATTCATATAAAAAAATTAAATAAAGATGAGTTTCATCATAATCGTGTTTTATTCTTTATTTGCATGAAAAACGTTAGATGATGAATTGATTAATATATGAGATCCTACACTGAATGTTGAGTGAGTCAAATTCGACATAGCTATATCTTTTCCTTTGAATCAGAATTCTCCATTTTCATCACTTTTAATAAATTGTATGTGAAAAAAAACGAGTGTATGTTTTCCATAGTTTATTAATGATTATACAACTTACTGAAAATAAAATGTAATACAATTAAATGAGAATATTAAATCATAGCACTTTTATCTATCCATGAATTATGTTCACTGGGGAAGCCTAACCACTTGACATACAGTTTATTTCCTTTTCTTCTCAATACTCTTTCAACTAGATATACATCAGGATTATGCGTTTTCAATAGTTCTGATTCATAAAAACATCCTTTAATCGGGCTTCCATCCATGTCTTCAAGAATATAAGTAATGGGGTGTGTTTGGTTGATTTTAACAATTTTAAATAGTTCTGTTGTAAAATTGGCAGTGTAACCCTTTTCGAAAATACGTACAATATCATTCATTCGGAATTTAGGTGTCTTTCGTTTCTTGTGGAATTTATGTGCACCCAGTCTCTTCATTCCTTTGAATTTTATTTTTGTTGTAGACTTCACATCGATCGGTTTCATACCTATCGTACGATGTATTTTGTTGTTATATTTCTTTGTTAAATTAGGTAAAATATATAACCATTTATGATGTCCCATCATTGAAAATTCTCTGTAAAGCCACGTCTTTATTGTTCGAATTACCCTTTCTGCTATGGCAGCCTTCATAGTACTAAATGTGAAATAATGGTTGATGTTATATTTCCGCATAAGAGATGAGAAACTACTATTGAAAAATTCTTTCCCTGGTCGCTTTGTAGATGTTTCGGAGAATATTTGGCTTCTTTCAATACAATTGCCATTGCATCAGTTACAGCGGCACCTGTTTTATTTTTAACGGGTACTGTCCATAGGTATTTGGAGTAGCAATCAATCACCACAAGAATATAACGATGTCCTTTGTTACTTTTAGCATAGGGTTGTAATTCAGCAAGATCAATTTGCCATAAATCTGCAAAACCTCTAATATTGGTCATTCTTCTGGGAAAATTACGTCTTGCCGGCTTATGTAATTCATTGACTACTTGTCGTTTCACATCACTTATTTCATTATCCATCCTATCTTCTGATAATGTTACAGCAGCAAATGATGAGGACAAACTGATGAAATTTTTGTGATTGCATCAATATATTATACCTTCTTCTCGTAATTCCTCGATTTTCGAAATTATTTCATTATCATGCCCTGTATGGCCAGCTGACTTTGAAGCTATCAATAGCCGTAGACGGTCCACTAACTCTTTAGGTGAGTTCCAGTAAACATAATTCACAGGTTTGCGATGAAACATTTTCTGCATATTTTTTCGATTGAATCCAGCTCCTTCTTTTGTTCGACTCCTAATCGGAAAATTCTTCTGGGAAAATTACGTCTTGCCGGCTTATGTAATTCATTGACTACTTGTCGTTTCACATCACTTATTTCATTATCCATCCTATCTTCTGATAATGTTACAGCAGCAAATGATGAGGACAAACTGATGAAATTTTTGTGATTGCATCAATAATATATTATACCTTCTTCTCGTAATTCCTCGATTATCGAAATTATTTCATTATCATGCCCTGTATGGCCAGCTGACTTTGAAGCTATCAATAGCCGTAGACGGTCCACTAACTCTTTAGGTGAGTTCCAGTAAACATAATTCACAGGTTTGCGATGAAACATTTTCTGCATATTTTTTCGATTGAATCCAGCTCCTTCTTTTGTTCGACTACTAATCGGAAAATGTGATGAGTATAACAGTGGTTTGATAACTTCACGAAATTTTTTAGAATTTGTTTGTTTGAACCCATTCTTCAATTGGTGTTGTTTATATGGAGCATTCGTTACTCTCAATATCTTGGTATATGTTTTATGAATTTCCTCATCGTCGATATGATGTGGATTTTTCAGAAATATCATATCATATGAAGCTGCACTACTTTGACATTCAAGTTTCTTCACTTTATTAGCATTCCAAAACGAAATGTTTCCACTTTTTTGAAAACGTACCTCGAGACTTCCCATTTTCAGTTTTTGTGTAGTAGGATCCAAACGTATACCAAATATGGTATCATATGCTGCATTTTTGGTTTTGACATTTTTCAAATGATTTTTCAATACATCTTCAAGATTGGAAGGAGACATGTCCAGATCCGATGAACTGATTCCAGATGATGAAGGTGTTTCATATAGTGTTGTTCCCACTTCATCTTCCAATGTATCCGTATCACTGTCAGCAGAAGATACACTCCCAAAAAATTTATTTTTTACTATTGGGGTACTCATTGCATGTATCGGAGTAGGTCGAGAGTTTCCTTGATTCATTGACAACACTGAAGGTGGTTTCATGGTAGCAGCTGAAGATAGAACGTTTAATGGTTTCGTTATGGGATCATACAATTTTTCGAGTGCCATCCGATTTTCAATATTTCCACTCTTAATTGAGTTGAATTTCTGCCGTACAGCTTCTGTTGTCTCAACCAATTGACCTGGAGGTTATCAATACTGTGGACCAGGTACAAAATTGCAACAGCGTTTAGCTCGCAAAGATCCCGGTATCAATAAATTGGATATTGCCTGTAAACGTCACGACATTCAATATTCGAAATATCCAACTGATCTCACATCGAGACATAAAGCAGACAAAAAACTTGAATACGCAGCTTGGGATAGGGTTAAATCGAAGGACGCTGGAATTGGAGAAAGGAGAGCTGCTCTACTAGTAACCAACATTATGAAAACAAAGAGGCGTTTCGGTATGGGATATAGTATGGATGCTAACAAAAAGAAGAAAAATCATCCCAAGAAAATAAAAAACAAAATAAAAAGAGTTGCATTTGGTGCTGGTGTGGTTCATAAAGTGCGAAATGTATTACGAAACGCTGGAGGTGATGAATTCGTAACAAATAATAGAAAAAAAGCTACTACAGTGGCACTGCAAGCGGCACGTAAATACCTTAAAGCTGCAGGTGGAAAGAAAAAAATCCGTACACCTCGCATAATTCCGATTCCCAAGGTCGGTGGAATTTTACCGTTGATTCCGATTTTTGCTGGACTGTCTGCCCTCGGAAGTTTAGCAGGTGCCGTTTCAGGTATCACCAAAGCTGTAAATTCGGCCAAAGCCAGTAGAGTTGCTTTGATGGAAGCGAATCGTCACAATAAGAAAATGGAAACTATTGCTCTGGGTAAAAGCGGTAGTGGTATATTTCTCAAACCCTATCGTAAAGGACTGGGACTCTACTTGAAACCATACAATTAAAAAAACTAGTTGATTCCCTTCCTCGAAGACCTCTCACCGACCTCGACCTCAAATATTATGCCAAGAAAATAAGAATTCCACATTTTCGAGGCATTTTCATGCGTGACAGATTACCATCTTCAGGTCCACGTCATAGCGAGACCGCTATTGTAAATTTAGATGAAATGAGTGGTCCAGGAACACATTGGGTAGCATACAGAAAATATGGAAGAGAAATAACATATTTTGATAGTTTTGGTGATTTACCCCCACCAATGGAATTGATTCAATACTTTCAAAAAGGATCTAGTGTCAAAATTCTGTATAACTATCACCGCCAGCAGAAGTTCAATACAGTTTTATGCGGTCACTTATGCTTGAAGTTTCTCTCCCAATCATAAAATGGACATCATACCAGAAATGGATCGAGAGGCTATTGAGAGGATGGGATTTTCTCTCAAGATGTATTCAAAATATCGCACATTGACAAAAATGGATCGAGTCATGCTTTTAAATTTGCCTAAAGAAGTAATACTTGCATGTGCAGCACATGAAATTGCTTGGGTTTGGGAAAAGTTACCCAAACATCTCCAAGATGATCCGGACATAATGAAATACAGATATTGCAGTGAGCATTACCCAGGCAAAGGAAGTGATGATATTTCCGATTCTCATGTAAATGATGGTCCTGCACCACGGAAAATATTCTGTTGTTATTGCAATATAAATGATATGAATATTGGTGCCAATAAAAATGAAATTGATTTCGATGAAACACATCCGAAAAAACGTAGGTTATCACGCATGTGTTGTAGACAACAATAAATTGATGTGATGTCATAGATGAGTCATCAGTCATGTCACGCAAGTTTGAGTTACAAGTTGTGGGAAAAAGCGTTCTTAGCGCGGATTTTTACCCACTCATTGAATTGGATAGGAATGCTCGTTATGGCTTGGGGCTAATAGGATTCTATGGATGCAATACTATCAATAACATCACGAAAAATAACAACATAATCGGCATCAGGGTCATTGAAGATGATGGCTCAGACACACTTCTTTTCAAGTGGACAGATTACTCCATTAGAATACCATGCGGTGCATACGAGATAGAAGAGTTAAATGTTGTTATTCAAAAGAAAATTGAATCTGAAGTGCTTCATGGCAAAAAGCAGGACGAGATCAAATTGGATGACATATTCAGTCTTCGAGCCAACAATAATACATTCAAATGCATGATGCAATCAATATATGAAATTGATCTGACCCATGAAAATTCAATAGGTCGAATGTTGGGATTCGATCGTCTAGTGTTTGAGCGGAATAAGCTACATGAATCAACATTTCCTGTGAATATTACAGCTGTTCGACTCATCCGTTTGGAATGCAATATCATATCTGGTTCATATGTAAGTAATGAAGAGAATCACATTCTTTTTTCATTCGATCTCGATGTTGAGCCAGGATACAATCTCACAAAGGAGCCGCATAATATTATTTATATGCCAATCAGTCCGGAAGGACGCCAGTCTATCGACAACATTACTGTACCTCATTGATTTTGGAAGTGAAGAAGAGATTGTTATCATTTTGGAATTGAAGAAAATTGAATAACTACTACTACACCATGGGTTTTTGTTATAATAGACGTAATCATCCAAGAATTGAAAATGGTACAGAAACCATTTCCAATTCAGTTAAAAACGGAAGTTAGACTAGAAAGAAGCTCATTCCACAAGTGTACGCTAAACAGTCAGCACACACCTTGTCAGCGAAAGATCTTCAATTTTTGAAATCAATTGGACTCAAATTGAAGAAATAACAACAACAATGGTGCTCGAAACAAATAATGAAAAGTTGAATATATTTGATGAACCAGTGCTTGATCATTCCCTCACAAGTTTACATGAGCACACATACAAACCATATGGATCACCATTGTTCAGGAATTCGGATGAAGTTCGAATCGCAATCAATAACCAAGATGTGATACTCGACATTGCTGAGAGTTTCATTTATATAGAAGGAAAATTCACTCCCAACTACGAGACGAAACAATGTTATCTGTCCAACAATGCTATTGCTTTTCTGTTTGATGAAATTCGCTATGAAATGGGTGGTGAACAAGTGGCTGTTGTTCGAAAACCAGGAATAACATCCACAATGAAAACCATGATTTCTTTTGGAAAATCGCATGCTAATACATTATTGATCACTGGATGGGGTCTCTCAGAAGTCAAACAGGATATCTTGGATGCGACCAGTCATGTATTCAGTGGTAAATTACCACTCAAATATTTGATGGGATTTGCTGAAGATTACAACAAAAGTATACTTAATGCCAAACAGGAATTGATTCTAATCATTGCTCGATCTTTCAAAAACTCATATATTGGTGAGATTGATGCTAATATAGAAATCAATAAAATCGAATGGAAAATAAAACATATAGTACCCGAAGATAAACACAAACTCAAACTTTTGAGTAGAATCAACAAAAGTTGTCTAAATGCAAAAATCAAGTTGGTGTATCGTATGTGGAACATCTTCAGACATATGGGCGATTAAGACAACCAATGCCCTTGAAACACCTCGTTATATCATCATTGAATTCCAAAGCACTACCGTTTCTGAAGATAGAACAAAAGACATCACAAAATTCACAACTGCTGATATCAACAATATTCGAGTGTACTTGAACTCTGAAGTATACCCGTATGAACGCTGGAATTTGGATTTCGATAAAAAACTCGATACTTCGGCATATTATGCCTATGAAAACTTTCAACGAAGTTATTATGACAGAGATATGAGTGAACCTCTAATGGACATTGGACAATTTCGACAGAATCCACTATTCGTCATCGATTGCTCACATCAACCGAACGCCACAAAATCATCAACTATTGATATAAAACTCGAATTTGAAACTAGAAAGGTCAAGTTTCCAGACAACACCAAAGTATATGCACTCATTTTGCATGATACATTTCTAACATACAACGCATTGGATGGAACAGTTCATGGCAGATATTGACGAAACGCACACATATATCATGTATTTTTTTTGTATTATTCTTATTTGTATTCATTTCGTTTTCCTTTCTTTATTGATGTAAAAGAGAAATAGGTAAATAAAAGAGACGAATAAATAATATAATGTTTTTTATTCAAATATCACTTGCTCGAAATTCAATTAGTTTTGGGTGTAAACAATCTAAAATAATTTCTTCTTCATCGTCACTATTTTCTTGACCATCTTCGATTTCATCGTCGCTTAGATCATCCAGCTGGTACTTTTGGATTATCCCTCCAGGTAGGTATGGCAGCAGTCGGTAGAGAAATCTCCTCAGCTCGCACACAATCATGCTATTGCAGAGTTGATCCAAATCCAAAGAACCATCTGAATATTTCTCACAAAGATCCACACCCTTCTTGTAGTTTTCGCAGTCTCGTAAGCAGAATTCAATTTGCTCTTCATCATAACATACACTCAAGTCGTAAATGGTGGCATGATGAGCGTCCTCGGCCAGGGCATGCAACTCTGAAGACAACCTTGCAACAGCTGAATCGATATCTGTGGCCTTGGTCCAATGTTCACTGGCATATTGCATCCACATCTCTCAAGAATGAAACTGAAATCAAACAAAAAAATCATTGAAATGAGTATGCTTACGATAGAATCAGTTATACTCACATTAGACTATTGATGATGTCTTCACCGAAGAGTGTGTTTAACAATGTATGAACATTTTTTATATTTTCCTTACAATTATCACCTACAGTATAAAGAATCAGAATTAGCCTATGACAAGTGGAAATTATATACTTAATACTATTATTCAGTGAGATCAAATTTGACCAACGATCTCGTTTTCATGCCGGCAAAGCTTTGTTGACTCTGACCCAAATATGCTACTGTATATTCACCACCTGATGAATTGATGCATGCTACATCATCGTCAGTAAATTGCTCTGAAACGCGTTTTGGTAGCCATGTTTTGAATAATGTATCATTGCTCACATCCACCAATGTTAATAAAATTGAAATCGAAATCGAGTAAAACAAACTGACATACTCTTAATTGGGTAAGCTTCATTCACTGGCAATGATGATATCACCCTCTGCTCTAATACTTCCATCTCTTTTTTAATCATGAAATTGATTTTTTGTAAATCTACTTTTGAAACTGACATGATGAAAATGTATAAGGTTAATATAAATAATTTTCAAAAGAAAAACACACTCACTATACTTTATATTGGAAACTAACTCTTCACCACTTGCGCTAACTGCTATGGTTATATTTTTCTACTGAATCTGCATCAAGTTCATTTCTTTTATAATGAAAAGTTAACAACCCCCACTATGAACCAAAGTAACGCCCTCTAACACCCACCAACGTGGCCCGAAGGTCAAGTCATGGTGGTGGGGGTACCCCTTCCCAAGGTCAAACTTTTGACCTTGATAAAATATAAGAACTCGCAATGTTACACTACTCTTTCCTAAAATACAAGAATCAGCTATGTTACCCTACTTTTTTAAATATTTGCTGAAAATTCAACAAAATTCATCCTATGTAGTATATCTCTGCTAAGGATTTATTTTTGAAATCAATATCACAAAAAAAAATTGCTCCAATTATTCATTCAAAGAATATCAGATCAAAAAAAATTGTTGTTGAAATAGTTATTCACGTTTTACGTCCGATAAATCTATGTTTACAGTACGAGTAAGATGTTTCCGGACGAGACGATTAGCTGAGTCTGGAATTTTCGAAAAGAGCACTGCGAAAGTTTACCGGACGTGTGACGTACATTTTATTTCATAACTAAATTTTTACATTTTTGTAGATGTTACGTTGCAAACACCTTTCAACCCCCCCCCTAAAGAAAATGAACAGGACTAGACCAGTAATTTTTTTACCAGACTAGTCCAGTGAAATTTTTCATTACAGTATTCAATGCCGTCATAAGGTATTCACCGGACTAAAACTCCGAATCGTTCGTTAACATATTCTAGCTTCATGGAGTATGCATTGACAATCTTCAGAAACTTACTTGAAGTAAACTGCTATAGTACCTGAAAACGCCTATTTTGTCGCTACAACTAAGAATTTGCCAATTCAAGATTTACCAGAAGTGACCCAAAAATTGTTTTTTCACTTAGTCCTCTTTACTTTTTCTGATTATGCGAAAGAGATTCGAATTTGCTATAAGACAAATTGAAAATTGGTAGAAAAATGGCGGTTCAATCGAACAAGGTTGGCCATGAAATAGAAACCATCACGACTGACGAACGGCGTCAGCAGTTACCAGAGGAAGATTCGAGATAAGACATAGTTGAAATTGGGCTTCTCATGGAATTGAACCCCCCTACATTCGTTCAATGGAATAGTACCTTTGATGCTCAAATAGCAACAAGCTCCATTCACCTCGTTATGTCGAAAAATTATGAATTATCAAGATATCAAGTTACTCGTGCGAAAAGTTTTGGAGAATTCCGAAAAGAACCGAAGATGTTTTATTATGACTGTTCTCTCAAAATTCGATGTTCCAATGAAGGCGGTTTTAAACATAATAGTCCAGGATCCCGGGTCAATTTTTACAAATGATTACTATTGAGCTAATTATCCGTGAGTAGCTTCACTTTGATGAGACGCACAACTGTACTAGCTAACAGGGATAGCAGGGATAAAATATGCCGATTTGAAGATTCTCAAACCTGTATTACTAACTGTAGGTTTTCTTGTTAAATTAAAGTTATTAGAAAATCTATTTGTCCTACAAAATGTATAGTTAGATCAAAGAGTCCCCTCCTTCCAACATGTATCGATAACGAGGTTATCAAAAATGATTACTAACCAGCTGATTTTTTTCTGATGCTTGGTTCAAATTGATATAATTTAATAGCCACATCATCCTACAAATTGCATGGTACGTTATCCCGGTCCTAAGCTCACAAGTTGTAGTACAGATGCCTGATGTAAAAATAATTACTATCAAGTTGAATCTTCGTGAATAGCTTCATTTCAATGTTCTATAGGAAATTTTCTCGATTGTGGTAGCTGACAAGGGTAGCAGGGATAAAATATTACATTTTTCTCGAAAAATAGTTTTTTGACGAAAATTGCAAAATATCGGAAAAAATTGAAATGTTTTATTTGTCAATATTATTTGAAATAAAATTCTTCTTTCTGAAAATCGAGGTTTCATATGTTTACCTGTTTTCTGCTAATAACCCATCAAAAGAGTAGCGACTGATACATATTCAGATTTATGGTATATAAAGAATATAACTATTTATTTTTTTTAGTTTACTCCAAAATACTGATTTTTTTCAACTCCGAAAGTTGGATAGGAACACAATATTTCCGTTATCAATGTTTTTCTACTTCATAGATCATGTGATCTACGAGTAGAAAAATGTGAGTACTCAGGGCAATGGATACCGGGTGTTTGCGGAAGGTGGCTCGCGCCTATAACTTTTTTGTTTTTAAAGCTAATGGAATGAAATTTGTATGATCTGTATTCGACACAAAACTGCAATTTTTGACAAGTGACTCAACTTCAAGTAACTCTCGGTTTTACCGGAAGTAACATAAACTTTCGATTTTCAAATGGGACTATATTTCCCTTTTTTTTGTATCTTAAGCTGTTTTTTGTCGTATCACTTTTTTAAAATTATTTGGACCGTTTTAAAAACGCCATAGTCAATTTTATGACGTATAATTGAAAAAGTTTTTAAAACATTATTGATTACGGTTCAACGACAAAAAACAGCTCATAGAAAAATTTCTATACAACGCATGTATTATTTGTCACTTTTTGTAAAAACTTTTTAATATGAATACTTTCAATAATCAGCCCTAACGTTTCAGGAAAAATACACTTCACTGTTTTCGGTGAAATAACAATTTTTTTCCAATTGTCAACATGGTGGCTCATCGGGTTAGGAAAAAAGATGATTTTATGACGATTAATTTTATACGGCACACTATTAGGTTTTGAAACAACTTCTCTTCGTGAACTTAAAAAGATTACGTTAGATCTAGCATTATATGGTGATCAAATAAGATTTAAATGCATATATGACACATATGATAAAATAAATTATAAAAAAATGTCTACATCACCTCGCTCCTGCAAAAGTAAATTAGTTAATTATTGGAGCTATGTTATTAACTTTTGGATTAATCGTTTTTTTTAATCAGTTGTGTTGCATTAAACTTGCTCTGTGTGTGAGTGTGTTATAAGGGCCAATTTATGCATCATTGTCATTATCATAGCCCTAATCACTGTCCTAATCATGAAATCAAATTGAAACTGTACATTTCAGTAAGAGCATTTATGCAATTTCTTCAGTTTCAGTCTCAGTCATAATCATAAGAATTTGACCTCCAAAGTTGGCAATTTTCAATTTTTATGCTTATGATTAGGACGACATCCTCAACGCGCATATGCGTCGATACCTACTTGACGAATGAAATAATCCATTTTTCAGACTTGCGATTCTGGTTATTTTTTATTGTTTATTGTGTTTTGGAAAAAAAATTGCCAGGAAGAGTGTACTCTTATTGAAATGGTCTCCATTTCGGATAAAAAGACAATAATGGCAGTGTTATCATCTGTCAATTTTTAATTTCCAAGCTAATGACTGTGATGCATAAGTATAAAAATTTCTTGAGCAACGACTTAGACTAGGACTGTGATAGCGATTGTGACTATGATAATGATATGTTGCATAAATTGGCCCTCAGAGGGGTACAAATCTTACAAGCTGAATTAGAACCATTTCGTCTTATCCTATGGAATTGAAATTATACACGTTAGTTCAGATCTGATGACAATTCATTAATGTCGAAGAAATTGTCTTCCCTGCCCCCCGAAAGATAAGTAGAGAACGCGTAGGGTTTCGGAAGTTCTCTCGACAGATTTGGACGTTAAAAATTACAGCGAAGAAAAAAAATTAGGTTGGCGGCTCGTCCCTCCATTTTCTCGAAAAAAGTTGGAAAACTCGCAAAAATGAAATCAGAAAAATCCGTAAAAATAGTGAAAAATATCTGACAGTCGAATATTATGGTTTAACAAAATTTCACCCCCCTGTCCCCCCTCAGAAGCTAGATAGAGAACGCAAAGGAATTCGGAAAATGTTTCTACAGTTTCGGACATGGAAAATAATGATGAAAAAAAATAGATCAGGGGACTCGTCCCTCTTTCCTGTTACAAAAAAAAATTAGGAAGACTCGTGAAATAGAAATAAAAAAATTCGTCAAAATAGTGAACATTATTTGTCCATACGGTTTCAAAAAATGAACTCCTCTTCCCACCTCGAAAGCTAGATAGAGAACGCGTAGAAGTTCGGGAAAATTTCCAACGGTAACTTAACAGGCAAGGGACCGTGCAACAATGACGCATTAATTGAAATGAATAGGCTAAGTAACATATGCAAAGAAAACTGAAAAATAAATAAACTAAAAAAAAAACTTTTTAGAGAAAAGCTTTTATTGAAATGCACTAAAAAGATGAAAATAAATTTTAAAGTGAATTAAACCCATCATTTTGTTACATTATAAAATTTTAAATGAAATAAAAGCTTGTCGTGAGAAAAAATCTTGAGGTAATTTTTAATTTGATTCACAATAACAAATAGATACTTCTCGCGACCAGCTTTTATATCATTTAAAATTGTATAATGTAACAAAATGATGGGTTTATTCACTTTAAAATTCATTGTCTTCTTTTTAGTGCATGAAAAAAAAAACCGTTTAGAGAAAGGCTTATTTATCACCTCAAGAGATGCTTCATTTCAAGAAATATATAACGTGATCTTTTCATGTCTTTCAACAGAAGTTTGTTTGAAACCTAATAGTGTGCGGTATTACATTATTTGTAATAAAATGATGTTTTTTCCTGTCTCGACGATTCACCATTTTGCCATTTGACAAGAATTAGTAACACAAATTTCAAAATAAAATTTTACATATCAGATACATTTCGACTGAAAACAGCAGAGTTGTATTTTCCCCAAATATTAGAATTGAAATTAGGAATTTAAACGTATCCATTGCCCTGCAGAATAAAAACAAAAACAAGTTGGTGCTCGGATCCGCGGATCCCATTTTTTCGTTTTTATTGAAATATTTCCCGGACTATTGCTATTACGGAAACCATTTATTCACATTTTTTGAAGATACCGTGATTTAAACTATAATTCTTGATAGCCATCAATAATTGTTTACACGACTAGTTACGGAACTCGACGTATTCGAGTTTCAGAAAAAATCTAATTTTTTTTCCAGGATATGAAATAATTTTACGGGAACTTTTTGTGAACCTGTTTGAGTACAATAAAACTGTTCATGTAAATTTTTTTGATGTCTCGTTTAGTTTTCGAGATTTTTTTTTTTTTTTTAATAAAAAACGGAAAAAATCTCTAAGGTCCAAACCTCAAATTTTTCTTTTCAAGATATAATACAAAAAAATTATGAAATTTTTTTTGTGATTCTGTTTGGGGACAATACAATTGTTCAGATTCATTTTTTTGAAATCTGTCAATTTTTTATTTTGGTCAATTCCAAAAATCCAAAAGTCCAATGCTGATTTTCTAAAGTATATTCGATTTTTCAGAAGTTCTTTATTACGATATGGAAAAAGTCGATCAAACTTTTTTGTAAATCTTCTCAAGTACAATAAAACTGTTCATATGCATTTTTGATATCTCCTTTAGTTTTCGAGATTTTTGTGTTTAAAAAAATAAAAAAAACGGCAAACATTTTTAAGTCTAAACCTAAAATATTCTTTCCAAGATATGAAAAATTTTCATTTTCGTAGATGTTCTCAAGTACAATAAAACTGTTCAAATACATTTTTTAGATATCTCGTTTCGTTTTCGAGTTTTTGATGTTTTAAAAAAAGAAAAAAACGAACAAGTCTTCTAAGTCCGCATCTCATTTTTTTCTCAAGATATGGAAAATTTTCATTGGAGCTTTTAGTAAACCTGCTTGAGAACAATTAAACTGTTCATGAACATTTTTTCGATATCTCGTTTCGTTTTCGAGTTTTTGATTTAATAAAGAAAACGGAACACATTTATTTCAATTTTTATTTTCAAAATATGGAAAACTTTGATAACTGTTTGTAGATTTGTTCAAGGATAATGAAACTATTTCTGTACATTTTTTCAATATCTCTTTCGTTTTCGAATTTTTGGCGTTAAAAAAAAAGTCCATACATAATATTTTATTTACAATGAAACTGTCTATACCGGGTGTCCGCGGAAGGTGGCTCGCCCCTAACTTTTTTGTTTTTGGAGATAATGGAATTAAATTTTGGGGATCTGTATCAGACCTAAAACTGCGTTTTTTGACGAATAACTCAAGTTCATGCAACTTCCGGTTTCACCGTAAGTGGCATAAACTTTCGATTTTTTAATGGGATACCCAGCATATTTTCACCTCTTTTGTATCCACATGACATTCTGAAAACAACTTTTTGTGACTTTTTGTTACCAATTTTTTTTTCAATTTTGATTTTTATTTTTTTAATCTAGTGCTATGGATACGGCCAAATCACTAACTACAGCCCTAAAATTTTGGGAATATACAACTTCACTGTTTTCGGTCAAAATGTATGTGAAAATATACCGGGTGCCCTATTTGAAAATCGAAAGTTTATGTTACTTCTGGTGAAACTGAAAGTTGCACGAAGCTTAGTTTCTTGTCAAAATATGCAGTTTAATGTCTTATACAGATCCTCCAAATTGCATTCCATTATCTTTAAAACAAAAAACTTAAAGTGGTGAACCACTTTCCGCGGACACCCGGTATACATGTTTTCGATATCTCGTTTCGTTTTCGAGATTTTGGTTGTTTTTAGGGTTCATATTTCATCCATTTTTTTTTCAAGATATGAAAAATTTCATGGTAACTTTTTGTAGAACTCTTCGGGAACTATACATTTATTAGATAACTCGTTTCTTTCGAGGATTTGGTGTTTTCACACAAAAACCGATAAACTTTTCTAAGCCCATACCATATTTTTTTCCAAGATATGGAAAAATGTATGGAAAACTTTTTCTAGATCTGTTCAAGAACGATGAAACTGTAGGTATACATTTTTGTGATATCTTGTTTCTTTTACGATATTTTAGAGGGAAGATACAAATTTTGTAATTTTTCTTCTATGTTTTATTTTTTTCCCACTTTCCAATCAAGTTGGAAAAAAAATAGATTGGAACGACAGTGGAGTTTGTGAAGACGTATTCGAGGCGATTTTTAGAATTTTAGTTTTATCATTAGTACGGTCAATATCTCAATTTTTCTGTTCTTCGGGTCAATATCTCAATTTTTCTGTTCTTCGATATATTTCCTGGACTAATGATTTTTCCGAAATTTTTTAAAACATTTTAAAAAGGATATCTTGGTTAATTATGATGGTACCAACGGCTCGTGAAATATTTCGTTTTTTCGGAATTTCAAATTTTCATTTATAGATTCAAGAGATTTTCACCATTTTCCGATTGGTTTTTGGAAAAACATTTCCTTTCCGATTTGTATGTTCGTAAAAGCTCTATCGATTGCACTTTTCAAATTTTGGTTTCGTTGTTCGATTTAGCCGCTACTCGACTGTTGGCATTTTCCGATCTTTCTCAAAAACTGCCATGGCATGTAACTGTAAATCTTCAAGACTTATGAAATATATCAAATCACTTGCCTGATCTGTATGGAGGGAAGTTGAGAAAACGGGAAAAACGCCGTGAAAATTTTCCGGATCTTCTGATCGGAAAAAAAACCGAGCAATATTTATAGTCCTCGAGTTATTGACGTAGTTCAAATTTCGAAGCGATATCTCCCAGGGTGCGAAAATGAGAGCGTTTCGAAATGCCACAAACGTACAGACAGACAAACGGACCGAAATTTTTCTCCACCTATATCTATTTTTTGATGAGGATCATTTTCTTTCGGATAACTTTTTCGCTATCTCTTCAAATAAAAAAGTTAGTGCCTTTTTTTAGACGATTTTTTTTTCAGATTTTAATATAATGATTATTATTTTTTTCTCATTTTGATCTACGTTTTTGATACGGATCATCGTCATCTTGGATTCTTGGATGTCTCTGTCTTCAAATAAAAAAGTTAGGTCTCCTTCGTAGTTCGGCCGAAGGCCTTAGTATACTCTCCTTATAAAGTCGTGTATAATAATAAAAATTGGTAATAAAAGGTGATAAGTGATACAATGATTGTATTCAGTATGACATTTGACAAATATAACGGGTGTCCCATTTAAAAATCGAAAGTGGATGTCACTTCCGGTAAAAGCGGAAGTTGCATGAAACTGCGCCACTTGTCAAAATATGCAGTTTTATCTCGTATAAATCATCCAAATTTCTTTCAATTGTTTGGTTTTTTTCCACTGCGGATTGTCTGTATTTCTGGAAATGTTGATGTTACTTCTAATTCATTTGCAAGGTCCGTGGCATCAGTGAGGCAATCGTTAAATGCTTTATCAAATCGATCATCCTTAAACATCTGTATACGGTTATTCAACACATCTAGACATATTTTTAAGTTTGTTGCAGGATCTTGTAACGGCTGTAACATCTTTAGTAATGACTGATGTTTGTTTTTTTGAGTTTGAGGTCTTGAATTAAAGAAAACTCTATTTCTTTACAGCCAACATTTCGTCAGTTTATTCTGACATCTTCAGGGCAGAAAGGACGAGTCTTCCGCTTGCAAATATTTAGTAATATTGAATAAAATATTATTCCATATAATAATGGAACTCATGTCGGGGCGTGGCGTAGTGGTTAGAGCGTCCGACTCTGGGTCGAAAGGTCCGGAGTTCGAGCGCCAGTTACTGCTGGGATTTTTAATTTAATTTGACCGATTAAATTATTCAAATCTCGTAGCTGGACTGGGGTGAGTCCTGCACGATTCACTGTTGTCTTCCAATCAACAGTGCTGCTCCTAAGGTGGCGCATGGAGTTAGTAACAAGGCCTATCCAGAACACGTGGCTAATGACCATAGCAGTCGAGAACAAGACACCGAAGAAAAAAAAAAACTGAACTCAAAAATTTATAACTTTTAATTTTTGTTGCTTATGCTTTATGACTTACAATTCGATCTATGTTGGGATCTTCCATTAATTCAATTAGTGCGTCATAAATTTCACCAGTTTGATAACGTAATGGCATCATAGCATCCACCCTACTCGACCACCTGGTGTCGCTAAGTGGCTTTAATGTTAATTTAGGAACGTGTCTATTAAAAATTGTTCAATTTTTAGTAGACCCACCAAAAAAAAAACGTACAATTCTTGAAGTATTTAAAAAATGCCGGTTACCGCAAATGAAACGCTGGCAGCGTCATTAACTACTAAATTCAAAATATGAGCCGAACAAGGGACGAAAAAGGCACGTGGATCAACATCTAATACACTTTTTTGTAATCCAGAATGTTTTTCACGCATGTTGGAACCGTTATCGTATCCTTGTCCGTGCATATTAGAAATATCTATGTTCTGCTCTTCTAAATAATAAATTAAAAAATCATTCTCCTGTAGAATCATTTATGGGACAAAAATCCAATAGATGTTCTCCAATCTCTAATTTTTGTTTTATGTCATTGAAATGAACATACCTAATTACTACTGTTATCTGATCTTGTATTGTCACATCTGGCGTACTGTCAAGAATGATAGAGTAATACTTGTTTTTTCTCACCATTTCTAAAATGATGTTCTCTATCTTATTGCCAATCAAACTGATCGCTTTGGAACTCGTTGAAGGTGTTCTGCCATTACGCTATCAAATTCGGAAATCATTTCTACTGCTCCAAGAAAGTTTTCATTATTATTTTCAAAAAGCTTATTTGATGATCCCCCAAAAGCTAGACTGACGACCCAAAATTTTATCACAGACAAAATTCTAAATGTACCTATCACAGAAAACCAGTATTATTCATTGAATTCTAACTCATTTAGTTCTAACTGATTCATATTGTTTTTTTGTTAATCTCTCACTTGCTTTCAACCAAGATTTTATGTTAATTTTATGAAGATCAGTTGTTTCATGTTTGGATAATAAATAAGTCAGATGCTGCCAATCAGAATTACCCGTACAGAAAGAATTTGAATTATTTCCAAAAACTTTACAACAAAAACAGAACACTGCATTCGTTTTAATTGAATAAAGTAAGCATTTCCTGTGAACTTTCTCACCGTTAGATAGTTTCATAAAATAGTAGGAGTTGGAAAAATTTCGATTGTGTTCATCAAATGGAATTTCATAAGTTTTCACCTGCACTGGCCCTTGTTCTGTTAGAAATCTCGCCTTACTGCAACTTATAAGTTCTGGCCATTCTCCAGGATCATCTGAGGGAATTATGTTGGTCATTGGTTCTGGATCTTCGAGCTTATCTTCTCTTTCTTGGATTTCCATTTCGATTTCCTTCGATTCAACATTTTCACAAGCTCCTGATGAAGATTTGGCTAGCTCAGCTTGTTCTTCAGATTCTGTTGAACTTGATATAACATTGGTTGTAGTAGAAGTTGCCTCCATAAATGTTTTCATAGTATGCGCCAATTTTCCGATTTGAATGTTTTTCTCCATTCGCCTCTTTTTATTTTGTTCTTCAAACAATTTTTTAGATTTTCTCTCCTATAATTCATTGAACTCATGATTAAATTGACTACATAAATGAAATATTTCCAGTCACTTTACTTATCATTTTGTCTTTCCACTTCTAGTTTTACTTTTTTTCTTCAATTAAACACTGGAGGTGAAGACCACGAAACGAACTGAATTACTGAAGTAGATTAAAAGACAATGTCAATGATATCTTTATATATTCCCTGAACTCTGTCTAATATACCACCCCACTCAAACCCCTGCAGCAAATTCCGCTCGTTCCGCTGGGTGGCTTTCAAAAAGAGAATTGCGAATTGTTAATATTAAAAATTGTTTGCAGCCACCGGCTCCCTGCAAAGTGAGAAAAAAATTAGGCTAGGGACTGCAACAAACGCATTCTGGAATCGTGCGCGTGCCGACAAAGGATTTTATTAAAGATAACCAACTGATGGAAGGTATTATATTTCGTACTTTATTTTTACGCCCCTGGCATGTTTGGAATGGAACTGGCCAATTTTTCAATGGATATTTTCATTTGAAAGTAGGACTTTTTCTATCGTTTTTCCTTACGTTTGGCGCCCCCTTCTGGCCTGATGGTGTGCAGTGCACACCTCGCACACCCGCTAGAGCCGGCCCTGGAACTGATAATTCTTAGTTCAAAGTGACAATTGTCAGTTCATAGTGATAATTGTCAGTTGAAAGTTACAATTGTCAGTTCAAAGTGGCAATTGTACCTTTGAAGTGACAATTCCAAAGTTTTGTTTTTGTTTTGTTGTTGGCCATTCTACGCCTTCGTACTCGTATGACGATCATAACGATCTCATATATTTGCAAACCTCGCACGTTAATGAATATCTTCTGTGCTTTGGAAAGCATCTTGTTTCTCTTATAGCAACAACCGATATTTATTCGGATCCCCAAATGAATTCGCAACCGACGACGAATCCTCGTAATATACAAGCCAGGCCAAGGGAAAAACAAACCGAAAAATCTCCTTTTCTCCCCTCGAAGGCCGCGGGGACGGCCGCAGGGTAGGTCGGGCGTGCAAAGGGGATGACACGAAGGCGGTAGCCGGCTTCGAGTGTTAATCAGGCCGATCATATTTCCGGCGGCAGAGTACATAAATCAGCGGGTACACCGGAGTCGAGGGTTAACAGGCTCCCAGTGGCCTACTATCACGTAATTATGTCACCTATATCGTATGACAACGTGGCGCCTCTTGTTTCGATGGATGTGTTACACAGTGCGGGAGATCTGGAGTGGAAAATACGGTACGGATGAGGCGGGAAAAAGTTCTCTTTGAAGTCGACATTGTACATGCGGTTAATGAACTCGATCGTCAACCACCAATTTCTGACTGGAAGTTACGTTTCTATAAAATATCTTCAAATCTGATCGATATTGTTTCATCCCCTCAAAACTATGGCTTCGCGAGACCAAGAGACTGGTCTTGGTCTTGTCTTGGTCTTGATCTCGCGCGTTCTCGCGCCGTGTTCATACCCTCGCGAATTTTGCAATTTTTCTGCGAATAAAATGGCTGCTGACATGGTTCTGCATCAACGATTGGTCCGGCATGACTGGCAGCCATTCTATTCACAGAAGAGTTGCGAAATTCGTTAGTTGTTAGCAAAAGCAAAATGTCCAGTCATGGTCCGGTCATAAAACAAATCCTGTGTGAATCCACTGTTGAACTGTTTTGTTGATTCACTTGTGATGTGTTATGTCTTCAGCTACTAGTGCTGTCTGGAGCTACCAGTGTGCCAGTTTGGATACTCGGATACCCGTTTGTTTTAATTTTGGCAGGGATACGTTCCTATTCCATCAGCTTGCAACCCATAATTATGGGCGAGAGACTCCCTAGACCTCTGTAAACGTAATCTTAATTCAGTTCAACATTCAGTGTCTTTCCTTTACCAGCAGGCAATTCCCTTTTCTGGTTTGGAAGGATGGTGGACAGAGGTTCCCAAAATGTCGATCCACATTTCGCATTTCGCACGATTCGCATTTTTCACACCTGCCATTCGTTCACCCCTCCTTTACGGGAGTGCAAGAGGTTAGATTACACCCTGTATATTACACATATCGTGAACTTTTGTCTCATAAACTAAGTTTTTCCAGATGCATGGAAAAATTCCCAAAATCATTTGTCCTACTAACTTAACAGATCTCCGTCCAATTACCATTTTACCGACATTTTCAAAAATTGTGGGGCGCGTTATTAACAATCAGCGTAGATTACATCTGAAAATCTACGATATTCTACCAGAACAACAATCTGGGTTCAAGGCTGGCTTTAGCTACGGTACTGCTCTTCTTAATATTACCGACGATATACTGAGGGAGCCTGATGAGAAGAATATAGGTGCTTTGATACTGTTAGATTACAGCAAAGCACAATCAACTATGACATTTTGTAGGTACTCAATTTGTCATTTCATTGGTTTAGATATCTCAGCAATTCAATTATTCGAAAGTTACTTCCATAATAGGTCGCAGGCAGTAAGGTTCTCTGGTAGTATGTTAAATTTAGGTTATGTAAAAAAAGGGGTAGTTCTATTATTTCTTTCCAAAAGGTGCGATCCTATTAGCGGAAGAGAGAATTGATGATGATTTGGATTACCTAATAAACCTACCAAAAAAAACATGATCTTATTCTGAATCCTACCAAGCCGTCTTTAATTCTATTCGGTAATATAAATCATAATGAAATATCTATTACTATAGATAATCAATTACTTCCGTCAGTTGATAAAGCAAAGAACCTAGATTTTGTCATCGAGTGTCAACTCAGATTTTCCGACCACCTTTCTTTTGTGCCGAAGAAATGGTATGGAAATCTAAAAGTTCTGTTTTCAAGTAGGCATCTGCTATCAAGTGCCACTAATAGTTATTTAAGTAACAAGGAATGTAAAGACGTGTTAACATTCGAGGTGAGCGAGTACGAGCCGAGGCAACGCCGAGGCTTGTCGCTTGCCGAGGATGATAACAGTCGATACATTCCGTGTTACTTATTACGTTTTTCCCGCTGCTTGTTGACATTTCTCAAAATTTGCCTGAATTGAAGTTTGTTTTCTTACCCTTCCTTCATGATTATTCGTTCGCTATTTCATTCTTGTGCGTGTAACTAAGTTACCGAATAAGCAGACAACAATAATATTCAAAAGGTCTCGTAACCTAAAAATTGATATGAATGAAGCTGAAGGTATTACTTGTCAAAGTCAAAGTCATTATTACCCTAGGCATGTAAATGACACTATTAAGTTCCGTTGTCAAGATGAATTAGTAAACGAATGATATAGGCCATTTACCTGTTTTGTTGCTAAGCATGTATGGACTATTTACAGTGTCGGCAGCGGGGAAAGGAACTTTATGTAAAGCTCTAGTGCTTTCTCAAACTAACCATTATTGTGATTATGTATATGGTCCATTTCTGTCTAAGCGTAATGCAACAATATTATTACAGAGACAACAGAATTATTGACTTCGGCCTATCTATAGAACTTCCTAAGTATGATAGAATCAGTCATAAATTGAAAAGCATCGGGTGGTTGAATATGAATAACCGGAGAAAATTGCACGCCCTCACCCTCTACCATAAAATTGTTATACAGAAAAATCCTCCGTATCTGCATAGGAAAATAAGGTTCAGGGAGGACGTACATGATGTCAATGTGAGACGCAAAAACATAATATCTATTCCTAAACATAAAACAGCACTATTTCAAAAATCTTTTTCATATACAATTGCGACGGCTTACAATGATTTGAGATCTGAATTAAAACATAAACCCATCAACAGCTTCAAAAAAGAAATCTTCAGAATTTTTTTCAAAGAGCAATGTGTATGGTTATGAGCTGACATATACAGGGTGTTAATTAAGTAAGTTGACAAACTTCGGGAGGTGATTCTTTGAAGGTTTTCGGGACGAAAAGTTCATATAAACATATGTCCCAAACGGCTTGGTTTTCGAGATACAGGGCGATAAAAATACATTTTTTTCAAGATTTTTTAGAGTTAACTTCGACATTTTCGACAATAATCAGTTCAAATTAGGCAAGTACAATCTATTCAATAGGGCGCACGATACAAAATAATGCATTTCTTAAATAATTCACAGGGTCCTCCTTTTTTCAGAGTCAAGCTTTGTTCAACCCTTCAGAATTTTTTTTCCGCCGCCACTGACATATTATGAGAAAGGAATAATCAATGTTGTTTCATTTAACATCTTTTTGATATCTTGCATTTTTTCATTTACTTGTACGGTTCAGGGGCTATAATGAAAATATTAATTTAAACATTTTCCAGTGTGGCATAACATTAGAAAATTTGAAAATTAAACATTTTCAATTATTGTAAATTGATGGAAATATTTTTTCAGAATTAGAAAAATCTACGATGAATAAAAATTATACAATAAAAAATATAAAGACAAGCTTTTATACAAATGCACTGAAAATGAAAAAATAATTTGTTTCATTTTTTGTAGGTTATTCTGTGAGTATCAAAATCTTTCTGTACAAGATTACCTAGATCAAACAATGAAATTAATTATTTTTTCCTTTTCAGTGTATTGTATAAAAACTTTAAAATGTTTTCTTTTTATAATTTTCATTTTTAACATTTTAGTTTATTTTTTATGTGAAACTTAAAATCTCCAACCCAAAAACCATCACATACCAATTTTGAACAGAATCGGATCATAATCACAAAACTCGTCCGCCATATTGGAGCCGCCATTTTGTTTTTTAACAAACATTTTATTAATGCATTGTCACCGGAATTACGGAAACCTGCCAAATTTCAAATTAATCGGAGTATTAGAAGTGGGTCAAATTCAACTTTTATTAAATTGTTTGTTAGTTAGTTACAAGTGAAGCTAAATAAAAGCTTGTTATTGTAAAGATGTGATTTCTTTTTGTGATATCTAACAGAAAACTACTATCTCTCCGTCACTGCGGTACGCTGGATATTAAACTAGATCTGACAGATATTGGGAAAACCTTAACTTTCAACCTGAAGATTCTGATGGTAAAAATGTGCATTTTCATTGAGATATTTGATTAAAAATGTTTTTACCCATCAGTCTTGATAGAGAACTCATACAAATTTTTTGTTATTTTAAAAAAAGATATTTTTAAGTTTTCAATTGAACGTTTCCTTTTCAACATAAAAAACTTCCGAAAGGTAATCCTGTAATGGAAGATAGTTAATAGGGTTTATCTAATAGTCGCAGATCATTACACATTTGATTTTCATTTATGAATCTCTGGTCATAACTCCGAAAAACTAAATCAAACAAATTTTTGTTTCCGTACGGAGTACATTATTTTATCAGAAATTTCGGTTTGTTTTTTCTTCTGCAGTAACGCAGAAATTTTGTAATCAATTTGAATTCATAAAAATAGCAAAGTGGGCTTTGATATTAATTCATTTATTTAAATATCAACAACTTGACAGTTATCGAAAGTTGAGAAACTGTCTCATTGTTGCAAGCTATAAAGCAGATTCATTCAATATTCCTTTGGATAAAATGGTTGAATATACAAATTCAGAAATGGCAGACATGCACTTAATGTATGGAATGGCTGATGGTAACGCTCGTGCCGCCAGACGAATGTATCTAGAAAGATTTCCACGTCATATTCCCAGCACACAAATGTTCATCAATATTCACTCCCGTCTTCGTGAAACGGGTACTTTCAAGAGGTCTGCTGTTCTCATAGGAAGACCCAGGAGAGTTAGAACAGTTCAGATAGAAGAAGCTGTACTTAACGAAATTGAGCAGCATCCAGACACCAATACAAGACAAATTGCGGCACAGTTTAACGTAACCCATGTATTGGTATGGCAAATTTTAAAAGAGCAACAACTTTATCCCTATCACATACAGCGTGTTCAAGCTCTTCTGCCAAGGGATTTTCCAAAGAGATTACCTTTTTGCACTTGGATTCGAAATAAATTGTTGGAAAATCCATGGTTTTTATCTCAAGTGTTATTCACCGATGAGGCATGCTTTTCCCGTAAAGCCATTATTAATTTTTACAACAATCATATGTGGGCTGATGAAAACCCACACGCCGTGATTGAAAACCATTTTCAAGAGACGTTTTCTGTGAATGTTTGGGTTGGAATTGTAGGGAATTTCCTTATCGGGCCACATTTTCTGCCTCATAGACTCAATGGTAACCATTATCGACATTTTCTTGAATTCATCTTACCTGGACTCCTAGAAGAGATCCCACTGAGGGAAATAATTGGAATTTGGTTTATGCATGATGGTGCTCCAGTACACTTCAGATTGGTAGCACGCCAATATTTAGAAGAGAATTATTCTGATCGCTGGATTGGGCGTGGTGGGCCACAACTTTGGCCACCAAGGTCACCCGATATGAATCCACTTGATTTTTTCCTCTGGGGGCACCTTAAATCATTAGTGTACCGAACTCCAGT